>JARHVA010000060.1:3857500-5142500 GCA_037957365.1 Torreya grandis | reverse complement strand
CTTCTTGATTACTCCTCTCAGCTCATCAATGGGCATATTGTAGATGACACTTTCCTCACTCTCGATGAGCAAGAATCCTCTTTTAAAGAGGTGCTTCGATGCCTTGATGTATTCAATAAAGCTGCATGCTTTAATTTGTAATGGGCTAAAGCATAATGTTACAGATAGAGCATGATGCATTTACCAAAGTAGCTCCATCCTTATTAGTGGAAGTTGATACATAAAGGGGCAACATTCAAATATTCCTTTTTCTTTGCATAGTTGTTTCTCAAATTTATGGTAGTATGTTCTTCATAGAGTGGAAAATAAGATACCTTATTAGATATCCAAACCTCTTTCTCTATCGAGTACCAAAATCCTCGCAACGACACACGTCTATTATCCTTCATGTTGGTCCCCCTCCAAAACCTTTTATGATAAATTAGAAAAGGTTCTTAGATATTTTCTCTAGGCTAATGCTAAGAAAACTTGACGGTTCCACATGGTTGCTTGGAATATTTTTTGCATTCCTCATGACAAAGGAGGAATGGGTGTAATTGATGCTTACAAACAAAACATTTCCCTCTGTGCCAAATGTGTAGTTAGGGAAATTAAAGGTAATGAGACTTGGAAAATCCCACTAAGGCATTGTATTTCTTTAAATGCCCCTTATGGTAAAACTAGTCGGAAGAACATTGATTTGCACACTTTGTTGATCACCACTACCCTCGCTAGGATAACAAGATCTTTTGCAACCAAGAGCATTTAGAAAGCCTTCAAATACATTATTTTTTTTAAAAAAATGGTTTGGAGATGGATTTCACATTGGTATTTCTTCCAATGATGACAATATTTAGTGGTCCCTTGTTATGACCAATAATTGTCTTCATTTAGAAATTTTCCAGGCATAAAATCTCTCCCTTTATTCAAAAAGGGAATTCACACTATTAAGGATTTGACTTCCTCTCATGATTGGATCCCATGGCACTTGCTAAAATACAAATATAATTTAATTATGGACTTGCCTTCTATTATGAATTCTAGGAATTGATCTTTGATGCCATGTTGCACAAGATGGGTTTACATCCTTCGCTTGCATGGTGGAAGGACTAGTGGCGGAATTACAATATTGAATTCATGAACTATTTTCCTAGTCTCATTTACCAAATCATGAGCTCATATTATTTTGCTCTAGACAAGCTAAATAGGCAATGGAATTTAAATTCGTCACCCAAGACTTGGCTCGACAGAATTAATAGAATATGGAATGCCAAGCTTGAGCCCATACTTGCGTATTTCCTTTGGTGTATGTTGAATCAAAGCCTTCCTTTTTGGGAATGCCTCCTACACATTATGATTGCTCAGCGTCAGTGCCCAATCTACTCTAGACTTGAGTCTTTCAAACATATCTTTTGGACATGTCCAAGAGGTCAATCTGCTTGGCAATGGATCCACAATGTTTTCCGACCTTCAACACTTTATGTTAACTAGGGAAGGGAACACATTTAATAGCTTCTTGTTGTATACATTAAACACCATATTTAGATCCCACCAGAGGCCAAAATATAAGCCAATTTTCACCTTTTGGGCAACCTCGAAATGCTTTTACTCTTGTTAGATAAGAACTTCATCAGTGGTTTCATATCGAGGAACGCCATTAAACCTAGCAATTAGTAGAAACCCCTGTTTCCCCTAAATTCTGGAACTAAATATTTTTTGACTATTTTTTGTGTATTCTAATTTTTTTGGTGTTTTTGCATGAAATAAAGAAGAATGCGATTTTTGCAAAATAATTTCAAATAAATAATAAATAGCAGTATAAACTTATAACTGGCTAATCTATGATCTTAATGTTCGTTTCAAATGATTACAATAGTGAATCTCTGTCATGCAACAAAATAATATAAATATTGTCTCCAAAAACTTGATTTTTCTGGCAAACCCTATATTTGGTACGACTGGTACGGCTTTTCGGTTGCTGTTTCAAACACACAGTCACCGTCGTCGGCTATGCTGCCGCTATCGGTAGGATAACACTGTGAACTCTGTCGACGTCGGTCTCTATTGGTGGTTTACCCTGCTGACGTCGGTATATATTTCCGACGTCGATATATATTGCCGACGTCGGTATGTTATTTGGCCGATGTCAGTCCCTAAACTGCCTTCGGCTCTGTACGGCATGTTGCAAAATGGTACGGATTCCGTACAGTAGCAAAAAAATAGTACGGCCCATATGCTAGACGCCTGATCTCAAGAAATATTATGCTAATACTGAAGATCTTTATCTTGACGATTTTTAGACAAATAAAACCTAATGAAATAAATACTTGTGAATCTCTATGATAACCTCTGTGTGAAGTTATCTCTCAAACTGGCAATAGATCAGCTGATATCTCACAACCTCTGAATTGCACACATTGAAGAGTGTAGGTTCTCCAATGCAAATGGAATACTGGAAACCCTTGGCTCAGTCTTCTAGAAAAAACACTTAGCAAAATTTATCTTCAACCTGAATAATCAATAATATGGCACTCCCTCCAATGGGAAACCCTTATATCCTCAAAAAGGTGCACTTGCCCTAATTAGGGTTTCATAATTAAAAATTAGGGTTTCATAATTAAAAATAGGCCAAATAATTAATATTTAATTAAATCAATCAAATATTAATATCTCCCTCAATACATGTCTGAAAGAGCTCGAACGAAAGCCAACTGGAAAAATTCTGCTAGTCGAAGCCAAGCCAAGCTCCATCATGACCCTCTATTCATCATATCAGCCTACGAAGGTCGCATAATAGGCTAATCCTTCTACGAATTGATGCTCATGAAAATGGGGACATTACAGTCCGCCTTCCCTGAAATTGCTTGTCCCCAAGCAATCGCTGAACAATAAACCGATCAATCCACCTGGATCCCAAATGTAGTCATGATCTATACTGCTGTCAATCAACACAAGCTCCTGTAATATCCTCTGAAATATAACCAAGAGGAATCCATAATCAAACTGGCAAATACAACTCACCCAAACTCCAAAATCACAACTCTCATCCCATGGCGTCAAATCGTCCCAAGCACCAAGATAAGGATCCCAACACCCAATCCATGAACGAAAATCAATTGGCAACTCAAGTAATCTCCTCACCTGAGTAATGTGAACAATACCAACTGACTTCATGCACCCGTCTCTTGTACCCACTACAATTTCTGAATTCGGAGTGTGAATGCTAGACATACTCATATCATCATCAACATGTGACCTGACTGTAAAAGAAAGCTGAGTCCCTGCCACATGTGCTAACTCCTGAACTAAACTCATCTCAAAACAAAGCTCATCCACATGTCTCTCTTGTATTGGTGCCAATGTGCACTCGACAGCGCACTCTACCATGTCGTGTCATATGAGCCTCTCCATCCGATGGAAAAACATAGTTTTGATGTTGCTGCCCCGTATTGCCTTAAGAATATGTGTCTTCCCATCAACATCAAAATGAATCTCCATGTCCTTGAGATGAAGAGTGACTTCCTCAAGTGAATGAAGCCACTTCATGCCCAAGACTAAGTTTATATCCCCCATGTTCACCACATAATAATCAACTTTGAACTCATAGTTGTTCAAGCGCAATGGGAGGTCTCTAATCATCCGCTCACACCTAAGAGTGTAACCATCGGCTACCTTAACTCTAATGCCCTCAAAATCCTTGGTAGCGAGTCCACGCTTCTCCACAAATCTAGCATCTATAAAATTATGTGTGGCTCCTGTGTCAAGAAGGGTTATGACCCTCCGTCCTACCAAAACTCCACTGAGTCTGAATGAACCATCTGGCTGAATGCTAGTTAGGCATGCTTCTTATATCTGAATCTCTGAATCTGCCTCTACCTTAGGCTCTAAAGCCTCTGCCTCTAACTCCTCAGAACTCTCCTGCTATTCAAAATCTTCTGATTCTGAATCCTCATAATAAGCCCACATCACTCGATTTTCCTTGCCCTTAGGCCTCAAAGGACAATCATGATTGATATCATAGGGACCTTTGCAGTAGAAGCAAAGCTTCTTCTTGCGTAGATCGTTAAGAGCCTCTTGATCCAAAGGTGGTGCTGCTAGATTGGCCTTTGAATCATTCTTAACACCTGATTTGTCTTTATTAAAATCTGATCTCTCTCTATCTTCGTTGAAGCCCTTATTGTCCCTGAATGAAGAAGTACCTCTGGAGTTAAATTTGCTGGATGGGGCTGCCATCTCCATACTACATGCCTTCTTCATAGCTACCTGTAACGAAGGAGGATCAAAGCCTTTGATCCAACCTCTCAATGGTTCTGTCAATCCCTCCATGAAGAGCACCACAAGTCGCCTCTCTGAAATGTCAGGAGCCATAACTGATAACTTCTGGAAGTCACCAATGTAAGACTCTAGACTGCCACTCTGGCGCAATTGAGCCAACTCTCTAAAATAGGATTCTGGATCCTTCCTATCAAAATGCTCCACTAGCCTATCAACAAACTCCTGATAAGATGTGATCTGATCATGTTGGAGTGTCACCATCCCGTGGTACCACCAATCGTGAGCTACCCCCTCAAGATGCATTGTAGCATATTTGATAGCATCTCTCTCAGCCATCAGACACAACGTGAGAAATGTGTCTAGCTTACTAATTTAGGCCTGCGCTGTGACCTTGCCACTACCGTTTAACATCGCTAGTGTGAGCTTGCTCGTAGCATGCTTCAGATCATTATTCTGGTGTCTAGGTCTCTAATCCTGTTGACCTCAGTTATGCTCTCTCCTCTGTGTGATGAATTGGTCAAAAGTAATCCTCTCCCTGACCTCAGGTGATAATAACTCCCACTCCTCATTCGCTGCCATAAGTGTGTCTGCAAATAGGGGATCTCCTGTCGCCTCCTCTGCTGGAGCCTCTGGTTCCCCCTGAACAAACGTAGGATGTGTAAGCCTATCAACTATTTTGGAAAGGGTCAACTATGGTATCTGATTAACAGTAGCACTCCTGTTATCTCCTTGTTCCCCATTCTGCCTAACAGGGGGGTTCATCCTCTCTACCATAGTCGTAAGTGCCTGTAGTGCCTGCACCATCTGTTGCTGGCCTGTAACCATAGCACGAAAGAATTCTTTGGTGTCCTGGTCATCATTATCCTTGTGGCCCCTGGGTGGGCTACCCTCATGCCTGTCACTCATGATGGCCAGCTGCTGTTCTAAAACTGGTTCGCCTTCCATCAAGGCTCTCCTGCGTGTGTGATACCTGTGTGGTCCCAACTCTTGTGGCTGAATAATATTTTTAAACCCTCAGATGGCAGGATTTAGCTCTGATACCACTATAGAAACCCCTGTTTCTCTTGAATTCTGGAACTGAATATTTTTTTACTATTTTTTGTGTATTCTGATTTTTTTGGTGTTTTTGCATGAAATAAAGAAGAATGCGATTTTTGCAAAATAATTTCAAATAAATAATAAATAGCAGTATAAACTTATAACTGACTAATCTATGATCTTAATGTTCGTTTCAAATGATTACAATAGTGAATCTCTGTCATGCAACAAAATAATATAAATATTGTCTCCAAAAACTTGATTTTTCTGGCAAACCCTAGATTTGGTACGGCTAGTACAGATTTTTGGTTGTTGTTTCAAACACACAGTCACTGTCATCGATTATGCTATCGCTGTCGGTAGGATAACACTGTGAACTCTGCCGACGTCGGTCTCTGTTGGTGGTTTACCCTGCCGACGTCGGTATATACTGCCGACGTCGGTATGTTAGTCAGCCGATGTCGGTCCCTGAGCTGCCTTCGGCTCTGTAAGGCCTGTTGCAGAATGGTACGGATTTCATACAATAGCAAAAAAATAGTACAGCCCGTATGCTGGACCCCTGATCTCAAGAAATATTATGCTAATACTGAAGATCTTTATCTTGACGATTTTTGGACCAAAAAAACCTAATGATATAAATCCCTGTGAATCTCTGTGATAACCTGTGTGAAGTTATCTCTCAAACTGGCAATAGATCAGTTGATATCTCACAACCTCTGAATTGCACACACTAAAGAGTGTACGTTCTCTAATGCAAATGGAATACTGGAAATCCTTGGCTCAATCTTCTAAAAAAAAACACTTAGCAAAATTTGTCTTCAACCTGAATAATCAATAATATGGCACTCCCTCCAATGGGAAACCCTTATATCCTCAAAAAGGTGCACTTGCCCTAATTAGGGTTTCATAATTAAGAATTAGGGTTTCATAATTAAAAATAGGCCAAATAATTAATATTTAATTAAATCAATCAAATATTAATATCTCCCTCAATACATGTCCAAAAGAGCCCGAACGAAAGCTAACTGGAAAAATTCTGCTAGTCGAAGCCAAGCCAAGCTCCATCATGACCCTCTATCCATCATATCAAGCTACGAAGGTCGCATAATAGGCTAATCATTCTACAAATTAATGCTCATGAAAATGGGGACATTACACAATTTTACAAACGTTAATTTCAATTCTCAAGCCACTTTGTCTACATAGCTTTAGCCCAATTAGACCCAGGGCTCCTTCACTGAATTGATTTTGAGATGGGTGGCATGGAAACCACATTTTGTCATTGAAAGTGGAGCAGCTCTACATATAACTCCTTTAAACAGACTTCCCTAAGCCATGTACTTGATCAAAAGAGATGAACTCATATTCTAGACTTTCTATATCAACAAATTAAAACTTGAATTTGAAATTACAAGTGATTCAACACTCACTACAATCAAAATGCATAAGAATGCTTGTTTGCATTGTTTTCTTCATCTATATATGGAAATTAGAGCTGGGCAAATCAAAATTCGTTTCGTTTTCCTCGTTCCAGTGGTCTTCAGCAGCCTTCACATGCTTTGTAGGGCTGAAATTGGGAGCACGGGTGAAAAAAAGTCCTGCATACACGTTGATCGAGCAGAATCTTCTCTGGTATCGATGAGTCGGCTTTGGAATTCTACATCAAACATGACTGTAGTATGACGCATAAGTTTGGTTCAACCATAAATTTGGGCCGCCAAGAGCACTGTAGTATGACGCCACCGTGGAATTGTGTGATGATCACATCTGATCTTACGCAATCTACACCGTTGGGTGTATTTGAAATACAAATTAGATTTGGCGTGCGGGAATTTTTCACGGGGCAGTTGGGTTTGTGACGCGAGGACGGCGACTGGAGTCGGGCTAAAAATAATCTCCGTCGTCGCCATTAGAGGTGGACCCTAACGTAACGGAGGGAGTTTTGTGGGGTTCACTACATTTATAATTTTGTTTAGAGTCGTACTATTCATCAAAAGTTAAAAATTTGTTTAAAAATATATTTATACTTTAAAATAAAGAGTATTTAGTTTTTTAAAGAGGTAAGGAGTATTGGGCATTGATTATTTACATCGTTATTAATTATAAGTCATATCTAATCAAATTTTTTCTATCAAATTTTTAGTAAAAAAATGTTAATTTTTTCTTGCAGTAATTTATAGAATCATGAGACCATTTATACGAAAAAATTTCTTATAATTTTAAGTAGCTCCCAGCATGGGACCCCCTACCTAAATTTGGGGTTCATACTCGCCGTAAGTGTTATTTAAGAATTAAAAATAAATATTTTTTAATCAATATAGATTTGCAATCTTGTATGTACATTTTGAATGTTTAAATAGAAGGAAATTCATATTTTGAATTGATTTAAAATAAATATTAATCTAATAATTGTCATATGTTAAATGTTATAAATGCACTACATATTAGTGATTTACTAGTTGTAAATATAACATGTCATAATGTGATTTGGTGACTTTATAAGATTATTTGGTACAAGTTGGACAACCATTGGATTATTTGTATGTACTAGTGATATACCATGCAAATATGGGGTATTGTTTAATCATGTATTATATTTACTACAGAGACCATTCACTTATTCGTTCTTTTCCCCTATGTATCCCTTATCATTTTTGGTTTCTTATGTCCTACAAATACTAATACAACAATCTCTTTCTATAATGTTAAACCAAGGTGGGTTGTGGAATTAGCTCACATGGTCTTCGCAACATGTTGAGGTAGCCCTAATCGTGGTTTCAATTCTTGATTTTCCAGCGATGTGTAGTGAGGGCCCCATTTTTCATTGCCCAAAAGGTTATAGGGGGAGTTTGCCTTGTGTTAGAGCAAACAATTCCAAGTCGTTAGGCTAAACTCTCGATTCCTCTTGGTGGCAAAAAAATGTTAAACAAAGGCAATAATCTCTATTTATTGAAAAGTGTTTTCTATTAATTTAGTATAAAAACATAAATTGTTTATTTTTTATTTTTAAATATTTGATTAAAAGTATGAAATATATTGAATAAAATTAAACAAATTATTTGTTTGACTAAATAGGCGAGTGCAAAGGAATCACACCTTGAAGAACAACCTGATTAAGAAAAGCATAAAAAGACAAATTTTCACTGGTCATAACACCAAACCCAAAAAAATAATCGCTATTTTGACGAACACATGATTTTTTTGGACATTCTTCTTCTTTTGCCTTTACCATTGGCTAGGATAACTCATTCGAAGGCTACCCCAAACTGCACATCATTTCAAAATTTTGGGTATCTCTATATAATCAAGGTTACCATCAACATGATCCTTTGAGGAATCCCTACTCAAAGGTTCCAAATCACTACTAGTTGGAGTATCATACACTAGAGAAGCCTCTTGACCAACCACTTCCTCATTTTTTTAATAGCTACTTTTTTGTTCTTGGCTTATTTTCAACTGTCGTACATCACTTTGCACCTCTCTCGAACTAACTTCAGCTTGACTTTTATACATTTTCCTTCTTCCAAAAGGTTTTGAATACATTTCTGTAATATTTCAAACATATTCGATAGATTAGGAGTTGATTGTACTTGTTTGATACCTATATTCTGTTGACCATTCCTTTGATGAGTGTGTCTTATTTTGTTTATGATGAAAGCATTTTGTTGAGTGTTTTAGGGTTCTTAAGACATATTTTGTTCTTTTTTGTAGTCCTTAGTAATGTGGTCATAATCATGGCATTTGTTATATTTAAATGGTAACGACACATAATTAAGCTCCTGCAGATATGGCCAACCATCCAAATTTGATTGAATAGGTTCAAGTAAACCATTCTCTAAATCCTCTTCCACACAAATTTAAGCACATGCAAAATTGCCTTTTGGCTCAACACTATCAATGAAGTGGCCCAAAGCATTTCCAATGGCAGCGAGGGATTTATAATCCCAAAACATAAAGAGGAAAGTGGGGAAGGTTCACCCAGTCAGGGATTCCCTTACATATATGTTTTCAGCTAGATTAAAATTAATAAAACAATGGTTCAAATAAAGTCCTCTTGAGCCCATAAAATATGGACCGCTTCGAAAAAATCAAATCTTTATCAAAATCCTTATCCTGATTCATAGCTTCAATCAAAATCATTTATCCTTTATAAAAAAATACAAATTTTCAATCACAAATTTTTAAGCATATTTTGAAATAATATATATAGCATATCAGAAAAACAAATGACAAGGAACATGAAAATTAGGCCATGAGATCAATCAGAGTAAATGGTAGAGGTCGCGGATCATCTTGATTTTCACTCCAACCACCACCAATTGGAAGATATTATGTATTAGGTACCTAATCCACCCATCATTAGATTTATCTTTGTTTGCATTATTGTTTGATCTTATATGGCTAGGGAAATTGTCAATACCAGGCAAGGGAATTTTATATGCTATAGAGTCATCCATCCATTAGTGTCTAGGAGCATGTAACCAAGTCTGCCTCTATGAGAGTTGTGACTAGATGAAGGATATCATGAATGCAGTGAATGACTTCAGTGTTTGATCCATGAAAAATGCCTACCATGAGATCCATAGCCATGACTCTGAAAATAAAATCATCATCGAGGAGAATTTGGAGGGACCTAATTGAAAATAGACAAATCACTTCCACAATGGTCTAACAGAGATTTAAGGTATTCAACCTCCAGATGGACCTTCTCAGGTTGTACTTGTATCTGTAACATTACATTAGATACCACTAGTGTTTTATTAGTTAAAAATTTAGCAAGAGATAAATGGATAAAAATTACATTATTCCCTTGTTTCAATATCTCAAATAGAATTTTAGAATGAATTTTTTTTGATATTTTGTTGCACTGTGTAGGTATCATGGTCAAATCCACTAAGAACACCATTTTACAAGAAAAAAACTATAGATGAAATGATTGGAAAAGGTTATGCATGTCTACAAAACCAAAAGAGATTCTTGAGAGACTTAGGTTGTTGACATGACTAGTAGCTAAAGTGGCAAGAAGTCAGCAACTTCCATAAGTATATATATCAACATTTTTTGCATTATATCTGACCCTCCCTTGCATATTTGACTAAAAAACCAAGCATGTCAACACTATGTAGATACTGTCAGGAATCTAGAACAACAAACATGCTCTGATGCCACTAGTTGGGATCTTGCTCCTCAGAAAGAGCACAGTATGATTACCAAATATAAGCAATTGAATATGCAGAAATAACCAGAAACACAAGTAACTAGAATTCACCAATAGCACAGAATATGAGAGACAATACACTATCTTGTATTAACACTAACAGAAAAGAATACAACAAAGAGCCGCCACACTCTTTCACCTTACAGAGATTCGCCACACCTCAAGTGTTCAGTAATTCTTCTCACACACACTCTCCTACACAAAAAACGGTCCCAACAACCAACTCACACACAGAATTGGTGTTCACCTCACCAACCAGTCAGTAATAACCCTGCCGGTACATCAAGCACTCTATAGCACTTCAAGCTGATCTCTCATGAACCTGCAACCTGCAATTCAAAGACCAAACTTACATGTAGATCCCCAATGAGCTTGCAACAACCTGCAACTCACAGATCTTACAACTAGAAGGAACTCTTCCTTTCTATCTCATGCCTTATACAATACATGCCAATGGGTCTATAAATAGATCCCTAACTCAAACAATAACTTAGACTCTTAATTTAGACAATTGTCCTCGCAGCCCAAGACTCTAACTGGTCTCAACATGCAAACTCTTTGTTCACTTAACTAACTGTCCGTGAAACGAGCAGTTCTGGAACACACAGGCGACCGACGTCGGTCCCTGCTTGTCTGGTTCTGCCGACGTCGGCCGACTTACTGCCGTCGCCGGTGGCCTTCTGCACTGGTCTCTGCCGACGTCGGTCCTGCTGCCGACGCCGGTTTCTGTAGAACTCAGCAACCATCTGTTCCTCAGTTTGCAAAGGTTGAAGCTTTTAGCTCCACAACCTAACAGATACATTTGCCACTATGGCAATATTTTGCTGGGAAATATTCATATGTATTTACCACTAAGGACAACAAGAAATAATAAACCATATTCAATCATTAAACAAAATTAAATTGGTTTTTGTGTTAATCCATGGTTTCTAAATTTGTGATGACAACTGCCACATTTTTTATTTTTCATGTTTTCAAGAGGTATTCACACCCAATATTTTTTTCCATGTTATCATTTGGTATTCACGTGTGAACTATTAACTCACATTATCCATAAATATTGTGAGGTTTATGTAAATGTTTATTTCCATGCTATCTAACACATATTAAGGGATATATATTAACATTTTCCTAGGGTGTCACATGTGAATCATGGAGATCATGATTTTAATAATGCATGTAAGGTGTTTGTTGTTTTGTGAAGCACACATTGCATTATATTTCAGATTAGAGGCAACATATTCATAGTTCTCAATAATGTAATCCAAATTCATCATTGTTATAGTGTGTGCAAATTGCACTGGTTATCAACATCTTAATTACTCTTAATTTTTTATTAGTTGTAAATTTAAAATGATCTTTGAAACATCATAAATGAATAGAAAAAGGAAATGTCACTTCTAAGCATAAAATGGTAATTTCCATTTTGTGATGCAATTGATGGAAAATAGAATATGAAAGTAGAATGCCCTGAAATATCTGAATGCTCAAAATACGTGAAAGATATTGCTAAATCGTAACCTTTAGCTTGCAGCAAATTGATGCTCTAATCTTTATTTTACAAAACATGATAGTTATATGAAGGAGAGGGTATCTCTATGTTTGTTGATGTTTAGTGTATCTAGTGGTGTAGATATACATGTGATTACATAAAATTAAATAGTTAAGGATCGTCACCAGATTTTTCATAGGTATATGATAAAGCTTAATTAAACTGTTTACCTTATGCATGGTAAACTTTAACTTCTATTGTTTTGAAATTTTTGTCTACTATAACACCACAAATAAAAATTCATATTATGTTTTCCAAGAGTGTAAATAGAACTCATATAGTGGACAAACCTTTGAATACAAAATTACTCGGAGAGATCCACCTCATTAGTATATTTGTGAAATGTACAAGTTATTGTATTTTATGTACAATAAAGGTGATTTGAGAGCTATGCATATAAATCAAAGGCATGTAATGATCAATATCATATATTTTATTGACTTGTAGATGACATGTATAAATTAAACATCCAATACATGTGAAATATCACGAGTAACCATTGCACCTTTCCACTATTCAAACATATTCGATCGGGAAGTAAATCGTCTGTTAGTGGGTCAGTAAAGGGGTTGTCCCATGGAGGGGCTAACCACTACTATTTTTATTGTGTAAGAGGCCCCATAAAATATTAAAAATGTTTTCTTATAAAAAAATTAAAATTTCTTTCTAAAATATCAATGTGGCTAAAATTTAAGAAGAAAATCAGCTACTGCTTGTAATAGGTGCAATAAATTTGTTGGAGATGTTAATATTCTTAGGGAACATTATTAAAAAATGCCAACTAATATGTAATTTAATTATGTTGATAATATTTATATTAAAAATTTAAATAGAAAAAACCAAAAAAAAATTATAGCAAAATCAAACATTTGATTTTAAAAGGGACTTGATGACTACAAAAGAGGTTCAAAAAAATATCCGCAACACCAAATGATAAAGTTATGTGGAATTCTCCCTCTATTAAACCAAAATATAAGTCATATTTGTTATACACATGTCCACATACCTGATTACTGGTATTTAACATCACTATATACTACACTCTATTTGGATCTTATTTAAACACATGGTTGTAATTTAGGTGTGGTTGTCTAATATGCCAAATGGATAAACAAATAATGAATTAACAAACCTAGCTTGGGTGTTTCTTATGGGTAATCATAAAACATATTTGAAACTATGGTAATAAAAATTTAATTTAAGTTTCTAATATTTAAATTATGATTAATCTCCAACACCAAATAATTGTATTTAAAATAACATAGCTCAATTTTACAAAATATGGTGCAAAATTTGAATGTAGGAACTCAAATTATTAAAGTGAGTATGCTCAAATAATTTTATAAACTACACAAATCACAATCAATTTCATCCATTAGTGATGGGGAATCATACTTGTTCATACCTTGAATATGCAATGAAACACTATTAATAATGCTACAAATTTCAAAATATTGGGGAGAGGTTAGAGGGGAAAATGTAGGATCCAACATCCATAAGAATGAAATAACAATTATGCTTTGAATTTTATATGCAACCTAAAACAATGTATAGATGTAAGTATCACTCCAATTTTAGATATTCACATAAAATATAAAATGGTACATAAAACACAATCCTTCTAGTAGTTTCAAACCCTACTACATATTCAACTATTCTATGATAGGACCTAAGTTCCCCAAAGCTCTGACACAACTTGTCAGATTTAAGAGCATACATGATTACCTTTGTATAAGCAACTTAAACATGTGGAAATAACCAGAAGAAAAAATAACTATCAATGAGAAATACACACAGAATATGAGAGGCAACACATAATTGTATTCAACTCATTACAAAGGAAATTACAATAAAGAGATCACACTCTTCTTCCACCTCTGTGAGGCTTCCTCCTTAAGGGCTCCCAGTAATCTTCCCGCCTGAGTAATCTTCTCTTAATAGGTCACAACACACAGCTAACACAAGCTGTTGTTCACCTCATTGTATGCATGTACAATCGAGTACGAACCGGTACTCCAAGTAGATCTCACCATGATCCTGCTCCTGATGTATTGCTGTCACCTTGATCTTGCTCCCCTACTGATCCTCTTCTGACCCTCGCATACACACATCCCTGCAGACCAACCTGATCTTACTTATCACATGTAGATCTCCACCATGATCCTGTAACACCCTGCATATCAACCCTGATCTTACATACATGAGGAATCCTACTTGATTCCACCATGGGAAGAACTCTCCAAGTTCTACATAGTTCTTCAAGTTCTTCACTTAACAATACAGCCCATGAGTCTATTATATAGATCTCATGCATATAATAATTAGACTTGCGGCTCAAGACTTCAAACTCATCTTCATCATGCAAACTGCCCGTTCACTTAACTGACTGTTGGTCAATAGCAGTTCTGGAACCGCCACAGGCGACCAACGTCGGTCCCTGTCTACCTGGAGGTGACCGATGCCGGCCGATCCCTGTCGATGTTGGTTGTTGTACACTGATCCCTGACCGACATCGGTTGTGGCCTGCCGACGCTGGTGATTGCATACTCAGCATCCTCCTTCTGATTGCATCAAGGTGAAGCTTTTAGCTCCACACCCTAACATTCTATTATCATTTCCTTTGCCTATTTTGATACCAATTACTCTAATCAATATACTAATTTTTCTATTCTTCTCCTCATATAAACTATTGCTATAGATTTTATTATATATTACTTACATCTAAAAGGAAACAAAATACATGATACAAATTTTAAAAGATTAGGGAGAGGCTAGTGTAGAACTGTAAGAGCCAAAATCCATAACAAGAAAACAAAATTTATGCTTTGAATTTTACATGCAACTTAGAACAAAACATAGCTGAAAGTTTCAATCCAATTTTAGATATTCTCATAAAATATTAAATGGTACAAAAAGCAAAATCCTTCGAGCAACTTCAGATCCTATTGCATATTTGACTATTCCATTATCCTTTCCTTTGACTATTATGCTACCTATTTCTCTACCCAATCTATTAATTGTGTTATTATTCTCCTCTTATAAGCTCATGCTACTAGTTTCTAATATATTACTTACATATATAATCAAACAAAACATACACATTAATTTCCTACAATGTTTTCCTTACACAAGTCAAATTTTTGGCACAGGTATCATTAAAATCTAGTCTTCATTTGAATTTTCCAACTTCCTCATCATATAGATTATAGAGTCCTCGATCAATGACCACATTAGATTTGTATCTTCCATTCTAATGTAGATTATTCTTGGATGCCCCTGCATCACTTAGCAACACAAATAACTATCAACACTTAGTCTACAAATACCCAATGCTTGAAAAATGTATTTAAAATTGCACTTCTAAAAATAAACATATGTTTAATATAACAAAAAATATTAGAAGCTTATTCAGTTAAGAATCAATTCATACTAGCGATAACATACCATTCAAATATTTGGAAATATCCTTACAATTTTTCTTGTAAAATGGATCATAGTATAGGAATTGTATGAAAATTCTCAAAAAAAAAGCCTATTTTTTATAACTCTAATTTATTTAAATAATCATAATTATTCAAATAATCAACCATTTCAACTTATGAAACCATAATTTCCCTAAGAAAGATATGAATTCAAATTATAATAATAAAAGAAACCAGTTTAAGATAGTTTTCTTTAACCTACAAATTTCCAGCCACTAATGTTTTGCATTTATGATAACTTTATACCACATAAGTCGCATCAATAAACCATTTATTATTGAGTCTTCTCTAAATAATTTCCATATTTGCTTGTATTTATGGATTGACATGATCTACTTCCTCTATGAGAACCTTGGGTCACTTTACTTTATTGACATGAATGTTTCAAGAAAGTTTCGAAAATAATTGTGATCATTGTGACCTCTTATTTAAGAATTTGGATTACAGAGTAAATCAAAACCTTAAATACTTCATAAGATGGCTGATTTCCATTAGTACTCCTAAGGTTTATTATGAATAAGATGATAAATAATTTCTCAACCTTGTAAATAAAGGTTTCTTAACAACTTAGCCATATTCTTATCTCTATTTTTTTTAAAAAAATACAATCCTCGTAATTGATTGTTAATAAAATCCTACACCATACTTGACTCAAACTTGGAGAAATCAGTTGACTTGAAGGCCTCAAGATCTAATTATTATTATTTATTTTCAATGAAATATATCATATATATGATTTTTACCAATTTCATATTCTTTTCGTCTACATTATTTTGATCCTATTTTACCTGTAACAATTGATCTTGAAATTTTAAGAACACATGAAATAAAGTAGTAAGCGACTCTTTTACTTTATAGAGAATTTTCTACATAGATCCTACCTCTCCATTAAAAGGAGCCTTACCTTTTATTCTTTCTCAAGTTTCATCCTAATTCATCCCCATTTAATATAGTGTTTGACTTTTTTCAAAAGACATGGATACACGCACATGCATGTACCCTACTAAATTAAATAATCACTTAACCACAACTTCACACATATAATATGCATTACATCTAATAGGATCATATTATTTATGATTTTCTTAAATCCCCCATACCACTATGTATTGATTAGATATCCATATTCATAGTGTAGGCATTATATAATATAAATATCCCTATAAAATTTTAAAAGTGTTTACAATATGGCCACATTATGATTTTGACATTATTGATATCGATATCAAAAGACCAAGAAACTTTTCTAGATGATTGTCCCTCTTCTACACATGATTAATGGTTCCTATGTTATAGTGGGGCCAAATGTTGCCTAGGAATTGGGGCTAAAGTTATTCTCATTTCCCCCAAGGGGTAAATTATGCCTTTTAGTTTATATCTAGAATTTGAGTGTACAAAAATGGGGACAAGTAAAAATACCTATTATTTGGCATGCTCATTGAAAAATGTTTAGGAGTTCAAAATTTAAATATCCAAGGCAACTCATAGTTGGTTGTGAACCAAGTTTATTGGGTTTATCAAACTAAATTTGAGTACCTTCAATTATATAAAGTTAATATGCATGAGATTGTTAAAGCTTTTGACTTTATTTCTATAGAATTAGTCCCTAAGGAAATCAACCAACTCACTGATTCCATGGCTGCTTTATTTTCATGCTTTGAACTTCATCCCACTATACCAGAGTATGATTTCATAATATAAGTCAGGATGAAACCTATTACTCATAAAAATCCTAGTGATCAAACTATCACCCATATTGGAAGGGACAAAATTTGGTTAATCCTTCAATTAGCTAAGAGTGATGAGGTTATTTTTGAGTTTTCATGAGCCTATGATGACCTTCCATATTTTCACAATAAGAAAGGCTTCCTGCTTACTTGTTATCCCACATTCACCCTTCAGGCTGAATACTTTGATTCTTACTACCAAGTTAAGGATTAATTATCATCTAATGATAAACATGAAATTTTAATTTTGGAAGACGGAGATCCTAATTTCCCCCAGCATTTGATGTGTTTGAGGAAGGCAATGCCTTATTCATTTAGAAAACCATTGACATTAACACTGGTATAGATGGGAGTCCTAAAATCCTTAAGATTGGGTCCTTTCTCTTTATACATGAATTAGAAGACCAAAATCCACTACTCACCAAGCTCTCAAAAGCTTTTACTTTCTCTTACACTAAAATGGTAGGCACCAAACCTGGTACAATGGTTGATAACCTAACTAGTCAAACAAAAGCTTAGGCCCATCAAGCCTAAGGTCAAATTGATGGTAAAAGAGGAAGTTATCAAACTTTCAAAAGTTAGATTTATTAAGCTAGTAAACTATTCCAAGTGGATGTCTAACAAATTCCTTGTTCTCAATAAAAATGGTAAGATCATGATATGTATAGATTTTCTAGATATCAATAAAGTGTGTCCTATGATGACTTCCCTCTCCCTTCCTTCAATGTCATTATTGATGCAATATCAAGATACAAGTTTCTATGACTCATGGATAGCTTCTCAAGATACCATCATATCCAAATTTATGATGAGGATCAAAGTTTACCATGCCATGGGGGACCTATTATGTCATGACTCCATTTGGTCTCAAAAAGAGAAGGGAAACATATAAAAGGGCTACCCACATATTCTATGATCTTTTTTACAAGATAGTGGAGGTCTATGTAGATGACATTGTAGGGAAAATGAGATAACGATTATACCACTTAGAGGTGTTACACATCATATTAACATGTTTAATCAAATATGATGTTACTCTTAACCTAATTTTTTTTGTCTTTGAAGTCACTGATGGAAAAATCTTATTGTATATCATCTCCCAACATGGGATTAATATTGAACCTACTAAAACTTGAGAAATATTATAAATGCTTCCTCCCATAGACAAATTAGGCATTTGAACATTCTTAGGTAAGTTGGGAGCCATTTGACATTTCATTCTTGATCTTATCTACGTTGTTTATCCTATCAATAACTAGCTTTAAAAGACAAGTGGCTTAACTTGGATAGATGATTTTCTAGAGAAATTTGAAGTTGTTAAATGCTTCCTTATGTTTCCTTCCACACTTATGAAACCTAAATTGGATAATCCCTTAATACTTTACATTAGAGAAACCAAGGTTTCTCTCACTTGCATGTTGGGTTAGGAAGATGATACCAGCAAAAAATGTGCCATTTATTTTATTAACTTCACCCTTATCAATTATGAGATATGATACACTTAAGAAGAAAATGAATGATTAACTATCATGTTTGGGACTAAGTGGTTGTGACATTATATGATCAACTAAAAAATAATAGTTATTGTGAGATATCAATCCCTATGGACCTTTCTAATCCAGCCAAATCTTTCTAGGAAGGTTAGGCATTTCATCACACTCCTAAGTGAGTTTGATTTAACTCAAGTGAACCAAAATTATTTTAAGGGACATATCATTGTTGATTGGTTGGTTGATTCTCCATTAGAAGTTAATGATTTTGTAGTTACCAACTTTCCATATGAATTGATTTGATACATAGAAAAACTTACTATTAGCTCTTATCCCTGGTAAATAGATATTGTTAATTACCTTATCTACCACACTTACCCTAAAGGTGATAATTCAAAACATAAATAATTACTTCATATCATCGCATCTAAGTACATTATCTAGACACAGTAATTTATCTTAATGCCTTTGAAGGCATGCTACTTAGATGTGTCAACCAAGAGGATTTTGAAATAGTCCTTTTTCATTATCATAGTGTCATTTGTGGTAGACACTTTGGTGGCCACGAGGACACTCATAAAATCCATAAAATGAGATATTTTTGGCCCAACCTAGACCATGATACCATCGATTATGTGAAAAAATGCAAGAAGTGCTAGCATTTTTTACATGCAATATATATCCCCACTAGGGAACTTCAACCTATAGTCACTACATGGTCCTTTTTCCACTTGGAGCCTAGATTTATTAGGTAAGCTCTCCCCTATGTTATACAGACATATTTATTTATAGTAAAGCCTTTGACGGCTTGCTACTCAGATGTGTCGACCAAGAGGATTTATGAAGAGTCATTTTTCATCATCATAGTGGTATCTATGGTAGACACTTTGGTGGCCATGCGACCACTCATAAGATCCATAAATGAGATATTTTTGGCCCAAACTAGACCACAATGACATCAAGTATGTGAAAAAATGTGAGAAGTGATATCATTTTTTACATGAGATATATCCCACTAGGGAATTGCAATCCATAGTCACTCCATGGTCCTTTTCCACTTAGGGCCTAGATTTAGTAGGTAAGCTTTCCTGTACTTACTCAGATGGTCATCATTTCATTATCATAGTGACTAAGTATTTTAATAAGTTGGAAAAAAGTGTGTTGTTAACAATTATCATGGGTTCATTCATATCCCAATTTATTCTACACCAAATCATGTATTGATTCAAGGTCCCATAGGTCATCATTACTGACAAAATATCTCCTTTAAAAAATCCTAAGATTTGTGAGCTATGTGAAAAATTCACCATATCAAACCACTCAACCTATTTGTATTACCTATAGGCAAATGACCAAGTTGAGGCCATTAATAAACCCTAAAGTCAATATTGGTCAAAACCATTAGAGATTCTAAATGAGATTGATAGTTATAACTCTATCTAGCCCTTTGGGCTTATAGGATGAATATTAAAACATCCACAGAGGAAAATTCATACTTACTTGTGTTTGGATCTAATGTTATTTTTCCCTTATAAGTGGAGATACCTCATCTTCACATTTCCCTCAAAGGCCTCCTTGATTATGAATAATATAGAGAGGCATGTCTAGATAAGTTATAAACTTTAGATGATCATCGGATCACCATTAAAAATAATCATATTGCTTATGCTGATCATCTAGGCATACAATACCACAAAAAATTCCACGAGTGCCCAATTCATGTGGGAGACCTTATCCTCATGCTTGATATCAATATTGATAAAAATAAAGAGGAAGGTTAGAAATTCAAACCAAATTAGTTAGGGCCCTACCTACTGACCAAATACTAATAACGAAGCTTATCAGTTATGCACTCTAGAGGGCAAGAAGTTTGGTGAATTTGTGAACTCTTTCCACCTAAAACATTTCTTTATCTATTAATTTCATATCACATTACCATCATTTTCATAGTTTATATGTTTGTTTACATATCAGATGTTTTATTTTTTGATTATTTAGTTGTTAATCTGCACAATGTGAAACTTTCATAATGCAACATATCATATCATCCCATTCTCATAGTACATTATCATCCTATAGAAAATATTTTCAAATCACCACTAAATTTTTTCTTACGAGTAGTTTACACCTATTTCCTACATCTTCTTGCACAACTTAGAAAACACTAGCCTATAGTCTAGTTTAAAAGCTTGTCCATGGTAGAAGCTCCTCTCACTGTGCATTCTAAATCAGAACATTAGCTTGATAACAATAGGTAACTTTAATTGTGTATATTACTATTCGGTGATGAGTTCTTACATCTTACTAAGTTTCATGGGGCCAATATTTGGGGGTAGAGTTCTTATAAATAAGAAAAGTAGACACTCTTATGAACATCAAAAGCTTATGAAAAAATAAGAGTTAAATACACACTTCTCACTCTTGTTAGCCTTTGGTGTTGAGCCTTTGCATCTTACTAGTTGCATGGGATTAACATTGGGGAAGGGTACCCCTTAGTTGCCTAAATATGGATTTTGGTGATGAGCCCATGTGTTTTCCTAGTCACATGAGACTAAGTGTAGGGGTCACAAAAAGAAGATACAAATTAAATGCATAAATGTTATTAAATTAGAATTTGTCCAAGTTAAAAATTATTTTAGAATCTTGCCTACATGTCTATGTTGAAAAGGGTAACCTTATCCCACTTACAAATTCTATCAGGGCCAATTATATCTAGATGAAGCTAACAAAATTAGTATTTTGTAATTTTGAGCAAGAGTCACACTTTCCCCCTTTGTTCATAAGGATTAGGTCATCTTAATTTTTCCTACGAAATTTTGAACTATGGTTTTATTTCTTCATCACCTCATGTTTATCCTATTCCTCTTTTCATTCCCTGTTATATATTGAAAGTCATGCATTGTAAACAAAATAACTAGGTCACCTATAAAACAAATTTTAGCATACTTATAATTTCATATATATATCCATCACACTACATCATATGCACACATTTTTTCTCACATATATAATCATTGTCTATATCATTATATCAAAAACATAGAGATACATGATATATAATCACATACCTAGTCATCTAGAGTGCATAAAATGAAAAGATAAAAACATAAAAATTAAAACCCATGACACATGATGACAAATCACTATGTGGTAAATAGAATGTCTCCATTTATATACCATAACTATCAAGTTTGTATAAAAATAATGTCCAATGCAAACATATTCGTAGAGGGCCAATGTGCCTCAAAGCATTTAAAAAAGAACCAACATGTACAATGGTATTAAAAAACATATATAACAACCCTTAGGAGCCTTCCTCTTTCTATGAGAAGGTCTTGATGCAAAGGAATGTTGAAGAGTATCACTCCAACCATGTCTCTTGTTAGTGTCTCCCAAAGATATTGTCTCACCCACTCTAACATAAAGGCTAGTACGGTGGCCCCTGCTAGTGCCTCCCTCTAAGGCTATCCCTCCATCATGTGGTTGGAGGCTTAGCCTCCTCCTTAACCTACATCGTATCCACTAGGGCCTTCACTCTCCTTACCCTAGACATTAAGTTATTGTTCTTCATCCTCAACACTATCACCATCACATATGCATGGTACATTGGGGAAAATACATCTTATGATGGCCAATCCCTATAGGGACTTTAGGATTTATTAGGAGTTGGTCTCTAGTCATGCCATTACTTAACTATGAAAGGGTGAATAGGTTATCCTTGGTCATATTCCTCCAACATTAGGTCCAATCGATATAAATATCCAAAACATGTAAAATCAGTTGAACAAATAAGCTACAAAGTGAATACAAACTTTAAATATAAATATGTAAATCAACATTTTAACTAAATCCCCCTCCTGCCAATCAGGGTCTATTGTTTCCAAAATCAGCTTAGCTCATTTTTGGGAACAACCCCCTACGAAACTTGTCTGTTTCATCTTTCGTCTCTCTAAGTTCATTTTCAAGACGAGTTTTTCTCGTTCTCGTCTTGGCCCAACAGCACCGTTCAAAATTCGTAACATCTTTTCGTTACATTTTCCCCAAAACATGAAGGTTGTTACGATCTCGATACGACCAGGGGACCAAAATCTGCCTTTTTCAGAGTTAGTGCTCTTCTTTCATTTTCATGCACGGGTGGTGAATTTCACTGCCAGTACATTTTTTTCTTCTTGCATGCAGAAGCGGCAATTTTTACCGCCCCTGCATCTAGACCTACATGACCGGCAAATTTTTCCGCCCATGCAAATTTTCACTTTTCACATGTAGGAGCAGCAATTTTTACCACCTCTACATGTCCCAGTTTCTTTTAGTGTAAGGGCGGTGAAATTAGCCACCCCTGCACTGCCTCATTTTCCACACTCAGCATTTATTTCCACACACATCGAGTTGTTGGGGTCGATTTTCACCCCATTTAATATAATTTTAACCTCTTTTTGCTTCATTCTTCCTCTCCTTCTCCTACCCTCTGCCTCTGGATGATCCAGCGAATAGGTCAAAGTGCATTTTCACTGATTTTGAGCTCACAACGTGCATGGTTTTCCAGGTAGGATGTGTTTTTGGAGTTTTTTCCCTTTCCTCTCTTTTAGCTTGTTTATCAGTTATTTTTGTTAAGGTTTTATGGTTTGTTGTTTCCCCCTTTCCCATCAGCATTTCAGCCTTTTTCTTAATGCTAGGGCAGTGAATTTTGCTGCCATCCCTTTATCACGCATTTCCTATTCTAACCTACACAAGTGGAAAATTTCACTACCCGTGTTGCCCTTTCTCTCCTTGCTGCTCCCTTACCTGCAGGGGTCGTGAATATCGCTGCCCATGCTGGCTGAACATACACGAGTGGAAAAATTCACCACCTGCGCTCTGGTTTTCCCAAAGTCATGCAGGGGCAGTGAATTTCACCGCCCATGCACTTCTCTAACCTTCTTCAGGTATGCATGGGTGGCAAAATTCACCGCCCGTGCCCTTTTTCTTTTTCCCCCTTTATGCAAGGGCAGCGAATTTTGCCACCCATGCATACCTGACCATTCTTCATGTAAGGGTGGTGAATTTTGCTGCCCATACATTTCTCCCCCAAATTTTTTTAACTCCAGATAATTTTTTTTCTTTTTCATTTTTCCACTTCCTCCTCTTTTTCCCTCATTTTTTGACCCAGCCCTTTTAAAGTGCCCTTCCTTGGTCATGATCACCCAACGTGCGAATTCCCCAATTTGCCCACTATTCCCTAATTGCACAATCATGATTGCAGTACCCTTTGAAGATTATTGCTCATCAGCACCCACTCAACTGAGGCCAGTTTCGATGTCTGAAACTTTTCCCAAAATGTCAAAGGCCATGAAGTACAAGTACCAGGGTGTCTTTCTGATCACTTCGATTACCTCCAATGTTGACGACATTAGAGAAAAAAATTGGCCATGTGGATATGGCCGAGTTCCTAACTAGAATCAAGGTGATGAACCCAAGTTCTGAAATGAAGAGGATCATCAAGAGCAACATTCATCTAGTTGCCGCTTTCCTAATAGCAGCACATCATACGGAGTTTGTCCTCCAATGCACCTAGTTCTACAACAAAGAGATGAGATCAGTCTTGGATACCAGTGACAATGTAATAATTCAGCTAGGCCTCGAATTCATTGACAAAGTCTTCATGTGCCCTCCTGCTATTGAAGTGCTGAGGATTGACTTCATAGAAGCACAGAAGGAGTATGACAAGGGTCCCGAGAGGGCAAAGAAAGTAATGAATAACAGGTAACTAAAGACCCCCAGAACCAATTTATCCAGATGGCTGCAGAACTTCTCAAGGAGCAATTTCATTGAAGAAGTTAGTGACTTGATCACCCTTCTCAGCAGAATGCGAGGCCTCTCATCTTCCTCATAGTTCCACGAGTGGATGTACCCGTTCATCAAAATCATCCTCCAAGGTAAGCAGGTCATCTTCTGAGGTGAGCAAATTAGCAACGCTCTTCATGAGATATTGACCAAGGTACAAACTACTTCAAGGTTCTATATGACTTTGTACCTGGTCTACATAGCTGCCTTGATGTGAACCTTTCCAGGTTTGACAACTGAAGGAAACAGAAAGATCACCCCAGTCTACTCATATTACCCCTAGCTTAAGCTGCAAGGATCAATCTGCCATTTTAAAATGGTAAATGATGCCTTCTTTGCCATATTTTTATGCCTCTTCGACCCTTAGCTTGAGCAGAAGAGAGTATCTGATGAGGCCTGGACGGTCGTTAACGACTATGGCTATATGTTCCTATAATTTCCCTCCTGCTATCTTTGGGTTGGATTTTTCCAAGGCTATGCCTATATGCCCTCAAGGTTTCCTTCTGATAAGTTAGTTCTGATGGAGTTGTGTAGACAAATGGTTGTCATACACACTAGGCAGATGGAACTGAAAAAGCCAAGTTTCAAGTTTCTAATTAAAATTGGCAGATACTCAATTTTAACAGCAGCCAAAGCCAAAGTCATGGAAACAGAGATGCAATTGGTCACTATAAAACAATTCAAGAGAAGGGAAAGCTTCGACTATAGGGGTGTCAAGGACATGATCAGGTGAAAGACTCAATTTCATGAGCCTATGATCGAAGACATCTGGGTAGACCTGAGGACAACTGAAGAAATCAAGAGGATGGACTATAGCAGGTTGACCTTGGAACAAATCGAATAT
Organism: Torreya grandis; assembly: GCA_037957365.1. Taxonomy (NCBI): domain Eukaryota; kingdom Viridiplantae; phylum Streptophyta; class Pinopsida; order Cupressales; family Taxaceae; genus Torreya; species Torreya grandis. Next base: position 5,117,075 of record JARHVA010000060.1, on the reverse strand, counting down.
TTGGGGCTTGTGGATATTCCCTCCAACTTGGTCGATGATAAGAGCATTATCAACAGTAGGTACCTGGCCGAGAGGATTGCTGACTCCCCTCTTCCTCTAATTCAGTGGTCTCAAAAAGAACTAACTTCTTTGAGGAAGAGATTTGAGTCAATATTGGCTAACACCAATGATTGGTTAGCAGCCAAAGGGATCATACTGAAAGATTTTATTACAAGATCAGAGGTTGAGTTTTAAATAGAAATGAGGAAGAAGGCAGAAAACAGGACCAAGAACAGAGGTGATGTTCCTTCTCCATCTAGGCGTCACAAGCCTAAAATCATCTTCATTTCCAAGAAGTCAAAAGTTGTTGAAGAGCTAGAATCGATGGCTAAGGGAGTTGAAGAACAAAGCTCCCAGGAGCAAGCAGCTCAGCAAATGGAGACGAATGACTGGCCCTCAGAGTAGTAAAAGACTAAGCCTCTAACTTCCCAAGAAGGGGCACAACCACTGACAGACGTCTTTCCTTCACCACCTCTTTCTCCTATCAGTGTTCCTTCTTTTGGAGCTACCTCTCCTTCCAAATTTATGTTTGGTGATCCTCAAGGTGTTTTTGGAGATACTCTTTGTTCCTCTGGATCTATTCCTAGTCTGGCATCTCCTTCCTTCAATCTAAGAGAAAATTTTGCCCTTGATCAATCAACGGCCGATACGATTTCACCAGTTACTCCAGCTATGACCACTATTACCACTAGCAGTGTGGAAGTTACCATGGTAACACCAGCTGTAGGAACCATTTCCACAATAGGTACTTCTTCTCTCCCTCTTTGGATGTCAGCTTTCACACCTAAAAGAAAGAAGCTAGCCATCTCTCTAGATGACTTCAATTTTAGCAAGATAGTGTCAGTGAAAGCCAAGGCCCCTAAGAGACCAAGGATATTCTCAATATTGGTTGAGGAAAAGGGGCATAAATTTCTAGAAATAGCTAAACCACTACAGGATGCAACCCTTGTGGGTTTTGACATGAGCAGCTATTCCATCTCTCGTGTTGAACTTGAAAAAGTTACTCACGAAGGTGTGAAAAGTGATCTATAGTCTGCAATGGACATCATGGTCTAGAAGTTCGATAGAGAAAAGGAGATGGACTACTATAAAGCTAAGGTAGAGCAATTGACTGCAGTAGTCAGCAAATTCACACTTCTCCCTGAAGCGGCAACTCCAGAGGCCTTTTTCATAGATGACCCTGTCATTCAAAAGGCAAAAAAAACCTATATGAAAGGGAAAGTGCTAGAGGATTACATTGAAAAAATGCATACACAAGAAATTTCCTTACTTACAGAGGTTGCTGAGAAGACGGACAAGATGAAGAAAGTGAGGACAGATTTAGAGGACCTTGTCTCACTTATTTTTCAAGACATTGACAGTACAGAGAAATATTTTAGCAAGTGGAGGGAAATGAAAGATCTAAAGAAAAGTACCTTGATATCCATCAGTGTTATTTCTAGCAAAGATTCCTATGTTGAGATTAATAAATCACTGATATACAGGGTTCAGGTGCTCAAGGAGCTCATTGAAGATCTTGGGTCTTCCAAAGATGCTAGCGAGAAAAGTGACACGGGCCTATTGAATAGACTGGAAGAACTGCCTTGTGACCTCACCACCAGGGATAATCAATTTCTCTTGGCCGAAAAGATGATCCAAAGATTCAAGGGTATGATTCAGAGAGATTTTGAAGAGAAATCCTTCTCAATGACTTCTGTGGACAATATTTTAGATACTCAGTTAACTCTAGATAATTTGAGATCCAGGTTAACTAGTCATGCTAAGGCAATCACAACATTAAAGGATGCTATAATTAGAGCGAGGGTCATCTTCAAGAACACGGTTGCACCAGACAGCATTGGAATTCAGGTATTTATTACTATGTACGATGCTCATCTGAAGAAGTCTGGCAGCAAGAGTTGAAATATTTTCCCCTTCTCTCTTCTTTTTTTCTCATGCACTTTTGTCATGTAAAAGTGCATGTAATTTTGTAATGTGTAATTACATGTAAAAAATCTAGAAAAATATCTCAAAAGTCAAAGATGAGTCATCTTTGACTTAGATATTTTTAAATTATAATCTTTATAATTTTTGAAGGTTTCTCCCTATATATAGTGGAGACTCTTTTGTAAATGGATCTCTGATAATTGAGAGCAAAAACTCTGTCGAAATTGAAACACTTCTTGAGACTTTGTGCTCAATTTGTAAATCATATTTTGTTGAATGAATGAGAAGCAGGTTTATTTCAGACTTTGTGTTGAATTTATCTGTGTTATTTAGGAAATAGTTCTTGTGTCTTCTTTCCTGATAATCTCTTATTTATTTGATTTAATAAGCAAAGTGTGTGTGTTGACATTATCTGAGGACGTTTCTAAAAGATAGAAGAGAGACTTTGAGCTACTTTTATTTTTGTGATCCTTTTATCTTTTGTAGTTTCAGGTGAAGACTTTGTGCTTCATTTCACTCTACGGTTACGCTTGTTTCGAATCAGTGAAGGAGACAATGAAAGACTTTGTGCTTATGTAGGTTTCTTTGTTAACTTTGTTACTTTAGGTGATTTTCTACTCTATGCTGGATACCATTCCTGAAAGAAGAGGAATGTTGTTGGCCAACGACCAGGATTTCTCTCTTATTTCTTGGACATCACCTCTAAAAAAAGAGAGGTGGATGATGTTATACCACCCCAAGTACTATTTTCTACTTAATTATATATACATCTAGCGTATAAATATTCATAGGGAACCTCCCCTTGATGAGAGGAGAGATTTACCTCATCTAGATCTGGTAAACCCACACTTTTTGTGGCATAAATCTCTCTGTGCTGTGGTTGATATACCTATTTTTTCATCAGTTAGTTGATGACAAAATATTCACCCAACAGTTTTTGGTGACTCCGTTGGAGATTATGAACGTGCATTTTGAAGCCTCAAGCTTCAACTTGAAGCTGTTTTAGTCTCTTTTTCATTTGAAATCTGGCAACTTCACACTACACAAGAAGCCAGAGATCTAAAGGTGTTTTTGACCCTGTGTTTGAGTTGGCACAACAGAGCAACTTTGATATGTTCCCTCCACCGCCTTTCCTCCAACGATCTAGAAGTCTTTTTCCTTACCTTATCGGGTCACCAACACAAGGTAAAGCTTCTTTTCCTATTGCTAATAGTGCCCTACCTATAAATACCCCACCGAGATTTGTTATCCCACCATTTAATCATCCTGTCATAATGGCTCACGGTCTGTGGGGCAATTCCTTTGGTCCTCTTAATTTGACCCCACCCTTACATGAATTACCCCATAGTTCTAAGAAAAAATTTCTCAAGTTTTTTGGGGATGGGAAGATTCATCCCAATGAGCATATTACTGCCTTCTCTATAGCATGCAGCATAATCAGCGTGGAATTTGAAGATGTAGCAGTGAGAATTTTTGTAGAGACTCTGCAAGGCGCTGTCGCGGATTGGTTTTACCACCTTCAAGCTCAAATTATAACTGACTGGGATACGCTAAAGTCCAAATTTGAAGCTAGATTTAAACCTGCTGAAAATGCACACACCTTGTTAGCACAAGTAACATAAATGAAAAAAGAATCCCAAGAACCCATGAGGGATTTCATAGCCAAATTCAACAAGTTAAAGAATCGGATTCCAACTGTCGCTCAGCACATGCTAGAGAATCTCAAGTGCTTTTTTATCAACTCGTAGCTTCCCAAAGTAAGTTTCCTGTTGAGGTGAGCTGGCCCTATGGATCTCACATTGGCTCAAAATTTGGCTACTGAAATTAAGGATGATCTTATCCTAGCAGGTAAGATCAAAAAAGACCCTAGTAAAAATAGATTCTCTTCATCTGTTGAAAACTCTTCTACAGGCACTACAGATCCTATGGTGCAAAAATTGATAAATAAACTGATAGCTTTGAAGAGACAAATAGCCCAAGGTACGTCTACTCCCACCTATCAAGATATGCCTAGGAGAACATTCTAGAATCAAGAATATCAAGGTAATGCTACCCAGAACTAAGGGCAACCAAAATGCCTGCCTCCCCCTCCAGGGAAATTGGCCATTGAAGTAGCACCTGCCAATTCAGCAGTCAGTTACCTAGAGGCTGAACATGACTATTCACTCCAACCTCAGTTGGACCAACAAGATGATGCTAATCTCTTTGATGAGTAGGAAGAAGAATTATCTGGCGACTCCAATATTGATTTCCTAGATTACCAGGATGACACTGGAAGTAAAGGAGAAGGGTTGGATGGATCCTATGCTATTTTCACCAGATCTCAAAACCAGTCAGCTCCATAGGCTGACAAAGGGAAAGAAGAAGAAGAACCTCGACAGGTGGTTTCCATCGCTAAATGAGGAATTCCATTTCCTCCTCAATCAAAAGATCAGGTAATTCAGAAAAAAGTAAGTACATCCAACCACCCTATACCTTCCACTTCTGTTGCTCAGACTAGTGCCACACCCACTAAAGACCCAAATGATAGACCCTCTTCCTCTGTCTCAAATTCTTTTTAATTATTTGATATAATTGATCACGCCAGGAAAACTAAGATTTAGATGACAGAGATTGGATATTTGAGAGCCAATCCTGAATAGTTTGATAGGTTGATAGAATATGTGAAAAGTAAAGTTGTCCCCACAGGACAAGATTCTTCAAAGGCTGTTCATGATCCCCCCAAAGATAAATCCACCCAGAATAATCTTGTTGTGACTCCTCCTGTTGCTCCCAGGAAAATAGAAACTTTTTATGTTTCCCTACTTATAAATGGTTACAAATTGAGTAATTGCATTATAGACTCTAGAGCCTCGGATAATGTCATGCCCGCTAAGGTGGCAGATTCCCTTGGTCTAACTTTGACCAAAACATTTGAGAGGTATTTTTTTATGAAAAATAAGCAAGTTCCACTCCTTGGTCAGATAAAAAGTGCCCAATTTGCTTTCACAACTTTTCCAAAAAAGAGAATAAAAATGACAGTTCTAGTGGTCGATGTTTTAGCCTTTTACAACATCCTGCTTGGAAATTTTTTTTGCAAAGATGTTGGAGGCGAGCTAAGCATGGACTTGTCAGAAGCGAGGATCCCAATTTAAGGTGTTATGAAGAAGTTGCTCCCTGAAAAAAAGGCAAGGTATGTAGTCACCTGATCATTAGCACCGAAAGCTCAAATTTTATTTGAGTCTTCATGCATGGGCAACTACTTCCTATCTACGGACGAGATCCATGAGGCATCCGATGGAACTCCTACAAATGGTAACTTGGAAATGTGTTTAGCCAACATAGTGGGAGAATCGGCAAAGCAAAATGAACACATAGAAGAGCCTCTTCCCCTAGACGAAGAAGTTTTCAAATGAAAAGCAGTGTCTAATGAGGTATGGATCTTAGAATTTGATGGCAACTGCTCTTCTACCGGTTTGAGTGTTGGATTTGTGTTAGTATCTCTTCAAGGAGATATTTTTCCTTTGTCTTAAAAGTTGCAGCTCAACAACACCAACAACATAACTGAGTATGAATCCCTGTTACTCAGACTATAGGCTGTTAGAGAAAAGGGCATTAAATTACTCCATGCTAAAGGGGACGCCGAATTGGTAGTTTGCTAGGTAAGAAACCTCTTTCAGACCAAGAATGAAAGATTGCACCACTATCGCAATCTGGTCTGGGATGAAATTGAAAATTTTGGCACTTTCAGCATCTCTGTTGTTCCACGAGAATTCAATGATTGGGCAGATGCATTGGCTGTCTTTGCTACTCTCTTGATTCTCCACCCAAATTTTAAAGGAGATAAGTACACTATTGAATTGGTCTTTCGGCCAAGTGTACTTGATAATGCCTGCCATTGGCAAGTATTCAACAATGATGATCAAATCATCGCCTTCTTGGAGCAAAAAGATAGTTTTGAACAACTATGTTTTGAAGGCAGTAAACTCCAGAAATGTGAAGTAACTTTTGAATCAAAAATGAACACAGGTGAAGATTTCCTTCAGCTTAAGGGGAACAAGATTTTCAAAGGCCTAGTTTCCTTGGAGAAATTGTTTGATAGCCATGATAGGTTTGTCAAACAATAGCAGACAGATTCAAACTCTTCCCAAGATTTTGATTAAGTAAATTTGAGAACCAAGGGAGACCCTAAGATGGTAAACATTGGGAAATGTTACACTTTTGAAGAGAGATTCAAGCTTGCTAATCTACTCCGCTTATATGTAAATGTCTTGGCTTATTCCTATGATGACCTAAAATCACTCAGGCCAAATGACATTCACCACGACATTCCTCTTAAGGCAAACTCTGTGCCTTACAAATAAAAGTCCAAGCAATATAACCCAAAAATCTCAAGTAGCATTTTAGCTGAGATACGAAAAATGGTTGATGCTCAGATGATTTTTCCAATCTATCACTCTACATGGATTGCCAACATAGTCCCTGTCAGAAAGAAAAATGGTGAAATTCAAATTTGCATGGATTTCAGAAACTTGAATCAGTTATCTTTAAAAGATAACTACCCCCTCCCTATCATGGATAAAGTTCTGCAAATGGTAATAGATTTAGAAATGTTATCAATGCTGGATGGTTTTTCGAGGTACAATCAGGTTGAAGTCAGAAAAACAAATCAGCATAAGACAGCCTTCACCACACCTTGGGGCACATTTGTCTATTGAAGAATGCCTTTCAGTCTAATAAATGCAGGTGCCAAATTTCAAAGAGTGATGGATCTCGCTTTCAAGGATGAAATGGGCAAGTTCATTGTGGTGTACCTAGATGATTTGACAGTATTTTCAAAACATTATTCTGACCATGTCCATCATTTACAAAGAATACTAGAATGCTACCGTCAGAACGGTATTTCTCTAAATCTAAAGAAATCTATTTTTGGGGTGACTAAAGGAAAACTTCTTGGACACATTGTGTCTTGAGAAGGTATTAAAATTGACTCAGAAAGAGTCAAGTCTATTCAGGAACTTACTCTACCTACCAGCAAAACTGCAGTTCACTCTTTTTTCAAAAAAGTAAATTTTCTTCGAAGGTTCATTCGTGAGTTTGCTGATAAGACCCGCCACATCATCAATATGATGAAAGGCAATGCTACCTTCAGATGGACTACTAAGGGAAAATCAACATTTAAAGACATCAAAAAAGCCATTGCTCACGCACCAGTCTTGGTTTGTCTAGACTACACCAAAAGCTTCAAAATATATAGTTATGCTTCTGAACATACACTCTCAGCCATTTTAATTCAATAGAACCAAGAAGGTGTAGAATCTCCTATCTCTTTCACGAGTTGTCCACTCAAGGTTCATGAGCTAAAATATTTTAACATGGAGAAGCATGCATACACGGTGGTCAAAGTAGTCAAGCATTTCAGGTTTTATATACTGAACTCGCACACCGAAGTTCTCATACCTGATACAACAATGAAGTCCATTTTGACTCAATAGGAGCTTGGTACGAAGAGGGGTAACTGGATCGCCAAGATTCAGGAGTTTGATCTAGACATCAAACCTACCAAACTTGTGCAGGGAAAGGGTCTTTGTAAGTTGATTGCCAACAACATTCCAGATGAAGTAGAAAGTGAAAAAATAGAGATCGAAGGCATGCCTACGGCCCTTTTTGTTGCCACTACTGATTAGTGGTATTTCGATATCACCCATTTTTTGACATATGGTGAGTGTCCCGCTCATCTCTCCTATAAGGTGAAACAGAATGTTAAATTAAAAGCTGTTAGTTATGTTCTATGGGATAATTATCTGTACAAAAGGAACCTGGATGGGGCATTTCTTTTTTGTGTTGATAAGGTGCAACAAGATAAACTCTTGGAGTCTTTCCACAATTTGGCTTGTGGAGGGCATTTTTCTGCACCGGTGACAGTGCATAAAATTTTGTGAGCAAGGTACTATTAGCCCATGTTGTTCTAAGATGCCTACAAATGGGTGCATAGGTGTGAATTGTGTCAACAATTCGTTGGAAAGCCTAAACTGGCTGCATTGCCTACCAAGCTAGTGGTAATCGAGGAGCCTTTTCAGCAGTGGGGTATTGACTTCATTAGCGCAGTCAACCCATCTTCGAGTGCTGGACATGATTATGTCCTCACGGCAACAGATTACTTTACCAAGTGGGTGGAGGCCATCATGACCAAGCATGCTACTTCTGAAGTGGTGTGCAATTTTCTCAAGAAAAATATCATCTCTCAGTTTTGGGTCCCGCTCAAAATTATAATAGATAATGCGACATGTTTTTCCTTGCATGAAATTACTCAATTTTGTTTTTATTATGGGATTACCCTATCCAACACTTCAGATTATTTCCTTTAGAGAAATGGCCAAGCAGAATCAAGTAATAAGAACCTGGTCACTATTATCAGGAAGTTGGTAGATGAAAATTAGAGAATGTGGCACAAAGCATTGTATGATGCTTTATGGGCAGATAGGATAACACCCAAAAGGGCTATAGGTATGTCACTTTCCAAATTCTATATTGCTTGAATGCAGAAATCCCCATCACCCCAGAACTACCAGCGCTCAAGTTAGCCAAAGCAATCGAAGACTCAACCTTCAAAAGTTTGGTCGACAAAAGAATCATGTGTCTAACCGAACTGAATGAACAACGAACCATGGTGGTGGATCGGATTACAGCGCATCAGAACCAGGTGAAGAAACTATTTGATAAAAAGACTAAAGTTCATAAATTTTGAGTCAAAGATCAAGTCTTGTTATGGGACAAGAGACAAGAATCAAAAGAAATGCACGACAAATTTGACTCTTTATGGAGAGGTTCGTTCACCATTTGACAACTCTGTGGTGAGGCCAGCTTCTTGCTAAAATATCAGGATGGAACACAATTTGTACTACCCCATAGTGGGAAACATCTGAAGCTATTCAATCCTTGAAGCTTAGATGGGTCCATTTATATATATGTTTTTTTTGTTTTGTTTTATTTTTTTTAATGTGTTGTCTATTTTCTTTTGCTTTTAGCCTAACTGTGTAGCCCAATGGCTTGGATGAAGGCACTTAGAAACTGGTTTCTACTCCTGTTGATCGAGTTGATTAATGGAAGTTCCCCAACAGGAGCCAGTTATTGTTTCCAAAATTAGCTTAGCTCATTTTTGGGAACAACCCCCTACGAAACTTGTCTATTTGGTCTTTCATCTCTCTAAGTTTATTTTCGAGACGGGTTTTTCTCATTCTCGTCTTGGCCCAACTACATCATTTGAAATTCGTAACATCTTTTTGTTACGTTTTCCTCAAAATGTGAAGGTTGTTATGGTCTTGATACGACCAGGGGACCAAAATCTGTCTTTTTTAGAGTTAGTGTTTTTCTTTTGTTTTCATGCACGGGCGGCAAATTTCGCCGCTAGTACATTTTTTCTTCTTGCATGCAGAAGCGGCAATTTTTGCCACCCCTACATCTGGACCTGCATAGGCAGCAAATTTTTCTGCCCATGCAAATTTTCACTTTCAAAATGCAAGAGCAACAATTTTTTCCACCTCTGCATGTCCTATTTTCTTTTAGTGCAAGGGCGGTGAAATTCACCGCCCCTGCACTGCCTCATTTTTCTTACTCAGTATTTATTGCCACATGTGTCAGATTGTTGGGGTCAGTTTTCACCCCATTTAATTAGATTTTAACCTCTTTTTGCTTCATTCTTCCTCTCCTCCTCCTACCCTCTACCTCTGGATGATCCATCGAATAGGTCAAAGTGCGTTTTGGCTAATTTAAGCTCGCGATGTGCATGGTTTTTCAGGTAGGACATGTTTTTGGAGATTTTTCCCTTTCCTCTCTTTTAGCTTGTTTACCAGTTGTTTTTGTTGAGGTTTTGTGGTTTGTTGTTTCCCTCTTTCTTGTCGGCCTTCTAGCTTGCTTCTTAATGCTGGTGTAGCAAATTTTGCCGCCCTCACTTTACCACGCATTTCTTATTCTAACTTACATAGGCAGTGAATTTCACTGCCCATGTTGCCCTTTCTCTCCTTGCTACTCCCTTACCTGTAGGGGCGGCGAATATCACCACCCACATAGGCTGAACATGCACAAGTAGCAAAATTCACCACCCATGCTCTGATTTTCTCAAAGTCATGCAGGGGCGGTGAATTTCGCTACCCATGCACTTCTCTGACCCTTCTTCAGGTATGCATGGGCGGCAAAATTTGTCACCCATGCCCTTTTTCTTTTTCCCTCTTTATGTAAGGGCGGTAAATTTTGTCGCCCATGCATAACTGACCATTTTTCATGTAAGGGCGGCGAATTTTGCAGCCCATACATTTCTCCCCCAAATTTCTTTAACTCCAAAATTTTTTTCTCTTTTTCATTTTTCCACTTCCTCCTCTTTTTCCCTCATTTTTTGACCCAATTTCTGACCCGGTCCTTTTTAAGTGCTCTTCTTTGGTCATGATCACCCAACGTGCAAATTCTCTAATTTGCTCATTGTTCCCTAACTGCACGATCATGATTGTAGTACTCTCTAAAGATTCTTGCTCATTAGCACCCGCTCAACTGAGGCCAGTTCTGATGTCTGAAACTTCTCCTAAAAATTCAAAGGCCATGAAGTACAAGTACCAGGATGTCTTTTTGATCACTTTGGTTACCTTCAATGTTGACGACATTAGAGACACAGAAATTGGCCACGTGGATATGGCTGAGTTCATGACCAGAACCAAGGTGACGAACTTGAGCTTTGAAATGAAGAGGATCATCAAGAGCAACATTCATCTGGTTGCCACTTTTTTGGTGGTAGCACATCATACGGAGTTCATCCTCCAGTGCGCCTAGTTCTACAACAAAGAGAGGAGATCAGTCTCAGATGCCAGTGGCAACGTAATAATTTAGCTAGACCCCAAATTCATTGACAAAGTCTTCATGTGCCCTCCTGCTACTAAAGTGCTGAGGATTGACTTCATAGAAGCACATGAGTATAACAAGGATCTTGAGAGGGCAAAGAAAGTAATGAATAACAGGTGGCTGAAGACCCCCATAACCAATTTACCCAGATGGCCACAGAAATTTTCAAGGAGCAATTTTATTGAAGAAGTTGGTGACTTGATCACCCTTCTCAGCAGAGTGCGAGGCCTCCCATCTTCCTCACAGTTCCATGAGTGGATGTACCCATTCATCAAAATCACCCTTCAAGATAAGTAGGTCATCTTCTGGGGTGAGAAAATTAGCAACGCTCTTCACAAGCAACTGACCAAGGTATAAACTACTTAAAAGTTCTATATGACTTCGTACCTGGTCTACATAGCTGTCTCGATGCGAACCTTTCTAGGTTTGACAACTGAAGGGGATAGAAAGATCACCCCAGTCTACTCATATTACCCCCGACTTATGTTGTAAGGATCAATCTGCCATTTTAGAAGGGTAAATGATGCTTTCTTTGCCATATTTTTATGCCTCTTCGACTCTCAGCTTGAGTAGAAGAGAGTATATAATGAGGCCTGGACGGTCGTCAACAACTATCGCTGTATGTTCCTATAATTTTCCTCCTTCTGCTATATTTGGGTTGGATTTTTCCAAGGCTATCCCTATATGCTCCCCAAGTTTCCTTCTGGTAAGTTAGTTCTAATGGAGTTGTGTAGACAAATGGTTGTCGTACACACTAGGCAGATGGAACTGAAAAAGCCATGTTTCAGGTTTCTAATTGAAATTGGTAGATACTCAATTTTGACAGCAACCAAAACCAAAGTCATGGAAACAGAGATGCAATTGGTCACTATGAAACAATTCAAGAGAAGGGATAGCTTTGACTATAGGGGTGTCAAGGACATGATAGGTGAAAGACTCAATTTCATGAGCCTATGATCAAAGACATTTGGGTAGACCTGAGGACAGCTGAAGAAATCAAGAGGATGGACTATAGCAGGCTGACCTTGGAACAAATCAAATATTTGGGGCTTGCAGATATTCCCTCTAACTTGGTCGATGATAAGAGCATTATCAACAGTAGGTACCTGGCTTAGAGGATTGCTGACTCCCCTCTTCTTCCAATTCAGTGGTTTCAAAAAGAACTAACTTCTCTGAAGAAAAGATATGAGCCAATATTGGCTAACACCAATGATTGGTTAGTGGCCAAAGGGATCATACTAAAAGATTTTATTATAAGATCAGAGGCTGAGTTCCATGTAAAAATGAGGAAGAAGGAAGAAAATAGGACCAAGAATAAAGGTGATGTTCCTTCTCCATCTAGGCCTCACAAGCCTAGAATCATCTTCATTTCCAAGAAGTCAAAGGTTGTTGAAGAGCCAAAATCGACGGCTAAGGGAGTTAAAGAACAAAGCTCCCAGGAGCAAGTAGCTTAGCAAATAGAGATGGATGACAGGCCCTCAGAGCAGAAAAAGACTGAGCCTCTAACTTCCAAGAAAGGGGCACAGCCACTTACAGATGTCTTTCCTTCACCACCTCTTTCTCCTATCAGTGTTCCTTCTTCTGGAGCCGCCTCTCCTTCCAAATTCATGTTTGGTGATCCTCAAGGTGTTTCTGGAGATACTCTTCATTCCTCTGGATCTATTCCTAGTCTGACATCTCCTTCCTTCAATCTAGGAGAAAGTTCTGCCCTTGATCAATTAATGGTCGATATGATTTCACTAGTTACTCCAACCACGACCACTGTTACCAATAACAGTGCGAAAGTTACCACAATAACACCAACTATAAGAACCATTGCCATAATAGGTACTTCTTCTCTCCCTCCTTGGATGTCAACTTTCACACCTAAAAGAAAGAAGCTAGCCATCTCTCCAGATGACTTCGATTTTAGCAAGATAGTGTCGGTGAGAGCCAAGGCCCCTAAGAGACCAATGATCCTTTCAAAATTAGTTGAAGAAAAGGGGCATAAATTTCTAAAAATAGCTAAATCACCGCAGGATGCAACCCTTGAGGGTTTTGACATGAGTAGCTATTCCATCTCTTGTGTTGAACTTAGAAAAGTTACTCACGAAGGTGTGAAAAGTGATCTACAGTCTGCAATGGACATCATGATCCAAAATTTTGACAGAGAAAAGGAGATTGACTACTATAAAGCAAGGCAGAGCAATTGACTGCAGTAGTCAAGAAATTCACCCTTCCCCTTGAAGCAGCAACCCCAGAGGCCTTTTCCATAGATGACCCTATCATTCAAAAGGCAGAGAAAACCTATATGAAAGGGAAAGTGCTGGAGGATTACGTTGAAAAAATGCATACACAGGGAATTTCCTTACTTACAGAGGTTGTTGAGAAGACAGACAAGATGAAGAAAGTGAGGATGGATTTGGATGACCTTGTCTCACTTATTTCTCTAGGACATTGACAGTACAGAGAAATATCTTAGCAAGTGGAGGGAAATGAAAGATCTAAAAAAAAGCACCTTGATATCCATCGGTGTTATTTCTAGCAAAGATTCCTATGTTGAGATTAAGGAATCACTGATATATAGGGTTCAGGTGCTCAAGGAGCTCATTGAAGATCTCGGGTCTTCCAAAGATGCTAGCGAGAAAAGTGACACGGGCCTATTGAATAGAATGGAAGAACTACCTTGTGACCTCACCACCAAGGATAATCAATTTTTCTCGGCCGAAGAGATGATCCAAGGATTCAAGGGTATGATTCAGAGAGATTTTGAAGAGAAAGCCTTCTTAATGACTTCTTTGGACAATATTTTAGATACTCAGTTAACTCTAGATAATTTGAGATCCAGGTTAAGTAGTCATGCTAAGGCAATCACATCATTGAAGGATGTTATAATCATAGCCAGGGTCATCTTCAAGAACACCATTACACCAAACAGTATTGGAATTTAAGCATTTATTACTATGTATGATGCTCATCTGAAGAAGTCTGGCAGCAAGAGTTGAAACATTTTCCCCTTCTCTCTTCTTCTTTTCTCATGCACTTTTGTCATGTAAAAGTGCATGCAATTTTATAATGTGTAATTACATGTAAAAAATCTGAAAAAATATCTCAAAAGTCAAAGATGAGTCATCTTTGACTTAGATATTTTTATATTATAATCTTTTTAATTTTTGAAGGTTTCTCCCTATATATAGTGGAGACCTCTTTTGTAAATGGATCTCTGATAATTGAGAGCAAAAACTCTGTTGAAATTGAAACACTTCTTGAGACTTTGTACTCAAATTGTAAATCATATTTTGTTGAATGAATGAGAAGCAGGTTTATTTCAGACTTTGTGTTGAATTTATCTGTGTTATTTAGGAAATTGTTCTTATGTCCTCTTTCTTGATAATCTCTTATTTGTTTGATTTAATAAGCAAAGTGTGTGTGTTGACATTATCTGAGGGCGTTTCTAAAAGATAGAAGAGAGACTTTGAGCTACTTTTATCTTTGTGATCTTTTTATCTTTTGTAGTTTCAAGTGAAGACTTTGTGCTTCATTTCACTCTACGGTTATGCTTGTTTCGAATCAGTGAAGGAGACAACGGAAGACTTTGTGCTTACATAGGTTTCTTTGTTAACTTTTTTACTTTAGTGATTTTCTGCTCTACACTGGATACCATTCTTGAAAGAAGAGGAATGTTGTTGGTCAATGACCAAGATTTCTCTCTCTTGTTCTTTGGACATCACCTCTAAAAAAAGAGAGGTGGATGATGTTATACCACCCCAAGTATTATTTTTTGCTTAATTATATATACATATAGCGTATAAATATTCATAGGGAACCTCCCCTTGATGAGAGGAGAGATTTACCTTGCCTAGATCTGGTAAACCCACACTTTTTGTGGCATAATTTTTTTTGTGTTGTGGTTGATATACCCATTTTGTCATCAGTTAGTTGACGACAAAATATTCACCCAACAGGGTCATAGTTATCATTCATAGCCTCATCTTCATCAATGTCTAAGTGCTCCTCTAGCTTGATGTACTCTAAATACTCACCATCTCCACCTATTAGATGTTGATGTTATATAGGGTCTTCGTAAATGGGGCCTTGTTATGGTGGTGGTGGTGGACCCATCAATTGATTACCTAATGCACCTTGTGTTCCTCCTCCCCCAACTAGCTATGGGGATGGTCCCTATGCCACAATCAGTTAAATTGGTCAAGTGATGGGCACCCATCTCACAAGTGAGTACCACACCAACCATCCCAATTTCATAGCTCTCACCTCTGATATGCCCCTATAAATGATCTTGGGGATGTGAAGGTTTCCCATATATCACATGTTGAATAATCATGGTATCCTATCTACAAGATGTACCTCAATACATGAGATCATGTCTCAAACCTGAATGGACCAGATGGTGTTACAAGGTAAACCCCCTCATTGACCTATTACCCAACTGTGTCTTGTTAAGGAAAGGAAATCAATTCAGTCACTATCAAAGTCCCCATTACTCAGGGCAAAGCTCAAAATGGCACAACATCTATAAATCTATTGGGCCTAATATCCCTAATCCTTCCAATCTCCACTCCCCTTTCATAAGGAACGATGATCTCATATATCTAACCCATGATAATCATTAGGTAGATAATTGAGAGGGATATTAGATGAGCCACATGATAGAGATCCCTATATTTCTAATCTAATAATTTATGGCTCTAAGAGTAGCATGCTTCCCTTTCCTCAATATGTCTCAAAATTGGTGACCAACTGAATAATAACTTATTAGTACCCTGTTGGGTTTTGTTCATTGATTCTATCTTCAACATTGAAGTTTCTCCTAACAGGATAAGATGTTGGCCTTATCACACAAGAGTTAAGTCTCGTGCACTCACCTGAAGTGCATAGTGAAACACTGGTTCTAAAAGGTTTTGTAGCATATTAGTGTATAATTTTTCATCTTTAATTATGTACCTCCAAAGAATTATTTAATAAAATAGATATACTACGCAATTTTGAGCAATAAAACATCTCTTCTCAGAGATAGCATTATTATTTTTATGTTATTAAAATATTCTTCAACCAAGACTTCTGAGTTTTGGATCAGTGGTATCACAGTGGTTTCTCTTAAGAGTGTATGATTTCTAGGACAAGGTCAGACTACAAGAAGCTTGGGTGGAAAATACAAGATCCAATAGACTATCCACCTGTCACTCCAAAGACCTCAAATGGTAGACAACATCAAGACATCCAATCCTTTCAAGGAAATGGTGAATGAAAACCTCTAGTAGTAGTAAGCGCAGATGCTATAATAATTCACCCAAATTTTCCAACAAATCTTGATGGGAAATTTTGGCTCCTCATTTGCACCCCCCACATCCTTTCAGTGCCCCAAAACCATTCAAGGTTTAGGTGAATTTTGATATCCCTACATTTAAAGGCAAAATCAATGTTGATGCAATATAAAATTGGTTGGATCAATTATCTTCCTATTTTTATGTAAATAAATTCATTGATGAAGAGAAGATCACTTTCTCTCTTTTGAAAGCATAATTGCCTGTCAAAAATTGGAGGGAAGTATACAAGAAGAGATTCAATACGGATGATATTGGCCTTGAGGTAGAACTTACCTAAAATGATTTCATAGAAGCTGTAAAAGAAGAATACTACCCCATTGCAACATATGATGATCCTTAAATACAGTAGCAATAACTTCACCAAGGTAAGGAACAATATGTTCAAGATTAAATTGACATTTTTCATTCTCTGTCTGCGAGATTGGGCATTCAAGAAAGTGAGAAACACAAGGTTCTCAAATACCATGGTGGACTATAATGGTACATACAAGGGGACATGGGACTCTTTAATTTGTAAACCCTTGGTAAATCCTACAAGTTTGTGGTGAAGATTGAGCAGAAGCATGAAAGAAATAATATGGAGAGTCAGCCTTCAAAATGGAAAAGGGAATTCCAAGATAAGTAACCTCAGAAAGAAAAGACTAGGAAATGAAGTGATTACCACAAAAGTGGAACTCACTCTAAAGAAGAATGTCAAGCCATCAAGTCCCTAATTTTTGAGTCATAATCCTCAACATCTACTGCTCTACCTCATATACACCCTATAGTCAAAGAAGATGAAGAAGATATTTTAGATGTTGAGTGTGATTTCATCATTACTTCATTACAGACCCATGAGAAGAGGTTAGATGACAAGGAAAGGTTGTTTCATTCTAAGTTATGGATGAAAGGTAAGCCTTTGCATGTCATTCCTGATAGTGAGAGTCAAAAGAATTTAATCTCTATTAATGTTGTGAAAAGTTTAAATCTATCCATGAAGCCTCACCCAAAGCCATATAATATTGGATGGTTGAGCCCCGGGAGAAACCTCTGTGTCACCCACCAGTGTCTTCTTTCATATGCAATAAAACCTTTCCAAGATGAGGTCTTGTGTGATGTGGTCAATTTAGATGTTTGTGATGTACTCTTTGGTCAGCCATTCATGTATGAGTGACATGACATATATGAATCAAGAACTCAAAGAATCACCCTCACTCTTGAAATGTGGCACTATAGGGTACCAGAGATACCACCTTTCACATCTGTCTCCTTGATTAGTACCAAAAAATTCATTCTCATGGTGGTCAAGCCACAAAAATCCAAAAGGTCATTGTTAAAACCCTGACTACACAATCAACATAATAACAAAAGCAAATGGATTCCAAGCTGAGGAAGTTTATGGCCTTCCATCCATAGACTGATGGTCAAATAGAAATGTTAAACAATCAGGCCCTACACAACTCTACAAAGCCCAGTCTATTCCAAGTATGCATCGTGTTCCAACCCATGACACCAAATGATGTAGACATTTTATATCATCCACCTCTATTGAAAACTTTAGTTGTAGCAAAAAAACTAGACATTGATGATCTTGATCCATAGAGTTTTGCTCTAGTGAAGGAGGATCAAATTGTGGATACCTGGATGAAAACAATAAGATGGTGCTCTTCTCCACTTTATCTAGTGGTCAAGAGGGGCAAGATTAGCCACTAAGGTAAGTGGCTCATAGAGAATCAAATAAAAACACAACTACCACACTTGATAATGAATCTTGATGCAATGGGGACCATTGCTTCTCAAGGAGGGAGGAATGATCTAGGCAACACTTCAGACGACAATTTGAACGATGGTTCTACCCCAATTGGTGACAGAACTTTTGGGAGTCGTAAATTTTGAACCATAGCTCTATTTTACTCCCCATTTGAACCTTTGGAAAGCTAAGAATGAGGAGAATGTGGTGAGATGGCACTAAGATCCATTTAGTGGGTTTTGACCCTTAAAACCCCAATGGAATTGCCCCAAATTTCAATTTTAGTAGTGCAATCTAAAAATAGTAATTTCTTGAATTCTGTGTTGTTGTAATTCATAGAAGTTAAATCATTTAATCTCCCTCAAGATTGATGACCTTTCACATCCTCTTTCTACCTTCAAAATAGGTATAAATAAGGATGTAGCCAAAAAATGAAATGAGACATCTCTTCCCAGAGATAGGCATATGTTGTATCTACAATTTTGAGCACTAAAACATATCTTCTTAGAGTTAGCATTACTATTTGTATGTTCTTGAAATATTCTTCAACCAAGAATTTCAATATTTGGATTAGTGGTATCAGAGAGATTTGTCTTAAGAGTGTATGATCTCAAGGACGAGGTCAGACTATAGGAAGCTTGAGTGAAAAATATAAGATCCATTAGACTATCCACTTATTTACTCCAACGACCTCATATGGCAAACAACATCAAGACATCTCATCCTTTCAAGGAAATGGTGAATGATGCCCTTCAGTAATAGCAAGCGCATATGCTACAAAAATTTTCCCAAATTCTCCAACAAATCTTGATGGGAAATTTTGGATCCTCATTTGCAACCCCACATCCTTTCAATGCCCCAACACCCTTCAAGGTTTAGGTAAATTTTGATATCCCTACATTTGAAGGCAAAATCAATGCTGGTGCAGTAGAAAATTGGTTAGATAAATTGTCTTCCTATTTTTCTATAAATAAATTCACCAATGAAGAGAAGATCACTTTTGCTCTTTTGAAAGCATTATTGCTTGTCAAAAATTAGTGGGAAGTATGTATGAAGAGGTTCAGTACGGATGATATTGGCCTTGAGGTAGAACTTACCTAGAATGATTTCATAGAAGCTATAAAAGAAGAATACTACCCCATTAGATCATATGATGATCTATATATATAGTGGCAATAACTTCGTTAAGGTAAAGAACAATCTATTCAACATTACACTGACATTTTTCATTATCTGTCTATGAGATTGGGCATTCAAAAAAGTGAAAAACACAAGGTTCTCAAATACCATGGTGGACTATAATGGTACATACAGGGGGAAATGGAGCTCTTAAATTTGGAAACCCTTTGTGAAGCGTATAAATTCATGGTGAAGATTGATCATAATCATGAAAGAAAGAATACGAAGAGTCATCCTTCAAAATGGAAAAGGGAATTCCAAGATAAGCAACCCTAGAGGGGAAAGACTGGGAAATGGTGTGATTAACACAAAATTCAAACTCACTCTAAGGAATAATGTCGAGCCATCAAGTTCCTACTTTTTGAGTCACAATCCTCAATATCTACTACTCTGCCTCATACACACCCTGCAGTCGAAGAGGATGAAGAAGATATTGTAGATGTGAAACCCGATGCCATCATTGCTTCATAACAAACCCATGAGGAAAGGCTAGATGACAAGGAAAGGCTATTTCACTCTTAAGTTATGGGTGAAAGGTAAGCCTCTACATTTCATTCTTGATAGTGGGAGTTAAAAGAATTTAATCTCTACTAATGTTGTGAAAAGTCTAAATTTATCCATGAAGCCTCATCCAAAACCATACAATATTAAATGGTTGAGCCCAAGGAGAAACCTTTGTGTCACCCAATAGTGTCTTCTTTCATATAAAATAAAACCTTTCCAAGATGAGGTCTTATGTGATATGGTCAATTTGAATGTTTGCAATGTACTCCTTGGTCAGCCATTCATGTATGATTTACATGGCATATATGAATCAAGAACCTGAAGGATCACCCTCACTCTTGGAACATGGCACTACAGGGTACCAAAGGTATCACCTTCCACATCTATCTCCTTGATTAGTTCCAAAAAATTCATTCTCATGGTGGTCAAGTGATAAAAATCCAAAAGGACTAATGTTGCAGCCCTGACTACATAATCAACACAACAACAGAAGCAAATGGATATCAAGTTGAGGAAGTTCATGGCCTTCCATTCATAGACTAATGGTTAGATATAAATGGTGAATAATCAGGCCCTACACAGCTCCATAAATCATAGTTCATTCTAGGTATATGTCAGGTTCCAACCCATGACACTAAATGATGTAAACATTCCATATCATCCACCTCTATTGAACACTTTAGTTGTAGCAGAATAACTAGACATTGGTGAGCAATTTTTAGGACCACTATCATACTAATTTCATATACTTCCATTATAACATGTAATTATGAAATAACTATTGGGATTGGATTTTCATCAACCACTAAACATTCCTAAATTACAAACGAGTCAAAACCAAGACCAAACATGACATATAAGGTTAGGTAGAACTAAATGGTAGGGAAAAGGTTTAATGGCATGGTGGAAATGGTATAGGGTATGGTATAATGCAAAGAATTGTATATTTTGGAAAAATGGGTGATCGATCTAACCTTAATGTGAATTGAGCATTGCCCACATAGTCCCAAATGACCTCAAGTCACTATAGTTCAAATGTATTACAAGGTATGAAAGGATGTTAAAGCGAGGCAAAGGGCAAGGTGAGGTAAATGGAAAATGGAAAAGGTAAGGCCTATGGAAAGGTATGGTAAATGGTTTTTTAGTTCTTATTGATGTGAAGATGTTCATCTTGATCAGCATATGATACAACTAGAACAATCAAATATTAATATTGTTTTCCCACACCCCTTCTCAATAGCTTCTCTATCAAGAACCTACTGCTAATTTGGACTCTACTAATGTTGTTGTGATCTTCATTGGTCATTGAATCTATTTCCTCCAAACTTTGAGACAAGATGTCTTCGTAGCCTCTATAAAGGAAAATGTGGCCTGGATAAAAATTTTGATTTGGCAATGGGGAAGTAGATCATAATGAAATGCATAATGGCTAGGTAATAAATGAATATCATGATTTTTAGACATATACAATGTTGTTGATTCTAGATTTGACATAATTTTAGTTATGGTGGGGATGAAGACTTTTGAATATGATCTTTATAGGACCACCAAATTTTTCTATTATTTAGGTCTAAGAGATGTTGTCATCTGATTATGTTGTAGAATGGAAGTTGTACTGATGTTATATTCAATAATGTCTTCATCAAGTGTTCAAGAACTATTGTGCTCAACTATTGACACCTCAAAGAGGTTTTCATCAATAAATTTGTCTTGATTGTCCCATAACACCTCCAATAAGGTTTCACTAAGGAATGTTGACTTTTGACTTTGATTGTTTTCTAGCACCTCAAATAAGGTTTCACTAGAAGATGTTGAGTTTGGACTTTGATTTCCCCCTAGTGCCTCCAAAGGGTTTCACTCAGAGATTGTTATTCTTCTACATGAATATGGTCTTGGTCCCCCTGATATTATATAACTGATATGTAACCATAGATTCAATTCAATAAGGTGTGATTTTATTAGTCTCAATCAACACTTATGAAAGGTGGAATTTTAATATAATGGATATGTTGGGTGGTGTTAATGGTATGTAGAATGGTAATAGAATGGGAAGAGGCAAAATAATCCTCATATAAGATACTAAGAGAACTTATGTCGATGTTAAATTAATCACCCTCAAAAATGGTGGAAGGATCACAAATGTATTCAAGTTGATCTACAAGGCATGTGTAACCAATGTTATAATAGCCACGAATGTAACCTGATTCTAAAGTTGAGTTTGACTCAAAGGACTCTAGATCTGATGTTGAGACTAATGTTGATTCTTCATCTGGTGTGGCAACAAAGATGCTATGTTGAATGCTTGGTATTGGAAGAGTAATGGCCTAGTGTCAAACAATGGGATTTTTTAGAAATAGGCTCAATTAAGGACTTAAAAAGTAATGGCTCATCCAAGTGAGGATTCTCAATAAAAATAAGATGGTCAATAGGAAGCTCCATAGAGACTGACTTTTCACAGTGAGGCTCCTTAAAAATAAGGCCATGGTTGAGGTAAATTTTTTCCCAAAGGTGGTTATAATCATTAGGGGGTGACTTAACAAAGATTGTCTTATCAAAGTAAGACTCCTCAACCAAAGGGAAATGGTCAATAGGCAACTCCATAGAGACTAGATAAGACTCCTCAACCAAAGGGAAATGGTCAATAGGCAACTCCATAGAGACTAGATTGTCAAAGTGAGGCTATTTAAAAATAGGATAATGGGCAAAGGGTGATTCAACATAGGTTAACTAATCAAAAATAGGTTTTTCAACAAAAAATATTATGGCTTGATTGGTTCTCTTGGCCCTAGTTTGTAATTGGTTGTATAACTTTAGATTTGGACAGATCTAGCTCTTTGAAAGATAGGTCTTGGGGAGGTAATGACTGGCTATGTTGTGTTTTTAAAACCAAAATAAATTTTATAAAGTAGGGGAATGTTGGCACTAGATGAAGAATGATCGGGGGTTGGATAATTATCTCTTAGTAAATGGTCTCAATAAAGATTGTTTGTCAGTCTAAGATGGTAAGTGTGGCCTATCTAGTCATAATTGCACAACCTTGTTGGGATAATGAGCTACCATATTTGGAAGGGCCTAGAATGGTAATGGAAGGGCATTTTGAATCTTGGTTTCTAACACAAGCCCAAGGATGAGGTCTTATACTAGTAATGGATGGATGTTGTGAAGCTTGGTTGTTAACACAAGCCCAAAAATTAGGGCCTAAAATGGTAATGGATGGACGTTATGAAGCTTGGTTATTAATGCAAATTGAAGGATGAGGGCCTAACATTATAAACCTTGGGTGATATGGGGCATGGTTGTTCATGTAGGATAAAGGAGGGTTAAGGGTATAGGTAGGGGATTGGGTAACATTATTATTAAAAGGGAAAACATCATACGTTAATTGGCCCAAATAAGGGTGATCATAGAAGATTATAATAGGCATCGATATGTTTGTCAATTAGCCTAAATAGGGTGGTCTAGGTCTATGAGAATGGTCTTGGTCTAGGTCGAGGTTTTAAAGTGACATTGGTCTAGGAATGGAGTTGTTCTCCAAAATTTGATCAATAATAAACTCAGTCTCAAACATCCTCAAGGTTTAATGTATAATGTCTCGCATAAATGGTCAAAGAAAAGGTAAAATATGAATGCTAATCTTGGTAAAAAGTGTTTCAAAAAACTCTAATCTAGATATAAAAATAGAAAAGGTTGATAGGTCTTTAGGATCAAGGCACAAATTTAGACTTGAAAACACACTAGGTCAAAGAACAAAAGGCAAATGCTAGGTCTTTTGGAAATATGACACAAAATATAGACTTAAAATAAACTAGGTCTAAATGGCAAAGGGAAAATGCTAGGACTTTGGAAACATGAGATAAAGCTAGACTTGAAACACTTTAGGTTGAGGTAAAAATGGCAAGACAATTAATCTAACAATTTGAAACACTTGGACTCAAACTAGGCATACATATTTCAAACACAAACTTGACCATTGGTAAAAGACATTGGGCCTGAGGCATACACATAAAACTAATTGGGAAAATCATTTCCAAGTAGGAAAAAATAAGGATGAGGAGTAAAACATCCAAGCCCAAGTGATGAGAAAGACTCAAATGTAAACTAATAATGTTTAAGGTTGTACTTGGAGAGAGAGTTTCAACCTTAGTTCTAAGCAACAAAAGAGATACAAGGTAGATAGAAAAAATCACTTCTAGAATCTAGGCACAAAGATCTTCAAATCAAGTAAGGAATTAATTCAAGTTGCACAATCCAAAAGTGAAAGTTAAACATCTAAGCCAAAATTAGGCAAGGCATAGGCATAAACAAATCAACATTTGTATCTAAACTTCACAAGACCAATTTTGAACTTAGTTAAAAAGACTTGGTTTCTCAAGTGGACAATATCATAGGCAAAATTGGGCGGCATAACAATACCAAACATAGACCAAATAATATCATAGGCAAAAATGGGTGGCATAACAATACCAAACATAGACCAAATGGCATACGTGGTTTCAAAATTGATTGGACACAAGGAAAAAGGTCTTTGAAACAATGAATGCAGCGTAATGACACTATCTCACTCAGAAGGTATGACAAATGGTTTGTTTCAAAAATTATACGACACATATTTGAAAAACAAATGGGCAACATAATGACACCCCTTTCAAATAAGTGACATGCATACATGAAAAGTTTATAAAATGACCAAGGGAAAGTGTGGCATCAATTGGATGACATAACACCTCTTTAGGCTAAAAGGGGTGTATAAACATGACTTGATTTGGACATTGCTTTCATAAATAAAGATAATTTTGACTAAAAACAATGTGAGTAAAAAGGAAAAAACAATAAAAACACCTAAGTGTATTGTCCTATTCCTAAAAATTGACAAGGTGCATTCATATTGTCAAATTATGTCTATATACTCTTTGAGAGGAAATAAGTTGTTAATTCAAAAATTTAGATGCACATAAAAAGTAGGGTTTTTAGGCCCCCTATTCTCTTAAGATTTCATACTGTGACATGAAACTTTGGGATACTCGCCCTGTATTGACAATATTTTCATAACAAGTGGGGTTTGTCTAAAACTATAAGCTTTGTGTATTCTAGATGGTCCCAAATGTGGTTAATACTAGAGATGAAATCACTTCAATTGAGTTCATACCGACTAACTTACTATGCAATGGTCTATTCCTTTGCATAATGACTCCATCTATGTACTTCTTAGCAGAGTCCCCTGATTAGCCAGACCTAACTCATGTTTTCATTATGATAAGATAGGTTAGTTTCTCATCTCCTTGGCAATCACGGTATCTATGCTCTAATTTATATAACCCACCATGGAACATAGTTGGTATGATGCTAGGAGATAAAACCCCGGGTCAATGTACCCCTAGAGAACTTGTGATGGATAAGCGAGCTCCTACCCCAAGATAAAGTGCAATAAATAAATGTAGAAAGACTTTAAGGTCATTTTAGGATCACCCAAGTCATTTATATCTTAGGTAGTTCCTTATCAACATTCCTTCTATGCTTGGACTAAGCGAGAAAATCAAAGGATAAATCACTTTTGATCACCCAAGTTACCTAAAGGGTATGGGGGGAGAGCATACACACTAAGTCTATTTTGTAAAAACACACAAAAAATAAATAAAATGATAAATAATCAAGCTCTTAAGAGCATTTAGTCTAAGTTTGAGTTTGTTTTAAAACACCCAAGTGAAATGTGATGTGAAATTTACTTTAAAAAATAAAAACAAAACAAGTAAACCATTTTTTAAACACCAAATATAAATATGAAAATGGAATTTTAGGATGCAATATTTTTTCTCCTTGCTTGATAAAAATTGCAAAAAAAAACTTTTTAGAATTTTTATTGGACCAAAAGAGGAAAGACAACCTGCAAAATCAATTTTAAAAACAAAATTTAACACACATAAACATAAAAAGCAGTAGTCGGTGTTTTGATCATAACTTCTAAATTATACATCAATTCTTCACAAAAATGTTGGAAGTTGTTCATAGGTCAAAGGTGCACCTCTCTTCAAAAATTTAGATTAAAACATTGAATATAAAAAAACTTATGAGCCTTATATCAACCATATTCTGGTAGAAAACCAAAAAAAAAGTGGCAGTCATTAATTTGATGATATTACTAAACTATAACTAGTTTTTTTTTTTTTTTTTTTAATTTTAGATAATTTTAATGAGAAACTTATATACATCCTTATAAAAATTTAGAAAAAAATAGTTAATACACAAAAATTTATGAAGACTTTATGGGTTAATTTTTATCAACAAAATAAATAAAAACAAATTAGAATAAGAGACTAAGAATAAGATAATTTTATGGGGTGCACACTCATGAAGAGTTATTCCACCAAGTGTGCCATTGATCCAGAGGTCAATTTGAAAAAGATCCTAGATAATAACGAATCCTACACCATTACAATGATCTCGTCAAGAGCTTTTTGATCGTATGTGGAACTTCAAAAATAGAGCTCGTATGCTCCTTGTGTAGTTGGTCAAAGTTCTAGTCAAAGCTAGTCAAGAAGTGGTCAAAACTAGTTAAACTAAAAAAATTCAACATCATGGAATATTTCAAATCTAGTTCCATAAAGTAGAGCTCATCGTAAAAAATTTATCGCATTTAACGGTTTGAAAAATGGAGTTTATATACAAAAGTTATGACCAGTCAAAGTTATGGTCAAACTCGATGATGTGGCAGTAAAGTGACGTAGAAATATGACTTTACCCAAGTCTTTAATATTTGGGGATACACATATTCCATCATATATTAGGAAATAATGATCACCTCATATTTTTAAAATGTGATGGATAATTTAAAATCCCATAAAAATTGAGTATGGGATAATTATGAAATTTATTAAAATAAAATTGTGGATAATCATCTCAATAAAAAAAAGTGGACCCATAACAAGTATATAAAGGGGTCAAAGGTGCATTTAAATTCATTCAAAATTTTCAAAGCTCTCATCAGAGCTAAGATCCAAGAGCCAAGAGCCAAGAGCCAAAATTGAGAGCTGAGAGCCAGAGCCAGTTGCTAGAGCTAGAGTTAGTGGCATCAAAACATTTATTTATAGATCGAGAACCCTTAATAGGGATAAGGTGATGTATAAATAAATTATTCATCAATAATCTATCGGTTTCACTTTTGAGCAGGACCCATAGATGTAGTCTAGATTGGGTGAACTCCATTAACAATTCTGGCATTTATGTTTCAAATATTTGTAATTTCATTCTTTTCACATATTTGATTCAATTATTCAAATGTGGATGCAAGTTAATCAAACACAACACTTAACATAAATCAATTAAATGGATAATGATCATTTGAAGGTGTAATTAGAAGGAATGAATACATATATATTCATATTCAATTTTAATCCAAATTTTAAACACTTTAAATCAGTTTTGATCATTTATTTAAAGCCATTATTTAGTATCTATTATAAACTAAAAGTGAACTTGAAGGGTTCAAAAGGGGTTTATGAATTAATTTTGGTATTATAGCAGTTAGAATGCAGGGATTAGCTTTTGATTATGTAAAAGTTTGATTTCAATTTCAGTTAGTTTCATTTAGTTTGTGCAAACATTTGGACTTGTTTAATATTTCAGTGCAGTGTGTAGTTGTTTGAGATACAATTTATTTGTAGTATCAGGAAACCATGGGCAAAGCTCTAAAGAGATAAATACTAGAGGAGCCTGAAGGCTTCAACTGTCAGATTCAAATAGAAAAATTTGAGCTGAGAAGGATGTTGAAGTCCTTAGAAGATGAAAAGCAAGAGTTGCAAGACAAACTGCTATCTCATGGGGAGTTTCTCTTAGAAATTATCCAGGATTTGCAACTTGAGTTGCAAGCCAAGGACAAGTTATTGACACATTCACAAAATGGTAAAGAAATGGAAGAAAAAACAAAGTCTACAAGCCCATCCTCTACCATAGATGCACAAACCCAAACAGAGGTTTGTACTATAAGTAATTCATCATGTTATTCTTTTTCTTCCCATCAATCTGCATCTTTTGGAAAATTTGAGAAGCATACTCATGGTATTGGCTCTAAATTGCTAATCAAGATGAGTTTTGATGGAAAGGGATTTGGCATCAATGACCAAGGAAATATTAATCCCATACAAGTTGAGGAAAGACCTCAATATGTAGGTTTGGGATTTATTAGTGGTAATGGAGAAGTTGGGGAATGATCCAAAATAGTTGAAGCAAGAGAAGCTTCAAGAGATGAACCCAAGCCACTATCGATTCAACCCATTCAAAGAGATGGAAAAGTTTATCAACTAAAATATAGAAATGGATAACCCCTCAATTATGGAAAATACATCCAAAAGAAATGCTAGGCATCTCCATTGAGAGATGAACACCCCAATAGAGAAGGTAAAATAATTTCTCCTCGTCATGATTGCAAATAGGTTAGCCCTAAAATGTATGAAAAGCATAAATTTTACAATGTCTTCTTTGATTATGAGAATAATGGTCTTGCTACACAAAATTTATGGTATAAATATCCATGTACATTTTGTAGATTAATTAACCATTATATGGCCATGTGTTGGAAGAGAAAATACTTAGAAAGAAAGGTTATGTCCCTTGAGAAGGAGAAAGTTGTATATACCACTCTCCAAGCCAAAATATGGAAAAAGGCAAGAGGGCTTTGTTGTCTAAAAAAATGGATAAGAATTATTGCACTCATTATAATATGAGTGGTCATTGGGTTGACAAGTTCTAGAAGTTTCATCCATAACTTTGTTCAAATACTTGTAAGAAGAAAGTTGTGCAAGCACCCATAAACAAAGAGGTAGCAGATGAAAGAGTTGATAAACTACCAATAGTCCAAGAGGCAAACCATGAAGAATCTCACCTATCGAAAGAAGATTTTATCAAGGAGTATCCTAAAGTGGAACATCTATTAAATTAAATTGATAAGAAATGGATAGAATTTTTGCAAAGCTATGTCTTATTTAACATGCTTAAAGTCACCTTCAAAGCACTTTATTTAGTTTCCATTGTTAAATAAGCATGAAAGGAACTAACCTCATTTGTTTGAGAAAGTGTGGTGGTAGATCACTCCTTTAGAGTGAAAAATGGAGTAACAATCTAGATGAGAAGCATATTGTGAACAACCCATTGTTAGCAGTTGTATCATTTAATATTTTATGTTCTCACATTCAGATTGACATATTTGTGCTTACCTTTTCTTGTAGCATTTAGCAAGATGGTAAAGAGGCTCCAATGAGAGTGAACATTGAAAAAAATCTCTAAATCAGATTTGGGGTATAACAATAGTGGAAAGACATGTTACACATCGATGAAGAGTTTCTTTCCAAAGGAATACAAGTAGGCATGAATCAACATGTGAAGTGCTTCCAAGGTAAGTAGCACTCAATTATACATTGTTGTTTTGGATCAAGTTTGATATCCATTTTCATTGAAATACATGTTTTCAATATAAGTGTAATCTTAGTATGCACATTTGTAAAAGACCCTAAGAAGGGCACTATTTGTAACATATACGTTTCATTGTAATATCCCATGAAGGGAAATTCATAAAAGCGATGATATGATATCATTTATTATATGCAACATAGTTTTATGTCCTTGTGAGAATGTTGAAAACAAATAGGGAGAATACAGATTACATTTTCATAATGGGAAAGCATTACCTTAATAGAATAATGTCATGAAACATAAAAGATCACTAGGCTTATCTATGTAGAGGTTCTTGAGAAGCCATGCAACAAAAGAAGTCATTGCATTCTGAATCCTAGTTCTGTGTAGAGGCTATCGATGGTTGTACAACAATAGAGGATTTGCAAAAGGTGTGATCAATCAGTTATTCTAAGAATTGTATGCATATTTGTGGAATTTGAGTAGACCAATAAAGACCCATAAGAATTCTTCAGAATCAATTGGTATTTCAAAAGATCATGTTGGGTACCAGCTTTTGGTAGACCAAAAGCCCTCTTAGCAGGGAGGATTTATCTAGAAGTCAATTTGGAAAAGGTATTATATCAGACCAAATCTTGCACCATTACAAAGATCCCATCAAGAGCTTTTTGAAAGTATGTGTAACTTTGAAAATAGAGCTCATATGCACTTTGTGCAGTTGGTCAAAGTTCCAATCAAAGCTAGTCAACAGATGGTCAAAGCTAGTCAAACTAAAAAAATTGACCTTCATGGAATATTTTAAATCGATTTCCATGATGTAGATCTCATCATAATATTTTTGTCACATTTAATGATTCAAAAAATGGAGTCCGCATGCAAAAGTTATGACTAGTCAAAGTTATGGTCAAACTCGATGATGTGACAATAAAGGGACATGGCAATATGATTCGACCCAAGTCTTCAATATTTGAGGATAAACATATTCCATAATATATTGGGGAATAATTAT
This sequence comes from Torreya grandis, assembly GCA_037957365.1. Lineage (NCBI taxonomy): Eukaryota > Viridiplantae > Streptophyta > Pinopsida > Cupressales > Taxaceae > Torreya > Torreya grandis. Next base: position 5,087,095 of record JARHVA010000060.1, on the reverse strand, counting down.
TAGCCCATATTTTTAAAATGTGATGGATAATTTGTCAGGATCCTACTCTCCACAATAAGAGTATATATGATTACCTCTGTATTAACAACTAAACACGGAATTTAACCAAAATGATAAGTAACTAGAAATAAGAAACAACACAAGATATGAGAGACAATACACAATCTTGTATTAATACTCATACAGAAGGAAATACAAAAAAGAAGTCGACACACTTTTTCTCACACCTCTAGAGCTCCCACACTTCTAGGGTTCACCAGTAATTCTCCTCCAACACTTTCCTCTCTAAATACACAGTCCCAACAATCAACTCAAGCATAGAGTTGTTGTTCACCTCCACCAATCAGTAAAATGCTGCCAGTACACCAAGCACACAACCGTACTCCAAGTAGATCTCCCTTTCCTTGCTGCCACCTGCAAATCAACAGACCTTACTTACCATGTCTCTACACCTTGAAGAACCCTTGTCCTTGCCTCACCAAGTCCTTATGATTCTTCAACGAGTACCCTGGTGGATCTTCTACCAAAACTTGCACACCTACAACTCTCCAAGATCATACACACTCAGCACCCCTTTGGAACTAGGAGGAACACACCATGCTCTCTTCTCTCTAAAGGAGCTAATTTTTGCTCTCTTACTCTCTAGCACACTTTTACAATACAGCCCATGAGTCTATTATATAGATCTCATGCATACAATAATTAGACTCGCAACTCTAAGACTATAATTAGCCTTTAACATGCAAACTGATAGTCCAAAAATAGATCTGTTCAGAACCCGCATGCAAACTGCATGCACACACAGGTTACCGATGTCGGCTCCTTCCTGACCGATGTCGGCTGACTCATAACCAATGTCAGTTGCTTTTGCACTACTATATGACTGACATCGATTGATCAGACCGACGTCAGTTGCCCTACAACTCATTCTGCAACTCAGCAATCCTCTACAACCTCAACAACCTCCATGTCTGCATCAGTGAATCTTTTAGCTCCATAACCTAACAATCTCTCACTTGGAGATAAACAACTGCACTGTACCTATACCTATACACCATCTAATTTGTTTCTTGGCTTGTATCCCTCTTCAAGCTCAATCCTGAAGACCAACCACCACACACCCTGTGGTGCACTCCCTGTCATCCAAGTAACCTGCCACATCCAAACCTACAACTCCATGTAGCGAAGACCTTGACCCTGCATAACATGAATCCCTGTTGTTGGTCCCTCTCAGATACTTGAGAATCCACTGAACTTCCCTCCAGTGCTCCTTCCACGAATTGGCTCCAAACTCTCTGACAACTCCCACTGCTTGGAAAAACTCAGGTCTACCCCAGACCTCATGTGATTTTGAACACTGTTCTAAGCTCTACTTGAACTGTCCAGCCCTTGGTGTGCTTACCGATTCTGCATCCTGCGAATTGAACCCCGCCAACACCTTCTTCACATCAGCTCCCACTGGAGACCAAATCAACCTATGATCTTCCATGTCTCTTATGCCAAAGAATTTTATTGCTCCCAAATTCTTCCTGACAAACCACTGAACTAATCTTACCCTTAACTCAGCAAAACCCTGTATGTATGAACCTGCTCCAAGCATACCATCCACATACAGTAACAGGATAATGTTGCAACCATCATCCACCGTGGTAAGACAAACACAATAGTTACACTGACATTGACTAAAGCCCTGCTTTGTCATCCACCTATCAAAACTTGTACCACTGTCCTGTAGCTTCCTCAAGACCATATACCTTGGCCTTCCATCTCACGTATCCATCCACTCTCTTCTTTCACTTGGGAATCCATTCGTCTTTCAGTGCTTTCTTCCAATTGACAACTCCACCAATAAATTCTTGTTTGGTTCTTCTCCAAGAACTCACACTCCTCATCCATGCCAAGCTCCCACTATTTTTGGATTCTACCTGCGTTACCTCTTCACATCTTCCTAGTTCTCGACCATCAGTAAGCAACTAGTAAGAAGGTGAACAATGAATATGAGATCCACTTACCCTTTCTAATCTCTATATGGGCGTTTGAGACTCCTTGACAGCTTGTTATTTGCCCACCATCCATTCTAGTGACTGATCTCGGCCATCTCCCAGTTTGCACCTGACTGATGTCGGTTCCCTACACTGACCCTGACTGCCGACATCATTTCCTTGGCCGACACCGGTATCCCTTCTGCCGATGTTGGTTCCTATATGATCGACGTCAGTCTTCTTGTTGCCGACACCATCGACTCTGCTGATCTGCACATGACTGACGTCGGTGCCTATCTGTTCGACGCCGATTCCTCTTGATCGATGCCAGTACCTGTGTTTGCTTGTGAGTGATGACTTTTTACCCGTAAGCTCCTTTTGGATCAAACCCTTGTCCATATTAACACAACCCTACTCAAAATAATTCAGTCCCCTCAGCTAATCTCTATCCATCATCTCCTCCATGAACACCAAGGCTTTCCAGTTCTTAAGTTTATCAAAGATATCTGTTTTCCGCTTAAGAACATGCAATCCCCTCCTACATATGTGACCAAGCCTACAAAGCCACATCTCTACAATAGAAGGTGAATCAGTAATATAAGTAGATAGATAAAGGATACCTACTTTCTTACCACCGTCTAATTCAAGTGCATCCGCTGTGAGAGTTACTATGCATCTCTCATCACCTAACTTTCTTGAAGAAATTAGACTCATCTCCAAGACTGGTCCCTGCATGACCTCATTCAACACCCGTGTGTTATCTGTCTACAATTTTAGCTTCACTTCCACTTTGCCATCAATCTAACAAGGCTCACCAATCCCTAAATAAATCTCTCCAAAGTCTCCAAAGACATACCCATGAAAAGATGCTCTATTTCGGGCTGCATGGAAAGAGGCAACAAAATCTATAGACCAAGATTCTACTTTATCTAGAGCACCCTGTGTAACAACACCTACAACATCTGCTTCTACACGCTGATCTTCTACCGACCAACAATCTTCCTTTACCTGCTCTTTCTTTCCATCAATCAGACCATTCGTGCTATTCAGTTTCTCCATTCATAGCTTACTTTCTTCTGCCATTGCTATACTCCCACTCAATCTGAAACCCCTGTGAGTGACCTATAATCAACAAATACTAACTAGATCTGAAACCACCTTTTAGTAACCTAACCAAAAGCTCTGATACCACTTGTCAGTATCAGACTCTTGAACCTACAACCAGGCTCTGATACCACTTGTCAGGATCCTACTCTCCACAATAAGAGTATATATGATTACCTCTGTATTAGCAATTAAACACAGAATTTAACCAGAATGATAAGTAACTAGAAATATGAAACAACACAGGATATGAGAGACAATACACAATCTTGTATTAATACTCATACAAAAGGAAATACAATAAAGAAGTCGCCACACTTCTTCTCACACCTCTAGAGCTCCCACACTTCTAGGGTTCACCAATAATTCTCCTCTAACACTTTCTTCTCTCAATACATGGTCCCAACAATTAACTCAAACATAGAGTTGTTGTTCACCTCCACCAATCAGTAACATGCTGCCAGTACACCAAGCACACAACCGTACTCCAAGTAGATCTCCCTTTCCTTGCTGCCACCTGCAAATCAACAGACCTTACTTACCATGTAGATGTCTCTACACCCTGAAGAACCCTTGTCCTTGCCTCACCAAGTCCTTATGATTCTTCAACCAGTACCCCAGTGGATCTTCTACCAGAACTTGCACACCTGCAACTCTTTAAGATCATACACACTCAGCACCCATTTGGAACTAGGAGGAACACACCATGCTCTCTTCTCTCTGAAGGAGCTAATTTCTGCTCTCTTACTCTCTAGCACACTTTTACAATACAACCCATGAGTCTATTATATAGATCTCATGCATACAATAATTAGACATTCTTAATTATAATAATTAGACTCGCAACTCTAAGACTATAATTAGCCTTTAATATGCGAACTGACAGTCCAAAAATAGATATGTTCGAAACCAGCATGTAAACTGCATGCACACACACAGGTTGCCGATGTCGGCTCCTTCCTGACCGATGTCGACCGACTCATAACCGACGTCAGTTGCTTTTGCACTGCTATATGACCGACGTCGGTTGATCAGACCGACGTCGGTTGCCCTGTAACTCATTTTGCAACTCAACAATCCTCAGCAACCTCAGCAACCTCCTCCATGTCTACATCAATGAAGCTTTTAGCTCCACAACCTAACATAATTTAAAATCCCATAAAAATTGGGTATGGGATAATTATGAAATTTATTAAAATAAGATTATAGATAATCATCCCAATCAGAAAAAGTGGACACATAGCAAGTATATAAAGGGGTAAGAGGTGAATTTAAATTCATTTAAAAATTTTAAAGCTCTCATCAAAACTAAGATCCAAGAGCCAAAACTGAGAGCTAGAGCCAGAACCAGTTGCTAGAGCCAGAGCTAGTGGAATCAAAACATTTATTTATAGATCGAGAACCCATGCTAGGGATAAGGTGATGTATAAAGAAATTTTGTATCAATAATCAATCGATTTCACCTTTGAGCAGGACCTAGAGATGTAGCCCAGATCAGGTGAACTCCATTAACAATTATGGCATTTATATTTCAATTATTTGTAATTATGTTCTTTCCATAGATTTGATTCAATTATTCAAATATAGATGCAAGTTTAATTAAAAAAAACACTTAACATAAATAAATTAAATGGATAATGATTATTTGAAGATGTAATTAGAAGGAATGAATACATAGATATTCATATTCAATTTTAATCTAATTTTTAAACGCTTTAAATCAATTTTGATCATTTATTTAAAGCCATTATTTAGTATCCATTATAAACTGAAAGTGATCTTGAAGGGCTCAAAAGGGATTTACGGATCAACCATTATGTGAACAGATAATTTGACTTAGAGAGAAGATTAGTATGGTGTTAGTAAAAAAATCAAATGAAAACAAACACACTAAACTAACACCTCTAGCCTTGACACTCAAGGAGCTAGAAAACTATGTAAATAACTAACAAGTGAAAGCAAAAACAAGAGATCTTACCTTCCATGAGAGTAAGTGTTGTGAGTTGGACATGGAATGATGTGATCAACTATGTGCTCAATCAATATTTGTCAATAAAGCTCCATTACTTTACTTTTCCTTGGCATCTTAGTAATGTTGGTTGGCTTTGGCTTGGCATGTGAAGCTCTCCTATAGGTAATTCTACATTAGTTCTTTGTACTAACAAGCTTGGTTTAGATATGTTTGAGCACTTATATTTATAGGTATCATAACTAGCTCTAACTTTAGAGAGGTTAGGTTTAGAACTAACCTTGGTTTAGTCATTCTAACTTTGGTTTGAGTTAGGCTAACTCTGGGTTGGGTTAAAGATAATCATGAAGGCCATGTGAGAAACATGGGTCAAGAATGATTGTCTCCCACCCAATTCTTGATATTTTTACAAACGAACTAATAAATCATAGAAGATATTTTGGCTGAATTTACAAAAATATAAATTCATTAATTCTCCATGATACTCTTTCCCACTTGTCATGAGAGTTGAGAAATAAATTTAATTAGTGAATTTAGAAAATAGGAAATTCTAAAAGCTATAGATTTTAGATATTTGTGTGATGTAATGATGATGCCATGAAATCCACATTTATGAATTTATCAAAATAGAATTTCACTAATTAGCCATGAAATTTTCAACTATGCATTTAATTGGTTTTCATTAATTAAGCAATTTTGATCAGGTTAATTGCATTTTATAAATTTATGTAAATTTATCTTTCACCCTTAGTCAAAAACGTCAATTTGCTAGGTCAAAATTTAAATGGGGATGAATTAGAGAGAGGTTATTGTTGTGTACAAGATAATACCTCAATTAGAGATGTCTCAACATGATTTTGAGAACTAATGTTCGATGCACAAATAAATTTGGGATGTACAGTGATTTTTAGGCTTAATTTGCATTATTTGTAAGAAATCAATTTGATGTCTGTTTAAAAATGGAAGTGGCCAAAAAAGAGTGTTTCTAATTGTCAGTGTTTTCATGCTCTTTAACTATTGTAAAAAAACACATATTGGTGGATTTAGGAAAGTGGACATGGGAACACATTTCAATTGCCTATATATGTGTGTTAGAAGTGATGTATTTTCACTTAAAGGTTCTAAAGGTGGAAATGTCAGTTGGAGGACAAGAACTTATCTCTTGACTATAAAAAAGTTTTATTTTAGGACTAATTAGTATGATGTCTACCACAGATTCAAATCTAAGGTTTGATTGATGTGATCCAAGTTGAAATTATAGGGTTTTAACATCTGCATGAGGGTTCTTTTTTTTTTGTGCAAAAATTTGAGGTTTATGTTTTATGCACATTTGAAGTTCACCTAAAACTAAAAAGAATACATATTGGAAAGGACAATCTTTAGGAAATAATGGGTACTCCATCTCTCGATCGAGCATGATCAAAGGCTAAGAATCTATTTCTATACTTTGTATACCACCCCAAACATGTTGGTAGTGCTAGTTTTTAGCTACAAAGCACTAGAGGTGGAGATATCCAACTACCGCTTTAATGTTGACAAAACAATTGTAGTGTTTTTCCACTCCTAAATAGTTGTAAAAACATTCATCCAATTGACTTTTTAAGTTATAGTCATAGGATCACATGTCATTACCTGTCCAAATGTGTTGGAAGTGATGGATTTATATGTGAAAGTCCTAAAGGCAAAAAAATTAATTGGAGGATAAGAACTTATCTCTTGACTACAAAAAAATTGTATTTTAGGTTTGATTACTATAGTGTCTTCCATGAATTTATCTCTAAGTTTCAATTAGCATGCACATCAAGATTTTTTTATTTCATACAAATGACTTGAAGCTTATATTTTATGTGTACATGAAGTTCACCTAAAAATTGTAATTTTCTCATATTGGGAAGGGCATTCTTAAGGCAAAAATGGGTACTTAGTCTCTAGACTGAGCATGATCAGAGATCAATAACTTGGTCTTAGACTTTATCTACCACCACATGTTGGCAATGTTGGTTTTCATCCATGAAGCATCCGAGGTTGAGATCCCCCATTGTCACTTCAACGTCAACAATATTTGTTATTAGTTTTTCACGCTCTAAGACAGTTGTAAAAATATTTATCTGTGTGGATTTGGAAGTTATGGTCATGAGAGAACTATAATTTTCCTATCCAAACATGTTATAAGTGATGGAAGTTCCTGTGGAGGTCCTATTGATAGAAATGTCTATTGGATGATAAGAACTTATCTCTTGACTATAAAAAAGTAATATTTTAGAATTGATTACTACGGTATCTGCTATAGATTCATATCTAATGTTTGATTGATGTGTTATGGGGTGAAATTATAAATATTCAACATACACATGAGCGTTCTTTCTATTTTTGAAAATGAATTATGGTTTATATTTTATGCATGTTTGAAATTTGCCTTAAAAAATATAATTTTCTCATATTTTTAAGGGCATTCATAAGGCCAAAATGAGTACTTTATCTCTCGATTGGGCATGATTAGAGGCCAAAAACTTATGTTAGGGTGTGGAGCTAAAAGCTTCACCAAGGAGCACACTATGACAGTTTCGGGTCTACACAGACACCAGCGTCGGTCAGGAGCGACCGATGTCGGCCAGGTGCAGTTGCAGAGGCACCGGCGTCGGCAGTGGGTCAGTCGGCGGCGGTCACAGGCAAGCAGCAGGAACCGACGTTGGTTACCTGTGCGTCCAAAAAGCTATTTTTGAGGACAGAAGCGAGTGTTTGCATGATGAGTTTAAGTTGTAGTCTTAAGCTCGCATCTCTATTATTAGTAATATTATTTTTAGAGCCCTTGTTCAAGAGGCTTAACTGTTTGTTGTAAGTGCATGCTCAAGTCTCCTAATTCTATATGTAGAATTAGATCTTCTTAGCTTTGTGTGAATTATTGTAGTAGTTCATTGTGTGTGAATGTTGAAGAACAGTACAGAATTGAATCAATCCAGGCTTGTTGGAGTTGATTGTTCTTGTGAGAGAGAGCTCTTGAGGAATAGAAATCTAGTGAGAGATCTATACATCTAGGAGAGGTGTGGAAGAAAGAAGTTTCTTCAATTGTATTCCTTTTGTAAAGAGTTTGTTAATACAAGTTTTCAGGGTGGTTTCTTGTATCTCTTGTTCTTGTTGTTTATCATTTTAGTTACTTGTCTATCTGATTTATTTCCACGTTTATTGCTTTCACAAGTGTAATCTATTATTGGTTGATCCCCAACAAGTGGTATCAGAGCCTTGGTTATAGGTTCAAGAGCTGATACCAATAAGTGGTATCAGAGCTCAGGTTCACTAACAGGTGGTTCAGATCTGTGTAGTGTGTATTGATTACAGGTTCTCACAGGGGTTTCTGTAGAGATTTGTGTTTGAGTGGGAGAAGCAATGGCAGATGAAAGTAAACTGAGAATGGAAAAGTTCAATGGCAAAAATTACCAACATTGGAGAATGCAAATAGAGGATTATCTGTATCAGAAAGATCTCTACTTACCGTTAGGTGGGGTTGCAAAGAAGCCCAAAGACATGGAGGATGAAGAATGGGAAGTTCTTGACAGAAAGGCTCTGGGGTCTATAAGACTGAGTCTAGCATCCACTGTGATATCTAATTTATCACAGGCAAAGTCTACGATAGAGTTGATGACTACGTTAGCAAATTTGTATAAAAAACCCTCAGCTTCTAATAAGGTATATCTTATGAAGCAGTTATTTAATTTGCATATGAATGAAGGTGGATCTGTTTCTACTCATCTGAATGATTTCAATGGAATTGTGAATCAATTAAGTTCAGTCAATATAGTGTTTGATGATGAAATAAAAGCTCTTTTAATATTATGTTCTTTGCTTGAAAGTTGGCATGGCTTAGTAATGGCAGTAAGTAATACTGCATCTGCATCAAATATTTTGAAAGTAGAGGATGTTGTTAGTGTTATCTTGAATGAGGAAATACGCAGGAAAAGCACAAAAGAGACATCTGGGAACGGTTTAAGTTTTGAGAGCAGGGGAAGGCAGAAAGATAAGAGCAAGAGGAGATCAAGATCTAAGTCTAAGGTGAGAGGAAGATCCAAATCCAGGAATGGTAGGAAGCCGCAATGTTGGAATTGTGGAAAGATTGGGCACATAAGCAAAGATTGTTGGTCAAAGCCTAAGTAGGACAATCAGCACGAAGGAAAGGAAGAAGCCAAGGTTGCAGGTATTGCACAAGATGCTTTAATTTTCTCTCTGCATAATAATATAGAATCTTGGGTGTTAGATTCTGGTGCATCTTTTCATGCTACCCCTAACAGGGAATATTTTAGTGACTATATCCATGGAGATTTTGGAATAGTGTATCTAGGGGATGATGAGCCCTGTAAAATAATTGGCAAAGGTAAAGTGCAGCTGAAGATGCAGAACAACAACACATGGGTGTTGAGAGATGTGATGCATGTTCCTAGCTTGAAGAGAAATTTGATTTCTACAGGAAAGTTAGGGGATGAGGGTTGTACAGTAACTCTCACAGTAGAATCTTGGAAGGTGACCAAGGGTGCACTTGTTATGGCCAGAGGTAAGAGAGAAGGTGCTCTCTATTTGTGTAATTGTGTTACTAACAAATCTCCTTCTATATTATCTACTTCAGATATGGATGCTAAATTGTGGCACTCAAGGCTTGGCCACATGAGTGAGAAGGGGATGTCAATTCTTAAGTCCAAAGGTATGCTTTTAGATTTAAAAGGCATAGATCTAGAGTTTTGTGAGCACTGTGTATTTGGAAAACAGAAAAGGGTTAGTTTTCTCAAGACTGGGTCTACTAAGAAGAGGCATAAGTTGCAGCTTGTTCACACAGACGTGTGGGGACCGGCTCAGGTTGCTTCTATTGGAGGATCATAGTACTATGTATCTTTCATAGATGATGCTACAAGGAAGGTATGGATCTATTGTATTAGAAAAAAATTTGATGTATTTGAGACTTTTAAGATCTGGAAAGCTATGGTTGAGAATGAAACAGGTAAAAGACTAAAGTGCCTGAGATCTGACAATGGCGGTGAGTTTTGCAGTTATAAGTTCAGAGATTATTGTTATATGCATGGAATTCATAGGCAAAGGACGGTTCCAAGGACACCTTAGCAGAATGGAATTGCTGAAAGGATGAACATGACAATAATGGAGCGTGCAAGATGTATGAGATCTCATGCCGGTTTGCCCTTACAGTTTTGGGCACAAGCTGTTGACACTGCAGTATACCTGATTAACAAAGGACCCTCTATAGCTCTGGATGGTGGTATTCTAGAAGAGGCATACAGGTAAAAAGGTTGATCTCTCATATCTCAAAGTTTTTGGTTGTGAAGCCTTTGTGCACATAGATAAAGAAAATAGAAAGAAGCTTGATGCTAAGTCTATGAGGTGCACGTTTATTGGCTATGGCTCAGATGATTTTGGTTACAGATTGTGGAATCTAGAAACTAACAAGGTAATCAAGAGCCGTGATGTTGTTTTCAATGAAAGAGTGATGTATTGTGATCAGCTAAGGAAGTTGAATCAATCTGAGCAGAGCAATGGTGAATTGGACAAGGTGAAGGTTCAATATGAGCTTGTGGGAAAAAGAAATAATCACTTGCAGGAAAACACAGAGACTGACGTCTGCAGATTAGGAACCGGCATCGGTAGAACAAAAACTGAGGTCGGCCAAATAGAGACCGACATCGGCAGGACAGGCACCGGCATCGATCAGACAGAACCGACGTCAGCCAGTAACAGGTCTGGAGGTGATCGAGGTCGGTCACTGTTAGAGAATTTGGGTGGACAGCGTGTTGTGAACGAGTCTCAGACACCCATCAAGAGGTCAGAAAGGGTGAGTAAGCCTCCAATTAGATATTCTCCTTCTTTATTTTATCTATTGCTAACTGATGGTGGAGAACCAGAGAGTTTTGAAGAAGCAATATAGGTGGAGTCCAAGAGTCAGTGGGAGCATGGCATGGTTGAGGAGTTGGAGTCCTTAAGAGAGAACCAAACATGGGATTTGGTTGAATTGCCAGCTGGTAAGAGAACACTCAAGAACAGATGGACCTACAGGTTGAAAGAAGGTGAAAATGGACAGATGAGATATAAGGCCAGATTGGTAGTGAAAGGATTTTCACAAAAGCCAGGTATTGACTTTGGTGAGATTTTTTCTCCTGTTGTTAAAATGACTTCTATAAGGGTTGTATTGTCTTTGGTTGCTTTTGAGGATTAGCATCTTTAGCATCTAGATGTTAAGACATCGTTTCTTCACAGAGATTTGGATGAGAAAATATATATGGAACAGCCAGAAGGATTTGAGGTCAAGGGTAAAGAGAAGTTTGTGTGCAGATTGAAGAAAAGCTTGTATGGCCTCAAGCAAGCTCCTAGGCAATGGTACTTAAAATTTGATAGGTTTATGACTGAGCGTGGCTACAGTAGGTGTCAATCTGACCATTGCATGTACTTCAAGAGATTTGATAATGGTAGATATATTATTCTATTGTTGTATGTAGATGATATGTTGGTTGCAGGATCTCACATGCATGATATCTCTGAGCTTAAGGTGAAATTAGCTCAAACGTTTGCTATGAAGGATTTGGGAGCAGCAAAGAAAATCCTTGGCATGAGCATTAAGAGAGACAGGAAAAATCACAGGTTGATATTGTCTCAAGAAGATTATGTGGACAAGGTGTTGAAACGGTTCAATATGCAGGATGCTAAACCAGTGAGCACACCTTTGGCTGGACATTTTAAGTTGAGTAAAGAACAATGTCCTAATTCATATGATGAGGTAGAGTACATGAGTAAGGTTCCATATTCTTCCACAGTAGGGAGTTTGATGTATGCAATGGTGTGTACTAGACCGGATATTGCCCAAGCAGTGGGAGTGGTAAGTATATGGCCAATCCAGGTAAGGAACATTGGAAAGCAGTTCAGTGGATCCTTAGATATCTGAGAGGAACTAACAATAGGAACTTGTGCTATGGAGGTTCAGATACTTCTATACATGGTTATGTAGATTCAGATATGGCAAGTGATTTGGATTGTAAGAGGAGCACTACAGGTTATGTTTTCACTGTAAGTGGAACGGCGGTTAGCTGGATATCTAAGTTGTAGAAGGTTGTTGCCCTGTCAACTACAGAAGCAGAGTATATTGCAGCCACAGAGGCTAGCAAAGAGATGATATGGATGACATGGTTTATGGATGAGCTTGGTAGGGAGCATGAGAGTTGCAGATTGTATAGTGACAATCAGAGTGCAATCCATTTGGCTAAGAATTCAGCCTTTCATTCAAGAACAAAGCACATACAGCTAAGGTATCACTTCATACGACAGGTATTGGAAGATGGTGAGTTAAAGCTGGAGAAGATCCATACAGATAGGAATCCTGCTGATATGTTAACCAAGCCGATTACAAAGGAGAAGTTAAATATTCATTCAACTTCTGTTGGTCTTCATGATTGAGCTAAAGATGGAGGAGCTAGAAGATGTTGTTGTACAGGTACTGGTGCAGTTGTTTATCTCCAAGTGGGAGATTGTTAGGGTTTGGAGATAAAAGCTTCACCAAGGAGCACACTATGACAGTTTTGGGTCTACACAGACACTGGCGTCGGTCAGGAGCAACCGACGTCGGCTAGGTACAGTTGCAGAGGCACCGGCGTCGGCAGTGGGTCGGTCGACGGCGGTCACAGGCAAGTAGCAGGAACCGACGTCGGTTACCTGTGCATCCAGAAAGCTATTTTCGAGGACAGAAGCGAGTGTTTGCATGATGAGTTTAAGTTGTAGTCTTAAGCTCACATCTCTATTATTAGTAATATTATTTTTAGAGTCCTTGTTCAAGAGACTTAACTGTTTGTTGTAAGTGCATGCTCAATTCTCCTAATTCTATATGTAGAATTAGATCTTCTTAGCTTTGTGTGAATTATTGTAGTAGTTCATTGTGTGTGAATGTTGAAGAACAGTACAGAATTGAATCAATCCAGGCTTGTTGGAGTTGATTGTTCTTGAGAGAGAGAGCTCTTGAGGAATAGAGATCTAGTGAGAGATCTATACATCTAAGAGAGGTGTGGAAGAAAGAAGTTTCTTCAATTGTATTCCTTTTGTAAAGAGTTTGTTAATACAAGTTTTTAGAGTGGTTTCTTGTATCTCTTGTTCTTGTTGTTTATCATTCTAGTTATTTGTCTATCTGATTTATTTCCGTGTTTATTGCTTTCACAAGTGTAATCTATTATTGGTTGATCCCCAACAACTTAGTCTTGGACATTACCCACCACCTCAACATGTTGGTAGTGCCAGTTTTCATCCATGAATCATTGGAGATAGAGATTTTCAACTGTCCCTTCAACATTGAAAACATTTATTATCAATGTTTTTGCACTCTTGAATGATTGAAACATGCATCTAGGTAGATTTGGAAGTCATGGTTGTGGAATCACATGTAATTTACTTATCCAAATGTGTTAAAAAGTGATGTATTTTCATGTGAAGGTCTCAAATGTGTAAATTTAGTAGGAGGACAAGAACTTGTCTGTTGACTACAAAAATGTTACATTTCATGACTAATTACTATGATGTTTATCATAGATTTGTATCTAAGATTAGATTAATGTGGTTGATGGTGAAATTATAGGGTTTAAACATACATGTGGGGGTTGTTTCCATTTGTTAAAATGACTTATGGTTTTAATTTATGCACGTATGAAGTTCACCTAAAATTTATAATTTTTTCGTATTATGAAGGACATTCTTCAAGTCAAAACAAGTATTGCATCTCTCAACTGGGTCAAAGGCCAAGAAACTAATCCTAAACATTATCCACCACCCCTATATGTTAGAATTCAATTTTTTAGCCATGTATCACTGAAGGTTTAGATATCTAATTGGCACTTCAATGTTGACAAAATTTATTGTTAGTGTTTATGCATTGTTGAGTAGTTGTACGAACATGCATCTATGTGGATTTAGAGGTCATGGACATGGGAGCCTATTTTATATACCTATATATATGTGTGTGTGTGTGTTAGAAGTGATATATTTTCAAGTGGAGGTCCTAGAGATAGAAATGTTAGTTGGAGGATAAGAACTTGCCTCTTTACTACATATTCACTAATCAATCTTTTGAAATCAGGACAACGTTGAAGTCTCAAAGCAATTGGTAATTGATAGATCTAAATCTGTAAGAATAACCAGTAATTGATAGATCTAACTCAATTTATTAGATTACAAACCATAATACTCAATAAAGACTAATATCATAATGTCAATAATAGCATCTTCAAACTTAATAGAAACAAAAGCCTAAGATAGTAGTTGCAAACTATAAGAATCCAACACAAGACTAACTAATATCTAGTTTGAACCAAACTAGGCACACATCATGACCCGAGAAAATAAAATGATTGAAGATAATGAGTCAAAGGGTCATTGGTGCTTCACAAGAAAAATTGACAATCGATGGATCCAATTACATCTCCAAGATCTTAGACCATAAGAATCTAAGAATAGTAACATTATAATATTAGAAACAACATTTTCTAATTCCCCACAATTAGAATCCTAAGATAGAAATTTTGAACCAAAAGACTACAAGTGGACTAATTAGGATCTAGACTAAAAAAAAAGTGGCTCATCTTATAATCCAAGAAAACCACCACAACTTCAAAATAATCATAGTAGTGATACTAATTCTAAAGCCAACCAAGTTAATGAATAGACAATTGAATCAACTCATGGGTGAATCACATAATAATGAACATAAAAAAAACATCAACCTCCTAGAAATGGGAACAACATAAATGAATTAAGTAGATATAAGCCAATCTCAACCTCTTAGAAGTAAGAATCAAAACATACAACCAAGGAAGTGCCTAATCAAAATGCTTTAACCTCTTTGAGAGTAAGAATCAAATTGCACTAGAATCATATATCAAATTTAAATCATGCACATCCATATGCAAGCCTAGAGTGTGGATTAGAACATATCATATCCCCTCAATCCACATTTAGTGGCTTAGGAAATGTGAATAATAATTGCAGGATCATATGAGCCTATCAAATGCTTCATCATGACCATCTCAAGTGAGTCCAAAAAAATGACTCAAATAAAGTTTATGATCATGAAGTGTTGATAGGAGTTGTCTATCATTCTACATTGATAATCTCCAATGCATCAAATATCAGTGAACACGAATCCCTCATATGGAATCTCCAAGTGTCATATACTCTGAACAGTCCAAACCATCCACAAAACATCCAAGGATGATATCTTCAAATGCCATTTGTAAAGTGTAACATCCCCACTAGGATATACCTAAAAATACATTATTTTTATTTTAAATTTAAATAAAATATACATTAAATACATTACACCATGAGAATCTAATCAATGATCATTTAAAATACTCTAAGTGTGATAACTGTAAATGAAGCATACCACATCATACATCACTAATCACAATCATCATAAGAAACACGTCATAATATGAATATAAAAAGTAATTATAATTAACCAGTAATGGCTGATACATGCCTATAACCATTGTTGTCAATGTACAATAAATAAGTAAATTTAACTCATCCTGACAATATTTCAATAATAAATACAATACATTGTACATATATAAGATACATGGCTCCACGAGGTATAAGTTCCTTGGACTCTAGTATCTGCAACAATCTCAAGTGTTGTCTCAAAAGTAGTATTGGTGTGGGGAGGGAGAGCATCATTCGAGCACTTTTTCACACCAACCATGAACTAATGATCCCTCACACTAATCCTATAAGAGAATGTCCCTTACTTCAAGGATGAGTAGATAGTGATGGCACTGAAATTTAGAGAGACAAACTAGTACTCGTGTGTTATATAATTTTTAGAATTAAACATACAATGTATCAGAGAATTCCATTCTACTCAAGATATTACATAAACATGTAAATCATACACATGAAATGACAATATCTCACTAAACATTAATTTGTCTAAAATTTTTAAATAATAAATGATCCATGGATGAGTAAAATTTGTACACACCACTTGATCAGATTACCTTCATTTGGCATTATGATCCAAGTAAGTTAGTTAGGTCGATCTTGCTACTTACTCAGTATTAGCAATGTGAGGTTTGGTTAACTTAGTATAACCAATAGATTCATACATATTACATCTTACTAGAAATCATATAACATGCTAAGCACAAGAATAAGCTAAATGCATATATTTATTCTATCAAACTTATGAATGAATCTCATAATATTATCTATCATAGAAATAATGGAAATAATAAATACAATTTATACCATATGGGTATAATATATATCTAACATTAATTTTTAATTACTATAAGTAGTTTCTAAATATACTACACTCTATGATAACCCATATTATCATAGTCTAGTGTTATTACAAATACTAATACCACAATCAATCATAATAAAGTAGTTATAAATTAATGAAAATATAAGCTTTTATTCAAATAACTACATATTAAAAAAAAATTGAGTTCTCATGAAACATATAATATTTTATTCTAGCATTTGTTATACTTTCAAGAGGGTTGTATGCATTCATAAATAAGCTCGTACTATCCAGATATCTATAAAATAGTTTTGGACCATCAATGAAACTATAATCAGAAGTACACACCCCTAGGCTTAGATATATCTATACTCTTTTTAAGCATACTATTCATTAATTCATTATTATGTAGCTTAATATAGTAATATATCCACAATATGTATTTATTTCACATGCTACATATGATAGTGATATTAGGTATATCATAAAGCTTATCATAATATAATGAAAGACTATGTTTGATCTACATGTGTTTCCCATGCTTTACCAAAGCCATATTATGATATTGGTATCCTTATAACTACATAAATGTTGGTGTAATGGATAAAACCTAATTTAATAACCTAATTAATAATTATATGAACATTAGCAATCCAATATTACAAGTCATATGCCCACACAAGGTGATCCACCAAACTTGACCAAACATATAGAGGCTTTTAGTGAATTTTTTTATTCTTTCCCTCGACACTTTACGCAGTTCACTATTTATATACAATACTAAATAATATAAATATTCTTATTTATTATTAACTTGTTATAATTGTATTTATCCAAAGTCTTACGACTCTTTTTCAAGAAGATAGGAAGTTACCTCGTGAGCATCTAAGTGACATATGCTAATATGTATTATGAATCGTAGATATGATAAGTAATGAACTATAAGTCAATTAATATTTGATGATTTACATGCTCTTGTAGTGAGCATATATATATTCCATATGAAAGAACCCACGTTGTTTTAAATTGTGTGAAGTATTGTTGATTATAATAATTTACCTTAGATGCCTATTCATATCAGATCACCTAGCTTTTAGTTTATAGCTTGTTGCACCCAAAAATCTCCATTGGTCTTGATAGATCATAACTATAAAGACTCCTAGTTATATAAATCTCTACTTAGATATATCTGGTACTTTACTATATATAAATCTAGGATATATAAATCTCTAATGAGCACTGGGATAAATACATATAAAAATCTCCACTGGGACATATTAATTTAACGCATGCATTACTAAAACTGTGATGTTACATTATATTGCAAGATCAAAACTTTAACGTTAATTATAAATTCTTTAGTCTGACTAATTAAAACTAGGTATATGACATACTTATAGTTTTAATACATCACCACACTCAACTAGTCTTGACATCTTAGCATATAGAGTTGTCTCTTTTCTTGTTTTACTAGATCTCCACACTTAAGCTATTTATATGAATATATAAAAATGGATCGCTACCACCAAACATTTGTAATAGTAATCATATTCATTTAAATATGCAATCTACATATGCAAATCGCTACTCTCTACCATTTTAGATTATGTAATGATATAATAGGTTCACTGTTAAAAATAATAGTTTTAGATATGATATCTAGGAGTATACTTAGCACTATGTTTTAAATAGCTCTAATATCTACTCACCATATACTTAGCACCATAGTTTTAAATAGCTTTGATATTTTCTCACCATATACTTAGTGTCATAGTTTTAAATGGCTCAAATATCTAAATAATATGGGATCTACATCATTAAATCATCATAATTAATGAGATATCCGTTAGTATACCTATCAGTTCACAGTGTTGTAGGTAAGTAAAAATAATTTAATATGATTAAAAATATGGGGTGTTTCACATATATGCAAAATAATTTAGTGTATTACATAGATTCAATAATAATCAGGTCACTATTCAAAATATACATTGACCAGAGACTGTATTTCTTAAAACTTGGTTTGACCTCTATTTGATTTGTTTACACACACACACACATATCGGTGTTAAGATATTTATTTATACAGTTTCTAAACAAATGTATATATAACTGGCATATATGTAATTATAAATTTAGATAAACACATATGTATATAATTCAGATAAATACACAAAATCTAAATACAATGCCTACCTCTCAATTCTAACTTAGAATTTCTTGGTATTGGAAAGATCTTCTCCCTTTCTTAGCTCTCCCCTTCTTTTCTTCTCTTCCAATCACCTTCACACTCTCTTGCGCCTCCCTCCTTTTGTCTGGATATTTTCCTATTATTTCTTTCCAAAGGCTCTCTTCACAATATGGGGTGGCTTTTCTCTTTTAAGATTTTTCCTTTCTATTATTTATTTATTTATTTCTTATTATTTTATTAATATCTTTCTTCATTTATTTTTCCTAATTTTAAACCTTCTATTTCTCTTTATTTATTTATTTTTTAATTTTCCTCCCTTTTATTTATTTTATCACTAATTACCATAATCAGTATATTTGTTAATTAAACTAGCTTTTCAATTATCATGACGGTTTGATGATAAATCAATAAATAAATTTGAATTTAATCTAATTATACAATTCATATTTCTAAAGGCATTAATGGTCACACATGTAACTTATAAAAAATGAATTCTATATAAACATTTAAACTATGCTATCAACCATGAGAAACTAACTATAAATGCAAGCAACAATAAACTCATTATGCTAATCATTTCATTATGCATCAAACATGTGCTAGCTAATGTGGTGTGTGAAGGGTTCTAACTAATTTCTCTGTCATCCCCTAACAACTCCATCTGAGTCACCCTCTCAGATGATGCTCTCCCTCTGCCACGCTCTGAGCGATGAGTTCTCTAGTGTCAAACTCACAACAAGTGAGTAGTTAGATCATAACATCATGATATACATATATCATAAAATATAGATGAAATAACAACTCATCATGATCATAATGTAAAAATATACATTATAACTAACTCATAGCAATGTACTGATGAAATATAAGCAATATTCAATTGTCCCATAATAACATATAACTTAGAGCTTAGCCAAAAATAACCAAATCAAATTATTAACTATAAATATCCATAGATAATCAAGTAAGTTTGCTTAAAGAGGAATTGAGATGTAACATCCTTCCTACCTAATGATAGCCATCATCCTGGGTGACTCTTATTCAAACATAAGTTTTGAATTAAAAATATTGTTTACCAGAAAAATAATATAGTATAAAGTATCAAATTAAGCAAATAAATATTAAAATCATCTGTAGAAATCATCATAGTCCTCCCAAGTATCACTATCCTCAAAGTATTAGTCCCACAAGTCCTTGCACTGTGACATGTCTCTATTATATAAATGAAGTTTACTAGTGTAGATTAATCTGATTGATTCTACCATGACCACCCCAGGATCCAGAACCTACAAAGTATTCCAATTCAACACATGTGTAGGATCAACTATATACTTTTTAAGATAAGAAACATGGAATAAATTAGGTAATAAAGCTAAGGCTGGTGGAAATGCAAGCCTATACACTATAAAATTGACCACTTTTAACACCTCAAAAGTCCCACATATCTCGATGATGGTTTCATCAACTTTTTAAAATTAACTAAGCTCTTCTATAGTTTAACCCATAAGAACACTTTATTACCTACTAAAAAATGTCTATCTATCCTCTTTTTATCAACATGAATCTTCTACCTATCATTGACCTCAACCAATCTCTGCTTGATTAATCTAACTTGCTCTTCCATTTCTAAAAGCATCTTAGGTCCAAATACTACCCAATCCTGTAACATATCCTAACTCATTAGTGTCTTGCATCTTCTTCCATATGGTGCCTCAAATGGTGCCATCTTCAAAGAAGATTGGTATGAGTTGTTGTAAGCAAACTCAACCAACATAAAATGTTCTAATACTTGATTAACTCTCTCAGTCTGACCATCAGTCTCTAGGTGATATGCAATGCTAAAATTTAGTTGTGTAATCAAAGTTAAATTTAGAATTACCCAAAATCTAGATGTCATCTTTATATCATGATCCAAAATGATCTTCTCAAGAAATATATGCAACTTATACACTTTCTTTATGAACCTCTTCATAATGGTAGGTGCGTCATCTGTCAAATTTCCTGATATAAAATGAGCCGCCTTAGTTAGTTTGTCAACTACTACTAAGATCATATCATGCATGTTTCATGACATTGATAACCCTTAGATAAAGTTCATACTGATCACCTACCTCTTCCATTCTAGTATATCATGTGAATATAACAACCCATCCTGATGCACATGTTTAGCTTTCACTCGTTGAAATTCTAGATAATGTGGCACATAGTCTGCTACATTTTTATTGATTCCCTTCCAAAAATATAGTGGTTTAAGCTTTACCATGAGCTTGGTTATTCTTGGATGTCTGAATATGGGGCATTGTGTATATATTTTAGTACTATGCTCTACAAATTCTTTTGATTTGTCACATACATCCTTCCATTATAATGTAAAATACCATCACTCTCTAATCTAAATCTTTTATACCAAGAATTTTAAGAATTCTCAGACAATGATTTTCTAATTTGATCGTAAAATTCATCTTCTGATTAGAATTCAATCACTTGATCCCTAAAAGTACTTTTGATAGTAGCCACAATTGATATGTACCTTCTATAACTTAGGGCATCAGCTATTATGTTTTCCTTGCCTTCTATATAGTTGATATCAAAATCATTATCAGATAATAACTCTAGCCAGTATATCTGATGAACATTCAAATTTGGTTAGGTGAAGATGTACTTTAGTCCCAAGTTATTTATCTTGAGCTCAAAAGGTTTTTCCAACAAGTAATGCTACCACACTTACAAAATATGCATAATAATTGTAAATTCTAGGTCATAAGGGGTATAGTTTACCTCATAAGTATTAATCTTTATCGATTAATAAGCCACTAATGCACCATCCTGTATAAGGACTCCTCCTAGTCCATCTCTTAACGCATTCGTGACCATAAAATATTGACCATTGGAGTCAGTAACTCTTAAACTTAGTGCTAAAATAAGCCTTCTTTTAAATTCTTGGAAAGCTACTTTGCACTTCTTTGACTAGACAAAACA
Source organism: Torreya grandis (assembly GCA_037957365.1). Taxonomy (NCBI): domain Eukaryota; kingdom Viridiplantae; phylum Streptophyta; class Pinopsida; order Cupressales; family Taxaceae; genus Torreya; species Torreya grandis. The sequence continues at coordinate 5,065,601 of JARHVA010000060.1, read as the reverse complement.
TTGGTTCTTACATTGCAAAGTAGTAATTGGATTAACTATCTTGAAAAAAATCAGAAATAACTTCCTATAATAGTTTACTAATCCCATGAAATTTCTTACCTCATGTACGTTTTTTGGTGTCAACCATTCCATAATGGCTCTTATCTTTTTTAGATCTACTGAGATATCATTTTTAGATATAATATGTCCCAAATATTGTACTTTCTCTTAGAAAAATATGCACTAAGATAACTTTCAATACAACTTATGCTTTTGCAACTATTACAAAATCAGTTCCAAATGTTGAAGATGCTCCTCTTCATTCTTAGAGTAAATAAGAATGTCATCAAGAAAAACCAAAATGAAGTGATCTACGTAATATGTAAACACATTATTAATGATATTTATGAATGTTGTCAAAGCATTAGTCAACCCAAATAGTGACACTATGAACTCATAGTGCTCATAGCAAGTTCTGAATGTTATATTCTGAATATCCTCATCTCTTATCCTCAATTGATGGTATCTTTCTCTAAGATCAATCTTAAAAAAGATCATTGCTCATCATATTTTCTTGAAAAGATCATCTATATGAGGTAGTAGATATCTATTTTTGATAGTTATCTTGTTCAATAGTCTATGATTAATGTAAAGTTTAAGATTAGCATCCTTTTTCTTGATAAAGACAATTGGTGCACCCCATGGTGACACATTTGACCTGATCAACCCTTTTGACAATAATTCTTAGAGTTGAGCTTTCAATTAAACCAATTCAGTGGTTGTCATCATGTATGGTGTCTTAGATTGTGGTTCTGAACCAGGTATGATATCGATATAGAAATCAAACTCACATCTAGGAGGCAAACCCAATAGTTCTTCCAGAAACACATCTTGAAAATCTCTAAGAAATGGGCAATCTTTGAGAGATAGTTTCTTAGGTTCTTCCAATTCATTTATCTTGATTATAAATGCTTGGCACCCTTTTTCTTTATTTTTTAAATTATTTTATTAATATCTTTCTTCTTTTATTTTTTCTAATTTTAAACCTTCTATTTTTCTTTATTTATTATTTTTCTTATTTTCATCTTTTTAATTTATTTTATCACTAATTAAAATAATCAATATATTTTCTAATTAAATTAGATTTTTAAATACTGTGATGATTTAATAATAAATCAATCAATAAATCTAAACTTAATCTAATTATGTAATTCACATTTCTAAAGGCATTAATAGCCACACATACAACTTACATAAAATGAACTGTACACAATCATTTAAACTATGTTATCAACCTTGAGAAAACAATTCTAAATGCAAGCGGCATTAAACTCACTATGCCAACCATTCCATTATGCATCAAACATGTGCTAGCTAATATGGTATGTGCAGGGTTCTAGCATATTTTTTTGTCATCTCCCAATAACTCCATCTACGTCACCCTCTTTGATGATGCTCTCCCTCCATCACACTCTGAGGGATGAGTTTTTCTATGTCAAAATCACAACAAATGGTTAGTTAGATCATAACATCATGATATACGTACATCATAAAATATAAATAAAATAAAAACTCATCATGATCATAATGTAAAAAGATATATTACAGCTAACTCATAGCAAAATACTCATAAAATGTAAGCAATTTCAACTATTTCATAACAACATATAACTCATAGCTTAGTCAAAAATAACCAAATTAAATTATTAAATATAAATATCCATAGATAATCAAGTAAGTTTGCTTAATGAAGAATCGAGATGTAATATTTTTCTCCCAAAAACTAGTCATCGTCCCTAATGTCTCTTATTTAAACATAAGGTCTAAATTAAAATAGTTTTTTAGTAGGAAAATAACATAGTATAAATTATCAAATCAAGAAAATAAATATGTAAATTGTCTATAGAACTCATCATGGTCCTCCCAAATATCACTATCTTCAAAGTATTGATCCTGCAAGACCTTGCACTATGACATCTCTCTATTACACAAACAAATTTTGTGAGTGTCAATTACTCTAATTGGTTCTACCATGACTACCTCGAGATCCAAAACCTGTAAAGCATGCCAACCCAACACATGCATAGGATCAACTATATACTTTTTAAAATAAGAAACATGGAAGACATTATGTAATAGAGCCAAGGCTAATGGAAATATAAGCCTATATGCTACAACATTGACCAATTTTAACACCTCTAATGGTACGACATATCTCAGTGATAGTTTTACTGACTTCATAAATTTAATTGAGCTTTTCTATGGCTTAACCTGAAAGAATAATTTGTCACCTACTAAAAACTACTTATATGTCCTCTTTAAATCAACATAACTCTTCTGCCTATCATTGGCCTCAGTCAATCTTTACCTGATTAATCTAACTTACTCTTCCATTTCTAAAAGCATCTCCAGTCCAAAGACTACCCTGTCCTCTAACCTGTCCCAACTAATTGGTATCTTACACTTTCTTCCATATAGTGCCTCAAACGATGCCATCTTCAAAGCTAATTGGTATGAGTTGATGTAATCAAACACAACTAAAATAAGGAAATCTTTCCACTTATATTGTAGATCTATGCAATACATATGAAGAAGATCCTCTAACACCTAATTAACTCTCTTACTCTTACCATCAATCTCTAGGTGATATACAATGCTAAAATTTAGTAGTATACCCAAAGTTGAACTCAAAGTTACCCAATATCTAGAAGTCATCTATCAAATTGCTTAGTATAAAATAAGCCACCTTGGTTAGTTTGTCAACTAGTACCAATATCATATAGTGTCTACTTCATGACATCGATAACTCTTGGACAAAATACATACTGGTCACTTGCCACTTCCATTTTGATATATCATGCAAATATAATAACCTAGTCAGATGCGTATGCTTAGCTTTTAGTCACTGACATTTTAGACATGACACATAGTCTACTACATCTTTCTTGACTCTTTTCTAGAAATATATTGGTTTAATATATGCCATGAGCTTGGTTACTCCTAAATGTCATGAATATGGGGTATTATGTAGTTTATTTAACACTGTGCCTTATAGATTCTCTCGATCTAACACATACATCCTTCCATTATAATGTAAAATACCATCACTCTCTAATATGAATATTTTATATTGAGGATTTTGAGCATTCTCAGATAATGCTTTTCTAACCTGATCATAAAATTCATCTCTTAGTAAGAATTCAATCACTCGATCTTTGAAAATACTTTTGATAGTAGCTGTGACTGTTATGTACCTTCTATGACTTAGGACATCCACTACTCTATTTTCCTTACCTTTGATATAGTTGATATCAAAATTGTAATCAAACAAGAACTCTATCCAACATCTTTGGTGAGCATTCAAATTTGGTTAAATGAAGATGTACTTGAGTCCCAAGTTATCTATCTTGAGTTCAAAATGTTTTTCCAACAAGTAATGCTACCACATTGCAAGTCATGCACAATTGCTACAAGTTTCAAGTCATGAGGGGCATAGTTTACCTCATATGTCTTAAGCTTCCTTAATTCGTAATCCAACACTTCACCATCCTTCATAAGGAATCCTCCTAGTCCATCCCCTAACACATCTGTGACCATAGAAAATTGACCATTAGGATTAGGAACTCTTAAAATTGATGTTGAAGTAAACATTTAAAATCATAGTGCCCATATCAAGTTTTGAATGTTATCTTCTAAATATCCTCATTCCTTATTCTTAATTGATGGTATCTTAATTTAAGATCAATCTTATAAAATACCGTTGATCCTCATATTTGATTGAAAATATCACCTATACAAGGTAGAAAATACTTATTTTTGATGGTTTCCTTATTTAATATTCTATATTCAATGCAAATTAAAAGAGTACCATCCTTCTTCTTGATAAAGACAACTGGAACACACTTGACTTGATCAACCCCTTTAAAAATAATTCTTATAGTTGAGTCTTCAATTCAACCAAATCAATGGTTTCCATCTTGCATGGTGGCTTAAACTATGATTCCGAGCTAGGTATGATATCGATAGAGAAATAAAACTCATATCTAGGAGGCAAACTCAGTAATTCTTCTAGAAACACATCATAAAAATCTATTATAAATGATTAATATTCGAGAGATGGTTCCTTAGGTTCTTCCTTTTCATTTATCTTGAAGATAAATGCTTGGCACCCTTTTCTTTGAGCCCTCTTGAGTTACATAGTAGAAATCTGCCTAAGTTGCAACTCTCTTTTTGCATCTTGAATTTGTGTCTGATTTCTAAAATCATCTAGGCACTCAACCTTTTTTAGGTAGTAGTTAACCTTCATCTTGTGTTTTTCAATCTAGTTGAATCTTAAGATCACATCATATGACCCTAGTGGTGCTACATACAGATCCACTATTTTTGTAAATTCAGGCAACTTAACCTCTACTTTGACTAAACACTTATCGACCATGACTTTTGAGTCATTCTCATACTATATTAACCATGCATTTTCCATTACTCTAACTCTTCTACTTAACTTATTAAGCATTCTAGGAGCTATAAATCATTTTGTAGCCCATGTATCTATCAAAATAGAAACTAGATGTTCAAATAAAGCACTTGATAGTTTTATGGGTAATTCTTAAAATTTAGGTTATTGATTATCAATTGCTACATAAATACGCTAATAAAAATTTCCCTACTGAGGAATACGACCTTTGTACTTTGACTTGTCCTGAGTGTAGTCATGAGCATAATGGTCATCTTCATAAATGAAACAACCTCCAGATGGTCCTTTCCTATCAGCCCGATGGTTTCCCTTAAAATTGCCTTTGGAACAATTGCTCAATTTTTTATTACCTGATCTATTGTTGAATTTGGTATTCTAACTTTTGAACTGCTTCCTAGAATCTCCACTCCTCTATTTCTAATTCTTCTTTTTGAAGGTTGACATAGAATTTCCAATTTTTTTTTAAACTTGTCCCTGACATGTGAAAGATATTTCAACTTTTATTCCTATTTGACTACCTTCTCAAAGACCTAGTCTATGATAGAAGGTCCATGAAAATCCACCTTTCCACTGAGTTGGAGTCTCAATCCCATGATAAAATTTTGATCTTGAACCTTTCATCTCCCTGGTACTAAGGTACATACTTAAGAAGTTTGGTGAACTACACCTAGTATGCATTCACTAAAAAGTTTTCCTACTTTAGATGTTATAAATTTATGAGCTTCTGATAAAAATAAAGTTGTGAAAACCATCGTGACCTAAACAAAGTCATAAACTGATCCAAATTAGTGGTGGTTGATTTAAGGTTCATTTACAATCTCTTATTAGCCCACCAAATATCTAACTCATCAGCCAACTGATATGCTCACCATATTGCCTTAATAACCTCAAAGTAGTTTTGAATCTCAGAATACTTCTCCATCTCATTCATCCATACTTTAGCTCTGTCACCCATAATAGTTCCATCGAGCTTAGGTGGGTTTGCCTTTTTCATATCTCTAGCTAACTCCACAAGTACCTAAGCTCTTGTATACTAAGGGTTTTCTTACTCAATGGGATGTTACTCAAGTACATATTGATGTTATTCCTCTTCATGGACATGAACCACTTATTCTAATGCTTTAATATGATCTTTGGTCTCATTCATGGTTACAAGAATCCAATCTATCTTTATTAATTGTTCAACAACAAATCAACTAGGATCAAATGAAAAGTTACTCTCATTGACATTCGATAGACCCTTTCCAAAAAATATAGATTTCACCATCCTCCTTTATGTAAACAAAAGGATATGAAAACTTTAGTGGAATCATTAGATCTTGGATTTTGAATTGTAGCTCTAATACCACATGTAATATCCCTACTAAGATCTACCTAGAAATAAGTAATTTTTTAAAATTTAAACAACATATACTTTAAATAGATTACACCATGGTAATATTTCAATGATCATATAAAATACTCTAAGTGATAACTATAAATGAAGTATATTATATCATACATCATTGATCATTATCATCATATGAAACACATCATAATATGAATATAGAAAGTAATTAAAATTAACCAGCCATGACTGATACATGTTTATATCCACTACTGTCAATGTATAATAAATAAGTAATTATAGCTCATTATGATAATGTTTCAATAATAAATATAATACAATGTACATATATAATATACATGTCTCCATAGAACATAAGTTCTCTAGACTCTGGTATCTACGACAATCTCAAGTATCATCTTAAAAGTAGTAATACTGTGGGGAGGGAAAATATCATTTGAGCATTTAAACACACTAACCATGGAATAATGATCTCCAGAACTAATAACATCAATTAATGTCCCTCTCTTCATGGATTAGTAGATTAAAATGGTGAAGGATCCAGAGAGACAAAATAGTACCCATGTGTTGTATGATTTTTAAAACTAAATATGTGATGTATCATAGAAACCCATTCTACTTAAGATATCACACAAAAATGTAAATCATACTCATGAAATGACAATGTCTTATTAAATATTACTTTGATCAAAGTTTTCAAATAATAAATGATCTTTGGATTAGTCATATTTATACACACCACTTGATCAGATTACCTTCATCTAGTATTGTGATGCTAGTAAGCTAGTGAAGTCCATCTCACTACTTACTCAGTATCAACAATGTGAGATTTGGTTAACTTAGTATAATCAATAGAGTCATACATATTACATCCTAATATCAATCATATAACATGCTAAGCACAGTAATAATCTGAATGCATATACTTATTCTATCAAATGTATGAATGAATCTCACAATATTATCTATCATATAAATAGTAGAAATAATATATATAGTTTATACCATCTAGGTATAATATACATCTAACTATAATTTCTAATTATTTTAAATAGTTACCAAATATAATACACCCTATGATGACCCATATCATCATAGTATAGTGTTCTTACAACTACTGATACCATATTCAGTCATAATAAAGTAGTTATAAATTAATGAAAACACAAGCTTTTATTCAAACAATTAGATATAAAAAAAAAAGTCTCAATTCTCATGAAACACATAATATTTCATTTTAGCATTTCTTATACTTTTAAGGAGGTTATATGCACGCATAAATAAGGTCCTACTATACATATATCTATAAATTAGTTTTGGACCACCAATGGAACTATAATCAAAAGCTCACACCCCTATGTACAAGTATAAGCTAATTAGGCTTAGATATACCTATACTCTTTTTAAGTATACTATTCATTAATTCATTATTATGCAGCTTACTATAGTAATATACCCACAATACGTATTTTATTTCACATGCTACATATGATAGTGATCTCATGCATACCATAAAGCTTATCATTATAGAATGAAATACTATGTTTGATTTATATATGTTTCCTATGCTTTACCAAAGCCATATTATGATAGTGGTATGCTTATAACTACATTTATGTTGGTATAATGGATAAAATCTAATTCCACAACCTACTTAATAAATAATAATTATATAAACATTAGAAATCTAATATTACAAGTCATATACCCACATATGGCAATCCAACAAACTTGACCAAACATATGGATGCTTTTAGTGAATTCTTTGGTTCTTTTTATCAACACTTAACTTTACACAGTTCACTATTTATAGACAAGACTGAACAATATAAATATTCTTAGTTATTATTAATTTATTATAATTGCATGTATTCAAAGTCCTATGGACCTTTTTCAGAAGATATGAATTTGCCTCATGAGCATCTAAGTGACATATGCTAATATGTATTATGAATCGTAGATATGATAAGTAATGAACTACAATTTAATTAATATTTGATAATTTACATGCTCTCATAGTGAGCATATATATATTCCATACAAAATAACCTATGCCATTTTAAACTATTTGAAGTATTACTAATTACAATAATTTACCTCTGATGCCTATTCATAATAGATCACCTGGCATTTAGTTTATATCTTGGTGGACCCAAAAAAATCCACTGGTCTTGACAAATCATATCTATAAATACTCCAAGTTATATAAATCTCCATCGAGATATATTGGGTACTTTACTATATATAAATCTAGGATATATAAATCTCTAATGAGTGGTGGCATAAATACATATATGAATATTGATTAGGACATATAAATTTAATGAATGTGTAGACACTTGAAAACTTCACCTTCGCTAGTTTTTAATGTCGAACCCATGCCTTGAACCCCTACCCAACCTTGGAGATAGTCTACCACCTATTTAACTTAGCCCATTTATTAATTTGCTAAACTTGACCTTTTTAATCCACTTCTTATAAACTAATTTTCACCCATTTACCTTAGGCCCTCGATCGATGCTAGTCAAGCTTTCCAGCTTTATTTAAAGCCACTTCTAGCCATGAATAATATAAACCTTGCACAATCTAGAAACTTCCTTATGTGAAGCAAATCAACTTTAAATCATCATAAATACCATCTTTTCCCTCTAGCTAATTAGCAACTTTTTCCTCTATCCATTTAGCAACTCCTTCCACTCCATTTGAAAACTTTTTTCTATAAAAGGAGATCTACAAGAAGGAAAAGGGGGAGAAAATACATAAGTACATGCTACCAAAATGTTCTTGCTGGTATTCAGCTAGCAACAACAACAATGACCCAAAACTCTATTCGCATCACTTTCAAAAGCCAAAACACCGTTATGCTGGTGGAATTTCTTTATGTTCCTCTACCCACTTCCACATTGTTGATAACAGGTATTTTCTAATTTGTTTTTAATTCCTTTATTATTTTTCTAAGTATTCTACCTTATCAAATTCAATAGTATTTTGTCCTTTAACCTTCAAACCTGTATTAGAGCCTTAATTGACTAATTACCTAACCTGTAACCCCCTTTCTTGAGTAGCCAAAATTTGATAGGCAACCACCTACGGTTAGATAAATTGTCATCAGTTACCTTAACCATCACTAGCTACCCAACCATCACCGATCATAAAAATTACCACTGATTCACCTGACTACCATCGGTTCACTATCTATAACCAAACTAGCAACCAAACCACCAACCAAACCTCAACCAAAACTCTATTTTCTATGTCTTTGTTACCCTATAAATTAGAAACAACAATCCAAACCAACATCAACCACCTTAGCATGATTAGTGACCCACTATTTCTATAGTTAGTTGTTTTCTTTGAACAAGCAATTTACTTTTTTGTATTACATAACATTTATCTTTTATGTTATTGTATGCAAGCATCATTTATTTTGTTTATATCAAACTTTTTATCAGAAGGGGGATTGACAACCATCCTAAGTAAGCTTCTATTTTTTTGGATCTAGCTTACGCTAGGTAATCCCTCCATCTCCTTGTCTAACAAACAAGTTTTGTTAGTATTTTATTATCTATAGGTATTCTTCCCTAGACAAAGAAGAGTCCTCACATCATTTAGATTCAACGTGTACACTTTCTACCAGGTACCTTTACACACCCATCTCTTTCAATTTTATCTCTTCTTTCAAATTAAAATAAAAGCAAAAAAATTGAGTAAAACATTTTGGCACGCTCGGTGGGACCCACCACCTTTTTTTTCTTATTTAGCATATATTTTCTCTCTTTCTCTATTGTTTATTCATCTAAACAAATCTAAAACTTCTTTTGGGCTTAAAATAAACCCTACATCCTTTGCTTACTTATCTTCTAGCTCACTTAACTTAATGAAAAAGTATCATAATTGAATTGTAGTTCACTTATGTTACATAACCAAACCACTTTCATAACCAGCAAATCAAAATTTGAGACAAGGCCCATTGAGATTTCATCACCCTTTGGATCACCTAACCTCACTCGGTGATCCCACTTGGATTTCACCACCAAGGGAGGGCCCACTTCATTCTTTGATGAAGTATAAACTCTAGACAAATGGTATTTATTAGTTAAGTGGCCCAGCTCAGCCTTGAGTTCATGAAGTGCAGGGAGAAAACCCCCATTTCCAAGCCACATATCTAGTCTAGTACAAATTCTCTTGAGCACCTAAACATTACCCAAAACCATCCTTAGATTTCTTATCTAGTACCCATTTTCAATCCAAACTACCCTCACATATTTTTAACTAAGGCATAAGCCAACACAAGATAAAAGTTATACTAGGAGCTAACGCACTTAGTGTATACATTAGTTTCTGGACTTTTTCCTTGTTTGCTCTTTTATTCAAGTTGTGAGGAATTGACCTTCTACCATCAAATTTTTATCATTTTGACCTCATTTACCCTCATCTCCATTACCTTCTTCAAATGGAGAGCACTTCTGTAACCTTTTCTATAGATCCTAGCTTTGCTAGAATCTCATACCACAACCCTCTTGCATTTTAGCTAGCTATGTTCCTTACCTTACCTACCATCAACCCAGCTCTACCCATCATCCATCAAACTTCAACCATAATCAACCCCTAAACTATCAACTACCACCTAAATTGGTTACAATGTTAATGGAGCATATAAGCAAAGTAGAGTTATTTATTTCTGATATCCATGACCAATCAACCCTTACCTACAACCAATCAAATTTCAACTTCAACCAACCAACAACCTATCAACAATATTTTAACCATTACCTTAATCAACCAATAATCTATCAACATCTACCACATCCATTACCCCAACCTTGTCAAAACTTGGTCCATCTACCCCTTCCATTATGTCAATTACCTCAACCCACTTTATCAACCCAACTAACTTTATCAACCTTAACCAAATAAATCAATCAATAAACCTATTAACCTATCAATCTATCAACCAACCACTATCAACCTGCCTTATCAACTTTACCCAACCAAATAATCTTTTCAACCTCACCCAACCCATCAAACCCACCTATTCAACCAACCTTACCAAATCAAACCGTTAACTAATAATCAAATTTTTTGAACCAACCAATTTTATCAAATCAACCCAACAACTAGTAACCCAACCCTTGTCAACCAATCATATCCAACTATCAACTAGACTTACCCAATCAATCTAACATATTCAAATTACCCACCTTATCAACTTTATCCACTTTATCACCCTTATCAACCTTATAAAAACCAACCAACAACTACCAACCAAACCTACCTAATCTATCAAACTTACCAAACCTAGAAAATCAACAAACCTCATCAAACCAACCAACTAGCTCACCAACTCAAGAACCATTAGTGTATTCTCTTCCCAGGTGGTATACCCTATTGGGGGAATCATACGCCTCCATCCTTGACAAATTTTTGGAGGCTACCATCATTGATCTCCCTCTAATAAAACTTATCAATAAATCTCTTCCAAAGCTAATTTGGCTTATAAAAGATGAATTTTGTGTGTATCATTGCACACACATATGTGGGATAGATAGATGTGGCTATTTTAAGATGCTCATCTAAAACTTTGTCGATCATAAATAAGTATCAAAGGAGATTTATTGTGTTCCCTCCAATCGAGCCTTAAATATCATCAAATAATCAATCATCGAACCTCTTCCTTCGCTCATTATTAAGGAAACCATGGTCCAACCCTTAACTGAACCACTTGTCAACCAAGTGGACTCTTTCAAATTTATTTTGAAAACACATTCAAGGAACCATCCAACCACCCTTTTCCACTCAACCATGTGGAACCAACCAACTTACATTTTCCACTTACCATTTCTGTAGAACCTATCAATCCAACCTTAATGAATATCAACCAAACCAAACTAACCATTAGCCTAATCAAACTTACCATTGACCTAACCTTACCTATAGCCATCCACCCAACCTTACCTCACCAACCAAACCAAAAAATCAAACCAATCAAACCAAAAAACCAACTCAGCGATTTATCTTACCTCTCTCAACCAGTCAAACCAACATCTACCCCAACTCAATCAACCATAATTAACATACATTTTCTATCAACCATAACCAACCTAAATAATCACCCAAAATAAAATCAACCTATCAAACCTATCAAACCTACCCTACCCTACCTAAATCCAACCCAACTGCATTTTCATAGCCTAGGTGCACTAGTGGAAATCCCACCGGAACCACCACCTACAAACTTGACCTACTAAACACTAAATACTAACAAATAACAACCCTTGGGGAGGTAGGTGAAGTCATCTTTACCCCTCCTAAAACCTTCTTACTAACCATTAACTCACCTCATAATCATTTTCCCCTCTTCTGACCATCTATGGAAAAAGCAAACTGGGAAAACTTCTCCTCCATAAGGTTTTGACCATTTATCAACCCAATCTACCTTATAAACTCTACCCAAGCAATCAAACTCACTTAACCCAAACCAACCAAATAAACCTATCAACTAACCAACCTTGTAATCTTTAGGATTTTCTTTCTCCTTCACTTAACCAAAATTATTGGATAATCACCTTCTCCCCCCAACCAAACCTATTTGGAGATTACCCTTCTCTGCCAACCTATCCATTGGAGATTACCCTTCTCCACCCACCAACTAACCAAATAAATTTAACCTTATCCATTCTTGACTACCTTTTACACATTTTTTTAACTATCTTTTTTCATTAAATTTTCACCTAACCAACCTCACCTTTTTGTCAACCCATACATTTTCCTAGTCTACCTAAGAGCCACAAAGTAACTGGGGGACATCTACTCTTTTCATTGACATTACCCATCCATGCAAGCATGGATATGGGGTATATCAAGCCTAAACCTCTTAAACGCTTGGGATTCACGTCTGTTCCTTGGTTAAACCATGTTCTTTCTCATTTTGGTGTCTAATTTAAGCTCATCCCTTATTTTCAATCTCCTTTATCTCCTTATCTTTAAGGACAAATGATTAAAAACAAGATCATGTGATTATCCATCATAAACGTTTCCTAATCCTAAGCATGGATACCATGGCTCTATCCATGACATGATCCTCATGTATACTTTTCATCTCTAATCAGATGGAATCCCATGGTTGTTATCACTTAAAACCACCTCTTCCACCCATCATCAACATTCTTGTGCCATGGCTTTGCCTCCATAAAGGAAAACCTTAGGCCCATATAGACAGTCTATGTCTAAGCAAGCATATAAATATTTGGGATACCAAAATATCACTTGGGCCAACATCTTTAGGATGCAAACTATTTCCTTGAAGGACAATTTCTCAAAATAATCAAAAGTGCTTGAACTTAAAATAGACTACTCCCTTGAAGGATAAATATCAAATATGAACAAACCCAAACTTAGACCAATCCCTCAAAAGATGGCTAAGTTAAATTTATCAAAATAAATCATTTGAAGCTTCTTGCATTGATCAGCTTCACCAGCATATCAAAACAAGCAATATAATACCATATATATATATATATATATATATATATATATATATATATATATATATAAGCTATCCCAAGAAAAACACAATCAGTTTTCATCAGTAGACTTCTAAATCGATTAGTCTACACCTAGTATATGACATGGACTTATCTATCATGGTTCTTAGGTCATGTATAGAAGAGGCAAGCCCTCCCCACAAGAATGTTGACATACCTATCACCCACTACCTACCATCCATTTCCCCTTTTGTCCTTTACAAATCAAGGGATATTGAGCTTACTTGACACATTCAATCAAGTTACCTTTTTTAACCATCAAAATAACAACAAATCAAAAGCGTGATAAGGGTTTTATGCTCATAAACCCACCCATCTTTCCATCATGGTCTTTGTCAATTGGAGCATTTAGTCTCCCCCTTATACTTTCATGATCACTTGGGAAGACATGTCTTCTCCCTTAGAGTCATTAAAACCAAATCATCACCTAATCAACCAAATAACCCAAACCAAATTCAATCCATAAAATCTATAAAACCAACCTTATTTAACTTATCCAAGAAAACTATTAATTACCACCCAAAGCAACAACTACCAATTACATTCACCTAACCCATCCAATCAAGTTAACATATCAAATCAACCGACCAGTGAAGCAACTTGACCATTTACCTTGGAGTCACCTTCTCCCTAAACCTTGGGGGTTACCTTTCTCTATAATCCTAGGCAACCAAAACCAAACCAAACCAAACCTAACCTTTGGAGGTTACTTTTTTCCAATTACCCCATCACCCTACACAACCAATAACCCATCAACACCAACTTATCAATTATTTTTACCAATCTCAACTTCAACCTATCCAACCTCATCAACCATTGGGTTATCCACCACAATCCTAACCTACCTTGTAAAATTTACCCAACTAACCTAATATATCAACCCAACTAACCTCATCAACCTTATCTACCTTATCAAACCAATAACTGTCACCTCAACCTATCGATCTACCAGCTCCAACCTATCAAACCTGTCAACCAATAATAACCAAACAACTTTACCTACCTTACCCAACCTATATAATCAATCCATCTTATCAAATTCACCCAACCTATCAAATCAACCTATTCAACCAACCTTACTAAATCAAACCCTTACCTACCAATCAAACTTCTTAAACCTTACCTACCATGATTAAAAAACCTATCTACCCAACTACCTATCAACAAAATTTATCCACTCAATCTAACCTATCAAATCCAACTTTACCTATCTTATCAACTTTATCAACCCTATCAACCCAAACCAAACCAAATGGTATACCCAAGTGGGAAAACCCATTTGGACCTCCACCAACCTATTTTGGAGTCACACTCTCCCTCAAATTGTAGAGCTTACCCTTCTCTACCAACCTATTTGGGAGTCACCTTCTTCCTTAAATTTTGGAGATTACCCTTCTCCACCAAACTACCCAACCATTTGACTGTGTCTACCTCGATGTTGGCCCCTTTTGACCCAACCTATCACATAGTTTGTGATGACCTTGCCTTGGTCCTTTTGACTGTACTAACCAATTTTTCCATGTTGAACATTTGAATTTGCACCACCTCATGTGTAACCAGACAATTTATGTTTTTCTTGGGAGCACTTCCTACTCTGGATACTTAAGTAAACACCAACCCTATCTAGGAAACTTGATAAGACTAATCTGATCAGCTATGACCAAAGCTAGGGACCAGTTACCTTATCATTTATCATAGAACCTAACCTTATTTTTACCAATATGACAATATTAGTCTTTATGCGATCTTAGCTATTTCACTTAGTTTCATTTTATGCACATGTTTACATCTTAAATTCCCAACCTCACCTTTTTATCACGCACCTCATGACTTATCATCTACCATTTATCAAACCCTGGCCCAATTCAACCTTCAGCTCATTAATTTCCAGTTTGAGGGGGAATAACTCCTCCTGTACTCAAGGCAATCAGAACTTTTAGAGATGACCTTTCTCCATAAACCTTCACCCAAAATAAACCATGTGATTCTTTAATTTGGGGGAACCCAATTGAGTATCACTACCTTACCCTCAAATAACACTATTCTTTATAACCCACCCATGAATCATTTAGAAACTACATTTGGGATTGAAGTTCTTTTTAGATATTATGTCCATGGAACTATGTAGGCAACATCCTCTTGTCTAGTGCATCAGGAGTCATCTCAACCATCACCCATCACCCTTCACCTTTAACCTTACCCAACTTCTATTTTTGTTTTACAACTTATCAACCCAAAGCCACTTAACAAAAGGTGCAAAATGTAGACACTTGAAAACTGTACCTTGGCCAATTTTTGATGTCAAACCCATGCCTTAAACCCATACTTGACCCTAAATATAGTCTACTACCTATTTAACTTATCCCATTTATAAATTTTCTAAACTTGACCTTTTTAATCCACCTTCTTTTAAACTAATTTTCACCCATTTTGCCTTAGGCCCTCAACCAACGTTGGTCAGCCTAATCAGTGTCGGTTAGCCTGATCAATGTTGATCAAGTTTTACAACCTGATTTAAATCCACTTCTAGTCATGAACAAGATAAACATCACACAATTTAGTAATTTCCTTATGCGAAGCAAATCAACTTTAAATCATCCTAAATAGCATCTTTTTCCTCTACCTAATTAGCAACTTTTTAATCTATCTATTTAGCAACTCCTTTCACTCCATTTGGAAACTTCTTCCTATAAAAGGAGCGCTACAAGAAGGAAAAGGGGGAGAAAATCCAAATGTATATGTTACCAAAATCCTCTTATAGGTATTCAGCTAGCAACAACAACAATGACCCAAAACTTTATTCGTGTTACTTTCAAAATCCAAAGCACCATTATGTTGGTGGAATTTCTTCAGGTTCCTCTACCCTTTTCCACATAGTTGATAACAAATATTTTCTAATTTGTTTTCAATTCCTTTATTGTTGTCTTAAGTTTTCTACCTTATCAAATCTGATAGTATTATGTCCTTCAACCTTCAAACCTATATCAAAGCCTTAATTGACCAATTACCCAACCTAAAACCCCCTTTTTTGAACAACCAAAATTTGATAGCCAACCACCAATGATTATAGAAACTATCATCTATTACCTTAACTGTCGTTGGTTTCTCAACTATCACCGATCAATGAAACTACCACTAGTTAACCTCACCATCATCAGTTCACTATCTGTAACCAAACCTGTAACTAAACCAACAACCAAACTACTAGCCAGACCTCAACCAAAACTCTATTTTTGGTGTCTATGTTACCCTATAAACTAAAAATAACAATATGAACCAACCCCAACCATCTTAGCACGAGCAGTGACCCGCTTTTGTTAAATTTAATTATTTTATTTGAACAAACAATTTACTTTCTCATATTACATTGCATTTATCTTTTATTGTATTGTATGCAATCATCATTTATTTATTTTTTATCAAACTTTTTATCAAAAGAGAGATTGACAACTATCCTAAATAAGCTTATGCTTTTATGGATCTAGCTTATGCTAGGCAATCCCCCCATCTCCTTGTCTAACAAACAAGTTTTATTAGTGTTTTCTTATCTATAGGTATTCTTGCCTAGCCAAAGAAGAGTCCTCACATCGTTTAGATTCAATGTGTGCACTTTCTACCAGGTACCTTTACACACCCTTCTCTTTCAGTTTTATCTCTTTTTCCACATTAAAGGAAAAGTAGAAAAAATGAGTAAAATAGAGTTTATTACTAAAACTATGATGTTACATTATATTTTCAAATCATAACTTTAAAGTTAACTATAAATTCTTTAGTTTGACTAATTAAAACTAGGTATATGATGTACTTCTAATTTTAGTAGATCGACACACTCAGTTGGTCTTCTCATCTTAGCATATAGATTTGTCTCTTTTCTTATTTTACTTGATTTCCACACTTAAGTTTTTTATATGAATATATATATATATAACAATGGATCGATACCACTAAACTATTATAATAGTAATCATATTCATTTAAATATGCAAGATACTTATGCAAATCACGACTCTCTACCATTTTAGGTTATCTAACGATATAATAGGTTCGTTGTTGATAATAATAATTTTATATATGATATCTAGGAGTATACTTAGCACCATGTCTTAAATATCTCTTATATCTACTCACCGTATTTTTAGCACCATAGTTTTAAATAGTTCTAATATCTCCTCATCATATACTTAGTTCCATAGTTTCAAATAACTCTGATATTTAAATAATATGGGATCTATATCATTAAATAATTATAATTAATGAGATATCAATTATTATACCTATTGTCAATTGGATTTTCACCCTTTGAGGAGATGCCTAAGATCTCCTCATCCAAGTTGCACAATAGAAACACCTCTAGGCTTGTGGGTATCCTAAGGATGAGGTGAATCTCTCGATAGGACTAGCTCCTTTGATTTACCACTTTGGATCACTACTACACCTAAAATTTGGAGGGGGGAAAGGGAGAGAGAAAACTGAAAGCAAAATATCCTAAGAGAGGTGATACATCGAATAAGTTGATGACTTTTCACCAACTACACGTTACATATTAAACCAAGAGACTAACCAAACATACACTTTTCTAATCTGCATCTTCTCACATCAATGTTAAATTATGAGGTTATGGATGAATTTTTAGGCCATGAGGAATATACAATATGAATTGAATGGCACTACTAAATATACTAACTCACTCAACCTTAACACTTCCTAGAAAACATCACATGCCCTGCAAGAAGAAGTTTTCCAATTGCAAATAGGATGAAAGAATGAGATAACATGCTAAGGAATCCATAGTCTTCACGAAGCAAGATCCAAAATTCAAGTAGAACACACTATGAATATTCAATAAGAGGTAAAAATTATTAATCTTATTATTTAAATGGTATGCAAATGACCAGGGCTTCACCATACTCAAGTCGAGCATAAATTACAATGGTCAAAATGGCTAGTTCTTATAGAACTTGAGAGAGAGGTGAAGAGGGAAGTCCAAAGGTCACAAAGACACTTGTAAATCTAATAAAATAAGTTACTTGTGCATGATAAGATGATTTGGGATGAACCATGCAAGTTCAATAAGCACAAGTTTCCATCTAAGTTATAAAACTCATGAAAAGTGGCATGAAACTCCTCATTTTAGCTCAAGAAATTACCTTCATGATTTAGACCTATTTGAACATCCAAAAACTAATTATGGATAAGTATAATGATTGTAAATAATGGGAAGGATTTCAAACATGTCTCTTCATGTATTGGTTTTAGGCTTGGTCATCTAGAATCATATGAAAAGGAGCTATCACTACCTACACTCTAAGAAACTCCTCTTTCATGCACCCTGCACACTTAGATTCTAAAAAAGCATCATTTTTCCATGAAAATCCATGGGAGGGAGTGGATGACACTTTTAAATACCCTCCATGGCTTTATAATCATTAGGGACACTTTAAAATCACTTCCACTTGGAGTTTTCACACTTCTCATTAGCTTGGTCATTATGCTAGTTTTGACTAGCTAAGATGAGAGATATTTTTTGAACACTCAGTAGTTTTTATGAACACTAAATGGCCATAGTGAGTTATTAAAAGTCATAATATTTCCTCAAAACTTGATTTCATTTTTATACTCCTCATAGAACTTGCAAAACACATAAAATAGTCAAAAGTACCATATTTTGTACCCTATTTGTACAATCCCATACAGTCAAAAAGCATAGGGAGTATATTTCAAGTTTAAATCATCATCCTAGTCAAAATATGTAATTATATTATCTTTCCATCTCCATTTCCCCAAATTGGTCACTAACAAGGGTTTTAGACTTTTTGGACCTCTTAAGGTTCATTCATAAATATGGGACGTTGAAACTACCAAAAAATTCCAAAAATTCATAGTTAAATACCATAATCAACATCATTTAACTTCTTATATTCCCATGCATAACATCAAAAGAGGTGTGAGCTTCCAAACTTCTCCTATCAAGCTTGTTTTCACATTTTGCACAAGTCTAAGTTAATTTTGAGCCAAAAATTGATTTTCTTATGACCTACCTGCATTCCAATAGTTTTAAAATGTCTATTATGACCCTAAAAATATTATCCAATATTATATAAATCATATCTCATTCTATAAATATAAGTGACTTCTCATTTGGCCTTAAGCTTAAACCTTGCCTAACAGGCCTAACTGCATCTTAGAGATCAAAATAATTTTGATGGTTTTCCTTGCATCCTAATAGCTAAAAAACATCTATAGTGAACCCATAAACATTACTCTATATTTTATAATGATCAATCCATACTATAAATGAAAGTGGTTTTCCATTTGGCTTCTAGGCCTTAATTCTGCCTATTAGGCCTACTTGCAAACCTGATGGTCTCAAACACCCTGTTAAGATTCACCCCTTATTGCTTGGTTTTTTTATGTCTACATAGGTTTTATATATATTTCCAATCCTTTTTGAAATTTCCAACTAGATTCTGATCCATCCATTTACCATCCTTCTCCAAAACTGATAGGGTTTGTGCATGAGGGGAATACCCTCTGTCTGAGACAAAATAGAGGGCACTCCCCTATTTCCCTAGACAAATGTGAATATTTTAAGGGCCTCTCTAATCCATGAGTATTATTTTTACAATAAATTAGACTTCTATCATGTCATTTAACCCTTCAAAAGTTTTGAAAATTGAGATAGACTTGGAAAAGGCAGACTATGTTTATGGTTTCCTCGTATAGGCTATGTGATATCTATCTAGAGCCCTTTATTTTCCTATTTAGAAATAATAAGGGTTAAATGAGACTATTATAGTAATTATAAGGTGTTATGATATTTCTCATCACTCCAAACCTCCATGTTCCCTTCCATACATTCTGCCTAATCAGTATTGAGTGTCATTTCTTTAAATGTGTTTTTTCCTTAGAGGGGATACCTATAGGTATATATGTCTAATTTGAGCTTGACAGTAAGGGTTGTGATACATTCAAATTTTTTTAGGGTATATTGACATTAATTTGGACTCACTTGTTCACTTTACTTAGTCTAGGCCATCACTTAGATCTCAAAACTGCTTATTGTTTGTCAAAAACTAATCATAGTCAACTGTAGGTCAAAAACTCCTATAGGTATCTTCCATATGTTCTAATCCTTGAATTCAATCAACACAACCCTAATTGAATCTCCCCAAACCATTTTCTAACTGAACTTACTTCTCATGCTTGGTATTAAGTTTATTACTAAAGTTGGCAAGCTTATCCTCCATGGTGAGCCTACAACCAACCTGTAGGTGCATATTTGTGGTGCAAAGAGGCCTATAGGTGTGCTTTAAGGAAAAAACCATGCATAATATCTCCTCTTGATGGTTCCCTCTATATCATACATGTTATTTTTCAACCATTCAAATATGAATGCATGGCTTGGAATTGTAACATTGGGTGAAGAGTCTATTTTAGGAGCTCAAAGCCTGTAAGTGAACATTCCCTGGGTTTAATACATAAAAAACACAACTTTGGGCCTACAAAAACTAACCTCCCATGATCAAATACCTCTCAAACTATGCAAAGTCCTTTTTATATGTGTATTCTATAATCTATGGTCATCAAGATACATAAAAGGTCTTTGTAACCCTATTATGAGATATCATCAAAACACTAAGGATCTTTGTTTTCTCATTTTAGGTAAAATATCCTTGTACTCATTCATTTCACCTTTGGAGATGAATTCCCCTCTTGTCTATCCACTTATCACTTCACACATGTGTGACATGACATAATTAACACCATATGACTCTAATAAAATTTTCATCATGCTTCAATTCCCCATGTGACACCTTAGCTTATTGTCAAGGATCACCTATAGGTGGTTATTTCAGTGTATATAGGCAGTAAAATGTGGATTTAGGTAGTGAGCATTGTCTTTGATCTTTTATGATTTGTAAAATTGTATCCATACTTCCAAATACATATTTAACATTCTAAAATTCTTGAATCAATTTTCAACACCTTCTATTCAACATAAACACGTCCTTCATGGCACCTGTAGGTGATGTTCAATGGTAAACTAAAAGCATATTTGCACGTGACTACAACAATCCTATTTTTACACAATTTGGAGAGTTTAGTCTGATCATTACCATTTATAAATACATATTCAACATTTTTAAACCCTCAATACACCTCCATGAGCACACTAGACAGTTTCATACACATGATTATAACTATGGTAGCAAGTGAAAAGTGAGAAAAGAGTTGACTGCATAGTGTTCATGATTGCAACTTATGGAATGTTGCTTTAGATATGAGATTGAAATGATAAAGGAGTGAATAGGACATTTATAACATGAAAAAATACTTATCACAACCCTACAAAACCATGATCAAGCATGAAGTTCCTAAAAATGGTGGAAAACTGTATGTCATCTCAAATGAGACTAATCTACCAACCTGAGATGATTTACTCACTAAAACACCATGAAACCTTACAAAAGTATGGATTGAATCTAAAAATAGATCCAACATCCCTTAGAGTCAAAATAATCAATTAGTTTGTATATAATTTCCAAAAATAGATCAAAACCTATAGGGTGCATGAAACAAGTACAAAAATACAATCAACTTCATGAGGATGGTTCATAAATCACAATCCACCATTCTTAAAACTATTATTATGGAAATGAATCTATATAATTTTACTTTCACTTTCCCAAGGCATTTAATCTAGAACCTCCCTTGTTGGCCATACCAAGTACAACCCTGAAGACCGGTTTTGTATGTCTAGAAAGGTGAAAAAGAAACAAAATGGTTCTGGGCCTAAAATGGTACTTATAGATAATTCAAAAATGTAACTGAGCTTTATGAATCTTAAGAGACATTATTTGATATTTTACCATGTGGCACACTTCCCCATGGGTCATGCAAGTACCAAACTCTCTTTTTTTCTCAAGAAAATTGCCCTTTCTTCTAAAGAACCTACCACTTTTTAGTTGTGTAAGTTTATTACGACCTCTTAGGATACATGTAATGTGAAATCATCTTTTGTATTATTCAAATTTACCAAGGAGGTGGTATAACCTATTAAATGCTCTATTTATGACACCAAAATGACTCAAAATGATAAATGAACTAAAATACTAATTAACCAACACTAATAAGATATGGTATAACATAGAAAGACATATAATACATTCTATGACATAATATTATACCCAAAAAAAACTAAAACTCAATTTTTTACCTATAAGTGCCCCAATTTGACCTATAGGGTCAAATTTGGTCAACAAATTGGTGACTCATAGGGGTAGTATGCCTGTTATACTAACTAGATTAGTAGCCTTATCAGTCCGTTGGACTTAAAGAGTTATCTGAAGTTTGAGACACAACAAGAGGACTTTTACCACCATATTTGATTAATACAAGATCAATGACTACCTCAACCACACAAAGCAAAGGATACACACAAAACAAAGCAAATAAACTAACAAGACACACACACACACATGTGCTCAAAGCACTTATGGGGAAATTAAAAAAAAACTATGAAAAACTAGAAACTAAGCATACCTCCATTTTAGGATCAAAAGGAAAGTTTCTTTAATCTTTTTCTTCATGAGATGAGTCATAGTGCCAAGCATGTTTCTTCTTGAATTAGATGCTTTGTAGATCAGAGCTATTCCTTGGCACTTCACTTGATCTGTTCTCAACTATACCATCCTTAAATAGGTCTCCAATATAGATATATTCATCTTGAACTTGTATACATACCTCATAATGTTGCCCACTCTTCATCTCATGATCAACTTGCATCTTCTTTGTAGGCATTACTTCAAGAAGGTTGGTTCCTTGTTCCTTAGAAGATTGAGGCTAATAAAAGCTTGTTCCATCCTTCAAGAGCTGATGTGTTTCTCCCAAATAATTGAAAGTATGATATCCCATTTTGATGAATTTAAAGATATCATCATTAAATGTATATGCCTCTTAAAAGGATAGATTTGAAAGTTTGCTTTACCTTTGCATACTCACTTGAGTGCCAAGGCTGCCTTTTCCATATTTGACTAGATTATACCCTCCTTGAAGAGGAGTATAACCTACTCTAATGAATGAAAAAAAATCATCCCAAGGCTGATTAGGGACTTTTTCTTGCCCATCCATGATATATTTCATAGTGATGGAAGAAACAATGACTATTTCATCCTCCTTGGCAAAAGGAAAACATTCTTCCTCATCAACCTAATATGAAGATTCAACACAAGATACCACCTCTTATTTAGAATTTATAACCTCTTAATGAATCTCAAGTTTCATCTCAACCTCTATAGTAGGACTTTGGTTCTTAAGGGTTGCAAGATCTTCAATCTCCTTCTTTGTGATTCCAAGACTAGGCATCTTGAAGTCAAGTGACTTAGTCCATTGAGTCTGCCAAGGAGCTAGTCTTTATTCAAGAAATTTTTTTGAGTTTTTGTCAAAAAAATAATCCTCCTTAGGTTCCCATACCATAGGTCCATCAATGCAAATGGTGATGGGGTAAGGGCAAGATGGACTAGGTGGTGGAGGTGGTACATAGAACTCAAAATTAGATTGAGAGTGAAATGTAGGGGATTATTTTGGAAGCTCTTGAGGAAGGGGAGGCAAAGGTCAGGCTAAGATATCTTGGTTATATTACTTCCACTTGAAAATCACTTCATTAACATCTAATTTATATTGATCATTCTATTGAATGAGGTTAAATGGGGTATGTTTAGGCATAGGATCTTCTTTTAGGTCTAAACCTTCCATCACACTTTGACTTAGGAACTTCATTCTTGACTCTAACTCTTCAATTTTCTTGGCTAGGTTCTCTTATAAAAGTCCTTCTTGAAGATCATAGGAGTCTTCATGAGAAGGAAGAATACAAGAGGGTTGGAGGGACTTGAAAATGATTGACTTCACACTCCTTAACAATGCTTCTATCCTGTTTCTTTACCCATGATTCCACTATCTTATTCTATCTTAAGATGTTAAGAGTATAAGTATTTTATTGATTTTGTAATGCAATTTTAGGAGTGTATGAAGTGTTCAAGGAATTTGTAATCTCCTTAGGCTTGGATTCTCCACCTTGCCTCCTAATTGGAATCTCATATCTAGAGGCATTTTCTTGAGGTGGGGATGTAATGGGAGAGGACAATGAGGGTTTAAATTCCACTCCATTTCTAATAACAATGGACTGATTCATTTTCTTATTGGCCAAATCAATTTTCCTATCAAGATTAGCTTCAAAAACAAGGTTTCTCTTCTCAACTTTATCTTACAATTGATTGGGAAAAGGGTGACTTTTATAAGCTTGATTGGGCTCATGAGTAGGGGTCAAATAGGACTAATAACAATATTGATAAAGTGGATATGAATTCTGATAGGTTTGGTGAGGTTGCCTTTCATGAATTTTTATCCTATCCTTTAAGGAATAAACCAAGCCACTCACATCTAGAATCTCACTTGTGAGCCTTTGCCAATTGGCTCTCTTAATAAGTGCCCACTCTCTTTTGACCAGCTCTAATTCATATCTCACCTTATGAATAAGATGACTAAGAACCTCTTGACCACATACCCTTAGAGTATCAAGATCCAACATGTACCTCTCATAGCCCAAAAGTGTTTTCTTGAATGTGGAAATGGATTGACTTGAAAAGTGGCTAGGTTGATTAAGAGGAGCAATAATTTGAGAAGGTTGGCTATAGGACTAATACACTTTATGAATGGGCTGATATGCTTCATATTTGAGCTAGTACACTTCATGACAAGATTGGTAAGGATCACACCAAGGCTAATAGGGAGTGCCATAAGCTGGATATACCTCACCAACTTGTGTAAAATAGTACACAACACCAAAATTATCCATGAAATCTCATTGAAAGTAAGAACACAAAGAAATATAGGACCAAAAATATCAAAAAGAAACCTCAATTGCTTGACCAGTTGATGTAACTTTAAAGATGCCATTGATGCTTGGATAGATGCCTCCAAATGCTGATTATTGAAAGACAACACCAGAAATATATCAACCTCTTAGACTAAGAGTCCCACCAAGCATGCCAAAAACTATTATCACTTAGATTTTCACCCTTTTAGGAGATGCCTAATCTCTCCTCGTCTAATCGGCATAATGAAAACACCTCTAGACTTGTGGGCAGCCTAAAGATGAGGTGAATCTCTAGATAGGTATAACTCCCTTGATGTACAAATTTAGATCATTAATACACTTAAACTTTAGGGGTGAAGGGAGAGAGAAAATTAAAAGCAAATTATCCTAATGGAGGTGATACACCAAATAAGTTGATGACTTCCAACTAGTTACATGTTACACATGAAACCAAGAGACTAACCAAATACACACTTCTCCAATCTGCATCTTCTCACATCAATGTTACATTATGAGATTATGGATGAATGTTTAGTCTAGGAGGACTAGACAAGAGGCCTTGAATGGAGTGAATAAACTAACTCACTCAACCTTAACACTTCTTAGAAAACTTCACATGCCCTATAAGAAGAAGTTTTATAATTGTAAATAGGATGAAAGAATGAGACAACATGCTAAGGAATCCATAGTCTTCACTAAGCAGGATCCAACATTCAAGTAGAACACACTATGAAAAGTAATTAAGAGGTAAAAATAAATAGTCTTATTAATAAAATGGTATGCAAATGAGTAGGGCTTCACCATACTTAGGTGGAGCATAAGTTACAATGGCCAAAATGGCTAGTTTTTATAGAACTTGAGAGAGAGAGAGGAGAAGGGATAAGTCCAAATGTCACAAGGACACTTTTAAAGCTAAGAAAATTAGTTACTTATACATGATAAGAGGATGTGGGATGAATTAGGCAAGGTTAGGAAGCGTAAGTGTTCATCCAAGTCATAAAACTCATGAAAAGTGGCATGAAACTCCTCATTCTGGATCATAAAACTTCCTTCATGATTTGGACCTATTTAAACATCATAAAAATGATTAGGGACAATTTTGATGATTGTAAATAATGGGAATGATTTTGTACATACCTCTCCATGTATTAGTTGTAGGCTTGGTCATCTAGAATCATCTAAAATCATCTGAAAAGGAACTATCACTACCTACACTCTAAAAAACTCCTCTTTCATGCACCTTAGACACTTAGCTTCTAAAAAGGCATAATTTTTCCATTAAAATCCATGGGAGGGAGTGGATGACACTTTTCAAGACCCTCCATGGCTTTAGAAGCATCAGGGACACCTTAAAATCACTTCCACTTAGAGTTTTCACACTTTTCAAGCTTGGTCACTATGCTAGTTTTGACTAGCTAAGATGAGAGATATTATTCAAACACTTAGAAGTTTTTATGAAGAAATAAATTTCCATAATTATTTAGTACTAGTCCTAAGCTTTCCCCAAACCTTTATTTTATCTTTAGACTCCTTTTGGAACCTGTAAAACACAATAAATAGTCAAAAGTATCATGTTTTGTACCCTGTTCATACAATTTAATATAGTAAAAAAGCATGGGGATTATTTTTAGGGAGTCTCCTATAATTTTAAATCATCATCCTGTGTAAACTATTCTATTAGATTATCTTTCCATCTCCATTTCCCCAAACTGGTCACTAGCAAGGGTTTGTAAGGATTTTAGCCTATTTTGACTTCTTAAGGTTTGTTCATAGATATTGTACATTGAAACTTCCAAAAAATTACTCATATTCATATTTAAATATCATAATCAACATATTTTAAATTATTATATTCACATGCATATCATCAAAAGATGTGTGAGCTTCCAAACTTCTCCTATCAAGCTTGTTTTCACATTTTGCACAAGTCTGACTTTTCTTTGAGCCAAAAATGGATTTCCTTATGACCTAAATACATTAAAAGAGTGTTAAAATTTATATTATGACCCTAAAAATATGATTCAATATTCTATAAATCATATCTCATGCCATAAATGTAAGTGACTTCCTATTTGGCCTTAGGCTTGAACCTTGCCTTACAGGCCTGACTGCATCTTAGAACTCAAAATGACTTTTGATGGTTTTCATTGCATATTAATAGCTAAAAAACATATATATTTACCCCATAAAAATTCCTCTATAAGTTATAATGATCAATCCATACTAGAAATGAAAGTCATTTTCCATTTGGTTTCTAGGCCTTAATTCTGCCTATTAGGCTTGCTTGCAAACCTGATGGAATGGGACACCCTATTAATATTCCACCCTTATTTATTGGTTTTATATGTCTACATAAGTGTTATATATCATATAAATCCTTCCTAAAACGTCCAACTAGCTCCTTATCCATCCATTTACCATCCTTTTCCAAAATTGTTAGGGTTTGTGCATGAGCGGAGTGCCCTCTGTCTGAGAAAAAATAGAGGGCACTCCCCTATTTACCCAAATAAATGTGAATATTTTAATGGAATATATAATAAATTATTATTATTTATACAAAAAATTATCCTTTTATTAGATAATTTGACCCTTCAAAAGCTTTGAAAACTGAGACATACCTAAAAAAGGCAGACTGTGTTTATGGTTTCCATAGGCTATGTGATATCTATCTAGAGCTCATTCTCTACCTATTTCCAACTCATAAAGGTTCCATAATATAGTAATTATAAGGTTTTTTTATCTTTCTCATCACTCTAAACCTCCATGTTCCCTTCCATACATTCTGCCTAGTCAGGATTGCGTGTCACTTCCTTGACTGTGTTTTTTCCTTTGCCGGGATACCTATAGGTATAAATGTCTAATTTGAGCTTGAAATTAAGGCTTGTGATCCCTTTATATCTTTTTAGGGCAAATTTAAATTATTTTGGACTTCTTTTTCACGTTACTTAGTCTAGGCAATCACTTAAAGCTCAAAACTACTTATTGTTTGTTAAAAACCAATCACAGTCAACCGTAGGTCAAAAACTCCTATACGTGTCTTCCATATGTTCTAAGCCTTGAATTTAATAAACACAACCCTCATTAAATATACCCAAACCATTATATACATGCAATTCTCATTCTTAGGATGAAGTCTATTACCAATTTTGTGAAGCTTATCCTCCATGGTGACCCTACAACCAACATGTAGGTGAATTTTTATGGTGCAAAGAGGCCTATAGGCATGTTTTAAGGATAAACCCCTTCATAAAAACTCCTCTTGATAGTTACCTATAGCTCATACATGTTATTTTTCAACCATAAAAACCATTCAAACATGAAGGCATGGCTTGGAATTGTAACATTGGGTGAAGAGTCTATTTTAGGAGCTCAAACCCTGTAGGTGAAAATTACTTGGGTTTAGTGCATAAAAAGCACAACTTTGGGCCTAAAAAAACTAACCTCCCATGATCAAATGCCTCTCAAACTTTGTAAAGTCCTTGTTCCATATGGAGGCTATAATCTATGGTCATCAAGATGCATAAAATGTCTTTGTAACCCTGTTATGAGATATCATCAAAACACTAAGGATCTTTGTTTGCTCATTTTAGGGAGCATGTCCATATACTCATTCATTTCATCTTTGGAGCTAAATTCCCCTCTTTTATATCCACTTATAAATTCACACATGTGTGCCATGATCTACTTAAAACTCTAAGACTCTAATAAAATGTTCATTATGTGAAACCTTAGCTTACTGTCAAGGACCACCTCTAGGTCACTATTTCAGTGTATACAAGCAATAAAATGTGGATTTAGGTAGTGAGCATTGCCTTTGATCTTTTATGAGTTGTAAACTTGTCTCCATACTTAAAAATACATCTTTCATATTCTAAAACACTTGAATCAAGTGTCAACACATTCTTTTCAACATGAACACTTCCTTCATTGCACTTGTAGGTGATGTTCAATGGCAAAGTAAAAGCATATGTTGCACATGACTACAACAATCCTCTTTTTACATACTTTGGAGAGTTAAATCTACTCATTCCTATTTCTAAATGCATATTCAACATTTGGAGACCCTTAATACACCTCCATGACCACACTAGACAATTTCATACATGTGATTGCAACTATGACAACAAGTGAAAAGTGAGCAAAGAGTTGACTGCATAGTGTTCATGACTGAAACTCATGGAATGTTGCTTTAGAGATGAGATTGAAAGGATAAAGTAGTCAATATTACATTTATAACATTAACAAAGACTTATCACAACCCTATGAAACCATGATCAATCATGAAGTTCTTAAAAATGGTGAAACACTGCTTGTCATCCCAAATGGGAATAATCTACCAACCTGAGATGATTTTCTCATCAAAACACTATAAAAACTTAAAAAATTTAATGGAGGGTTTTAATAATATATCCAACATACTTTGGAGTCAACATCACCAATTGATTCATATGAATTTGCCAAAAATAGAGCAAAGCTTGTAGGGTGCATGAAACATTAAGCAGAAAACACAGTCAACTTGATGAGGATGGTTCATAAATCACAATCCACCATTATTTGAACTATTTTTATAGAAATTAATCTCTCTGAGTTTAATTTCACCTCCCTAAGTCATTTGATCTGGAACCTCCCCTGCTGGCCATACCAATTACAAACCTAAAGACTAGTTATGTATGTCTAGAAGGGTGAAAAAAAGTAGAATAGTTCTGAGCCTAAAATAGAACTTATAGAGCATTTAAAAAGTGGAACTAAACTTTAGGAATCTGAAGAGACATTCTATGATCTTCTCCAATGTGGCACACTTCTCCATGGGCTCTACAAGTGCCAAAATCTCCCTTTTTCTCAAAAAATTGCCCTTTTTCTGAAGAACTTGTCACTTTTTAGTTATAAAAATTTATTAAAACCTCTTATAACATATTTTATGTGAAATCATCTTCCTAAATATTCACATTTACCAAATATGTCATACAACCTATTAAATGCTCTATTTATGACCCGAAAATGACTCAAAATGATAAATAGAATAAAAGACTAATTTCCCAAGGCTAATATGATATTTTATATCATTAAAAAACATATAATACATCTTATGACATAATATTATACCCCAAAAACAACTAAAACTCAAGGTTTTACTTATAGGTGCCCCAATTTGACCTACAGGGTCAAATTTGGTCAACAATACCTATGAGTTCACAGTGTTATAGGTAAGGCAAAATCATTTACTATGATTAAAAATATGGGACACTACACATATATGCAAAATAATTTAATATATTACACATATTTAATAATAATTAGGCATTGTTCAAAGTATACACTAAACAGAGACTATATTTCTTAAAACTTGGTTCGACCTCTATTTGCATTCGTTTACATATATATAAATATTAAGATATTTGTTATATAGTTTATAAACAGATCTATATATATAACCAACATATATGTAATTATAAATTTAGATAGACACATCTGTATATAATTTAGATAAATACACATATTCTAAATACTTTGCCTACCTCTCAATTATGACCCAAAATTACTTGGTATTGCAAAGATATTCTTCCAATCACCTTCACACTCTATTGCACCTCCCTCCTTTTGCTTGGATATTTTCCTCTTATTTATTTCCAAAATCTCTCTTCACAATATGGCATGGCTTTTCTCTTTTCAGATTTTTCCTTTTTCTTTTTATTGTTATTTTATTAATATCTTCTTTTTTTTATTTTTTCCTAGTTTTAAACTTTCTTTTTCTCTTTATTTATTATTGGTTTTTAATTTTCCTCCCTTTTATTTATTTTATCCCTAATTACAATAATCATTATATTTACTAATTAAATTATCTCTTCAAATATCATGACGATTTAATGATAAATCAATCAAGAAATCTAAATTTAATCTAATTATGCAATTGACATTTTTAAAGGCATTAATGGCCACACACACAACTTATGTAGAATTAACTCTATATAACCATTTAAACTATGATATCAACTATGAGCAAACAATTCTAAATTCAAGAAATAAAAAACCCACTATGCTAACTATTCCATTATTCATCAAACATGTGTTAGATAATATGGTGTCTGAAGGGTTTTAATCGATTTCTCTGTCATCCCCTGATAACTCCATCTACATCACCCTCTCTGGTGATGCTCTCCCTCCATCATACTTTGAGAAATAAATTCTCATACATCAAACTCACAACAAGTAGGTAGTTAGATCATAACATCATGATATACATATATCATAAAATATAGCTGAAATAACAACTCATCATGATCATAATGTAAAAATATAAACTACAAATAACTCATAAAAAAGTACTCATGAAAACTAAGTAATATTCAACTGTTCCATAACAACATATAACTCATAGCTTAGCCAAAAATAACCAAACCAAATTATTATTTATAAATATTCATGGATAATAATTAAGTTTGCTTAACGAGGAATCATGATGTAACATCCTTTCCCCTAAGGCTAGTCATCGTCCCAGATGACTCTTATTCAAATATAAGTTCTGAATTAAAAATATTGTTCATCAAAAAAATAACATAGTATAAAATATTAAATCAATCAAATAAATATGTAAATTGCTTGTAGAACTCATCATAGTCCTCTCGAGTAGCACTATTCTTAGAATATTGGTCCCATAAGACCTTGCACTATGACATATCTCTATTACACAAATGAAGTTTTTGAGTATCGATTACTCTGATTGGTTCAACCATGACCATCCTGAGATCTGGAACCTATAAAACATTCTAATCTAATACATTCATAAGATCAACTATATACTTTTTAAGATAAAAAACATGGAAGACATTATGTAATAGAGCTAGGACTGGTGGCATTACCTATTAGAAAAACCATTTGAGCTCAAGATGGATAACTTGGGACTCAAGTAAATCTTCACCCAAAAAAATTTGAATGCTTGTTAGAGATGCTAGTTATAGTTGTTATCTAATTATTATTTTGATATAAAATATATCAAAGGTAAGGAAAATAGAGTAGTTGATACCCTAAGTCATAGAAGGTAAATAGCAGTTGTGGCTACTATCAGGATTACTTTCAAGAATCAATTGATTGAATTCTTGTTAAGAGATGAATTATATGATCAGATTAGGATAACATTATCTAATAATGCTCATAATCCTCAGTATAAAATATTCATATTGGAGAGTGATAGTCTTTAACATTATAATGGAAGGATATATGTGTCAGATTGAGAGAATCTACTGAGCATAGTGCTAAAGAAATTGTATAATGCCCCATATTCAAGACATCCAAGAGTAATCAAGCTAATGACAAAGCTTATACCACTATATTTATTGAAAGAAATCAAGAAATATGTAGTAGACTATGTGTCACATTGTCTAGAATGTCAGTGAGTGAAATCTAAACATGTGCATTCGAATGGGTTTTTATATCCACGTGATATACTAGAATGGAAGTGGTAGGTGATCAATATAGAATTTGTCCAAGGTTTGTTAATGTCAAAAAATATGCATGATATGATCTTAATGGTAGTTGAAAAACTAACCAATGTGGCTCATTTTATACCAAGTAATTTGATAGATGATGTACTTACTATTGCAAAGATGTTTGTAAAAAAATTGTATTGATTATATATATTTTTAGAGAAGACCATTCAAGATCATGATCCGAAGATGACTTCTATATTTTGGGTAACTTAGAATTCAGATTTGGGTACACAACTAAATTTGAGAATTACACATCACCCAAAGACTGATGGTTAGACTGAGAGAGTTAATCAGGTGTTAGAGGATCTTTGTATGTATTACATGGATCAAAAATATAAGTGGGAAGATTATCTTTAATTGGTTAAGTTTGCATACAATAACTCATACCAATCAACATTGAAGATGACATCGTTTGAGGCACTGTATGGAAGAAGGTGCAAGACACTAATCAATTGGGATAGGTTAGAGGACAAAGTAATCTTTGGACCTAAGATGCTTTCAAAAATGTAAGAGAAATTCAAATTAATCAAGTAGAGATTAGTCGAGGCCAATGATAGGCAAAAGAGTTATGCTAATCTATAAAGGATAAACAGATAGTTTTTAGTAAGTGATAAATTATTCTTACAGGTTAAGCCACATAAGAGCTTGATTAAATTTAGGAAGTTAATGAAACTATCACCAAAATATGTGGGATCTTTTGAGGTGTTAGAAGTCGTTAATCCTATAATGTATAGGCTTACATTACCACCAAACCTAGATTTATTTCATAATGTCTTCCATGTTTCTTACCTTAAAAATTATATAGCCGATCTTATGCATGTGTTGGATTGGAATGCTTTGTAGGTTCTAGATCTCAGGGTGGTCATGATAGAACCAATCAAAGTAATTGACAGTCATAAATCTTATTTGTGTAATAGAGAGATGTCATAGTGCAAGGTCTTGTGAAACTAATACTATGAGGATAGTGCTACTTGGAAGTATTATGATAAGTTCTACAAATGATTTACATATTTATTTACTTGATTTGATACTTTAAACTATTATTTTACTAGTGAATAATATTTTTAATTCAGAACTTATGTTTGAATAAGAGTCATTTAGGATGATGGCTAGCTTTAGGAGGGAAGGATGTTATATCTTGATTCCTCATTAATAAATCTTACTTGATTATCTATGGATATTTATGTTTAATAATTTTACTTGGTTATGTTTCACTAAGATATGAGTTATATGATGTTATGGAACAATTGAATATTACTTAGATTTCATGAGTACTTTGCTATGAGTTATCTTTAGTATGTACTTTTACATTGAGATCATGATGAGTTATTATTTTAGCTATATTTTATGATGTATGTATATTATGATGTTATGGTCTAATTACTCACTTGTGAGTTTGATGTAGGAGAGCTCATCCCTCAGAGTGTGATGGAAGGAAAGCATCATCGAAGAGGGTGACTTAGATGGAGATGTAGAAGGACTACAGAGAAACTGACTAAAACCCTGTGCATACCATATTATCTAGTACATGTTAGATGTAAAATAAAATGGTTAACATAATGTGTTTTGATGTCGTTTGTATTAGATTATTGTTTAAACGTGGGGTGATAACATAGTTTAAATGATTATTTTGAATTCATCTTATGTGATTTGCATGTATGATCATTAATATTTTTTAATTCACATAATTAGATTAAATTTGAGTTTATTGATTAATGAAATTATCATTAGGTTATTATGACATTTGAGATGCTAATTTAATTATCGAATTCATGGACTCTTAAGATTTAAAATAAAAAGAAATAAAATATAATAATTTTCAATTAAGAGGAAAAAAAAGGAAAAAAGAAGAAAACAAAAAAACAATAATAAATAACAAAAAATGGAAGGTTTAAATATAGGAAAAAAAAGAAACATATTGATAAAATAATAAAAATAAAGAAAAAAAAAAGAAAGATAAAAATCTCAAAGGGAAAACTACACCTTTTTCCATAAAGGGGAGAAATAAAGAAGAAAGGGGACATAGTAGAGAATAGAAGGAAGATAACACAACATAGAGGAAGGCAGATTGGAGGAGAAAAAGAGAAAACAAGGGAACTGTTGACCAAATTTGACTTTTAAGTCAAATTGGGGCACCTCTAGGTAAAAAAATAACTTTTAAGAGTTTTATGGGTCTAATACATATGTCGAAAGGTGTTTTATAGGTTAATTAATGTCATTTAATGTTATCCTAGCCTTGGTCCTTAGTCTTTTTAGTCCTTATATCATTTTTGGGTCATTTTGAGGTCAAAAAGGGTGCATGTAATGACTTGTATGGATTTATTGGGAAGTGTGAAGGTTTAAAACTATGATGTCACATCCCATGTGTCTTAGATTTTAATTAACTAACATAACTAAAAAGTGGTAGGTTCATCATAAGAAAAAGTATTTTTGTTGAGAAAGAATAAGAAAATGGTACTTGTATGACTCATTGGGAAGTGTGCCACATCAAAAATTCTCATGAAATTTCCTTTAATCTTCCCCACATGCATCACAACATTTGATTTTCTCTAAAAGTATCATTTTGGCTCAAAATCATTTCACTCCTTTTTCAGTCTTCTTAGCAAGGAAAAGTGACCTTCAAGTTTGTGCTTAATATGGACAACTCAGGAGGTTTCAGCTCAAACATCTTGGGAAGGTTAAATTAAACTTAGAGACCTTAATTTACATATAAAGATTTTGAAAAATAGTGACCTGTGTTTCATAAACCATTCTCATGAAGTTGACTGTACTTTTCTTCCTGTTGTTTCATCCACCCTATAGGTTTTGCCTTGGATTGAGAAATTCCATACAAACCAGTTGCTTAGTTTGATTATATATTATTTTTAATCCTCATATTATTGCCATTATTGGTTTCAATTTTCATTAAGTTTTGATATGTTAATCATCTTAAGTTGCAAAAGGAAGCATCATTTTATGTTACAGGCAGCTTTTTCTCTATTTGCAAAATCTTCATGTCTTGATCCTGATTCCAAGGTTTTGATAGGTAAATTTCAATGTATTCAATATTTTTTTGCATCTTCCTCCTTTAAATTCATCTTCTAAGGCAAAAGTTCCATGAGTTGCAGTCATATGCAACATTCACACAATTTTGCCATTAATAAACATGTGCAGGTGATCTCATGAATGCAATCACATTGAAGAGAAGGTTTTACAACTTATTTAAAGTGTTTTGAAATGTGAATAATGTTTTTGGAGGTATGGATATTAGTTTATAACTTATTGAAATCTAGATGATAGTCATTGTTCACACTTGCATTTACTACCTACAGACTTGACAATGTTCACCTACAGGATTTGTTGGTAGGTACTTGTTTATAGGTGTCATAACCAATAATGAAGCCTTTATTGAAGTTATAATATGTCAAGAGGATCATAAAATACATTTTGGAAGTGATAAACTTCTAAACAAGTTGAAAGCCACTTTTAAGACAATGACTATAAATTAAGAGTCTTTGTCCCTAAAAGGTGAAAACAAAGGTCAGGGGGGATTTTGTGAATAACATATGACATGGTTGAAATGATATTTAAGGAATATAAATAATTAAACCTTGTATATCTCACATAGTACAAGATCCTTGTTATGTTTGAGGGGAAAATGATAAATGAGGATCAATTTTTGAGAGGCCTAAAATTGCCTATAAAACACTAAATATAAGCAGTTTGATCTATAATTCTGAGTCTAAGGAGACCTTTGACACCCAAGGTTTTAACTTGAACTTTCCACCATAGTTTGAGTGTTTCCAAATAGTTAAGGTATCATTCATTATGAGAATAAGGATCTTTAAAAAAGAAGGTATAGTACTTTTAGACCCTTGTACACATTTACAGTTCGTACATAGGTTTGGTTAGCCACCTACAACCAAGTATTTGACTATATGATACAGTTGTTGATGCAGTGGATTGCACCCAGGGTAGGAAGCCAAGCTCCTGCCTTCCACACGTCAAAATGGAAACTCCCCTCTCACCTGTGGGACTAGCGAAGCTAGAAGGGAGAGTCTCTAGGTAAGGGCTAGCTCCCTTTGATGCATCTGAGTTGTTCTAGTAAGTGCTAATGCATGTATATAGATATATAATGGGGGATGGTGAAAAGGGAGAAGGATTACAGGAAAAATAGAGCTACTCTAAAAGAGGCGATGCACCAAATGATTTGACCTACTCACCTCACACTTGAAGCCAGACAAACACATACATACACTTCAAACTAGTAGAAGGACAAGGCTACATGAAGCCTAACAGGGAAGCTTGAATGGAAAACACAGAAAATAGAGACTCACCATAGGTGTTGTGGAAGGGACACACTGTATAGTAGATTATTTCTATCTCTGCACTTCCAAGTATAGCTCATCTTGTCACCTGCAGGAATGGCACCTTATAGACACTAGGTGTGTTGATGTTAAACTTGTGGAAGCATTAAGAATCAATGACTAAACATAGAACTAACACTCAGACACACACAGAGATATCTAACTAGAGTAGAGGTAAAAATGCATTTATTGATTTTAGGTGAAAATTTGCCAGGGCTTCGCCTTGCAAATGTGAAAGATCTTTTTCCAAATGATAAATCTACAATATATAGAGGAAGTAAGGAGGCCTTTTGGCACCCCTTTTTACAAATGACCCATTTGCACTCCAATCATTGGGAAGAGCAACCCGCTTAAACATCAATGAGAAATTATGAGTTGCACCATTTATCCGCTTGCAAGACCACTTTTTCAAGGTGATTATGCGATTTGTCTACTCATTAATATGAAATGAAGATAAATGGGTCGCACTGTTATCCATTTGTGCCTCCTAATAATCAATTCACAGACACTATATCTCTTGTTGGAGTAACTTCTTGAATCAACACCTCCCTTCACCACTTGGACTATCTGCCTGTTCCTACACTTGGCACTTTTCTCTCTTTATTCTCTAGGCTCTTTGTCTTCTTCCTACTTTGTCTCTGTCTGCTCCTTCAACCCTCGGGGTGATCTTCTGGCAAGTCGCTGCATTCCTTGGGCTCTTTCCCTAGTTGGCACACAAGCATTTTAAAAACCAATGGCTATTTCACCGCTTTAAATTTGATGTCTGCACACCCATCATCATTTCAAAAAATAATGGCTAATTGATCTCCTTGAAATTGAAAGCTTCTGGGATGTCACTATCCTTTGCAAAATCCTTCGAGTCTTTTCCTGTGGGCTTTTGTGCACGGATAATTTTCTTGTGAACAAAAAGTCTGTGAGAATTGTCCCGATTGCTTGTTATCCCTTCGGGTCCTTTGGCTGCAGTTTCCTCAAATTCCTTCAAAAATTTTGTCTGAAGGAATTCCTTCAGACAAAAAGTCAAAGACTTTTGAGCCTTAAGACTTTCTACATGTTTCTTGAAGACCTTCAGCTATCTTCGAAGTGTTCCCTGCCCTCTGCAAGGGTTTCTGAACCCAAAACTGACCTCTGCAAGGGCACTCATCCTTTAGCCTTTTGGGATGCTCCTTTGAACCACTTGACCAAACTAAGCCATTGAACTGACCGATTGAACCAAAAAATGGTTCAACAGTTCAACGGTTCAATACTGCATGCCACTCCTTTGTTGAACCAAGTCTTTAAACCTTTCGCGATGAACCAAGTGATTGAACCAAGTGATGAACCTAGTGTTTGAACCAAATGATGAACCAAGTGTTTGAACCAAATGATGAACCAAGTGTTTGAACCAAATGATGAACCCACCGATTGAACCAAATGATGAACCCACCGATTGAATCAAGGTGTTGAACCCACCGATTGAACCAAGGTGTTGAACCCACCGATTGAACCAAGTGATGAACCCAGTGTTTGAACCAAATGATGAACCCACCGATTGAACCAAGGCATTGAACCCACCGATTGAACCAAGCGATGAACCGAGTGTTTGAACCAAATGATGAACTTGGTTCAATGGTTCAAAGGTGCTAACTATTGAACCACTCTTCCAACCTTAAGGAAATGTCTCTGAACCATTTTAGCTCTCTTTCCCTATGAATTTCTTCAGAAAAGAGTTTGAAGAAGCTTTGTAAAACCTTGCACTCTCTGAACTAGTTCTTCATCTATCAAAAGATTATACCTACAGAGTTCGTAGAAAAATCAAGCCCTAGAGTCTATAGAAAATCAAGCCCTACAGAGTCTGTAGAAAATCAAGCCCTGCAAAGTCTATAGAAATAGACCTGTAGAGTCCATAGAAATAGACCTGCAGAGTCCATAGAAAATTCTTGGACTTGTGTAAAATCAAAAAATGAATTGGCCTAAAATAATAGAGGAAGAAGGGGACTGATTTTTGGCTTGTTAGACCAAAAAATGGTTAACAAATTGGTGACTCCCAAGGGAAGCATGCCTACTATGCTTAGAAGCCAGTTGCCTCAAAATCCATTGGGCATGGGGTCAGATTGTAACTTAAAGATCAGCAATAGCTTTGATAAATCTAGAACCAATCACGAAGATTTACCTCAAAAGGAAAAGAAAGCACACACGAAGCTAAGAAAACTACTAACATGTGCAAAAAACACTTAGGGAAAATAGGAGAAAAGCAAGGGAAACATATACATGATGGAAAAGGGGCTCAGTGGTAATGCTTAAGATGTATCCCATTAACTGGGATATATAGTTTTTCACCATCCAAGCTAGAGAGTTGGAATGCATTATGCTACTTGCACTAAGTGATTATGTATGGGCTACTCCATAGGGTGTCAAACTTCGCATGCTTTCCAGGCTTAGCTCGGTCTGCATCCCATTTCAAGACAATGTCTCCTTCAGAGAAACCTTTTGATGAAGATTTCTTGTCAAAGTGTCTCTTTAGTTGTTGTTGGCAGTTGGTCATAGAAGCCATAGCCTGGTCCCTTGTCTCTTAGAGTTTCATCAGCTCGCATAGCCTAACCTCCATGCTATTTCCTTCTTCTAATTGCAGCTGGCGAGTGAGGTCCAATGCTGACAACTCAAGTGAAATGGGAAGCCTAGCTTCCCTTCCATAGATGAGTATGTATGGTGAGTTGCCAGTTGCCCTCTTTCGGGTGACCCTATCTACCCACAGGGCTATTTTTAACTTGGCATGCCAAGTCCTCTAATTTTCCTCCATAGTTCACTTGATGATCCTGATTAGGTTCTTATTTGTAGACTCAGCTAGTCCATTCCCCTATGGGTAGTAATTGGATGAGGTGCTGAGATATATACCATATCTCAGTGCCCATTCACTTGTTTTGGTTCCCAAAAAAGGTAACGCATTATCTGAGATTATGGTTGTTGGGACCCTAAACCTTATCACCAGGTACTCATAAAAATCCAAGACTGCACTTTCATTTGCCTCCTTCAGAGCAATAGCCTCTACCCACCTTGTGAAATAATCTGTGGCAGTCAGGACCCACTTGTGTCTAGCACTAAAGGGAGTATTAATCATCCCTATGAAGTCCAGGCCCCATTGCATGAATGGTTGCTCCACCTGAATAGGTTGTAAAGGCATGGTAGCCAACCGTTGCTTCCCATCAAAAAGTGTGCACTTCTGGCACTTTCATACCCAGGCATGGGTGTACCTAAAAAGAGTAGGCTAGAAATAGCTAGCCCTCATTATTCTTGCTGCAGTAGCCCTAGGAGCAAAATGACCACCGACTGGTCCATCATGGAACTCAGACAGCACCCTGTCAGCCTGACTTGAGTCCAAGCATCTTAAAAAGACTTTTGAGAGATCCCTTTTGAACAACACTCCATCATTTAGGGCATAAGGGATACACTGGAGTTTGAAACACCTTCTCTTGGTCCTGTCAAGTGAGTGTGGGCACTCACTAGTGAGAAGGAAATGCCTCACAACTGATGTCCAATCCTTCATGATAGTTGGTTCTTCTATTGTAGCTGCATCAAGAATCAGTAGACTATCCTCCTTTTGCTACTTAAAGTTTGTAGTGAGGTGTTCACACAGGCCTTTCCCTCTTACCAATTTCATGATCTTGATATCTACATCATTTTCCATCACCTTAGTGATCCACCCTGCTCTCTTCTCATTTAGGTCTTAGTTGACCAAGAAATCTCTAATGCCGAGATGTGGAACCATGAGGTGGATTCTGCTATTGGATAGCATGTGTCTGAATTTCTTCAGACTCTGTATGACCACCAAGACTTGCTTTTCCACATATGTGTATCTGACTTCAAAACCTTCCAGGCCTTAGCTAAAAAATGCAATTGGTTGCTCGAGGTTATCATCACTTGCTTGGGTAAGCATGGCGGAGATTACCTCTTCATTGTCGAAGGTGTAGAGGTTGAAATCTTTGGTGAAGTTAGGGCTGATCAAAGTAGGAGCCCGGGCTATGGCCTGCTTGATTTCTTCAAAATTGTATTTTCTCTGTGCTGTCCATGTGAACTCCTCACCCTTCCTCAGCATAGAGGTCAATGGCTTGACCATCTCCACAAAATTTGAGATAAATCTTCATATGAAATTTATCTTATCGAAGAAGCTTTGCAGGCCTTTCTTGTGCTTAGGTAAAGACAGCTCCAGGATGGAGCGAACTCTCTCTAGATCAATAGCCAAACCCTCTGAAGAAATAATGTGACCAAGGCGCTTCCCCTCATGGACAACAAACATGCATTTCTTAGGATCGAGAGAGATACCAAACTCTCTACACCTCTCAAAGATTTGCGTTAGGTGTTTAATGTGTTAGCTCACTTCTTTGGAGAAAACTGTCACATCATAAAGATATACCAGCACAATCTTATTTATCAAGCCTTGAAAGGCCATGTCCATAGCTCATTAGAAGGTGGCACCAACATTAGATAGTCTAAAAGGCATTTTACTATAAGCAAACATTCCCCACTTGGTTGTGAAGGTTGTCTTGAGCTGCTCACAGTCTTGCACCAAAATTTGGTTGTATCCTAAATACCCATCCAGGAGGGAGAAATGCTCACTGCCTATCACCATCTGAAGGATCTGCTCCATGTTTAAGAGAGGATAATGGTCTTTCAAAGAGACTCTATTGAGGTCTCTAAAATCAATGCACAGTCTGATCTCCCCATTTTTTTCTAACGGGGACCAAGATTGGCCAGCCAAAAAGAGTGTTTGATTGGAAATATTATCTTGGACTCAATCAACTTGGTGAGTTCTTTTCGCATGAGAGGTTCAATCATTGGGTTGACAGGCCTCTGCTTCTACTTGATTGGCTTGGCACCTTCTTCTAGCTCAATGGTATGATGGGCCAAGTTTGGGTCAAAACCCTTCAAATCACTATACTCCCAAGTGAAGATATCGACAAATTCTTGGCACAACGAGATGAAATCTTGCCTTTCCTAGTATGTGCACACTTTTCCAAGTGTAAGCAGCTTGTCCTTGAATATTTCTACCTTCTCATGGTGCTCTTCCTTTGTTGTAAATCACACCTTGTCACTTCTCAATTGGTCATCTCCATTGAAGATACTCTCTAGAGTGACCAAACCTTTGGGGAGCTTATTGTTCTTCAGCTGAACAATTTGGCTGCCATATTGCTATTGTAGCTTTGCCTAGTTTTTAGCAGTGAATTCCACTTCTTGCAAGAAGAGTGCTATTTGTTGATCACTATTGAAAACCTGTCAGTTGGTGATGTTGTTAGGTACAGAAGGCCGGATCACTACTTTCAAGTGACACGAGCCATGGTCTCAGCCTATTTCTTGAGGAATATCAAACTGGGCACCAACTGTTGCCAACCTATCTGCTTGCTTGTTTTGTTCTCTAGGAATGGAGGAAATATTGAAATCAAAGAAATTTTCCACTAAGTCCCATACCCTATGTTTGTAGGACTTTAGTAGAGAATTCTTTGTCAAATTTTGGCCTCTTACCTGGTTTACAATCAGCTCACTGTCACTGAACACTTGTAGCTCTTTGATTCCTTTTTTCCTCGCCCACTCCAAACCGTGGATGATGGATTCATATTCTACAATATTGCATGTGTAGGAAAATTGGAAATGGAAGGCTGAAAAATACCTCTCTTTTGAAGGAGAGACCAACACCACTCCACCACCTACTCCCAACTTACTTTTTGAACCATCAAATAATAGTTGCCATAGACCTGAGCTCTCCTAGCTGGCTTTCATCAAATTTGGTACAAAAATACCCTCTTC
This sequence comes from Torreya grandis, assembly GCA_037957365.1. Classification (NCBI taxonomy): domain Eukaryota; kingdom Viridiplantae; phylum Streptophyta; class Pinopsida; order Cupressales; family Taxaceae; genus Torreya; species Torreya grandis. Next base: position 5,022,776 of record JARHVA010000060.1, on the reverse strand, counting down.
ATGCATGCAATAAATTTCAAGGCCTACCTCCTCTATGAATTTGTAAGGATCATGCTCGAAGTTATCACTTCGCCATTCATCTAAGAGCAGGTCTACAACTCCTTCGAGGGTAGAGGATGGAGATTGGTCTACTTGGAACTCTTCCTGGTCAATGATGGCATAGCAGACATTTGCTACCTTGAACAAGTAAGGCTCCATATGATCTCTGTGGAGTGGTTTGGATTCAATCTTGACTTTAGTCCCATACTTGGTTCTAAAAACTAGATAAGACCAATTAGCTGTTAAGTAGCCGCCTATCTTGGATGTAAAATCCTTGGATAAGTAGATAGCAAAGGAGGGAGGGACATCTGCCACTACCACATCATGAGGAACTGAGAAAGTCAAGAAAGCATGTAGCGTCAAGCTCAAACCTCTTACCACCCCAATTATCTTTGTTGGAGTTTCATCCAGCTACAGGACTCCCTTGGTCATTTCTTTGTATTTCAAGCCTAGCTTGTCGACTATGCATTTGGGCATCACCGAGGTGCTTGCTCCGCTATCAATGATGCAATTGTGCACTAAGAAATCTCCTATGACCAAGGACACATAAAATGGAGGAACCTTTTCTTTTTTCTAGGCCTAACCTAAGGTGAAAGGCTGTCCATTCATCATCAAAATGTTGCTAGCTCTTGTTGGGACACCTTGTTCATCTAGCTTATGCAATTCCTTTTGCAGCATGTCTTTTTACCTTGGCATTGACAGTGAATCCCACAAAGAGATGTTCATATGTAGCTTCTTCATCTAGTCAACCACATTGACTCGAGGGTTGCCCTCCTTCAAAAATTCTTTGGAATTATGTACAGCCTAAGGGGCAGGTTGAGGAGCTAGAGGTATAATCGGTGGTCTAAGGCTCGAGACTTTTTTATTTTTGTGTGATGAAGAAGATGTTGCTGACATTTGGGTAGTAGCCTGAGTTTCTTCCAGTGATCTCCTTTTGAATCTTGTGTTGGCTGCAACACAATCAACTTGATTGTCTGCAGCACCCATATAGTTGACTGAATAGAATTCTTCTTCCAGATGATTCATGAGGGTAGAATCAGGCTGGGCCTGACTGCTACTCGTGTTGGGTTGCATTAGAGCCTCAAAGACTTGGGAATGGGAAGTTGCCTGATTTTCTTGCACATTTGGGTAGTAACCCATCATTTCATTTGTATAAATAGCTTGCTCCTGACCATATCCCATGGTTGAACAACTTGGTTGTTCTTGGACTAGATTGTTTTGAACGGGCACCATGACCTTAGATGATGAAGGGGCACCTAGGTTGTAGCCTTGAAAGGGTATGTTCTAAGTAAGTTGACCCTATCCTTGATTGTAATTTTGGAAAGGGGGTCTAGGAGCTTGACCATACTGCTGGTATCATTGGTTTGGTCAGTTGCTTTGAGCTTGCTACCTTTTAAGAGCCACAAGTTCATTTGATATACTTTGCAACAGACTCTTAACTTCATGAAGCTCATTGGATGGAGCAGTAGCTAGTTTCTCAATGCTAGGAAAAGGAGATAATGTGGGAGTAATGGTCTGAATTAGAGGCAGCATTTTAGGGAAAAGTGGCATATGGGGTCTAGAAGCTATTTTCCCAGCTTACACTAGGCAATTTTCAGCTGCTATAGCTATGTCATAGGTGGTAGGCAGGACATGTCCTCCCATAGATTGTATCATAACAGCGATATCACTGTTCAATGCTCTTAATTAATATAGGAAAGCATATCTAGGAGTAGGTTTTACCAAAATGGGGATTCTATCATATGTCTTCCGAAATCGAGCATTGAAATCCTGCATGTATTCATGTGGGGCTCTTTTCATGGTAGTCAACTGCTCAGCAAGTGAGAGGTGGTCACTCTTTTCTCCAAAATAGTCCATCAAGTGAGTGCCCAATTCATTCCAGGAATTGATTAAATTTATAGTCAAATTCCCATACCAGTCTAGAGCTTTGCACTTGAGAGACAACACTAGCAATCTGATTGCAATATTTTCCTCAGTGACACTATGGATATTGCAGAGGTTAGAAATATTATTGATGTGTTCGATGACTATAATGGGCCCCTCTCCATCAAAGGAAGGCACACTTTTGAGCGTTACTCCTGGAATTGGGTCATAACGTTGGAGATTCAATGGACTTTGACCACGAAAAGTCACAAAGGGAAGTGCCATAATTATGACGGGATGTAACTGCAGTCTTGATGCGTGTGTGTTCCTTACAGTAGGTTTGGGAAGGTGGTTTACTGAATAAGGATGGGTCCTCTCAAACTTCAATCTTTTTGCTGAGTTTAAAGGCAACTCAATGAAGTTGAAAGGAACACCCTTAGAAGCAGACCGTGTGGTGACTTTAGGCATAGGAAGTCAGACTGGTCTTTGATTAGAAAATGAAGTTCTTACCAGTGGAGTTGCCAGATGCTGAAAAAAGTTGATTTGCTATAATAAGACCAGCATCAATCTTGAAAATTTACTGAGTGTAAAAAATTGGGTCCCATCAAGCGTGCCAAAAATTGTTGACGTAGTGGATTGCACCTAAGGCAAGAGGCTGAGCTCCTGCCTTCCACACGTCAAAATGGAAACTCCCCTCTCACCTATGGGACTGGTGAAGCTGGAGGGGAGAGTCTCTAGTTAAGGGATAGCTCCCTTTGATGCATCTGAGTTGTTCCAGTAAGTGCTAATGCAGGTATATAGATATATAATGGGGGGTGAAAAGGGAGAAGGATTATAGGAAAACAAAGCTACTCTAAAAGAGGTGATGCACCAAATGATTTGACCTACTCACTCTCACACTTGAAGCCAAACAAACACATACGTACACTTCAAACTAGTAGAAGGACCAGGCTACAAGAAGCTTAATAGGGAGGCTTGAATGGAAAACACAGAAAATAGAGACTCACCATAGGTGCTGTGGAAGGGACACACTGTATAGTAGATTATTTTTGTCTCTATGCTTCCAAGTACAACTCTTCTTGTTACCTATAAGAATGACACCTTATAGACACTAGGTGTGTTGATGTTAAACCTGTGGAAGCATTAAGAAGCAATGACTAAACAAAAAACTAACACTCAGACACACACGTAGATATCTAACCAGAACAGAGGTAAAAATGCATTTATTGATTTTAGGTGAAAATTTTCTAGGGCTTTGCCTTGCAAACATGAAAGATCATTTTCCAAATGACAAGTATACAATATATAGAGGAAGGAAGGAGGCCTTTTGGCCTCCCTTTTTACAAATGACCCATTTGCACTCCGATCATTGGGAAGAGCAAGCCACTTAAACATCAATGAGAAATTATGAGCCACATTGTTTGTCTGCTTACAAGACCACTTCTTCAAGGTGATTACATGGTTTGTCTGCTCATTAATGTGAAATGAAGAAAAATGAGTTGCACTGTTAGCCATTTGTGCATCCTAATAATCAATTCATAGACACTGTATCACATGCTGGAGTAACTTCTTGAATCGGTGCCTCCCTTCACCACTTGGACTATCTGCCTGTTCCTACACTTGGCACTTTTCTCTCTTTGTTCTCTAGGTTCTTTGTCTTCTTATTACTTTGTCTCTTTCTACACCTTCAGCCCTCGGGGTGATCTTCTGGTGGGTCGCTGCATTCCTTGGGCTCTTTCCCTAGTTGGCATGCAAGCATTTTAAAAACCAATAGCTATTTCACCACTTTAAATTTGACATCTATGCCCCTGTCATCATTTGAAAAAACAATAGCTAATCAATCTCCTTGAAATTGATGGCTTTTGGGACGTCACCATCCTTTGCAAAATCCTTCAGGTCTTTTCCTGTGGGCTTTTGTGGGTAGATAATTTTTCCACAAAAAAAAAGTCCATGAGAATTGTCCCAGTTGCTTGTTATCCCTTCGGGTCCTTTGGCTACAGTTTCTCCAAATTCCTTCTAGCTTTTTGTTTGAAGGAATTCCTTCAGACAAAATTTTTGAAAGAATTTTGAGCCTTAAGACTTTCTGTGCATTCCTTGAAGACCTTCGGCTGTCTTCGAAGTGCTCCCTGCCCTCCACAAGGGCTTCTGAACCCAAAACTGACCTCTACAACGGCACTCATCCTTTAGCCTTTTGGGATGCTCCTTTGAACTGCCCGAGCGAACTAAGCCATTGAACCGACTGATTGAACCAAAAAATGGTTCAACGATTCAATACTGTGTGCCACTCCTTTGTTGAACCAAGTCTTTGAACCTTCCACGGTGAACCAAGTGATGAACCTAGTGTTTGAACCTAATGTTGAACCAAGTGTTTGAACCAAAGGATGAACTAAGTATTTGAACCAAATGATGAACTCACTGATTGAACCAAATGATGAACCCATTGATTGAACCAAGGCATTGAACCCACCGATTGAAGCAAGGTGTTGAACCCACTGATTGAACCAATTGATGAACCTAGTGTTTGAACCAAATGATGAACCCATCGATTGAACCAAGGCATTGAACCCGCCGATTGAACCAAGTGATGAACCAAGTGTTTGAACCAAACGATGAACCTAGTTCAATGGTTCAAAGGTGCTAACTATTGAACCACTCTTCCAACCTTAAGAAAAAATGTCTCTGAACCATTTTAGCTCTCTTTCCCTATGAATTTCTTTAGGCAAGAGTCCGAAGAAGATTTGTAAAACCTTACACTCTCTGAACTAGTTCTTCATCTATCAAAAGATTACACCTGCAGAGTCTGTAGAAAATCAAGCCCTACAGAGTCTGTAGAAAATCAAGCCCTATAGATTCCATATAATTAGACCTACAGAGTCTATAGAAATAGACCTGCAGAGTTCGTAGAAAATACCTGGACTTGTGCAAAATCAAAAAATGAATTGGCCTAAAACAACAGAGGAAGAAGGGGATCGATTTTTGACCTATTAGACCAAAAAATGGTCAACAAAAGTGAGATAAACTATTAATATGTCTAATTCATTTAAGTATATATTATGAGGTTTCAATGAAGTCCATACACTATTTTCAAGCTTAAACCTTCTTAAATGCACACCTACAGCTCCATTAAGGTAGTACACAATCTAATTTAGAAGTTTGAGATGGAACCACCAAAGCATACCTATATGGTGGGATAGGTTTCTTGATCCAAGATTCATGTGGATAAGGTTATAATTCTTTACTTCATCTCCCATAACCAACTACAAGTGCCTTAGCATGGAAATACTCACCTACAGTTGTAACTAAGGAGACGGTGGGCTGGTGGTTGTGTCTAAGTGATATTTTAGGAATTTTAAGGTGAGTGAAGAAATAAAAACATGTATTATGACCTCAGTAATTCAAATATAATCTTTAAACAACAATACTAGATTTCAATCAAGGGAAAAGTAACATACAAGATCTTTTGACACATAGACTGATTGTGATTGTTCTTTCACAAACAGTGAGCAAGGTTTTAAGTCCTAAAGGATGATTTAGGATGGGCAGGGGAATGGATGAATCCAAATAGGTTTGGGAATGGTGTATAAATATTTAAATATGTCTTAAATAACCATGTCCAAATCCAAGTTACGTAAAGTGCACATATAGCCAACTATAGATGATTGTCTCAGTTAGGCAGTGAACAAGTTGGAGATCCCAAGAGACAATTTGGCCCAAATATGCAATTAATGAATTAAAGTAACTAATATATGACCATGGAGAAATTTATGGAGAGTCTTAAATGTTTTAATTGGATCTAAATTAGTTAAAATATGACCATGAGGGGTCTTTCAAATAGGAAACATAATCTCCTCTTGGAATCTTGCATAGTCCTACTTCTCTAGAAGTTTGTTTGGTCAATTGAAGGGTTAGTAGGCCATATGACCTATCTAAGAGATAATTCTTTTATATATCATATAAATTAATTTAATAATCTATTAAAACATCAAAAAAAATTGTGGAAATAGGGGAGTGCCCTCTATTTTGTCTCAGACAGAGGGCACTGCCCTCATGCACAAAACTGGTAGGTTTTGGGAGAAGGGGATGAAGAGTGGTCTTAAGATATGTTTGAAACTTTATATATGATGTTATAAGATAATTAACATCTAATTAAACATGATTAATACCTCACTAAAGGATGAAACCAATCAAGAGGGTTTAAATAGATAAGTTTGTAGTCAGCCCTACTAAACGTGTTTAGGCCTAAAGCCCAAATGAGAAGACATCTCCACATATAGATTTGATTGGGAATTATAAATTATTAAAACATGTTTTTATGGTGAATACAGAGGTGATTAATCCTTTTATATTCAAATAAAGTAATAATAAGGTCATTTTGAGCTTAAGATATAGGCATGCCTATTGAACAGGTTTATGCCTATAATCTAATGAATGGTGAACTTCCTTTTATAACATTGGAAGAGCATTAAAATGTATTTGGAAATGTTCTTAGGGTCACTAAAGAAGTTTATGGACCATTTTAATTCCAATAAACCATATAGGAATCCCTTTTTGGACTTTAGGACAACTCATGCTTATTGAAATGGAGGAAGGAGCTTGATAGGAGAAGTTTGAGTCTCACATATTTTTTAATGATTTTCATGGGAAATAAATAATTAAAGGATGTTGATTAAGGTATTTAAATATGCATTTATTTAATTATTTTTATAATTGGATGTCAGACCTCTATGAACGAACCTTAAGAGTCAAAACTGTTAGAAACCCTTGCAAACCTTGATTAAAGACCAATTTGGAGTAATAGAGTTAGAAATATAATATAATTGCATATTTTGACCATGAAACATATTTTAAATTGTATAGGACTCACTCAGGTTCCCTCCAATGATTTTCAGATGTACAAAATTATACGAGCAAGGGGTAAAATAAGGTATTTTTAAACATTTTTAATGTTTTTTAGGTTATATAAGGATTCAAAGGATGGAAAAAACTATAGGAGGAAAATTTAAACTTTTTATAACTCATCATGTTCATTTAATTCCTTATAAAATCTTTTAAGTGTGTAAACAATAGCCTTCATCTCATCTAGTCAAAATTGGCCTAGTGGACAAGCTAGTGACAAGGGTGGAAAACTTTATGTGAGCTGATTTTAAAACATGATTGATGCCTCTAAGGCCATGGAGGGTCTTTATAGGTGTCATCCACTCCCTCAAATATATCTTCATAAGCAACTGATCTCTTTTTGGAAGCCAAGTGTACAGGGTGCATGAAGGAAGAGTTTTCTGGACTATAGATTATGATAGTTCCTTTCCAAATGATTCTAGAGGACCAAGCATAAAAAATATATATTTATAGGCATGTATAAAGTCCATTACTTTCATTATAATCATTGTAAATATTCCTAATCAGTTATGAGGTGTTCAAATAGGGCTAATCATGAAGGCAATTTTTCTAAGCCAGTTATGGGAATTTCATGCCACTTTGCAAGAGTTTGATGACTTGGATGGACACTTGAGATTATTGACCTTGAATTTTTCATTCCATACCCTCTTCCCATACATAATTAAATAATTATCTCATCTTTACAAGTGTCCTTGTGACCCTTGGACTTCTTTCTTCTCCTCCCTCTCTCAAGTTCTATAAGAACTAGCCATTTTGGCCTTTGTAACTTATGCTGCACCTGAGTATGGTGAATCCATACTCATTTTCATAAATTTTGATAAATAATGACACTAATTTTTACCTATTCCATGAATATTCTTACTATTTTCATTTGGAATGTTTGATTTTGCATAAGTGAAGACTATGGATTCCTTAACATGTTTCATTCTTTCATTTTATTTGTAGTTAGAAAGCTTCTTCTTGCAGGGCATGTGAAGTGTTCTATGAAATTTAAAAGATTTAGTGAGTTATTATTTTCATTAGTTCTATTCAAGGACTCTTTTCTAGTCCTCCTAACTTTGCACATTCATCCATAACCTCACAATGTAACATTGATGTGAGAAGATGAAGATTGGAGAAGTGTATGTTCAGTTTGTCTCTTAGTTTTAAGTGTAACATGAAGTTGGTTGGAAGTCATCATCCTTTTTGGTGTACCACCTCCATTTTTTTAGTTTGATTATATTTATCTCTCTCCCTTTTCACCCCCCAAAGTTTAGGTGTAGTTGCAATCCAAAGTGGTACATCAAGTCTACCCACAAGCATAGAGGTGTTTCCATTATGCCAATTAGATGTGGAGAGATTAGGAATCTCCTCAAATGGTGTAAATCCAAGTAAAAATATTTTTTGGCATGTCTAGTGGGACTCTTGGTGCAAGAAGTTAAGAGATTTTTGGTGTTGTCTCTCAATAATTAGCCTTTGGAGGCATCTATCAAAGCATCAATGGTGACTCTGAAGATATATCAACTGGTCACGAAGCCCAAGTTATTATTTGAAGATTGTTGGTAACATTTTTCTTTGTGCTATTTCTTTTGATGAGGTTTCATGCCTAAGTTTGGTGTTGAGTTTTGTTCTTTACAAGTTGGTGAGACATTGCAAGCTTGTGTCATTCCCTATCAACAAGAGAAAGTTATTAATAAGCCCTTTCATGAAGTGTACCAGCCCTAATATGGTTATTTTCAGCTCTAATATGATCATAATCATCCCATTCATGAAGTGTATTAGTCTTACAATCATCCTTCTCGATATCTTACTCCTAGTCAACCTAGTCACTTCTCAAGTCAACCCATTTCCACCTTCAAACAAATACTTTTGGGCTATGAAAGGTATATGTTGGAGCTTGATACTCTAACAGGATGTGATCAAGAGATTCCTAGACATCTTATTCATAAGGTGAGAGATGAATTATAGTTGTTTAAAATAGATTGGGTCCCTATTGAGAGAGTCAATTGGCAAAGGCTCACAAGTGAGATGTTTGATGTGAGTGGCCTAGTTTCTTCCTTAGAGGATAGGCTAGGATTTCATCAAAAGCAACCTCATCAAACCTATCAAAGTTCATATTCACTTCCCTAAGTTTCTTATTAGCCATATTTGATCCCTTCTCATGATCCCAATCAAGTATATCAAATTCATCCTTTTCCCAATTAGTTGAAAGAGAGAGTTGAAAGGAGAAACCTTAGTTTTGAAGATAATCTTGATAGGCAAATTGAGTTGGCTAATATGCATATACAACAGTCTATGTTGGAAGAAAAAGAAGTGGAATTTAATCCCTCATTACCCTTTCACATTGCATCCCCATCACCTCAAAAAAATATTTTTAATCCTAACATCCTAAGCTAGAGTAAGATAGGGGAGTCATGGGGAAAGAAAGAAGAGAAAAGTCTTGACAAAGAGAGGGAAGTTGAGAAGGATATTCATCCTATACAAATACCTCCCACCCTTCCTCAAGAAGCTTCTTGTGTTCCATGTCAGCCCTCATGTACTCCTCCTCCTTATGATGATGCCTATGAACTTCAAGAGAGACTTTTCCAAGAGAATATAGCCAAGAAAATTGAAGAGTTATAGTCAAGAATGAAGTTGCTAAGTCAAGGTGTGATGGAAGGTTTAGACCCAAAAGAAGATCCTATGCATAAACACACCCCATCTAACCTCCCTCAAGAGATTGATCAAGCTAAATCATATGTCAATGAAGTGATTTTTAAGTGAAAGGAAGAAAACCAAGTTGTTTTAGCCCAAGGTCCACCTCACCTTCCTCAAGAGCTTCCAAAAGAATCCCCTATATTCCATTCCCAATCTAATTTTGAGTTATATATGCCACCTCCACCAACTATTTAATCATGTCCACACCCCATCACCCTTTTCCTTGATAGACCTACAGTATGGGAACTTAACTAGGAGTAGTTGGTTGACAAAAAATCATAACTCTTGCTTGAAGAAAGTCTATTTCCTTGGTAGCCTCATTGGACTAAGTCACATGACTTCAAAATGCCTAGTCTTGGAATCACAAAGAAAGAGATTGAAGATCTTGTAGTCCTTGAGAATAAATATCAGATTATGATAGTTGAGACACAATTTGACAGCCTCAAGAGGTCCTAAGTGTTGAAGAAGAGGTGAGTCCTTGTTTTGAGTCTCCTTATTTGGTTGATAATGAAGAATGTCTTCCTTGTGTTGAAGAAGAAGTTTTAGATGAATTCTTTTTTGATTATAAGAAAGAAGATGAAGGAGATTATATTGGTGTTCCCCTTCATGATGCTAATAAAAAAGAAGATGAGGACTTGTGGCAGAAATTTGAAAATATTTGTAATGAGTTTGAGTCTCTCAAGGGGTTTACTACTTCTTTAGAATTGACTACAAGTGATGATGAGTGAGATGACATTGTCCAACATATCATAAATTAGAAAGAACAAGTTATTAAGTAGCCTTTGGATGATTTATTTGAATTCATTGAAACAATATATACTCCTCTTCAAGGAGGCTATGATCTGGTTAAAGATGGAGAAGGCAGCTTTGACACTCAAGTAAGTATGCAAAGGAAAAGCAACCTTTCAAATATGTCATTTCAAGAGACATATACATTTCATGATGAAATTTTTGAAGTCATCAAGATGGGCTATCATCCTCTAAATTATTTGGGAGAAATACATCAGCTTTTGAATAATGGAACAAGCTCCTATTGGTCATAATCTTCCAAAGAACATGAAACTACTCCTATTGAATCCATGCATACTAAAGAGATATAAATTGACCATGAAATGAAAAGTGGGAACCACTATGAAGTATGTTAACATGTTCAAAAGGAATATATCTACATTAGAGACCTATTTAAATATGATCTACTTGAGGTCAGATCAAATGAAGTGCCAAGTAATAGGTCTAATCTACAAAGCATCCAATTCAAGGAGAAACATGCTTGGCACTATGATCCACTTCATCAAGAAGATGATTCAACAAAATTTTATTTTGATCCTAGAAAGAAGGTATTCCTAGTTCCTAGTTGTGTAAATTAGTTTTTTCTCTAATTCTCTTAAGTGCTTTGAGCACATGTGTGCGTCTGTCTTGTTAGCTCAGTTATTTTGTGTTGTGTGTGTTCTTTGCTTTGTATAGTTGAGGTAGTCATTAGTTGTCTTGTCTTGGTAAATCTTGTGGTCAATGGTCAAAGGTTTTCTTGTTTGTCTCAAACTTTAGAGGACTCCTAATCCTAATGGATTGATAAGTCTATTGGTCTAGTTATTATAGAAGGCATACTACCCCTATGAGTCACCAATTTATTGACTAAATTTGACTTTTAAGTCAAATTAGGGCACCTATAGGTAAAAGCTTAAATTTTATATGTTTTAGGGGTCTAATACATATGTCAAAAGGTGTTTTATAGGTTAATTAATGTCATTTAATGTTATCTTAGCCTTGTTCCTTAGTATTTTTAGTCCTTATATCATTTTTGGTCATTTTAAGGTTAAAAAGGGTTAATTTAATGACTTATATAGATTTTTTGGGAAGTGTAAAGGTTAAAAAATGTGATTTCATGTCCCCTATTTCCTTATAGGTCTTAAGTAACTGACATAACTAAAAAGTGGCAGGTTCATTAGAAAAAAAGGTAGTTTTCTTGAGAAAGAAGAAGAAAATGGCACTTGTATGGCTCATTAGGAAGTGTGGCATGTGGGAAAATCTCATGGAATGTCCTTTAATCTTCCCCACATGCATTCCAATATTTTATTTACTCTGGAAGTGCCATTTTTGGCCTAAAATTATTTTGTTCCTTTTCTAGTCTTCTTAGCAAGTATAAGTGACCTTCAAGTTTGTGCTTAGTATGGACAGCTCAGAGACCTTCATTTAAAAATAAATATTTTTAAAATGGTGGCCTGTGCTTTATGAACCATCCCCATGAAGTTGATTGTACTTTTATACCTACTGTTTCATCCACCCTATAGGGTTTTCATTGGTTTGAGTAATTCTATATGAACTAGTTCTTGATTTTTATGATAGATGATTTTTACCCCCTCCTTATATTATTACCATGATTGGTTTTAAGTTTCATGAAGTTTTGATATGCTAATCATCTTAAGTTGTAAAAGGAAGCATAATTCTATATTGTAGGTGGATTTTCCTCTATTTGAATAATCTTCATGTTTTGATCCTGATTCCAAGGTTATGATAGGTTCATTTCAATGTATTAAATGTTTTATTGGCCTACTCCTCTTTAAATTTCATCCTTTAAGTCAAAATCTCCATGAGTTGCAATCATATGCAACATTCACATAATTCTGACATTAATAAACATGTACAGGTGATCTCATGGATGCATTCATATTTAAGATAAGGTTTTGACACTTATTTTAGGTGTTTTGAAATGTGAATAATTTTTTTGGAGGTATGAAGATGAGTTTAGAACTCATTTCAAGCTAGATGATACTCATTGTTCACACTTGCATTTATTGCATGTAGACTTAACAATGTTCACCTACATGATTTGTTGGTAGGTACTTGTTTATAGGTGTCATAACAAATAATGAATCACTTATTGAAGTTATAATATTTCAATAGGATCAGAACATACATGTTGGAAGTGATACACAACTAAACAAGTTGAAAGCAACTTTTAAGACAATGACTACAAATTTAGGGACTTTGTCCCTAAAAGGTGAAACAGAGGTTAGGGAGGATTTTGTGAATAACATATGACATGGTTTAAATTATATTTAATGAATATAAATAATTAAACCTTGTATCTCTCACATAGGACAAGATCCTTTTCAATTTTGAGGGTAAAATGAGAAATGAGGATTAGTTTTTGATAGGCCTAAAATTGCCTATAAAACACTAAATACAAGTAGTTTAATCTACAATTCTGAGTCTAAGGAGACCTTTGACACCCAAGGTTGTAACTTGAACTTTCAACCATAGTGTGAGTGTTTAAAAATGGTTAAGTCATCATTCATGATGATAATAAGGATTTTTAAAAAGGATGGTATACTTTGTTTAGACCCTTGTACACATTTACAATTCATACACAACTCTGGTTAGCCACCTATAGCCAAGTATTTGAGTGTATGATACAGTGAGCTAAAGGGAGATGATTCCTTGGTGGTTATCATTTAAAAAAATATATTTATAGGTATAATTAATTTAATTATATCTTATGAGGTTTCAATGAAGTCCATACATTGTTTTCAAGCTCAAACCTTCCTAAATACACACCTATAACTCCATTAAGGCACTACATAGTCCAATATATAGGTTTGATATGGAAATAACAAAGCATAAATATATGAATGGGATATGTTTCTTGATCCAAGAGTCAAGTGGAGAAGTTTGTAATTCTCTACTCCATCTCCCATGACCATCTACAAGTGCCTTAGCATGGAACTACTCACCTTCAAATGTAACTAAGTAGGTGGTAGGCTAGTATGTTATTTCTAAGTAATGTTTTAGTAATTTAAAGGTGATTTAAGACATAAAAAAATGTATTTTTACCTTATGAATTCAAATAGAATATTCATATAGCATGACCAGATCCTTTGACCCATAGACTGACCGTGATTATTCTTTGACAAACATTGAGCAAGGTTTTAAATCCTAAAGGATGATTTAGGATGGGTAGGTGGATGGATGATTCCAAAAAGGTATGGTAATGGTTTATAAATATTAAAAGAGGTCTTGAATAACCATGTTAAAATACAAGTTATGCAAAGTGCACCTACAACCAACTGTAGATGACTATCTCAGTTAGGCAGTGAACAAGTTGGAGATCCCAAGAGACAATCTGACCCAAATATGCAATGGATGAATTAAATTAACTAATATATGACCATGGATAACATTAGGGTGAGTCTTAAACATTTTAATTTTATCCCAATTAGTTAAAATATGACCATGAGGGGTCTTTCAAATGGGAAACATAGTCTACTATTGGAATCCTACACAGTGTTACTTCTCTCAAATTTTGTTTGGTTAATTGAAGGGTTAGTAGGCCATATGACCTTTAAAATAGATCATATATATATATATATATATATATATATATATATATATATATATTACTTTAATAACCTCTTATTATATTCACATTTGTATAGGGAAACATGAGATTTCCCTCTATTTTGTCTCAGACAGAGGACACTCCCCTCATACACACAACTGGTAGGTTTTGGGATAAGGGGATAAAGAGTGGTATTAGGAGATGTATATAATTTTATAGAGGATTTTATAAGATAAGTAACATATAAAAAAACACTATTAATACATTACTAAAGGATGAAACTAAGAAAGAGGGTTTAAATGGCTAAGTTTGCAGTCAACCCTACTAAGCATGTTTAGGCCTAAATCCCAAATGAGAAGACATCTCCACATATATCTTAGGTTGGAAATTATAACTTATTGAAATATGTTTTTTGGGTGGATATATAGGTTATTAATCCTTTTATATTCAAATTAAGTCACAATAAGGTCATTTTGAGTTTAAGCTACAAGCAGGCCTATTGAGCAGGTTTAGGCCTATAATCCAATGAAGGGTCAACTTCCTTTTCTAACCTTGTAAGCACATTAAAATGTTTTTTTTTTTTTAATTATGGTAAATAAAAAAATTTATGAACAATTTTAATGCCAATAAGCCACAATGGAAGGCCTTTTTGGACTTTAGGACAACTCAAGCTTGTTGAAATGGAAGAAGGAGCTCGATAGGAGAAGTTTAAGTACTCACATATTTTTTGATGATTTAAATGGGAAAAAAATAATTTTATGGATGTTTATTAAGGTATTTAAATATGCATTTTTGGAATTATTTTGATAATTTGACATCAAACCTCTATGAACGAACCTTAAGAGTCAAAATTGTCAGAAACCCTTGCAAACATTGATTAAGAACCAACTTGAAAAAATAGATTTGGAAAGATAATATAATGGAAAATTTTGAACATGAAACCCATTTTATCTTGTATAATACTATATAAATATCCCTCCCATTCTTTTTGGATGTACAAAATTGTATGAACAGGGGGTAAAACAAGGTACTTTTTACCATTTTTTGTGTTTTACAAGTTATAGAAGGAGTTAAAGGATGAAATAAAATTTATTAAGAATAATTATAATTATTATAACTCCTCATGTTCATTTAATTATTTATAAAATTTTCTAAGTTTTCAAATAATAGCCTTCATCTCAGCCAGTCATAACTAGTCTAGTGGACAAGCTAGTGAGAAGGGTGGAAAACTTCATGTGAGCTAATTTTAAAGCATGCCTAATGCCTCTAAGGCCATAAATGGTATTTAAAATTTTCATCCAATATCTCCCATATATTTTTATGATAAATTTATCTCATTTTTGAATCCAAGTGTGCAAGGTGCATGAAGGAAGAGTTTTCTAGACTACAGATGATGATAGCTCCTTTCCAGATGATTCCATAAAACCAAGCATGAAACAAATGCATAGAGAGGCATGTATAAATTCCATACCTTTCATTCCAATCATTGTACATATTCATAATTATTTATGAGATGTTAAAATAGGGCCACTCATGAAGGTAGTTTTTATGAGCTAATTAAGGGAATTTCATGCCACTTTGCAAGAGTTTGATGACTTGGATGGAAACTTGGGATTTTTGAGCATGCATGGTGAATCCCATATCCTCTGCCCATGCAAAATTATCTAATTATTTCAGATTTAAAAGTGTACTTGTGACCCTTAGACTTCTCTCTTCTCCTCCCTCTCTTAAGTTATATAAGAACTAACCATTTTGGTCTTTATAACTTATGCTCCACCTGAGTATGGCAAGGCCCTACTCATTTCTATACCTTTTAATCAATAGTACTATTGAATTTTACCTTTTATATTAATATTATTAGTGTGTTCACTTGGAATGTTTGATTTTTCATAAGTGAAGACTATGGATTCCTTAGCATGTTGTTTCATTCTTTCATTCTATTTGTAGTTGGAAAGCTTCTTCTTGTAGGGCATGTGAAGTATTATAAAAAAATGTCAAAGATTGAGTGAGTTAGTCTTTTCATTATTTTCATTAAAGGCCCCTTGTCTAGTCCTCCTAGCTTTACACATTCATCCATAACCTCAAAATGTAACATTGATGTGAGAAGATGAAAATTGGAGAAGTGTATGTTTAGTTTATTTCTTGGTTTTAAGTGTAATATGTAGCTGGTTGGAAGTCATGATCTATTTTTGTGTATCACCTTCCTTAGATTAGTTTTATTTTAGTTATCTCTCTCCCTTTTCACCCCCAAAATTTTAGGGGTAGTTACAATCCAAAATGGTACATCAAGGGAGCTAGCCCTATCTAGAGATTCACCTCATCCTTAGGCTACCCACAAGCCTAGATGTGTTTCTATTATGCCACTTGGATGAGGAGAGCTTAGGCATCTCCTCAAAGGGTGAAAATCCAAGTGATAATAGGAACAAGGTATAGGAAGGCATTGTTACCAGGTAGGTAGTGTAATTTAAATTTGTGTTTTTATATTCTATGAAATATGTATGTTAATGTACTAGTTATTGCAAGCCTTTGCCTATTTATAATTAGCAAATTGTTCATATATAAATATCTAATATATGAAATTACATATAATATAAGAGATAAAATCATCACTACTAATATTCTACTAACTTTTATTAGCCAAAGAAGGCAAGGAGCACCTAATATTCCCATAGTAGTTTCACAATTCACCACGCATACTTTAGTAAATATTAGAAATTATATGATAGGAGCGTATGATTATGCATATTTGCATTCACCATGCATACTTTTAGTATGAAGCACCTATTATTATTTTATATAATATTAATTCAATATGTGTTACTAATATGGAGAAATGCATAAAATGAAGTAATTTAGACTATAGTCTTCAGTGATTCACTTTGTATGATATAACTGCATAACAAATTGCATATGTATACATATTATACATAGTACATAAGACATATTCTACTACCATTTTCCACCTTAATTTTCATATTTAATGCCATTATTCAATCAATATGGATTGTTAGTCTGTGAATACACATATACCATTCCATTTATGCCAGATAGGAGAGCCAATAGATACCTGGTTAATGGTTTGTGTGGATTGGTACTCTGAATATAATTCTAACAATAATCAAATAATAGAAAATTTATTTAAAAGTAAAATGACTTTATTTAAAGAGAAACAATTCATTTTAAGTCAATGGTGACTTGTAAATATAGTGATTTGTATTTAAACTATTCTACAATGATTTATCAGTCCAAACCCATGTCCTGGGCACTTAAAAATGTGGGTGATCTGTATTGTGTAATGTATGAATTTATTCCTAAGTTAAATAAGAAGAAAGTAATGACTTATATGTAAATGCATGGATACAATTGCGTAGGTTTTAGCCTCAAACTTGGCATAATTCTTGCACTATTATCATAATTTTCTTGGGTGGTATTTTCCCTTAATGACCCGTACAAAACCCCTAATGCTCTAATTTTCTATGTGTTTATACAAAGGGGATATATATATATATATATATATATATATATATATATATATATATATATATATATATAATAATTATATGAAATGTAATAAGCTTTCCACCAATGAGTAATCACACTCTTTGTTTTTTATCTATGATTGCCCAATTATTAATACTAAGTTTCATTGTTTCATTATTATTGAGTATGTATATAAGCCACATACTCCTTATATAATTACTTATAAAGATAATTAGTATATAATTACTTATAATAGTATATATTTAAGGGTTGTATTTAAGCATGATTTTAAATTAAATGAGTTGATTTACTCTTGCATTATTTATTGAATCCAAATAATGGCCAATTTTGTAAATATCAATAAGGCATGAGTTCTTACATATGTGTCTCCTATTTGTGCTATGAATGATTAATAATTGGGCGTATGAAATGTGTCTATATGAATGAAATTTTAACATGAGTCTATATATAAATATGAATAGAGACTATGTAAAAAGGGACAAGACAAAATTGATTTTGTAATAAGACTATACACATTTATATGTGGTTATAGTATATTGAAAATTCTAAAATAGTTTTTAATAAGGCATGTGAAGCATGCTCAATGTAGTGTTTCATTATCCTATGATAAGTTTTATAATATGCATGAGTTTACTTATCATATATAGCATGTGAAAAAAAACAATTGTGTGAATATAATACTATAATAAGCTATGCATTAATGAAAAAAATTAGTGTATGCTTAAAAGAGTATATAGGTACATCTATGCCTAATTAATTTATACATGTACATAGGGGTGTGTACTTGTAATTAAAGTTCTATTAACAATGGTGGTGTTAAGCTATGTTATAGGTTTATGTGTAATAGAATCTTATAGATGCATGCATATAACCCCCGTGAAAGTATAGCAAATGCTAGAATGAAATATTATATGTTTCATGGAAACAGAGACTTTCTTTATTATATCTTTTTGTTTGAACAAAAACTTATGTTTCCATTGATTTATACTACTTTATTATGCATGATTATGCTATTAGTAGTTGTGTTTAAGATCACTAAACTATGATAATATGAGTTATCATAAGGTGTATTATCTTTAAAAACTACTTATAGTAATTAAAAACTATAGTTAAATATATAATTTATCCAGATGGTATAAACTACAATTATAATTTCTATTATGGGTTAGATATTATTGTGAGATTCATTCATATTTTTGATGGAATAAATGTATATTTTTTTAATATTCCTATTCTTAGAATGGTATGTGATATGCTTACTAGTACGATGCAATCAGTATAAATCTATTGGTTATGTTATGTTAACCAAATCCCGCAAGGTTGAGACTGAGTAAGTAGTGAGCTGGACTTCACTGGCTTACTAGCATCACAATACTAGATGAAAGTAATATGATCAAGTGGTGTGTATGAATTTGACTTATCCTTAGATTATTAATTATTGAAAAATTTGGATAAATTAATGTTAAGTGAGACATTATCATTTAATGAGTATGATTTACATGTTTATGTGATATCTTGAGTAGAATAGATTTCTATGATACACTACATATTTAGTTTTAGAAATCATAAAGCAGACGAGTACTAGCTTGTCTCTCTAGATTCTTGTGTCATCACTAAATACTCATCTATGAAAAGATGGCCATTTATTAATAGAATTAATGTGAAAGATTGATGGTTGGTGTGGAAAAATGCTTGGATGATGCTCTCCCTCCCAACAATAGTACTACTTTTAAGATGACACTTGAGATTGCCATAGATACTAGAGTCTGAAGAACTATGCTTTGGGGAGCCATGTATCTTATATATGTACATTATATTTTATTTATTATTTAAACATTATCATTATTAATTGTAATTATTTATTTACTATATATTAACAGGAGTGGTTGTATGCTTGTATCAGTCATGGTTGAATATCTATAATTACTTTTTATAATAAAAAATGATGTGTTTCTTATGATGATAATGATTAGTGATGTATGATGTAGTATGATTCATTTGCAATTATCACACTTATATTATTTTATATGATTTCTAATTAGATTCTTGTGGTATAATTTATTTAAAGTGTTTGTGTTTAAATTTAAAAAAATCATGAATCTCTAGGTAGATCCCAGTGGGGATATTACATGTGGTATCAAAACTAAGGCTTGAACTCTAGGACCTACTAAGTGTACTAATATTTTCATATCTTTTTATTTACAAAAAGGAGGATGGTGAAATCTATAGTTTTCTTAGAGGGTCCATCGATTGTCAATGACAGTACCCTCCATTTGATTCTAGTTGATTTGGCACTTAATAATCATCAAAGATGGATTAAATTCTCATAGCTATGAATGAAACCAGGGACTGAATTATAGCCTATGAATAGTTGGTTCATGGCCATGAAGATGAATAACATTAATATGTACCTAAATATTATCATGTTGAGCAAGAAAACCCTCAAGATGTGAGATCTCAGGTAGTTGTGGAGTTGGCTAGAGATATGAATAAGGCAAACCCACCTAAGTTTGATGGAATTGTTCTAGGTGATGGAGTTGAAACATGGCTGACTGAGATGGAGAAGTATTTCAAAATTTAAAACTCTCTGAAGTCACTAAGGCAATATGGGGAGCATACCAATTGACTTATGAGGCAGCTACATGGTGGGCTAACAAGAGGTTAGAAATGAATCTTAACTCAACCACCACTGCTTAGGATTAGTTTTTGACTTTGTTCAAGTCATAGTGGCTTTCATAACTTTTTTTTTATTAGAAGTTCATAGATTTATAAAATTTGAAGTAAGGAGAGTTATCGTTGAATGAGTGTTGGGAGTATTTCACCAAACTTATGAAGTATGTACCTCAGTATTAGCGAGATGAGAGGTTCATGATCAAAAAATTTATCATGGGATTGAGACCCCAAACTGATGGAGAGGTGGATGTTCATGGACCTTCTACCATGGACTAGGTCTTTGAAAAGATAGTCAAACAAGAACAAAAGTTGAAGTTTCTTTCACAGGCTAAGGACAAGTTCAAGAAAAAGTTTGGAAATTCTAAGTCAACCTTCAAAAATAAGAATTGGAAATAGAGGATTGAAGACTCCAAGAAGTAGTTCAAAAGTCAAAATGCCAAATTCAATATGAGTTAGGAAATAAGAAACTGAACAATGGTTCTAAAGGCAGTTTAAAGGGAAACCAAAAGGCTAACAAGAAATGACCACCTAGAGGTTGTTTTTTTGTGTGGATATGACCATTATGCTCGTGAATGAACTTAGGACAACTCAAAGAACAAATTTTATTTTCCTTAGTAGGGTAGTTTTCAATAGCATATTCATGCAACAATTGATAATTGACAAGCTAAATTTCAAGCATTACCCATAGAACTATCAGGTGCTTTATTTTAACATCCAATTTCCATTTTGATAGATAAAGAGGATACAAAATGTTTTATATATCATAAAATGCTTAGTAAGTTAATTAGAAGAGTTGGAGTAATGGATTATGTATGGTCAGTATGGTATGTGAATGACTCAAAAGTCATGGTTGACAAGTGCTTAATTGAAGCAGAGATTAGGTTCCTTGAATTCATAACAATAGCACATATGTATGTAGCACCACTAGGGTCATATGATGTGATATTAAGAATAAGCTAACTTACAAAACATAAGGCTGAGGTTGACTACTACCTGAAAAAGGTTGAGTGTTTGGATGATTTTTGAAATCAGATACAAATTCAAGGTGAGAAAAGAGAGTTGAGGCTTGGGTAGATTTCTGCAATGCAAACTCAAAGGGGCTTAGGGAAAAAGGTGACAAGTATTTAGAAAAGAGAGTTGAGGCTTGGGTAGATTTCTGCAATGCAACTCAAAGGGGCTTAGGGAAAAAGGTGCCAAGCATTTATCATTAAGATTAATGAAATGAAGGAACATAAGGAACCATCTCTTAAAGATTACCCATTTCTTAGAGATTTTTCATGATGTGTTTTTGAAAGAATTACCAGGATTACCTTCTAGATGTGAGTTTGATTTCTTTATCGATATCATTTTTGGTTTAGAACCACAGTCTAAAGCACCATACAATATGATAACCACTGAGTTGATTGAATTGAAGGATCAATTCTAAAAATTATTGTCTCAAGAATTTATCAGGCCAAGTATGTCACCATGGGGTGCACCAGTTGTCTTTGTCAAGAAGAAGGATGGTAATCTTCAAATTTGAATTGATTATATAATGTTGAACAAGGAAACTATCAAAAATAGGTATCCACTACTTCATATAGATGATATTTTTGATCAAATATGAGGAGAAACGATACTTTATAATATTGATCTTAGAGTAGGATACCATCAACTAAGAATAAAAAATAAATATATTCTGAAGATAACATTCAGATCTTGATATGGGCACTATGAGTTCATAGTGTTACCATTTGGGTTGACAAATACTTCAATAAAATTCATGAATGTCATGAACAATGCATTCAGAGATTATCTAGATCACTTTGTTTTATTTTTTTTTGAATGACATTCTTATATACTCAAAAAATGAAGAGGATCACCTTTAGCAGACTACGTGTCATGTTGTTTAGAATGTCAGTGAATGAAAGTTGAATATGTACATCTAGCTAGGTTGTTATATCTACATGATATACCATAATGGAAGTAGAAGGTGATCAGTATGGACTTTATCCAAGGTTTATTGATGTCATAAAATAGGCACAATATGACATCGGTGGCATTTGACAAACTAACCAAGGTTGTTCAATTTATACCAAGCAATTTGATAGATAATGCACCTAATATTGGAAAAAAGTTTATAAAGAAAGTGTATTAATTGCATGGATTTCTAAAGAAGATAATTTTGGATCATGATCCAAAGATGACTAATATCAACAAAGCATATCATCCAAAGATTTATGGTTAGACTAAGAGAGTTAATAAGCCATCCAAAACTATTTTATAGATATATGTATAGTAGGACCTTATTTATACATGCATACAACCCCCTTGAAAGTATAAAAATGCTAGAATAGAATATTATATGGTTCATGGGAATTAAGACTATTTTTGTTATATCTTGTTATTTGAACAGAAGCTAATGTTTTCATTGATTTATACTACTTTATTATGATTGATTATGGTATTATTAGTTGTATTAAGAACATTGGACTATGAAAATATAGGTTATCATAAGGTGTAGTATATTTGAAAACTACTTATAGTAATAAAAAACTGCAGTTAAATGTATATATTAACTAGATGGTATAAACTATAGTTATTATTTCTGTTATGGGATAGATATTATTGTGAGATTCATTCATACATTTGATGGAATAAATGTATTCTTTTTTATTATTCTTATTCTTATCTTAGCATGTTATGTGATATAATTTCTAGTAGAATGTAATCAGTATGAATCTATTGGTTATATTATGTTAATCAAATCTTGCATTGTTGATACTGAGTAAGTAGTGAGATGGACTTCACTGGATTACTAGAATCATAATACCAAATGAAGGTTATCTAATTAAGTGGTATGTATGAATTTTATTGATCCTTAGATCATTAATTATTAAAATTTTTGGGTAAAGTAGTGTTAAGTGATACATTTTCAGTTTATGAGTATGATTTAAATGTTTGTGTAATATCTTAAGTAGAATGCATTTTTCTAATACACTGCATGTTTAATTTTAAAAATCATACAACACACAGGTACTAGATTGTCTCTTTATATTCTCACGTCATCACTAACTACTCATCCATGAAGGGATGACCATTTCTTAATGGTATTAGTGTGAGATATCATTGGTCTATGATTGGTGTGAAAAGTTCTCAGATAATGTTTTTCCTCCCCATAATAGTACTACTTTTGAGATGACATTTGAGATTGTCACAGATACTAGAATCTGGAAAACCATGCTCTAGAGAGCCATGTATATTATATATGTAAATTTTATTGTATTTATTATTAAAACATTATCATGATGAGTTGTAATTACTTATTTATTAAACATTGATAGTAGCGGTTGTATGCTTGTACCTGCCATAGCTAAATATATGTAATTACTTTTTATAATCAATTATGATGTATTTCTTATGATGATAGTGACTAGTGATGTATGATTTAGTATGATTCATTTAAAATTATCACACTTAGAGTATTTTATATGATTTTTAATTATATTCTTAGGGTGTAATCTATTTAAGGTATATATGTTTAATTTTTATTATTATTTTTTTTAAATCTAGGTATATCCCAGTTGTGATGTTATATGTGATATCAGAGATACAGATCAAACTTTAGGACCTAATGATTCCACTAACATTTTTATGTCTTTCTATTTATAGAAAGGAGTATGGTTAAAGCTAGATTTTTTGGAGAGGTTCCATTGAATGTCAGTGACAGTAACCCTCCATTTGACCCTAGTTGATTTGTCACTGAGCAATCAACAAAGATGAATCAAATTCTCATAGCTATGAATGAGATGAGGGACCGGATTACAACCCTAGAATAGGTGATTCATGGCCATGAATAGTAAGAATATCAAGATTTACTTGAAGAACATCTCATTGAGCAAGAAAACCCTCAAGATGCAAGACCTCAGGTAGTTGTGGAGTTGACTAGAGATATGAAGAAGGCGAACCCACCTAAGTTTGATGGAACTCTTCTAGGTGATGGAGATGAAGCATGGCTGACTGAGATGAAGTATTTAGAAATTCCAAACTACTCTGAAGTCACTAAAGCAGTATTTTGAGCATGCCAATTGGCTAGCGAGGCAGCTATGTGGTGGGATAATAAGAGGTTGGAAATGAACCTTAAATCAGCCATCACTACTTTGGATTAGTTTGTAACTTTGTTTAGGTCATGGTGGATTCTATATTTTTATTTTGATCAGAAGCTCACATATTTTTATAATTTTAAGTAGGGAGACTTAATGGTGAATGAGTACTGGGAGAAGTTAACCAAAAATTTGAAGAACATACCTTAGTATCAGAGAGATGAGAGGTTCATGAGACCCCAAATTGGTGGAGAGGTGGATGTTCAAAGAATTCTATCATGGACCAGGTCTTTGAGAATGTACTTAAATAGGAACAAAAGTTGAAGTCTCTTTCACAAGCTAGGGACAAGTTCAAGAAAAAGTTTGGAAATTATAAGTCAACCTTCAAAAAGAAAAATTGGAAACAGAGGAGTGGAGACTCCAAGTAGTAATTCAAAAGTCATAATGTCAAATTCAATAATGATTAAGGCAATAATAAATTGAGCAATGATTCTAGAGGTGGTTTTAAGGGAAACCAATAGACTAATAGAAAATGACCACCTATAAGTTGTTTCATTTATGGAGATGACCATTATGCTTATGACTGTACTTAAGACAAGTCAAAGACCAAAGATCCTATTCCTTATCAAGGTAGTTTTTAAAAATATATTCATGCAACAGTTGATAATTAACAAGACAAATTTTAAGCATTATTCATAGATATGTCAAGTACTTTATTTGAACATCTAATTTCTATTTTGATAGATACAAGTTCTACATAATGTTTTATAGCTCTTAAAATGCTTAGTAAGCTAACTAAAAGAGATGGTGTAATGGTAAATTCATGGTCAGTACAGTTTAGGAATGACTTAAAAGTCATGGTTGACAAGTGTTTAGTTGAAGTAGAGATTAGGTTTCCTAAATTCACAATAATAGTGGATCTGTATGTAGCACCACTAGGGTCATATGATGTGATCTTAAGAACCAACTGTCTTGCAAAACATAATGCATATGTTGATTTCTACCTGAAGAAGGTTGAGTGTTTGGATGATTCTAAAAATCAAACACAAATTCAAGGTGAGAAAATAGAGTTGAAGCTTAAGCAAATTTTTGTAATGCAACTCAAGAGGGCTCAGGGAAAAAGGTGCCAAGCATTTATCATCAAGATAAATGAAATGGAGGAACTTAAGGAACCATTATTCTAATTCCTCGCTAAAAAAACTCACTTGATTGTCCATGAATATTTATTTAATTTGGTATTTATTAACTAAGTTTTAAGATATATGTTTTCATGGGACAATTGGATATTATTTAGGTTACATGATTATATTTCCATGAGTTAGTTGTAGTGTATATGTTTACAACATGATCATGTTAGTTTGTTATTTAAGTTATATATATATATATATATATATATATATATATATATCATGTTGTTATAGTATAACTACCTACTTGTTATGAGGTTGACACATGAGAACTCATCCCTCAGAGCGTGTTGAAAGCAGAGCATCATCAGATAGGGTGACGTACATAGAGATGATGGAGGATGATAGAGAAATTGATTAGAACCCTGCACATACCACATTAGCTAGCACATTTTAGATGCATAGTAAAATAGTTAGTATAATGTGTTTTGATGTCAATTGTATTATATAGTTGTTTATACATGGTTTGATAGCATAATTTAATAGTTTATGAAATTTACCTTATGTGATTTATGTGTGTGACTATTAAATGCCTTTAAAAATGTGAATTACATAATTAGATTAAGTTCAGACTTATTGATTGATGAATTTATCATTAAATTATCATGACATTGAAGTATTAATTTAATTAGCAAGTATATGGATTATCAAAATTAAAAATAAAATATGATAATTTATATTTTAAGAAGAAAAAATAAGGAAAATAAGAGAATTCTTTAAAATAAAGAGAAAATATAAATTTATAAATTTATAAAAAATAAAAAATAAAGATATTAATAAAATAATTAAAAAAACAAAGAAAAACAAAAAAACAAATGAGAAAAGCCAAATCATATTTTATGTAGAAAGATTTTGGAACAAATAAAAGGAGGAGAATAATCATAAAATATATTCAGTGAGAAGAAAGTGAGGCGCACCATACAAAGGAGAAGGCAACACAGAGGAAAGGAGAAAGGACAAGAAAAGAAGGAAAGAGTTGTTTTAGACATAAAATTCTACTAGGTAGGAGATGCAATTAATTTTGTGTATTTCATGTTCCATTAGCAAATTAGTAATAAAATATATAGTGACTGAAATCATACATTGATTGATATATATGTGTTTAATGATCTGTATACCAACATAGTGACTTAAAAAAAATTAACAATGAGTGATTATTAGATAATGAACATATAAGGTGTGTTTTTATAAGCTAGTGACCATTATATAGATGCATAAAAACTATGATAAAAAATCAAATAATTTTTAGATTACATATGGGACATCTAAGTCACCAAACTTCGTTTAAGCCAAATTCCTCAGTAATATTAAATCACATGTGTTTGGACAAAATGTACACATGTGCAATGAACTAGGAAGTAATTTTTACACAATAAATTGAATGGTTTAGCTCACAACACATGGAAAGGAATTTATACAAAAAATCTGATAGTAAATTTAATAGTTTCATACAGTGAGCTAGATATATATATTATACATAGTATAAACGATGATATATATAATTTTATATACATGATAGGGATCATAGTAGGAATGGCAATTCACTTTGCATAATAACACTTATATACCTGATGCCTCTTATGTTTCTAAGTGTATATGAACTATATTGAACTTTAGAATAATACCACATAAATCGTTACATTGAAAAGAATATTAAGGATGAAAATATCAATTTATCTTGTTAAATATTTATGGATTCATATGTATATATTCGGTGATTCATGTAAGCAAGTCAATCTTTTTACCTAAGTAAACTTAGCAAATTGATCTGACCCAAACAATGAACCTATTTGGTAATTTAAAGATATGTCATGAATCTATCTAATGAGGCTACAAATAGCAATTAGAATGTGGCGATTTGATTAGTAGCATCCTTGAACTTACATTATGAATATCCCTACATAATATATGAGGTGACTTGGATAGAATGTAATTAGAGAAGAATAATATGTGGTTCAATATATATTCAAATAGATAGATATATATGCCTTGAATATTCAGATATAATATATAGTCTAATGTATGTATAAATTCAGATAGATAGATTGAGAATTTAAACATTTGAATATATCTAGGGATTGAATAGATAATATTATAGATATGCCTTACACAAGTTACATTTTATATAGTGGTTCATATGTTTTAATTCTTTTAATTCCCCTTTAATATTTATGTCGGTTGTCTGAAGATATGATTATGGTGTCGTGTTATATAAATTGTATATTTGAGAATGAGGTTTTGAATTTTAATAGTAGCTAGTTAATAATAATAATAATAATAATAATAATAATAATAATAATAATAATAATAATAATAATAATAATAATAATAATAATAATAATAATAATAATAATGTCAAATGTTATTATAACCAATAATCTTAACAAACTCATAATAAAATAGAGCGTAGTGTACCACAAGGTACTTCCAATTTAAGTTTGAACTCATAAATCACAAACATTTTTGTATAAGTCACTGCGTATTCTTATATTTATGAGTAAGGGTTGTTTATAATATCTAATCTATAGAACTCATAATGTTACGGGTGTTATATAAGCTTAACCTTAGTTTTCGGGTATATGACTTGTGGCTTATCATATAGATTTTGAAACGGTTAAGTTTCTTTATACCTACATATAGGTAGTGACAGTATATTGAAAGTCATAAAATAGTCTTGATAAAGCATATATATAACTCAATATAGGTTTTCATTATCTTGGGATAAGCTTTACGAGTTGAGATCACTTTTCATATATAGCATAGGAAATAAAACATGTAGTATAGATATAAAACTATAATATGTTATGAATTAATTAATAGTATGCTTAATGTGAATAGAGGTATGCATATGCCTATTAGAAAGTACATGTGTATAGGGATGTGTACTTATAATTATAGTTCCATAGATGGTTATAAACTATATTATATATTTTTGTGTAATAAAATCTCATAGATATGTGCATACAAGTTCTTAAAAATATAACAGATGCTAGAATAAAATATTATATGTTTTGTGAGGACTGAGACTTTCTTTGTTATAACTATTTATTTGAATAGAAGCTTATGTTTTCATTGATTTATAACTAATTTATTATGACTGATTATGGTATCAGTAGTTGTGTTTAATCATAGGGTGTAGTATATTTGGAAACTACTTATAGTAATTAGAAACTATAATTACATTCATATTTTACCTAGATGGTATAAATTGTAGTTATCATTTCTATTATTTAAGTGATAGATAATATTGTGAGATTCATTCAAATATTTGATGGAATTAATGTATACTTTTAGATTATCCTATGCTTAGCATGTTATATGATTGCTAGTAAGATGTAATTTATATGAATCTATTGGTTATAATATGTTATTCAAATCTTGCATTGTCGATACTGAGTAAGTAGTGAGATGGACTTCACTCGCTTACTAGCATCACAATGCCAGATGAAGTTAATTTGATCAAGTAGTGTGTATGAATTTGACTAATCCTTAGATCATTAATTATTAAAAATTTTGGCCAAAATAATTTGTAGTGAAACGTTGTCATTTCAAAATTATGAGTTGCATGTTTATGTGATATCTTGAGTAGAATGGGTTTCTATGATACACCACATGTTTAGTTTTAGAAATCATACAACACATGAGTACTAGCTTGTCTCTCTATATTTTCATGCCATCACTATCTATTCATCCATGAAGAGAGGGCTATTCCTAATGGGATTAGTGTGGGGATTATTAGTTAATGGTTAGTGTGGAAAAGTGCTCAAATGATACTCTTCCTCCCCAGAATAGTACTACTTTTGAGATGACACTTGAGATTGCCACAAATACTGGAGTCCAAAGAATTATGTTTCAAGGAGCCATGTATATTATATATATAGATTGTACTATATTGTATTTATTATTGAAATATTATCATGATGAATTGTAATTACTTACTTATTATACATTGACAGTAGTGGTTGTAGACATGTATTAGTCATGGCTAGTTAATTGTAATTACTTTATGTATTTGTATTGTGATGTATTTATTATGATGGCAATGATTAGTGATGTAAGATGTAGTATGCTTCATTTACAATTATCATACTTTGAGTATTTTATATGATCACCAATTATATTCTCATGGTGTAATATATTTAAAATATATGTTTTTAAATTTTTTTTAAAAATCATGTATTTCTAGGTAGATCCTAGTGGGGATGTTACATGTGGTATCAAATAATCTCCAATGCATCAAAAATCATCCAACACCAATCCCTCATATGGCATCTTCAAGTGTCATCTACTCTAAAAAATCCAAACCATCCATAAAACATCCAAGGATGGTATCTTCAAATGTCATCTGAAAAGGCCAAATGATAATAAAGGGTATCCACATTGATGAGTGAAAACATCATATCAAACATTTGGATCATCCAAAATGCAAGCAAGGATGGTATCTATTCATTATCTCCACAAATCAATCAAAGGATGACATCTCAAATATTTTATCCCAAAGATCATCAAATAATATAATTATAGAAGTCTTTGCACATCATATCAAAGCATCATATCCATTCATAAAATAACTAAGCATGAAATGTCATCAACAAAGCTAATAAGTATGACAAGATTGTCCACAAGTACCCAAGGATAATATCCCATTCCAATTAAGGATCACAAATAAAATCATCAAATGGTGTATCCCAAATATGAGAGGAAATTCACACTAATATATGACTCTATTACAACCATAGTTCACATGCTTATACTCACAGATCATGGAATTAGATACCGAACTATGTACCATGGACCATAGAATCTGACTCTATGTATCTATTTATTTTGTCTTATATGTGAAGACCATGGACTCTAATGTTTAACTTAAATTTTAAGATATCAATGATTGAAGGATTGTAAGATTCAAACATTATACTATTTTCTCCCATAGAGCTTTAATTGCAACACATATTGAAGGATTGTAAGTTAGTTTTCATAATTAATGAAGGAAATATTAAAGATGATCATATTTAAATATGGCTATAAAACCATCAAATTTAGTTTTTTAATAATAATGTGAGCTTAATTTTACATAGAAATATGATCGCCATAAAATGTGAATATATACATATGTCTTCATAAAATCTATAAAGGCATACAAAATAAGAACATAATAGAATATTAGATAAATATCATATTGGCATGCAATGTCAAAAATGTGTACATTACCATACAGACATATAAAAATGTGCATCATCTAAGACATATCCTACTCATCAAAAAGTCTCCTTCTCTTTGCCTTCCTCGAAGAAGACTCTCCCTCTAATGCCTTTCTCATAGATGGAAATCTCTCAAATGCTTTGGATTCCTCCAAGATCTAACTATGAGTCCTTTTAAGCTTATATCTCACCTGTAGGTGAACATGTTCATATATAAATATTATTAGAAAATTTACATATTAGACATGCAATCATGTTTAGAAATCAAGTTTAAACTAATTTAAAAATTATTTAAACATGCACTTATCGTAATCTCATGGTCACAGTCAATTTGCCTCTAATGGTCAATGGACTGAATGACAGGTCAAGATATAGACACATGAGTGTGAATGGGAAAAATAACATAAATAAGTATCATGTTAATCATCTATATAGAATTTTTGTATTTCATATGACAACCCAATGCACACAATACATTCATGTAAGTTATATTTAACTAATTATAGAGTCAAATTATTAAAACAAATCTATATTTACAATTCAAAATTACAAGTTATCATATCTCAGTGAGTGGTTGTGCAGATGGAATTGTAGCAATAATGCATGTTTATTTTTGTCCATATAGATAGAGTCTTCGCTATGGTCTTCAACTGAACAAACAATATATGATTATTAGTTGAGAATGTTTATATAAATAAATGCATGTACATGAAGTATACTATTAATAAAAATGTACCTTTGTAGTTATATCTAATAACTGAGTAACATCAACAAATGTAGTACTAGGCAGCCCAACAACTAGTTGTGAAGATTATGGTATCGTCTCCTCTTGCAACATAAAAAATTACTTATATCTTATTGAATTTATATGTAAATTAATTGTTACCTTTTAAATACAAATACATCTAAAATTTTACATGTCAAATATATAAGATACCTACATATGTGTAGTCGATGTCTACACACTAAATGTATATGTCAAATACTCATTGGTCAAAATGATAACATCTAAGCCCTCAAAAGCACACTAGTGCATATAGAACTACAAGATCTACAAGGGTGAAATTGGGCATGCACACTAGTGTAGATGATATTTTATGATTATGTAACAACTCGATATTATACACTTGGAAAACTTAGACCCTAACTACTCCTCTTAGTTATATACATGCCTTATATCTATAAGACTCATATCTGATCTATGTTGTGCCCTTTGGCCTTTCTCTTAGTCTGACCAACATTACATTGATGACATAGACATCCCATCTTGCCCAAAATGCTAAAAATTTACTTATCTTATACCTTTGCAAGTTCTAAGCCTATGCTTACTCTCATTCTCCCTAGACATCGATGTCTAAGATAGATAGTAGCATCAACATTACTATTTTGGCATGATAGCGATTTCCAGTGACCTAAAGTCATCTAATTTATAAATGAAACTTATCACAATGGTTGACCTAAGCTCTTTAAAGTGATTTATATCCCAATAGAATTGGTATAAATATAATATTAACCCTCATTCATTCCTCACCTAGCAATTAGACCAAAAGAGCACTCAAGTTACCAAAAGATTTCATATTCTACCCTATTTTGATATCAGTAAAAGGAACAACCCAATTACAAGTTTGAAGAACTAAAGGTCATATTTTCCATGTTACAAGCTAGGTCTCTGTTGTACTTGATTTACATGCATTGCATGATTCACACATAAGCCAATAGGTAGGGGAGAACTACATGAGTCTAAGGTCATATTCTAGAGTATTAGATATTAAAAATTTCCCTTTGATAGTGGGGTCATTGCGGGTCAGATCGAAACTATGTGCCAACTAACCCATTTTTTTCCAAAATCACATTGAAGATGGAAAGCTAAGATTTTACCATTTCACTAGGAGTGACAGTTTATGACCCAGATCTAAATACACAAGAGTAAAAGTGAAACGAAACCTAGAAGCATCCAGGTGGTGCATCTTATTTTAACATATATTCTATACAAGACACTAACATCAAACCCAGATAGTAATGTCGATAAAACTATCCTAGGCTAATGTAAGTGTTTAGAGAGCTAGAGGTACCAAATCCAGAATTTGATGACTATTTCAAAATTGTCTTCCTACTTGATTTTTGCCTATCATAGATCTAGACCTCTGTTAGCATCAAAACTAACTATGTACTCTATTTTATGTCATTTCTATATCTATCATAGTTGTACTTTACATTAATAACCTATTTTAGTTTAATAAATTCAACATATAGTACATCTAAGTTTATCACATTAATTATCTATTGTAGATTTAATATTCACCTTTGTGCCTTATCATTTATATATCATTAACCTTATCTACCCAAGTAGGATTCTTCAATCCAAATTAGGGCTAAATATTTGGTGAACCCGACCTCTATTTATTGAACCAAAACCCTAGTTGTATATTAGGGTTTTTGCCTTCTTTCAAATTTCATGTCAAATTTATGTATTTTATTTTTAGATCTTATTTACGCTTACGAAGGCTTAATTTAGGAATGTTAAATATTATTATTTCTTTGGCTCTCCTATTTTTGCTTTGCAAAATTTTCTTAAAAGCTCAACTCTTTATGGATTCCCTACTTTATGGCCATCCAAAGGACCCTCAACCAAAAAAGCCTCATCCTTTTTATAGTTGGTTTAATGCATCTAATGTTCAATGTATTTCATATGAGGATTCTATGAAACATAAAAATTGGGCTCAAACCTCTACCTTTGCTTATAACTATGACAATGAAAGAATAAATGATGCAAATGCAAATTTAAATGACCAAGCTAGTGACAATGACATTTTTTCTTAAGGATATGAATGTAATGATATTCTTTTTGGCTATATAAAAAACATTCAAAAATCCAAAATAAAAATTGACACCTACATGTTTTATTGGCTCCTTGGCATATATGTGTTAGTTACATTTTGAGGGATAACATATCATTTACTCCTACATACACATATATACAAGCATCCACAGATACATGATATGCTTATGGGTGTTGGGATTTCCCTCTACTCATGTCACTAGGACATTGGGGGGCATTCATCTTCTATGATATTGATACACATAGGTTATATGATTTGATGATCACTCTACATTATCATGTTAGATCATACATATGTACTTACACATTCCTTAACCATGCATATATCTTGAACATGGTACTTGATATTTTATGTTCTTGACATTTTTTACTAACACATTTGATCCATGGGCCACTATGACATGTTTATTATGGTTGATTATGCTTTTCCTTTCCACACTCCCTTGAGTTTTTTGCCCTATTATTGTCTTACTTTTTTGAGCATTTGAATATGCTTTATTATATGTGTTACCTATGCCTATGTTTGCTTTATTGGACATTTGAATATGTCATTGTTTATTGTATGGATATTTTAATATGTCATTCCTTGATTTTGTGGACATTTGACTAAGTCATGTCCAATCCATTTTGCAACATTTTAATATACCCCTTATTTACAATCTCCTTAGACCATTGCTTTTTGATTTTATTTTGAGTGCTCTTATGTAAGTGATTGTTTGCCTTTTGAGTGTGTATTGTTACTATCTAGATGTTTTCATGATCTTTATCATGCATCTTAGGCCTACATGTGATCACATTGGTTCTATGTGCTTTAATGATACATTTACCTAGACATGTTTCTTTCTATATGCTACATAGTTACATTCATAGATTTTACAATTGTTTTACCCTTTTGAGGTGAGGTAACTACCAAGTACTATTTTTACCTCACCTCAAAGGGGGCATATTAATGGGAGCATGCTTGGAAATCATGTTCTCCACACTTTGTATAGTTCTTAGTTATAAATAGGGGCATGTCATATGGACATGAATTCCACACATTAACAGTTTTTAGATTACAGTAGGGGCATGCGTTGGAAGCATGTTCTCCATATTTATTAATTTTTTGGTACTTATACCATTTTTTAGATTCAGTGGATGCATATCATATGTACATGGTTTCCACACATTCATAGTTTCAAATTTAGTGAGGGCATGATTAGGAAGCATGTTCTCTACATTAATTCAGTATAATACTTATAATTCATAGATTCAATAGGGCATGCTTTGGAAGCATGTTCTCTACGTCTACTTAATATTAAACATTTCTAGTTTATAGTGGGTGCATGTTTTGGAAACATGTCCCCCACATATATATATATATATATATATATATATATATATATATATATATATATATATATATATATATATATATATATATATATCGAAAGATGAGGTTAGCTTTTATCATTAGTGCATAAAACAAAAACAAATCAAAGACAACTAACATTCTAAGCATAAATACTCATATGAGCAAATGACTAACAAATAAAGAACCAAGAAGAAGATAAAAGAACCGTTTTCACCTTCCTTGAGAGCATTTCTTGCTAATCAATATATAAACGTGTTTATGATCAATTTCTAAACAATTTACTTTGTTAATGCTAACGCTTTATGGGCAATATCTCCCCTTGTTCACTTATGGTTTGGTTTGGCACATGAAATAATTATGAAGCTTCCTCTTAACAAATTTGCATGGTAAGTTTGGCTTTGGAAGCTTGGTTGAAAGTGAGTGAGGACCTTGCTATTTATAACTTTCTAACTATCTACAACCTATGTGTGGTTAAGCTTGGGTTATGGTTGGGAGGTTGAATGCATTTATGTTTTAGGATAGAAGTTGCATTTATGAAGCATGGCTCAACATTCTTGATATTTATCCTATTTATGTTGATATTTTTAATTTTTGAACTTTGGTGTTGATGACATCAACATGACATCATATTTCCTCATATTTTCTAAAATTTTATTTCTATAAATTAGATATTCATTAATTCAACATGAATTTTTTACTTAGGTAATTAATTTTATTTATTTGGTTAAACAATCTTGATTATTTTTTTGGTCTTTTTTAGAATTGTGATTAATTATCATGCACTATTGGTCAAAAATGTCAATTTGCTAGGTTTTAATTTGATTGGAATTGAAGCGACAATAGGTTATCATTGTGTATAGAGTATTACCCTAAATAAGAAGCCTTAACATTATTTAGGGCATTTACATATAATGTGCAAACAAATTTGAGTGTTTCGGTGATTTCTAGTCTTAATGTGTGGTGTTTGTTAAA
Organism: Torreya grandis; assembly: GCA_037957365.1. Lineage (NCBI taxonomy): Eukaryota > Viridiplantae > Streptophyta > Pinopsida > Cupressales > Taxaceae > Torreya > Torreya grandis. The sequence goes on along the minus strand of JARHVA010000060.1, from coordinate 4,987,157 downwards.
AATTGATCTAATGTCCGTTTAGACACTGAAGTGGATGAAAAGGAGTCTCTATATTTTACCCTTATTTCATAAGGTGTTTTCAAGACACATACACAATAACATTTTCTCAAATAATAAAAAATTTGTTAAGAATAAAATTTTAATGATTGAAGAATGATGTTCCAAACAAAGTTGGGGAAGCCTATATGATGCCCCCTCGAGGGAGTGGCTGAAACATAAAATTGATGGATGGTCCCTCAAAAATAAGTAAGAAGAAGGAAATTAACCCATGGATGAGATTAATCCAATTGAATTAATGCTTGCACACATTGATTTCCAGTAATAATAGAATTGATGTTGTTGACAACCGTAAGGTGTTACAAGACACCAAGTACATGTTCATGCCTCAAAGAACGGTCTAGATTGAATAATAAATTTTGCCCCAATATGGAATATTTGATTGTAATAAATTTATTATGCCCCAGTAGGGTGGATTGGTAAGCATAACTCAAGGATATAACCTGTGACACAAATTAAAGATGAGCAAGTGCAAACATAGCTATGATGGTATAATGATTTTTTAAAGACTTAAGAAGCCATAACAAAAAAAAAACAAGGATGCAAAAAGTGATGAAAGAGATGATTAGAATAACCCAATGAGTAATAATGGTATAAATGAATAAACTGGTGATGATGGCCAATCTGACCTGAGAAACTCCATGTATCCCAGTGTTTTCTACATAATCTAAATGGACCTTAGGCCAATGTAATTCTTGCATAAGTGGGAGAAAATGAAATGTTAAGAATATATTATGGATAATAATTGATCAATGTGTATGAGTCTATTATACTTGCTAATTCAAAGATGCATATCCTAACTAACATTGATACAACTAGAATGTTCAATTAGTTTTGATTTGATCAAGGGGAAAATTACCAAAGTGAACAAGGGGAATTATCACAGTGTCATTGATTGTAAGATCACATGTTCATTATTTAATTTGAAATGTGACATTATCCACCATAATTATAAACAAATCATGATAACATTAGATGTCATAAGCATAAGGACTAACTCCTGATCTAATAAACAATTGGAAATAATGAACCAATGATAAAAAACCATGATGATAATATTAACATATGAATATGGATGGACTCAAGTACAATGTGCAAGGAATCACCTTATGAACGCATATGCACTAAGTCAAGGCAACAACAATGAAAACAAATAAACATGCAATCAAACAAACAAATAAACACACACAAGGCTTGAGAATAAAATCAATATAAAACATCATGTCATTAACCAAGTCAATACCAACATTTGAAGACTCAACAAAATGATAAATTTATGGTGACCCCAAGCAAGGCTATATGCAAAGGAATAATGTATGGGGATAAGATATCCCTATATAAGTTGCACGTATTGATTTGACCTAATAGGATGAAAGCTATGATCTTGGCCTAAAAGTGTGAACTGGATGGTACCCCTAAGTAAGGATACATGCAAAGGGAAGGACAAACCCCCAAGGATATTTGGCCTAAAATTGCAAATGAGAACTAACCATGAATTTGCTTCTATAGATTATATTTTGATAAGGACACCTCCCAATGGTTTCTAAAATAATTGGATCAATCACTAAGTTACCCTAGAATGGGCAGATTGAGGATTATTGACTAGGCTTAAGACAAGACAAATGTTTTTCAATTTTTGTGGCTTTATATCTCTCTAGAAGGTTGTGATTCATTTTTAAGTGTTTAGGTTTTTGTAATTGTTTCAATGTTTAGGCTTTTGAAATGTTTTTGGAATTTTTGTGGGGTATCTTAACTAATTAGATATTGACATGATACAAATGATGATTGTTCTAGAATGGCAAGAGCATTAACTTAGGTTGCTCTCAAAATAATGAGAGTGTTGGCTTAAGTTACTCATAAAATGATAAGATTTTTGTCTTAGGTTGATTTCAAAATGATAAGAGCATTAGAATGAGAGTGGATGAGATGACCTCATAAAACACTGAGTATTGCCTACATAATCCAAATGGACCTCAAGCCATTATAGTTCACCCTATAGTGTCGAATCCTGACTAAGTAATAACAGGTTAGGAATAGGAAAATGGAAAACATATGAGACAATAATAAGGAAAGGAAATGGTAAGGCATGAAATAACTATAAGGCAAGGTAAATGACAAAGCATGATCTTATTATTTCTATTAATGTAAAGATGCATGTCCTGATTAGCATAAGGTACCATTAGAATGTTCAATGGGATACAATGGTATAATTAGATAGAATGAAATGGTATATAATGGTAATAGGGTTACCTCCTTTTGACAAGGCACTTACAGATAATAAATTACTGTGTTTTTGGGTTTTTTAGTATCTCAACTCAATGGATGATTATGAGATACATAATGTTGGCTTGTTTGATGTCTAATATACAGCCACTCTAAATAGTTGTTTTATTAAGAACCTGTGATTGATTTGGAATACATTGTTGTTATTGTGATCTTCATTGGTCATTGATTATGTTTCCTCCAAACCTCTAGACAAGATGTGTTTATAGCCTCGATGAAGTGAAGTGTAGCTAGGAATGGTAAATAATGATAGGCATTAGATAAATGGTCTAATTCGATAATGTAATATAGGTCTAGAATGAATAATAAGCTCATCATAGAGTGTATAATTATTGGGACACAAATGAATATAAAGATTTTTATTCACACACAATGTTGTTAATTCTAGATTTGACATAATTTTGGTTATAGTGGGGCCAAAGACTTTTGAATATGTTCTCAATAGGACCATACTATTTTATTGTTGTTTAGTTCTGAGAGATGATAGAATCTGATTATGTTGTAGATTGTCAGTTGTGTCGATGTTATTTTCAATAATGTCTTCATCAAGCAATGAAGAATTGTTGTCCTCAAGTATTAGCATCTCAAAAAGGTTTTCACCAGCAAAGTTCTCTTGATTGTCTCATAGTTTCTCACATAAAGTTTCATTAAGGAATGTTGACTTTTGAATTTGATTGTCTTCTATCACCTCAAACAAGATTTCACTAGAATATGTTGAGTTTGGATGTTGATTATCCCCTAACACCTCTAAAAAGGTTTCACTAGGAGACTGTTATTCTTTGACTTGAATGTGGTCTTGGTCCTTTTGATTTTTTGTAGTTGGTATGTTACCAAGGATATAATTCAATAATGTGTGATTCTATTGGTCCCAATCGATGCTTGTGGGAGGTGGAATGTCAATATAATGGTTGAGTTGATTAGTGTCAATGGAAAGTAGAATGGTAATGGAATGATAAAAGGTAGATCAATCCTCATAAAAGCTATTATGAGAACTTGTGTTGATGCTCAAAACACATTCTTGACAACCATAAAAGGCTCACAGATGTGTTCAATCTAATTTTCAAGGAGTGTGTAAACAAACCTGTAACATCCACTAATGTATTACGATTCTAAAGCTGAGTCTAACTCAAAGGACTCTTAATCTAATGTTGAGACTGACGTTGATTATGCTTCTGATTTTGAATCTAATATTGGTTCAAAAATAGAACTTGACTCTAATTTTGAGTCTTTTTCTAGTGTGAATATTGAACATAATGTTGGTTTAAAAATGAAACCTATGTTTATTGTATATACTACTAAAAATATGTCATGTTGAATGTTTGGCAATGGATGAGTAATTTCATGTGGTTTAAAATGGATTATTTATAAATAGGATCATCTAAAAAGGGTAAAACAAAGACTGGAGTGTCAAAGTGAGGCTCTTCAAAGATAGGGGAATGGTCAAAGGGCAACTCAAAAAAGACTAGATTATTAAAGTGAGGCTCCTCAAATATATGAGAATGTTCAAAGGGAAACTCAATAAAGATCAGCTTATCAAATTGAGGCTCCTCAAATATATGGGAATGGTCAAAATGCAACTTAGCAAAGACTAGCTTGTTAAAGTGAGGCTCCTCAAATATATGGGAATGGTCAGAGGGAAACTCAATAAAGACTAACTTCTCAAAGAGAGGCTCCTCCAAGATAGGATAATGTTCAAAGGGTGATTTATCATAGGTTTACTCATCATGAATAGATGTTTCAACAAAAACATAAAGGATTGGTTAGTTGTCTTGGTCTTGGCTTACTCTTTTTGGTTGAATCTCAGACTTGGACATATTTGGTTACATTTCATTGCATCCATTGTTAATGAAATTTTGAACATAAAAATTGAATATAGGGCATTAAGTGAATGGCCTTGAATCTTATGATACTCACAATATTCCTTTGTTTAATACCAATAAGGTTTGGGATTATTTTTATCAAAATGTTAAGGGCATGGATATCTAATCATGTTCATTATGAGAAATTGGTAAAAGATGTCTCTCAAGGATTTGTTGGGTAAACTTTCTCTTTGGGGTCATGACTAGGTTAAAATTATTGGTCTACAAAATTAGAATGGGCCCAAAGAGGGAAAACTTGGCCTCAGTCTTGGTAATTGGTCTAAAGAGGATGGTCGTGTTCTTGGTAATTGGTATGACCTGAAAGAGGGTAAACTTGGTCTCGATAATTGGCCCAAAGAAAGACAATATTGGCATATGATAATTTTCATGGCTTGGCTTGGTAATTAAAATTAGCCCACAGAGGGAAGTTTGGACACTTGATAATAAATTAGCCTAAAAAAGAGGGAACTTGGTACTTAAAATAAATGTGCCCAAAAGGGGACCAAACTTGGTAATTTAAAATAAATGCAGCATGGGTGTTTAAAACAAACCCTAATTTGACATTGGAATGGCTTGACAATAGGCATGTGGGTTCAAAATGAATCTTGTTTTAGCTTTGTTTGGCTCATGATCGGTACGTGGGTTCAAACATGAATCTTGATTGGATTGGAACATGTGTTACATATGAACATAAATTTGGCATGGTTTAGAATGTGGGTTCAAAAGGAACCCTAATTCTATCATGGATTTTCAATTTGGTTGAAATACTTGATGTTTGGAAAAGGTCTATGCGAAAATGGTTTTGAACTTTGGTCAATTTGGACTTGGAACTTGGCACGTGTGAATTTGGTTTGGTTTGAGAAATGGTTTAAAGTGAAATGGATTTAGTCTTGGTTTGAAATTAAATTAGAATGGTTTAGGTCTTGGTTTTGGTGTGAAATGAAATGGGTTTGGCCTAAGTCTAAGTTTGAAAATGAAATTGGCATTAGTATAGGTTTAGATTTTGGATCAAAATACAATTGTAATTGGTGTAGGTCTAGGTCTAGGAATATGAGATTAGTCTCAAAAATTAAATTGGTCTAGGTAAAAAATTGAAACTAATATTAATTATAAGGATCTTGACTCAAAACAAAAGGTACACTTAGTCTAGGTGAAATTTGAAAACAAGGTCAAACTTGGTCTAGGCCTAAAAAGGAATTTAGATTTGGAAAAATAAAGCTTGAACTTAGTCTAGGTAAAAATCTTAAATCAAATTGAAAGATAATCAAAGTAACACAATATAAGTTTAAAAAGTGAACCACACAAGCCCAAGTAGTAAGCAAGACTCAAATGTTGATTAATTGTTCTTCGATCAAAACTTGAAAGTGGATTTCAAACTTAGTTTGAGAGGCACTTTCATTAAGGCAAATGGTTTTAAACAATTTGAATATTATAACACTTCTTGGTGAAAATGTGTATGGATTTGTTTCATTTGGTATGTAGTGATTTTAGATTCAAAATACAAGTGAAAAATACACAAGTATATGCTATTATCTAATAGCTAACACAAGGTTGCATCATAACCACCAAATTCCACTGATATACCCATTCTTGAGAGGAATTAAGTGTTAATCCAATAAATAAAAGCATGTGAAGTTACATTTTTTAACCCCCCTCTATCTTTCAATAACTTGTACATGGTATGGAACTTAGAGGGTGAAAGAAACTCACTATTGGTAAGATAACCCATGACAAGTGGGGTCTCTTAATTTAAAATTTTTACATTGGATTTTTAGATGGTTTACAATTATAAAAGATTACTTGGGCACAATAAAATACCTGTTAAGTGGATGATAAACTGCCTAACTTGTTATGAAAGGGTATTGTCCCTTTCACAACCACTTCATCCATCAGTTATTCATTAAAGTTTGATGTCTAGAACAAAAATGCCAAGGCATCTATTTGACTTGTTAGGTTAACCACTCAACCACTGATTAATTGAATAACATACCCAATATATATACCCCACCAGATAAATGGGGTTGGTACGATGCTAGGAGATGAAACCCCATGCAAATGCACATCTAGAAAACTTACAAGGAGGCAATAAACTCTCGCTCCCCAAACCAAAAAAGAAAATAAAAGGAAGAAAATCAATTCTGAGTCACCCACATTTAAGAAAATGAGATGAGAACATACATAACTTGAACTCTGGGCTACAAATAACAAGTAGTTTGGTCATGTTTCTGAGTCACCCTAAAATAGAAGAGAGTATATGCACAAATTTGTAAAAAAGGAAAAAGCAAAATAAATGGTAAATTAAATGAGTTTTAAACACCAAAATGGAAATAATCTTGAAAACTTTATTTAAAACTTTGGAAATGAAAACTTTCAAGTTGAAATTTGATTTTAAAAACATTGAAACGAAATGTTTGAAATTTTTTGAAGTGAAAAATGTTTTAAGATCAAAGCACAAGTGTCCTTGTATCATGCTTCAAATGATTAGTGGATTCATTTATGTTGGTTAAGTTGAAAAAATAAAATAAAATTTTTAACTTTTTGAAGTCTTGGGTTTGTCTCTCAAAGTGAAGTCACCGTTTAGTAGTCCACAAAGTCATCATTTTCCTAAAGACTAAATAAAGAAAAAATCTGGCAAAGCTACCATTTAGCAGTGGTGAAGTTATCAATTATCAGAATCAAAGTTGTTATTTTTTGGAAAAAAGTGGTGAAGTCATTGATTTCATAAAAGATTGTTACATACCAAGTCATTGATTTGTAGGTTTGAAGTCATCATTTTCCAAACTAGGGGCAAAATTATCGATATTCAAGGTCAAAGTCACTGATTTTGTAAAAATTACAAAAAATTAAAAAGACACAGGAACCGTTGAAGTCACCAATTTTGAGTTGTGAAGTCATCATTTTCATGAAAAAATCAGCATTGTCATCTATATACAGGGTGAAGTCACCATTTTCAAGGCAAATAAGAAACATGACAATTTTAGTGAAAAAAAGATAAAACTAAGGTCATTATTAATTTTTTTTTTAAGAGTCCCAAAATACTCCTAAGATGAATGTGGGGTGTGTGGTCCCATCGAATGTGCCATTATGTAACATAGGAATCCAAAGACAAGATTAGCTTCTATCGTTAGTGCATAGAAAAAAAAAAAAAAAAACTAGCATTCTAAGCCTAAGTAGTTAGGTGAGCAAATGACTAACGAATCAAGAACTAAGAAGAAGGAAAAAGAACCATTTTCACCTTCTTTGAGAGCTTTGATTTTGAATCAGTATATAAATGTATTTGTGCTCAATTTGTGAACAACTAATTTTTGTCAATGATAGTACTTTGTGGGCAACATCTCCTTTGTTCACTTTTGGTTTGGTTTGGCACATGAAATGATTATGAAGCTTTCTCTCAACAATTATGCATGGTAAAGTTGGCTTTAAAAGATTAGTTGAAAGTAAGCAAGGACCTTGTTGTTTATAGCTTTCCAAATGTCTCCAACTTATGTGTGATTAAGCTTGAGTTAGAGTTGGTAGGTTGAATACATTTATGTTTTAGGATAGAGGTTGCATTTATGAAGTATGGCTCAACATTCTTGATATTTATCCCATTTATGTTGATATTTACAATTTTTAACTTTGAGGTTGATGACACCATCTTGACATCATTTTTATTGATATTTTTTAAAATTTTATTTTAAAAGATTACATATTCATTAATTCAACATGGATTTTTCACTTAAGCAATTAATTTGATTTGTTTGGTTATGTTATCTTGATTAATATTTTGGTCATTTCAGAATTTTGATTAATTATCATGCACCATTGTCAAAAATGTCAATTTTCTAGGTTATAATTTGACTAGAAGTGAATTGGTAATAGTTATCATTGTGTATAGGGTATTACCCCAAATAGGGAAGCCTTAACACAATTTATGACATTTACATCAAATGTGTACACAAATTTAGGTGTTTCAATGATTTTTAGGCTTAATGTGCATTATTTTCTAGGAATAGGTATGATGTCCATTTAAACACAGAAGTGACCAAAAAGGAATGTCTACAATATCAATTTCAAATTCCTCTACACTTACACAGATTTTGAATTGGACAAAGCACATAGTTATATGATTTAGATACACATTTTTGACATAGTTCTATACATGGTATCATTGTTATACATAATTTTAGCATGAGACATATCTAAGGTGAAAATGTTATGCAACATGTGCCTAGTATTTTAAAATACAAATCAATCTCAATTCTAAAAACATTGCTCATATTGATACCCCATAGACTTTTAAAAACTTTAAGGAGCCAATCTACGACAGTAGTTGGTTTACCTTTTGGTATGGATAGGGTGATTGAATCACTCAATCTTTCCAAGTTTTTAGTTTAGACTTGGTTATCCAAATTATTGTAGGGGCATCTTTAAATTCTCATAGATGGTTTAGAGTGTGTCTCAAGAGTGTGCAAATTTGAATTTGAGTTCAAAGTTATTTTCCTGCTAAAAGGGATTTTTAAACTTTCATGATGCAATAGTTGGTCTAAGAGAGTGTGATGATGTGTAATTGATTTAAAAAAATGTTGAAATATACCTTTTTATGGTCTCATGAAGGTCTTAGGTTGGTTTTTAATGTCTTATGTCATGTTGTAAAGTGTGAGGTGGCAATCTTAGTTTACCACCCTACGTGGTCTAGGTGTGTTAAAGAGATTTATTGATCAGAAAATCATTATAGAGCATGCTTTAGGAGTCTATTTTGATAGTAAAAAGGATATATGTTATTGTGTCTCTTGAATTAAGAGAATAATAAGAAGAACATAGGGTAGATAGGGTTAAGATGACATGGAGAGAGGTCTGTCATAACAAAGATGACGACTATGTGTATGTCCAAAGCTGTATGTATGAAAGGACATCAATGAAGGATGACATTTTGAAGAATAATCCTCATGATTACTATGTATACATGAGTTTATAATGTTATTTGTATGATCTTAATGTAAGCCATGTAATTTAATGTGGTTCAATGAAAGTTGCAAGCAAATACAATTATGTGTGTTATTTTGAAGAATAGAACTCTATGTGTTTGTGTTTTGTATATGCATAAGAGTGATAAAGCATATTTGAGCATTGTGTATTCTATGAAACATGTTTTGAAATTTATTAAATTCTTTATTGGGACATTTTTGTTGATTGAACCCATAACTCAAAGTAAGACTAAATGCAAACCTAAATACCCTATTTGGATAGCTTCTTGTGCTAAGAGCAGTTCATTGTGTGAAAAAGGAATGTTGAAGTGAATTAAAATGAGTAGTTATGATTAGTCTCACTATAATTTTGGTGTTTACATGATTATTGATGAATCTTTAATCTTTTAAAGTCATTGGGATTTTGTAGACGTGCTCAAGTCTGTGACTAACTTGTGCTTGCATACCTTGTTGAAGGAAAAGTTCATAAGGATAAGTGGAGGTTTTGAATTGGTGGCAAATGGAAGGAATAGGTCTGAAAGAGTGTATTCATGCTCACTTTCATTAAATAGGAGTAAAAACAAATTATTGTTAGCAAGATAAGACCCCAAGATAATGAATATTAGGTCTACAAACATAGTATGTTAAAGAACTTACTAGAGAAATGTGAATAGAGATATAAGTGAGGTGTCTTAATGCATGGAAAATTTATATAAACCTCAGATAGACCTTAATAAATTTATTATAGTTATTTAAACTATATACAATGTGTGTTAGATCAATCTGAAGGATCTTGGGCCTGTAACAGACTTGTAAACCCTAGTAATAGGGTTTAGATGATTGCTAGAGAATTAATTGGTGAAAATATAAAAAAAAATTGTAGTTTGCTAGCCCTAAGGGCCCCTGAAAATATTTTAGGTGTTTTAAATGATTTTTGTACTAGGAAGTACAATTATACAAGACTAAGTGTGAAATAGGAAACACAATACTAAGTGAGGGAAGTTATTAGATTGGCATCCATATAACTTTGTACAAGGAGGAAAAAAACAAAAAAAAGCTACAAGGTTTAAAGAAAAGATAGGGCAGAATTGTCTAAAGTCAAAATGCATAGGAGAAGATTGAGGATGATCTGAGGTATCTAATAGATTATGTGAAGCAGACACAAGTTGCCTAGAACCCTAAATCATTGTGAGTAAACATTAACCAGTGATTGTATATTGCCTAACAAGGACTATAGTGAATGAATGAATGTAGGAAGAGATTATTGAATGAAGTAAAGGGCAGAGTGATAAAATGGTTTGATTAGGTGTGCATTGATGTGAAAGAATATTTTGATTGTCTTGAAACTTTGAATAAGTAGGTCTTTTTGTGTTTTGGTCAATTGGAACAAGACTAGCCTAGTGTTGGTTAAGGAAGATTTACAATTTTACAAGCAAAGTGTCAGAGTAGTGTAGGCTATTGGTAAGAGCTCTGCATCATTTGGTATTCCATATTAATGCTCTAGGAAGGTATATATAGGTATAATCATGGTGATTATATTGCATGTTGCATATTGATTAAGAAATTATAGGTAAGCAAGATGATATCTTGGAAAGGAGTCTTGTTGGAGGACATAGTAAGAAGGTAGATTGAAAAGGTATGATGTATTTTGTGATTGATTATGTGGTTTGAATACATTACTGATAGTATGTGATGAAAAATAGTAAGTATTGTGGTGTCAGTCCTGAAGTAGAAAAACTATTAACAATCTCAAAGAAGAGACAAGCTCATAAAGAGAGATTGAGAGAGAGAGGACAGTCCTATTGTAAAGGACAAGAAATTAAAAGGACCAAATGTGGTTTGAAATTGAAGGTTTCAAGTGTGAACCAAAGGAAATGGTCAAAGTGAGACAAAAACAAGGATAATAATGTGTCCAAGTGTGGTACTCAAGATGAAGATGGAAAAAGAGGTAGAAAGGAAAGTGAAAGACAGGGTTAAGCATGAAAACCATAAAGAAAAGATGGTGCATGAAGAAAACAAGAAGAAGATTGAAATGGAGAGAGAGATGGTAGATATGAGGTAGCAGATGGAGGAGATGTTGACCAAGATAAACAAGATGAAAGAGTTTATGAACCCACATCTTGGATGGGTCATGAGAAAGAAGCCAATCAAATGGCCAATCAAGCAATTAGTGGAAAAGAGAAGAAGACAAAAGATGAAGGACAAGGATGCAATCAAGCCTCATGTTTTTAAATATAATGATAAATTTATATGTGTGAATGTAGGTTTGAGATATGAAGATAAGGAAGAGATATTTTATCCCATTCATAAGCTCAAGGAATAAAAGGAAGAGGCATATGACCAAGTGTTGATCAAAATAAGTAAAGATGAATAAGAGACTCAAGGTAGAGACATGTTGATGGAATAAGAACAAATAGGTCAGACATTGTGGAAGCAAGATAACATGAAGAAGGAAGAGATCCTCACTCAAGAAGAGGCAAGTGAATCCAAAGGAGAAATAAGACATCATCATAAGAAAAGGTATGAATCATATTCAAATTTTTATGAGTCTTTGAAGCAAGAGTATGGATTTTATCCTCATTAAATGTATAGGGAAATGGTTAAAAAGGTTACCAAGGAAAACATAGACTTATGAAATATAGAAGTAGTGTCTAAGATAAGAGCATTAATCAAGACAAGGAGGATTCAAGCATATGAAGTTACTCCCCAAGATGAAGTTATAGCTATTGAGGTTAAGGTACATGTGGAAGATGAAGGAGAAGTCATGCAAGGAAAGAAGCAAGATGCATTGATAGCTGATGCAAAGGAGAGTGAAGCATGCAAAGCACATGAAGGTGCTTAGAAGCAAGAGAAACAAGAAAGTAAAGAGAGGATATGGATAATACTTCAAGGGCATGAGGATGAGTACATTTTATTTAATGAGTTATTGTATTTCACAAGTATATCATGGAGGAAGATGGCAAGAGGAAAGACAAATATAAGTGTGGCAGTCAAGAGCACACACACCTAGATAAGTGTTTGAATGAAGAAGAAGATTCTAGCCAAGTTATTTTCTCCCCTTGGGAATATGATGCAAGGGCATCTTTAAATTCTCACAAATTGTCTAAAGTGTGTCTCAAGAGTGTGAAAATTTGAATTTGAGTTCAAATTTATTTTCCTGCCAAAAGGGACATTTAAACTTTCATGATGCAATAGTTGGTCTAGAGAGTGTGATGATGTGTAAATGATAAAAAAATGTTGTAATAGACATTTTTATGGTCTCATGAAGGTATTAATTTGGTTTTTAATGTCTTATGTCATGTTTTAAAGTGTGAGGTGGCAATCTTAGTTCACCACCCTACGTGGTCTAGGTGTGTTGAAGAGGTTTCTTGATCAAGAAACTATTATAGAGCATGTTTTAGGAGATTTTTTTTATAGTAAAAAATATATATGTTGTTGTGTGGCTCAAATTAATAGCATAATATTAAGAACACAGGGTAGATAGGGTTAAGAATACATGGAGAGAGGTCTACCATAGCAAAGACGAGGACTATGTATAAGTCCAAAGCTGTATGTATGAAAGGACATCAATGAAGATGAAATTTTGAAGAATACTCCTCATAATTACTATGTATGATTTATTTTATATATTTATTTGTATTATATTAATTTAATCCATGCAATCTAATGTAGTTCAATGAAGGTTGCAGGCATATACAATTTTATGTTTTATTTTAAAGAATAGAAATCTGTGTGTTTGTGTTCTATATAGGCATAAGAGTGATAAAGCCTATTTGAGCATTGTGTATTCTGTGAAACATGTTTTAAAATTTATTAAATCCTTTTTTGTGACATTGTTGTTGATTGAACCCATAACTCAAAGTAAGACTGATTGTAGACCTAAATACCCTATTTGGATAGCTTCCTGTGCTGAAAGCAGTTCATTGTGTGAAAAATGAATGTTGAAGTGAATTTAAATGAGTATTTATGATTAGTCTCACTATCCTTTTGATTTTTATATTATTCTTGATGAATATTTAAGCTTTTTAAGTCATTGGGCTTTTGTAGATGTGCTCAGGTCTGTGACTAAATTGTGCTTTCATACCCTATTGAAGTAAATGTTCATAAGGATAAGTGGAGGTTTTTAATTGGTTTCAAATGGAAGGAATAGGTCTAAAAAATTGTGTTCATTCTCACTTGAATTAAATAGGAGTAAAAACAAATTATTGTTAGCAATACAAGACCCCAAGATAGTGAATATTGCGTCTACAAGCATAGTATGTTAAAGAACTTGATAGAGAAACGTGAACAAAGATATAAGTGAGGTGGATTAATGCATGGAAAATTTCTATAGACATTATAAAGACCTTAATAAACTTGTTATAGTTCTTTAAACTATATACAATGTGTGTTAGATCAATCTAAAGGCTCTCAGGCCTGTAACAGACTTATAAACCCTAGAATTAGGGTTTGGATGATTGCTAGAGAATAAACCAGTGAAAATATACAAAGTTTTGTCATTTGATAGCCCTAAATGGCCCTTAAATATATTTTAGGAGTTTTAAATTATTTCCATGCTAATAATTACAATTATACAAGACTAAGTGTGAAATAGGGAACCCTAGACCTAATAGGCCTAAACAATGACCTAAATGCATGTAGAAAAGAGGTCTAAACAACTAGTTGGTGGTTGAAACTTGGTAATTTGATGGTTTAAGGAAGAGGGTATCTATAATTGAGGGGATTTGTGATATTTGAATCTTTACACCTCCATACAAGGAGTAAAACAACAAAAAAAGGCTACAAGGTTTAAAGAAAAGACAGGGCAGATTTGTCTAAAATTGTCAAAATGCATAAGAGAAGGTTGAGGATGATCTAAGAGATATAATAGATTATGTGAAGTAGAAACAAGTTTCCTAGAACCCTGAATCATTGTGAGTAACCATAAACTAGTGCTTACATATTGTATAACAAGGACTATAGTGAATGAATGAATGTAGGAAGAGATTCTTGAATGAAGTAAAGGGCAGAGTGATAAAATGGTTTAATGTGGTGTGTATTGATGTGAAATAATGTTTTGAGTGTCTTAAAACTTTTAATAAGTAGGTATTTTTAAGTTTTTGTCAATTGGAACAAGACTAGCCTAGTTTTGGCTAAGGAAGATTTGCAAGTTTGCAAGCAAAGTGTCAGAGTAGTGCAGGCTATTAGTAAGAGCCCTGCATCACAAACTCACCAAATTATAAGTATCATTGGGTTGCATGGTTGAGTTAATCTCAACTTCTTGGTGGCATCTCAATTCTACTCCAAAGTTGGGGGCATGTGTTTTCCAACACCTCTCTCTCTCTCTCTCTCCTTAGATATATGCACTTAAAAAATTTATCTACATTTATATTAATCTCAGTTTCAAAACCTTACAATGACACATATTTTTTAAAAATGACTTGTAATAGGAAAGATGGTTATATCAACACACATGTGTACTCCTAAACTTTGCTTTTTCAATTTTAATATATTTCAAATTCAAGTAATTTTAACTCAAATTATATGCACTGATTATACATTGTAACATGATCTTGGTTAAAAGTCAGTCACTAATATATATTTCAAATTAAACTCTATAAAATCACTCAAATTTAACTCAAACAAAGACAAGATGTGCATACACATCCAAGTATTTATTCATTTCCTTTAACCTATCAATTTCATTACTAGATTAAAGTGGGGGTAAATGTAGATGATATTGTGATTATATAACACCTTAGTCTTGTACATTTCACAAACTTATAACCTGGCTATTCCTCATAGTTATACACATGACTTTCTTCTACAAGCCTTGCATATGCTCTATCTTGTGCTCCTTAACCTATCTCTTAGCCCAACCAACCTTATATTTTTGACACAAACATCCCATCTTGCCGAGAATACTTAAAATGTACTTATCTTATACCTTTGTAAATTTTTGAGCCTATGCTTTCTCTCCTTCTCCCTTGACACTAACTTTTGGGATAAATAATAGCATCAACATTACTATCCTGAATCGAATCAAGTGTCTAGTGCCCTAAAGTCATCTAATTTATAAATGAAACATATCATAATGGGCAACCTAATTGATTTAATGTAAGTTATCTCCTGATAGGATTCATATAAATATAATATCAACCCTGATTCATTACTCACCTAGTCATCAGACCAAAAGAGGACTAAAAAAACACTCAAGTTACCAAAATCTTTCATATTCTACCCTATTTTGATATTAATCAAAGGAATAACCCAACTACAGGTCTAAAGTACTAAAGGAGTAGTCATAAGATCATATTTGCCAAGTTACAAACTAGGTTAATGTTGTAATTATTTTACACACATTTTATGATTCACACATAAGCCAACATGTAGGGGAGAACTACAGAGTTTGAAGCTCTCTTCTTGATTATTGGTTATGTAGGCAGTGCCCTTTGACAGTGGGGTCATTATGGGTCATCTCAACACTATGTGCCCACTAACTCATTTTTCTCCAAGGTTATATTAAAGATGGAAAACTATGGTTTTTCCATTTCATCAGGAGTGACAGTCCATGGCCTAGATCTGAATGCACTAGAACAAAGGAAAATCTATTCCCAAAAACATCCAGGTGGTCACATCATGTTTGAGTAGATATTCCATACTAGACACTAGCATCAAACCTAAACAGTATCATCAACATAACCATCCCAAGATGATGCAAGTATCTAGAGAGCAAAAGGCACTAGATCCATAATCTAATGACTGATCTAGAACTATCTTTCTACCTACTTTCTACTTGTACTAAATCCATACCTACATTAGCATCAAAACCAAGTACTTTCGTTTATGTCATTTTTATATCTTACATAGTTTTACTTTCCATTAATAGTCTATCTCAGTTAATAAATTTAGCATATGATACATCTAAGTTTAGCACATAAATTGGCCAATTGTAGATCTGATATTCACCTTTATGCCATATCATTTCTACATCCTTAACCCTCTCTACCTAAGTAGGATTACTCAATCTAAATTAGTGTTAAACAACTAGGTAGAGTAGCCCCATGTCCACCCTCTTTAGCATTAGTATAATAAAGCTTAATCATATGCAAAATAAGTGTGTCAATAAACACATGAAGCATGTAAAAAGTGTCCATCTCAATAACCTCCTTTACTATAAAGGGAATCTGAGGCTGAAATGGATTTTGAATAAGGACTCTTGCAGGTCAATTAGGTGCATAACATGTACCTGGTCTATCCTACACATATTATTTTCCTTGGCCCTAAAACTCTAAGTAGACAAAATAATTGGGAATCTCATTAAGGATAAACTTGCAATAGAATTTCCTCAAAAATTACAATGGAACCTCATGGTTGTTACAAAGTGGGTAATAAAATACCATCCAACATCAGTCCCAAAAATTGTTTCTTATCAAATTATACTAGCATCGATGGACTGGGAACCTTTTTGTTGATAATGAAAAAGGTGCATTGGCTGATGGATCAATGAATAATATATAGATTTAGACTTTTTTATTTCAATATCCTTCACATCATGTGTTGACAACTTGTTAGCATAGTAATCCCTACATCTTTATCTATAATATGTCCATCTATTAATTTGACTCATTTTCAAGTCAACTTGGCCGACTACTTATCCCTCATTATTCTAATTGTATCTTCAATTTATATTTTGTTTTTGACTATATGTGCATCCAAATCCTCCTAAATACATGGGGGTTATTATCGAATTGTAGGAGGGTTAGGAGCAGAGTTAAGAGGGTATTGTCTTGCACTTGAATAGGTTATTCAAATAAAAAAAAAATGTTCCAAAAAAAATACTTGTTAAATTTTTTTTGTTAATAAGTATGATTTGCTATTGCTTACATCCCCTCCACATCAATATTATCAATTTGTCAACCTAACTAGAAACTATGGTGTGTTTTCTCCTCCTAGCATCAAAAAGTGAACACAGTTCTTCATTTGAGGGCAGAGAAGAGATGCTTGAGGGCAAACTAAATTTTTGTTTGGATGTGGGTTTTTTTTTTTTTTTTTGTTATGTTTAGCCAATATAACTTATAACATGTATTCTTTATAGATTACAAAATGTGTACATGTTATGGCTTGATATTTACCAAGCCTAATTTTTCATAAGCATATGCATTATGCAAAATGTCCATAGAATTATCCCCTAACTCCATATACTTACCCACTTGCTACCCATTTTAGTAATCACTCTCAAGAATCTATCTTTTAGTTCATCAATTATTTCTTCCAAATTCACTTCCATTTTTTCTTCTTCCTCATCATATAATTCATTTATGACAAATCCTATGTGTTGTGTAGTTTTCATAGCCTCTAATGTGGCTTGGATTCCTCTCATCATGTCCACTAAAACCACAACTTTTGGTCCTCTTCCTATTCTATCGACAAGTATTGATATCTTTGTCATTTTTTTACTCGTAATTAATAATAAAACTCCCTACACTTTATACCCAACACTCTCTATATTAGAATATGTCTTCACTACTTTCTACCCAAACTTGTAAATGTGGTGAACATTATTTACTTCATAGGATACAACCCACTATAATACCAATTGACATATTCATAGTTAGGGATTTCAATGAAGGACAACCTTAGATCATGTAGCCTTAGATCTCAACCCTCCACAAAATAAAAATACATAATATGTACGTGAAATAAATTGTAACAGTATAATTTGTATTGAATTCAATGAGGTAAATTACAATGCAAACTCATTACACTATTTTAATCTAGATATAGAATTTTTTATTTATAGTATCAAAAACATCCCATAAGAAACATATTATTTCCTATACCAATATTTTTTTAGTGGTGAATCTTTGTTAATTCATAAGTATTCTATTTTTTGAAGTTAGTATTTAGAAATTTTATGGGGTAGCTGACAATGCGAGATCACCTAAATTTAGGGTAGAATTTAAATTTAAAGGTCACCTTGCCTAATTATTAATAAAAAATTCCTCTTATAAATGTATGTCATCAGTTCTAAAAAAGCCTATTTGGGGGCATTCTTTGGGTGTCAAATGATAGGAAGAAGGTGTCAAACAACATCAAGCAGGTGTTAGATGATCACAACTAGCTGTCAGGCAACCACAACCAACTCCCTATCATGTAACTGCATTTAGCTACCAAGCGACCATAACTAGCCTTCATGCAATCACAACCAACTATCAAGTGACCGTACAAAGTTATTAGACAATTTTAACCAACTATAGAGCAATAAAAGTCATATGTCAGGTGACTACAACCAAATGTTAGGCAATTATCTTTAGGATACAGCTATTGGGCAACTACACTCAATTACTAAGCGATTGCAACTAGTTGTTGGGTGATTGCAAAGATCTATCAGGTGATTGCAACTAGCGATTGAGAAAATATAAATAGACATCATTTATCTACAGAGTTGATTTAATGGCTTATTCTAAGATTGGTAAGGCATCAAGGAAATTTTAAAAATAAAACATGTTATCTTATTTTAGCCATAGGGCAAACATAGGTATAAATATGAAATTATACATTGTTATTATTTATTCATTCTTATTAGGGATCAATAGTAATTAATGTCTACAACCATTTTGCTTGAAAACCCCATTGATAACAGTATTGAAGATATGCCTCCACTCAAAGATGTACTTGAGTATGAAATGTCAAATAGAATTACCTGAGTAGAATATAATGATATGCATGCATGGGAAGACTTACCTAGGTATGAAATACGATATAGATGTATTAAATATTATTTGATTTACTATTTTATTATTTATTTCCACTTTTGTTACAATATTTATTAATAATTAGTTTACAACCATTTTTCATGTAGAACCCAATGATAATAGTATTGAAGATATGCCTCCACTCGAAGATGTTCCTAGGTATCAAATTCAAAATAGAGGTATTAAATATTATATGATTTATTATATTTTTAATAATTTACAATTTCATATTAAGGACCAATTTTTAATAATAATTACAAGATCTATACTCATTATAAAATTAAAACCCACTGATGACCCTTTTGAAAATATGTCTCCATTAGAAAACATCCTTGGGTATGAAATGTCATCATTGAATTTAAGTAAAAAGACACTCGAGGACATCATCATGGACATTGATGAGTACCCAATACCACCGGATGAGATTTCTACTCAACCAACACAATCTTCAGTTGAAAAAAGTATTAAAAAATGTGCAAAAGAAGAGAAGTGCATGGACAATTAGAAGGTCATTTAAATTTGATAGGACAACTAAATACCCATTCATTAAACTTGTACAATAGGGAAACAATACTCAAATGCCAAAAAAAATGTAAATGTATAATATGCAATTGAAAACTTGGAAAGGACCACAAAATGTGACTTGAGTTAGACACAATTGAGAAACATTGTGGCAAAATATATGAGTCTGTAAAAGACAAAGATGGATAAATCAAAAGAACAATGAGATGGAAAAATACAAAAGAATGCATGCATCACTGTTACACAACAGAGTACGAAAATCATCAAAAACATCGACACCTCATTGAAAAAAGATGAATAATTATAATTTAATTTGGAAAAGTTACTCAGTTTAATCTACTTGGAAAAAACACACAATTTTCCACTTTATATAACGTTCTGAAAAGAGGCAGACCAATCTTTTATTTTTTAGATTACAAGATTTTATTTTAGTATATTGGATTGCATAACATTTCATAATCACATTGGTCAGATAACAGTGTTTGGGAGATGGAAAAATGCCTCACGGTGATTGAAAATGCAGAATTGAAAGAAAAATTAAAATCATCACAGTTTATCTCAATGTTCATTGATGAGGTAACAATAGTTGACAACACATCATGGGTTTACATGCATGTTCATATATTTGAGAACTATTCAAGGCTACCTCACCTATTATCTATAAGTGAAATGAAATAAAATTGCAATGCTAAGCACCTTTACAAATTGGTTATTTCTAATTTGATAGGTATTATTATGATGAATTATTATGATATAGGTACCAAGTTAGTGTGTGCTAGTGAAAATAGTGCAACAGTAATGCAGGGAAACAAAATTGGTTTGTGTTCACCTAAAAACAATAGTTGCCCCATATATGACCCCAATCCACTACATGACATATAAAATAAATCTTGCTTACAAAAATTTTAGCACATTTCAAAATGTTACAAAATTGGAGGAGCTTATCCGTGACTTGCATGCATACATGTCAAGCAGTGTAAAAAAGTTTTTAGAGTTACATAAATTTATGATTGGAGTGATTGATGGTACAAAAATATTAAAATATGTTGATACAAGATGGATTTCTATGTATGAGCTTGCATGTAGAATATTTGAAAAATATCAATCATTGACAGGTTTTATGTTAAAATTAGGATAGATGTTGACAAGGTAAAATATTTATTGTATTATTTGATAGATTTTGAAACCCTACTAACATTGTGTGGTATTCTACCCATGTTGAAAGAAACGCATTATTTGATGAAACATGTGCAAGAGAGATCCATATATATTGTTGACTTCATATGGTTGAGTAAATAATTTGTCAATATCTTGATATATTATACTACTCAAATGAAAGTTTTAAGGGACCAAAATTTGACAGTCAAAATTTTTTAATAGATATTAAGGACCCCAAAAACTATTTGAAATTCAATATTAATGATCACCTTTGTGTTGTCGTTAATGGAAAGGAGATACCATAACACACTTTCCAAAGATGAATTGATGTGGTTGGAGTATAAATTGAAGAATTACCTACATCATGAATTCTATATGATAATGCCATAAATGAGATGCGAATGAAATTGAGAAACAATTTAAAAAGATTATTTGTTGAAATTCAAGATCAATTTCAAAGGAATGAGTTACTTAAATCCATGGGAGTGGTGAATCATATAGTTTTAAAATATTCTATAGGGTAAAGAAATAACAAGTAATTTATTTATCAAATACATGGGTACTCTCATTAATCATTTCAGTAAGTTTGTAGAAATTAATGGAGTTGAAGTTGAGGGTATTTTGCAAAAATATTTACTAAAAAAATAGTCAATACAATTTGGAATTACAATAGTTTAACAATATCATGCCTTGAATGAACCAATAAAGAAAAAAATTATTACAAGGCTATGGAAGAAAGTGTATCCCAACAACGTTTTGCAAGAAACAATTAGTGAATATTTTTGATTATATGAATTATGTAAAACAATGATTTTGGGATTAGTGAAAGATGAAAGGGTATTTATTACATTATATTTTTTCAAATTTAAACTTTGGTACAGATTAAATAAAAATCTTGATACATGTTTGAGGTTGTATGTTTCAAGTTATGCAGTGGATGAGTTTCCATATGAAAGAGCGATTTCACTCTGGAGTTTTAATGCAGAAACATCACTCTAAATGCAAAATTTTGGTTTGTTTCATTATTTTTGAGTCTTAAGAGGATATTAATAGTCTTATTGATCATGTAGGAGTCATTTTTAGGTCTTCATTAGGCTTAAAATTTGAATTTGAGTCTTCTAGCTATTTTCCCACCAAAATGTCAAATTTAAATTTTTAAATATATTTCTATGGTTTTGAGGTCTTTAGCTTTATTTTTTTAGGTTATAATGATTTATATTGGTTATTTTAGGTATCTTAAATGTCTTTTAAAGTTTTTCCACCGTTGTGGTCTTATTTCCTATGTTCAAATTACTTGCAACGTTCAAGAATGTGTCTTGTGCATACAAAGCCTACATTGGAGGCCATCATGAGGTAGTTAGAGATTTTATAAGATCATATAAAGCATGAAAATTTTAGAATTAATCATTATATCATGTATGAAGAAATTTTGATCTCAAATAAACAATAAAATAAAGTTCAGGTTGTACCAAGAAGGTTTTGTCAAAAAAAATTATGTATTGATTGAGAAGGACATGGACATAAATGCATATGAACAACTATTGGATCATGTTTGTGAATAAAATATTGATTATTTTTAATTTAATTAAATTTTTAATATTTAATTCTTTCTTTATTTTTCAGTATAAACCTTCATCTACAAGTGGATAAAGAGGAAATTAGGCTTGAAGACAATTTTGTGTGTTACAACTCATTTTCAAGTGACTTTAAAGGTCTTTTGTGTTGTTTTCAAAAACTATATTGATTGTAAAGGTGTTTTAAGGATATATTAAATTGAATATAATTTATTTAATTCTAAAAAAACCATTGTGAAGAGTAATTGTATCCAAGATTCAAAATCTTTTAACACAATCATGTACCCCATGTTTTGTGTAAACAATCAAGAGAGAAATATTGAGGTCTAAGTCTTTTTGCCATTAATTTGTAAGTGTTTATATTTAAAAAAAGCGTATTTGGGTGGAATAGACCCTTTACAATAATTTTTAGTCCTTGAAACATCTTTTTAATATTGTAATATTAACATTCATACCTCTCAGCCTATTGACGAAACCTAGTTTATGGTCTTGGTAGTTTCTTGGTTTGGGTAGTTCTATTTCATTTCAGACCCTAAAATTTGACCTATATGTTGGTAGTAATTACCTTAATTTGAATAAAATATTTAAATATATTTTTGTCACATTTGGATATTTATGGAGCTAAAACTTAGTTTTGAAGGCAAAGAGATCTAATGGAAGCATCATTGGAAAAAGGTCAAGTAAAGTTAAAGCATCTATATTAGGAGATGGTTCATGAAACCTAGTATGGAGTTTTAAGTCCTTAATGGATACATAAAAATGTCATTTTTTTTATTAAACCTTTGTATACTATTCAAACCATCTGAAAAGGTGTCTTAGGAGGGATACAAGAAGAGGCCTAATTGTGAGGTACATTAGTAAGTTGGTGTACTTCCCTTGCGAGTTGGAGTCTAAAACTTTTTAGAGATAAATAAGAGGATAAAGGGTATCTATAATATCACTTATATTGACTATAACCCTTGTGAATTTTTAAAAATATCTAAATTTTTCATTATGAAGGGCTAGAAAGAGATAGTCTTCAAGAAAGAAAGTTACAAAGTGATTATTTCTCTCTCTCCCTCTGCATCAGATTTATATCAGAGTAGGTTGGGTACTTTAAAGGCTTCAATAAGGTTGAAATTATTAAGGATAATATTGAATTTATTATTTTTTAGTCAGTTATAGTGAAGAAGCCAAAATGCCACCTAGGAAGAATCCAAGAGGAGGTACAAAAATAGGTATCCAAATGGGAGATGCAATCCTGCAAGAGTTAAAAAACCTAGGAGTTAGTTTTGATGCAATATTGATAGTATTAAAGTAAAATAAAATAATAGGATTTGTAACAAGGGATGTTAGTGATAAGGAAGAAGAGGAATCACAGGCACTAGAAGAGGAAGAAGTTAAGTAAGATGAAGAAGGAATAGATAGGCTATTGATGGTAGTCATGGGATAGGGGTCTAGACCCAAAATAAAACATCCCACATATGAAGGAAGCCTTGATGGAGAAGAGATTATTGATTGGATTATAGAATTGGACAAGTAGTTTGATTAAGAGAGTGTACCAAATGAGAACAAGGTGAATTTTACTTTCACCAAGTTAAAAGAATATGCAACTCTTAGGTGGGACTATGTGCATGATGAAATAAGAAATAAAGGTAAGACCAAGATTAAATTTTGGGATATGATGGCAGATAAATTGAAAGCAAAATTCTTTCCTAGTGATTATCACACTAACTTAGTCAAGAAGTTGCAGAATTTAAAGCAAAAGTAGATGGGTGTTAAGGAATATATTGAAGAATTTTATAAGTTGACCATCTAATCAGGTCATGTAGAAGAATATATGGATAAGATAGCTAGGTATATCAATGGTTTGAGATACAACCTTCAAGATGAACTTATCTTGGTAAGTTCAAGAACACTTAAAGAGTGTTTCCAATATGCCTTGAAAGCTGAAGACAAGCTGAATAGAAGACAAACACAACAAATAGAGGTAGAGGTAGAAATTACAAAGGTAGAGTTCAACAAGGAGGAAGGAGACCATACTTTAGAGGTGGATACACATAATGAGTTAACGTCTTAAGTGGATTCATTTGTAAGTGTTTTAAATACGATAAGTTTGTTGGTCATAAGTTTTGAAAATATCCAGAGAATGCTCAAGATAATAGATCAAGAACTGAAAATAGAAATTAAATAATTAAAGGAGAGGAAGAGAGTGTGGATTCTCCATCTCATGTTGATGAAATAGAAGTGGATGAATATTTTTTGATGAGAAGAGTGTTAATCAAGCTACCTAAAGAGAAGGAACTAGCCCAAATGAAGACTCTATTCAAGACAACATGTAAATTTCAAGGTAAGTATTATAAGTTAGTCATTGATTTTGATACCATAGATAATCTATTTGTAATTAATATGGTAAAAAAACATGGCTTGAAAAGGATACCACACCCAAATCCATACAAGGTCTCATGGATGTAAAAGGGACAACAAGTTATTATAAATGAGCAATGTTGGATAGACTTTCAGATTGGAAGATATAAAGATAAGGTATTATGTGACATAATGCCAATGGGCATGTGACATGTGCTTCTAGGGAGGCCTTGAAAATATAACATGAAAGCTACACATGATGTTAAAAATAATGTATACACTTTGGAAAAGGATGGAATTAGCCATACATTGTTGCCACTCAAAGAAGAAGATCATGGACAAAGAACCAATGCAAGTGTCATCATGGTAAGTGAAAAGGAGTTGTTATGCATTATGAAAGAATGATTAACAAACCAATGCTTGTTGTAACAACAATTGATCTGAATGAATTACGTCAAGAGGTTCATTATATGTTGAAGGAGTATGTTTATATAGTGGTGGATGAAATTCCTAATAAGCTACCACCTATTAGGAGCATTAGTCATCACATTTAACTTTTACTAGGTTCTCTCTTGCCTAATAAGGTTGCATACAAAATGACTCCACAAGAGACTGAAAAAATCAAGAAGCAAATCCAAGGCCTCTTAGATAAGGGATTGATCAAGGAAAGCCTCAACCCATGTGCAGTACCAACTACAATAGTTCCTAAAAAATGAGATTGGAGGATGTATATAGATTCAAAAATAATCAAGTACAGACTTCTTCCAAGATTTGAGGATTTGATGGATTATTTGAGTGGTTCTATCTACTTTTCAAAGATAGAACTTAAAAGTGGATATCACCAAATAAGAATAAGAGAAGGGGATGAATGGAATACTACTTTCAAGATAAATGAGGGGATGTATGAATGGCTTGTCATGCCATTTGGTATTACTAATGCCCAAAGAACATTCATGAGACTCATGAATGATGTCTTAAAGCACTTCATTGGTAAGTTTGTGATTTTGTATCTAGTGACATTTTGATTTACAACCCTAGCAAAGAGGCATCATTTGAGGATGGCTATGCAAAGGTTGCATGAGGAGAGGTTGTTGAATAAACTCAAGAAATGTTTGTTCACAAAGACAAATCTTGTTTACCTTGGTTTTGTGATCTCACAAAGTGTGTTGAAGATGGATAAAGGCAAGGTTAAGTCCATCATTGAGTGGCCAACTCTAAGGACAGCCTATGAGGTAAGGAGCTTTCATGGCTTAGTTAGCTTCTATAAGAAATTTATCAAAAATTTTAGGGAGATTTATGTACCCATTGTTGATACTATTATAGAAGATAAAAATAAGTTTGTATTTATTGATATAGTTGAGAGAAATTTTTAGTTTTTGAAGAAGATAATAACATAATAGCCAATGTTGGCACTTCCTAATTTTAACAAGGTGTTTCAAATTGAATGTGATGCAAGTGGAGTGGTTATTGGAGATGTTTTAAGTCAAGAGGGAAGACCTATAGCCTAATTTAATGAAAATTTGAATGAAGTTAAGAAATGGTACTCAACCTATGATCTTAAGTTTTATTCCATGGTTCAAGCCTTGAGGAAGTGGAGATGATATTTAATGCCAAAGGAGTTTCTTTTTTTCATGGAAAACCATGCTCTTTAGTTCATAACCAACTATTTTTAGCACAACCAAAGGTGCATGAAGTGGGTGGAGTACTTGAAGAACTTCACATTTATCATCAAACATAAGAAATAATAAAAAAACAAGGTAGCAGATGCTCTAAGTAGGAGAACTTTACTTGTTAGTGAAATTAAGCTTGAGAGTGGAAGAATAAAGTCAATCAAAGAATTATATGAAAATGATAAATATTTTCAAGATGCATAAAAATATTGCAAGAAGCCCACTATAGTAAATAGGGAGATTTGGATGGAGTATATGCTTCAAGACAGTTTGTTGTTCAAAGGAGTTTAGCTATGTGTGCCACAAAGTTCCATAAGAGACAACTTGATCAAGGAGAAACATTATGGAAATTTGGTTGGTCACTTTGGTCTTCATAAGACCTTAACTCAACTTAGTAATCACTAATATTGGTCTATGATGCAATAAAATGTGAGAAAGTTTGTGGAGAGATGCAAATTTTATCAATATGCAAAGGGAAAATGTGTGAATGCATGACTATACTAGCTCCTACCAATACCAAATAGGTATTTGGACTCTATTAGCATGGATTTTGTTATAGGGTTCCCAAGAACTCAAAGAGGGAATGATTATATCTTTGTCTTTATGGACAAATTTTACAAAATGGCCCATTTCATACCTTTCAAGATAACCAACGATGATACTCATGTGGCCAATTCGTTCTTCAAGGAGGTGGTTAGACTACATGGTATACCATTGAGCATTATTTCAGATAGAGATATGAAGTTCTTAGGACACTTTTGGAGAACCTTGTGGAAGAAGCTATGCACCAATTTTAACTTTAGCTCAGCTTCCCATCCTTAAATAGATGGCCAAACTAAGGTTGTCAATAGAAGTTTGGATAACTTGCTAAGATGTTTGACAAAGGACAGTCCTAAACAATTTGACTTGGTATTGCCTCAAGCAGAGTTTACTTATAATGACTCATCCAATAGGAGCATTGAAAAGAGTCTATTTCAAGTGGTGAATGGTATGCACCCAATGGGATTCTTTGAGTTGAGATACTTAGGCAAAATGGAGAAAATAAGTGTTAATGGAGAGGAGTTTGCCATTTCCATTTAAAAGGTACATGAGCAAGTAAAGAAATAGTTAGAAATAAGTGTGGACAAGTAAACAACATGCTAATTTATAGTGGAGAGAGTCAATTTATAGATTTAAGATATGGTATTGGCTCATTTGAGGAAGAAAATATTTCCCAAAGGTGAATATATCAAGTTTAAGATGAAGAAGACTGGCCCATGCAAGTTCATAAGAAAGTTTTCCAATAATGCTTATGAAATAAACTTTCTTAGTGGCATAGATATCTCTAGTATATTCATTTTAATTGACTTATATCCATACAAGGAAGGAGATATGTAGGATCAACCAGCTATAATTCAAGACACAATAGTCCAAAAGTGGGTAGATCAGCTACCACAAACAAAATAAGAACTTAATCTTATCTTGGCCAAGAAAGTTGTAAAGAGAACAAGAGGAATAGATTACTATCAATATTTAGTGAAGTGAAAACATCATCTTGTATAGGATGCCACTTGGATGAAAATAACAAACATTATTAAGCATGGAGGTACTCTTGAAGACCTCATGAACAAGGGTTCATGAGTCAATTTTTTGTTTCTAGGGGTATGATGTAGGATCATCACTCCAAATGCAAAATTTTGGTTTGTTTCATTATTTTTGAGTCTTAAGAGGATCCTAGTAGTCTCTAAGATAATATAGGAGTCATTTATAGGTCTTAATTAGTCTTAATTTTTCAATTTGAGTCTTCTAAGAATTTACTCGCTAAAATGCCAAATTCATATTTTTGATTATATTTATATAGTTTTGAGTTATTTATATTGATTGTGTTAAGTTATAGTGATTGATCTTAGTTAGTAAAGGTGACTTAAAGTTCTTTGAATGTATTTTAAGTTTGGTTACCCTTGTGGTCTTATTTCCTATGTTAAAATTATTTGCAACATTCAAGAATGTGTCTTGTGCATACAAAAGTCTATGTTGGAGGCCATCATGAGGTAGTTGGATATTTTAAAGGATCATATAAATCATAAAAAGGTTTGAATGAATCATTTATGAATAAGGTATGAGCTCCAAGAAATTTTAAAAAAAAAATTAGGTTGCACCAAGAAGGTTTTGTCAAAGAATTATGTGTATTGCTTGAGAAGGACATGAACATAAATGCATATGAACAACTATTGGATCAAATTTTTGAATTCAAGATTGATTCTTAGTAATTGAATTACATTTTTGATATTGAATTCTTGCTTAAGTTTGTAGTAAAACCTCCATCTATAGGTGGATAAAGAGGAAATTAGGCTTAAAGATAATTCTTTGTGTTACATCCCATTTTCAAGTGACTTGAAAGGTATTTTGTGTTATTTTAAAAAACCATATTGATTGTAAAGGTGTTATAATAATATATTACATTGAATGGAATTTTTTGAATGCTCGAAAAACCATTGTGAAGGGTAACTTCATCCAAAAATCAAACTATTTTGACACAATCTTGTACCCTATGTTTTGTGTGAACAGTCAAGAGAAAAATGTTGAGGTCTGAGTCTTTTTTCCATTAAGTTGTGAGTGTTTCCATTTTAAAAAAGTGTTTCTATTTATTTTTACTATTGTAATCCTAAAATTCATATCTCTCAACCTAGTGAAGAAACCTAGTCTAGGGTCTTCACCATGTCTTAGTTTGGATAGGTATACTTCATTTCAAACCCTAAAATTTGACTTGTAGCTTGATTTTGATGACGTTAAGGTGAATCAAACATTTCCCTAGTGTTTTTTCATGTTTGGAGAGTTCTGGTGCTAAAACTCAGTTTTGAAGGCAAAGAGACTTAATGGAGGCCTAATTGGAAAAAGGTCAAGTAAAAGCATCTATCTTAGGATTTGGTTCATGAATCTTGGTAAGAAGTTGTAAGTATTTAATGGGTGTCTAAAAATATCATTTTTTTATTTTTAAATTCTATATACTAGTTAAACCATCTGAAAAGGTGTCTTAGGAGGGTTACAAGAAGAGGCCTAATTGTGAGGTACAGTTGTAAGTTGGTATACTTCCCTTAAGAGTTGGAGTTTGAAACTTTGTAGAGACAAAGAAGAAGATAAAAGGTGAAATAGACTTTATATTGATTAGAAACCCTATAAATTTTTAAAAACATCTAAATTTGTCCTTGTGAAGGGCTATAAGGAAATAGTCTTCAAGAAATAAAGTTGCAAAGTGATTATTTCTCTCTCTCCCTCTACATCAAGTTATCTTACTGAAAGAAGAAGAGTCACTAATATAGCTACCAAAGAGGATATTGAAAATGCCACTAAATTTATACATTTAAATGTCAATGATGAAGCATGTGTTGTAAAAAGGTTGTTCCAGCTACTTGATTTTTAGTTTATATGTATTTAAAATATACTTGAATTAAATTTTGTCATGATAAATTTTGTTATTTATTGAATAATATTTTCTTTTTTTAATTCATAAATCAATTACGTAGCAAGTAGTCTTGTCTTGAATAGTACTTCATATGATCAATTATGTTATTTATGAATGGATTAATTGATTTCTTTACCAATAGTATGTATGACATTGGCACAATGACATGAAATGTAGACGAACATTTGTATGACACTAACACACATCTACATATGTTGACAGACATCTACTTATATAGATGGTCATCTACATTATTCACAGATGACATCATCATTATCATTCGTCGATGTACATTTAAAAATTATCCATATCATTAAGCGACATCTAGTCCCTTAATAACTTTAACAATTATTCATTTTCATTTCAATCAAATTAAATTGTTTTCTCCAAAACCTAGTCATAAAAACATTGTTACTACAAATCTAATTGAAAATCAATACTCACATTTTAAAAACATATACCATGTATATAGGGTACCTAAATTAATTTTTTTTAAAGTATTACTATTGACACAGAAGATTGCACCCTTGGCAGGAGGCCGAGCTCTTGCCTTCTTCACGCAACAATGGAAACTCCTCTCACCTGTGGGATGGCGAAGCTGGAGAGGAGAGTCTCTTGATAAGGGCTAGCTCCCTTTGATGCATCGTGTTGTTTTTAGCAAGAGAAAAACACATATATAGATATAATAAAGGGGGGATGAAAAGGGAGAGACATGCAAGAAAAACAAACCTACTCTAAAAGAGGTGATGCACCAAAATAAGTCGACCTTCACACATCCACTCTCAGAATCAGACAAATACATACATACACTACACACTTGGCAGAAGGACCAGGCTGCAAAAGACTGGCAGGAAGGATTTCATGAAAACACATGAAATAAAAAATCACTGAGGCGCTGTGAAATGCACACTGTAAGTAACTCCTTCTGTTCTGGTCTTCTCAAATGTCAGCTCTTCTCCTTTTAGTTATAGAAATGGCACCTTGTAGATAAAAGGTCTGCTGGTGTTGAACCTGTGAGATCATCAAGAAACAATGACTAGACATAGACAAACACTCCAGACATACTCTGAAATATCTATCCAAATGGAGGTAAAAAATTGTGTTTATTTGATTCAGGTGAAATTTTGCTAGGGCTATGATTTACAAATGTGGAAGATGATTACAAAAAAGACAAGTATCAAATATATATGAGAGAACAAAGAAGCCTATGTGATGTTCCTTCAACAAGTGGCCATCACGTCCCTTCAACAAGTTGCTGAAAACATTAATGAGATGTGGGCTTTGTCTGTTTGAAGTCCGCATTTTTAATGTCAAAATGCGGTTTGTCCACCCATTAAATGTAAAATGGAGAAAACCAGTTACATTACTTAGTTTTTGTGTCTTCTCATGATCAATTCGAAGGAACTATTTCACCTACTGGAGTCACTTCTCAAATTGGTGCCACTTGGACTTAACTGCTTGCTCATTTCGTGAATGTCTTCTTGTCCTTTTCTCAATTTTGTCTCTATATGGCTTATTCAGCCCCCTCAAGGCTATTGCATTAAGGTGCTTGAATCAAGATGTTGAACTGAGATGAATCAGGCCAAAACAATGAACCAAGCCCAGACTGAGCATGAACTTGAAGATGGACTTGCAACCCAAAATTGACTGGGTTTGAAAAGCCAGAGAAGAGGTTGACCACAATTTTGCCAGGGGGCAAAAATTGGTCAATAGATGGCGACTCATAGGGGAAGCATGCCTATCGTGCTTAGAACTCAGTTGCCTAAAAATCCATTGGGCACGAAGTCAGATGCAGCTATAAAATATTTAGCAATAGCCCCAAAGATTCGAGAATCAAACATGAAGCTTTACCCCACATGCAAAGGGAAACACATAAGGCTAGAAAACACTACTTGTGCAACTGCACTTAGGGAAAGCAGGAAAAGAAACTAAAAGCAAACTACTATATACAACTAACTAGGAATGTTTGACCCACCCTCCTGGGTCAAAGGGAAAATTTCTTAAGTCCCCTTCCTGGCAAGAAGACTTATGGTGCCAGGCAAGTAGCTGAATGAAAAGGAGATTTGGTGATCTGCTCCTCTTGCCTATCACCTGAGTTGGTTGGTATCTGAGTGAATCAGAATCAAACATGCCTCCAACATACATGTATTCTTCTTGTCCCTAGAGGCTTGTTGAATGTTGGTTCTTCATATTGGTGCTCTTCACCAATAAATCAATGGTTGTTGGCTTATCACCGTTAGCCCTTTGACATGTATTGCTCCCTTACAGTGCATCATGGTCTGACTTGTTTCCTTCTACCTCATTGAAGATCTGGTTAGACTCATCCTCTACTTCCTCTTGGCCTTCATTTTCACTCATGATAGCCTCTTGAAGAACTACAGATTGGATCTTCTGCTCCTCACCTGCCTCTTGCAAAACAGGGTCCTCCTTGAGAAGGGGTGAAGTGGGAAAACCGTGTGGAAGAGGAGGCAGCCCTTGAGCAAGAATCGAATGATTATCCTCCTTCCACTTGGTTAGCACTTCATCTATATCTGGTGTGGCCTGACAGCTCTCTTGGAGGTGTGTGGACAGGCTGGGTTCAAACAGGTCCAACACACGTTGGTTGAGGAATCTCATTTGGGACTCCAACTCTGCAATTCTCCTGGCTAGACCTTCTTGGAAGAGCCTTTCTTGGAGATCATAGGAATCATGGGTAGGAGCAACTTCATCTTCTTCAAGGTTTTGAACAAAACCTTTCTTTTCCTCTTTCTTGCCCCGTGATTCCACTATTTCCTTCCAAGTCAGGAGCATACCATCAGGGTGAAAGATCTCAGAATTGGAATTTGCCCTTTTGGTTGAAGGGCAACTAGGAGGGTTGCTTGGGGAGATGCCATAAAGAGGTTGAGTCTGATCAAAATTATAGGAAGGACAACAAGGTCCATGATTTTGTGCAGAGGGATTATACATACAAAAGTGTGATTTTTGATGGCACCAAGCTGCTTAACCAACAGATTCAACTCAGAGTCGCCATTGGTGTTTGATGCAAAGCCTCCAAAGGCTAGTCAGTTGAAGAACACACCAAAAATTCTTCAACTCTTTGGACGCAACTTGTCCTAGTTGGTCCCACCAGGCATGCTAGAAACTATTGACGCAGAAGATTGCACCCTTGGCAGGAGGCCAAGCTCTTGCCTTCTTCACACAATAATGGAAACTCCTCTCTCACCTGTGGGACGGCAAAGCTGGAGAGGAGAGTCTCTAGATAAGGGCTAGCTCCATTTGATGCATCGTGTTGTTTCTAACAAGTGCAAAACACATATATATAGATATAATAAAGGGGGGATAAAAAGGGAGAGAGATGCAGGAAAAACAAACCTACTCTAAAAGAGGTGATGCACCAAAATAAGTCGACCTTCACACATCCACTCTCAGAATCAGACAAATACATACATACACTACACACTTGGCAGAAGGACCAGGCTGCAAAAGACTGGCAGGGAGGCTTTCATGAAAACACAGAAAATAGAAAATCACTGAGGCGTTGTGAAATGCACACTGTAAGTAACTCCTATTTTGGTCTTCTCAAATTTCAGCTCTTCTCCTTTCAGCTGTAGAAATGGCACCTTATAGATAACATGTCTACTGGTGTTGAACCTGTGAGAGCATCAAGAAACAATGACTGGACACAGACAAACACTCAAGACATACTCTAAAATATCTATCCAAATGGAGGTAAAAAACTACGTTTATTTGATTCAAGTGAAATTTTGTCAGGGCTATGCCTTACAAATGTGAAAGATGATTACAAAAATGACAATTATCAAATATATATGAGAGAACAAAGAAGCCTATGTGGCATTCTTTCAACAAGTGGCCATCGCGTCCCTTCAACAAGTTGCTCAAAACATTAATGAGACACGGGCTTTGTCTATTCGAAGTCTAAATTTTTAATGTCAAATCGTGGTTTGTCCACCCATTAAATGTAAAATGGAGAAAACTGTCAAGTTGTTGAGCTAAAAGCTTCAACTCTTTGCAAACAGAAGGAACAAAAGGTTGCTGAGATCCAGGAGCACTGGCGTCGGTAGCAGGACCGACGTCAGTCGTGACCAGTGCAGAAGGCCACCAGCGATGGCAGAGAGTCGACCGACGTCGACAGAACCAGGCAAGCAAGGACCGGCGTCGGTCGCCTGTGTGTTCCAGAACTGTTCGTTGCACAGACAGTTAGTTAAGTGAATGAATTGTTTGCATGCAAAGGCCAGTTAGAGTCTTGAGCTACGAGGATAATTGTCTAAATTAAGAGTCTAAGTTATTGTTCAAGTCTGGGATCTATTTATAGACCCATTGGCATGTATTGTAATTGGTACAAGATAAGAAAGGCAAGGAAGTTCCTTCTAAGTGTAAGATCATTGAGTTGCAGGTTGTTGCAAGCTCATAGGAGATCTACATGTGTGAGTATGGTCTGTTGAATTGCAGGTTGCAAGTTCATGGGAGATCAACTTGAAGTGCTTTAGAGTGCTTGGTGAACTGGCAGGGTTATTACTGACTAGTTGGAGAGGTGAACACCAATTCTGTTTGTGAGTTGGTTGTTGGGACCATTTTTGGTAGGAGAGTGTTGTAGAAGAATTACTGTACACTTGAGGTGTGGGAAGCTTGTGTAAGATGGAAGAGTGTGGCGGCTCTTTATTGTATTCTTTTTGTAAAGTGTTAATACAAGATAGTGTATTGTCTCTCATATTCTGTGCTATTGGTGAATTCTAGTTACTTATATTTCTGGTTATTTCTGCATTTATAATTGCTTATATTTGGTAATCATATTGTGCTCTATCTGAGGAGCAAGATCCTAACAAGAGGGATCAGGACAAAGTGTGTTTGTTCTTATGATCCCCCATCAATTGGTATCAGAGCTTTGGTTAGGATACTAACAGATTGGATTAGATCTGGTTAGTGTGTTTTGATTACAGGTTACTCATAGGGTTTCTGTTTGAGTGGGAGTTGAGCAATGGCAGAAGACAGTAAGCTACGAATGGAAAAGTTTAATGGCAAGAACTACCAACTGTGGAGGATGCAGATTGAGAATTATCTGTATCAAAAAGATTTGTACTTACCATTGGGAGGGGTTAATTGCAAACCCTCGGATATGAAAGATGAAGAATGGGAGGTTCTTGATCGGAAGGCTCTGGGATCTATTAGATTGAGTCTTGCATCATCTGTGATTTCCAGCTTATCACAATGTAAGACAACGGTGGAGTTGATGGAATCTTTGGCAACTTTATATGAAAAACCCTCAGCTTCTAATAAGATATTTCTTATGAAGCGTTTATTTAATTTGCAAATGTTGGAAGGTGGATCTGTTCATAGCCATCTTAGTGATTTCCATGGTTTGGTAAACCAGTTAAGTTCAGTCAATATTGTATTTGATGATGAAATTAGAGCTCTCTTAATCTTGTGTTCATTACCTGAAAGTTGGGAAGGTTTGGTAATGGCAGTTTCTAATACTGTGTCTCCTTCAAAAGTCTTAAAAGTGGATGATGTTGTGAGTGTGATCTTGAATGAAGAGACGCAGGAAAAGCACAGGTGAGTCATCAGGGAATGCTTTGAGTGTTGAAGGCAGAGGAAGGCAAAGAGAGAAGATAGAGCATGGGAGATCAAGGTCCAAGATAGGCAGGAGATCCAAGTCCAGATATCGCAGAATAACCTACTGGAAGTGTGGAAAGCAAGGGCACTTAAAGAGAGATTGCAGATCAGGTGAAGATTAGCATGAAGGACATGAAGAAGAAGCAAATGTTGCAGATTATGCTGCACGGGATGCTCTGGTATGTTCTTTGGATAAACTAAAATCTTGGGTTTTAGATTCTGGTGCCTCTTTTAATGCATCCCCACATCGAGAATTTTTTTATGAGTATGTCTAGGGAGACTTTGGAGAAATTTGTGTAGGGGATGGTAAGCCTTATCAGATTGTTGGCAAAGGGAAAGTGAAGCTGAAACTGCAGACAGGTAACACATGGGTGTTAAAAGAGGTCATGCATGTCCCAATTCTGGAGCAGAATTTAATTTCTGTTAGAAGTTTGGGTGATGAGGGTTGCACAGTAACTCTCACAGTGGACTCTTGGAAGGTTACCAAGGGTACACTTGTTGTAGCTAGAGGTAAGAAAGTAGGTACGCTTTATCTATCTACTTGTATTACTGATTCTCTTTCTAGGTTATCTACTTCAGCTGTAGATTCAGAGATGTGGCTTGATAGGCTTGGTCACATAGATAAGAAGGAGATGCTTGTTCTTGAATCAAAGGATATGCTTTCAGATTTGGAAGGTATGGATCGTGATTTTTGTATGCAGAAGAAGAAGGTGACGTTTCTTGAGGAATCCGATGTTAGTGACAAGAACAAGAAAGCCTTAGTTTTCAAGGAGAAGGTGACGGACAGAGTTCAGCACAAGATGCAGAAGAATTCTAAGCAGAGCAAGGGTGTTTTAGAGAAGGATTTGATCCAAAAAGAGCTCGTGGGAGAAAGTCAGGTCTCACTAGAAAAACACAGAGACCGACATCGGCAGGAAAACCGGCGTCGGCGTCCAGACAGGGACCGACGTCGACTATGTGCAGATCGACGTCGGTGACTCAAAGCAGATAACTATCAGCATCGGCTAGGGGAAAATGACATCGGCAAAGGGGCAGTCGCAGGGAACCGACATCGGTCGGGTGCAGACTGAGATGTGACCGGCATCGGTTACTGAGACAAATTTTGGGTGGACAGCAAGCTGTCATGGAGTCTCAAGCGCCCATATGGAGGACTGAAGGCATAAGTAAGTTCTTAAATTCATCATTTCCCTTCTCTACACTACTTGTTGCTCACTTATGGCATAGGACCAGGAAGTTATTGAAGAAGCAGAATAGGTAGATCCAGGAAACAATGGGAGCTTGGCATGGATGAGGATGTGATTCCTTGGAGGAGAACCAAATAGTTGTTTTGAGTAGAGTGGCCAGCTAGAAGTAAGCACTGAGAGACGAATGGATGTTCAGAATGAAGAAGAGCAGAAATGGATACGTGAGACAGAAGATCAGGGTATATGGTCTTGTATAAGCTGTAGGGCAATGGAGGTTTGATCATTGTGTTTCTCTTTACCAGGTTAGATAATACTAGCTACATTATCCTATTACTATATGATGTGCTTGTTGCAGGGTTACATATACAGGGTATTGTTGAACTAAAGGTAAAGCTAGTTCAGGTGTTTGTCATGGAGAATCTGGGAGCATCAAGATTCTTTTTCATGAGTGTGTTTTAGAGACATGGTAGGTCATATGTTGACTTTGTTTCAGGATGATTGTGTGAGACCGGTTAGCACGCCGATGGTTAGACAGTTCTATGAACTGTGTCTTGATTCACATAATGAGGTTGAGTGCATGGTATGTACTAAACCTGAGTTTTCCCAAGCAGTGGGAGTTGTCACAAGTTGGAGCCAATTCGGGAGAGAACCATTGGAGGGTAGTTCAGTGGATTCTTACAGGGACTAGCATCAGGTGCACATGTTATGCAGGTTCACGTTATTTTTGACATGGTTTGTAGATGTGGATGTGGCAGGTGATTTGGGTGACAGGTTTTGCACTACAGGTTTGTGGTGGTTGGTCTTCAAGACTGATCTTGAGGAGGGATACAAAGCCAAGGGAACAAACTAGATGGAGTACAGGTACAGATACAGGTTGCAGTTGTTTATCTCCAAGTGGGAGATTGTTAAGTTGTGGAGTTAAAACCTTCAACTCTTTGCAAACAAAAGGAACAGAAGGTTGCTGAGATCCAGGAGCATCAACGTTGATAGCAGGACCGATGTCGGTCGTGACCAGTGCAGAAGGCCACCGGCGACGGCAGAGAGGCGGCCGACGTCGGCAGAACTAGGCAAGTAGGGACCGGCGTCAGTCGCCTATGTGTTCCAGAACTGTTCATTGCACGGATAGTTAGTTAAGTGAACGAAGTGTTTGCATGCAAAGGCCAGTTAGAGTCTTGAGCTGCAAGGATAATTGTCTAAATTAAGAGTCTAAGTTATTGTTCAAGTCTGGGATCTATTTATAGACCCATTAGCATGTATTGTAATTGGTACAAGATAAGGAAGGCAAGGAAGTTCCTTCTAAGTGTAAGATCATTGAGTTGTAGGTTGTTGCAAGCTCATAGGAGATCTACATGTGTGAGTATGGTCTGTTGAATTGCAGGTTGCAGGTTCATGGGAGATCAACTTGAAGTGCTTTAGAGTGCTTGGTGAACTGGCAGGGTTATTACTGACTAATTGGAGAGGTGAACACCAATTCTGTTTGTGAGTTGGTTGTTGGGACCATTTTTGGTAGGAGAGTATTGTAGAAGAATTACTATACACTTGAGGTGTGGGAAGCCTCTGTAAGGTGGAAGAGTGTGGCGGCTCTTTATTTTATTCTTTTTGTAAAGTGTTAATACAAGATAGTGTATTGTCTCTCATATTCTGTGCTATTGGTGAATTCTAGTTACTTGTATTTCTAGTTATTTCCGCATTTATAATTGCTTATATTTGGTAATCATATTTTGCTCTATCTGAGGAGCAAGATCCTAACAAGAGGGATCAGGACAAAGTGTGTTTGTTCTTGTGATCCCCCCATCAAAAATCGGTTACATTACTTAGTTGTGTCTTCTCATGATCAATTCAAAGGAACTATTTCACCTGCTGGAGTCACTTCTCAAATTGGTGCCACTTAGACTTAACTACTTGCTCATTTCATGAATGTCTTCTTGTCCTTTTCTCAATTTTGTCTCTATCTGGCTTGTTCGGCCCCCTCAAGGCTATTGCATTGAGGTGCTTGAACCGATATGTTGAACTGAGATGAATCAAGCCAAAACAATGAACCAAGCCCGGACTGAGCATGAACTTGAAGATGGACTTGCAACCCGAAATTGACTGGCTTTGAAAAGCCAGAGAAGAGGTTGACCAAAATTTTGCCAAGGGACAAAAATTGGTCAACAATTACATTTCAAGATAATATCTAACACATCATCAACTACAAGCCATCTAAGAAGTAAGAATCCAAAGCATCTTATAAAATCCATAAATACAATATATATTGAATTTGAAATTGATTGTCTTAGAATATTACAATATTTCCATTATAAATAAATATTACAACTTGCATTGATTCATTGTTTTTCACTTTCATGTGAAGTGTATGTTTATTTTTATATTGCAGAAGGCACTTCCTCTCTATGGCTTGTATCATCTTTTAGGATTCCTAATTAGAGAAGATCTTTGGCTGCAACATTAATGTTTTCAATATTTATCTTTTCATCCTTTGTTAGTATGGGTATTTTGGAGCATCCAAGCAAGGTGAAGGAAGGATTACAAAGCAAGTTAGTCAAGCATTAGTCCATAAACAATGAAACATGCATAAAAACTAACTAACCAAGCATATCTATTCTTATGGGAATTATAAAGGATAGCAAGAAATAAATGAAAGTAAGCAACACCATATTACCTTCCCAAATGGATTCACCATACCCATGTGGCTCAAAAACATGTTCTTCCTTTATCAAGCTTCCTTGTCTTTGTCAACAATGGTGGTAAGCTCCTCTAATGCCTCAAAAACACTCCATAAAACCAAGAATCTTGATTGTAAACCACTAAACTAGCCTATCAATGACGCTTTGTGAAAATAATTTAGCATTATAACTTTGAAATGTTTAAACTTTGAAGATATTTGAGCATAATAACCTTGAACCAAAATAGCTTAGAAATGATGTTCTTGTTCCCTCTATTTATAGATTTTTGAGATTGGTCAGGATCAACCATGACCATCCATTTTGAGATGAAGATGTGTGGTTGAGGACAATCCTAATATTTGGAATTAAATCCATAATTATCTTCATCATGACCTTGGAAGAAGGGGCATTGAAGAGGCATGGGAGACATTAACTAGGCATGGGTGACCCATAATCCTAATATTGTATGCACTTATGGCTTGATGGATGCCACCCCATAGATGATGTCACTTGATGATGTAGATAATAAGAATCAATTTTTAAAAAAAATATTCAACAAATCTCATGGAAAATCCACTTAAGCTCTTGATTTGGATTAATTAGCCTTAAACAAGGTTAATCAACATTTGTAAAATTATTTGAAAATTGGCCCTCAATTAATCAAAATGGTCAAAAAGTCATATTACTAGGTCATAATTTGACTAGAGAGGAATTAGAAGGTGACGTTAGATGCATTAGAACTATAATCTCATTTAGGATGTTGCCAACAACAAATAACAAAGGTACGTGATGTGTACCAATGAATTAGAAGAAGAGAGTGATCCAGAGCACTAAATGGCAAAATTATCATTTTGACTCGAAATAATCTGATCAAAATTAGCTGGCCCATAAAATGCATTGCCATATTAGAGATATTTTGGCCTAAATTGGCACTTGTAAGTGACAAGTTTGAACTATCTAGGGCATTTTATGGATTTTGACCTAAAATGTGCATTTGAGTGCAATTCAAGTAAGATTGACAATTTCAACACAAATAGTGTTAAGAATTGGATGTCTGTAATTTTCCATCTTTGTTTTGTTAACTAAGTTACCCTAGTAATTAGGCCTAGAGATGTATGTTAGTTAGTGTGTTTTTATCAATTTGTTTTCATTTTGAGACTAACACAATACTAGCCATCCTCTCTTGAGTCAAATTCCTAGTTCACATAATGCTAACCTTCCTCATTATTTCTAGCCCACACCTCGTCAAATTCTTAATTCACATAATGGCATGCCATTATGTAAACTAGGAATTTGACTCAAGAGAGGATGGTTAGTATTGTGTTAGTCTCAAAATGAAAATATATTGATAAAAACACACTAATTAGCATACATCTTTAGGCCTAGTTACTAGGGGGAGCTTAGTTAACAATATATAATGGAAAGCACAACTAAAATGCAAAAGATAACTTTCTTTCACCTTCATTTGATGATCCAAAATGCTTATTGTAGTGGCTCAACTTTGTGCTCATGAAGTCTACATCAATGGAAGCTTGGCTATCTCCATCTCTTCTTGGCACCTTGTGTCGCTTTAAATCGGCTTGGCTTGGCCTTGGCTCAATATTTTGGCATTATAACACTAAGATGAAATGATTTTTGAATTCATTTAGGCATTATAATTATGGCATAAAAGATATTCTTTAAGGTATTTGATAATAATAACTTTGCACCAAAATAACATCAAATTCAATAGGTAAGCCCTCCTATTTATAGATTTTTAGAAAATAGTCAGAATCAACTTGAACCATCCATTTCAAGATAGAGATGTGTGGCTAAGGATTAATCTAATTATGAAATTAAAATTCATAAAGAGGCTCATAAATTTTTGGGATAAAGGGGCATTCAAGAGGCATGAGAGGCATTGATGAGGCATGGGAGGGGTTAACCTTGTTATTTTATGTATTTATGGCCTAGGGATGTCTTCTCAAGAAATGATGTCATTTTGATTATGCATATATTTAATATTCATTTCTAAAAATAAGTATTCAAAAAGTTCTATGGAATTATTAATTAGGATTTTGATTTGGTTTAATTAAATTTTAAGCATGATTAGGCAATTTGGTGCAAACCTTGGCTTTTTGGTGCATAAATTAATCAATTTGGTCAGAATGTCTTACTATTGGCCCAAAATTTGACTGGATTGGAATTAGGATGTGATGTCAAATGCATTGGATTTGCCATCTCATTTAGGATGTTTTCAACACCAAATAACAAAGGCACGTGTCTCGTGTAAGAGATTTGATAGAAAAGAGCAATCCAGTACAAAATTAGCATTTTGACTCAAAATGATCTGATCAAAGTTAGCTGCTTCATAAATTGCATTACCTCATTTAATGATACTCTAGCCAAAATCAACACTTAAATATATAAATTTCAATTGTTTTATTGTGTTTTAGTGTTTTTAGGCCAAATTGTGCATTTTGGTAAGAATTGGTCAAAACCTTGGTTGGAGGTTATTGGTAGCTAGTTTTAGGTGTTTCAAATTTTCCCCTATTTGCAAGCTATAAGCATGGCAATGTCTTCTCAAATAATGATAAATGGCATGCATGCCAAAAAGAAGATGATAATTGAATAACAAAGTTCCAAATGGTTTTCAAAAAGCCTATGGTGATGCTCCCTTAAGGGAGTGGTCGTCACATTTGTTGATGGATGGTCCCTTGAAAAGAAACAAGAAGAAAAAGTAGGATTAAACTATGGGTAAGATTAATCCAAATCAGAAATGCTTTCATGCATTGAATTAAAAGGTATTAATTTTCCCAAAGGTGGTTATAATTAGGAATAAAAGTAAAAAATAATGATATTTCCATATATGGTTATAATCATTAAGATGACCTAGATTGGCTAAAGATGATTGTGCCCTAGTTGAGGCTAATTAGCAAGCATAACTCGAGGATAGAACCTAATGCACAAATTAAACATGAGAAATCCTAAAGTCATGTAAGCTATTGATATAAGAATAAGATTGATCAAAAGAAAAGATTCAATTGTACCTACCAATGAGGAGATACACATCCTTATTAGCAATGATACAACTAAAATGGTCAATGGGCTGATTCGATCAAGGGTGGAATGGAAGGATTTTGCCAAGGTGCCAAGGAGAAACTTCTATGGCTCCATTGATTATAGACCTTATTAAAGTTAATTTTTGTTGTATCACATGATGATAGGCTTCATGATAGAACACCGTGAAGACTAGGCCAAAATGTGCATAAAGACTAACTCGTAATCCAATAAACAATTGAAAACAATGCACTAACGATAAAAACTATGATGACAATGTTGACATATGAATATGGATGGACTCAAGAATAATGTGTGTAAGGAATCACCCAATACATACATATAGATTGAGTCAAGTCAATAGTGCTGAAAACAAATAAATAGGCAAGTAGAGAAACAAAGAAAGAAACACATAGAAAACACATATGGAAACAAAAAACCTAAAATAAACAAGCAAATAAAAATCTTGAAAACTAGAGCAAAAGAAAACATCCTAATAATGACCATGCCCCAGTAAGGTGGATCTAGGATAACTGACTAGGCTTAGACATGATGAATGCTTTTATATTTTTGAAATGTTATGAATGTTTTTAGATTTTTGGGTTATCTCAACTCGTTAGAGAATGACAAGATACCTACTCGCAAAATAGCGAGGGAATTTGGAATATATTTGTTTACAAAATAATGAGAGCACATGGAAAGGGGGACTGAGGTGACCTCAACATGAATTGAGCATGGCCCATATAGTCATAAAATGACCTCTAGTCACAATAATTCTATCCACACAAAAGGTGGGGAAAAACCAACTAGGTCCCAACAAGTTTTTAAATCCAATAAATAACTAATCAAATGAAAAAAACAATGGCAAGGTGATGCGGCAATGCATGATAAACAAATGTTGCCCCTATTTTGCCCATAGATGGTTATAACTAGGATACAATGAATTAGGTCAATGATACTAATTTTCCCATAGGTGGTTATAATTAGTAGCAAGACTAGTGAGACACTAATTTGCCCAAAGGCAGTTATAATCAGGCTCACATAAACAAACTTGATAGGATGAAAAAAAAAAGATATCTTGTCAAATCAACTATCACACTACTTTCATAGACTGTAATTGTAAACACATATTTGATGGATTATTAAAACATGATTGGAATCCCCTCATGAAAAGTATAGGAAGAACCAAAGGAACCAAGATCAAAACAAGATTGGGTAGGATGACTAAAAACAGGGTTTGATCTATATAGGAATGGTATGGTAAAATAGAATGGTTTTGTTAAGGATAATGATAGACTAGTAGGATGGTATAATGAAAAATAAGGATGTTCAGAGGGTTGCCCCCAAGTGATGGGGTGAAAGGTAGGATATGCGATAAAGGCAAATAGATATAATTTTTTTGAAATGGTATGGTACATGTTTTTTTACCTAGGTGTGGTTTTTGATTATGTTGTTCCTATTGATGGGGAGATGCAGGTCCTCATCAACAAATGATACAAATAAAATATTTTATCATTTTAATTGCTATCCCACACCTCATCTGAATAACTACTCTATCAAGAATTTCCTACAAATTTGGTCGTCAAGAATGCTTTTGTGATTTTTGTTGGTCATTGATTTTGATTCCTTCAATCATCAAGATAAGGTATATTTATAGCCTCTGCAAAGGAAAGTGTGGTCGTGGATGGTAAACAAGGACAAATAATGGATGGTAGGTTTGATTTTGAAATGGAATGGTGGATGATAATGGAATTTATAATGGTTTGGAAATAAATGAAGATCAGGATTTTTAGTCACACGTAATGTTGTTGATGTTAGAGTAGACATAATTTTGGTTGTGGTAGGGTTAAAGACTTGTTCTCTCGATAGGACCACCAATTTTAATTTTTTTTGGGCCTGAGAGTAGCTACCATCTAATTAGACTATAGATAGGAATCTATTTCGATTTAATCTTTGATTTTGTCTTCATC
This sequence comes from Torreya grandis, assembly GCA_037957365.1. NCBI lineage: Eukaryota > Viridiplantae > Streptophyta > Pinopsida > Cupressales > Taxaceae > Torreya > Torreya grandis. Next base: position 4,943,094 of record JARHVA010000060.1, on the reverse strand, counting down.
AAGCAGTGAAGAAATTTCGTGCTCAGCTATTGGCACATCGAAGAGGTTTTCACCAATGAAGTTGTCTTGATTGTCCCATAGCACCTCTGAGAAGGTTTCACTAATGAACATTGGCTTTTGACTTTGATTTTATTCTAGTGCTTCCAAAAAAAATCCATTAAAAGATGTTGAGTTTAAACTTTGCATGTCCCCTAGCGCCTTTGAAAAGGTTTCACTAGGAGAATGTTCTTCTACTACATGATTTTGGTCTTAGCCTCCTTGATCTTCTTCAAATGTTATGTCCTTATGGATGCAATTCAACAAAGTGTGATCTAATCAACACTTATAGGAGATGGAATGTCAATAATATGGCTATTTTGATTGATGGTAATGGCCTATGGAACGGTAATGAAATGGGGGTTAGTAGCACAATCCTCATAGAAAATACTAGGAGAATTTGTGTTGATACTGAAGTACTCATTCTCAATAACTATAAAAGGATCACAAATGTATTCAAATTGATCTTCAAGGTGTGCCTAACCTATATGTAACAGTCATGAATATATTATGTATCTGAATCTAATTCCAACTCAATCGACTTTGAATCCAATGTTGAGATTAATGTCAATTCTAATTCAGATGCTAAATCTGTTGTTGGTTCAAGAATATAACCTAACTCTAACTCTAATTCTTCATCTGATGGGTACTCTATTATAATGACATCTTTTTCAATGTTTGGTATTGGACAAGTAACGGCCTATGATGGCATGGTGGGATTCATAGAGACTGGTTTATCAGAGTGGGCCTCCTCTAGGATGAGAAAAATATCAAGAGATAACTCTTCAAAGACTAGCTTGTCAATAGGAGGCTCTTGAAAAACATGCATATGGTTGAGGTAATGATTTGTCCAAATATGGCTATAGCAATTAAGAAGTGACTTAGCAAAGAATGGCTCGTCATAGTGAGACTCCTCAATAATTGGTATAGGATTGAAAGGTGATTCATCACAAGTTGACTTATCACAAATGGTTATTTCAATAAAATCATCTTGGATTGGTTGGTTCTTTTAGCCTTAGTTTCCAATGAGTTAGAAAATATAAGTTTTAAACACAGCTTGGTCTTCAAATGATTGGATCGGTTGAGGTTTTGATGGGATTGGTACTAGATGAGAAATGGCTTGCAGTTGGATAATGGTAGGGCATCATGGAGTTTGATTTCTCCTATGAGCTAAAATATGAAGTCCTAAAATAGTAATGAAAGCGCAGTATGGAGCTTGGTTGTTCACATAAGATAAAGGACTAGATCTTGGAATGATGAAAGGGTGTTTTAAAGCTTGATTGCTCACACAAGCCAAAGGATGAGGCCCTGATATAGAAATGGTTGGGCATGGTGGAACTTGATTATTCGCGCAAGATAAAGGATGAGGTCCTAGAATGGTAATGGTATGCCTTGGATATTGTGGAGCTTGGTAGCTCATATAATCTAAAGGAGGGTTAGGGGTAGATGATAATTGGATACTAAAAGGATGTTGTGGAACTTGATTGTTTGCACAAGCCAAACCGTCCAAGTCCTCCTGATAAACCATATCATCCCAATCTTGAGTTGGATCATAAGTTGGTTCTTGAATATGTTTTGTATATTGATTATTGTAAAGAGGGTATGGATCCGTATCCCAAACAACGTTATCTATAGTTAGATCGTAAGCTAGTCCATCACTTTATTCCCATGAATGATTATTATGAGGTGGATAGAAATCTATCTCAAAAACCATATTATCATAACTATCTCAAAAACCATATTATCATAATTGGGGTCTTGACTAAAGCCATAAAAGTCATTTTGTGTGGCCATTCTATCATAAATCGGATTATACGTGACTCCACCATAGGTGTATCTAGACATATCTGCATAAATGATGAAAGCTCTGAAAATAAAAAGGCTTAGATTTTTACAAACTTTGAAAAACTATGTCCAAAGGACAAATGGTTCAAACTAGGTCTAACTTGGTCGAAGATGGAGCTGTATTTCTTATGTGGTCTAAAAGTGGATTTGTATTTCTAAAATGATTTGTTCTAAGATTTGGCATAAAACAGTCTAACATCAAATGTCATACGCATAAAAGGTCAAACGCCTGAATAAAAACTAGCATGTCAAAAGTCTAGGTCAAAGTGTTCTAAACAAGGTCTAAACTAGAAAAGGGAAAAGAGTCTATAGGCCTTTTGTCCAAACATGAAGTCAAAAGCTAGGCTCAAATAGGCTATGCTAGGACTTTTGGCCAAATGACGTCAAAATCTAAACTTGAAACAAAGGCATGATGTGATTGGATTTAATCTAATAAGTTTGGAAATAACTTTGACCTAGATTTGACACATGGAATCAAACATAAACATGATCAATTGGCATAATCTATAAGGCAAAAGGCTCTTGAAGAAAGGCTATGTTCTCCCAAATAAAGGTACAACAATGATGAGGATATGCTTTGAACAAACAAACAATTAAGTCTTCAAATTTGGGTAAGCAATTAACTGAAGTTATGCAACCTAAAAGAGAAAGATCTGTGTATCAGCCCCATGAATTGAGGTCTAAATAGAAATCAATCAATGTTTGAATCCAAACTTTGATAAAGTTAATTGAAAACTCAATGTTGAAAATTAGGTTATTGACCAAACAAGCTAGACAAGATTGGACAACATGACGACACAAGACAAAGGTCCAAATAGTTTACATGACATAGTTTGAGGCAAATGGTTTTTGATACAAGGTAAACAAGTTTTAAAATAAATTGATCGGCCTAATGGTGTTATTAGGGTGTGGAGCTAAAAGCTTCACCAAGGAGCATACTAAAATAGGTTCGGGTCTACACAGACGCCGGCATCGGTCAGGAGCGACCGACGTCGATCAGTAGCAGTTGCAGAGGCACTAACGTCGGCAGTAGGGTCGGCCGACGACGGTCACAGGCGAACAGGCAGGAACCGACGTCGGTTACCTGTGTGTCCAGAAAGTGATTTTCGTGGACAGAAGCGAGTGTTTGCATGATGAGTTTGAGTTGTAGTCTCAAGCTCGCGTCTCTATTATTAGCAATATTATTTTTAGAGCCCTTGTTGAAGAGGCTTAACTGTTTGTTGTAAGAGCATGCTCAAGTTTCCTATTTCTATATGTAGGAAAGATCTTCTTAGCTTAGATTAGTAAGAGAAGTGTGTAGAACTGTAATAGTAGAACATTGTGAATGTTTGAAGGACAGTACAGAGTTGCATTAATCCAGGTTGTTGGATTTTAGTGTACTTGAGAGAGAGCTCTTGAGGAATAGAGATCTAGTGAGAGATCTTGTGTGCATCTGAGAGAGGTGTGGAAGAACGAAGTTTCTTCATTGTATTCCTATTGTAAAGAGTTTCAATACAAGTTTTCAAGGTGTTTTCTTGTATATCTTGTTCTGTGATATTTATCATTTCAGTTACTTATCTATCTGATTTATTTTTGCATTTATTGCTTTCACAAGTGTAATCTATTGTTGGTTTGATCCCCCAACAAGTGGTATCAGAGCCTGGTTGTAGGTTCAATAGCTGATACCAACAAGTGGTATCAGAGCCTTGGTTACAGGTTACAGGTTACAGGTTGCTCACAGGGGTTTCTGCAGGGATTTCTATTTGAGTGGGAGAAGTAATGGCAGAAGAAAGTAAGTTGAGAATGGAAAAGTTTAATGGCAAGAACTACCAACATTGGAGAATGCAGATAGAGGACTATCTGTATCAGAAAGATCTCTACTTACCATTAGGTGGGATAGCAAAGAAGCCCAAGGACATGGAGGATGAAGAATGGGAAGTTCTTGACAGAAAGGCTCTTGGGTCTATAAGACTGAGTCTGGCCTCCACTGTGATATCTAATTTGTCACAGGCAAAAACAATGGTAGAGTTGATGACTACGTTAGCAAATATGTATGAAAAACCCTCAGCTTCAAATAAGGTATATCTTATGAAGCAGTTATTTAATTTGCATATGAATGAAGGTGGATATGTTTCTACTCATCAGAATGATTTCAATGGAATTGTTAATCAGTTAAGTTCTGTCAATATTGTATTTGAAGATGAAATAAAAGCTCTTTTGATATTATGTTCTTTGCCTGAAAGCTGGCATGGCTTAGTAATGGCAGTCTCTAATACTGCATCTGCATCAAATATTTTGAAAGTAGAGGATGTTGTTAGTGTTATCTTGAATGAGGAAATACGCAGGAAAAGCACAGAAGAGACATCTGGGAACGCTTTAAATTTTGAGAGCAGGGGAAGGCAAAAAGAAAAGAGCAAGAGGAGATCAAGATCTAAGTCTAAGGTGAGAGGAAGATCCAAATCCAGGAATGGCAGGAAGCCACAATGCTGGAACTGTGGAAAGATGGGGCACATAAGCAGAGATTGTTGGTCAAAGCCTAAGGAGGACAATCAGCACGAAGGAAAGGAAGAAGCCAAGGTTGCAGGTATTGCAAAGGATGCTTTAATTTTCTCTTTGCATAATAACATAGAATCTTGGGTATTAGATTCTGGTGCATCTTTCCATGCTACCCCTAACAGAGAATATTTCAGTGATTATATCCATGGAGATTTTGGAATAGTGTACTTAGGGGATGATGAGCCTTTTAAGATTACTGGCAAAGGTAAAGTGCAGCTGAAGATGCAGAATGGCAACAATGGGTGTTGAGAGATGTGATGCATGTTCCTAGTTTGAAGAGAAATTTGATTTCTGTAGGTAAGCTAGGTGATGAGGGTTGTACAGTAACTCTCACAGCAGATTCTTGGAAGGTGACGAAGGGTGCACTAGTTATGGCCAGAGGTAAGAGAGAAGGTACTCTCTATTTGTGTAATTGTGTTACTAACAAATCTCCTTCAATTTTATCTACTTCAGATGTGGATTGTAAATTGTGGCACTCAAGGCTTGGCCACATGAGTGAGAAGGGGATGTCAATTCTTAAGTCTAAAGGTATGCTTTCAGATTTGAAAAGTATGGATCTAGAATTTTGTGAGCATTGTGTATTTGGAAAACAGAAAAGGGTTAGTTTTCTCAAGACCGGGTCTACTAAGAAAAGGCAGAAGTTGCAGCTTGTTCACACAGACGTGTGGGGACCGGCTCAGGTAGCCTCTATTGGCGGATCACGGTACTATGTTACATTCATAGATGACGCCACAAGAAAGGTATGGATCTACTGTATTAAAAAGAAATCTGATGTTTTTGAGACTTTTAAGTTTTGGAAGGCTATGGTTGAGAATGAAACAGGCAAAAAGTTAAAGTGCTTGAGATCTGATAATGGCGGTGAGTTCTGCAGTCTTCAGTTCAAATTGTATTGTTATACACATGGAATCCATAGGCAAAGGACGGTTCCAAGGACACCTCAGCAGAATGGTATTGCTGAAAGGATGAACAGAACTATCATGGAGCGTGCAAGATGTATGAGATTGCATGCAGGGTTGCCCTTAGAGTTTTGGGCAGAAGTAGTTGACACCGCAGTGTACCTGATTAACAGAGGACCCTCTACAGCTCTGGATGGTGGAATTCCAGAAGAGGCATGGACAGGTAAAAAGGTAGATCTCTCATATCTCAAAGTTTTTGGTAGTGAAGCCTTTGTGCACATAGATAAGGAAAATAGAAAGAAGCTTGATCCTAAGTCTATGAGGTGCACGTTTATAGGCTATGGCTCAGATGATTTTGGTTTCAGATTTTAGAATCAAGGAACTAACAAGGTAATCAGGAGTCGTGATGTTGTTTTCAATGAAAGAGTGATGTACAGTGATCAGATAAGGAAGCTAGATCAATCTGGGCAGAGCAATGGTGAATTAGACGAAGTTATGGTCCAAAATGAGCTCGCGGGAAAAAGAAATAATCACTTGCAGGAAAACACAGAGACCGACGTTGGCAGGGTAGGAACCAGCGTCGGCAGTACAGAAATCGATGTCGGTCATACAAAGACCGACGTTGGCAGACCAGGCACTGACGTCGGCCAGGAAGAACCGACGTCAGTCAGTAACAGGTCTACAGGTGGCCGAGGTCGGTCACTGTCAGAAAATTTGGGTGGACAGCGTGTTGAGAATGAGTCTAAGACACCCACCAAGAGGTCTGAAAGGGTAAGTAAGCCTCCAATTAGATATTCTCCTTCCTTATATTATTTATTGCTAACCGATGGTGGAGAACCAGAGAGTTTTGAAGAAGCATTACAGGTGGAGTCCAGAAGTAAGTGGGAGCATGGCATGGTTGAGGAGATGGAGTCCTTAAGAGAGAACCAAACATGGGATTTGGTTGAATTGCCAGCTGGTAAGAGAACACTGAAGAACAGATGGACCTACAGGTTAAAGGAAAGTGAGGATGGATAGATGCGATATAAGGCCAGATTAGTAGTGAAAGGATTTGCACAGAAGCCAGGTATTGACTTTGGTGAAATTTTTTCTCCTGTTGTTAAGATGACTTCTATAAGGGTTGTATTGTCTTTGGTTGCTTTTGAGGATTTGCATCTCGAGCAGCTAGATGTTAAGACAGTGTTTCTTCATGGAGATTTGGATGAGGAAATTTATATGGAACAGCCAGAAGGATTTAAGGTCAAGGGTAAGGAGAAGTTTGTGTGCAGGTTGAAGAAAAGCTTATATGGCCTCAAGCAAGCTCCAAGGCAATGGTACTTGAAATTTGACAGGTTTATGACTGAGCATGGCTACAGTAGGTGTCAATCAGATCATTGTGTATATTTCAAGAGATTTGATAATGGTAGATATATTATTCTATTGTTGTATGTAGATGACATGCTGGTTGCAGGGTCTCACATGCAGGATATCTCAGAGCTTAAGGAGAAGTTAGCTCAAACGTTTGCTATGAAGGATTTGGGAGCAGCGAATAAAATCCTTGGCATGAGCATTAGTAGAGACAGGAAAAATCACATGTTGATATTGTCTCAAGAAGATTATGTGAACAAGGTGTTGGAGAGGTTTAATATGCAGGATGCAAAACTGGTAAGTACACCTATGGCTGGACATTTTAAGTTAAGTAAAGAACAATGTCCTAATTCACATGATGAGGTAGAGTACATGAGTAAGGTTCCATATTCTTCCGCAGTAGGGAGTTTGATGTATGCAATGGTGTGTACTAGACCAGATATTGCCCAAGCAGTGGGAGTAGTAAGTAAGTATATGGCCAATCTAGGTAAGGAACATTGGAAGGCAGTTCAATGGATCCTTAGATATCTGAGAGGAACCAGCAGCAAGCATTTGTGCTATGGAGGTTCAGATACTTCTCTACATGGCTATGTAGATTCAGATATGGCAGGGGATTTGGATGGCAGGAGGAGCACCACAGGTTATGTTTTCACTGTAGGTGGAATGGCAGTTAGTTGGATATCTAAGTTGCAGAAGGTTGTTGCCTTGTCAACTACAGAAGCAGAGTATATTGCAGCCACAGAAGCTAGCAAGGAGATGATATGGATGACACGGTTCATGGAAGAGCTTGGAAGGGAGCATAGGAGTTGCAGATTGTATAGTGACAGTCAGAGTGTAATCCATTTGGCCAAGAATTTGGCCTTTCATTCTAGAACCAAGCACATACAGCTAAGGTACCACTTCATACGGCAGGTATTGAAAGATGGTGAGTTGAAGCTGGAGAAAATCCATACAGACAAGAATCCTACTGATATGCTAACAAAGCCGGTTACGAAGGAGAAGTTGAATCTTCATTCAACTTCTATTGGTCTTCATGATTGAGTTGAAGATGGAGGAGCTAGAAGATGTTGCTGTACAGGTTGGTGCAGCTGGTTTATCTCCAAGTGGGAGATTGTTAGGGTGTGGAGCTAAAAGCTTCACCAAGGAGCATACTAAAACAGGTTTGGGTCTACACAGTCACCGGCGTCGGTCAGGAGTGACCGACGTCGGTCAGTAGCAGTTGCAGAGGCGCCGATGTCGGTAGTAGGGTCGGTCGACGACGGTCACAGGTGAATAGGCAGGAACCGACATCGGTTACCTGTGTGTCCAGAAAGCGATTTCCGTGGACAGAAGCGAGTGTTTGCATGATGAGTTTGAGTTGTAGTCTCAAGCTCGCGTCTTTATTATTAGCAATATTATTTTTAGAGCCCTTGTTGAAGAGGCTTAACTGTTTGTTGTAAGAGCATGCTCAAGTTTCCTATTTCTATATGTAGGAAAGATCTTCTTGGCTTAGATTAGTAAGAGAAGTGTGTAAAACTGTAATAGTAGAACATTGTGAATGTTTGAAGGACAGTACAGAGTTGCATCAATCCAGGTTGTTGGATTTGAGTGTACTTGAGAGAGAGCTCTTGAGGAATAGAGATCTAGTGAGAGATCTTGTGTGCATCTGAGAGAGGTGTGAAAGAACGAAGTTTCTTCATTGTATTCCTATTGTAAAGAGTTTCAATACAAGTTTTCAGGGTGTTTTCTTGTATATCTTGTTCTGTGCTATTTATCATTTCAGTTACTTATCTATCTGATTTATTTCCGCGTTTATTGCTTTCACAAGTGTAATCTATTGTTGGTTTGATCCCCCAACAGGTGTAAGCATTCTTGAATGATGTGATCAATATTATGTGTCAAAAGACTTAAAGGCAAAATGGGTTGACATGTTTTGGGCAGTATAAAACTACCCTCCTCAACTCAAATACATGGTTTTGACATGGTTATAAACAAACAATCAGGTTTTAGTCTCAAAACATACCGAATAAAAATGACCAAAATATACTAAGTATAATCATCCAAATCCTAGCAAGGGTATGAAAAAGTGGGGTTAACTAAAACTATTTGGTTTTTGATCATTTTTAAGGAGATCAATTACACAATGACTTTCATGTCACGATGTAAAAGAAAATCACATAATTGGGTGTTTGCGGCACTTGGTTTGTTGTAAAAAGGTCTTGTCCTATTTGTAACCACTACACCCATCACTTGTTCAATATAGTTCAATTTTCAAAGTGCAGATACGTCCCATGTGCAACTCCAACACTAGAAGGTGGTTTAACCACTCAAACCTTTGATTCTAGTGGGATTGATGAAGTCAGTGCCAGGAGCTAAAACCCTAGGTCAAAGATTCTCTATATAACTTGTGGAAGGTAATGAATTCTCCCTCGTAAGCTAATATGCAATAAAATAAAAGATTTAAATAGAAAGACTTTATGGTCGCCTAAAGATCACCTAGTACTATCATGATTTTTTAGGGAGGGCTTTAAGTGACATTTTTTCTATGCCTTGGACTAGGCTCTTTAAAATAAGGATGGATATTTTGATTCTACAAGTTCCCTAAAGGGGGCAGATGGAAGAACATACATGCAACATCCTTATTTTTACCAATCAAGTTTAAACAAACAACTTTTGAATACAAAACTTGGATGAATGAGTTTAATTTTAAATACCAAATTGAAAAATTAGGTGGTGTTCTTTTAATCCCTTGGTCTTAAGTTGTAACTTTTGAAAGCTTAATTATCAAAAGCATTCACTTAAGTATTTAAAATTTTCATTAAGCACCAAAAAAAGGTTCCTATTTCATTTTAAAGCATGCAAAAGATGTCTAAATAGCATGTTTTAATCAAATTCAAAGTCCATCGATTACCTATCTACCCTTAAGGCATCACCCCAAAAGCAAATGTGTTAGATTAAAAACTTTTAAATAAATTTTCAAAAGTTTGTGAAAACTCTATGCAACTTGAAGCTAAACTGATCTTAGATTCTGAAAATTTATGAGAAAACACGTGGTTTAAAAAAAATCATCAAAAATGGAGTCCGTATGACCCCAGACCAAGCATTTTAAAATGGCTTATTAGCTCTTGGGACTGTGTTGTTTTTTAAAAACACAATGACCGGTGATGGTTATACCTGACCATTGATGATTTATTCAACCATTGACGGTTTCTTTGATCATCGACGGTTACCTATGTAAACTCATGAAGGTAAATATTTGGCTAAACCAAGTTATAAAATGACTTAGAAAGAGTTTTAAGCATCTAAATTGAAATTTTAAAGTTATCTCATGCTCTCCTTCATACGTGGGATGTGCCAAGTCCCACCAGGTGTGCCATTATGAAGAATAGGATTGCAATAGGGGGAGATTAGTATCATGTTAGCGAATAAACCAAATCAATCAAAAACACACTAAACTAACACCCTAAGCCTATCTCAAATGAGGAGCTTAGTTAACAAAACAAAGATGAAAAACACAACTAAAACATGAAAGAAAAAATTTCCTTCAACTTCCTTGGATGCTCCAAAATGCTTGTTGTAGTGTCTTGCTCGGTTTGTGCTCATGAAGTCTGTTGCAATGGAGCTTGGCTATCCTTCATCTCTCTTTGGCACCATGTTTGGCTTTGGCTTGGCTTGGCTCAATATTTAAGAATTATAACACTAATTTGCATAAAGATTTGGAATCAATTCAGCATTATAACTTTGGTATATGAGAGCTTAAAATTCAATAGGCAAGGCCTCTTATTTATAGATTTTTGGAATGGTTTGAGGATCAACCATGACCGTTCATCTCAAGATTAAGATGTGTGGCCATGAGTAAATCCAAAAAATGAAATTCATTCTATAAATATCCCCATTAATATTTGGGAAGAAGGGGCATTTAAGAGGCATGGGAGGGTCTCAATGAGGCATGAGAGACGTTAACCTTGATATTTTATGCATTTATGGCCTAGGGATGTCTTCCTAAAAAATGATGTCATTTGATGATATAAATATTCAATATTCATTTCCAAAAAGAAATTATTCAATAAGTTCCATGAAATTCTTAATTAGGCTAATTATTTGGTTTAATTATCCCTTAAGCATGATTAAGCACTTTGATGCAAACCTTGGCTCTTTGTGCACAAATTACTCAAATTGGTCAGAATGTCTCGTTATTTACTCAAAATTTGACTAGATTAGAATTAAAATGTGATGTCAGATGTTTTGGAACCGTTATCCCATTTAGGATGTTGTCAACACAAAATAACAAAGGCACGTGTCTCATGTAAGAGATTTGAAAAAAAAAGCAATCTCGAGCATCTAGGTGCAAAATTGGCATTTTGACTCAAAATAATTTGATCAAAGTTAGTTGGCCCATAAATTGTATTTCCTCAATTAATGATACCCTGGCCAAAATCAACACTTGAATATGTCAGTTTCAAATCTTTTAATGTGTTTTAGTGTTTTTACGCCAAATTGTATATTTTGGTAAGAACTGGTCAAAAGCCTAGTTGGAGGTTATCAATGACCGGTTTTAGGTGTCTACAGCATCTCTCATAGAAAGTAATGAGGGATTTGCATTGGCTTTCTACTTGAACAAAATTTGTGGATCCAATCCATGTTCCTTGATGATTTTCTTCAATGTATTATTTTATTTATTCAACAAAACTTTTTATTTCAAGGAAATGACTGCATGTAAGAAAAATTCACACTATTTGGAGGTGCAATTCAAGTACCTTCACTTGACTCTTCAAATTATCCTATTTTGACTACAATTAAATGATGAAAATTACTTAGCTAAAATATTACAATAATTAATGTAAATGATAAAAAAATATATAATGAGTATAACTTACCACAACTTTCCCCTTTTTACATCAGTAATAACCAAAAGGCTTTTGTATTTTTCCCATTTGTGGTACGTATGTGCCTTTGCATTTAAATTATCAACCTTGTTGAACATTATATCCAAAACTATATCACCGTAATCATTTCTAATAGTTACTGTTCTAGAAATAGCTTGATTCAACAAAAACATCTTTTTTCGTTGGTTGATTTTTAACCAATTTGAACAATTGGGCATGTTGGGATTGATTGTGAAATAGAGCATTTATTTTTTGTATCAAAACTTTAGCCCTTACCTCCCATATCCTCAAACATTCAAGTTCAGCAAGAATAATTTATTTTACATAGGTGGCATTATTTACCATCAATAAATTATCTAAAGGAAAACTAGTAAGCTCAGCATTAGTCTTAAGAATGTCAGGATTGGGAGGGGGAGAGGGAGAGGGCGATCTAGACACTAGAGAGTCGGGTGATGACAGTTGTTGGGAATCAACGTCTGACCCCTTCTTTTGTGATCCCTAAATAATATCATGGGGATTGAAATAATTATATGGATTCCCACTCTCCATTCCCAAAAACTCATCATCAAAATCTATATGTTGTAAAATAGTGGTCGTTGAGCTAGGCATACCGCCAAGAGAGAGGTTTGGAAACTCTAAAATTGTCAAATGGGTAGTGCCACTACTTGGGGCTGGAAATGACAAACATTTGCCCTTGGCTACAACTTAGTATGCTAGTGGTGGTGGCAGAAAATGTTTCCTTCGAGAAGGGGTCTTTGCAAATTGAAAAAGAGATCAAATAACTACTAAATGAGAATAAATTTAATATTTATATTGCAAAAAAAATCAATAAGTGCATACCTTGTTGTATAAAATGCCCTAAAGATATCTATTACAACTAAACAATTGGAGGAGGTATTCGAAAAGATTATGGGTAAGATTCAAATGACATTGTAAACATAACATGGAGCAAAATAAACACATCTACAGTATATAAAGAAATTATTAATAATACAAACAAGATGATGGTATTACCAGTAGCATGAGAGGTGGTTTGAGTTTGTGTCGATGCAACTAGATTGGGTGAAGGGCCTGGAGGCATAATAGAACTCCACATTCTTTTGTGTCTAGTTAATTGAAGAGGAGATAATTTGGCATGTATGTCTGATTCTCCGGAGGCCTCGGGTGGTTGTCAACCTCTTACCACTGCTTGTCTTCTTGAAACTAGTGTCAAGATTCTTTTTTGTGAGGAGCACAAAATTTATTCATTTAAATGGAGAACATCAAATAAATTTTCAATAATTTAATATGCAGTTGTAAACATTAATTTACCTCTTATTCTACAATTGATAGAGAGGTAAGCTACATTTTTTCTTGAAGAGCAATTAGAATATTTGTAATCTCCATTTGTAATTTTTAAAATGCCTCATTGTACAAAGCAATAATATAATTGGTACATGTAAAAGCACAATTATCAATGGTAAAAGAAAAATTTAAATCAATGATAATTTTGTTCAACAGATACAAACACCAATCAAATTTTTAGCCACTCAAAGTTCATAGGATGTAAACCATACCCCATATTGGTATGTTCGATGCTTTTCCCTATAGTACAATTCTAGTTTGAAATAAATCTATCATGGCTAGAAGAAAAGGATTGATAACAGATTGTACAAGGAGGCCCCTATTGGATTTGCGATTTCTCCCACCTATAAAAAATGCAAATATACTATTTTAGAGAGAATTGAGCTTTTAATTGATGTTGGTACTTGGTGCCCTATTGAGAGTGTTTAGTGAATGGATAAATTTTAAAACAAACTTTAAATAAAAATAATAATTTAATGAACTAGTATGAACCCTCGATTGACAAGTCAAAGTGAGACTCCAAATACTTATTGTCATGATCTATTAGTGAGGCATGGGTGGTCACAAGCTTATAATTTTTGAGGGGGAGCCTTGTTAGGTGATGGATGACTTTTGGGGTGACTCTAAATTACAAAACTCATGATTTCACCATGATTACAATAAATTACAAAACTCATGATCATGGACTCTGCACAGTTGTAGCTCCTTAGCAAAGTGGTGAGTAAAGTGTTGTGCATCATACTGGAGCATCTTGACAGGTCCCTCCAAACTATAATTCTCAACCCAACTCATATATGTGTCTTCTTTTTTCAAAAGTTAAAGTATATGAGGGCACATGAGGTTTATGTATATTATTTTGGATGAGGATGAGCTTGGGGCAGTTATTGTGCTACAAGGGGTGTCTAGGTGGTCTTTAAGAGGTAATTTACTTTGTAAAGAATCATGTCTCTAGGAGGTCAGAGTGGAAGATTCAATGTTCAAAAGTAAAAAATGAATCATCTCAATAGTATTTATAGGCAAATGGCCTCTGAGAACTGACAGTTGGTGATCAAAAGCAAGCACAAATGTCAATGGGGTTACAGGTGCACAATGATAAAATATCAAATGGCAGACACACAGATGAAAGACAATAGACACTACCATGCAACAACATATGTTTTTGTTCAATGGCATATGTTTTTGAACAAAAACCCATGTTATCACCTGATGGCATGCATTTACCGTGTAGAAGGATCCTTACCTAGTTGTGCAAGATTGATCATGCATCACCAAAGTTCAGAATAAATTTGCACATAAAATATTGTGTGTCAATCTCAAAGATCGCAATCTTACCTTGCAATCTTATTCTTTATGATGGACTGTAAGGTTTGCACAAGATTTTTCCAACATAATGTGGCACATCATAGAGTTCATAAAGCTTCGCAAAACAAGAAATGCTACATGAGTCTTCATGTCACACATGACACTAAAGTATGAGGCTGATGCATGTCTTTATTGATTCACTTCACAAAAGTGATTACCTTCCATCTCTCATTGTACATGATGTGAGATCAAGGTTTTCTTTGTTGTGTAGTAGGATACTTACCCAGTTGTGTAAGATTGATCCTGCAATGCCAAAGTTTATAATAAATTTGTGCACCAAAGCTGACATGCTGATCTCAGAGATTACAAGCTTACCTAGCAACCTTCATAGATAGGATGGTCTGCAAGGTTTGCAAAAGTCTTCTCCAACATAATGCAACACATTATAGAGTTCATAGAGCTTCACAAAATAAGAAGTGCTATGCAAGTATTCATGTCACAAAGGGCTTCACCTTTCACACTTTCATGTAAACCTTCACAACTCTTCACTTAAAGCTCATAGAGATCTCCAAGTAAACGTGTGCAAGACTTTGCAAGCTGCACAAAACATAATTATTTGCTCTTTAGAATATTCAAGATGTGCACACTAATAGGGTTACACAAAAGGAACTCTGTGCACACACAAATGGGTGCACAAAACAACCCTCCAGGTATATGCGTAGTTGAAAGGCTGCAAAAATTGCTTATTACTGACCTAAGTATGTTTTTGGATGATGCAAGATTTCTTATGAACCCAAATGCTCTTGAATCACCATCACCCTCACATATAATCTCTTTCCTCGATAATTGACACTTAATGATGAGCTTTTCAAACTAGTAGAGGATGATTAAAATAGTGAATTACAAATATCATAGGTGTACCTCACACACAAATACTTGGTGGTTTGGGATTGTGGTGCGCTTTAGGATGATAGGTAAAAATAGTAACATATTTATTTAAGTATAAATATATGAAAATAAAATTTACATAATATATTAGAGAGAATCATACTACATCACGAGTTTTTTTGTTTTTTGTTTTAATTCTAATTTGTTATCAACTTTTTATGGTTAGTACCGATAAATTGATTTTCTATAATGTGAGCCACCTTATTGTACTTTCACAAAAATAGAAAGTGAATTGAAAAAAATCCATGAAGGTATTTACTAGTGTAGGTTTTTATTTTTCCCTATTTATAAATTAGGGAAATTATATTTCTTATGCATACATGGAGTTTTCCTACATTTGTGGGATAGGCTAGCTTATGTGGAGGTGTGTGTCATAGATGTGTCATAGGTGTCATAAAAATGTCATAACTAACTCCCTTGATGGGAGTTACATTATATTATTGGGGTGCCTTGTCCACCTTTTATGGAGGAGTTACTTATGTACTCTCATATTTGTATTCCTCACTTTGGCCATCTCATGCTAATCAGATTTTGGTTTTCTCCATTTTGTCTTGTGCAATTTCTCTTATTGTGTATTTTCAAATTGCTTTAGCATCTATGTGGTGTGCACTTGTTCATCTTGTGTGATCACGTCTTCATTGCACTCACATTATCTGAATTTTGGCAACAACTCCAATATAGTATCAGAGCAAAATTGATAATCTTGTATATTTTCAAATTGCTTTAGCATCTATGTGGTGTGCACTTGTTCATCTTGTGTGATCATGTCTTCATTGCACTCGCGTTATCCAGATTCTAGCAACAACTCCGATATGGTATCATAGCAAGATTGTAGCAGATGGGTCGGTTGATAAGTATAAGGCGCGATTGGTCACCAAGGTTTTCTCACAGGTGGCAGGCATTGACTACTCAGAGACCTTTGCACTCGTTGCAAAGATGACTTCTATCTGACTCACCTAGGCTATTGCCATAGCACATGGTTGGGATGTGCATCAGATGGATGTGAAGAGTGCCTTTCTTCACGGAGACCTAGAGGAGGAGATCGGCATGGAGTAGCCGCCAGGATTTGTTCAGGATTCTTCCTTAGTATGCAAACTTAGGAAATCTATCTATGGCCTCAAACAAGCCCCTTGAGCTTGGTATGCCAAGATGGATTCCTTCCTTCTCACAGTGGGTTTCACTAGGTGCCATTCTGATCCCAATGTCTACTTCTTGCGGTAGGTTGATTCGATCTTGATTTTGGTTCTATATGTTGATGACCTTTTGATCACCGAGAGTTCTTCATCGACTATTGCAGCGGCGAAGGCATCTCTTCAGGATAGATTTGACATGATAGACTTGGGTTTGTTGCACTACTTCCTTGGCATCGAGATCTCACAGTCAGATTCAGGGATTTCTCTTGCACAGCCTAAGTATGCTCTTAATTTATTGGCTCGATTTCACATGGTTGATTGCAAGCCATCTCCGACTCCCTTTTTATCAGGAGTCAAGCTTGAGACTGATTGTTCTTCACCATTGGTTGATGCCACTCGGTATTGAAAACTTTTTGGTAGTCTCATCTACTTGACTCACACCAGGCCCGACATTTCATATACAGTGGGACTTGTCTCCAGATTCATGCAAGAACCTCATGAGCTGCATTGGAAAGCAGCTAAGAGAATCTTGCATTACATACATGGTTCACATAGATACGGGATTCATTACAGATTTGGCATAGATGTTGACTTGGTTGGATATACAGATTTAGACTGGGCTGGCGATTCACAGACTCGCAAGTCCACTTCTGGTTACAGTTTCTCTCTAAGTTTTGGTCCTATCAGTTGGTTTAGCAAGAAGCAGAATGCTATTGCTATATCATCCACAAAGGTAGAGTACAGGGGAGCTGTTAATGCAGCTATTGAGGCTATTTGGCTTTAGGGGATTCTTTTTGAGTTTGGCATTCCTATCAAGCACCCCACCATCATTTATTATGACAATCAGAGTACCATTCAAATTTGCAAGAATCCGGTTCAGCACTAGCAGACCAAGTACATAAAAATTCACATGCATTTCATTCGAGAGCTTATTCATAGTCAGGTCATTGACTTGATATTTTGTCAGTCTTCAGAGCAGGTTGTAGACATCTTCACCAAACCTTTCACTGAGAGCAAGTTCATTCATCTACGAGCTCTTCTTGGGGTGCGGTCTACATCTACAACATCATCATCTTCAGGAGGGCCTTCTAGCCTCTTTTTTTTTTTTGGGCTTACGGGTTTTCTCCTTTTCTCTATCTTATGGGAGATTGCATTTGTACATGGGTACCTCATCAGGCCTAGTTGCCGGGACCCATTTTATATTTCCACACTGCCCACCTAAGCTGCGCTTATGGGGGGTATTAGTGTAAGTTTTTATTTTTCCCTATTTATTAATTAGGGAAATTGTATTTCTTATGCATACATGGAGTTTTCCTACATTTGTGGGATAGGCTAGCTTATATGGAGGTGTGTGTCATAGATGTGTTATAGGTGTCATAAGAATGTCATAAGTAACTCCCTTGATGGGAGTTACTTCTCTATTCTTAGCACCTTGTCACCACCTTTCATGGAGGAGTTACATTCTATTATTGGGGTACCTTGTCCACCTTTTGTGGAGGAGTTACTTACGTACTCTCCTATTTGTATTCTTCACTTTGGCCATCTCATGCTAATCAGATTTTGGTTTTCTCCATTTTGTCTTGTGCAATTTCTCTTATTGTGTATTTTCAAATTGCTTTAGCATTTATGTGGTGTGCACTTGTTCATCTTGTGTGATCATGTCTTCATTGCACTCGCGTTATTCGGATTCTGGCAACAACTCCGATAGTATTTTCCATTTGAAGAATCATTTTATGAATTTGCAAGTGCAATGGTTATCTCACCTCAAGTGAGAGGAGCATAAATGATTCAAGGACTCAATTATGGAGAAAACTCGGCAAACTTCCATAAATACTTAATCTTCCATTGATGTTTATTCAACAATTGTGCACATCATCAAGCAAGTTATACATCTGAGTGTCATTCCCATGCTTCATATTATTAATGGAATCTTATTATCATTTGTACTCCATCTACTCTAATAAATACAAATGAATAAATCAATACTTAATCTGAAAAATAATTATTAATTTTTTGTGAACATCGATTTCAAATTACCATCTTATAAATTTATATATAATTTAACTAAATCTAATTTTAAATATTTCATCACATTATTATTAATTTAATTTAATTCATAATATATAATCTTTCCCTCTCATCAAATGCCATCTCAATTACATTGTTATAATTACATATTTATATATATAAATCTAAATTTGAACACTAAAGGATAAAACACATCCATCATACAATAACATTAAATTTCATTGGAAAGACATTTTAGGATGGTGATTATACTTGATTTAGAACCAAACACAAGTGTAAAAGAGTTTATTATGAAACTAAACTTTAATTAAAAGCATCCTTCTATTAATAAAACACTTTGATGGGTTTCGTAGACTTTATTAGCCAAAACGACCAATGATCCTCAGCATGTGGATTCATCCTCTTAAAAATAAAAAAAATTATTAGTTTATTACATTAACATAGATAATTGTAATTCTAAGGGTTGTGGTTTATCAGTAGGCAGTGTCTTGAGGGTTGTGGTTTATCAGTAGGCAGTTTCTTGAGGGTTGTGGTTTACTGATAGGCAGTTGATGTATTATATGTTGGATTCAATTTCGGTTGATTTTGGCTTTCTAATAATTATGATATTTAAACGGTGGTTGTATAATTAAATTGAAGTTTTTAATATATAATTTTAAAAAATAATTTTTTGGAAAAACTTTTCAATTAACATTTTGAAGTAATAGAAGATGGATCAATCGTCATCAAGATAATAAAAAATGAGTCTTTTATTATTTTTGATAACTTTGAACAATAAAAAATAGATCACTCAATGAAAAATTAAGAATCACAATCAATAATCCATTTTCAATTGTTTGATCTATCATTTAGACAATAAAAATTTATTTTTTATTGTTCAAATCTATCACAAAAATAATAAAAGACTCTCTTAATGATGATTGATCCATCTTTTATTACTCCAAAACTTTGATTAAAATTTTATTTCATAAAAAACTCATCGCAATGATTATTGATCCATCTTCTATTACTCCAAAATGCTAATTAAAAAGTTTTTTCCAAAAACTTACTTCTTAATCTTAACCCCCATTCAGAAGCTTACAGAATGAATAGAAACATTAAGATAACATAAAGAGGTGCAGTATCTACATGAACCTGCAGAGCTGTCCCACTTCTTCGAGGTCGACTTGTACTGCCAAACGTTCCACCTATTGACGATGGTGGCGGCGATTTCTTCTTCCTCTTCCTCTTCCTTTTCATTACAGAAGGGGATCTTATGTTTGTATGCTGAGAAGAAAAGACCATGGAGGAAACATTTGAAAATTGAACTGCCTGGTTGTTGTTACTGAGACTGCTGAATCTTCCTACTTCTGTGGTATTGTTCATGGACTGATAGGTCACTGAAGAGGCCACCGTAATCAGTAGAAAAACAAACATAAACAGAAATATGGTCGTAGCAGAATTCTTCATGCTTAACATCCTCTGGGTTTTCAGTATACTTGACAGCTTGTCTGTGTGTGGGTTATATAATGAACCTTGTTTCAAGTAAAGTTAATTGCTTGCTTCCTACGCAATCAGTGATGGTTATATCACTTTTTATGAACCTTCTAGATGGAGTGGGTACCCGTTCTACTTGAGAGTAGTGAAAGGTATCCATTTTACACCGCTTCGCCCATTAAATTGTAACTTTTAAGGCCAATATCGCCACTGATTAAATACATAACGAGTGGTTTCTGCGCTTTCCAACGGTTGATTCCTGTCTAAAGTTCTGCCGGCATTTCTTCTTTTATCGATCTACGAGGTTTCTTTTCACAAAGGCTCGTGGGGTGTAAAATCGGGCAACAATCGTTTGTTGAAATTTCTTTTTAGATGTAAAATCGTGCAACAATAGTTTGTTGAAATCTCCTTTCAGTAAAAAATGTTAAAAAATAGGGATTCACGAAAAAAGATGCTGGAGGAAGAGAAGGTGGCCCTCAATGTCCTCTCTCTTTCCGCTGAAACTTTAGGTTTAAGGTTTTTCCCAGAATAGCATGGCTCTTGGGTGCGAATGGTTATTGAAGGATAGGTGGGCTTCCGCGGTTCCGCGGGATTATTGGCTGGGGAATAAGGGTTCGCTTCTGTGCTTGATCGATTAATTTTTTTGGCTATAAGGGCGCGTATTCGTAGCTGTGGAGGCATGTTCTGTGTAGATGATGGTGGATTTGCGGTGATGTTCGCAGTTCCGGTGCTCTGCTTGCAGCTTGGCTTAGACCTATGCTGCGGCTCGGCTCTGTGATTTGCGGTTCAATTACTTGCCTATTTCCTAGTTCTCCGTCTCTGTTTTTGGCATATTTTCCTATTACGGTGATTGGATTTGGCGACTACAGTGCTAGGGTTTGACTGGTGATGGTAGCAACGACGGCTTTCCTCTGATTTTGTTTTTGCTTTCCTGGTCTCAGCGATGGTGCCTTGAATACTACATGTTGACCAATTTTGCCCATTGGAAAAATCATGGTCAACTCCTCCCTTTCCTACTTGAAAAGCAATGATGGTCAATTGGTTCAGTGATTTGGTTCAAGACTTAAAGTTCAAACGCCCTAGTGGAGGGCCGGCACTTCAAATGAAGAGGACCCGGGTAAGTTCAGTTTGGTTCGAAGTCTAAAGTTCAATTCATTCGAAATTGACTAAGTCTAGGTCCCGAATTCCTTCGGGCACGGCTTAACACAAAGGCAAAGGGAAAGGGCAGTTTTCAGGGCAAAAGCCTTTTCGGAGGGCAAGCACTTAACATTTGCATGGAAGGATCGGGTGAGTCCAAAGCTTATATTGATCAAAATAGACAGTCTCAAATTCCTTCGGAGTTTTTGTCCGAAGGAATTCCTTCAAACAAAAAGTCCGAAGGAATTCGGGCGCACTTCAAATACAATGTAAAGGCCCGGCAGCAGTCCGAAGTCTGCGCAGACCGTCCAAGGTAAAAAGCGACCCGCCGAGGTGTTAAAGAGAAGGCAAAGCCACAGAAGTTAGCATGGATCCGACTGCCAACAAGCGCGAAGACGTCGATGAAGCCGTCAAAGTTTAACGAATGAAATAACCGTTTGTGTTCAAAACAAATAGGGGCTAACCGGAAAGACCTAGAAATGCAGCACCTGCTGAAAGTTCGCCCTGGGGGCCGAATGAGTCAGATAGGACAAATGGACAAGCGACACACAGGTGATGAGTGAGCAGTTAAATCCAACTGGCGCAAATTGGAGAAGCAACTTTGGCAGGTGAAATAGTGCCAGCAAATTGATCATTTGGAATGATAGCAACGAGCGGTGCAACCACTTTCTCTGTTTCACATTAAATTGGAAGGCAAACTGTGTAAGTCACCCAAGCAAGAAATGCAGATTTCAAGCAGACAAATGAATAACTCATTAATATTTTGAGTGACTTGTCTCTCCTCATGAAGGGACACGTATGCCACTTGTAAAAGAAATAACGCCAAATGAGCCTCTTGGATTTTCCATATATATTGCGAACTTGGTCATTTTGTAATGATCTTTTCACGGTCTTAGCTAGGCGCAGCCCTGCTAAAATTTCACCTGAATCAAATAAAATGCAATTTTTTACCTCCATTTGGATAGACATTTCTATGTATGTGTTGAATGTTTGCTTGTGTCCAGTCATTGTCTTTTGATGCTCTCACAGGTTCAACACTAGCAGACCTATTGTCTACAAGGCGCCATTGTTGCAACTGACAGGAGAAGAACAGTATTTGGGAGTGAAGGAGCAGAAGAAATTACTTCATAAGTGTGTGTTTCATAGCACCTTGGGTGATCTCTGTTCTGGATTTTCCATTGAAGCCTCTCTGCTAGTTTCTTGCAGCCTGGTCCTTCTGCCAAGTGCGTAGTGTATGTATGCATTTGTCTGATTCTGAGAGTGAATGTGTGAAGGTCAACCCTTATTTTGGTGCATCACCTCTTTTAGAGTAGGTAGTTTGTTTTCTATGCATTTCTTCTCCCTTTTCATCCCCCCCTTTATTATAGTTATATATACCTGTACTCCCCATCTTTATGGTGTTTCCCACGAGCTCCAAGAAGTGCAAAATGAGGATGATCTGGGCAAGCGGGCTGAGGATTTAGAAGAGAAGATGAGATTGCAGAGAGAGAGAAAGAGAGAGATAGAGATGGAGCTTTCAGACGCTGCAGACCAGCCAACGCCAAAAGGTATCCCTTTCACCAATCCACAAGCTAATTTCAATATTGATGAAGTGTTGGTAAAGTGGAGGGATGAAAATCAAGAAATTTTGGCCCAAAGTCTGCCCTCTCCTATTCTAGAGAAAACTCCCTCTTGTATGCCGAATCCTTTCTATCAGATGGCCCTTGCTCATTCTGACTCATCCGATGCAGCAATCGATCCTACCCTCAATCCCGTTCACCTAGCTTTTCAGCATGCCTCTTTTCAGACAGCTCTTCCTATACATGAGCAGACCCTCCCAAATCCTCCCCAACCTCCTCAAATCTTTCGACATGATCTCCAGATTCCAAGCTGGAAGAAGGAACATCATGAACCAACTCAGGCCCTGAAAAATGATAAAGTTGTTCCCTGTTTATAATAGCAAGATTCCAATCCCAAGACCATGAGCTAGAAGCAAACAGTGGAATCTTGGGGCAGAAGGGAGGAAGAAGGGAAAGGTTTTGCTCAAAACCTTGAAGAAGATGGGGCTGCTCCTGCTCTTGATGATGATTGTGACTTCTGGGAAAGGCTTTTCCAGGAAGATATGGATAGGTAGATTGCAGAATTGGAGTCCAGGGCAGGTTTCCTCAGCCAATGTGTAATGGACGGTTCAAACCAAACAGCACATTCCATGTCTGAACACACCCCACCTACACATCCCCAAGAGAACTATCAGGCCATGCCTGATATAGATGAAGTGCTAACCAAATGGAAGGAGGAGAATCATTTGATTCTAGTTTAAGGATTGCCTCCTCTTCCACATGAGTTCATCCATCAGCGTTCCACTTCACCCCTTCTCAAGGAGGAGCTTGTCTTGAGGGAAGCAAGTGAAGAGGAGTATGCTCAGTTCATGACTAATCAGGGAGACTTCATGAGTACGGATGAGGAATGGATCACCTTAGGTGACATGGAGGAGCATGGACAATCTCTTGTTCATGCTTTGAATGATCCATCTGAAGACATTGAGGCAGGCTGCACTGTTCTTCAAGGAGGCTACGAGCTGGATAAAAATGAAGAAGGCAGCATTGGGTTTCAAACAAGCATGCAAGGAGGTTGCATTTTTCCAGATTTACTCCTTCATAAAGTTGGTAAATCTAAAGATACTTCCTCTGAAATCATCGAGGAAAATGAGCTAGTCAATGATGCGTATCAAGGGGCTTATGGTGATGAGCCGACAATAATATTTTTCTTGATGGGAAACACCAGCTTGAAGGACCAACAGGAGGCAAGCTTCTAGGAACAAACATAGTATGTATACGTTGGAAGCATGTTTAAACCTCCACTCAGGTACCAGCCAACGCAGGTGACAGGCAAGAAGAGCAGTCACCAATTCTCTTTTTCATTCAGCTACTCGCCTAGCGCCATAAGTCTTCTCGCCAGGAAGGAGACTTAAGAAATTTTCCCTTCGATCCAGGAGGGAGGCAAACATTCCTGGTCAGCTGTATATAGTAGCTTGCTTTTAATTTCTTTTCTTGCTTTCCCTAAGTGCAGTTGCACAGGTAGTGTTTTTAGCCTTGTGTGTTTTCCCTTCGCGTGTGGGGTAAAAGCTTCATGTTTGATTCTCGAATCTTTTAGGCTATTGTTAATTCTTTCATCGTTGCATCTGACTCCGCGCCCAATGGACTGCAAGGCAACTGGGTTCTAAGCATAGCAGGCATGCTTCCCTTGTGAGTTGCCATTATGTTGACCAATTTTGCCCACTAGCAAAATCATGGTCAACTCCTCCCTTTCCTATTTGAAAAGCAATCATTTCCGAGCTACACAGTTCAATGCCAATGTTTCTCTGCTTGTTTCAACACAATTGGTTCAGTGATTTGGTTCAAGACTTAAAGTTCAAACGCCCTAGTGGAGGGCCGGCACTTCAAATGAAGAGGACCCGGGTAAGTTCAGTTTGGTTCAAAGTCTAAAGTTCAATTCATTCGAAATTGACTAAGTCTAGGTCCCGAATTCCTTCGGGCACAGCTTAACACAAAGGCAAAGGGAAAGGGTAGTCTTCAGGTCAAAATCCCTTTCGGAGGGCAAGCACTTGACATTTGCATGGAAGGATCGGGTGAGTCCAAAGCTTATATTAATCAAAATAGACAGTCCTGAATTCCTTCGGACTTTTTGCCCGAAGGAATTCCTTCAGACAAAAAGTTTGAAGGAATTCGGGCGCGCACTCATACTCCAACATCTGATAGTCATTTTTGCATTTACTAGCACTGACATGTCTTGGGCCTCGCTCAACTACCTCCAACTACCTCTTTACTCCTCCCTGCCACTTAGTCCCTATTACGCTAACCTCTTTTTCAGCTTGTCATGTCATCATTGTAAGCAGTGTGAAACTTGGCACGCGCTCCTTTCTTTGTATGCTACATGTGCATAGAGTTTGTGCACGCACCATTGATTTGGAAGTACTCTTGCACCAATGGTGCACACGAGAGTCCCTTGAGACTTGTGAGTTTGCAGAAGAGGTGATGTATGGCTTTAAGATTGCATCCTGTGATATTCAAGGGTGCGAGAGTAGGATCTTGAACTTTGATGCAGAACTACTTTAGACGGACATGAAGGAGCCTTGGATAGGAGTGCACATGAATACAAGATGTCTTAGGCACGTCCCTCATGATTTATAACTACTCCTTGTGCACCTTCTTTACTCGGTTATCTAAGATTTAGGACTCTACGTCTTTGGACCTACGCCCCTCTTGAATTTGCAAGCTGAAGGATCCTGCAATGCAGCGTGCATCAATGACTTATAATAGGTGTGAGCCATCATTTTGTTGATGCACAAACTTGTGCTTGACCGCTTGGGCACAGGGACGAACAAGGAGTGTCTTTGCACATTTTCCTTGAGCACTTGGGATCTTACAGGCATGTAACTCTTCTTATCGTCTCGACAAGTCCTACGCCTACTAGGGGTGATGACTTAGAAAGTCAACACTTCTAGCGACCTTTGCGGGTCGCTTGCCTACTAAGTAGAGTTCTCGTAGCCTTAAGTGATCCATTGGGCTCAAAGTCATATAAGTTGCAACCTGCTTGACCTTGCCCTTGAATAAACTGCACTGAGTTCTACCCTCTATCAAAGCAAGAAGAGAAGAGGCAAATGTGTGAAATGCATTTAGAGGAAAACTAAACTAAACTAAGACTTTACAATGTGCACGAAAACACTTAGGGGAATGTAATGCGAGCTAATATAATCTACTATATACGACCTACATATGTGCACCTTCGTCCTCCTGGATCAAAATAAAATCCTCTTAAATGCTTGGCCTTATGCACCGCCCTATTGTTGGTATGTGATGGGTGAAGGCGAGGTGGCATCTATTTACTGCAAAGGAGGTGTGCCCTAATTACTTCCAAAGAGTGCCCAAGGAAGCTAGTTTGCCTAGGCTCCCTTTCGATGAGTGACTCTACTATGTTGTGCATAAGCTTTCCTCCTAGATGGCTACTATCTTCAAAGTTAAGCCAATCCCTCTAGGATTTCTCAATGCCTAGTTGCGCTCTCTGCTCAAACTAAGCCCTCTGGACTTCGGGAGACTTGCGCTTGATAATTAAGAAACTCATGAACTCAGCGGGCTTCCCTTGATCATTTTACAGTTGATACCCTAAGTCAAAAATGCCTTTTGGAAACCCCTCTATGACGTGCCTGGGCTCGCAAGGATTGACGGCGCTCATTGCCATAGTTTCTTTGGCACCCTCGTGTTGTTTCTCAGGCTCGACTTGCTAGCATTGCCCCCTCGGTTCAAATGAGCCTTTTGATGACTCATTCATCCCTAGATGTGCATCTAGATCCCTGCAGGCCTACCTCATATGTGAGGTTGTGACCTCCTCTGTTTGTGCACCTTGCCTTTCTTCGATTTGCGATTGAAACTGGACGTTGGCATGGAATTGGGCGCAGGTATGGTCTTGGGAGGATGTTGGTTTGTTATCCAGGCTTGAGCAAAATTCCTCTTTCTCATCCCAAAAGGATTCCTCCTGCGCTTGTGATTGCGCCTGTGGATTCACCTTGAGGTGATAACAATCATGCTCTTTAAGCATGCACTCCTCTTGAAGGTTTGAGCCTTCTTCGAGGTCTTCCTCCATAATATCAAATGGTAGCCCATCTACCCAAGAGAGGTCTAGCTCAAGGTTTTGGATGCATTTGGGGGTGGCACGGACTAACTCTTCCTCATTAAGATCTTCCCCTTTTACCGCCACTTTGTTCATTTGCTCATCAACCTATTGCTCTATCTGATTGTATCTATCTTCTTCTTGTAGTAGGATTGGTTTTTTTGGTGTGGTGGCACAAAGGGGATTGCCAATGATTATCTCTTCTTCGCTTCAAGTACCCTCCTCTTCTTCTATGTACACTACCTATGTGCTCCATGCAACTAGTCCTCCTTTGAAAAGGAAGTTGGTGGGCAAGCAAGGAGTCTCCACTGGCACAGTAGGAGTGGTCTTAACCAAGGTAGACATTTTGAAGTCGAAGTGTCAGGTACAAGAGGGCTACCATGACTGTCTTTGAGGCTCCTAAGGAAGGATGGACTCTTGAGCTGGTGCAAATGCAGGGTTTTTGAAGCTTGGTACTTTGAAAATAGGGGGTTTACTTGGAGGTGCAAAGGAGTTATCATGTCTAAATCTAGGGACTTTGAGAGCATAAACCTTTTGCTCCACAGGTTGGCTTGTAAGCACAAGGGGAGCCTGCCCGAAGCTAAGAAAGGAAAGAGCAAAAGCGGTTGGTTACGCTTCAATTTCTTGCATATGTGCAAGCAGCTGGCGCATTTACTCTTCTTTGGCTACGATCTGCCTAGCCAAGCATTCCTCTTCAAATATACATCGCTCCATCATCTCTTGTTACTAAGTGTAAGCTTGACGAGCAAGCTCCTCTTGTTGCCTACCACACCCCTACTCCCTTTCAATCTCCCTCATTTAAATTTGGAAATCAAGATGTATATCGATGATGCTCTTATGGGGCTAATTAGGAGGATAATAATGTGGATTGGGAGCAATGTAGCTCGCGTCAAGCTGATTAGAAGCATAAGCAGCTTGCCACAAGGGTTGAACTAGGGGAAGTTATAGGTGCTTGTATGAGCTTGATATGAGAAATGGGAAGGCATGATAGCAACATTTTCATGGAATGGGGGGTGGAAAGATGTACTATTAAGCACTCAGACTGCTTAAATTAGTAGATTTGGGCATTTGGAGTCGTCAGGTGCTCTGCAGAGTATCTTTAACACTTGATAGCTAAGGGTATCACTGATTCCCTATCTTTTTATTTGAGTTGGTCCCACTAGACATGCCATAAACTATTGTCATTCAAAACGTGCACTTGTGGATGCTCTGCAACACGGGGGTGCTTTGCAGTAGGGCGCTTAGCACGAAGGTCTTGTGTGAGGTGCAAAAGTCTACAGCGTAAGCATTGGTTGTCTTGTCGCAATGATGGGAATGTTCCCAAAGCATGGGACCTTTGCACTCCTTGGGATGAACCTCCGGAGTAGACTAGATTCCTTCTATTCTAAGTGCACCTAGTTTAAGATCAACACATAGGCCTAAAGAGCAGAAAGGTAAATCTATCGGTAGCCTAAACCTAAAATTTTGAGGGAAAAGGGAAGGGAGAAGGTAAAAGATACTGAAAGTAAAAGAGGCGATGCGCCCAGAATAAAGTGAGTGCTCTTACTACCATAAACACACTACAAACCTTTGAGAACAAGACGTCTCCACACAAATTCTGCCAAGGACACTCAAAATGCACAAGTATTCTGTATGGAGGTGCAGGGACACGACGTAGCGCTGAGAGGGATGAAGGTTATCCACAGACAATGCCTATGCAAACTCGAGTGTGCATAAAATACGACCTACAAGTGAGTTTTGATTTCAATAAGGAGGTGATGGGGATGGACAATGATGATAGGGGCAACCATTACCCACAGACAAGGATCACAGACACAAATAACACACAAATAATTAGAAAAATTGAAGGAGGTGAACTTAATTCTCATTGATATGCAAGATTTAGACAATACAAGTGCTCTTGGAGGGAAAATTTCAACGGCACGAGATCGCTAAAAACTATCGACCCTTTTACAAGTGAAGAACCAATGTTTTAGAGTGAACAAACATGTTTTACAATAAATGTGCCACTTGGGGAGGTGGGTGCAGTATTTAATTCTTTTGTAGTGCTGTGTCAGTGATTTTCAAAGTTTGGTGATTGGGATTTGGGAGGTGATAGCAGGACCCTGCCAAAGTACACGTGGGCATCAATGGGTGGAAGGTTTCCCTGTAACAATCAGAGGATGGTGTGTACTCATATTCTAACATCTAATAGTCATTTCTTCATTTACTAGCTTTGACATGATTTGGGCCTTGCTCAACTACCTCCAACTACCTCTTTACTCCTCCCTACCACTTGGTCCCTATTGTGCTAACCTCCTTTTTGGCTTGCCATGTCATCATTGTGCATAGTGTGAAACTTGGTGTGCACTCCTTTCTTTGTATGCTACATGAGCATAGAGTTTGTGCATGCACCCTTCATTTAGAAGTACTCTTGTGCCAATGGTGCACGTGAGAGTCCCTTGAGACTTGTGAGTTTATAGAAGAGGCGGTGCATGACTTTAAGATTGCATCCCGCAATATTCAAGGGTGAAAGAGTAGGATCCTGCACTCTGGCTTGAAATTATGTTAGATGGGCATGAGGGAGCCTTGGATAAGAGCGCACATGAAGACAATATGTCTTAGGCACATCCCTCATGATTTATAACTACTCTTTGTGTGCCTTCTTTACTCAGTTATTCGAGATCTAGGACTCTACATCTTTGGCTCTGTACGCTTCTTGAGTTTGTGCACTGAAGGGAACTGCACTGTAGTGCACATCAAGGACTTATAATAGGTGTGATCCATCATTCTATTGCTATGCAAACTTGCGCTTGACTACTTGGGCACGGGTATGAACAGAGAGCGTATGTGCACATTTTTCTTGATCACATGGGATCTTGCAGGCGCGAAACTCTTCTTATGGTCTTGGCAAGCCCTGTGTTAAGTTGTGGAGCTAAAAGCTTCATTGAATGTGCAAATGTGGAGGTTGTTGGGTTACACAGTAATCGACATCAATCAGAGCCAATCGACATCGGTTAGGGGTCGACCGACATCGATTATATTTAGCTACAGAAACTGACATCGGTTAGGGGGTCGACTGGCCTTGGTCAGACAAAAATTGACATTGGTCATCTGTACATTTTCAAAACTATTCTAATTTTAAACGAACAGTTAGTTTGCATGTAAAGACTAATTTTAGTCTTGAGTCTACGTTTCTAATTATTGTTTGGTTTGGGATCTATTTAAGAGACCCATGGGGCTATATTGTAATGTAAGCAAGATCAATTAGATCTACAAGGTGAAAGATCAAGAAGATCTGCAAGGTGCAAGATCAAGAAGGTCTGCGGGGGTCAATGTAGGCAAAACAACTATTGAGTTGATTGTCACAAGGACTTGGAAGTAGGCAACAACAACCATTGGGTTGATTGTCACTAGAGGGAACAATAACTCGGTATTGAGTTTATTGTTGATTGTAATTGATTGAGAGAGAGAACTCTTGAGGGAGAATTACTATACATCTAAGAGGTGTGGGAAGAAGAGATTTCTTCATTGTATTTCCTTCTGGAAGAGTGTAATACATATTGTATTGTTTCTCATATCACCTATTATTTATTGTTTTTAATTTCTAGTTACTTATTACTTCTGGTTTAATTCCATGTTTAGTTGCTTATACAAAAGTAATCAATTTTACTCTAAGGAGGATCCTGACAGTTGGTATCAGAGCTTGGCTCACTAACAAGTGGTTCATCAGAGCAGGTTAGTGTTTGTTGATTACAAGTTCACTCACAAGGGTTTTTATTTGAGTGGGAGTAAAGCAATGGCAGAAGAAAGTAAACTAACAATGGAGAAATTCAATGGCAAGAATTATCAATTATGGAGGATGTAGATAGAAGATTATCTGTATCAGAAAGATCTGTACTTATCGTTGGGTGGGGTTTCAAGAAAACCCATAGATATGCAAGATGAAGAATGGAATGTTCTTGATAGAAAGGCCCTGGGATCTATAAGGTTGAGCCTAGCATTGTTTGTGATCTCTAACTTATCACAGGCAAAGACAATGGTAGAGTTAATGGAATCTTTGACAAATTTATATGAAAAACCCTCAGCTTCAAATAAGGTATTTCTTATGAAGCAATTATTTAATTTTCAAATACAGGAAGGTGGATCGGTATATAGTCATCTTAGTGATTTCCATGGATTAGTAAATCAGTTAAATTCAATTAAAATAGTTTTTGATGATGAAATTAAGGCTCTCTTAATCTTATGCTCTTTACCTGAAAGTTGGGATAGCTTGGTAATGGCAGTTAGTAATACTGCGTCTGCTTCAAATATCTTGAAAGTTGATGATGTTGTTAGTGTAATCTTGAATGAAAAATTTTGCAGGAAAAGCACAGGGAAAACATCAGGTAATGTTTTAAGTGTTGAAAGCAGAGGATGGTAAAGAGAGAAGGGCAAGCAAGGGAAATCAAGGTCAAAGATAGGCAATAGATCCAAATCCAGAAATGGAAGAATAACCTGTTGGAATTGTGGAAAAAAAAGGACATGCAAAGAAAGATTGTTGGTTGAAAGAAGATCAGCATGAAGGTAATAAAGAAGCAAATGATGTAGGTATTGTTGCACAGGATGCTCTTATATTTTCTTTGGATAGTCAGGTAGAATCATGGGTTTTAGATTTTGGTGCTTCTTTCCATGCAACCCCAAATAGAGAATTTTTCAGTGATTATGTCCATGGAGACTTTGGAAAAGTTTATTTAGGGGATGGTGAGCCTTGTCAAATTGTTGGCAAAGGAAAAGTGCAGCTGAAATTGCAGAATGGTAACACATGGGTGTTGAAGGATGTCATGCATGTACCCATCCTGAAGAAGAATTTGATTTCTACAAGGAAATTTGGGTGATGAGTGTTGCACAGTAACTCTCACAGCTGAATCTTGGAAAGTTTTCAAGGGTGCACTTGTTTTAGCTAGAGGTAAGAAGTAGGTACACTTTATCTATCTACTTGTATTACTGATTCTCCTTCTATTTTATTTACTTCAGCTGTAGATGCAAAGATGTGGCACTGTAGGCTTGGTCACATGAGTGAAAAGGGAATAAATGTTCTTAAGTCAAATGGTAAGCTTTCAGATTTGATAGATCTAGATTTCTGTGAGCACTGTATTTTTAAGAAATAGGAGAAAGTGAAGTTTCTCACAACTAGGTCAACAAAGAAGAAGCACAGGTTAGAGCTTGTTCATGCAGACGTGTGGGGACCAGCTCAGAGAGCTTTTATTGGAGGATCACAGTGTTATGTTTCTTTAATTGATGATGCTACAAGAAAGGTATGGGTTTATTGTATAAAAAGGAAATCTGATATTTTTGACACATTTAAGAACTGAAAAGCCTTGGTTTTCAAGAAGGTGATGGACAGTGATCAGCTCAAGAGGCTGAATAATTTTGAGCAGGGCAATGTTGATTTGGACAAGGTTATGATCCAAAATGAGCTCGTGGGTAAAAATCATCACTCACAAAAAAACACAGACACCGACGTCGGTCAAGCAGAGACTGACGTCGATCAGGCAAGAACCAACGTCGATCTAGTGGAGACCAAAGTCAGTGATGTCAGGCAGGTGGAAACTGACGTCGGTCAGGTGAGAATTGACGTCAGTCAGGTCGGCCAGGTGGAACCGACATCGATCGAGTGCAGACCGAGAGATGACCGGGATCGATCATTGTTAGAATGAAATTTGGGCAGACAGCAAGCTGTCAATGAGTCTCAAATGCCCATGAGGAGGTCCGCAAGGGTAAGTAAACCTCAAATTCGTTATTCCCCTTCTTTATATTACTTGTTGTTCACTGATGGTGGAAAACTAGGAAGTTTTAAAGAGGCAATGCAGGTAGAATCTAGGAAACAGTGGGAGCATGGCATGAATGAGAAAATTGATTCCTTGGAAGAGAACCAAACATGGGATTTGGTAGAGTTGCCAGCTAGAAAGAAAGCATTGAAAAATGAAAGGATTTACAAGTTAAAGAAAGGAGAGAATAGACAAGTGAGACATAAGGCCAGGTTATATGGTCTTGAGCAAGCTCCAAGACAATGGTATTTAAGGTTTGACAGGTTTATGACAGAGCATGGCTTTAGTCGATGTCAATGTGACCATTGTGTTTATTTTACCATGTTAGATAATAGTAGCTACATTATCTTGTTATTGTATGTAGTGTATATGCTTGTTGCAAGGTCACACATGCAGAGAATTACTAAGTTAAAGGTAAAATTAGCTCAAATATTTGCCATGAAGGATTTAGGAGCAGTAATCCTTGGCATGAGTATTTCTAGAGACAAGAAAAATCACAGGTTGATTTTGTCTCAAGAGGATTATGTGAATAAGGTAGTGGAGAGGTTTAATATGCAGGATGCAAAATCGGTAAGCACACCTATGGTTGGACAGTTCAAGCTGAGCAAAGAATAGTGTCCTAAATCACATGATGAGGTTGAGTACATGGTATGTACTAGACCTGATATTGCCCAAGCAGTGGGTGTTGTCAGCAAGTTTA
Organism: Torreya grandis; assembly: GCA_037957365.1. Taxonomy (NCBI): domain Eukaryota; kingdom Viridiplantae; phylum Streptophyta; class Pinopsida; order Cupressales; family Taxaceae; genus Torreya; species Torreya grandis. The sequence goes on along the minus strand of JARHVA010000060.1, from coordinate 4,910,067 downwards.
TGGCCAATCTAGGAAAAGAGCACTGAAAATTAGTTCAATAGATTCTCAGATATCTGAAAGGGACCAGCAGCAGGCATTTATGCTATGGAGGGTCAAACACTTCTCTACATGGGTATGTAGATTCGGATATGGCAGGTGACTTGGATGGCAGGAGAAGCACCACAGGATATGTGTTCACTATTGGTGGAATGGTGGTTAGCTAGATTTCAAAGTTGCAAAAGGTTGTTGCCCTATCTACTACAGAGGCAAAATGCATTGCAGTCACAAAAGCTAGCAAGGAAATGATATGGATGACTTGGTTCATGGAAGAGTTGGGAAAGGAGCAAGAGAGTTGTAGATTGTATAGTGATAGTCAAAGTGCAATTCATTTGGCAAAGGATTCAGTCTTTCATTCAAGAACCAAACATATACAGCTTAGGTACCACTTCATTAGACAGGTATTAGAGGATGGTCAATTGAAGCTGGAAAAGATCCATACGAAAAAGAACCCTGCTGATATGCTAGCAAAGCCGGGAACAAAGGAGAAGTTGAATCTTCATTCAAATTTTTTTGGTCTTCAAGATTGAACTTGAAGATGGAGAAACAAGCCAGAAATAGATTAGAGGATGTTGTTGTACATGTACAGGTACAGGTGCAGTTGTTTATCTCCAAGTGGGAGATTGTTAAGTTGTGGAGCTAAAAGCTTCACTGAATGTGCAAATGTGGAGGTTGTTGGGTTACATAGTAATCGACATCAGTCAAAGCCAATCGACATTGGTTAGGGGTCGATTGACATCAGTTATATTCAGCTACAAAAATCGATATCGGTTAGGAGGTCGGCCAGTATCGGTCAGACATGAACTGACATCAGTCATCTGTGCGTTTCCAGAACTGTTCTAATTTTAGATGAACAGTTAATTTACATGTAAAGACTAATTTTAGTCTTGAGTTTGTGTTTCTAATTATTGTTTGGTTTGGGATCTATTTAAGAGACCCATGGGGCTGTATTGTAATGTAAGCAAGATCAATTAGATCTGCAGGGTGCAAGATCAAGAAGATCTGCAAGGTGCAAGATCAAGAAGGTCTGTGGGGGTCAATGTAGGCAAAACAACAATTGAGTTGATTGTCACAAGGACTTGGAAGTAGGCAACAACAACCATTGGGTTGATTGTCACTGGAGGGAACAACAACTCGGTATTGAGTTGATTGTTGATTGTAATTGATTGAGAGAGAGAACTCTTGAGGGAGAATTACTGTACATCCAAGAGGTGTGGGAAGAAAAGATTTCTTCATTGTGTTTCCTTCTGGAAGAGTGTAATACATATTGTATTGTTTCTCGTATCACATATTCTATGTTGTTTTTGATTTCTAGTTACTTATTACTTCTGGTTTAATTCTGTGTTTAGTTGCTTATACAAAAGTAATCAATTGTACTCTAGGGAGGATCCTGACACCCTGTGCCAAGACCATAAAAAAAGTTTAATCTATTATTTAATCATGGTTTCACTATGCTTTGTATGTCATTTTGAAACGAAATTATTGGACTAACAAAAAATGAACGCTGACTTATATACTTATATATTTAAAAATTGTTGCATTTGTACTTGCAATGAAAAAAAAATATTTTTAAACATTTATCGAATAAATATTGCTTTAACTTTAAAATATCAATATAAATTTGTATTATGAAGATATAATTAATTGTACACTTCATATCAAAAGTGTATTGACATATGATGCAATACATACTTTGATTTTAGTATTAAGTTTGTAACCTAATTACAATATGTAAACATGTGATGGCAATCAAAAGAATGAAAACTAATTTCATGGATGATTATTGATTTTGGTAGTATTATGAAAACCAATACATGAATGGAATTACAAAGTAGCATTGAAATGACTAAACTATAATTTAGTTACTCCACGAAATGAGTCTCACAAGGCAACCAATTCAAAAAGCTTTGAAAAATAAAAAATTGGGGCTTATAATAAAGTATTTTCATTCTAACTTCATTCTTTTTAATCACATGTGGCAACATACACTAATAGAAAATGATATTTGAGTGTTAATATTTGTGCAAGGTTTAGAATGAATAACATTTTAGAATGAAGGGGATTTGTTTTAAACCTTGTGTAAATATTAACTCTCAAGTGTCATTTTTTATTAGTATTTGTTGTCGCATATGGTTAGAACGAAGAGGATTAGAATGAACTTCTTTCATTTTAATTTTATGTGGTATTGAATATTAAGATATTTAAGTAGAAATTTATTATTAACTTTAAAATGCTATTTTAGATGGCTAGATTTAGAGTTGAAAAAGTAAATTAAAATATATGACTCCATGTATAAATAGGTCTATTTATGGCATTTCTAATAATATGATATAAATAGAATATAATTATTTATAAAATAAAGTTTCATATTTTTTAGACACTAGTAAAAATATGAAAATGTGTCTAAATACTTTGAAAAAAAAATCATTGCAATTATTTTCAAACTCTTCATTCTAATGGTAAAAAATATTCCATTTTTAAATATATAAAAAAATAGTAAAAAAAGATTATAAGAATCGATTTTTCTTAATTTGATTATTAAAAATAAATAAAAAATTATATATTAATTAAATAATTATAAAAAATTAATTTAATGTTTTTTTAAAAAGAAAAGGGGTAAAAATAATATTAATAAGTAAAGAAAAGCATTACAAGAAGAACCGGGGGCAAAAACCCCCAGAAGAAAGCAGCAAAAACTAAAAAACTAGGCACACACCCAACGAGACAATATTATGAACCCCCTATCAGCCTCCAGAATTCTTTCCAAATCAGAACGCAACGTCGGGGAGAGAGGCCCCCAATCCTCAATGTTTCCACCATCCAAATGGTCTGACGCCCATTTAGCGAAAAAATATGTAGCCCTGTTCAATTCACGCAGAATGTGAGCAAAAGTAACACTATCCATAAGTGAGCAAATCCACAAAATTTGTTGCACAATCAGAGATAGTTGCTAATTGACGTCCACCACTTTCCTCTTAATGAGCAGGTTAATAAAGACTTGAGAATCTGATTTGCAGATAATCCTACGCCAACCTAACGCTTGGGCCTTCTCAAGGGCATAAAGAATGGCCTGGCCTTCCATCATGTTAATGGTTTGTAGCCCCTCAAAAACTGCAAAAAGAAAAATCATTGTACCTTCAGAATCCCTTCTTATCCCTCCAATACCCGCAGGTCCCGGATTACCTCTAGAGGAACCATCCATATTGATCTTGAGAATCCCACTAGGGGGCATTACCACTGACTAGTCCTGAGAATCTGCTCCTTGACCTACTTGCTCCTCCTGACACACGCTGACTTACCAGTTAATTGTTGGAATCGAAGTCACGCCACCACCTGAGCGTCTTGTTTGGTCAAAGGAAGGTAGATCGCGCTCTTTGCTTGGACAGTTTCTTGGATCATCCCCACCACTTTTTGCCATACTTGCTGCACCATGACCCTCACCCCCCAAAAAATTCACCTATTTATCTTAAGCCAGATCTGTCAAAACAGAAAAATGGGGCCGCCCAGCCATATGTCCTGCAGGTAGGGCATCCTTGAGGGGGGTTCTCCCATTCCATTCCAAAAATATACCACAGATTGAGCATAAAAACATGGGCACTGCCAAACATCCCACCAATAATGTCAAAGTTCCAAGGCAAAGGGGCATTGCAAAAAAAGGTGTGTGGAATCCTCCTTAGCCGCTCTGCACATAACACATACTGAAGGGCCTTGGAAACCTCTCTTCTAGAGATTGTCCCATGTCAAGCACCTGTTCCAAGCCAGCATCCAAGCAAAACAGTTGCATTTAGGCCATGTGAATTTATTCCAGACCTGTCTCCACCAATGCACTTTCCCCCTGCCCAATCTCTGAAGAAGTAAACCCTAATATCCAGATGAAACTGTGTAATCTCCCTTGGGATTGGGAGACCAAGCTAGCTCATCCTCCTCCTGAAGAGGACTACAATGATGCCTGGAAAGGATGCTCAATAGCTCCTCATTCTCTTCCTGCGTCCCATTACCAGGCCAAGTTTCGGGAGCTTTTCAGTGAGCTACCTCCACCTGTCCTTGTGTAATGTAAACTTTGAAGTCACTCACCCAAGACCAGCCAGCATCAAGGAATCTCTGACAAAGGTTCAACAAATTTGGAAATTGAGAAATGATGGGAAGATAACCATCCCAAGATTCAGACCAAAAGAGAGCCTTGGATCCATGTTTACAAATCTAGAATAAGCCATCATTGTTGAGAGTAGCCCCCTTTTTGAGAGTACCCCATATTGCCGAACCTTTCCCAATAAGCGGATAGCGAGGAATGTCCCTCTGAATGGTTCTAGAGTAGTACTTCTGTGAGAGAATTATGGCCCAAGCCTTGTCTTGTTCGGTGCACCATTGCCAATAAAGTTTGGCCACCAAAGCAATACCATTTAAGTCCGTCTGCCTCAAACCGAGCCCGCTATATTATTTGGGGCTACAAACAATCTCCCATCTAATAAAGCTCTATTTATTGGAGTTTAGACTACCAACCCATAAGAATTGTCTGGTAACCGAATCAAACTCCTTAACGATTCCCATCGGGGCAACCTGGAGCATACACCTGTAAATAGGTAAAGCCTGCACCATAGATTAGATAAGTTGAACCCGGCCCGCAAAGGATAACCACATGTGTGTCCAATGATTCACTTTCACCCAAAATTTCTCCAAAATAGTATGCCAAGATTCTTTGGATGTACGGCCAGCTGAGATAGGGATACCCAAGTATTCAGCAGCAGATAGCAAGGACTCTGCATGTTGAAGAAGAAGATGGACGACTTATCTTCATTGACCTTTTGTCCTGAGGCCATTAGATAAACATCTAACACCCTGCATAAATTAGCAGCTTCAGACATTTTGGCCATGCCCATAAGGGCAGTGTCATCAGCAAATTATAGGTGTGATTGCGCTGGTAATTCCCCTTCCCATCACCATCCTTGGATATGTCATTCCTCTCTATTCCTGGTGATCAACCTCCCCAAACCTTCATCAAGGAGAAGAAAAAGGTACGGAGACAGAGGATCACCTTGTCGCAGCCCTCTTGTAGCACTAAAAAGCTCCATGTGTTCTCCATTGATAAGCACTAAGAAGGAAGCCAAGGAAATGCAGCTCATGACCCATTGAGTCCATTCGTCTGCAAAGCCAAAAGTACTAAGAACCTTCCACAAGAATGACCATCTAACCCTATCAAAGGCTTTGGTCATGTCCAATTTAATGAACATCGCCTTATCTTTTGAACTGGCCATGGAGTGAATGGACTCAACAGCAATAACAATATTGTCCAGGATTTGCCTACTTTTCACAAAACCAATCTGCTCTTCTAAGATCACAGCACTCAGCCCTCTTTTTAACCTATCTGCAATGATTTTAGATATAATTTTATAAACAACATTGCAAAGGTATATAGGGCGGAATTGACTTAGCCTATCAACACCTTCACATTTGGGTATGAGAGCATGATAGGTCGCATTTGTAGCCTTAAGCATTTGCTTATTCCACTGAGATTCTTGGACAACAGCTAAAAGGTCAAGTTTGATGATATCCCAAAATTCTTGGTAGAATTCAGCTGGGAAGCTGTCAGGTCCAGTCGCTTTCCCTTTTTTCATCTGAATAATGGTTTCCTCAAGCTCTCCAAGTGTGATTAGTTTCATTAAATGTTCATTCATTTCACATGTCACCAACGATGGAATGCAGAAGAGAACCTGAGCTTCTTTTGGTGATTCCCCATTAGCATCTTCCCTGAAGAGAGTAGAGAAGTACTGCACTACCTCCTCTGAAATTACTGGAAAGGAGTTAAGCTGCTCACCTCTTTCATTGACTAGGGCCGAAATAGAATTGCCATGTCTCCTAGCTTTGGACGAATTGAAGAAAAAAGATGTATTTCTGTCCCCCTCTTAGAGCCATTCGACTTGAGCTTTCTGCTTCCAAAATATTTCCTCCCATAGCTCGCATTCCTCTAGGTTTTTCATAGCCTATGTTTCTTGTTGCAATAAGTCTTCAGTCAGTCCTTCTTCCCTTATTATTCTCGTGATACCATCAAGCTTGGTTTGTGCAGCAACCTTAGCATGGAAAATGTTCCCAAAACTTTGGTGATTCCACTGCTTGAGCTTGTACTTCACATATTGTAGTGTTTTGACAAAAATGTACATCATCGTACCATGGGCAGGCCTACCCCAACGCCACCAATTGGCAACACACTCATGTAGAGATTGATCCCGCAACCACATGAGTTGAAATCTGAAGGAAGGAGAGCACGGGTGATACTGTGAGACACTATTAAGCCAATGGTCCAATCCTCTCCAATCCAAAATTTTAGACCTCATAGACCACATACCTCTAACCCAAAAAGTTGAGACCAAAAAATGGTCAAGTCTCTCAGCTATGCAATTTTTCCCACTCCTGCGGTTGTTCTAGGTAAATTGTCCATTATTGGGCCTGGTGTCAACTAAATTCAAAATTTCAATGTAGTTTTGCATTAGCAAAGTAGATGGGTCTAGCCTTGATGTGCCACCACTCTTTTCAATCACATCAAGAATAACATTAAAATCACCTACCATAATCCAAGGGTAGAAGGTGGCCAGGCTACGGACAAAACTTATGTGGCCCTATGAGGAGTTTTTACCCCGCCAATCATTGGGAGCATAGATATTGGAGAAGAGAATGACTTCTCCCATCTCAAAGCTAGAAGCAATCATAGTCATGGAGTACTTAGAAGTCAACCAGCCTATGAGGCCAATCTTTCATGGGTTTCATAGACAAGCTAGTGCTCCTAAGTATTCGGTAGCGCCAATGCATTGACATTCTCCTTGCCTCCACAACTTGGGCACTAGTCTGGACATGTCTTCAACTGAAAGCTTAGTCTCCTGCAAGAAAAGGACATTCAGCCTATGACTTTTAATTAGGTTGTGAACATCATTTTGTCTGGGGCTATTGTTCAAACCCCTTACATTCCAAGATATTATAATCATTTTAGAGGGTTCAAAAAGTGTGCATCCAGAGTCTTTACTGACCCCGACTCCACCAAAGTCTCTCCCATTAGCTTGATCTTTTCCAAATCCTTTTTTCTGCCCGGCTTGCCAAATTTCTCTCCCCCTCCTTTCTTAAGGTCTTTTTGTAGAAGTCTGAGATGAGGAGAAGATTTACTGCTTCTTGATGTCCCTGAGTCCCCAATTTTCTCGGTAAGGGGCATATTTCCATCTTCTTTAAGGGGAGCAATTGAGGAAGTCATTCCTTCCAAAATTATCAGCTACTAGTCCATATCCATATGACAATCTCTAGCATCTTATGTTTCAATTAAAGCCCCTGAAGCATTGGTCTCCTGAGCTGGTCCCTCAATCCCCTGGTCCAAAATCATCAACTCAGGATTCACCTCCTACTAATTAAGGTCGACTAATATTTCAAATATATTGAGCAAGTCATCTAATTGTCTTTCCTTCAAGGACCATTTTTGTCCTCTATTTCTATATCAGCCTTTAATCGACATAAAACCATCAGTTTCAGGCACCTCACTTGGAATCAGGCCCCTTTCCTTGTCAGTACCAGAAGGAGTGCGAGTAGATTGAGTTGGCTAAGGTGCAGTGGATTTTGAGGTGGGACACCATCGCTGCAAATGCCCATAAGCATGACATAGACGATAGTGGAAAGGGAGGGTTTCATAATCCAACTGTTGTACCCATGAAAAGGGCCTGCATCCATTTCAACAACATCTGGTAATGGCTTACTAAGATCAATTTCAACACAAATGTGGGCATAAGTCATTATCTTGTTCCCCAGGAGTGACATTTAGGAACCGACTGGCCTTCCTAACAAGGATGCAAGCAATTAGAGAGTGTCTTCTCGGTAGCATTCCACTAAAAAGTGGGGCAGATGCACCCACACCGGGTAACGGTTTGGTAGTTCCTCTGAAGGTATGAAACCAACATGCCAGGGCTTGATAAACAGTCCCACTTGATTATGGAAGTAAGGACCTCCAGTAAAAACTCTTTGACAATCTGTTATACAGGTAAAAGTGACCATGAAATAGCTATTGGCCAGCAATGTAATATCCATTTCTCCTTCTGGTGCCCATGTCCTCTGAGCCCATGCTTCTAGGAATAACAATGATGTCCTAAGCCCCAAAAACTTACAATATAGGGAGCGATTGGAATAGTATTCAATGTCTTTAGCAATCATTTCCATTGGTATAACTAGCTTGGGCCTCTCCTTGCATCTTTTCAGATAGCTGTTGACTTTGGGGATGCACATACTTGGTTGCTCAAGAGCAGCAAAAGAACCTAAACCTTGCAAAAGTGGATCCTTCCCACTGCTGCACGCTCCCTGGGATGCCTGGTATAGTCCAAGTGCTTCCTTGTAGCTGCGCCCTGCTTTCTGCCATGTCACACCCTGCCTTGTTGCGCCCTCCTGCTCGCCTTCATCCATCACGCCTTCTCAATATGTTTAATCTCATCAATTCGAAAAACAAAATTAATTTTATGTTACATACATATCTCCAAGGCATTTTTCTTTAAAAAAAATTGAAAAAAATTACATTTTGAAAAAGTTATTAACCCTCAACTCTCATTTCTTATGAACCTTTGAATGGAGTCGATAGTGGGTACCCATTCTACTTGAGGGATGTGAAAGGTATCTCTAAAGTTTCATTTATTTAATATTCATAGCTTTATTTGTATAATATTCTTTTTTATTTGTAGAGTAAAATTTTAATTTGAGTGTGTGAATTGAATACCTTTTAATATATAAGAAATGAACTTACCAATTTTTTGTCATTTCAGAATGATTGTTGACGTTTCTATCGTAACATTTATGTTATATTATAAGTGATGCAAAATTCCCAAACCTTTCTTCGTCTTTTTTTAGCCCTTTTAGCATGTACCCAAAGTTCCTCTATTTTTTTCAAACTGTCTGTAAACCACATAAGAATGTAGAATTGGGGTAAATTTTGAATTATGGTAGAAAAAATTAATTAATATATAAGATATTATATTTCGATATTATATTATATTTTAATATTATATATTTTTTAATATTATCTTATTTTATATAATATATATTTTATTATATAATTTATATTTATATATTATATTATATACATTACATTATAATATATATGAATATTAGATTATATAATAATTTTTAAAAAATGATATTGTGTTATATATTGTGTGGTATATATTTTGATTTTATATGATAATCTACATGATGCCACTCGATGATCAACACAGCCCTTTTATCCCCTTTGAGCAATCCACGGGCTCCCCTCTTCTTTATACTTTTTGTTGTGTTTTGTCATCCACCATGGGCCCCACCAAACTTCCCTGTGTCAACAAGTGATTGAACAGATACCAAGTGGAAGAGCACAATCTTGGGCTCTCACTTTAACTCCTTGTGGCCTTCCCTAGGTCCAATTTTTTTGTGATAACGCAATCATCTTTCAGTTTTTGGGCTTTAGTTGACTAATCCATACTAATGCAAAATCGAGTGTTCATGCTCAACTGTGCATGCCACACAAGCCTTAAAAATAAGCTCATTGAGGTTCACAAGGTTTTCGAGAGTTAAATCATTCATCAATAGAGTTCTCAGGCCTTTGAAGCGGCTTCCTAGCATTTGTGCACAAGTTTTTGGGCTTCTTCTATAGTTTATTTTATTTCTCTTTAGTCGAGCCTGACCCCCATTAACACCTCCCAAAGCTCCACTCACACTTCCTGGCATATTTCACAATTTTCCCAGGCTATTCAAAGCTTCCTAAGCTTCGTTGCAGAGTTCCTAGGCTCTGCTCCCAAGTAAAAGGACTCAAAGTTAGTTCTCAAGTTCAAACATAGCTTCCCTAGAGTTTTCCACAACTCCTGAAAGGTTTCCCATGTTGCCCTAAATTATTTTGGGCTTTTCCCAAGCTTTTGCTCACACATAAAAGCCTTTCTAAAGCTTATCAACTCCACAGCTATGTATAAAAGCTCCAACTTGTCGAGCCTAGTCATCGATCCCCTTTTCACTTCAAGTGACTTTATAGCTCATCAAAGATCCAAGTCATTCATGAGGTCTAAAACAATCGAGTCACCTGTCCATCTAGAGCACCCATTGGTGCCAACTAAGCACAAAAGGACAAGGGCTTCATATTTGGTGAAATCTGCTAGTTATTGGTGATGGTTTATAGGCCATCTAATTTTTCTCAGTAGTGAACATGTGGACCAATCTTGTTGCCCCAAAGTTGTCAGCAATCGCCAGTCCCAGTGTTAGAGAATGGACGAATGGGGTGCGCCCACATGGACCCACGAATAATCGAGGACCATCAGTTTGGGTCACTCCAACCAATAGCAAGATGACACTTAGACCAAGAGGTCAGAGACGCAGTCCTAACCTATCAAAATTGACAAAGCTAGGACCTAATAGGGAAGCAACACGCATACCTATTGACAGTTGGGGATGTTCAGTCTAGGTCTACCCAATGAATAATGGAGATCCACGTGGTCTCGTTGTCAGATAAAGACTGACAAATAGAAACCCAAGGTCCGATAACGTAGGGCCATGTGGCCTCTAATGACATATCTGATGTTGTAAGAGGTGGAGACCAAAGGGTTGTATGTAACCTGCACCCAATGAGCAAATTACAAGTGGAGGAGTGTAGTCCTAGGCTCCTTGGGTGTAAAATTGGGAATCCAAAGCAAGAATTGAGGCAGATGGAAAATAACTCGAGGGGCTTGCTAAATATCATAGAGTTTAGAAAGAGCCCAAAAAATCGTGGATGCCTCAAATAAAGAAACTCATAGATTTATCAGGGGGAATAAACCTCAATGCTTCTAAATGTTTATGTGAAATGTGTCATCCAAATTACGTGATAGATTGCATTTGTGTCTGTTTGGCTTTAATATGAAGTTTTGTTTTTGTCCTATTAAAATCATAGTGTATTATGCATCACTATGTGGATAATACTTGTTGGGTATTTTTTAAAGTGTTGTTTTATAACACCTTGGTGAAATCATGGAATGCAAATTTTTGTGATTTTTTTAGTAAGTGTTTTCTTTTCATTTGTGGAGTATATTCCTCTTTGAAGTTTACAATGTGGGCACCCTCTACTGCTTGAGAATTAAAGCTACCAGCTATCCTTGTTACTTGGGACCAATCACCAATCAACCACCTTTTCTCTCAACTGGTGACTCTTCTACCATGACATTCACATTGTATCACAAATGTTGCCCCCTTTGGTACCCATGTGGCATGCAATTTTAAAAATCTTTAGTACTCACTTCAATTGCAATGAAATCAACAATATAAACTCCATAAACTCAATTTGTTGCCCTCACATCAACGTCATTAAATTATTGATTCGATCCACACATCGACCATGGAGTCATTACGAAATCAAATAAAAATACCCTGACATTATCCCTCATCATTACCACTAAGTGTCATGTTGTCAATCATGAAGAATATACTAAGAATCAATCTAATAGACAAACGGTAGAAGCATTTACAATCTCAATCTTCATATTGATTGTATGTACCCATGTCCACTTCAAGCTCGATATTAATTTATAACATATACTAAAGCATTGCATGACGATTCAAATCTAGATTGATTTATCCCCACAATTACTTTACCTGAACTTATTTTGACATCCAAATATACATTCTTATAGAGAATGAAAGCAGTGAAATATTTGAAGATGCGTTGGGCAATGATGGTGAAAAACAATGTTAAGTTAGTAGTTATGAGTTTTGAGCGAGATTTAAATGTTAGTTATCATCTAAATATTATATAATATATGTTATAATGTTTTCGTATATTAAATAACAATTATGTAATATATATATGAAGATTGTATTATGTATATAATAAAATATTTTATAGTATTTATATATGTTTTTATATTATTTATTATATAATATTTAAATATATAAAAAAAATATGTATATATATATAATTCCAAAAACAGTTTTCGAGTATGTGAGGCCTGTAACTATAATAAAAAGGAAGGTGAACAATGCAACTCTATACTAAAAATCATATGATGATGCAAAAATAAGTTAATACCCGAATACCACATCATAAACATGTATCGAGATGCCAAATTACGTGAGTGTCCGTCTAGTTTAAGCACCCCTTTCCTTGTTTGTCCATTGGTATCCTTCCACTACCATCCCTTCCAATTTGGAGGAAGAGATGAGCCTATTTCTTTCCTGGAGCCTATTATAGCCCAATGTAATTTCACGTTTAAAGATTAGTAAGCCTGTGTAATATACTGGGATTTATCGCTAGCGTGTGTTTGTAATGTTGGAGGACTATCAAAGATGTGTTTGATGCAAAGTGTGGGTGGGTCGAAATTGCCTTTGGGATGAAGTATAGTAGAGAAGACAATAATGCTGCACAGGTAGAAGAAGAAAGGCCGCGAAAATGGAAGGAATGAGAAGGTCGAATATGGTTTCGTTCATGGACTGGGCAAACAAATTTGATGATTACAGTGGATTGCAAGGAAACAACGGTGAGGCAGATAGAGATTTGGAAAGGACAAGAAGAGGAATGAGCTCTTTGTTGGCACACGGGGGAGTCATTATTCAGCCTAATGGACGGATGGGAGCGCAGGGCTAGATTTATGAGAAACATCGCCGAATATGGTTGCAAACGTTCAAGAAAAAGAGTCAAGTTTTGAGTAGTCCACTGCGTCGTCACCAACTTCAACCCGACAGAAGCAGCGCATCTGTAGAATATATTTATGAGCGAGTTATAAATGGTCGACATGCTTCAAACTCATTCATATTACGATTCCCATTATGGCTGCTCACGCACCTTTTGGTGTTTGTTGATTTCCACTACATGATGCAGTTAAATTGCCACGTATGCACACCAACTTCAACGTCAAATCACTGCCAGCTATTCATGCATCCACGTTCCCTCAAAACCTCCCCACACTTGTCAATAGTTGGGAGGTCGAAAATACTTTTTCTTTTAAAGTAATTGTGAGATGAACACAACCACACTCCAAATAGACCTTGATCTCTACTATAATGTCAAAAAAGTTTGAACTTTCAACTAAAATAAGGAGCATGCTATTTTTTTTTAATCTTGTTATTTTAATTGTAATTTAAATTTTATTTTTACCTTTTTATTTTAAAATAATGTCAACAATAATAAAAGGGATAACAAAGTAATTAGCAGTTGTCTTGAAGGTGCAAGTTACGTCAAAAAGAATGTATAAGTTTTTCTCTCTTCATTTCTAGAGTATATTTCTTTTAAGTGTAAGATATGGGCATCCCCAATACCTGAGACCTAACCCTACCAATCTTCCCTGTGACCTGGAATCAATTCTCTCAATTGATGACTCCTCTACCATGACATTCACATATTATCAACAATGCCCCCTTATGCATCCATGTGGCATACTCTTTACAAAAGTCTCAGTACTCAATTCAACAATAATGAAAGCAATAAAATACACTCCATAACTTAAATAAAAGATGCCATCACCCTGCAAGATACAAACCCCCTAGTAATGGGTGTAGGGTATGTAAATCCAACAAATGCCCTGAAGTTGGGCCATGTGTATAATATGGACCCTCCAGTGTGCAATATCACAAGAAATACCCTATAATTGCCTCTCATCATCACTGTCTAGCTCATTATGAAATATTTAACCACTTTTAATTTATGTATGGTCTTGTCCATTATTGCATGGGTATGATTATGGTGTTTCTATATGTTCTTAACCCTGATGCAATTTATTTAGGTGTCAATATATTCGTATCATATAAGAACATAAGTTACAATATAGACTTTGGAACCTCATTGTCATGGTTGCTTTTAATTTTGTCGGTTTGGTTATAATGAAAATAACTTCTCTATTGAAATCACTAGGACAAAGTGGAACAAATTATCTAGAAATAGAATTGGATTTCGTCCATATTTCCTCATGGATGTCAAACCCGATCACCCACAACTGTTTTGACTTGAACATGTTGGGATCTTCAACCAACCAATATAGATGTCGTTTGACCGAAACGAGGTAGTTATTTCTTTGACATAGTGATTGGGAAGTGAGGTTATCTCTTTCCATGAAGAATGTAAGTGATTGCATAGACAAAAGCCTTAGATGGTGATTTAGATCCTAATCAGTCTACCATCTATTCTATGGTGATGGGATTACAAATGTAATAGTCATTGAAGGAGTTAAATTTGTGCCTTTATGTTGTAGCCTTTTTTAATCTAAATTTCTCACTGTCAAGAGATGCATACTGCTTCAAGTTGATGCTATTAAAATCAAACTCAACTACCACTATCTGATTATTGTTGCTTCGATTGATTGAGGAATTAAACAATCCCAACCAATGGCTATGGCTCTCTGCACATGCATTTATGTTACAAACGAGTATGCTTCCATGTTTTCAAACCCCATACTCAATCATACCATCGACATGTTTGAATTCCTGGGTCAATATGCTCAATTGTATCCACCTCTAGGGAAAAACACCACCTTTGTATATGGTCATATATTGACCCCTGAATGCTTGTTTCATGGTGTGTTTGGATTCCCCCATTCGAACTCAACTTTGTATGTCCCAGGCATATTTCTCAACTCTGTGTTTTCCATAGTCGAACCCATCTACACTTTGATTTTCCAACAGAGAGATGTTCAAGAAACTATCCCTTGGCCATCATTTGCTTTTAGATTTAACCATCAATTTTAGGCTTGAACTCTACTTAGTCATTGGCCCCATGTAGCCCTTTTATGGATCTCATGGGTTCATTGAAGCACATGGTAGTTGGGACTATTTTTATGCTTTTTGAGTTCTTTGTAAGTCTCTTTCATTTAGCTTGGGCTTAACTTAATTCATAGTGTATAGGAAATTGCCACTTGGCAGTTCCTTGTCTGACCTAGATTCAACTTTACCACTTTGTTTCAACTCATGGAGCCCCCTTTTCATTTAAATCTGTGGTGATCTATCGATGATCTCCCTGAGATTCATCAATTCATCATTTATCTTTTGCCTATTTGCTCAAGGGCCCAATCGAGCACTCCAAGTCATTGCCATTTACCCCTTTATCATCCCATATTTCTTTTGCGACTGCCGAGTATCCATTGGCCATTAAGTCTGGGTTCTAAAGCACCTACCAAGTCCTCCATATTGTCTTGGCCTTGGACTAACAAGATCTATGTGTAATACATTGAGTGGCCCAGTATATGTAGGATCTAACAAGTCAGGAGGCCTCGACTTTGACTGTTTCCAAATGACCTGATTGCAAGTGTCCTGAGAAAGGATAATTCTTAAGAAGACTACGAGCTCTGGGACAAAATGAAATACAAGTCTAGGATCTTGTAATTCACGAGATCATAATAAAATATGAACGATGCAAATGGAAAGTTAACAAACTTATATATCTTGATTATACAATCCATAATTGATCCGTAAACTGGCACTAATTTTAGTGTACACAAGAAGTTTACCTTGGATCCTTGTAGGTAATTAATTAATCACACCAAAAATTAACCCACAAATAATCAACTTAAGAAAAACAATGCAATAAATACACACCACACTGCACAAGAGTTTATTACAGAGTTCGGCGATGCCTATATCTTCGAGTTCGCAAATTAGCTAAACTAATTCATTATAAAATGTCTGCAAGTACAAAGCAACCCTTACATAACAATAATGAATTCACGTGTTACAGAGCTTCAAAGATATCAGAACTCTCAAATAGATTATTCACCTTCCTAGAATACCTCCAAATGTGTACTTTAGGCCCTTCAAAGAATCTTGGAACTCTCGGACAGATTCTTCACCTCCCCGAAACACACCTTTGGATGACCTCTACTCAAAAATATCACTTTGTAGCATTAAAATCAGCATCAAACGACCCCAAATCTAGACACTTAGCATATGTCTGGAACCGTCTCACAGTCTAGAATATTTTATCAGTTTACTCCAAAGTCCAAAAATGACTTGAGGTGCCTCAAAATGGAGGTAGAGTGAAAATGGGTCCTTATGACCGACTGAGAACCTGTTGTGAACAACGCTTATAATGTTGTGGAAAACGCTCACGACTTTATTCCAGACTTAATCCTATCGAAGAGATACTCTCAAAGCGAAAAACTTGAAGCTTGAGGCCTCTTACAAAATCTCTTTATGACTCTTATCAACCCTTATGTGCTTCGCTTTAATTACGAAAGCATATATTGCTTACCTTCGCTTCAAAACTTGATGTTTCGCTTTGTTTTCCACTAACCTATGCTTCGAAAAATGCACCCTAAGCACTTTATATAGTGTTCTGTGCTATGTTCCATATGGTGGGGAAGCTTATCCTTTGCCATAAATGGCCTGCTCGAAACCCACGAGCTTTATCCCAATTCCCATGGCTTAGCTTTGAGTGCTTTATCCTTATGCGACATAAATGGGATATAAACTGTTTAAGCCTTTTAAAAATACATGGGCACGTAGCAGGTAATGCTTATGTATTTGGCGTATGACTCGGGCCCCTCCAACGGTCTTCGTGGTAAGTTTGGTGTGTTGGCTTCGACGTGTGGGAAATCGTGATACATGGGCTTGGTACTCGTGCTCGGGCTAATCCGTGGTAATCTTGGTAGTTGCGTGGAACCATGTAAACTTGGCCCGGCCGTGGTAAAATGCTAAACATGGTACGTTTTGAATTTGGAACCCGTGGTAGATATATCTCGACCACCCCAACTCAGACCGGACTCGGCTCTAACTCGGTTCCATCAACCCAACTCGATCACCCCGACTCCCTTGGGAGTTCAACTCCGTTTGAAAAAATGTACCATTAATGTCACGATGGTCGGGTCCCCTTCCACAACAAAATTGGACTCCATCGGTTATAGTCCCCCTAGCCGGCCTTTTACATTGTCTACTTACCCCTGTCAAAGATGAAGTCGAACAAACCCAAATTTTTATTCGAATTAGCTACCACATGTTATTACGTCATTGGTCCACTTGGCATGCTCAAATTACGCCACCGATCAGTTTGTAATTATTGTGCCATGTCACTTTACTTCCATGTCAGCGATGTCACTTTATTTCCATGTCATTATTTTGACCAAGTTTGACTACAACTTTGACTGGTCATAACTTTCGCATACAGACTCAGAATTGGTCCATTCAAAATGCATCAGAAAGCTTACGACGAGCTCTAAATCATGGAGCTGGATTTGCAATGTTAAATTATTGTTAATTTTTGTAGTTTGACTAGTTTTGACCACTTGTTGACTTACTTTGATCAAAACTTTGACTAGTTGTACAAGAAGCATACGAGCTCTATTTCTAAAGTTTTGCATACCATCAAAATTATCTCGATGGGATCTACACAGTGGTGTAGGTTTTGGTATAATTTTTGACCTTATCAGAATTAAACTCTAGATCACACCTCACCACTAAGAAGGCTTTTGGTCCACCAAAAGTTGGTATCTACTAAAATATCGTTTGGTTTCGAAGATCCTCCAATGGGTCTTATTGGTTTACTCAAATTCTCAAATGCACCTACAATGTCTGAAACAACCAACTGATCACACATTCTGCAATTCCTCTGTTGTTGCATGGCCATCAATAGCCTCTACACATAACTAGATGACTTCTGCTGCACGGCTTCATAAGAGCTTCTACACAGATAAGCCTAGTGATCTTTTGAGAAATGCTATATGGTTCTCTACAACACATCAAAGTATAGAACCTAGATCATAACATATGAAAAAATATGATTCATAACTCAAACTATAAAAACCTAATATTAGGGCATGAGTTATATTGAATCATGTAGCTACCAATAAAGATCACAATATCTATCAACTGTCTGCCCACTGTCACATCCTGTAAGCAATAAACTACCAAACACTACAACAATCACCAATGCAACTACATAATAAGTTTGTTAATGTAAACAAAATACATTAATTATTATGACCATGTCACAATACACTACCTAGACATGGGTCTTAAAATATTAAACAACTATGAAAACAACAAATAGTGTATAATGTTTAGCATTATAAACATTGCCCAATAGGGTCTTACAAATGCATCGAAACACATACATGTCACAAATAGATGCATCCCAAAATAACAGTTATTCTGAAACAAGTATTGCAAGAAAATTGAATCCTATCCAACAACCTGTATACTGCTATCAATCCCCAAGCTGATCAATGAGTTAAATTCCTTAACAATTCAACAGGAAAATCATAAAGCTAACACTGGAGATTTCAAAAATAGAGGTTTCCAAAACATAAGTGTGAGAATTAAAAACTTCGCATGATGAACCTGTCTTGAAGTGTTCCCACTATAATAGCTCCAACATGCATATATCAAAGCGTGGGTAAATGTCATTTGTCAATATATAATAGGAATACCAACAATGCTTTGAAATATTAATCCACTAATCATAAAATTCAGAAACTATTTACTAACCCTCTTAATCAGACTCTCATGTTTAGGGTGTTTACTTTCTTAGTGGATTTACTAACATCTGTATGGGTTGATGGAACAAAAACTTCATTACTTACCTTATCAATAGGTTTATAAACCATCTTCTTCTTACCATTACCAGGCTGGTGGGATAGTTGAAGTTTCTAACACTTCTCAACCCGATGTCCACTCACATGATAATGAGTGCAAACATCCCTCTTCTTAGGTGAGGTCACTCGTTTGCCATTTCTCACTTTGTTAGTACAAGAATGGTCTTTAACACCTATAAGCTGCTTCAATAAAGCTTGTCTTTTCCAACAATATGCGACATAATGGTTATTCAATCTGCAAAACGTACAAGAAAAAAATGCAACATCTTCTGAATATCAAAACCAAATTTCTTAAATGGTAGAAGTGAATCAAAAAGTCTTAAAATTCAATTCCTATTGGTGCTTTTTCTAGTGTAAGAACAAGGAGGTGGAATCTCAATACCTCTTTTACTTGATTTCTTATACTGCTCATCATTCCTTCGTAGGGAGGAATTCTACTCTGCTAGTGGCCTCAAATCTTAGCTATCAGAAGCTTGTTCTCTTTCAACGATGGAGGAACTCTCTCCAACATCCACTTTCTCACTAGTGTAACCCAATCCTGCATGGCGAGAGTTGTTTGTTACATGTATTGGGTTAACAATATCTTGGCCATTATTTTCAAGGCCCCTTCCATCAAATACAATTTTTTAATAATAGTTTAGATCTAATACCCTTAGTGTATTTTTCAAAACTACCAAAAGCAACATCTAAAACTGAATGAAAAGAATTACCAGATGAACAACTTATGATGCACTCATTAGTCATAGTGCCTGCATCTATAGTGAAAGGCAATTGGTGAAGACTATGTCTTTCTTCACTCTGCATCTGTGTCAAGAGCTCATCCTTGGCTTGTAGCTCTAATTTCAGATGAGCAATCTCCTCTTCCAAGGAGTAAAAATGAGCCTTCAGGAAAGCATTTGTTTCCTAGATCTGTTGGTTAATTACTCCAAGCTCATCAAGCTTGGCTTTGTGTGACAACTTCCCATTGCACTTGTCCAATCAAAAAATTGAAACAACTACCAAAAATGGAAGCAAAACCCTATCAACACCAACTTTTAACCACAATAAATCAAATCTAAGCACTAACTAGGCATTAACCGTGCTCTGATATCAAAATCTAATCTATAAATTGGCATTAATTTCAGTTCACAAAAGAAGTTTACCTTGGACCCTTGTAGGCAATTAATTAATCACACTAAATATTAACCCATAAACAATCAACTTAAGAAAAACAATGCAAGAAATACACACCACACTGCACAAGAGTTGATTACGGATTTCAGTGATGACTACATCTCTGAGTTCACAAATTAGCTGAACCAATTTATTATAAAATGTCTGTAAGTAAAAATCTACTCTTACAGAACAATAATGAATTCATGTGTTATGGACCTTCAAAGAATATCAAAACTCTCAGACATATTCTTCACCTTCTTAGAATACCTCCAAATGTGTACTTTCAACACTTTGAAGAATCTCAAAACTGTCAGACAGATTCTTCACCTTCCTGAAACACACCTATGGATGACCTCTACTCAAAAATCTCACTTTGAGGCATTAAAATCAGCCTCAAATCTAGACACTTAGCATATAGATGGACCATCTCAAAGTCTATAATATTTCATCAGTTTACTTTGAAGTCCAAAAATGAATCTAGGTTCCTCAAAATGGAGGTAGAGTGAAAATGGGTCCTCATGATCAACTAAGGACTTGTCGTGAACAAAACTTATAATGTTGTGGAAAATGCTCATAACTTTAACATGGGATTAATCTTGTCGAAGATATACTCTCAAACCAAAAAACTTGAAGCTTGAGGCCTTTTACAAAATCTCTTTATGACTCTATCAACCCTTATGGGCTTCGCTTTATTCACAAAAGCATATATTGCTTAGCTTCGCTTCGAAACTCGATGTTTCACTTTGTTTTCAAACAACTGATGCTTTGAAAAAAACACCCTGATCAGTTTATATAGTGCTCCAAGCTACATTCTGTTGGGTGAATATTTTGTCGTCAACTAACTGAAGACAAAATGGGTATATCAACCACAACATAGAGAGATTTACACCATGAAAAGTATGGGTTTACTAGATCTGGATGAAGTAAATCTCTTCTCTCATCAAGGGGAGGTTCCCTACAAATATTTATATGCTATATGTATGTATATAATTAAGCAGAAAATAACACATGGGGTGGTATAACAACATCTACCTCTCTTTTTTCAGAAGTAATGGATAAAGAACGGAAAGAAGGATATCCTGATCCTTAGCTAACAACACTCCTCTTCTTTCAGGAATGGTATTAAACAGGAAGTAGAAGATCAACTGAAATGACTAGGTCCACAAGAACACTCACGTAAGCACAAAGTCTTCCGTAGCTTCTTTCACTGATCCGGAACAAACGTGACCGTAGAGTGAAACGAAGCACAAAGTCTTCGTCTGAAACTACAAAAGATAACTGAAACTGAAAGATAAAAGTAGCTCAAAGTCTATCCTCTACCTTTTAGAAGCGCTCTTAGATAATATTAACACACCCACTTTGCTTATTAAATTAGATAAACAAGATATTATCAGGAAAGAGAACATAAAAAATTGTTTCCTAGACAACACAGATAATTTCAACACAAAGTCTGAAATAAACCTGCTTCTCATTCATTTAACAAAATATGATTTACAAGTTTGAGCACAAAGTCTCAAAAATTGCTTCAATTTCAGTAGAGTGTTTGCTCTCTATTTTTCCAAGATAATTTACAAATGAGGTCTCCACTATATATAGGGAGAAAATCCTCAAAAACTAGAAAATAATAAAATATAAAAATATCTCAATCAAAGATGACTCATCTTTGACTTTGAGATATTTTTTTGAAATATTTACATGTAATTACATTTTACAAAAATGCATGCACTTTTCACAAAACAAAAGTGCATAAGGAAAGAAGAAGAAAGAAGAGGAAGAATTCAGTTCTTGCTGCCAGATTTCTTCATATGGGCATCGTACATAGTGATGGATGCCTAAATTCCTATGCTGTCTGGCACAACCATATTCTTGGAGACAATTATGGCTGTGATTAATGCATCCTTCAAGGCTGTGATGGCCTTAGCATGACTAGTTAACCTAGATTTTAGATTTTTCAAAATTTACTGGGCGTCTAGAATATTGTCCATAGAAGACATTGAGAAAGATTTTTCTTCAAAATCTCTCTGAATCATCTATTTGAAATTTTGAATCATTTCTTGTGCCGAAAGGAACTGATTGTCCTTAGAGGTTAGGTCGCAAGGCAGCTCTTCTAGTTTATTTAGCAGGCTTAGGTCGCTCTTCTCACTAGCCTCCTTGAAAGCTTTGAGATCATCAATTAAATCTTTGAGTACCTGGATCCTAAAAATTAGTGACTCCTTAATCTCAACATAAGAGTCCTTGCTGGAGATAACACCGATAGATATCAAGGTGCTTTTCTTCAGATCCCTCATCTCCTTCTATTTACTAAGATCCTTTTCTGAATTATCAATCTACTGAGAGATCAGAGAGACAAAGTCATCCAACTCTGCTCTTACCTTTCTTATCTTACCCATCCTTTCTGCAACCTCTGATAGCAAAGAAACTCCCTGAGTATGCATTCTTTCAATATAATCCTCCAGGACTTTTCTCTTCAAGTGAGTCTTCTCTGCTTTATATTCAGCCTCAGATCCCATGATGAATTCTCTCAGGATGATCCCTTTGGCTGCTAACCAATCATTGGTGTTAGCCAATATTGGTTCGAATCTTTTTCTCAGAGAAGTCAGTTCTTTCTGAGACCACTAAGTTGAAGGAAGAGGGGAACCAACAACCTTTTCGGCCAGGTACCTACTATTGATAATATTTCTATCATCGATCAGACTAGAGGGGATCTCTGTAAGTCCCAGATATTCAATCTGGTCTAGGGTCAGCCTGCAGTAATCCATTTTTTTGATTTCTTCAATCGTCCTCAGGTCGATCCAGATATCCTCAATCATGGGCTCATGAAACTGAGTCTTTCACCTGATTTTATCCTTTACTCCTCTGTAGTCAAATTTTTCTCTCCTCTTGAATGGTTTTAGAGTGACCATCTGCATTTCAATTTCCATGACTTTGGCTTTAGCTGCTGTTGCAATAAAATATCTATCAATTTCGATTAGAAATCAAAAACCTGGCTTTTTCAGCTCCATTTGTCTGGTATGCACGATAATCAGTTGTCGGCAAAGCTCCATTAGAACCAGCTTGTCAAAAGGGAACCTGGGGAGCATATAGGGGTAGCCTTGGAAAAAGCCAATCTGAAGATAGCAGAAGGTGGGGAATTGAAGGAACATGCACCCGTAATCGTTGACGACTGCCCAAGCCTCGTCTGATACTCTCTTCTGCTCAAGCTGAGGGTCAAAGAGGCAAAAAAATGCAGTGAAGAAGGCATCATTTACCTTTTTGAAATGACGGGTTGACCCTTGTAGAGTCAGCTAGGGGTAGTAGGAGTACACTGGGGTTGTCTTTCTATCCCCCTCTGTGGTTAAGCCCGAAAAAGTTTGCATGGCGGCAGCTATGTACACAAGGTACGAAGTCATATAAAACTTGTAAGAAGTTTGTACCTTGGTTAGTTGCTCATGGAGGGCGTTGTTGATCTACTCTCTCCAAAAGATGACCTGTTTGCCTTAGAGGATGATTTTAATGAATGGATACATCCATTCATGGAACAGTGAGGAAGACGAGAGACCTCGTACTCTGCTGAGAAGGGTGATCAAGTCACCAACCTCCTCAATGAAGTCACTCCTCAAAAAGTTTTGTGGCCATCTTGATAAGTTGGTCCTGGGGGTCTTCAACCATTTGTAATTCATGCCTTTCTTTGCCCTCTCAGGGTCTTTGTCATATTCCTTCTGAGCGTCCACAAAGTCAATTTTGGTTACTTCAGTGGTTGGAGGGCACATGAAGACTTTATCAATGAATTCAGGATCTAATCGAATCACCACGTTGTCACTGGCATCTGAGACTGACCTGGTCTCTTTGTTGTAGAAGCGAGCACATTAGAGAATGAACTTAGTATGATGTGCTGCCACTAAAAAGGCTGCCACCAGGTGGATGTTGCTCTCGACGATCCTTTTTATTTCGATGCTTGGGTTCGTCGCCTTTGTTCGAGTTATGAATTTGACCATGTCCACGTGGCCAATTTCGGTGTCTCGAATGTCATCGACATTTGAGGAGACTGACGTGAGTGGGAAGATGCCCAGATATTTATATTTCATGGTCTTCGCCTTTTTCAGAGATGCTTCAAACATGGGAACTGGTTTTGGTCAGACGGGTGTTGATGAGCAAGAGTTCTCTAAAGGTGCTACAGACATGATTACGAGATTAGAGGAAAGTGGATGAATGGAAAAAATACAATTTAAGTGATCATGGTCAACGAAAGTCACTTAAAAAGGCTGGGTTGGAAAAAGGACCAGAAAATGAGAAAGAAAGGAAAAGAAAAAGTTAACGTGAAAAATCCTCCAGAGTTAGGAAAATCTGGATGAGGGATGCACGGGCGGCAAAATTTATCGCCTTTGCAAGCTTAAAAAAAATGCAAAGGCGTCAAAATTCGCTGCCCCTGCATGGATGGCCTGCACGGGTAGTGAATTTTGTCGCCCTTGCAAGACAAAAGGGAAGAGTGAGGTAGGGGTGGCAAAATTTTCTGCCCCTACCAGGAAGGACTGCACGGGTGGCAAAATTCACCGCCCCTGCAAGGAAGAGCAAGAAACATGGAGGGGCGACAAAATTCGCCGCCCCTGCAGGAAATAATTGCATGTCACAGGACGTGAGGGCGGCGATTTTTGCCGCCCCTGTGCACAAGGATTACTTGGGCGGCGAAATTCACCACCCTTGTAGCTAAAAGGCTTGGGGGGGCCGAGGCACGGGTGGCGAATTTCACTACCCAAGAAGGCATGGCATCAAAGGAAGCCTGTGGATAAAAGAGAGGGATGACGTTTTAAGCCGTCCCTTTAAGTAGGTAGGTAGATTCCATAATAACTTAAAAATGATAAAGAAACTAAGATGGAACAAAAATCAAACGCAAAAAATGAGACTGACTTGAAAAGTCGCATGCGCCACAAGCTCGAATCTATGAAAACGTGCTTCAAATCACTCATCAGATGGTCCAGATGCAGAAGGCAGGAGGAGAGGAGGAAGCAATGAGAAGAAATGGGGTTCAAATCAGTTTATATGAGGTGAAAAACAACCCCAACAACCCACCGTGCGTGGTAATAAATGTTGCACACAAAAATCGAGGCATGCTTGGGTGGCAAAATTTACCATTCTTACATGTTTTAGTGGGTCTGAATGTAGGGGTGGGAAATTTTGCCGCCCTTGCAGGAAAAATGCAGGGGCGACAAAAATTGCCGCCCTTACTTTTCAAGGGTCAAAATGCACTGGCGGCAATTTTTGCCATCCGTGCACAAAAAGAAGAAAACACCAACTCTAGAAGAGGCAGTCGAGAGAGGGAAACTCTTGGTCACAAAGAGATCGTGATCACTCTCACCTTCTTAGGCCAAGCCAAGAATGAATTCAAAACTCGTCTCAAAAACAAACTTAGAGAGACAAAAGACGAAACAGACAAGTTTTGTAGGGGGTTGTTCCCAAAAATGAGCTAATTCGATTTTGGAAACAACAACTGGCTCCTGTTGGGAAACTTCTATTAATCAAATTGATCAGCGGGAGTAGAAACCAGTCTCTAAGTGCCTTCATCCAAGCCATTGGGATATGGAGTCAGGGTAAAAATGAGAGAAAAATAGACAAAACATAAAAACTGTACATATATACAAATGGGCTTCTCCAAGCCTCAAAGATTGAACAACTTCAAATGCTGTCCGCTGTGAGGTAGCACAAATGGTGTTCCATCTTGGTATTCCAGCAAGAAGCTAGCCTCACCACAGCTCTATCGAATGGGGAATGGGCCTCTCTACAGGGAGTCAAATTTGCCGTGCATCCCTTTTAGTTCTCGCCTCTTGTCCCACAACAAGACTTGATCTCCGACTTGGAATTTACAAACTTTAGCTTTTTTTTATCAAAGAGTGCTTTCACCTAGTTCTGATGTTCCTTGATCCGATCCACTATCATAGCTCGATGCTCATTCAGCTCGTTTAAACACATGATTTTTTTGTCGGTCGAGCTTTCGAAAGTTAAGTCTTCGATTGCTTTAGTTAACCTGAGCGTTGGTAGTTTAAGGGTGATGGGAATTTTTGCATTTAGACCATAAAGAAGTTGGAAAGGGGACATACCTATAGCCCTTTTGGGTGTTATTCTATCTACCCATAAAGCATCATATAATGCTTTGTGCCATGTTCTCTGATTGTCATCCACCAACTTTCTGATAATAGTGACCAGGTTCTTGTTACTTGATTCTGCTTGGCCATTTCCTTGAAAAAAATAATCTGAAGTATGGGATAAGGTAATCCCATAATAAAAATAGAATTGAGTAATTTCATGTGATGAAAAATAGGTCGCATTATCTGTTATGATCTTTAGTGGGACCCCAAACCTGGAGATGATATTTTCTTTGAGAAAGCTGCATACCACTTCAGATGTAGCATGCTTGGTTGGGATAGCCTCCACCCACTTAGTAAAATAATCTGTTGTCGTGAGGACATGATCATGTTCGGCACTTGAAGATGGGTTGACTACCCCAATGAAGTCAATACCCCACTACTAAAACGGTTCCTCGATCACTACCGGCTTGAGAGGCAAAGCATGAAGCTTAGGCTTTCCAATGAATTGTTGGCACAATTCACACCTACGCACTCATTTGTAGGCATCCTATAAAAGCGTGGGCCAATAATACCTTGCTCGTAAAAATTTTTGCCCTGTCATCGGTGCAAAAAAATGTCTCCCACAGGCCAGATTGTGGAAAGATTCTAAGAGTCTTTCTTGTTGCGCCTTGTGAACATAACGAAGAAATGCCCCATCTAAGTTTCTCTTGTAAAGACCATTGTCCCAAAGGACGTAACCAACTGCTTTTAGCTTAACATTCTATTTCTCTTTAAAAGAAAGATGAATGCGACACTCACTATATGTCAGAAAATGAGCAATGTCAGAATACCACTCGTCAGTAGTTGCAACAAAGAGGACCGTAGGAATGCTTTCGATCTCTACTTCTTCACTTTCTTCTTCTCTTGGAATGTTGTTGGCAATCAACTGGCAAAGACCCTTTCCCCGTACGAGCTTGGTTGGTTTGATGTCCAGATCAAACTCTTGAGTCTTGACAATCCAGTTACCTCTCTTTATACTGAACTCCTGCTGAGTTAGAATAGATTTTACTATTGTGTCTGGTACAAGAACTTCAGTGTGAGAATTCAAGATATAAAACCTGAAGTGTTTGACCGCTTTGACCACTGCGTATGCATGCTTCTCCATAAGAGAATATTTTAGCTCATGATCCTTAAGTGGACAACTCATGAAAGAGATAGGAGATTCTACACCTTCTGGATTTTGTTGGACCAAAATGATCGATAGTGTATGTTCGGAGGCATAACTATATATTTTGAAACTTTTAGTATAATCTAGACAGACCAAGACTGGTGCACGGGCGATTGCTTCCTTAATTTCTTTGAACGTTGATTTACCCTCAGCAGTCCACCTAAATGTAGCATTGCCCTTCATCATGTTGACAATATGACAGGTTTTCTCAGTAAACTCAGGAATAAACCTCCAGAAAAAATTCACCTTTCCAAAGAAAGAGTGAACTGCAGTCTTGCTGATAGGTAGAGTAAGTTCCTGAATGGACTTGACTCTTTCTGAATCAATTTTAATACCTTCTCGAGACATGATGTATCTGAGAAGTTTCCCTTCAGTTACTCTGAAGACAGATTTCTTTGGGTTTAAAGAGATACCATTTTGACAATAGTGTTCTAGTATCTTTTACAAATGAACATGCTCAGAACGGTGTTTTGAAAACACTGTCAGATCATCCAGGTATACTACAATGAATTTTTCCATATCATCTTTGAAAGTGAGATCCATCGCCCTTTGAAATGTGGTGCCTGCATTTATCAGACCAAAAGGCATTCTTCGATAAGCGAAGGTGCCTCAAGGTGTGGTTAACGCTGTCTTGTGCTGATTTGCTTTTTTGACTTCGACTTGATTGTACCCCAAAAAATTGTCTAGCATTGATAACATTTTTGAACCTGTTACCATCTGTAGAACTTGATCCATGATGGGAAGGGGGTAGTTATCTTTTAAAGACAACTGATTTAAGTTTTTGAAATCTACACAGATTCAAATTTTGCCATTCTTTTTTCTGACAGGCACTATGTTGGCAATCCATATTAAGTGATGGATTAGAAAAATTATCTGGGCATCCAACATCTTTTGTATCTTAGCTAAAATGGTACCTGAGATTTTTGGGTTATATTGCCTAGATTTTTGCTTGTAAGGTATAGAGTTGGCTTTTAAAGGAATGTCATGACAAATGTCATTTGACTTGAGTGATTTCAGATCATCGTAGAAATAGGCCAATACATTCATATATTGATGGAGTAGACTAGAAAGCTCAAATCTTTCCTTGGGAGTGCAACATTTTCTAATGTTTACCATCTTAGGATCGCGTTGAGTTCCTAAGTTGACCTGATCAAAATCTTGGGAAGAATTCGAATCTGTTCACTGTTGTTTAATAAACCTGTCATGGTTATCAAACAACTTCTCTAGGGAAACCAGACCTTTGGGAATCTTATTCCCCCTGAGCTATAGGAAATCCTCACATGTGTTTGCATTTGGCTCGGGAGTTGCTTCACATCCTCAGAGTTCACTACCTTCAAAACACAATTGTTCAAAACTATCTTTTTGCTCCAAGAAGGTGATGATTTGATCATCATTGTTAAATACTTGCCAGTGGCTGACATCACCAGGTACACTTGGTTGAAAGATCAGCTCAATAGTGTACCTATCTCCCTTAAAGTCTAGGTGAGGGACTAGAAGGGTGGCAGAGACAGCCAATGCATCTGTCCAGTCATTGAATTTTCTTGGAACGATAGAGATGTTGAAAGCATCAAAATTTTCAATCTGATCCCAGACTAGGTTGTGATAGTGGCGCAACCTTTTATTTTTTGTCTAATAGGGGTTCCTCACCTGGCAGACTATCAACTCAACATCCCCTTTAGCATGGAGTAGCCTAATGCCCCTTTCTCTGGCAACCTGTAGTCCGAGCAACAGGGATTCGTACTCAGCTATGTTGTTGGTATTGTTGAACTGAAATTTGTAAGATAAATAAATAATATCTCCTTGAGGAGATACCAACACAACCCCAGCTCCCGAACCAATAGAGGAGCAACTGCCGTCAAATTCTAAGGTCCATACATCGTTAGACGCTGCCTTTTCTTTGAAAACTCCTTTGTTTAGAGAAAGAGGCTCTTCCATGTGTTCATTTTGATTTGTCAATTTTCTCGCTGCACCAGCTGAACACAATCTCAAGTCATTACCCGTAAGAGTTTTAACAGATGTCTCATGGTTTCCGTCTGTAGATAAGAAGTAGTTGCCCATGTTCGAGGACTCAAATAAAATTTAAGCTTCTAGTGCTGACGATTGGGTAACTACATACCTTGCTTCTTTTTCGGGAAGCAACTTCTTCATGACACCTTGAACTGGAATCTTTGCTTCCGACAAGTCCATACTTAGCTCACCTCCAACATCTTTGCAAAAATTTTGCCCAAGTAAGATGCCGTAAGATGCTGGAACATCGGCCACTAAAACCATCATTTTTATCCGCTTTTCTAGAAAATCTGCGAAGGCATATTGAGCATCTTTTATTTGACCAAGGAGAGGGACTTGCTTATTTTCCATAGAAAAACACCTCCCGAAAGTTTTGGTTAAAGTCAGGCCAAGAGAATCTGCCACTTTCGCGGGCATGACATTATCTGAAGCTCCAGAGTCTATAATATAATTACTCAGTTTATAACCATTTATAAGTAGGGAAACATAGAAAAGTTTTATTTTCCTGGGAGCGACAGGAGGAGACACAACAAGATTGTTTTGGGCCAGTTTATCTTTAGGGGAATCATGAACAGCTTTCAAAGAATCTTGTCCTACAAAAATGGCTTTGTTTTTTACATATTCTGCTAACCTATCAAACTGTTCTGGGTTAGCCCTCAAATATTCAACCTCTGTCATTTGAATTTTAGTTTTTCTAGCATGATCAATCATATGAAATAATTGAAAAGAACTTGAGACAAAGGAAGAGAGTCCATCATCTAGAGTTTTAGTAGGTAAGACACTGGTCTGAGCAACAGAAGTGGAAGGGATGGTGTGGTTGGAGGAACCTACCTTTTTATGAATTACCTGATCTTTTGATTGTAGAGGCAATGGAGTCCCACGTTTAGCGATAGAAACTGCTGGTCGGAGTTCTTCCTCTACCTTTCTTTTGTCAGCTTGTGAAGCCGACTGATTTTGAGATCTAGTGAAAATAGCATAAGATCCATCCAAACTTTCCCCTTTACTTCCAGCTTCATCTTGGTAATCTAGGAAACTGATATTGGAGTCGTCAGCTAATTCCTCTTCTTGTTCATCGAAGAGATTAACATATTCTTGTCGGTCCAACTGAGGTTAGAACGAGTTGTCGTGCTCAACCTCCAGGTAACTGACTGCTGAATTGACAGGTGCTGCTTCAATGACCAATCTCTCTGGAGGGGGAGGTAGGTGATTGGATTGCCTTTGGTTCCTGTAGCATTACCCTAATATGGCTAATTCTAAAACATTCTCCTAGGTGCATATCGATAGATAGGAGCAGACGTACCTTGGGCTATTTGCCTCTTCAAAGCTATTAGTTCATTCATCAATTTTTGTACTATAGGATCTGTAGTACCTGAAAAACTTTTAGCAGACAAAGAGAATTTATTTTTACTAGAGTCTTTTTTGATCTTACCTACCAGGATAAGATCATCCTCAATCTCAATAGCCAAACTTTGAGCCAAGGCTAGATCCATAGGGCCAGCTCGCCTCAACAGGAAACTTACTTCAGAAAGTTGCAAATTGATAAAAAACACTTGAGATTTTTTGACGTGCGCTGAGCCACAGTTGGAATCCAGTTTCTAAACTTGTTGAATTTAGCTATGAAATGCTTCATGGGTTCTTGGGATTCTTTTTTCAACTGTGTTAGCTGAGCAAACAAAGCATGTGCATATTCAACAAATTTAAATCTGGCTTCAAATTTGGATTTGAGCATATCCCAGTCTATTACTGACCCAGCCTGCAGGTGATATAACCAATCCGCGGTAGCGCCTTGCAAAGTTTCCACAAAAAGCCTAACTGCTACATCTTCAAATTTCACGTTGATTACACCACGTGCTATGGAGAAAGCGGCAATATGCTCGTCGGGATGAACCTTTCTATCAGCAAAAAACTTAAGAATTTTTTTCCTAAAACTACGAGGTAGCTCATGCAAAGGTGCAGTCAAATTGAGAGGACCAAAAGAATTACCCCACGGGCCTTGAGCCATTATGTTATGATGATTAAATGGTGGGATAATAAACCTTGGTGGGGTATTTATAGGCAAGGTGCGATTGATGGCAGGAAAAGACGCTCTTCCTTGTGGGGGTGATCCAATAAGGTCAGGAGGAAGACTTCTAGATCGTTGGAGGAAAGGAGGTGGAGGAAACAGGTCAAAATTGCTCTATTGTGCCAACTCAAACACAGGGTCAAAAACACCCTTAGATCTCTGACTTCTGGTGTAGCATGGAGTTGCCAGATTTTAAATAAAAAAGGGACTAAAATTGCTTCAAGTTGGAGCTTGAGGCTTCAAAATGCACATTTGTGTCCCCAACAGAGTCGCCAAAAAGCTGTTGGGTGAATATTTTGTCGTCAACTAACTGAAGACAAAATGGGTATATCAACCACAACATAGGGAGATTTACACCACGAAAAGTATGGGTTTACCAAATCTGGACGAAGTAAATCTCTCCTCTCATCAAGGGGAGGTTTCCTACAAATATTTATACGCTATATGTATGTATATAATTAAGCAAAAAATAACACATGGGGTGGTATAACAGCATCTACCTTTCTTTTTATAGAAGTAATGGATAAAGAACGGAAAGAAAGATATCCTGATCCTTAGCTAACAACACTCCTCTTCTTTCAGAAATGGTATTAAACAGGAAGCAGAAGATCAACTGAAATGACTAGGTCCACAAGAACACTCACGTAAGCACAAAGTCTTTCGTAGCTTCTTTCACCGATCCGGAACAAACGTGACCGTAGAGTGAAACGAAGCACAAAGTCTTCGTCTGAAACTACAAAAGATAACTAAAACTGAAAGATAAAAGTAGCTCAAAGTCTATCCTCTACCTTTTAGAAGTGCTCTTAGATAATATTAACACATCCACTTTGCTTATTAAATCAGATAAACAAGATAATATCAGGAAAGAGAACATAAAAAACTGTTTCCTAGACAACACAAATAACTTTAACACAAACTCTGAAATAAACCCGCTTCTCATTCATTTAAAAAAATATGATTTACAAGTTTGAGCACAAAGTCTCAAAAATTGCTTCAATTTTAGTAGAGTGTTTGCTCTCTATTTTTCCAAGATAATTTACAAATGAGGTCTCCACTATATATAGGGAGGAAATCCTCAAAAACTGGAAAATAATAAAATATAAAAATATCTCAGTCAAAGATGACTCATCTTTGACTTTGAGATTTTTTTAAAAAATATTTACATGTAATTACATTTTACAAAAATGCATGCATTTTTCACAAAACAAAAGTGCATAAGGAAAGAAGAAGAAAGAAGAGGAAGAATTCAGTTCTTGCTGCCAGATTTTTTCATATGGGCATCGTACATAGTGATGGATGCCTGAATTCTTACGCTGTCTGGTGCAACCGTATTCTTGGAGATGATTCTGGCTCTGATTAATGCGTCTTTCAATGCTATGATGGCCTTATCATGACCAGTTAACCTAGACTTTAGATTTTCCAAAGTTTACTAGGCGTCTAGAATATTGTCCACAGAAGACATTGAGAAAGATTTTTCTTCAAAATCTCTCCGAATCATCTCTTTGAAATTTTAAATCATTTCTTGTGTTGGAAGGAACTGATTGTCCTTAGAGTTTAGGTCGCAAGGGAGCTCTTCTAGTTTATTTAGCAGGCTTAGGTCGCTCTTCTCACTAGCCTCTTTGAAAGCTTTGAGATCATCAATTAAATCTTTGAGTACCTGGATCCTAAAAATTAGTGACTCCTTAATCTCAACATAAGAGTCCTTGCTGGAGATGACATCGATAGATATCAAGGTGATTTTATTCAAATCCCTCATCTCCTTGCATTTGCTAAGATCTTTTTCTAAATTATCAATCTCCTGAGAGATCAGAGAGACAAAGTTATCCAACTCTACTCTTACCTTTCTTATCTTACCCATCCTTTCTGCAACCTCTGATAGCAAAGAAACTCCCTGAGTATGCATTCTTTCAATATAATCCTCCAGGACTTTTCCCTTCAAGTAAGTCTTCTATGTTTTATATTCAACCTCGAATCCCATGATGAATTCTCTCAGGACGATCCCTTTGGCTGCTAACCAATCATTGGTGTTAGCCAATATTGGTTCAAATTTTTTTCTCAGAGAAGTCAGTTCTTTCTAAGACCACTGAGTTGAAGGAAGAGGGGAACCAACAACCTTTTTGGCCAAGTACCTACTATTGATAATATTTCTATCATCGATCAGACTAGAGGGGATCTCCGTAACTCCCAGATATTCAATCTGGTCTAGGGTCAGCCTGCAGTAATCCATTTTTTTGATTTCTTCAGCTGTCCTCAGGTCGATCCAGATATCCTCAATCATGGGCTCATGAAACTGAGTCTTTCGCCTGATTTTATCCTTGACTCCTCTGTAGTCAAATTTTTCTCTCCTCTTGAATGGTTTTAGAGTGACCATCTGCATTTCAGTTTCCATGACTTTGGCTTTAGCTGCTGTTGCAATGAAATATCTGTCAATTTTGATTAAAAATTGAAAACCTGGCTTTTTCAGCTCTATTTGTCTGGTATGCACGATAATCAGTTGTCGACAAAGCTCCATTAGAACCAGCTTGTCAGAAGGGAACTTGGGGAGCATATAGGGGTAGCCTTGGAAAAAGCCAATCTGAAGATAGCATAAGGTGGGGAATTGAAGGAACATGCACCCATAATCGTTAACGACTACCCAAGCCTCGTCTGATACTCTCTTCTGCTCAAGCTGAGGGTCAAAGAGGCACAAAAATGCAGTGAAGAAGATATCATTTACCTTTTTGAAATGACAGATTGACCCTTGTAGAGTCAGCTAGGAGTAGTAGGAGTACACTGGGGTTGTCTTTCTATCCCCCTCTGTGGTTAAGCCCAAAAAATTTTGCATGACGGCAGCTATGTACACAAGGTACGAAGTCATATAAAACTTGTAAGAAGTCTGTACCCTGGTTAGCTACTCATGGAGGGCGTTGTTGATCTACTCTCTCTAAAAGATGACCTATTTGCCTTAGAGGATGATTTTAATGAATGGATACATCCATTCATGGAACAGTGAGGAAGACGGGAGACCTCATACTCTGATGAAAAGGGTGATCAAGTCACCAACTTCCTCAATGAAGTCACTCCTCGAAAAGTTCTGTGGCCATCTTGATAAGTTGGTCCTAGGCGTCTTCAACCATTTATAATTCATGACTTTCTTTGCCCTCTCAGGGTCTTTGTTGTATTCCTTTTGAGCGTCCACGAAGTCAATCTTAGTTACTTCGGTGGCTGGAGGGCACATGAAGACTTTATCGATGAATTTAGGATCCAACCGAATCACCACGTTACTGCTGACATCTGAGACCGACCTGGTCTCTTTGTTGTAGAAGCGGGCACATTGGAGAATGAACTCAGTATGATGTGCTGCCACTGGAAAAGCTGCCACCAGGTGGATGTTGCTCTCGACGATCCTTTTTATTTCGGTGCTTGGGTTCATCGCCTTTGTTCGAGATATGAATTTGGCCATGTCCACGTGGCCAATTTCGGTGTCCCGAATGTGATCGACATTTGAAGAGACTGACGTGAGTGGGAAG
Organism: Torreya grandis; assembly: GCA_037957365.1. Classification (NCBI taxonomy): domain Eukaryota; kingdom Viridiplantae; phylum Streptophyta; class Pinopsida; order Cupressales; family Taxaceae; genus Torreya; species Torreya grandis. The sequence goes on along the minus strand of JARHVA010000060.1, from coordinate 4,875,514 downwards.
ACGCCCTGATATTTGTATTTCATGGTCTTCACCTTTTTCAAAGACGCTTCAGACATGGGAACTGGTTTTGTTCAGACAGGTGTCGATGAGCAAGAGTTCTCTGAAGGTGTTGCAGACATGATTACGAGATTAGAGGAAAGTGGACAAATGAGAAAAATGCAATTTAAGTGATCATGGTCAACGGAAGTCACTTAAAAAGGTTGGGTTTGAAAAAAGACCAAAAAATGAGGAAGAAAAGAAAAGAAAAAGTCAACATATAAAATATTCCAGAGTTAGGAAAATTTGGAGGAGGGATGCACGGGCGGTAAAATTTGCCGCCTCTGCAGGCTAAAAAAATGCAAGGGCGTCAAAATTCACCGCCATTGCATGGATGACCTGCATGGGCGGTGAATTTCACCACCCTTACAAGACAAAAGGGGAGAATGAGGTAGGGGTCGTGAAATTTGCCGCCCCTGCCAGGAAGGACTGCACAGGTGGCAAAATTTGCCGCCACTACAAGGAAGAGCAAGAAACATGGAGGGGTGGTGAAATTCGCCACCCCTGCAGGAAAGAATTGCATGTCAGGGGATGCAAGGGCAGTGATTTTCACCGCTCCTAGGCACAAGGATTACTTGGGCGGCAAAATTCATCGCCCTTGTAGCTAAAAGGCTTGGGGGGCCAAGGCACGGGTGGCAAATTTTGCTGCCCAAAAAGGCATGGCATCAGATGAAGATCACGGGTAAAGGAGAGGGACGGCATTTTAAGCCGTCCCTTCAGGTAGGTAGGCAGATTCTATAATAACTGAAAAATGATAAAGAAACTAGAACAAAAATCAAATGCAAAAAATGATACCAACTTAGAAAGCCGCGTGTGCCACAAGTTCAAATCGATGAAAATGTGCTTCAAATTGCTCGTCAGATGGTCCAGACGCAGAAGGCAAGAGGAGAGGAGGAAGCAATGAGAAGAAATGGGGTTCAAATCAGTTTATATGGGGTGAAAAACAACCCCAACAACCCACTGCGCACGGTAATAAATGCCGCACATGAAAATCGAGGCATGCTTTGGTAGCAAAATTTGCTGCCCTTACATGTTTTGGTGGGTCTGAATACAGCAGCTGCAAATTTTGCCACCCTTGCAGGTCAAAATGCAGGGGCAGCAAAATTTTCTGCCCTTGTAAGAAAAATGCAGGGGCAGCAAAAATTGCCGCCCTTACTTTCCAAGGGTCAAATTGCACTGGCAGCAATTTTAGCCACCCGTGCACAAAAAGAAGAAAACACCAACTCTAGAAGAGGCAGTCCAGAGAGGGAAACTCTTGGTTGCAAAGAGATCGTGATCACTCTCACCTTCTTAGGCCAAGCTGAGAACGAATTTAAAACTCGTCTCAAAAACAAACTTAGAGAGACAAAAGACGAAATGGACAAGTTTCATAGGGGGTTGTTCCCAAAAATGGGCTAATTCGATTTTGGAAACAACACATTCCATATGGTATAAAATCTTATCCTTTGCAAAGAATGGCCTGCTCGAAACCCGCAATCTTTATCCCAATTCCCATGGCTTAGCTTTGAGTGCTTTATCATTATCCCACATAAATGGGATATAATTTTTTTAAGCCTTTTAAAAAGGCATGGGCATGTAGTAGATAATGCTTATGTATTTGGCATATGACTTGGCCCCTCCAATGGTCTTCGTGGTAAGTTTAGTGTGTTGGCTTTGACATGTGGGAAATTGTGATACACGGGCTTGGTACTCATACTCGGGCTAATCCATGGTAATCTTGGTAGTTGGGTGGAACCATGTAAACTTGGACTGAACATGGTAAAATGATAAACATGGTATGTGTTGAATTCAGAACTTGTGGTAGATATATCTCAACCACCTTAACTCGAACCCGACTCGTCTGCAACTCGGTTCCATCAACCCAACTCGGTCACCCCTACTCGCTTGGTAGCCCAACTCAGTTTAACAAAATGTACCATTAATGTCATGGTGGAATGGTCCCCTTCCATAATAAAAGTGGACTCCACCGGCTACGGTCCTTGTAGTCTGCCTTTTACGTCGTCTATGTACGCCTATCAAAGATAAAGTCAAACAAACCCAAACTTTTTGCTCAAATTAGTTGCCACATGTCACTGCATCACTGGTCCATTTGGCATGCTCAAATTAAGTCACCTATAAATTTTTAATTTTCATGCCATGTCACTTTATTTCCATGTTAGCCACATCGGTCATGTCACTTTATTTTTAGATCATTATTTTGACCAAGTTTGACTCTAACTTTGACTAGTCATAACTTTCACATATGGAGTCAGAATTGGTCTGTTCAAAATGCATCAAAAATCTTGTGATGAGATATATGCCATGGAATTGGCTTCATAACATTCCATGATGGTTACTTTTTTAATTTTGACTAACTTTGACCACTTATTGACTTGTTTTGACTAGAGCTTTGATCAACTGTACAAGAAGCATATGAGCTCCGTTTTTGAAGTTTTGCATACCATCAAAAAGCTCTCGATGGGATCTACACAATGGTGTAGGTTTTGGTCTAATTTGGGACCTTCTCTGATTTGACCTCTAGATCAATAACAAATATGCAAATAAATGTTATTATGGTCGTATTTATGGAAAATCCATTTTTTATTTGTGGTGATGCATTAGGTAGTACTAGTATGGCAGTGTGCCAACCATTATGTCATTTAACCCTTCAAAGAATTTTCCAACTTTCTTTTTTATGCTTAATTGAATAATATATGTGAGACCAAAAAATAGGTGGTCAGACAAAATTGTTTTCCCTTAAGGATTTTGGTCTAGTGTTCATCATTCCTTTGAGCCTTCAAATTCAATCAAACTTATAACTCAATTTGTGTGGTATGCAAACTACACCACTTCAACAAGCATTCTCAGGTTTACTTTCCTATTATGATGAACCAATTTTAACTGGTCCAGTTTGTGTGCCATTGCCATGTATTTCTACATGATTTTCACTACTAAATGTGCAACGTAGTTTAATTTCCATGTATTCGTGCATGCCCACCTTCAATTCACAAATTTCCCCAGTCTGGGAGAGGAAATGTAAGAGGCCAGAGAATGTGAAAAATTATAAGTGTTGGGCGAGGGCCACAGGGTCCAAGAATAGAATTGGGGCATGAGAAACTATCTATTGGAATATCGAGAGACAGAGAAGTTTCAGGAAGACTGTGGGCTCTAGGAAATGAATATAAGTCTAAGAAAAGGTGAAAGGGACTTCAGGGAAGCTGTGAACAGAGTAATGGATCACTTTACTACATATACATATTTACCATCCTTAATTCTTGCGTAGTAATCAAATGTAAATACAAGATATATATGTGTGGGTAGAGTAGGATAATGGGGGACAAAAGGGGGGGTTTAAAGTGACACTCTTTTTATTAAAATAACAATAGTTGAACTTGGAGATAATGTTAGAGACACTTTGAAAAAGAATTTGATAATAACATAAAAATATGAATTTTGAAATTTTGAATGTAGTTTCTAAATATATAATTTTATTCAATACTCAAAGGGTAAAAGTGTGTGAAATATATGCATTTATGACAATAGATTTGTTATTTTTAAAAAAAGATAAGGAGATTGCATTTATACAAACACATATTTTTTGAGTAAATGAATAAATTTTTGTATGAAACTTCATATATGGAGAGCTGAAATGTCAAAGATTGTTGAGAATATATATTTTTTAATTTTATAATGTGTGTGTGTGTGTGTTTTAAATAATTATAAAATTCAAGACAATTAGAAATTTAGAACTACAAATATATGAACACAATTTTTTTCTTAACTTCATGACAATCAAATTTTTTAAAGCATAGTTGACAATGTGTAGATTGTTGAGATATATGTTTTATGAACATTTGATTAATATTCAAAAAGTTACACAGTTATTTGTAATGAGATGTATATAGTCCATAATGAGATGTGTAAAAATTAAGTAATAATTAAAAATAATTGTTTAACATTAAAAAATTATATATTAACACGATGATGATAGATTTGCAGTGAGTGAGTTGAGTGTTAGAAGTGGGAGGTCTCAATGTCCATTATTTGGGATGACCACTCTCTAATGTCATTTTCACACGAAGATATTATTGGTTATTCATTAAAAGTATCCATTATGTAATGGGATATATGCTTAGTGTTCAATGTGATAGGGGTCAACATGAGGCTTGAAACATATGTTCAATGTGACGAGGCAAGTCCACAGTCCATGATTAAGGATAATATTCACTGTTGGTTTAGGCATTCCAGTTAAAAAAATGTTAGTAGCCAAAATTTTAATTGATGAGATGTGGGTGGATTGGTAAAGTGACGTGGTTGTTAAAAACACCACCCAAGTTCAGATCTCAATATGGTATTGGAGACCATTTGTGACTGATCGTTGGTATTTTTGGGCTAGTTGTGGCTGATTGTTAGTATTCTTCAGCTGCTTGGTACTTGTAACAACTAAGATAGAAAAGACACATAATTTTTTACAAAATCAAATGGACTAATTTGTGACAGGATTTGGAGTAGATTTGCCCCCCTCTAAACCAAATTTAGAGGGAATTTTTTTTTTCTAAAACTAAAAAGGGTGTACGCCCTTTGAAAACCTACCTCCTCACAATAAATGTATTTTACCATTTGATTTTTGAACCATAAAGGGTGTGCATGCTTTTCAAAAGCACACACACTCTTTGTGATTCACGAATTTGTCTCAATTCTCATAAAATTTTCTTATTTGTTTTGCTTTTTACAAACTTTAAATTGATTTTTACTACTGTTATTATGTAAATTTTACATTCACTTTGTCTCAATCACTACAAATTCTTGAAATTTTATTCTACAATCAACTTATTTTAGTAAAAAATAATAATGGGGTTGGGAAGTCGTTGTAAAAGACTAATTAAAGAGTTAACAAATGAGGAAATTGAATAGAAGAGAGAAAAAGAAAGAAAAAGACAAGTAGATAGGAGAGTATCCGTAAGAGCTTCTCAGCAAGGTGAAGGTACTTCATTCAGACCATTAATATTTCAAATGAAAATAACATCCCAATTCCATGGAATTTAATTTAGATATGTCTTCAAATGAGATAAAAGAACTTAATTAATCCTTGTTGAATGATGAAATTTGCAATGTAGAGCATGTAAGTAATGAATTTGTAAAAAGTGATGAAACATATGGAGAAATACATTATAATGAAACATCCATCCACAATGAAGTTTTTGAACATGATTATAATCAACATCAAGTAATGAACCCATTTCATGTTTCCCCTAATGAAGAGAAATTCACTTCACCTTTAGGGTCTAATGTACCTAGCCAACCATGTAATATCCCTTGTATAGTTGAAGTGGTAACACCACACAATTTAATACAAAATATAGCTCCTACACCCACACCTTCAAGGATAATGCTACGAATACCAAGTATTTAGTTGAAATAGATGAGAAAATAATAGAACCTTTAGAAGGTAAAATGTCAAAAAGAACAGTTCAACATCATGCTTAATGTATATGGGACTGTGCAATTTGATAAAAAAATCATCTAAAATTATGTCAACTATTTGTTCAATTAATGAAAATGCAAAAAATGCACCTTGTGATGTATAATTTAGGCTTAAGAACAAGCAATATGGATGGAAAAATAATTCAATAATAAGGAATCTATTTAATGCATTTAAAACAATAGATCTCAAAATAACAATGTGGCAAGATAAGTAATAATGGAATTTATAGTGAGTAAGCAAACATCTAAAGCTCAAATTTTTAGTGAAACAAGTAAATCTTTGAACTTGAATAGAAAAACTTTGATAAATATTGTAAAAAGAAAAATAGGACATGATGACCCTTTACGCATGGATTGTTGGGCATTTAGTGTTAAACTTCCACGAAAAGATAAAGTATTAGTTGAAGGAACAAGACATTTGATTGAATATTTTTGGCATGAGAACAAGGGTCTCATCTAATGTAAAAGATGTTTTTAAAAGAAGAAAAGATTCAACAAACCGTGAGCCACATGCAAAACATTCCTTGGACATGACCCAGACAAAATTTTATAAAAAGTTTATTTAAAAATTTAATGACCAATTATTAATTAGCTAAAGGTCATTTGAAAAGTAAAAACATTTATATGTTAGAATTAACCAAGCCCACACCACATGTTGTTATAAGGTACATGTTGAATTTATTATGCATTTTGGTATTTTTGTCATATACGATGTACTTCACATATTGACAATATTATGCAATAATGTATGGTGGTTTCCCCACCTAAAACATCAAGAGAAATAATCCAAATTATTTTCTATCAAAGACTTGAGGGATAGTTTTTTTTGTCAAACAATGTTTAGTTGGAACATGTAATATTTGTGGTGGTTTGTCAAATTTGACTAATTGTATACATGAATAAATTTCACATGAAATTGGAAAGCAACTAGTTGATTATAAGAAGTATAAATATATAAAATATGTGTTAAAAAATGGAAAAGAATCATCAAGATGTGAGTTGGTTATGATCAAAGTTTATATATCTGATTTTATGTTTGAATTCAAGAAGAATACTATCTACCAATATGAGAGACACACACAAATCAAAATGGTTAGATAATCAATTCAAGATATGTAAAGACAACTTTCTAGTTGACACCATTATTTTGGTTGTGGAATTTTCTAAGAAATGCACATTACAACCACAGAATGAGGTCCAATCACAATACTATAATTTAATTCATGTTGTATTTTCCATGTATATTATATTTAGATATGCCCCTAATAACACAAATGATAATAAAAAGATTTTGAAGGAGTACCACTTTTATATGAGCGATGCCAGATCACATTATCTAGAGTTTGTCTAAAGTTGTTTTGAGTTAATTTATAAGAATTTAAATGCAAGAGAAATCATATTTGATACACACTACATTTGGTCAGCCAATTGTGTAGGATAGTTTAAAAATTCTTGAATGTTTTACTAGTTAGGTATAATACATAAAAAAAAATGGGGTTAAACATTTTTGGAGCTTATTTGAGGTTAGGCATAGCAAAGGTTAACATGATGGTGCAGGTGCATGTGTAAAAAGATCCCTTAAAAAGAGCAAGAAAAGCACAAGGATGGTGCTAATTTGATTGATGATGCAAGTATTATGACTTGGTGTAATATTTTTTTGTCATGAATCAAATAAATATTCCTTTTATGCAAAGATTATTTTGGTTAATGGATGAAAAATAAAGGCAATGTATGAATATTGAAATACAGTACTTAGATCAAGTGTTTCCACTCCATTCAAAGATCAAATTCTAGTTCATGGACTATTTATACCTTGGATATAACATGTTGTTTAGGCTGTATGAAATTCAATTAGCATGAATGTGAGTCAAAATAATATAATGATGAATGGTATTGTAGACCCGTAATACTTGTATAGAGTATCCATTCACTCCAATAATTAGCAGATCATGAAATGGCATCATTAGTTGACTTTGACCATATCTCGAATCTTGTGCAACTAGGTACAATTTATTTATAATTTAAATGTAGCCTTAATTTTTTTTGGTAATATATTTATTTTTTCCTTTATGTGCTTAAAAATTAATTATACTTTAAATATAGGGCATGTTTTTACAGTCATTGAACTTGAGGACAATGATGAGAGAATGGACTACTACTTGTGTTGTGTAGAGACAAAAAAATTAACCACAAATGTCATGGATGGAGAACACCTAGTTTATCCCACTAGATTTGTAGTGGTTACAAGAACTTGGCTTCATAGGTACTACAATAAAAAAATAAAACAAGTTTTATTTAAGAACTTTGAAACATGTAAGGTGGTAATTCATTATTCAAATCTAGTTATCACTACAAAATATCATAGAAATCATCAGAACAAAAGTTTATGGAAAGTTCATGTATCTAAGCATTAAGTGATTCTTGAAACACTTAAAAATAGATTTGATCTCAAAGGTATGTTGGATTGAATTGGTAAGGTTAGTATGAATAATTCATCTTGTATTTCAAATTAATGTAGTTAACAAATTTGATTTACTGTATTTTAATTTTGAATTATTTTATTATTAAGTGTTTATTTATTTTTAATTTTTTTACTAATAATTTTAATGTAGGTTAGTGGCACCAGATGAGCTTCCACCTTCATGTGGTTGGTTCCACTAATAGAGAAGATTATATTCTTGAAACAAAGAGAAGCAAAAAAATAATGCATTCCTCTTTGTGATCTAGTCATTAATCATCTAATTCAAAAAAGATACTAGACATACTTCTTGTCTTCCTTTTGAGGTTATCTAATGCAAGTAGTAGATTTCAAACTCTTCTCTGAGTCTATTTATTTAAAAAATACACACACATTACTTCTAGCCTTAAAATGTCCATCTGGATGTGTTCACGAAGATGGTTCATCGATTGAGATAACGAGCCAGAAGATATGCTCCCCACTGATAAGCTTTTGACCCTTTAAGATAAATTTAACTATGAGATAACTCATTTTTGTGTCTCACCTATTTTGAGTGAGAGAGAATCCTCATGGGGTTTCTTAGAGGACTTGTATATGCAAGTGTGTGAGCTGTTAGTTCTTCTCTAGCCCTCACGATTATATTGTAATTCATGATCAAAGTTTGTTTAGTTTGCACACTCAGGGATGAGGAGATTCTCTTAAAGGATGCATTCGATCAAATAAAACTTTAGCTCCCAGGGATTGGTTAAAATTATAAAAGGGCCATTATATCTTTAAAATATCTATTCAGACATGTATGCTAAGATGGTTCATCAATTGGGCTAACGAGCTAGAAGACATGCCCCCCATTGATAAGCTTTTGGCCCTTTACGAGAGATTTGTCTACTAGATAAAAATCATTATCATGTCTTTCCAGTTTGGAGTTAGATAAAATCCTCATGAGGTTGCTTATATGACTCATTCATGTAAGTGTGAGGGATGACAATTCATCTCTAACCCTCACAATTCTCTTGTAATGTGTTACAGAAGTTTGCTCAATTTGCGCACTCAGAGATGATGAGATTTTGTTAAGGGATGTGTTTGGGAAGCTAAAAATTCCACTCTTGAAGATTGACCAAGATTATACAAAGGTCTTTATATCCTTAAAATACCCATCCATATGTGTCCACGAAGATGGTTCGTCGATTGGGCTAATCAACTACAAGATATGTCCCCACTGACAAGTTTTTGGCCATTTAAGAGAGATTTGGTTACGAGAAAAAACTTGTTGTTGTGTCTTTCCCATGTCAAGTTATATATAATAGTCCTATGGTTTCTTATAAGGATCATCTATATAATTTTGGGAGCTGAAGTTTCATCTTTAGCCCTCACGGTTCTCCTATAATGCACGATGGAAGTTTGCTCAATTTACACACTCAGGGATGAGGAGATTCTCTTAAGGGATACATTTGGCCAATTAAAAATTTCAATTCTAGGGCTTGATTGAGATTGGATAAGGATTTTAATAGTCTTAAAACACCCATTTTATGTGTCCACAAAGATGGTTTGTTGATTGAGCTAACAAGCCAAAAGATATACCCCACAATGATAAGTTTTTGGCCCCTGCAAGAGAAAACTCATTGTCGTGCCTCATTCGTGTCAAGTTAGAGAGAACCATCTTAATGTTTCTTAGATAAATCATCCATGTAAGTGTGGGATCTGATGGTTCATCTCTATCTCTCATGGTTCTCCTATAATACATGATAGAAGTTCATTCAGTTTGCACACTCAAGGATGAGGAGATTCTCTTAAGGAATGCATTCAATCAACTATAACTTTCAATCCTAAGACTTGACTAAGATTGGAAAAGGGTCATTCTAGTCTTAAAATAACCTTCTAGATGTTTCTTTGAACATGGTTCATTGATTAGGTTAATGATCCAGAATATATGCCTCTACTAACAAACTTTTGGCCTTTTAAGAGAGATTTGGCTATGAGAGAAAACTCATTGCCATATCTCACCCATATCGATTGAGAGAGAATCCTCTTAGGGTTGATTATAAGACTAATCCATGTAAATGTATGAGCTAATGGTTCATCTCTATCCCTCACATTTATTCTATAACACGCAATGAAAGTTCACTTGATTTGCACACTCAAGGACAAGGAGATTCTCGTAAGGGATGCATCCAATCAACTACAACTTTCACTCCTGTAGCTTGACCTATACTGGACAAGGGTTGATATAGCATTGAAACATATATCTAAATGTGTTTGTGAAGATGGTTCATCAATTAAGGTAACGAGCCATAATATATGCCCTCCACTGACCAGCTTTTAGCCCTTTTAGAGAGATTTGGTTGCAAGAGAAAACTCTTTGTCATGTCTTACCCATGTCGAGTAAGATAGAATATTAATGGGTTTGCTTAGAAGACTCACCTATGTAAGTGTAAAAACTTATTATTCATCTCTATCCCTTACGGTTCTCCTTCAATGAGTGACATAAGTTTGCTTAGTTTGCACACTCAGGGATGAGAAAATTCTCTTAAAGGATGCATTTGGTCAACTACAACTTTCACTCTTGGGGCCCAACCGAGACTGGACAAGGATTGTTCTAGCCTTAAAATTCCCATCTAGATGTGTCAGTGCAAAGGGTTTATCAATTGGGCTAATAATTCATAAGATATACCCCACTGGCCAACTTTTGGCCCTTTAAGAGAGATTTAGCTACAAGAGAAAACTCATTATTATGTCTTATTCATGTCAAATTATAGATAATACTCCTATGGTTGATTATAGTACTCATCCATGAAATTATGAGAACTGATGGATCATCTCCAACCCTTATGGATCTCCTCCACTACACGATCGAAGTTAGCTCAATTTGAAAACTAAAGGATGAGAATATTCTCTTAAGAGATGCATCTGATTAACTTTAAATTTAATTCATAGGTCTTGACTAAGATTGGACAAGGGTTTTTATAGATTTGAAATTCCCATCTAGATGTGTATACAAAGACAATTTATTGATTGGGCTAACGAGCCAGAAGATATGCCCCGACTAATAAGCTTTTGACCCTTTAAGAGAGATTTGGATACGAGAAAAAATTCATTATCATGTCTCACTCGTGTCAAGTGAGAGAGAATCCTCTTATGAATGATTAGAGCACTCATTTTTACAAGTGTGGGAGCTGATGGTTTGTCTCTATGCCTCATGGTTCTCTTGCAATGCATAATGGAATTTCACTCAGTTTGCACACTCAGGGATGATGAGAGTATCTTAAGGGATGCATTCGATCAATTGAAATTTTCTCTCCCATGGCTCAACCAAAACCAAATGATGGTTTTTATATCTTTAAAATGCTCATATAGACATGTCAGCATAGATGGTTCATCGATTAGATTAACGATTCAAAATATATGCCTCCCATTGGCTAACTTTTAGCCCTTTAAGAGAGATTTAACTATGATAGAAAACTCATTACCATGTCAAATTTATATATAATCCTCTTTTTTTTGGTTATAGGACTCATCTATGGAAGTATAGGAGATGAAGACTCATCTGTAACCCTCACGGTTCTCTTGGATACATGATTGAAGTTGGCTCAGTTTGCACACTTAAGGATGAGGAGAATCTCTTAAGTGATCAACTGTAACTTTCACTCCCAATTGATTGAGACTATACAATGGGTGTTCTAACCTTAAAACACCCATACAAACTTATTCACACAAATGATTCATCGATTGGGCTAATGAGCAACAAGATATGCACCCCATTGACCAACTTTTGGTCCATTCTAAGAGATTTGGTTGTGAGAGAAAACTTATTGTCATGTCTCATCTGTGTCAATTTATATAGAATCCACTTTGGGTTTCTTAGAGTATCTTCCATACAACTGTGGGAGCTAATGACTTGTCTCTATCCCTCATAGTTCTCTTACACCATGTGATCAAAATTTGCTCAATTTGTACACTCAGAGACAAGGAGATTCTCTTAAGGGATGCATCTGGTCAACTATAAATTTCACTCCCAGGGCCTAAATGAGACATAAAAAGGGTTTTTATAGTCTTAAAATTCCCATCCAGACCTTTTAGCATAGATTATTCATTGATTGGACTAATGATTCAAAATATATGCCCCCACTGGCCAATTTTTAGCCCTTTAAGAGAGGTTTAGTTACAACAGAAAACTCATTGCCATGTCTTGTTCATGTCAAGTTATAAATAATCCTCTTGGGGTTGTTTATAGGACTCATCCATGTATTTTTATAAGATAATATCTCATATCTAACCCTCACGTTTCTCTTGCAATACATGATTGAATTTGGCTTAATTTGCACACTCAGGGATTAGGAGAATCTCTTAAGAGATGCATCTAATCAACTACAACTTTTTACTCCTGAGACTTAAAAAAGAGTGAAAAATAGTCATTATATCCTTAAAATATCCATTTATATGTGTCCATATAGGTGATTCATGATTGGGATAATGAGTCATAAGATATGCCCCCATTAACCAACTTTTGGTTTGTTCTGAGAGATTTAGCTACGAGAGAAAAATCATTGTCATGTTTCGACTATGTTGAGCTACAAATAATATTCTTAAAATTTATTAGAGGATTAATCCATGCAATTGTGAGATCTGATAACTCATCTTTATCTCTAACAATTATCCTACACCGTGTGACTGAAGTTAGCTTAGTTTGCACAATTAGGGACAAGAAGATTATCTTAAGGGATATGTCCGATCAATTGCAAATTTCACTTATAAGACCTGATTGAGATTAGAAAAGGGTTTTTATATCCTTAAAATGCCCAATTAGATGTGTTATCGTAATATTTCATTGATTGGGATAACAAGTCAAATGATATACCCCCCACTGGCCAACTTTTGGTATTTTAGGAGAGATTTAGCTACGAGAAAAAACTCATTAATGTGTCTTTCCATTATCAAATTATAGAGAATATAATGGGGTTGCTTATTGAAATCATACATGTAAGTGTGGGAGCTAAAGTCTTATCTCTATCCCTCATGATTCTCCTGCAATGAGGGATCAAAGTTGGCTTAGTTTGCACACTCAGGGACGAGAAGAATCTCTTAAGGTATGTGTTTGATCAACTATAAATTTCACTCTTGAGGCTTGACCAAGACCAGACAAGGGCTATTATAGACTTAAAATTACCATCTAAATGTTTTGACATAAATAATTTATCAATTGGACTAATGAGTCAAAATATACGCCTCCTATTGGCCAACTTTTGGCCCTTTAACATAGATTTTGGCTGTGAGAGAAACCCAATGCCGTGTCTCATTCATGTCAACTTACAGAGAACCCTCTTAGGGTTGCTTAGAATACTCATCCATACAAGTGTGGGAGATGAGAACTCATCTCCCACCCTCATGATGCTCCTGTAATGCATGATTGAAGTTGGCTTAATTTGCACACTCAAGGATGAGGATAATCTCTTAAGGGATGTCTTCAGTCAACTACAAATTTTACTCCTAGGGTTTCATCAAGATTAGACAAGGGCCATTATAGCCTTAAAAATACCCATCTGAATGTTTTTGTGTAGATGATTCATATATTAGGCTAATGAGCCATAATATATGCCCCCCACTGACTAATTTTTGGTTTGTTCTAAGAGATTTAGCTGAAAGAAAAAACTTATTACCATGTCTTGTTTGTGTTGAGTTATAGAGAATCCTCTTGGGTTTATTTAGAAAACTCATCCATGCAAGTGTGGGAGATGAAATCTCATTTCTATCTCTCATTATTCTCCTATAATGTGCGACCGAAGTTGGCTTAGTTTTCACACTCAAGGACGAGGAGAATCTCTTAAGGGATGCATCCAGTCAACTAAAAATTTTGATCTTGGGGTTAGATTGAGACTATAAAAGGGCCATTATAGACTTAAATTTCTTGTCTAGATGTGATGGTGTACATGATTTGTCAATTGGTCTAATGACTCAAAAGATACGGGCCCATTGGCTAACTTTTGGCCCTTTAAAAGAGATTTAGCTACGAGAGAAAACTTGTTATCATCTCTCATTTATGACAAATTATAGAGAATCCCCATGGGGTTGCTTAGAGGAGTCATGAATATAATTTTTGGAGATGACATCTCATCTCTGTCCCTCATGATTCTTTTGCACCACACACCCAAAGTTGGCTCAGTTTGCACACTCAGGGACGAGGAAAATCTCTTAAGTGATGTTTCTGACCAACTACAATTTTCACTCCTGGGACTTGATCAAGACTAGACAATGACCATTATAAAATTAAAATTATAATCTATATGTCTCTATCCAAATGATTCATTGATTGGGATAATGAGATAGAAGATATGCCCCCATTGGCCAACTTTTGATCCATTTTGAGAGATTTGGATATGAGAAAAAACTTGTCATGTCTTGCCCATGTTGAATTACAGAGAATACTCTTCAATTTTATTAGATGACTCATATATGCAAGTGTTGGAGCTAATTTATTGTCTCTATCCCTCACAATTATCTTACATTGTGCGATCGAAGTTGGCTCAGTTTGCACACTCAAAGATGAGTAGAATCTCTTAAGGGATGCACCTAGTCAACTAAAAATTTCACTCCTAGGGCTTGATTGATATCAGAAAATATTTATTCCCATATATATGTGTTTATAGAAATTATTCATCAATTGAGTTAATGAGACACAACATACGCCCCCCATTGACCAATGTTTGGTCCATTCTGAAAGAGTTGGCTATGAGAAAAACTCATTGTCGTGTCTCACCCATGTCGATTTATAGAGAATACTCTTGGATTTTATTAGAGATCTCATCTCTTCAAGTGTGGGAGCTGATCGATCATCTCTACCCCTCATATTCTCCTAATATGTGTGATCGAAGTTGGCACAGTTTGCTTGTCTCTAGTCCAAAACAGAGGTATGTGTACTATTAAAATGTAATATTCTTGAAATTAAAGATCTATTATCTAAATCATGTGTGTCCATGTTTTTAGTATATGCATGAAATATATTAAATTCAAATTTTAGTGATTTTATCCTTAATTCAAAGCCCTTGTTCTTGAAACCACTCTATACCCTGTTTTTCTATGTGTCAATAGTCCTTGCAATCAATTGTAGTATGTATGAAACTTTGAATGAACTAGGTTTAAGGTTTGGATAAGTTTATGAAGATCATTAAGACCATGGGACAAGTTTTAGAAGGATCAAATATATTTTAGGTTTTATGAACAATCCTTAATTAGCTCTCGAGTCTCTATAAGCCTGTGAAACCCTAGAACAAGGTTTTCTTCACAAAAAAGGTCCATAACTTTAGATTCAACTAGTGAAAAGTTCCAAAACTTTGCATGAGGTTGATAGAGGATTTTTGCTAACTAATACACATGTTTCAAATCTAAAATAAGTTGTGCAAATATAGAAATCAATGATTGTGTTCTATGTTCCTGTAAATGCTCACGAAGAGAGATTAGAAAAGAGAAGATTTGATTATTTACCCTATTGTTTGGTTCCAAAACTTCTAGAGAAGATTTATCATTGTTGTGAGGTCATTATAAATTCATTGAGAAGGTGATCCAACCAATTTGGTAATTGGATTGAGATAAGTCCTTTTTATGAAGGCATATTAGGCCTAGAAGAGGTTTAAGACCAAAAAGGAGAGATTTGGATTATTTTTGTATTATATGAAGGTTTGTCAATGTTGTATGACTTTTTTACACACTTGTATAAGATATATCAAATCCTTTAATGATTGTATTGATCCAAAACTAGTCAAGAGACTGAATTAGGCCTACACAGGCCTAGAAGAACAAAATTATCTTGAAATTATCTCTTTTAAGAAACCAATAGACTAAAGATTGAGTTTTTACTAATATGAGTAACCTATAACTATTTAAAGATCATTCAAAGGGATATTAAGAATATCTAAGAGCTAAAACATTTATTCATGTTTAAGGTCTACTTTAAGAAACACCAAAGGTTAGAGAAAAAACATGAATAAATGTTTAAGATCTAACCATTGGTGTTTCTAATTAGTTTTTTTTGACTGGTGTAAAGAACTTTATGATTATATACTTGATTTTAAGTCTTTCATAGGACTTGCGAGTTGTTTAGGGCAAGAGAGAGTGGTGTTTTGTCAAAAGTGTCTCAGTCAATATTAAAAGTAACAATTCTGTTAGAAGTTGTAGACTTCTTAGAGAAGATTGGAGTGAGTTTGATCCTTTTGGCATCATGAGAGGAGTGAGGTGACTCTCTTGGACTTTGCTCTTTCTCTCTAATCCTGCACATGACTTAGACTCTTTAGATGGTTTCACCAACTCCACTAGACTTATTCTCACTTTTCTTTAATGTTCCCCAGCTCATATCTCATCATCTAGAACTTTTATTACCAGTCTCATATCCTTTTAGCAAATTTTGCTTCATAGGCTTTATATTGAGGCCTATACTCAAGTAACTTGGAAATAACTCATAGAATGGGTTTAATGAATTTAATTTACACCATTTTGACTTCTCACACAACCTATTATACTTCATTTTGAAGCTCAGACTCCTGAAACATGGATGTAGGGTTCCATTCACTCCTTATGGACTCATAAATTCTCATTTTCTATAATCAGATAATTCTATCATAATACATACTCCTTAGTATTTTATCTTTTGGAACTCACCAATACTTGAAATCATTATCCACACACTTGAAACATTCTATTATATCTTCATAAAACTTTTTAGGTAATGAAATGTTAGTGCACATAATAATACCTATTATACCTTCATACCCTAGTATAATATGTTATTGCACATAAAAATATCCCTCCCTTATAGAAAACTAATTACTCATACTACCCATGCATATTTTGGAGAAACTAAATAATTTGATATGCAAATCCAAATTGATATGTAATTAAATGTAAACGAAACAAGTAAATAGTAAATATCACATGTACATGTAAATTATACATAATGATGAAGCACCTAACTTAGAGCAAAACATGATTTTTTTTAGCTCCATATTAAGTAATAATGATCACTAACCAATAATATGTGTAAATATTAAATGATCAAAATAGAAAATATGCATAGGTAAAGGAAACTTATTTATCAAATAGTATATATGTGTATATGCAAAGATCAATGTCATAATGACATGAATAATAGGACATATATCAAGAAAAATTATAGACCATAACATGTACATATATAAAATGCACCATACAAGCATACAATGTGTGCCATATCAACATACAACATTGATTATTTATACAACTAGACCCCTAGCACAATAACTAATTCTCCTGCGACTCATTGTCTCCAAATAAATTGCACTTTGTTACCATAGATGTAGAGCTAGGGGTGTTAGATGCCTCAATATGAGGAGAGACTCCCCTATCAACATGAGAGTTATCAAATATTTGATCCATAACTTCTAAAAATTGTCCTGTCTACACAAAATATGAAATATAAAAGTTAATGCATTAAAATTATATATTGAAAATAATAATTTTTTCATGAATAAAAAATTGGAAAATGATTCTCGACTCATTGTATTCCACCTAAATGGTTGTCTAGGACTAAGAGATCGTGTATACACATGTGATGGAGAATCCTATGTAGCATACATATATCATTAGATCTAGATGTGCATACATTTATGTAAATATGACATAGAATATCATTACTTGAAGCTAAAAAACAATTTCACTATGTATTGTCTCCATACTCCATCTCTGAATCATGACCTATTATGGAGATAGTGGATCCTTAGATGTAACCACAACATCAGACAAACCTTATTGTTTTCCATGAGGAGTACCCATAACATCCCTCATCATATATAAAACTAATAAATGAATAATGTTTGAATCCAATGAGCATAATAAAAAATATATGACTATAATATATATCTTAAAACATAGTTTTTTGTTCAAGGGAAAATAAATATACATGAATAAATATGTAATTTGAAAGTTTCCAAACCTGAGTATAGGGTACATCAGTGTCAATTATAGCCTCTACAACAAAATCAAAACCTATTGAGGTACCCAAAATATCGTCAATCATCTATACAAGTGACAAATAAAAAATTTCAATCAAATAAATTAGTCAATTAAGTAAACACATACTAGTAAATTAAATTTAATATGAATTTTTACAAGTTCATAAAAAAACTATAATTAAAATTAAACTTGTGTATCAAATATAGATGGTGAAGGAGAAAACTCATGCACATCAAGTTGATGTGTCCTAAGAGGAGCTAGTGAAGCTACTACAAATGGAATAATCTCTGGTATGCTAGTGTCATGAGCTTCTAAAGCATCTACAGGTGATGTATGCTCTAGAATGCTAGTCTCTAGAGGTCCTGAAGCAATTACATAAAGAATACACTCAGGCATCCTAGTGTTTTGAGGTATTGAAAGAGTTGTAGATGGAATATACTGAGGAGTACTAGTACATTGTATAATTGTAGGTCTAGTATCCATAGATGTAGTTCATGTATGCTGTATTTGAACAAGAGGTCTTATATAGTTCCTCCCACATGATGTGCAATGATGTACATGAACTATAACATGAATAAGAGGATGGGCATTAACACCAATACCACTACTACCAAAACTACCAGCACCACTACCATTAACACTAATACCATTACCACTAACACCACTAGCGCCATGACCACTAGCACTAATACCACTACTAGATGTTTTACCACCCATAGGCTAAGCATAAGTCCTTAATGTATGCATACCATAGTCAATCATAACTTGTGCCAAACTTGTAATTGCCTTAAGAGTGTCCATCTGTACAACACAATGCAAAATTTTAGGGATAGAAGCATGTGTTATTATCCTTCTATTTTTCTATATTTAGTTAAAATGGTTTTGGTCTCACCTGGCACCAAGTCTATTAAATGAAGGCCCACCTCCCTTACCTTAAAAGGCCTTCATGTCAAAATAATTTGGAATTTATTGTAGCATAAACTCACAATAAATTTTTCTCAAAAATTATAATGGAACCTCATTATTGTTGCATGGATGCTCATCAAACACCATCCACCACCTATCCCAAAAGTTATTTTTTATCCCCTTATGAACACACCCATCAATACTAATATGTTTGCAATTTCGGCGGTGGTGGTTGGTTGGTTCCAGGATTAACAAATAAAGCACACACACACATCTTTTGTTATTTATTTTTCTTAACATCCTCATATGAAAATTTATCAAAATAAAATTATTTTAGAACCTCTCTTCAATGCAACATTGCATCAAATTATGAAGTTACATTTTTCACTTCATTAAAAACACTCTCTAGTGTATTGGCAAGTGAATTGCGTGCACTATCAGTTGAGGAGTGATGTAAATGATTGATGATTATTTGTAATTGTTGATTTTTTGCATTATATTATTCATACAATTCAACTTATTCTTATGTAAAATGAAATTGTTGAGGGTCTTGTTCTACATTTTTTCATGTAATGGGTCCATCATTCAATTATGTATCTAGATTTATAGAAATACATTTTTTTTAGGTAATGCAAGAGAATATAATGCAAATATAATTTCAAAAACCTACGCACATAATTAAATATAAATTCAAATAGAAAAATTAAAATTTAAAAATCAACATATTTAAGATAGCAACCAAAATGTCGAATCCCATTGGTCAGATGCAAATTTGAAGCACACTTATGGAATATCAAACCCTTTAGAAAAATCCAAACCTACAGAAAAGCACCATAGAATTAAGCTTCAAATGGGAGAGAAATGGAAATAAAACAAAGGGCATACACCCTTTACGCTCGAGTATCAAGCATGAGCCTAGGAAATTTAAAATAAAGGGTGTACTCCCTTCTTCAAATGGCATACACCCTTTGCAAAAAGCCTTCACAAAGTTGAGAGATGTCACTTTTTTCGTCCCCTAACTTTGTGCATTGACCTGCATGTCATACATTGAATGTAATATTGATACAACAATAAAGGTCCACCAAGTATTATTTTTTGAATGCAACAATGACATACATGGGTAAGGAAGCTGGTTTTGCATACAGATCAAAAGTTTTTATTTTTCTATCTTTTCCAAATAATCAACCGATACAAAATTGAAAGGAAATTTGTTCCATCATTATTCTTAAATCAAAGATCAAATTTAGACATAAATCTTTCAATGAGAACTCACGACCCACTTCATTGTCATCATACTCATATTCATCATCTTCTTCCTCATCCTCTTCATCCTTGTCCTCCTCTTCATCATCATCATTTGTCTCTCCTCCATCAACATTATCAAATTCATCCAATTGGCTAAGCTTTCCAATAAAGTATGAAATTGCATGGTTAATTATTATGTTCCTAATAATTGAGCTACAAACATGAACATTACAAAGATAAGTGAGTCTAAAATGTTGTCATGATAAATGGCGCCTGTAGCAGAGTGACTGAGTATTATTTAAATTTAAGTTTAAAGGTACACCCAATGTCATAATTTTACTCCATCAAATCTAAAATTTGTTTAGCCTAACACAATACAAATTAAAAACTATTTTTGAATGAACATTGTGTTTAAATTTAGATGGAAGGCCTACCCCAAGCCTAAATATAACTACACCCATAAATTTGAAAGTATTTATATTAGAATTATTTTTGAAAGAAAATAGAAAATTAAGATAATATATAAGAGGTGTCAATGATGTGTCATTTGAGGCATAATTGTAGCAGAGCCCACATACATACAAATGTGCCCTATCCCTGAACTTAACACACATAAAGTATAAATTATATAATATAAATGTGTAATATTTTATATTACATGGATATAAGACTATAAAGGATGTTTTAGGTGGATATACTCTTCAATACTATTTGGAGTTTTTTTTTTTTTTTAACGATTCAATATTATTAGTATTTTTTGGTTAGATGTGTAATTATTAATAATTTAAAATTAAAAGTAGTTTTGAAATTAAAAAATATAAGATAAATATTAAAAATTAAGTTATTCATAAAAAAAATATTTATTTATAAAATTAAGAGACCTGTGTAATAATATTGTACCACATTTCATATGCATTCAGATGATAGGGTTGACAAATGAATTGGTGACATCAACAAAGAGGGCAATTGGGGTTCAATTATTATACGTCCATGGTGAATCCACTCAAAATGCATTGTTTGTGTTCCATCAAGATGTCTTATTATTTATATTTTGTTGTAAGTTGTGATGACCAACAAAAGCCATCTGTGGCACATGCACAATGGATTTCGACATTAGTATAAAAATGAAACTTCGATATGCACTTATAATGATGAATGGATTGTGACCAAGTTTTTCGTCTTTCTCATTTTATAGCCTAACTCCACTTTCAATAATTTTTATTCAAATGACAATAAATAAAATATTAAAGACAACACTTGTCCTACACAGCGTACAATTGTTCAACTATGTGGTGGTTTGTTGGGAGGATAATGAACAAATCTGTCAACAAAAAGTTAACAAAAATAAAACACCCATTGTCTTCTTTCCCTGATTTTCCAGTACAGAGACTTGATAAAATATCAATTTTAATTCAGAAAAAATGTGAAAACATCTGTTCATATATATATATGAGTAGGTAGATAGTGCTAATATTAAAAAACTGCAATGGACAAGTAGCCATCTAAGTGGAAATTCTAGGATTGAATTGTCTTACTTATAATCAAAATATGGAATAATAGCCAAATGAAATTCCAAGAGACATATTTTGAAATAGGTTAATCCCCATACGCAGGGTATAATAGCCAATCTCTAGTGAGCAAGAAAGACATTTTCACTCGAGTACATTCCACTCCAATCAAACTCTCTATGATTTACTCTGCACAAAATCCAACAATATTGTGTGTGTGTGTCTTACTTTCATGAGATTCCCAATACCCAAACATAATATGAATGCACGTGGCAATTTGTTGTGCCTATTTAATTCCACAAAGCCAACATTTTTTTTAATATTTGAGTAGAGATGATAGTCATTATTAGAAATAAATCCATGTCACTTTTTTAATATCTATATATTTTTCTTCACATTGTACAAAATATGTATTTTTAGGTCCATTAAATTATTTTAGATATTTAGTCATATTGTTTAAGTTTAATCAATAAATATAAAATAAATTAATTTATTTCTTATTATTTATAAAATATATATTAGAAAAATAATATTGAAACTTAAGAATATGACAAAATATCTTATTTCTTTTGGTTTCACAATTTTAAATATAAAATAATAAATCTATGTGATTACAATAGATACTTATGTAATAAGAACTAAAAATTATACAACAATTATTTGTTAAATTTTTTTAATATCAAAATTATAAAAAATAGTAATTCATGAAAGAATAAAATGGAAGAACAGGGAGCAGCCTCGCATGTACTTTATTCTTTAATTGAAACTTTAGGATTGAAGTTTATGTCAGAAGTGTTGGCTCCAAGGTGTTGATAGTTAGAGGAGGAGAGGCTCCAAGGTGTTGATAGTTATGGAAGAAGAGATGGACTTCTACAACTCCTCTGAATTATCTACTAAAAAAATAAGGGTTTGTTTTCTAATCAATTCAAGAGAGAAATTAAGAATAAAAAATATTATATATTTTAAATAAATTAGACTAAGCATATTGACTCTATATTAATTTCAAATTCAATAATAATAATTATTAAAATAATCTTTATCCGAAAATAATTGTTATGTAAAACTAATTAATTAATCATTTAATTATTTTAGTTATACACCATTCGTCAAGAGTGATACAATCATAATTATCCCACATTGTTTCGTGTATCACATGGCATGTCACCCTCTTGATAATGGTCGGGCATAATTTAGGGAGAGGTGAGACACCAACCCCAATGTTAGCATAAAAATACCTTTTTTTACTACTCCAAATATATATTATTTTTTTTGGCTTCTATAATTCTTCCATTCTTCTTTGCACCACAATCATGGTGGATAATATTTTTACTATCCTTTCTCCTTTTCTTCATCTCTTTTATTATTTATTAGCTCATTTACCCTTTCTTATTAAAGTCATATGGCAGTATGTTTTGAGCTAAGATGCTAACAAACATTAAAAAATGTTTTTTTTTTCTATTTAAATTTCTTCATTTTATGATAGGCATAATATTATTTTGATTTCATGAGAAAATGTATATGAAATTATTTTAAAATATGTCTCTTAGAATTTCATTTGGATTCTTATGATGTTTATACAAACTTTTTGAACTATTTATTATAGATATATTATTTTGTTGAATAGATATTTTGAGGTATGAAACCTTTCAATGAAGATGTAGAATATGATTAACATTAGTATGCTTAGGATTTATTATATGTGTAATCTTATCTTCAATAATGTAACTTTTAGACTTAGATATTCATTATGTTTTTATAATGTTTCTATGGACTTTTTCATGGTGACCCTCTGATCTAAAAAGAAGTCACAAACACAAACCCTGGGCACTTTTCATTAAATATACATATAAAAACTCTCAAAAAGATGTGTGGGAAGTGGATGGGGTTGATGGAGAATGTGTTGAATATCTTTATTATGTGGCACCTTACATCACCTAGTATTGTTAAAAGGGACCGTAGATCCAAATATAAGCTATAGGCGAATAATGGGAACATGATGGTAGTTGTTACAACCTTGAGGTTCTAGGGGGAGGAAAAACAAAATGAGTCATGCATGCCCTTTGGTTTTTATTGGTAACAAAAGGAAAATTGAATTGGATGTTATAAGAATATGATTTGGGGAGGGCTTAGGATTTTTATTGTTAATTTTAGCCTTATCGATCTTCTTAGATTTGATCCATTTTGAAACACTATCCATGCTTGTGAGGGTTAGAAGCCTACACAAATTAGGAAAGTGTATCAAGCTGAGATAAGCCCAATCACCCCCATTGATGTTGATGATTGCCTACATATTTGGTACTCTAAAGAGGGAATTCAAACCAGGCATAGTTATCCCACCTAATGTGATCATGCAATCATGATCCTTTTTTATATGAATGCAACTAATGATTTGGATTTGATACTTGACAATGCTTACTTTGACTTATATTTGGTATGATTTAGACTCGAGTATGGGATGCTCCTAGTAATTGATTTACAAATTTGGAGGAATAGGGTAGTTTTTTTCAATGTACAATAGTGTATTAATGTGTATCAAATAAGTGGGAAGTCCCCTATCAAGTGAGGCTTTGATTTGTATATATATTATCCAATTGGGCTATTTATCATGTCATGAGAATGCCATCTAGATGGTTTGACCATAAAGAAATATTTGATCTTAAAAAGTATTCATCCCTTGGAGAGGGTCATTATCCTCAAGTGCAAGTCAATATCGACTAGAGATATTGAACCAGTATGATGTTGGTGCCCTGTGTATAAAAATACTAAATTGAAGGTTAATGGATGTGTTAGAACCCAATTTTTTTAATAAAATAATCAAAGTATTTTAGTACCATAGTGCAGGAGAGGATGACAAAAAAGAATGACACGAGAGAGAGAGAGAGAGAGAGAGAGAGAGAGAGAGAGAGAGAGAGAGAGAGAGAGAGAGAGAGAGAGAGAGAGAGAGAGAGAGGAGAGAGAGAGAGAGAGAGAGAGAGAGAGAGAGAGAGGAGAGAGAGAGAGAGAGAGGAGAGAGATTGAGAGAGAGAGAGAGAGAGAGATGAGAGAGAGAGAGAGAGAGAGAGAAGAGGATGAGAGAGAGAGGAGAGAGAGAGAGAGAGAGATTGAAGAACAACATGAAATACTTTGGTGTGGAAGGGGTGAGTAATGAGAGACAAAGAAGTGGAGAATGAACAAAAAGACAATATTAAGAGAAGTGAAAGACTCAGGATAAAAGTGCAGGGACCCCGGAGGTAGTTACAAAACAATTTGCAAAAGCAACAAAGATTAATGAGAGTACAAATATAGCACTAGTATGTGAAAAAAGAGGAACATGAACACAAAGTTATAGCATAGAGAGGGTATATAGGGGTGGTTAGGCTTGGGTCAATAGGAATTAATAGCAACATCTCTCTATGACTCGTTGTTGTTAATGGTTGTTGGTTAGTCATCACTTTGGTATGAATAAATGAAGGTGAGGGGTTTACTTGTGTATAGATACCCATTAGCTTGATTTAGAAAGTGTTGTTTTCATGGTTGAAGTTGATAGATTCATTGTTGGATTTTTGTTAATAGTGTTAGATGTAATTGTGAAGTGGTTATCAATATAAAACTGAAGACAAAGTGTAATGAAGGAAACACCTTGTAATCTTATTTAATGAAAGCAATAGAATCCTTTGACTTAAAATTATGATGTGTTGAACTCTATAGTGTTAACTTTGATTTTATGATAATAGTTATATGCACTATATGAATTTGACAAATGATTGAGTCTAGACTAATGTTTGGTAGTAACAATGACTAAATGGAATAACTCAAGTGCCTAAGTAAGTTAGAGTTTTTTAACCACCATCACACAGTAGAATTGACAAGGACCATTCCAGGCCACATACCTCAGGTGAGTGTGCAAGGTTACCCCTCACATGATATGCTATCACGTAAGCTCATTAGCAACTTCTTTCCATTGGATGTGTAACTAATACTTAGTTATGTGAAGTTAGAGGGAAAAGACCCAACATTTTGAGTTCTATTACTAGGACCCATTGCATTTGTTAGCATGATGGTAGAAAGATGCTCGAGTGACTATCTTTGGAAAATGTCAAGCATTATATTGGTACCATAGAGGAAAAATTTACACTTCAGTATATTGAACCAGGAGTTTTTTGCATGCACACGGGTAGTGAAACACCTATATGATTCTCTATATGAAAAATTCTTTGTAGAATTACCCATCACTTACATGCTTGGCTTTCAGCATATGTGCAAGATTACTCAAGGAATTATAGATAGAAGGCTTCCTGGCTAATAGAACATCAAATGGCATTAGTTAAATTATAAAACTATGTAGACATGAGCATTAGGCATCGAGTGAAAGGGAACGCTTAATATATATATATATATATATATATATATATATATATATATCTGTGTGTGTGTGTGTGTGTGGTCTCTATTTACTCTTGTCTAGAGGAAACACAATTCCACTTTATGAGGGAATCATGTGGGAGGTATCTCAAGCAATTTTATTTAGAGATTAAGAAGCTTATGGTTGATTATGGGCTTGAGAACTTCCCCATGGATGACTAAACTCTCTCACACATGAGCAATATGATTGGTAGGGAAAGTGGAGGGTATGCATCGATATGGGATTGATAGTTCAGCATGGAAGTCAAACAATGAGAACTGTAGAAGCGTAAATATGATGAAGCCAGACATAAGGATATGAGAGGCAACGATCCCACAAGTAAATGGGAGGATACAAGAAGTGCCATGATAATCTATAAGAGGGATAAAAGGCATGGTGAGTTATCCCTAACCATGGATTTATGCCCTTCATTGGGACAGGTCATGCTGAAGAAAGAGGACAAACATTGATGTAGGAACCTAATCCAAATAAACACAATTCCCCTACCACAATGCATGTTCATGAATTTGATTTGGAAATAATTCTTGTTATAAATTTGGATATTGAGAGTTGAAAAGTTGAATTTGATTTAGAAACCAAAACTGTAGAGGAGTCTCTAGAAGTACATGATCAAGCTAATAATTTACCATTGATTTATACTTTTTTATTGAAATAACAATTTATGGCTCACCTTGGAATACCTAGTGGACCAAACCTAACTAGGGGGTAGACTACAAGACCAACAATAACTAATCAACCTCCCACAATACCTATTATCTCTGGTGCACCTATTATTTTAGGAGGTGCAGGAGGTAGTATTGGTAGTGGTTTTAATAGAGTTAGAGGATCAGGTGGTAGTATGGGAGGCATTGGCAAAGCGTTATCTCAAGGTTCATGAGGAAGTGGAGGATCACCATAGCAAGGTCCATTGCAACCACTCAGTGCACCTACAATCTTCTATGAGATGACACTTCACTTACTTGAATATCAAGATGTAAAAAATACAATGGAACATGTTCACAAGTGTTAACACATTTGGTGAGCGCGGGGTATCACTTATTATGATTGAAAGGCAACTTAGTTTTCCAGTACTTTATTGGATTACACACATAAATGGTAACATAAATTTGACCCCGAACAAGCGGTTGTGAATTTATGAATTATTAAAGGTCATTTTTCTCCAAGAATTTGATATCCATGAATTTCAACAAAGTATTATTGTCTTAAAATATATCAAGCAAGAGATCACTGAGTGTGTGCACACATATGATGTGCATTTTAAAATGCTTCTTTAAAAGATATCATTTGAGATTAAACCAATGCAACATGCTCAATGGTTTGTGGGAGGTTTATTACTTCCATTCCAATGAGCCTTATCTCATAAGACTTTAATTGAACTGCACAAGGCACTAGAACCACCCTCCACACCAAAGCCATGAGAAGTATAGATATAAAGATAAACACCTTTATGGAGGCTCAGATCGTTGTGGTGGCTTCTCAGGTGGAGAATATTACTATTAATAATGCTCATGCTTATGGTGCATTAACTGTGAGGTGGAAAGCCATAACAAAAATAATTGTCCATGGAGAAATGTTTGTGTTGTATTGAAATAGTCTTATGAGATTTTCAATGAATATCATGATGCAAGGAGTTATCTCTTGCTTCAATACACCACCTAAGATAAAGTTTTGTTATACTATAAAATATGTGATGCATATACACATGAAACCAATGACTGTAAGGTCATTAATGAAATTCATCATAAAGCATGCATGCGAGGTACACACCAAACTTACATATATAACAACCAAGAGGCTAGTGGAGGTTGATTTTTCAGAGGGGCATGGAAATGGATGCAGAGGTGGTCATTTTCCATTGAGGACGTGTTACAAGTGTGGTTCTCTAGACCAATACCAACATGACTACATGGTTTATCCAACTTGTGTCTTTTATAAAAGTGAACATTAACTGAAAGAATGTTTTAATTTGTATGTTACCATTAATAAATAATGAAATGAGAAGGGATTCAGGATGATACATGTTTCTAAAACTCATAATACTAGGTGGAGATTGTACCCTACCATTCCATCTAGACCTAAGGTCAATATCAGTACATAGAGTGGTGCTCATTCCTAGTGGATTTTAAATCCACCTACTAAGAAGGTTTAACATGAAGAACCTCATGCATAACACTATCTTGTTGATCAATTATAGAAAGAAGTGTTGCACAAGACAATGGCCTTAGTTTGACAACTGCAAGGTGAAATTGAGATCTTAAAGGATAAGTATGTTAAAATATGGGTTGAGATGTAATGAGATATAATACCCAGAGACATGGGCATGATGAATTTCATGAACTATGCAAATTAATACTTAGTGGAGACGTCATCCCCTTAATGAAGATTTGGTTGTGGAAAAAAATGACTAAATCCTTAAAGGATCATCGTTTAAACCATATACGACAACAAGAGGCTCATATTCAACTAAATTTTGAATGCAAAAATAGGTCCTTATCAATGCATCCATTGATAGATGGATGATCTGTGATATCCTAGTGGACACTGGCATAGAGGTTAATGTTTTAACTAAATATTCTAAGAGAAAAATGGGGAGCCCCACTCTGCAATCCTCCCCACATGTTTTTTTCATGGCCAATAAGAATCATGCACTGTGCATATGGATTCTTAAAGATGCCACCATCAGCATTTTTGTTGTCCTATTCAAGGGTGATTTTGAAGTGATCAATTTTGTTGAAGTTGATGATTTTCTATCTCTTTTGGGTCAACGTTGGTGCTATGGAAATAATGTTGGCTTACATGTCAAGAAGAGATATACTAGTTCTGAGAACGACACTCAACTCACTCATACCTCTAATAAATGACCAAGGACCCCCCTTTATGGAGCCCATTGATGTTGAAGGATGATAATATAATCTATGACATTATTGCTCAAGGATATGAAAATGTGGATCCTACTACCGATGGCATCCTACGATGGGAAGATGGTCAGTGTATTTCTGACACTATCGGCATCGCTTATGCATAATGGTTTCAAGGCATATATGATGTATTCAGGCACATCTATGGTATTTTAGAAAGCCACCTAAGTTCCCCTCAAAATCTTGTTCAATGCCAAAAAACTATTTGCTTCATTGGTAGATGCCTAATGGCTAGACTACACTTACAGTTATACTAGGCACCTAGGTTTCATGGACAGATGGAGGTCCAGGAATACTTACAACAATTATAGGCTTACTATATTAATGAGGATGAAAGGTTCTATGTGATCACCTTTCTATTTTAAGGGATAATTGATCGATGGTGGTCTAATAATCAGTACCAATTAGATACACAAGAACAAGTACACACAACTATGCATAATCACTTCCACTATGACAACTATGTTCATGCCACCCTAAGTTATAGTGGTATTACTTCTCTAAAATAACATATAACATAATGTGAAAGCCTTTTGGAGCATTGATGAAACATTTTTAACAAAATTCTTATGGGTACATGAATTCTATGGTACCTTCCACACCTGAGATAAGGTGTGGTATATTCACTGAGAAATGCATAGAGACACAAATACCTGGATATGTATCTAACATGGTCTACTTGCCACATTTGCATTTTCTTCACCAAGGATGGATTTAAATTTGTCTTTGAAAGTGATCCATTAGGTAGTTGTGGGTGATTAGGCATTGGTTGAAGATTAGATATGACACATGCATGGTGCAACTAAGGATGATTTGTCCATCTTCCAAGATCTTGATACTCCTACCATGGCTTGATTGGAACTAGACTTCCATTATGAATATGACCATTAGGAAAAAATCTGAAAGAGCAAGAAAAAGGTTGTGTACCAAGTTGATGAGGGTACAAGTTTTGATCAACCAGAACCATCATTTAACCACTTAAATCTACATACATAGTGTGGGGTGTGTGATATCAGATATACGATGTAGTTTAGGCAAAAATTGTATTTCATGCTACTCCAAATTGTTTGGTAAAGCATTGGAATGGATGATGCACCTAAACTAGACATGGTCGAGAATTACTGGTATGATGCTAAGATAACAAATATCTTTAAACTTTTACACGAGTACCAAGACATTTTTATAGGTAAATACATGGAAATGAAATGAGTGCTTCCATCATTGGGAAAAATGCATAGCAAGTTGGTTGAAGGTGCTCAACTAGTGAGGAAACAACCATATCATATGAACACAAATTTACATTCTCAAGTTAAAGAGGAAATTAATAACAAGTTATGTGTTGGAGTTATTACTCCTATTGATGAATTTGAATGAGTTAATCGAATGGTGATCAACATCAAGAAGTATGCTTGCATTCACATTTATTTGGACTACAGGATATTCAATGTAGTATGTATAATGAACCCTTTCCCAATGCCTTTCATCGAGGAAATTTGGAACATGTTGATGGGTATGAGATATACACATTCATTGATGGTTTTTCTAGATATCATCAAGTCTAAATTACTAAAGAAGACAAGGCAAAAATAACCTTGTAACTGAATTGGGTTCTTTTTCATATAACATTATGCCTTTTATCTTGAAGAATGCGTTGGTCATGTTATCATGCATTATGATGGAGGTTTTCAAGGATTTCATCCATAATTTCCTTCAAGTGTAGTTGGATGTCTGAACCATATATGTTTTAATGTGCAACCATTATGACAATATGTGCCTCATGCTCAAACATTATCGATAGCTTCAGATTTCTTTGAATATGAATAAGTACATCTTTGCCACCCCATTTGGGATCATATTCGGACATATTATTTGTCAATATGGCCTAATGGTGGATCCAATTAAAATTATGGTCATTGTCCAAATCCTAACATCAACCACTTAAGATGATGTTTGTGCCTTCTTAGGTCACACAGGGTATTATAGGAAGTTCACTCAAGGTTATGCTAACATAGTCACCTTGATGGAAGAACTACTTAATCATAATGGCCTATTCTTATGGACAACTTAACATCAACAAGTGCTTGAGACCCTAAAATATAAATTGGTGACTGCACCCATTCTCCAGTTCTTGAATTGGAATTAACCATTTCATGTACATGTCGATGCTTCAAACATGGACATAGGTGTTATCCTTATTGGGTGAATGTTTTGTCACCAGCTGACTAATGGAAAAATAGGTGCATCAACCACAGCATAAGGAGATTTATACAGCAAAATGGATGTGGTGACCACAGCCAGATTGGGACAAATCTCTCCTCTCAGCAAGGGGAGGTTCCTTATAATTTATAATAAACTATATATAAGCTGAAAATACACATAGGGGTGAAATCATACCATCCATCTCTCTTTTTTTAGAGATGATGTTCACAGAGCAGAGGAGAATTTTGGTGTAATTACTGAAAAGGCACTTCTCTTCTTTCAGAAGTGATATTCAGCCAACAATAGGATTCTTCTTGGGTAGTAACAGAAATCACAAGAAACCAATGAAATCACGTCTTTTGTTGTCCCTCCTATTGATTAGGACAAAGGAACACAGTAGTTTGAAGCGTAGCCCAAAGTCTCCACTTCAACTAAAATAGACTAAAGGATTACAAAGAATAAAGAGAACTTAAAGACTCTCTAGTATCCTTTACACAAAACACAAACTAGAGATAATTATGGTAGCACAAAGTCTCCCACAGTCAGCTTCAGGACATCTTCCAACTTATTTTCACTTGTTATGCTTGTTTGATTAAATAGACAAGACTATATTTAGGAAATAGACATAAGAATAATTTCTTAGATGACACAAGCTTATTCTAACACAAAGTCTGAAAGGTTGCTTGCTTTCTCATTTATTTAAAAAAATATGATTAACAGTCTAAGCTCAAAGTCTCAGAAATGCCTTTCAATTTGGGCAGATCTTCACTTCTAATAACAATGAGATCTCCATTATACAAAATGGGAGATTACAATATATATCATTCCAAGAAAGACTTGGGCGCTTGTTTTCATGAAAATGGCCCATGCTGAATTGAATGTCTTGCATATCTGTGAAAGGGCCATGCTGGAACAGGTCATCGGCCTTGCCTTTAGAATTTTGAATTATCTCAAATGTCTCCTCTAAAGTATGGGCTGCCTAGTCTTCTTCAAGATACTTACATGGCTGTCCATTTACCTTTACTCAATGAAGAAAAATAGGCCACATCTTTGAATGTTTGTGTTCTCTGATGTCCACCTGGTGGACTATTCAACCTACTGGAAATAACTCTCTTATAGATATTTTTGGATTTCCTATAGTTGTTCTCTCTTTCTTTGCCATGTTTTGTCTCTTCTTAGTGATCTGAGCTCTCGGGGCTATCTCCTCACTTTCTGCTGGCTCCTTCGGCTCCTTTCTAGGCTAGTCACTAAGCTTATTCTCAGGGGCTTTTGAAAATCAATGGTTATTCCATCACCTTGAAATTGACATCTGCAAGGACATCATTGGTCACTTTGAACCTCTTTAAACTCTTTTGGTTCAAAGGTTTAATGTTTTATGAAGGGTCGCGTTTGCTTTCGTTTCTTCTTCAGTCGAACAATTTCTTTGAACTTCTTTCTGGAATCTTCCACTTCCTTCATTTGCTCGAAGCTTCCGTTCGAACTTATGAACTCTTTGAACTCGTTGAACCTTTGAACCCTTTTAACCTTTTAGGTTCAAGGTTCAATAGTTCAACGATTCATTCTCTTTCTTTGAAGCCTTTTATTCTCTAAGTCCATCGAGCTTATTGAACTCATTGAACCTTTGAACCTTTGAACCTTTTGAACCTTTAGGATTCAAGGTTCAACGGTTCAACGATTCAATCTTATTTCTTTAATTTCTTTGAAGCTTCAAACTCTCTGGATTTTTTAAGTCCGTCTAAGTCATTGAATCTTTGAACTCATTAAACTTTTGAACTCTTTTTGGTTCAAGGTTCAATGGTTCAACAGTTTAATCTTCACTCTTTGAAGCCTTCTTTTCTTTAAGTCTTTCAGACTTATTGAACTCATTGAACCTTGAACCATTTTGGTTCAAGGTTCAACGGTTCAACGATTCAACCCTATCTCTTCGACTCCTTTTATTCTCTAAGTCCATTGAAGTCTTTGAACCTTTGAACTCTTTGAACCTTTGAATCTTGTGGAGGCGAGGTTCAATGGTTCAAAGTATTTCAATCTAATTGTTTGAAGCCCGCTGTTAAGTCTTTTGAATGAACCTTTGCGTTGAACCATCCTTAAAACACTAAAAAAAAGCCTTAAGTGTTTTGAACTTCCTTTGAATAAAGCCCACCTGTTGGACCTGTGACTTCCTTAGCTGAAAAGGCTTGAATATTTGAAAAAACTTAACTTCTCAAGATATTTTTGAGAAAAAAAGAGAGAGTTTTGGTCTTTAGGACCAAAATGGCCAGTATGGTGTCCACAAAATCAAGTGACAAATTTTAGGAATAACAGCTGGCTCCAGTTGGGGAACTTTGATCGATTGAAATTTTGAAACAGTCAAAGGAAGTAGAAACCAGAACCTCAGTGCCTTCATTTATGCCATTGGGCTATAGAGTCATGCTTACCCAAAAAGAAAGGTGCCAAAAACAAATGGTACTAAAAACAAATAAAAAACACAGAACAAAGAAAGACTATACATATATACATATGTACAACTAGACTTATCTGATACTTCAAGGATTGAAGTGCTTCAGATGCTGCCCACTATGAGGTAGAGAAAATGGTGTTCCATCTTGATACTTCAGTAAGAAACTATTTTCACCATTTAAATGATGAATGGAAAATGGGCCTCTTCATAATGAATCAAAATTTCCATGCATTTCTTTTGGTTCTCTCCTCTTGTCCCATAACAAAACTTGATCTCCAATTTGAAAGTCACGAATCCTTGCTTTTTGGTCAAAGAGTCTCTTTACTAGACTTTGATGCACAGCAATTCGATCCACCACCATAGTTTTTTACTCATTAATTTCAGTCAAGCACATGATCCTCTTGTCGATGGAACTTTTAAAAGTTGAATCTTCCATAGCCTTTGCTAACTTTAATGCTGGTAATTCTAGGGTGATTGGTATCTCAGCATTGAGACCATATAGAAGTTGGAATGGGGACATACTATCGCCCTCTTGGGTGTGATTTTGTCTACCCATAAAGTATCAAGCAATGCTTTATGATAGGTTCTTTGATTATCATCTACCATCTTTCTGATAATGGTCACCAGGTTCTTATTTCTTGATTCTGCTTGACCATTTCCTTGCAGATAATAATGAAAAGAGTGGGAGAGAATAATCCCATAATAGTATCAGAATTGGGTGATCTCATGAGAAGAGAAACATGCTACATTATCTGTTACAATCTTGGTTAGGACCCCAAACCTAGAAATGATATTTTTTTTGAGGAAATTACATACTACATCTAAAGTAGCATGCTTGAATGGAATGGCTTCCACCCACTTGGTAAAGTAGTCTGTGGTTGTAAGGACATAATCATGTCTAGCACTCGAGGATGGATTTACAATGCCAATGAAATCAATTCTCCATTGCTGAAATGGCTCTTCTATCACCACAAACTTGAGAGGTAACGCAACCAACTTGGGTTTGCCAACAAACTATTAACACATCTCGCATCTACGCACCCAAGCGTATGAATCTCAAAATAGAGTAGGCCAATAGTACCTAGCTCATAGAATCTTATGGGCAGTCACATGTAGAAAAAAATGTCCTCCACAAGCCAAATTGTGAAAGGACTCCAAAAGTTTGTTTTGTTGTGCTTTATCCATGCAGCAAAGGAATACCCCATCAAGGTTCCTCTTATACAGATTGTTGTTCCATAGGGCAAAATTGGAATCTTTCAACTTAATAGTCCTCTTTTATGTATGAGAAAGATGAGTAGGACACTCACCATAGGTAAGGAAATGAGCAATATTCGAATACCACTCATTCGTAGTAGTGATAAAAAGAACTGTTGGTGTGTCTTCAACTTCTGTTTCTTCATGCCTTATTTCTTCTGGTATGTTATCAATAAATAACTAGAAGAGACCTCTTCCCTGAACAAGCTTCGTTGGTTTGATAACAAGATCAAACTCTTTAGATTTTAGCAATCCAATTGCCCTTTTTGGTTCCAAACTCCTACCGAGATAGTATGGATTTGACTGTTGTATCAGGAACTAGAGCAACAGTGTGTGAGTTTAAGATGTAAAAATGGAAGTGCTTTACTACCTTTACCACATCATAAGCATGCTTTTCCATGTTTGAATACTTCAACTCATGAGCTTTGAGAGAACAAATCATGAAAGATATGGGAGATTCTACACCTTCTTGTTTTACTGAACCAAGATGGTTGAAAGCGTATGTTCAGAAGCATAGCTATACATCATGAAGTCTTTAGTTTAATCAGGACAAACTAGAATTAGGGGATGGGTGATAACTTCTTTGATATCTAAAAATTTTGACTTGCCTTCTTCAGTCCAGCTGAAAGTGGCTTTGCCCTTCATCATATTGACAATGTAGCGAGTCTTCTCTGTGAATTCAAAATTGAACCTTCGCAGAAAGTTCACTTTTCCAAAGAAAGAGTGGACTGCAGTCTTGATGGTAGGAAGAGCAAGCTCTTGAATGGATTTGACCCTTTCTGGGTTGATATTTATGCCTTCTTGGGACATAGTGTGACTAAGAAGTTTACCTTTTGTAACCCTAAAAATTGATTTCTTAGGATTAAGAGAAATACCATTCTGCCTACATCGCTCTAGCACTTGTTTTAGATGATGCACATGATCAGGATGATTCTTAGAAAAGACTGCCAAATTATCAAGGTATACCACAATGAACTTACCCATTTCATTTTTGAAAGCAAGATCCATTGCTCTTTGGAAGGTGGCGCCAGTATTGATCAAGCCAAAAGGCATTCTACGATATGCAAAGGTGCCCTAAGGTGTTGTGAAGGTAGTCTTATGTTGATCTGATTTACCAGCTTCTACTTGATTATATCCTAAGAAGCCATCTAGCATTGATAACATCTCAGCGTCAGTTACTATATGCAGTAGTTGATCTATGATGGGCAGGGGATAGTTGTCTTTTAAAGATGACTGATTTAGATTTTTGAAATCAATACATAGGTAAAGTTCTCCATTCTTCTTTCTCACATGGACTATATTCACAATCTAGGTGGAATGATGGTTTGGGAAAATAATTATTGCATTCAACATTTTCTATATTTTAGACAAAATCGTGCTTGATATCTTGGGATTGTACTGCCTTTGCTTCTACTTGTGAGGCAACGACCCAATCTTAAGAGAAATTTTGTGCTTGATTTTTTCAAGTCTGAGAGGTTTCAGATCATCATATGAATATGCCAAAATATTAATGTAATGGTGAAGCAGAGTGATGGATTTGAGTTTTTCATCAGGGGTACAACAATTTCCAATATTGACCATTTTTGGATTATCTTCTATACTCAAATTGTTTTGATCAAAATCCTTGGAGGATTTTGAATCCATTTGTTGTTCCTTGATAAACCTATCATGCTTGTCAAAAAGTTTCTCAAGAAAAATTAATATTTTGGGAATTTTATTCCCTTTGAGCTGAAAGAACTCTTTATCAGCTTTTGAATTTGTTTCTAGAGCTGATTCCTACGTTGGAGATTCACTGCCTTCAAATTGAAGCTTTTAAAATCTATTTTTTTATTCTAGAAAAGTATTGATTTGGTTGTCACCATTGAATACCTGCTAATGGTCAGCATTATCAGGTACACTTAGTTGAAAGACCAACTCGATAGTGTACCTGCCTTCTTTGAAATCTTGGTGAGAGACCAAGAGAGTTGCGGAGATGGCCAATGCATCTGCACGACTGTTAAACTCTCTAGGCACAATAGAAATACTAAAAGCATCAAAGATTTTAATACAGTCCCACACTAGATTGTGATAATGTCACAATCTCTCATTCTTTTTTTGATATAGGTTCTTCACCTGACAAACCACCAGCTCAACGTCTCCTTTGGAATGAAGGATTTTAACACCTTTATCTTGAGCAGCGTTTAATTCCAGCAACAGTGATTCATACTCAACAGTTTTATTGGTGTTGCTGAACTATAACTTATATGCATATGGAAAAATATCTCCTTGAGGAAATATTAAAACAACTCTAACTCTAGAACCAGTTGAAGCATTGCTGCCATCAAATTCTAGAATCTAGGCGTCATCAAATTTTGATCTTCTTTCATATTTTTCTTCGTTAGGAAGGGAAGATATTTTTTCATGTGTACTGTGCCCTACCAATTCTTCTGATGGCTTATCTAAATTTTTTGGATTGTCACCTATGGAACTTTTGTCTATTGAGACAGGAACGTCTTCAGTAGACAAAAAGTAATTACCCATGCCTGAAGACTCATAGAATTTGAACTTCAGGGGCTGAAGTTTGGATAACAATGTACTTCAATTCTTTCTTAGAAAGTAACCTTTGCATGATGCCCTTGACAGAAATCCTCACCTCAGACAGGTTCATGTTCAATTCTCCACCAATGTCTTTGTAAAAATTTCACCCAAGAAGAATGCCGTAGGAGGTTGGGACATTAGCCACCAAGACTGTCATTTTAATTCTCTTATTTGAGAAAGTCATAAATACAAATTGAGAAGCTTTGATTTGTCCTAGAAAAGCCACCTATTTGTTTTCCATGGAGAAACATCTCCTAAAGTTCTTAGTCAGCGTGAGACCAAGAGATTTTGCCACCTTAACGGGCATGAAATTGTCAGAGGTGCCAGAATCTATAATGCAATTATTCAGCTGATGACCATTTATCAGTAGGGAGACATAAAATAGTTCTATCTTTCTAGGGACAACTGGAGGAGTAATCACAAAATTATTTTGGGTAGGTGTGTTCTTTAGGGGAATAGGAGTTATTTTTGAAATTTCTTGTCCTGCAGGGATGGTTTTATTTTTGACACATTAAACTAACCTATCCAACTGCTCAGAGTTGGATTGCAAGAATTCAAATTTAGACATTTAAATTTTGGTCTTCTTAGCATGGTCAATTATATCAAATGACTGAAATGAATTTGAAACAGAGGAAGGTAGTCCATCAATTTGGATTTTACTGGGTGTAGGACTACTCTATGAATTTGAAGCAGAAGGTGAAGGAATATTTGAGGTACTTACTTTTTTAGTGATCACCGAGTCTTTTGATTGGAAAGACAGAGAAGCCCCTCATTTAGCAATTGAAATTACTGGTCGAGATTCTTTTCATATTTTTCCTTTATCCACTTGTTGAGCTGATTGATTCTGAGACCTGGTAAATATAGCGTATGATCCATCAAATGCTTCTCCTTTACTTCTGGGTTTTTCCTGATAATTCAAGAAACTAATGTTGAAGTCGTCAGCTAATTCTTCTTGGCCTTCTACAAAGAGATCAACATCATCTTCTTGGTTCAACTCAGGTTGGAAAGAAAAATTAGATTTTGTTTCAAGATAACCAACTGCTGAGTTAGATGGTGTTGCTTTAATGGGAAGCTTCCCTGGTGGGTGAGGAAGGCGATTTGGTTGCCCTTGATTTCTGGTAGCATTGCCCTAATATGATTGGTTTGGAAATGTCCTCCTTGGTATATCCTGGTAAGAAGGAGGAACAGACATCCCTTGTGCCATTTACTTTTTTAGAGATAGTAATTCATTTGTTAGCTTTTGCACCATAGGATCAGTGGTGTTTGTAGAAAAATATTTAGAAGATGAAGAAGATTTACCTCTGTTAGGATCTCTTCTTATCTTTCCTACCAAAATAAGATCATCTTCAACCTCAGTGGCTAAAATTTGAGCTGCAGCAAGATCGATGTGGCCAACCTGCCTCAATAAGAAATACTTCAGGAAGCTGAGAATTGATGAAGAAGCATTTGAGATTCTCAGGCATCGACTGAGTAATTATGGGAATCCTATTCTTCATCTTGTCAAATTTAGCAATGAAGTCTCTCATGGGTTTATGAGGCTCCTTCTGCATTTGTGTAAGTTGAGCTAATAGGGCATGCACATCTTCTACAGGTTTGAATTTGCCCTCAAATTTGGCTTTAAAAGTGTTCTAGTTAGTTACTGTTTGTGCTTGCAGATGATAAAACAAGTCTGCAACAGTGCCTTACAATGTCTCCATAAACAGTCTGACTGCAATGTCTTCATATTCAATGCCTATTACACCTCAGGCTATGCAAAAGGCTACAATATGTTCATCAAGATGAACATTCCCATCACCATAGAACTTGAGAATTTTTTTTCTTGAGTTACAAGGTAGCTCATGTAGAGGTGGAGTCAGATTCAAGGGACCAAAAGTATTACCCCAGGGGCCTCGAGCTGCCATGATATGGCTGTTGAAAGGAGGAATACTAAATCTCTATGGGATATGTATGGACAAAGCTCTACTATTAAAGGAAAGAGCAACTTTGCCTAGTATTGGGGACCTGATGTTTGTAGGAGGAAAACTCTTAGTTCATTGAAGGTGAGCTTGTGGAGGGG
The DNA here is from genome assembly GCA_037957365.1 of Torreya grandis. Lineage (NCBI taxonomy): Eukaryota > Viridiplantae > Streptophyta > Pinopsida > Cupressales > Taxaceae > Torreya > Torreya grandis. The sequence goes on along the minus strand of JARHVA010000060.1, from coordinate 4,836,080 downwards.
AAACATCAAAATTATTTTACTACACAAGCTCAAATATAGGGTCAACAATACCTTGAGCTCTCTAGCTTTGTGTGTACGGTGGATCTGCCAGAGTGTAAAATGGATATGGAAAAGAAATAGAACTGCTTCAATTTGAAGCTTGAGGCTTCAAACTATGCATTTTATGTCCCTAGTAGAGTCGCCAAAAACTGTTGGGTGAATATTTTGTCACCAGCTGACTAATGGCAAAATAGGTGCATCAATCATAGCATAAGGATACTTATACAGCAAAATGGATGTGGTGAGCATAACCAGATTGGGACAAATCTCTCCTCTCAGCAAGGGGAGGTTCCCTATAATTTATAGTATACTATATATAAGTTGAAAATACATATAGGGATGAAATCATAGCATCCATATCTCTTTTTCTAGAGATGATATTCACAAAATAGAGGAGAATTCTGGTGTAATTATTGAAAAGGCACTTCTCTTCTTTTAGAAGTGATATTCAGCCAACAACAAGATTCTTCCTTGGTAGTAACAGAAACCACAAGAAACCAATGAAAGCACAAAATCTTTCATTGTCTCTCCTACTGATTAGGATAAAGGAACATAGTATTTTGAAGCATATTGCAAATTCTTCACTTCAACTACAATAGAGTAAAGGATTATGAAGAATAAAGAGAGCTTAAAGTCTCTCTAGTATCCTTTACACAAAACACAGACTGGAGATAATTATGATAGCACAAAGTCTCCCACAGTCGGCTTCAAGACATCTTCTAGCTTATTTTCACTTGTTCTACTTGTTTGATTAAATGGACAAGACTATATTTAGGAAACAGACATAAGAACAATTTCCCAGATGACACAAGCTTATTCCAACACAAAGTCTGAAAGGTCGCTTGCTTTCTCATTCATTTAACAAAATATGATTAACAGTCTGAGCTCAAAGTCTTAGGAATGCCTTTCAATTTGGGCAAAGCTTCGCTTCTAATAACAATGAGATCTCCATTATACAAAATAAGAGATTACAATATATATCATTCTAAGAAAGACTTGGGCACTTGTTTTCATGAAAATGGCCCATGTTGAATTGAATGCCTTGAATATCTGTGAAATAGCCATACTAGAACAGGTCATTGGCCTTGACTTGGCATTCTGAATCATCTCAAATGTCTCCTCTAAAGTATAGGCTGCATGGTCTTCTTCAAGATACTTACACAGCTGTCCATTCGCCTTTACTCAATGAAGAAAAATAGGCTGCATCTTTGAATGTTTGTGTTCCCTGATGTCCAACTGGTGGACTGTTCCACCTACTAGAAATAAATCTCATGTAGATATTTTTGGATTTCCTGTAGTTATTCTCTCTTTTCTTGCAATGTTTTGTCTCTTCTTGGCAATCTGAGCTCTCGGGGCTATCTCCTCGCTTTCTGTTGGCTCCTTCAGCTCCTTTCTGGGCTGGTCGCTGATCTTGTTCTTAGGGATTTTAAAAATAAATGGTTATTCCATCACCCTAAAATTGAAATCTATGAGGATGTCACTGGTCACTTTGAACCTCTTTGAACCTTAAACCTTGAACTCTTTTGGTTCAAAGGTTCAATGTTTTGTGAAGGGTTGCATTCACTTTCTTTTCTTCTTCAGTCAAACCATTTCTTTGAAATTCTTTCTGAAATCTTCTGATTCTTTCATTTGATCAAAGCTTCCGTTCGAACTTATGAACTCGTTGAACCTTTGAACCCTTTGAACCTTTTGGGTTCAAGGTTCAATGGTTCAATGATTCAATCTTATTTATTTGATTTCTTTGAAGCTTTGAACTCTCTGGATTTTCTAAGTCCATCTAAGTCATTGAACCTTTGAACTCGTTTTGGTTCAAGGTTCAATGGTTCAACAGTTCAATCTTCACTCTTTGAAGCCTTCTTTTCTTTAAGTCTTTTAGACTTATTGAACTCGTTGAACCTTGAACCTTTGAACCATTTTAGTTCAAGGTTCAACAATTCAATGATTCAACCTTATTTCTTTGACTCCTTTTATTCTCTAAGTCCACCGAAGTCTTTGAACCTTTGAACTCTTTAAACATTTGAGCTTTGCAGAGGCGAGCTTCAATGGTTCAAAGTGTTTCAATCTAATTGTTTGAAGCCCGCTGTAAAGTCTTTTGAATGAACCTTTGCGTTGAACCATCCTCAAAACACTAAGGAAAAGCCTTAAGTGTTTTGAACTTCCTTTGAAGAAAGCTTGCCTGTTGGACCTGCGACTTCCTTTGCTAAAAAGGATTGAATATTTGAAAAAACTTAACTACTCAAGATATTTTTGAGAAAGAAAAGAGAGAGTTTTGGTCTGTAGGACCAAAATGGTCGGTATGTTGTCCACAAAAGCAAGTGATGGATTTTAGGAACAACAATCCTGGCACAACCTGGTGAGGGAAACCTTGATCATCTTATTTACTTTGCAAGCCAGAAGCTCACACCCATGAGGCCTTGTATATGGTTTATACACTTTAGAAGTTTTACCAATACTTATGAGAAACTTGATTCATCTTCTATATGGATCATGAAGCACTCAAGTATTTGGCAAATAATCTAGTCTTGCATGGACGCATCTACCAATGGATTCTTTTTTAGGAATTCTAGTTCTATGTGGTTGTAAAACTAGGTAAAGTTATTTTTGAATCCGACCATATCTCACATGTTTAATTTGGTAAATCATCGTGCACCATCGAGAGCATGATTTAACTGGTGTACAATTTTTTTAAGTTACACACATACCCAAAGAATTGTAGGAAATTGTGGATTTTCTTATAACAGGGTCTACGCCAGACACCATTACCACCCAAGAGAAAAATTAACTATGTGCGCTACCCCATTCCATCTTATTGGTAGAGACTTATGTAAACTTGGTTAGGATGAAGTACTAAGAAGGTACATAATTTATCATGAGTGAACGGAAGTCCTTCAAGAGTTCGATAAGGACATCATAAAGGGATATTATGTTGGTGATGCAATAACACAAAAAAGTTCTACTAGCTAGATTATGGTGGCCCACCTTATACAAAGATGCCAAATCTTATGCATGACAATGTGATATCTGTCAGCATGTAGGGAAACCAAATCAATAGGAAGTTATGCCTCTTCATCCAATACTTGCTCATAATCCATTTGAGAAACGGGCTATTAATTTTGCTGGGCCTATTTAACCAGTTGCATGATAGACCAACATGTGGTATATCATTTCTATCATAGACTATCTCACACATTGGGTTGAAGCAATTCCCACACATGATTGTACTATTGTAACCACCCCATATTTCTATGGGAAAATATCATCACAAGGTATGGATGCCCTCTAAATTTTTCAAGTGATTGTGGCACTCCCTTTTCTCAATGAGATAATGTGTATCCTATTGGCTGAATTCATGATTATGAACAATAAAACAACTCCATGCCACCCTTAAGCTAATGACACATCTGAATCCTTCATCCAAATCCTAGATAACACACTGACCAAGATTTAAAACATCAGCCACACTAATTGGGATGATCAAATTTATGTAGTCTGATGGGCGTATCTAACCACATACAAAAGTTTAAAAAGAGTATTCCTTTCAATCTTATCTTTGGCACTAAATTAGTTTTACCAATCAAATTCCTTATGCTCTCTTTATGTATTGCATGCATTGGTAAATTGGATGATGAAGAATCTCTAAAAATATGCCTTGATGCTCTACTTCAGCTAGATGAAACATTCTTTCTCGCACATTGGAGTTAGGAAGTTGAGAAGTAAAAATAGAAAGCCTAACATGATAGACATATCAAAACCAAAGTCTTTCATCCTGGTATGCATGTCCTTGTCTATGATTCAAATTTTGCATGTCATTTGGGTAAACTATGGATCTAATGGGATGGTCTATTTATTATTCATGTTATCCGCCTGATAGATACTTATAAATTGAAAAGATTAGATGGTCAATTCCTATCGGGCCACTTCAATGGTAGGAAACTTTAGCCCTACCATTCTATGTAATTCTTCAATTTAAAAAATAAGGCTTATGTCACTAGATTATTTTAGGAATCTATTTCATTTTTCAAATAAGCATGACATTACTTGTGCACCTTTTGTAATTGGTTTGACACTTTTTGATATTATATTATCTATCTCTCTATTTCTCTATCTTTCTTGAAATAAATTTCACAACATTATGGTGTGGAGGACCACACATAGATTTTAATGTGGGGTAAGTTTTAAATATGGATATGTTACTTATGCTAAAAGTGTGTAAAATAAGCACGTAAGAGGAAGTGCGTAAATAAATCACATAAGAGGATGCATGTGAAGGAAGCACGTGAAGGAAATGATTGAAACACTATACAATATCATAGAGCCAAATCATAGAGCTTATAAGACAACGGGGTGCACAAGATATAGTGTAAGGAGAAGGCACACAAAATAGGGTGCATGAGGAATGCGCACAAGAGGTAACATGAGGCATGTAAGAGGTGGCATGTGACATAGGTAAATGGAATAAATATGGAAAATCTACATCATCACAAGTGGATTAAATAAAAAAAGGCAATTCCCACCACAAAAATAGAAATTTTGAATTATTACGGTTGGCATGCACTATGGGGAAGGTGCAATAACTCTCAGATGAAGGATGGGACATGCAGTTACTAACAATGAAGTGGTATGAATGGGAAGCGTGTTGAATGGACATCAAGGCATATCATTTGGAGCATTAATGGATGAAGTGATGGGTGATGATGTGGAGAAAATTAATGTAGCATGGAGGAGTTAATATAAAAAATTAGGATATCATGTAAAAGTCCATAAGACTTCTCATTTCCATTTTTTACGATTAAAAACTTAAATAATTACAAATCTTGAACAAATGAAAACCAACAACCAAGAAGGCTATTACATAGCACTCCCATTTACAAAAATGATAGAGAGATTGAAGAAATGTGTATTCAATGAAATAAAAGTAGAAACATGTCCACACAAGCAGATAAGAGAAGTTACATGTTGTACACAAAAGGTCCACCATTATAGAAGGTTGAAGTAGGGAGCCAAATAATTTTGGGTATAGGGAGATAATTCAAGATGTATTCATTCAAGAAAATTGGTCAGATGTGTGTTAACCTTCGAGGACCCCATTTGGTGATGTAGCCAAAGCAAAAAAGACAAAATGAGATCCACTCCCAGTTATTCCTAAAGTTGAAGAGGGTGATGAAGAAGAAGACCTCACGTTCATTTGAGAAGAAGATTCTAGTGAGAGTAACATGCAAGGCGAGGACTTAACAGGGTTAAGGGAAGGAACCCCTATCAGATAAACACTAAAATTGGCATATATGGGGGAAAATTCTGCTACATCACCATCTCCCCCTCTTTTTATGATTAAAAATATGCAATACTCAGACTACCATATTTTGGGAAAATTTAGGAGGTAGTCTCATGCATTCATGAAGACTACCTCTACTTTATTGGGTGCAGAATGAGGATCACCCCTGAATAAATTAGTAGAGTAGTTGGGTTACTTTATTATGGATATGATCTCGATGTAGACCTTGAAGATAAGGTATAAAATGATAGAATAATGTTGACACTAAAGTATAAGAAAGAATACCATGTTATGTACACTACTAGCCTAGAGGATCCCATAATTCAAGTAGCTACACACTTGGCCATGACCAAGTTAGGGTGCATAGATAGGTGGAAGGAGGTGTATATATCACACCTCTATGTTTCCATCTAAATGGCCAAGGGATCAAATTATAATTGCTCCATATACTTTATTGAGAAAATTATACAGGATGCAGAGAAGGCACATCATCTACCCAACCACTAGTTACCTTAGGGTGCAATTTTTCTACTTCAAGTTTTATATAAGATTGGCATCCCATAGTACTTGGGAAAATAACTAAAGTTGGTTTACCCAATAAAACAGAAGTCCCTTATCAAATGGTTCAAGCAATTCACTTGCCTTGGTGACATCACACCCTATTACAAAACTAAGATGAAGGGTTGGTTTGATGGCATGAAGGAGGAATTTGGGAACGTGTGGCACTTTCCCAAAGATTTTCCCACACATATGGGATCTTATGCTCAGTTTTTTGTAAATCAACATTAATTATCGCATGAATCTGGATGGCAACCACAAACAACTTGTTAGGGTGGCTTAAATTTCCTTATGCTTTCATCACCAGATATTTCATGAAATCAATAAATAACATTTTAGATGTGTGCCCTATGAATTTGATGTGAACAAGATTGATGTTGAGATCCATACTCTTCAAAATATTTATGTTTACCTAGCAAGGCACGCATATGTGGAGAAGCATGAATCTAACAAGACTAACCTTAATCCTTATAAGACAGTCATGTAAGGGCAAATCTAGGTGATCATATATATGTTCAAGCCATGGAAGAAAAAATCATGAGGCTAAAATGAGGAAAAGGAAACACTTCCATCCCAACTAGAGACATGCATGAAGGTGAGGGAAAAGGTAAGAGCAAGACACAAGACCAACCCACAGTTGTCCTAAAATGCTAATGGGAGGCCTCACCACCACCAAGGACCCAGGGGTTACCTATAGAGGAAGAGAAACTCGTTACATCCTAGATGACTACTTAAAAAGAGCCAAAAAACCCTAAGAGCTTCTTGTAGAACATAAAGATGACACTACATACCTTGATACCTAGGTAAAACCCAAACATGAACTGCCTTGAGTGGTGATTCTAGACACAAGTGAGGCATCTATAGAAACCCAACTTGCAAAATATCCCACTCCCAAGCCAAGCAAAGACCAACCTCATGAGCTAAGTGAAGAATAGACTATTGTGCCTAAGTGGAGCATCGTATGGCCAAGTAACAAGTGGACATTGAAATTTTAAAACTAGAAAAAAATGATAGGGGAGAGGCCCCAGCAAAGAGGACCTTCACACCGGCACTAGCGAACAGGAAAAAATCCTTAAGATTATAGACTTGGAGTGTGACCCACAAAAGGGTAAGGAATTGATGCAAGAGGTGAAGTAACAATAATAGACAAATTAGGAACCTCCCATTTGCATCACATTCTAATAGGACACGTTAGACAAGCGATTGTATTTGTTGAACTTTTTCCCCAAACATGAGCCCATAGAATAAACTCGACATGAGATATATTTTCATATGAAAGTATATCATGATGAGTAACGATTTGAGTTTCCAAGGGATAACACTAACACAAGCCCAGAAGTGATAGGTGTTCTAGGCACACTTTGGATAAGTCCCATGATTTGCTTTCCAAAGCAAGCAAACATGACATTTATCAATTTGCCCTAGAATTTTCTAATCAAAACATTCTTAATAGCCATTATGTGGGATAGATTCATTCCAAACATCAGGAGTTCATGTGACTATACAAAGAACATCATGAAACATGGTGAAATCTTGAAGAGGAAATTGAAGAACTCAAGTGCCAATTGAATGCAACATAAGCGGATTGACCTAGGACTTTGGGCCTTTGTCAATTAATTATGAGAAATGAACCAAGGCTTGTAGATAGATTTCTCATTACTGGTGAGGTAATCAACAAATTGGAGATGCTCATGGACCTTCTAGTCAATAAATGCAAAAACCAAGTGGATCTTAGACAAGATAAAAATTTACCAATTTTCTAAGGCCATAGAGGTATGTCACACATTATTAAATATATTAAGCACTACCATTCCCATCATGGGTGGGGTTTTTTTAACTTGGTGCTACTTATAAATTTTTTGGGAGCATGGTTGTTGCTCAAGGAATAATAGTGCCAATAATTGGCTGAGAACGTGTTGAGCATCAAGGACAGGGCCCATTGTGCAAAAAAAATCTAAGATGTTTAAGAAATGGAAACACAAATAAGCACCCATTAATAATAGTTGAATGCTAGTTTCTCAACACTTTGAGGACAAGTTTTGGTAGAGGTTGGGACCCTCGAGGATGCTCACAAGACTAAAAATGCTAAGTTTGAGACTTTGACAACTCAAGCTAATACATTTTTGGAGTAGCCCGAGGAGTTGAAGAGATTGAAAGGTGAAGTGAAAGTTATTACTTCCAATATTTAGGCAGCCCTCAACTAGTGGGAGGAGCTCAGTCATAAAGCACAAGAGGCAAATCCCACATTTTTTTCAACTAAGAAAACTACAGCATAGTCTGGGACAGACTGTTGAATTAGTATGGGGTGATGTTGAACCTCATATTTTGTAATAAAATACTCAAAGCATTTTGGTACCATGGCACGGGAGAGAATGACGTAGAATAATGGTGGGAGAGAGAGAGAGAGAGAGAGAGAGAGAGAGAGAGAGAGAGAGAGAGAGAGAGAGAGAGAGAGAGAGAGAGAGAGAGAGAGAGAGAGAGAGAGAGAGAGAGAGAGAGAGAGAGAGAGAGAGAGAGAGAGAGAGATAAATATTGAAGAATAATGTGGAAGACCTTCGCATGGAAGGGTGAGTCATAATAGACAAGGAAGTAGAGAATGAGTAGAAGACATAGGAATCTAAGTAGTGCAAGACTAGGATAAGAGCACAATGAGTGGAGGTAGTTACAAAGTAGTTCACAGAAGTAGTGGAGATTAATAAAAGTGAAAATCTAGCATCGGTCCATGAAAGAAGAGGAAGATGAACATGAAAATCTAACATAGAGAGGGTATATAGGGTTGGTTAGGCCTGATTCAATAAGAATTAATTGTAGTGGTTCTCCATGACTCATTATTATTAATGGTCATTATTTAGTCATCACTTTGGTATCATTGACGTAATCAAAGGTGAGGGGTTTACTTGTGTATAAATAACCCTTAGCTTGATTTATAAAGTGTTGTTGCCATGGTTGGAGTTGATAGATTCATTGTTGGATTGTTGTTAATGTTGTTAGATGTAATTGTGAATTGGTTATCAATATAAAACTGAAGAGAGAGTGTAATGAAGGAAGAGCCTTGTAATCTTATTCAATGAAAGCAATAGAATCCTTTCACTATAAATCATGATTTTTTGAACTCTATAATGTTAAATTTACTTTTATGATAATAGTTATATACATTATATGAATTTGACAAATGACTGACTCTAGACATATGTTGGTATTAACAATGACTAAACATAGTAATCCAAGTGCATAAATAAGATAGAGTTGTCTAACCACCATCACATGGTAGAATCGATGGGGATTGATCCAAGCTACGTGCCATAGGTGAGTATGAGACTTTACTCCCCATGCGATATGTTGACATGTAATCTCATTGGCAACATATTTCCATTGGGCATGTAAGTAATACTTAGTTATATGAAGTTAAGGAAAAAGACCCAACAAGATGTCTATATGAGATAGCAATTTGGTTTGGCATAAACTATAAAGTTCATGTAGATGTTTGACATCAAACGGAGAGGGACAAACTAATAATTTAGCATGTAGGTGTAAGAGAATGGCGGGTTACGACCATACTTATGCATGTAAGTCATGTGTGGTAAATGTATGTCAAGCTTGTCATTGTGAAGTACTTTATACCATATTTTGGTGTCTACAATTTGACTCTAACCAACAAGAACATTTTTCCTCAAAATTGGCTTGGTTCACCTAGTTTAACCATAAACAAGGCAATGTCATGATGTTAAAATGATTAGGTAAAATGTCATTGGTAGAGAAAAGCCTCTCATATTTTTCAAAAAAATATTGATTTCTTAGTTAGCATGGTTTTAGATATAGTTCTTTTATATTGTTTTCCCATCTATTTTTGTATTTAATGGTTTATGTATTAAGTAAAAATGGCTAATTCTTAATTTTACCTCAATACTTATGCATTTGACCAATGAACATATGTTAAACCATATTAATTTTATTTTTCACTTAGTGTCACGTCCCTCTAGGGAGTTTGCTAGATTAGTTGTGGTAGATTTGACAATGAATATTACATAAATTAATGTAATGAAGAAAACACTATCACTTTATGTAGACAAAAATCAGCTCCTCATCTCAATGGAGCTCCAATACCACTTGATGGAGTCAAACATTCATAGATCTTACAAACATCAAGCTCACTTCAAGAAATCAACACTCTTCTATTACATTAAACAAAGACATTCTCTTAATGCATTGTCTTCTCCAAAGCTTCTTCAATTTCAGATAATACTTGGCATCATCTCACCAAGGAGGCTATCCTCACTTATACCTCCTCCTCATGCTTCTTGTCTTCTCTTTCAAGACTCACCAAATGAAGCCTCTTCATCCACTCTACTTGCATTCTTGGGTGCACAAATTCACCCATCAATTTGGAAACCATATGTTCCCAACTCCTCACCTTCTCCTTTCCTCTCCTCTTTCTATCCACTTGGTGATGGCTCCTAATCTCAACAGAGCTCCAATACCACTTGATGGAGTCAAAAATCCATATATCTTACAAACATCAAGCTCACTTCAACAAATCAATACTCTTCTATTACATTAAACAAAGACATTCTCTTAATGCATCATCTTCTCCAAAGCTTTTTCAACTTCACATAATACTTGGCATCATCTCACCAAGGAGGCTATCCTCACTTCTACCTCCTCCTCATGCTTCTTGTCTTCTCTTTCAAGACTCACCAAATGAAGCCTCTTCATCCACTCTACTTGCATTCTTGGGTGCACAAATTCACCCATCAATTTGGAAATCATATGTTCCCAACTCCTCACCTTCTCCTTTCCTCTCCTCTTTCTATCCACTTGGTGATATTCCCAAAACTTGGTTGCAACTCCACTCATCCTTTTTCTTGCAACCTTCACCCTCATGGGCTCTTCAATATGCATTTTCACAAAATGCATATCTAGCTCAATTATCCAAGTTATGATCTCTTCTGAATTCTCTTATCCATTCAAAGATGGACCTCTTTTCTCCACCATTGTCTTATATGGTCTCTTCTCCATCTCTTACACCATTTTTGTTGCTCCTTCTCTCGTACCTGCAAAACAATCTCTCCATAGGACTCGAACTTGCTCTAATACCCCCTTGAATCTATGAATTTATGACTCCATCAAGTGTGAATCTGTGTGCTATCATCTAGTGGTAAAATATGGAGAGATAAAGGTGGAAGGATATTTCAACCATGTAGATTTACATGTGGGGGAAGAAGGCATCCATGAAGAGATGCATGTGAATGAATACAACACCAAAATAATGTTGCAAGTTTTCATAAAGAAAAAAATAGAGGTGGTTGATGTGCAATCAAGTGCACATGAGGAGATGATGGATGATGTTGAATCCATGAGAAAGGAGCTAAAAATGGTAGTTTGTAATGGTGTGGAAGATCTAATAATTATTTGGATAATGTGTGAAGAGAGCCAAGTGGAATTTAGGAGGTGGATGGTTTGTGGTGGATTTGAGTCCACAAGTGAGGATAATGAATGGTAGAAAAGCCTTTGGTGGAGGAGGATGGTTTTTAGTGGGACTAGTTCCACTAGTAGAGAAAGAAGGGGAAGAAATAATAAGATGAAATAAGGATATCCAACATGTAGAAACTGGAAATGAAGAAGGAATAAGAATATTCTCTGAGATTACTTGGTGTGTTGGAAGGGGATATTGTGGTGATTATGCTCTGTGACCAAAAGAGTGGTTAAACCACTTACTCCATCCATGTGATTAGGATATCACATTATAAAACCTTGAGTTTTTGATGTAGAAGTATCCAAGGGTTCGTTCAATCTTGCATCACCAAAAATTAGAGTCATGTGTTCATATGCTCATGAAGGTTTATATGTTCATGTGTGTGAGCCTACAATTCTTGGAGAACAATCAGGAAAACTCGTAGGAGGTGAGTTTTTTTCAACCAAAGGAGAATTTTGTGGCAAAGAAAACACTATTCATATCAACACTGTTCATAGGTGATGTGGCAACACTATTTATTTTGGTGAGGTGTCAAGGACACTATTATTGATTGGCAAGGTGACATGAGGCACCATAATATTTCTAATGCCCAAATGATATTTAATTTTGTCATCCATGATGTAAATGAGATGAATTCCATGTGGGGACATTAATAATGGATTTGATCCCACCAAAAAGAAGATCCACTAGCTTTTTGGAAGCATATGCAAATGGGAGAGAACTTTTACTATGTAGATTGCACACCCATGTGAAGTAGATGCTAAAGGGGTCATATCAAAAGGAAAGCAAGTGGATATAGTCTTCACATGAGTCATTATTCCCTCACATGACAAGGGTGGTGAGTTTATCCTTGAAGATTATCTTTTGACCTTATCTTTTGTCTTTTGCTTAGTGGTGGATGCTTTTGGACTTTGTCTTCATTCCCTCCTAATTGAGAATGATTTGTCCCTTGAATTTTATGCCTCCAAGTAGAGGGAGATAAATTTATTGGGAGGATGGTTATTTTATTCATGCTTGGAGTTATTTGGGGGGTAAATTTTATAAATGGATACTCCTTTACTTTGTTAGGTAGGCTAGTTTGGTAAAAGTAAGGATAACCTCCTTGGTGAGATGTTGCCAAGTATGTGTGAGTGGTAAAATTTGATGAAGCTTTATGTATGAGTATTATTAGTCTAGGCTAGTTTGAGAAGAATTCTTGTTGAAATCTAGAAGAGCCTTCGCATGGTGTGTAGCTAAGTTTTGTGTAATATGAATAAATCTTGATGAAACTTTGTGAGTTGTATAAGATTATGCATTAATAACATGGCTTTGTTGAATTTAATTCAAGAGTATGTGTATTAAATAAGTCTTTAAAGATGTGTTGAGAGTAATGATAATAGTTATTTGTGAAATAGCTTTATGTTTTTAAGCTCCATGGATTGTTGAATCCATCAAGATTTATCTATAAACGATTGTATTCTTTTGATGAAACTTTGGAACCAAGTCTTGTGAGAAGAAGAAGCTTTGTAGCTTCATTGTAGAGAATGAATTAATAACATGGATTTGTTGAATTGAATTCAAGATCTTATGTATTGAACAAGTCTTTAAAGACTTGTTGAGAGTAATGAGAAGAGTGCTTTGTGAGAGATTTGGGTTTGTGATTTCTGAATTTGTTAAAGAGCTCATGTGTGTGATGAAGAACTCAAGTTGAGGCCACATAATTTTGGTATCAAAGCTCTATTGTGATGAGGAGTTGATTTTTGTTTCCATCATTTCGTATCATACCAAGTTTGAATTCTATTGAGAGGAGATTGTTGGGTAGAAGATGTTAGAGTGAGCTTGTGTTTTATTTTGTAGGTGTGAAGATATGGCAAAGAAGAGTGGAAGAATACCACCAAATAAAGAATGGGAGAATAAGTTGAATATTTGGGATACATTATTGAAGATAATGGATGATTTAGATGAAGAATGTGAAATTGAAGAAGAAGAAAAAGTGATGTGGGAGATATTAGACTCCCTAAAATCAAAGGTGGTTGCATTGACAAAAAAAGTAGTCACATGAGGTGCCACAATCCTTCCAAGACCTAAAAAAGGTTTGATTTTGTCATGCATGAAGTAAATGGGACAAATTCCATGTGAGGACCTTGATAGTGGATTTGATCTTAGTCAAAAAGAAGACCCACTAGCTATTTAAAGGCACATGCAAATGGGGAATAACTTTTACTATCTAGATTGCATACCCATGTGAAGTGGATGCTAAAGGGGTGACATCTAAATTGGAGCACATGGGAAAAGAATTCACATGATATATTCTTCCCTCAAATGATATATTATTCCCTCCAAGATAAGGGTGGCAAATTTGTCCTTAGAAATTATCTTTTATCCTTTATCTTTTATATTTTTCTTAGTAGAGGATGCTTTTGAGATTTTGTCTTAATTCCTACCTAATGGATATTGACTTTCCTCTTGTATTTATTGCCCAAGTGGAGTGGGATGAATTTATGGGATTCCTTTGTGTTTTTATCTCTCATTCCTTCATGCTTTTAATTATATAAATGGATTGAGAACCTTGTCATTTGTAGGCTATTTTGGTAGAAGTGAGGATAGCCTCCTTGGTGAAATGTTTCCTAGTATGTGTTATTTGTGGGGACATTGATAGTGGATTTGATATTAGTCAAAAAGAAGACCCACTAGTTATTTAAAAGCACATGCAAATGGGGGATAACTTTTACTATGCAGATTGCACACCCATGTGAAGTGGATGTTAAAAGGGTCACATCTAAACTGGAGTACATGGGAAAAGAATTCACATGATATATTCTTCCCTCGCATGATATACTATTCCCTCCAAGATAAGGGTGGCACATTTGTCCTTAGAAATTATCTTTTGTCCTTTATCTTTTGTCTTTTGCTTAGTAGAGGATGCTTTTGAGATTTTGTCTTCATTCTCACCTAATGGATATTGACTTTCCTCTTGTTTTTATTTCCCAAGTGGAGTGGGATGAATTTGTGGGATTCCTTTGTGCTTTTATCTCTCATTACTTCATGCTTGTAATTCTATAAATGTATTGAGAACCTTGTCATTTATAGGCTAGTTTGGTAGAAGTGAGGATAGCCTCCTTGGTGAGATGTTTCCAAGTATGTGTTATTTGCAATCTTTTATGAAGCTTTATGTATGAGTATTGTGAGCCTAGGCTAGTTTCAGAAGAAGATTTTTTGAAAGCTTGAAGAGCCTCCTTGGCATGGTGTGTAACCAGGTTTTGTGCAATATGAAGAAATCTTGGTGAAGCTTTATGAGTTGTATAAGAGCATGCATTAATAGCATGGCTTTGTTGAATTTAATTCAAGAGTGTGTGTATTGAATAAGTCTATGAAGACTTGTTGAGAATAATGAGAAGAGTGATTTTTGAAAGAGCTTTGTGTTTTTAAGATCCATGGATTGTTAAATCCATCAAGTGGTATCAGAGCTCCATTGTGATGAGGAGCTGATTTTGTTTTCCATCATAAACCCATATAAGATGAGAGTTATCCCTTCCATATTAGATTAGTGCCTTAAGATATTGCATGATAAAAAATTATATAATATTCATGGCACACCTTATGAGTTACCCATTTACAATTAGAAAAAACACAATATATTACCTAAAGTTCTTAATAAAAATCAAACCATTTAACCTCATGTGGTATATGCTACAATTTTATTGCCTACAGTTATATGTTGTTAGGTTGTGGAGCTAAAAGCTTCACCAAGATGCGAACAGAAGGAGGTTGTGGAGGTTGCGGAGTTGCAGAACCAGTTGCAGGGCAACCGACATCGGTCTGATCAACCGATGTCAGTCATATAACAGTGCAAAAGCAATTGACATCGGTTATGAGTCGGTCGACATCGATCAGGAGGGAGCCAACATCGGCAACTTGTGTGTGCATGCAGTTTGCATGCGGGTTCCAAACAGGGCTATTTTTGGACTGTCAGTTTGCATGTAAAGACTATTTTTGGTCTTAGAGTTACGAGTCTAATTATTGTAATTAAGAAACTCTAATTATTGTATGCATGAGATCTATATAATAGACTCATGGGCTGTATTGTAAAAGTGTGCTAGAAAGTCATTGTGCTTGAAGAGAGAGTAAGAGTAGCTCCTCCTAGTTCCAAAGGGGTGCTGAGTGTGTATGATCAGGTAGAGTTGCAGGTTGTGCAAGTTCTGGTAGAAGATCCACCGGGGTACTGGTTGAAGAATCATAAGGACTTGGTGAGGCAAGGACAAGGGTTCTTCAAGGGTGTAGAGATATCTACATGGTAAGTAAGGTATGTTGATTTGCAGGTGGAAGCAAGAGAAGGAAAGATCTACTTGGAGTATGGTTGTGTACTTGGTGTACTGGCAGCGTTGTTACTGACTGATGGAGGTGAACAACAACTCTGTGTTTGAGTTGATTGTTGTGACCATGATGAGAGAGTGAAGTGTTGAAGGAGAATTACTGGTGAACCCTAGAAGTGTGGGAGGTCTAGAGGTGTGGGAAGAAGAAGTGTGGCATCTTCTTTATTGTATTTCCTTTTGGATGAATATTAATACAATTGTGTATTGTCTCTCATATCCTGTGTTGTTTCATATTTCTAGTTACTTATTCATTCTGGTTAAATTTCTTATTTAGTTTCTTACACAAAGGTAATCATATTGTGCTCTTATTGAGGAGCAAGATCCTGACAAGTTGGTATTAGAGCATATTTGTTGTTCTAGGTGTCTGACAACTGGTATCAGAGTTTTTGGTTGGGTTGACTAATAGGGTGTTTCAGATTTGGTTAGTGTGTGTTGATTATAGGGTACTCATAGGGGTTTCTGATTGAGTGGGAGTATATCAATGGTAGAAGAAAGTAAGCTACGAATGGAGAAACTAAATAACATGAATGGTCTGATTGATAGAAAGAAAGAGCAGGTAAAAGAAGATTGTTGGTCGGTAAAAGATCAGCGTGTAAAAGCAAATGTTGTAGGTATTGTTGCACAGGTTGCTCTGAATAAAGTAGAATCTTGGTCTATAGATTCTGTTGCCTCTTTCCATGCAGCCCAAAATAGAGCATCTTTTCATGGATATGTCTTTGGAGACTTTGGAGAGATTTATTTAGGGGTTGGTGAGCCTTGTCACATGGTTGGCAAAGGGGAAGTGAAGCTAAAATTGTAGACGGGTAACACACGGGTGTTGAAGAAGGTCATGCAGGTGCCAGTCTTGGAGATGAGTCTAATTTCTTTAAGAAAGTTGGGTGATGAGAGATGCACAGTAACTCTCACAGCGGATGTACTTGAATTAGACGGTGGTAAGAAAGTAGGTATCCTTTATCTATCTACATATATTACTGATTCACCTTCTGTTGCAGAGATGTGGCTTTGTAGGCTTGGTTACATATGTAAGAAGGAAATGCATGTTCTTAAGTGGAAGACAGATATCTTTGATAAACTTAAGAACTGGAAAGCCTTGGTGTTCATGGAGGAGATGATGGACAAAGATCAGCTGAGGGGACTGAACTATTCTGAGCAGGGCTGTGTTAATATGGACAAGGATTTGATCCAAAAGGAGCTCGTGAGTAAAAAGTCATCACTCACAGGCAAACACAAGTATCGACGTCGGTCAGGAGGAATCGATGTCGATCAGATAAGCATCGACGTCGGTCATGTGCAGATTAGTAGAGTTAGTGGTGTCGAGCATGTTAAGATCGACGTCAATCAGACAGTAACCGATGTCGGCAGCAAGGGACACCAGCATTGGTAAGGAAGAACCAACGTCGATAGTATGGGTCAGTCATAGCGAACTGACGTCGGTCAGGTGCAGATTGGGAGATGGCTGAGATCAATCACTAAAACAGATGTTGGGCAGACAGCAAGCTGTCAAGGAGTCTCAAACGCCCATATGGAGGACTGAAAGGGTAAGTAAACCTCAAATTCATCATTTCCCTTCTTTACACTACTTGTTGCTCACTGATGGTCAAGAATCAGGAAGTCATTAAAGAAGAAGAACATGTAGATCCAAGAAATAGTGGGAGCTTGGCATGGATGAGGATTGTGATTCATTGGAGAAGAATCAAATGGGAGTTTTTGGCGGAGTTGCCAGCTAGAAGAGAGCACTGAGAGATGAATGGATGTTCAAGATAAAGAAGAGTGGGAATGGACACGTGAGACGGAAGGCCAAGGTATATGGTCTTGAGTAAGCTACATGACAGTGGTACAGGTTTTGACAAGTGGATGGCAAAGCAGGGCTTTAGTCAATGTTAGTGTAACTATTGTGTTTGTCTTTACCAGGTGGATGATGTGTCATGACATTATCCTATTATTGTATGTGGATGGTATGCTTAGAGCAGGTTCGTACATACAGGGAGTTTCTAAGCTAAAGGTAAAGTTAGTTTAGAGGTATGCCATGGAGAATTTGGGAGCACCGAAATTCTTTGGCATAAGAGACATGGAAGATCATAGGTTGATTTGGTCTCCAGTGAGAGCTGATGTGAAGAAGGTGTTGGTGAGGTTCAAGATGCAGGATGCAGAATCGGTAAGCACACCAAGGGCTGGACAGTTCAAGCTGAGCTTAGAATAGTGTTCAAAATCACATGAGGTCTAGTGTAGACCTGAGTTTTCCCAAGCAGTGGGAGTTGTCAGAAAGTTCAGAGCCAATTTGAGAAAGGAGCACTGGAGGGCAGTTCAGTGGATTCTCAGGTATTTGAGAGGGACTAGCAGCAGGTTAACATGTTATGCAGGGTTAAGGACTTCACTACATGGATATGTAGGTTTGATTGTGGCAGGTTACTTGGATGACAGGTAGTGCACCACAGGGTGTGTGGTGGTTGGTCTTCAGGATTGAGCTTGAAGAGGGATACAAGCTAGGAAACAAATTAGATGGTGTACAGATACAGGTACAGGTGTAACTGTTTATCTCTAAGTGGGAGATTGTTAGGTTGTGGAGCTAAAAGCTTCACCAAGATGCGAACAGAAAGAGGTTGCGGAGTTGCAAAACTAGTTGCAAGGCAATTGACGTCAGTCATATAATAGTGTAGAAGCAACCGACGTTAGTTATGAGTTAGCCGAAATCGGTCAGAAGGGAGCCGACGCCGGCAACCTGTGTGTGCATGCAGTTTGCATGCGAGTTCCGAACATGGCTATTTTTGGACTATCAGTTTGCATGTAAAGACTATTTTTGGTCTTAGAGTTGTGAGTCTAATTATTGTAATTAAGAAACTCTAATTATTGTATGCATGAGATCTTATAATAGACTCATGGGCTGTATTGTAAAAGTGTGCTAGAAAGCCATTGTGCTTGAAGAGAGAGCAAGAGTAGCTCCTCCTAGTTCTAAAGGGGTGCTGAGTGTGTATGATCAGGGAGAGTTGCAGGTTGTGCAAGTTCTGGTAGAAGATCCACCGGGGTACTGGTTGAAGAATCATAAGGACTTGGTGAGGCAAGGACAAGGGTTCTTCAAGGGTGTAGAGATATCTACATGGTAAGTAAGGTCTGTTGATTTGCAGGTGGCAGCAAGAGAAGGGAAGATCTACTTGGAGTACGGTTGTGTACTTGGTGTACTGGCAACGTTGTTACTGACTGGTGGAGGTGAACAACAACTCTGTGTTTGAGTTGATTGTTGTGACCGTGATAAGAGAGTGAAGTGTTGGAGGAGAATTACTGGTGAACCCTAGAAGTGTGGGAGCTCTAGAGGTGTGGGAAGAAGAAGTGTGGTATCTTCTTTATTGTATTTCCTTCTGGATAAATATTAATACAATTGTGTATTGTCTCTCATGTCCTGTGTTGTTTCATGTTTATAGTTACTTATTCATTCTAGTTAAATTTCGTGTTTAGTTGCTTACATAGAGGTAATCATATTGTGCTCTTATTGAGGAGCAAGATCCTGACAAGTTGGTATCAGAGCATGTTTGTTGTTCTAGGTATATGGTATATGCTACAATTTTATTGCCTACAGTTATATGTTTCCTATAATTCTTACTTTTGTAGTTTTGATTCCTCTAGTTATGAATCTTAGAGTTATGACTCTTATAGTTGCATCACCTAGAGATATAATACCTACTCATCCATGTCCTAAGATATTCTTATCGCATCCTTATCATATACTCTTGTGAAAGCAACAACAAAGAATAGAAATAAATATTTGAACTAAAACAAGTGCTTCTTTTCAAAATGTTAAGGTGGCTTCAATATCCCATTCTTATGATGATTATATTATTGATGACAATTCATGTTATGACATAACTCTTGATTTCATGATTGATCCTACATATTATGATACTTTTTCTAACCCTTTCAATTATATGTATGACTCCCCATGATATTAGACATTAGTTTGTAGATAGATAGATGGTATCCTTAATTAGACATTTGATCATATCCCTTACACCTCATCAATGAATCCAATTATATGTAGATTATTTGTGCATATTTATTCTATATTCCATGCCTTCCATGTGCATTCCTCTCTTGAGTTTGCGTCTTGCCTCATTCTTTTTCTATTTTGTACATCTATCTATTTTCTTGCTTTACATTGACATTATTCTAGACCCTTAGTTTATGTTTCATCCTATGTTATTTTGTCCCTCCCCTTGATTTTTGATCCCATTCTGAACATCTATGTATACTTCCTAATGATGAAAACATATATATCAAAACCTTCCATCATAACATGCATTGATTTCTTAGGGAAGTTGTAGGTTGTTTGGAATCCTCCTATTCTTCTTTATCCTGAATTTATCCCCCTTAGCCTCTTTTCTTGCGTGATTAAGTTATCCTCTCTTATTCTAGCTTTCACCTCTTGGCTTCCTCCTTATCTAACTTATCTCTTATAAAAATAATATAAAAAATAAAAATTAAAAAACTCTTTGTCGATGGATACATATCCTAATAATCTACTTATGGCACATGTTTACATATACATATTGCACACATGCTTCTCATGGTATTCTTTGAATGAGTTACATATAAGATGTACATGTTACATATGTTTATGGATTTATATATACTATGTGATTACATTTTCACCCATATTTGAGGGAATTATCACATTGGTGGCATGCCATATACTGGGGGCTTCTCTTTATAGTGGGTCTCAATTATTATCCTACCTAATTTAAATTTTTCAGATAGAACATAAGTATTGACTACATATATTATTTTCTAGCCTACATCTTATGTGTTATATGGATACATTGCATGTTCTCTTGTGTGCCCTATGATTTCATGATTTCCTACATGTGCACACTTGTAATTTTGTGTGATGTTCATGTCATCAATCGATGTCTTGTGTAGTTTTTTCTATAGAGGATAATATAGTCATCATGTCATGTCATTGATTTCTTTTAGATCATATTTATTACTTGATGGTTTCCTACTCTACGTGTGACTACCTAACTATGATTGATTGTATTTCCCATACTATGTGATATGTTATGATTGGTGCCAAGATTTGTATCCTAAAATCAACTACTTTTGGTATAACGTTACCTACATTGTCATGGTCTCTACCATGTATTTGTTTGGGTGTACACTACTATTATGTGTGTGCTTAATTTCCATATCTTTCCCTATTAGGGGAACATTTATACATTGTTAAATATCCTTTGTCCCTAACCTATCATCGCATTGGGGGAATTTTACCCTTATGTCATGAGATTCATTGATGATATCTATACCTTATCATGCCATTGGGGGCATCATAGCCACACACTCTCCCAGATATTGTCATCCATATCTTTCACATCATAGTCACACACACTCCTGGAGCTTGTCATCCATATTTTTCACATATAAAGCTTAATATACCAATGTGCTTATTGATCTTATATTGCTTATATCAGGACACTGCATTATCCTACGTACACCTAGTCACATGGGGGATACTACGTTGATATATGGGTTACTTCCATATCCTACCATGTTCAAATGATATTTTCCCCCGTCGCTAACTAATATCAAGAAATAATACTTTCTCATCACTATCTCATCCTCACATTAGGTTGCATCTTCCTATAGATACATACAAGTGTTTAAAAAAAATGTTTTCAAAAATTATAATAGCTTCAACTATATTTTATATGATAAGGTGTGATGCACATGACTCTTTGTTTTGAGGTGAATGATTTTAGAAAATTTTACCAACCCTTTAGCTTAAAAATAGGGACATATATCCAAATATTCTATTACTAAATTAAGATTCTTATGGACTATTATTTTACAAAGAAACACAAATTTTTTTATTCCTTAATCAAGAAGTGGACTATAGTTTATAATATTTTCTCTAAAATCCTTGAGGTTTCAGAGTTCCCTTTAAAACTCGTCAATGCCCAAGTTCAGTTTCTAGTTTTTTAGTATTAGTACCGAGGAGTTCCTATCTTTTGTATGATTCAGACTTGTCTATGGGATGTTCCTAGTAATTCATTTACAAATTTATAGGAATAAGGTAGTTTTTCTTAATGTACAATAGTTTATAGATGTATACCAAATAAGTGTGAAGTCCCCTATCAGGGGAGTTTTTGATTTGTATATATATGATTCCAATTGGAATATTTTTCATGCCACCAGAATGCTAGGTATATGGGTTGACCTAAAGGAAACATTTGATCTTAAAAAGTGTTCATTCTTTGGAGAGGGCCACTATCCTCAGGCACAAGTTAGTATTGACTAGAGATATTGACCTAGTCTGGTATTAGTGACCCATGCATAGAAGGATTGAATTGAATATTTGGAGATGTATGTATGAGATAGTAATTTGGTTTGGCACAGACTAAGGTTCATGTGGATGTTTGACAACAAATGAATAGGGTCAAAATCATAAGGTAACAGGTAGGATGTCTATGGGATGCTCCTAGTAATTCATTTACAAACTTATAGGAATAAGGTAGTTTTTCTTAATGTACAATAGTGTATAGATGTATACAAAATAAGTGTGACGTCCCTTATCAAGTGAGGTTTTTATTTATATATATATGATTCCAGTTGGGATATTTATCACACCACTAGAATACTAGGTATATGGGCTAACCCAAAGGAAACATTTGAACTTAAAAAGTATTCATTCTTTAGAGAGGGCCACTATCCTCAAGCGTAGGTTAGTATTGACTAGAGATATTGACCCAGTCTAGCGTTAGTCAATACCTCTATGAAGTGTTGATTGTCGTTGTCTATCATTCTAAATTGATAATCTCTAATGCATCAAATATCATCCAACACCAATCCCTCATATGACATCTCCAAGTGTCATCTGCTTTAAACAATCCAAACCATCCACAAAAAATCCAAGGATGGTATCTCCAAATGTCATCTACAAAGGCCAAATGATAATAAATGAGTGTAGCGAGGGTATCTGCATTAGAATAGTGAAAACATCATACCAAACATTTGGACCATCCATAATGAAAGCAAGGATGGTATCTATTCATTATCTCCACAAATCAATCAAAGCATGACATCTCAAATATTTTAGCCCAAAGATCATCAGATAATATAAAGATAGATATAAGTCTTGGCACATCATATCAAAGAATTGTATCCATCCACACACCAACCAAAGCATGAAATGTCATCAACAAAGCTAATAGGGATAACAAGATTGTCCACAAATAGCCAAGGATAGTTCCTATTCCAATTAAGGATCACAAAGAAAATCATCAAATGGTGTAGCCCAAACATGAGAGGCACTTAACACTAATATATGACTCTATCACAACCATAGTTCGCATACTTATACTCAGATACCATGGACTCTGATACTGAACTATGTACCATGGACCATAGACTCTGACTATGAGTATCTATTTCCTTTGTTCTACATGTGAAGACCATGGACCCTAATACTAAAGTTTGATTTTAGGATAGTGGTGTTTGAAGGATTGTAAGTTTCAAACATTATACTATTTTCTCCCATATAGTTTTAATTGGAGCATATATTAAAGGATTGTACGTTAGTTTTAATAATTACACGAAGGAAATATTAAATATGATCATATTTAAATATGGCCATACAACCATCAAATTTAACTTTATAATAATAATGTGGGCTAAATTTTATGCAGAAAGATGATCACCAAAAAATGTGAATGTATACATATGTATTCATAAAATCTATAAAGACATACAAAATAAGAACATAATAGAGTGTCGGGTGAATGCCATAGTGGCATACAATGCCAAAAAATGCGTAAATTTTCCTATAAGCATACAAAGAAGTACATAATCTAAGACATATCCTACTCATTAAAAAATCCTTCCTCTCTTTGTCTTCCTCAAAGAAGACTCTCCGTTGGATGCCTTTCTCATATATAGAGATCCCTCAAATGCCTTGGATTCCTCCCAGATTTGACCGTGATTCTTTTTAATCTCATATCTCACATATAGCTGAACATGTTCATATATAAATATTATTAGAAAATTTGCATACTAGACATGCAACCATGTTAAAAAATCAATTTTAAACTGACACAAAAAATATTTAAACATGCACTTATGACAATCTCATGGTCATAGTCAATTTACCTCTGACGCTCAACAGGGTCAGTGATCGGTCACATTACAAGACAAGAGTGTGAAAGGGATAAATAACATGAGAAGGTGACATGTTAATCATTTGAATGGAGCTATCATATGCCATCAAACAAATCTATTCACACAATACATTCACATAAGTTATATTTGGCCAAATATAGAGTCAAATTATTAAAACAAATTTATATTTATAATTCAAAACTCTAAGTTAACTTACTTTAGTGAGTGGTTGTGTAGATGAAATTATAGCAGTAATGCCTATGTTTATGTTTGTATAGATGGAGGAGTCTCCATTGTGGTCATCCATTGAACATATAATATATGATTATTAGTAGAGCATATCTATATAAATAAATACAT
The DNA here is from genome assembly GCA_037957365.1 of Torreya grandis. Lineage (NCBI taxonomy): Eukaryota > Viridiplantae > Streptophyta > Pinopsida > Cupressales > Taxaceae > Torreya > Torreya grandis. The sequence goes on along the minus strand of JARHVA010000060.1, from coordinate 4,811,887 downwards.
GTACATTAAGTATAATAGTAATAAAAAATACCTCTGCATATATATTCATCGGTGGAGTAACATCAAGAAATGTAGTAGTAGGTGACCTATATATTGGTTGTGAAGATGACGGTACCATCTCCTTCTGTAACATAAAGAATTACATATATCTTATTGATTTTTTATGTAAATTAATTGTTACCTTTTAAATACAAATATATCAAAAATTTAACATGTCAAATACATAAGATACTTGCATATGTGTAGTTGATGTTTGCACACCAAATTTATGTGCCAAAAACTCGTTAGTCAAAATGATAGCATCTAGGTCCTCGAAAGATCCACCACCATCATCTAAAGGTCCAATGATCTACAAGGGTGTAGTTGGGCATGCACACTAGGTAGAGTATCCCCATATCCAACCTCTCCAGCATCATTCTTAGAAAGCTTAATCATATACATGACAAGTGTGTCAGTAAGCACATGAAAAGTGTCAATCTTGGTAACCTTCTTCACTACAGATGGGATCTTAAGATGAAGTGGATTTTGGATAGGGACTCTTGTAGGTCGATTACGTGCATAACGTGCACCAGGTCTATCTTACACAGATTATTTTCCTCGGCCTTGAAACTCTGAGTAGACAAAATAATTGGAAATATCGTTGAGGATAAGCTCGCAATAGAGTTTCCTCAAAAAATATAATGGAAACTTATAGTTGTTACAAGGTGGGTAATTAAATACCCATTAGTGTAGGTTTTTTCCCACTTTTAGTTTTACCTACACGGTTGTTAGTCAACTTGCTCAGGGTTGTTAAGGTCATTAGGGGAATACACTTTATGTGTTTTTTAATTGTGAGTTGAGTTTTTACCTTTATGATGACATAATTTGTCACTATATAATGTTCATCCTTTGTACTTTTTGGCTAATGAATTATAAATCAGTTTATCAAGTTTTCTTTTGGCTTTGAATTTACTCTAACTGAATTCTAGTGTTTTTATGCAATCTATGACGTTCACAGATCTTGGAGTAATTTGACATGGTATCAGATCTTTGATTTGATGGCCATTTTAATATTTTTAAATATCTTTGGTCATATCTTTCTTGCATGCCTCCTACATGATTTCTTGATTTTTAGTTTCTTCATAGGTTTGGTGGGATATTTTGAAAATCTATGCAAACTATTCAAATGGAGTCTCAAATAAAAAACTAGACAATGCCATCAGATCCATAAGGTGTCAAAAACCTAAGATCGGTTATAAACATGACCTAGTTTCATAAGAGTCAAAGCAAAGTTTCTACACATGTGCATATTATGGGATTTTTTTGGCCTTCGTGACATTGTGGGAGTTTATAGCATCCCCAACACTATAGGAAAGGTTAACGGTCCTAGAATTAGTATTTTTTGATGTCAATGCAGTCACTAACCCCCAAATTAAGATTTTAGATTGCGGGAGGAGTCAGAAACCCCGACCCCTATAAGGAGGGGTTTCAATCCCAACACTTTTCTCTACTATGAGAAAGCTCCATCATCCTGATATTGGTATTTATTGATGTTTGTGCAGCCTCAAGCCTTGTTATGAAAGGGCCTTGAAACCTCGATGTCAAATATTTTGACTGCAAGATCAGTCTCAACCCCCCGTATCAAAACTTTCGATACTACACATAGTCACTACAACCTCAACGATTTTTTTCCAATGACTGTAGGAGACCCTCAGAACCCTGGCGTTAAAATTTTTTACTACAAAAATAGTCAACCAAAACTTTAATGAAATTTTAGAGGATGTCAATTTTAACATCGTGAAGTGTGACACTATTCATTTTAAAAATGGAAGTATTTTTGAGATAATGTTACTCGGACATCAATCAAAAGAGGGAGGGGGAAGAGCACCCACAATAAGCCTTAGTCCATGGTCATATGGTGTGTTCACATAAGGTAAGCAACCAACTTATCCCTTAGCCATTGGTCATATGGAAATCAAAACCATGGTCACTTCCAACCCAAAAATGCTTAACTTTTGCTCCAAAGAATTGAAAGTTTTTTTTGAGGAAATTGATTTATAATTATTTTAAGCTTTTACTCCAAGCAGCCTCAAGTTTTTTTTGAAGAAGTCTATCAAAAATATTTTCCACCACCATTTACCTCCAAATTTTTCATGCAAGCTAAGATTTTCAAACAACTATAACTTTCGATCGATATTCAAATTTGAGTATCGTCTTCTTTATAAGTTTTTTTTTCATGCTCTATGCACTAGTGGTGATATTTTTGGGCTCCTTTCAAACCAACTATTATAAAATCTTGGACCCATTATTGATCGAGTCTGATGTCCCGCACAAATTGCTCAAGACACATTCTCAGTTGTGCTCGACGTTTATATGAGCATGCTTGTATTTTCAACTTTAGGGGGGGTCACTTTGATAGTTCTAAAGGGGTACTATATGGTGTTGTGTACTTTTATTTTCTACAACAACCTCTTTCCTTGACTCATAAAAATTATTCATCATTTCCATCTGTTATGATATTCAATTATCATGAATGGAAAAGTAATGTGTTACTTGATCTAAGAAAACAAGGATTATATAGGATAGTTATGAACGAGGAAATTAAAACTAAAATAGATGCAGATAAAAATAAATGGTTTAACAAATATGATCAAGCACTTGGTTATCTTAGTTTGTTTATTTCTCTTGACTTACATTTTCATATCGAATCTGCTAAAATATTGAATGAAATATGGATCACATAGAAAAAACTCTTTGGAAAATAGGATGCGATGAGAATTCATGAACTGCAGAATGAGCTCATCAGTTTGAGCTTAGATGACTTTGACACACAATAGGAAGAATGTGGAATAGATAAGAAAAATGATCAACTTGTTCTGTGTATACTCTTCAAATTGGGTCTAAAATATTTTGTATTTGTGTCCACTTTTCATGACACAAAAAGTGTTATTGTAGTCGTATGGAAGATGTGTTCTTTAGATACCTTTATTTCCAACTTGACTTGGGAGCAAGATAAGTTGATATAGTGATCCGGGAAGCAATTTAGGCGACAATTCGGTTGACAGTTCCACCCCAATTAATGACAAAACTTCTGAGAGCCATAACCTTTTCACCGTAGCTCCAATTGACTCACCATTTGAACCATTAGAAAGCTAAGAATGAGGAGAACACCGTGAGATGACATAGATATCTGCTCAATGAATTTTGATCCCATAAAACCCAATGGAAGTGCCCCAAATTTCAATTTTAGTAATGCAGTCTAAAAATAGTAAGTTTTTGAAAATAGTAATTCCACGAATTTTGTATTGTTTTTAAGCATGGAAGTTGAACCACTTAATCTCCCTCGAGATTGGTGACCTTCCACATCCTCCCCTTGATTTCAAAATAGGTATAAATGAAGATGTAACCTGAAATGGGAAATCAAACATCTCTTCCTAGAGATAAGCATATAGTTGTATTGCGATCTTGAGTAATAATACATCTCTTTTTAAAGAATTCATTGTTATTGTGTTATTTTTGTGTTCTTGAAATATTTATCAACCAGAACTTTTGAGTTTTGGATCATATATATGGGCACAATGAAGTCCTCAAAATCTCATGCACTCTTTGCTAAGAAAGAGAAGGCTTTAAACAACATAGAGAATAAACAAAACAAAACAAAAAGGATGCAAATCCTCCCACATACAAATCCAACCATGAGACCTATTCTTCTAGTTCTAAGCCTAAGAAAGATTGGATCAAATGTGGATTTTACTCAGGAAAGCATGATGAAATCAAATGTTTGAAAAATTAGATTGACCAACTGAATAAGATGCTCAAGAAGCACAACATCAGTGTTCGTGGTTCTACCATTCATAATTCATCAACCCATGACTCTTCTAAGGCAAATGACCATGGTAAAAAAAAAGACAAAAGAGAATAGTTAGGGAAAATCAAAGGATAAGGGCCTAGTTGTAGTTGTACCTCTGAATCCTACATGGGTCATTGACTTTGGTGCTTCACATCACATGGCCTTTTCACAGATAGAGTCTAGTTCATTGGAACCATGTGGCATGTCCTCTATACAATTGAGTGATGACACTTCTAAAAAAAATTTCGGGAGAGGGTCTATTGAAGCGAGTGGTGTATCATTCAATAATGTTCTAAGTGTTCCCTCACTTTCAACTAATCTCCTATCAGTTTCCCAGATCACTCACCTTTGTCTGAGCATGTGAGTTGAGTTCACTCCAGATTTGGTGTATGTTATAGAACTACATTTTGATACTATATTGGTAGAAGGAATGGTTGATCATCAAACTCAGCTATATAACTTCTCACACTTTGCGCCTAACTCTCTTTTAGATTTTTCATCTTCAAACTCACCTAAACTTAATGACATTTTTGAGCCTGAGCACACTTTGAATATTGATGACTCTTCTTCTAATATAGATGACTACATTAGTGATGGGGACCACTTCCACCATCTCCTTGTCACCTTCCAGATACTGAAGAGTTATTCCCTAATCAACCAACCCTTAGTTGGCTTCAGACATTACAAGGAATAGGTATATTGATCCAGGGCACATCACGTATCAGGCAACTTATCCCATAATTTTAGGGCATTCAACAATCCTTTGTTGCCTCTACTCTTGTTTCACCATCATTGCATATAAAAATTGGTCATCTTAGCTTGCATGAGGAGAATAATTTCTTGTATATGAATCACACCTTGGTTGAAGATCCATAGAGCACTTAGCAGACACATTCATTATTCTGGGGTGATCCACTCTTCACTACATCTACTTCCAATCAACAATCACTCTTAAAAAATTCATTGTAAGAAACATGATAGGTAGAGATAGTTGTAGATTTTACTATGAATTTTTAGTTCTCTTCTCTTTATTAATCTTTTTTACGAGAGGAGTTTTGTCTTGTGGATTTTTTCTTTTTCTCCATATTATGAAAGTTGTATTGTACTTAGGTACCTCATCAAACCTTGTTGTTGGGACCCAATTCTTCTACCCACTTAAGTTACACTTTAGAGGGTGTTAGTGTAGTTCTTTTTTGCTTTTAGTTTTACCTACACTATTGTTAATTAGCTTGCTTAGGGATGCTAAGATTATTAGAGGAAATACACTTTATCTATTTTTTGATTATGAGTTAAGTTGTTACGTTTATGGTGACCTAATTTTTCACTATAAAATGTACCTTCTTTGTACTTTTCGGCTCATGAATCATAAATTAGTTTATCTTCGCTCTCTTTTTATTCTGTATTTACTCTCACCTAATTCTAGAGTTTTCATGCAATCTGTGACGTTCAGAGATCTTGGAGTAATATGATAATACAATCTACCATCGGTCCCAAAAATTGTTTCTTATCAAATTATGTTGGCATTGATGGGTTGGGATCCATTTTGTTGATAATGGAAAAGGTGCATTAGTTGATGGATCAATAAATAATGCATAAAGTTGGTCTTTTGTTATTTCTTTATCCTTCACATCAAGTGTTGACAATTTATCAGCATAATAAGCCCTACATTTCTCTCTATAAGATGTACATCTGTTAATTTAACTCATTATTGAGTCAACTTGGCCTACTACTGACTCTAAGCTATCAACAAAATATGTATGGTGGGTGTTAGTTGAATGGAAGTCCCTCATTCTCTTAATTGTCTCTTCAATTTATATTTCTTTTGACTATATGCGCATCCAAATCCTCTTGACTACCTGGGGGGTCTTATGTAATTATAGGAGGGATAGGAGAGATAGGAGTGTTAGGAAGAGGATTAATAGGGTCTTGTCTTGCACTTGAGGAGGTTGTTCAAACAAAAAAATGGTTCATAACAAAAAATAATGCAAATAAAAAATAATTGGTAAAATTTTGTGTTAATAAGTGTGATTTGTTATTGATTACCTACCCTCCAAAATGGCATTGTCGATTTGTCAACCTAACTAACAAGTGTGGTATGTTTTCTCCTCCAGGTAGCAAAACATGAACATGGTTTTCCACTTGAGGGCAGAGAAAAGATGTTTGAGGGCAAAGTGACTTGTCATTTCGATGCAGGTTTTATTTGTATGCTTAACTAATATAACTTATACCATGTATGCATTATAGCTTAAAAAATATGTACATGTTATGGATTGATATTTACCAACCCTAGTTTTACATAATGTAATGTCCACAAAATTGTCCCCCAACTCCGTGTACTTACCAACTTGCTACCCATTTTAGTAATCACTCTCAAGAATCTATCTTTTATTTCATTAACTATTTATTCCATATTCACTTTGGATTCTTCTTCTTCCTCATCATAAATTTCATCTACGACAAATCCTATGTGTCATGGTTTCCATAGCCTCCAACAGGGCTTGGATTCCCCTCATCATCTCCACTAAAACCACAACTCTTGGTCCTCTTTCTATCCTATCTACAAATATTGATATCCTTTTCATTTTGTTTCCTAATGAACAACAAAACCCCCTAAACCTTCTACCCAACACTCTCCTTATTGGAGGATGTATTCACTACTTTCTACCCACACTAGCAAATGTGGAAAATAAAATTTACTTCATAAGATACAACCCACTATAATTGATGTATTCATAATTAGGGATTCCAATGAAGGACGGCCTTAGATTGTGTAGCCTTAGATATCAACCCTCAACCAAGGAAAAATACACAATATGTGTGTGAAATAAATCGTAACAATATATTTTTTATTGAATTCAATGAGGTAAATTATAATGCAAACTCATCACACTATTTCAGTTTGGCTATAGACTTTGTTATTTGAAATATCACAAACATCCCACAAGAAACATGTTATTCTCTATATCACTAATCATATTTATGGCTCGCTAAAAATATTGGCTATATCCTGATTTGGTTCTCTAGTTTGGCTACTCTCTTTGAAAATATTGCTCTATGTCTTTGCAAACTTCATTCCTATTCTCAACAACTGAAGCCTTCTCTTCCCAAATAAGCCAACCCCCCAAAAAAGACACTCGATTAATATATAATCACAAATGAAACAGTATTTCAAAGTCAAAATGATTATCCTTCCATCCATTAAATAACTACCATCTTTTTCATGACTCTTCGACTTCTCAATCAAGTACATGCCACATACTAGACATCAAGAATGTTATGTCTTCATCTTTTGTTGACATATGATACTAAATTATGATGCTGACATGTGTATTTATTGACTCACTGTGCAGAAGCGATTATGTTCTAACTTTCATTGTGCATGACATGAAATCAATAATATCTTCATTGTGTAGAAGGATCCTTACCTAGTTGTGCAAGATTGATCATGCATCCCCAAAGTTTAAAACAAATTTGCACACTAAAGATGATGTGTCGGTCTCAAATATCGCAAGCTTACCTCGCAATCTTCTCTGTTAGGATGGACTACAAAGTTTGCAGAAGACTTCTCCAACATAGTGTGGCACATTATAGAGTTCACAGAGCTTCACAAAATAAGAAATGTTACATGAGTCTTCATGTTACACATGACACTAAAGTATGAGGTAAACAAATGCCTTTGTTGATTCACTTCAAATAAGCGATTACCTTCCAGCTCTCATTGTGCATGGTGTGAGATCAAGAATTTCTTCATTGTGTAAAAGGATCCTTACCGAATTATGTAAGATTGATCTCATAGCACCAAAGTTTGCAATAACTTTGTGCAAGAAAGATGACGTGGTGATCTTAGAGATCGAAAACTTACCTAACAACCTTCATAGATAGGAAGGACTGCAAGGTTTGCACAATAATTCTCTAGCATAATGCAGTGCATTACAAAGTTCATGGAGATTTGCAAAACAAGAAGTGTTATGCAAATCCTCATGTCACAAAGGGATTCACATTTCACACTTCCATGTAAACCTTCACAACTCTTTATTTAAAATCATAGAGATCTCCAAGAAAACTTGTGCAAGACTTCACAAGCTGCATAAAACACAATTATTTGATCTTTAGACTCTTCAAGTTGCACACACCAAAAGGATTGCACAAAAGCAACTATGTGTGCACAAAATAACCCTCCAAGTATGTGTGTAGTCGAAAGGCTGCACAAAACTACTTATTACTAACCTAAGTATGTTTTTGGATGATGCAATACATCTTATGAACCTGAATGCTCTTGAATCACCATCACCCTCACATATAATCTCTATCCTCGTTATCATTGACACTTAAAGATGAGCTTTTCAAACTAGTCGAGGACGATTGAAATAGTGAATTACAAATATCATAGGTGTACCGCACACCATTTTCAAAATATCCAACTAGACAAAGACTTGGTGGTTTTGGATTGTGGTGCACTTTAGGATGATATGTAAAAATAGTAACGCATTTATTAATATCTATCATCATTATCATTGACACTTAATGATGAGCTTTTCAAACTAGTCGAGGACGAATGAAATAGTGAATTACAAATATCATAGGTGTACCTCACACCATTTTCAAAATATCCAACTAGACAAAGACTTGGTGGTTTGGGATTGTGGTGCGTTTTAGGATGATATGTAAAAATAGTAACATATTTATTTAAGTATAAATATATGAAAATAAAATTTACATAATATATTAGAGCGAATGATATTACATCATAAGTTTTTTTTTAATTCTAATTTGTTATCTACTTTTTATGGTTTGTACCAATAAATTGATTTTCTAAAATATGAGCCACTTTATTGTACTTTCACAAAAACAAAAAGTGAATTGAAGGAAATCCATGAACGTATTTTCCATTTAAAGAATCATTTTATGAATTTTCAAGTGCAATGGTTAACTCTCCTCAATTGGGATGAGCATAACCAATTCAAGGACTCAATTATGGAGAAATATGGCAAACTTTCACAAAGCCTCAAGCTTCCATTGGTGTTGATTCAATGATTGTGCACATCATTAAGCAAGTCATGTGTTTGGGTGTCATTCCCATGTTTCATATTACTAATGGAGCTAATGATATTATTATTGTTTGTGTTCTACCTGCTTTAGTGAAGACAAATAAATAAATCAATACTTGATCTGAAAAAAAAATTATCAAATTATTTTGAGCATCGATTTCAAATTGCCATCTTATAAATTTATATCTAACTTAACTTAGTCTAATTTTAAATGTTTCATCTCATAGTTATTAATTTAATTCAATTCATAATCTTTAATCTTGCCCTCTTATAATGCCAACTCGATTATATTATTATGATTACCTATTTACCCAAAAAGAAAACACAAATATGAAATAAAAAATATAATAAAACATTTTAAAATATATAAATCATGATACATTCTACCAAAATTTATAAAACGTGCAATTTAAATCTTCACTAAAAGATAAAATGCATCCATCATACAATAACATTAAATTTCATTGCAAAGACATTTTAATATGGTAATTTACACTTGATTTAGAACAAAACATTACTGTAAAAGAGTTTATTATCAAGCTAAACTCTTATAAAAAGCATCCTTCTATTAGTAAAACACTTTGATCAATTTTGTAGACGACCATTGGTCCTCGGCATGTTGATTCATCCTCTTAAAAATAAAAGGAATTATAACATTAACATAAATATTTGCAATTCTTGAGGGTTGTGGCTTACCGGTAGGGAATTTCCTGAGGGTTGTGGCTTATCGGTAGGTAGTTGGCTTATTATCTAGTGGATCTAATTTTCATTGACTTTGGCTTTCCAATAATTATGACATTTAGGTGGTGGTTGTATAATTAAATCGAAGCTATTAGTTTATAATATTAAAAAATAAATTTTTGGAAAAAACTTTTCAACCAATATTTTGAAGTAATAGAAAATGGATCAATCATCATCAAGATGATAAAAGATGGGTCTTTTGTTATTCTCATAATAAATTTGAACAATAAAAAATGGACTTTTATTGTCTAGATGATAGATCAAAACAATAAAAAATGAATCACTCACTAAAAAATGAAAGATCACATTCGGTAATCTATTTTTTATTGTCTAATCTAACATCTAAACAATAAAAATCTATTTTTTATTATTCAAATCTATCGCAAAAATAACAAAAAAAACCCATCTTTTGTCACCTTGATGACGATTGAGTCTAATCTAACATCTAAACAATAAAAATCCATTTTTTATTATTCAAATATATCACAAAAATAACAAAAAAACCCATCTTTTCTCATCTTGATGACGATTGATCCACTCTTCTATTACCCCCAAAACATTGATTGAAAAGTTTTTTCCAAAAAATTATTTATCAATCTTACCCCCCATTCAGAAGCTTAAAGAATGAAAATAAACATTAAAATAACATAAAGAGGTGCCAAGATGTCGACTTGTGCTGCCAAACGTTCCAGTTATTGATGGTGGTGGTGGCGATTTATTCCGCCTCTTCTTTTTCATTACAGAAGGTGATCCTATGTTTGTATGGTGAGAAGAAAAGACCATGGAGGAAACATTTGAAAATTGAACTACTTGGCGGTTGTTACTGCTGAATCTTCTTACTTTTGTGGGATTGTTCATGGATTGATAGGTCACTGAAGAGGCCACCATAATCAGTAGAAAAACAAACATAAACAGAAATATGGTTGGAGTAGAATTCTTCATGCTTGACATCCTTTGGGTTTTCACTATACTCGACATCTTGTCTGGGTTTGCGTTATATAATGAAATCTGCTTTATGTAAAGTTAATTTCTTTTTTACTACGCATTCGGTGAGGTCTATATCACATTTTATGAACCTTCTAGATGGAGTGGGTACCCATTTTACTCGAGAGTAGTGAAAGGTATCCATTTTACACTGCGTCGATTATTAATTGTGACTTTAAGGCCAAAATCGCCATTGATTAACTGTAACCAGTGGTTTTTGCGCTTTCCAATGGTTGGTTCAAGTCTAAAGTTCTGTCTGCACTTTTCTTTTATCGATCTACGATGTTTATTTTCACAAAGGTGCGTGGGATGTAAAATGGGGCAACAATAGTTTGTTGGAATTTATTTTAAGATGTAAAATCGTGCAACAATAGTTTGTTGAAATCTCTTTTCAGTATAGGGATTCAACGAAGAAGATGCTGGAGGAAGAGGAGGTGGCCCTCAATGTCTTTTCACTTTCAACTGAAACTTTAGGGTTAAGGTTTTTCCCTAGAATAGCATGGCTCTTGGGTGCGAATGGTTATTCAAGCATAGTTGTGCTTCCGTGATAACTCGGGATTATTGGTTGGAAAATTTGGGTTTGTTTTCTGTGCTTGATTGATGCATTTTTATGGCTTTGGTGGTGCATTTTCGTGGCTGCGTTGGTATGCTCTGTGTAAATGAAGGTGGTTTGTGGTGATGTTCGCAAGTAGGGGTTTTATGTTGGGGATTAGTTCATTATTTTTAAGGACGTATTGTTGAGAAAGAGGCTTTTTCTTATTAGTGGTATTTTTCTAAACTGAGAGAAATTAGGGGTATTTTACAACAATTTTTTTGTTTGAAAAAAAAAGAATAAATTTGATTGGATGCAAATCTACAGTTGACACCCATAAAAATAGGAGTAACAATGTAAGTCTTCAGTGTCCAACTGCTTCCCACCCCTCAAAAGCTTCTTCTTAAACAATAGTGGTTGTTTCTTTTAAGATGCAGATATTTTGCAAGCAGTTTTTAAACTTGGGATGGTACATGGGACCGCTCTGCATAAAAATATAGAGGCATCAGTGCCTACCATGGAACTCCTCAATTAAACCTATGTTGTAGGTTGGCTTTGTGAGTTACATGGGTTGCAGCGCAACTACTTGCCTATTTCCTTATTCTTTGTCTCTGATTTTGGCATATTTTCCCTATGGCAATTGGACTAGGCGACCATATCACTAGGGATTGACTCGTGATGGTAGCGATGCAAGCTTTCCTCTGGTTCTATTTCTACTTTCTTGGTCACAACAATGGTGGCATTAGTACTACACTCCCTTGTTTCGTCGGTGACTAGTTTGTTTGGTTTCCCCTTGGAAGGCTTTTGTTTGCCTACCCTAGTTTAGGGTTTGTCGAGGCATTACTCCTTATGGTTTGGTTGTGTTGTGTTTCATTTTCTTGGCCTTTCCTTTCTAGTGAGTGATACGAGGAAAATTTATGTTTATTTTGCTTATTAGGGCTTCCCAACCAAAGTGTTGCATTCTTTGAGACTTGTGGGCTCATTGTAAGATCTTACTATGTAAACCAACACTTTTTTTAGTTTCAAATAGTAAATTTCTTAAAAGTATAATTTAAATTTTATGCTTTATCACAAGCCTTTTACCACTTCCTCTTGGACCTTTATTACTACTTAAGGTTATGTGTCAAAATGTTCCATTGTCATATATATGTGTGTGTTCTATTGTCATATATATATATATATATATATATATATATATATATATATATATATATATATATATATATATATATATATATATATATATATATATATATATATATATATAATGTCACAATTGAGTGGTATTTCCTTTATCAAGACTTGTACTTGGTCTAGTGTGTTGTGAATAACACACTTAAAAAAGGATGTGATAGTCTACTCAATTTCAACACTTAGCATTTGTACCTTTTTTTATGTAACTTGTCTCTTGGAGACAATTTCAACATTAAACATTTGTACATTTTTCATGTAACATGTCTCTTGAAGATTTGAATGAGTTTGCACTATGAAAGCCTCAATGATCTACTACTTGAGCTCATCCCATTTGACTGTTAGTAGCATGCTTGTTGAGATATTGGAAGAGATGTATGTTGACTGTTAGTGGCATGTAGAAGTGATTACTTTCTAGCACTCATTGCACATGATGTGAGATCAAGTATATCTTGGTTGCACAAATGTATCCTTACCCAGTTGTGTAGGATTGACCATGCATCACTGAAGTTTGCAAGAACTTTGTGCTCCAAAGATGATGTGTCAATCTTAGAGATCACAAACTTACCTCACAATCTTGCAAATAAGATGGACTACAAGGTTTACGCAAGACTTCTCCAACATGTGGCACATCGTAGAGTTCACAAAACAAGAAATGCTACACAAATCTTCATGTCACACATGACACTAAAATATGAGATTAACGGTCTTTATTTACGCAAGACTTCTCCAACATGTGGCACATTGCAGAGTTCACAAAACAAGAAATGCTACACAAATCTTCATGTCACACATGACACTAAAATATGAGATTAACGGTCTATATTGAGTCATTTCACAGAAGTTATTACCTTTTAGCTCTCATCACGCATGAGGTGAGATCAAGTATTTCTTGGTTGTGCAGAAGGATTCTTACCCTGTTGCATAGGATTGATCATGCATCACCAAAGTTTGCAATAACTTTGCGCACCAAAGATGATGTATTGCTCTCATAGATCGCAAACTTACCTTGCAACCTTCATAGATAGGATGGACTGCAAGCTCTGTGCAAGACTTCTCGAACATAATGCAATGCATTGCAGAATTTGTGGAGCTTCGAAGAACAAGAAGTGTTATGCAAGTCTTCATGTCACAAAGGGATTCACCTTTCACACTTCTATGCAAAACTCACACTTCCATGCAAAACTTTACAACTTCCCGCTTAAAACTCATAGAAATCAACAAGCAAACTTGTGCAAGAATTCGCAAGTTGCACAAAACACAATTATTTACTCGTTAGACTCTTTAGAGTGTGCACACCAAAAGGGTTTTGCAAAAATAATGTTATGCACACACAAATTGGTAAACAAAACAACCCTCCATAGCTATCTATAGTCAAAAAGTTGCACAAATTTGTTTATTATTGTGTTTTTTAATATTTCAAGATTACTGGGGAACCCGAAAGCTCTTGCATCACCATCATCCTCACATATAATTCCTATCCTCATTATCATTGACACTTTAATAACCAACATGTCAAACTAGTCAAGGATGATTGAAATAGTGAATTACCAATATCATCGATGCACCTCACCATTTTCAAAATCTCCAACTACAGAAAAACTTTGTGTTTTACGATTGGGGTATAAGATATATAAAAATAGTAACACATTTATTTAAGTATAAATATATGAAAATAATATATTGGAGAGCTTTATACATCACAAGTTTCTTAAAAACATATATAGTTTGTTAACTACTTTTTATGTTTTACACCAATAAATTGAGTTTCTAATATGTGAGCCATATTATTGTATTGTTGGAAAAAAACATTAAGTGAATTAAAAGAAATCCATAAAAGCATTTTCTATTTGAAGAATCATTATATGAATTTGCAAGTGTAAGGTTAACTCTCCTCAAGCGGGTGGAGCATAAGTGATTCAAGGACCTAATTATGGAGAAATTTTTCCAGCTTTGACAAAGACTTGAGCCTCCATTGATGTATATTAAGTGGTTGTGCACATCGTTGAGTAATTCAAGCATTTAAGTGTCATTCCTACGCTTCATATTACCAATGCAACGAACAATCTTATCATTGTTTGTGCTCCTCCCCCTCTGATGAATACAAATGAATAAATCAATGCTTGATCTAGGATTTTTTAGTTATTAGATTCTTTTGAACATCGATTTCAAATTACCATCTTGTAAATTTATATTTATAACTAAATCAGATTTTAAATATTTTTTCTTATATTTATTAATTTAATTTACAAGAAGGCCACCTTTCACGAATCTCCCATCACCATTGGGTGAATGCAATACACCATTCATAGATAGTTCAAGGAGGTTGGCAATACTGGGAAGGCTTATGCATTGCCCACCCTACCTCACCGAGGTTGGGACCCTCATGGCAAGGTCCAAAATAAAATTCATACCCTTAGCCTTGGCTAAAAGCATGAGCTAATGAATCATGACTTTCTCTTCCTAAATGCCAAGAATGATGAGGAGGTCAAGGAAAGGGCCATAATCATAGGATTGAGGACTTGCTAAGAGTCAAGCTTATAATATTTTAAATCTTGATCAAGAAATAAATTATAAACAAAATTTTGACGTGCTACCTAATTTGACCTTCAGGGTTTCAAAGGCATCTTCTTGTGTTGTGCCCCAATAGAACGGGCCATCTTTGCACAAGAGCTCCTCTAACAACATCACAATCTTTGCATAGCTCCTTGTGAACTTTCAATAATAGTCGTAATGGCCAAGAAAGCCACAAACATCTTTCGATAAATTATAATATCAACGTGCTAGCTAATTTGAGCTTCAGGGTTTCAAAGGCATCTTCTTGTGTTGCGCCCCAATAAAACGGGCCATCCTTGCACAAGAGCTCCTCTAGCAGCACCACAATCTTTGCATAGCTCCTTATGAACTTTCAATAATAGTTGAATGGTCAAGAAAGGCATGAACGTCTTTCGATAAATTATAATATCGACGTGCTAGCTAATTTGAGATTCAGGGTTTCAAAGGCATCTTCTTGTGCTACACCCCAATAAAACAGGCCATCCTTACATAAGAGCTCCTCTAGTGGCACCGAAATCTTTACATAGCTCCTCATGAACTTTCGATAACAGTCGTAATGACCAAGAAAGCATGAACGCCTTTCTAACACAAACAAGACCTTAGTCTTAAGACTTTAATCCATATGCTTGTTTGCAGGATCAACAACCTGCATTTACTCGAGTGAGATCAAGCGAATGACGTGTATTGAATCAAAGTTTCTATAGAATAAAGTCTTAAGACTAAGGTATGTCTGCACGGTAGACACCTCGGTATAAGGCAATCACTTGGGTGATGATTGATATTTTTCATATCTTGGCGCCAACTAGAGTAATCAACGCACATCTTACGTCCGCTGGCAGATGGTTATCTAGCCCTATGAAACACAATGGGCCCCATGGAAACTTTGATTCAATACGCGTCGCTCGATTGATCTCGCCCGAGTAAACGCAAGGTGTTGATCCTGCAAACAAGCACATGGTTTAAGTCAAGGCTCGAAGACATATAAGACTTAGGATAAAGTCTCAATACTAAGGTCTTTATGAATGTCAAATTCAAGTCCCGTGAAACACAGTGGGTCCCTTAGAAACTTTGATTTAATACGTGTTGTTCGATTGATCTCCCCTAAATAAATGCGGGTCATTAATCTTGCAACCATGCACGCAGGTCATCTTGACTATATCCTTATATTATGGATTGGGATGAGTCGGTGTGTATGTTGTTTGATTGAATACAATATAGGAAAAACACAACCACGAAATAAGAAGTTTTCGCATGAGAACCTAGACCAGAATAGTTTAGTGACGGTATATAATATTCAACCAAACAACATACACACAGAGTCATCCCAATCTATAATATAAGGACACATTCAAGATACAAAATGTAATTATCAAAAATGTATTTAACAAAGATACATGCTTTAAGATTCAAAACCATTTCAATAAGATTCCAAGAGGAGTTTATATGATGATTACATGTTTACTAGTGCCTTACAAAATAGTAAATGTCAAGATCAAATCTGCAGGTTAAAATGTCAAAGGACAAATGTTGGCAGATTTAAGAGAAATCATAATATTATGATTACAATTGTAATATCATGACTTGTAAGTCAATATCACGATTCACGAAGTTACGATATTGCGACTTAATAATTAAACACTCGAACCTTAACCAAACCTATTTTCCCTGCAAAATTGTGATTAGGGCATAAATGTTACTTGGTTACTAAAATAGTTCTAAGATTTAAAGTGTTACCTCATAGCACCATTTAGACTATGACCCGAGGCAAAGTAAGGGTTATTACATCGACTTGGGACTGGAACTAAATTATTGAATATAACATGCAAGGATTAAGAGAAGGACAATCACATTACTTTTATAAACTAGTGATGAGATTAAATCAACAATATAGAATTAAAAAGTCAACATTAATAATAGGTTAAGCATATATACACTTGTATTGTCCATACTTGCTCTTTTTTATCATTCAAATCGAAGGCATCATATATAATAGAATAAAGACACATTGTTTATAAATCAATTGTTACTAATATCAAATGCATTGAGTCACACAATCATCCATTACAAACATAAGTAAACTCCATTGATAATAGAAAATAGAGTTTTTTACTGCTCTCATAATAAAAATAGATGATAGTGTAATCCAAAATATTGTTAGCAAATCTTGAGCTTAACCCCCTTTCAGAAACTTACAAGAATGAAAAGAACCATTAAAACCACATAAAGACGTGAATAATCTACATGAACCTGCAGAGATGATGCCCCATTTCTTCGAGGTCGACTTGTACCGCCACAAATTCCGCATATTGATGGTGGCGGCGGCGGCGACTTCTTCTTCTTCTTCCTTACAGAAGGTGATCCTATGGGTGTATGATGAGAAGAAAAGACCACAGAGGAAACATTTGAAAATTGAACTTCTTGGCTATTGTTAGTGGGACTGCTGAATATTCGTACTTCTGTGGTATTCTTCATGGACTGACAGGTCACTGAAGAGGCCAGAATAATCAGAAGAAAAATAAACATAAACAAAAATATGCTCGTAGCAGAATTCTTCTTCATGCTTAACATCTTTTGGGTTTTCACTATAATTGACAGTGTGTCTGGTTGTGTGTGTAATATGATATTCTCTTCCTTTAAAAAGTTTAATTACTTGCTTACTACGCATACAGTGATGGAATGGATACTTGAGGGTAGTGGAAGGTATCTCCCATCCATTAAATTGCAACTTTACAGCCAATGTTGCCTTTAAATAATATAAATAATTGTACCGAGTGGTTTCTGCGCTTTCCAATGGTTGGTTCATGTCATGTCTAAAATTCTGCCACCATTTCTTTCTTTTATCGATCCACGCGGTTTCTTTTTCAATAAGGCGCGTGGACGGAAATTTCGTGGAACAATAGTTTGTTCAAATTTCTTTTAAACTATAAAATGTTAAAAAAATAGTAATTCACAAAAGGAGGAGGAAGTGGAGGGGGCGTTCCACGTCCTTGTCTTGCATGCTATTAAGGAAGTTGTGGGACAGGGCTTTGTGGAGATGAAATTGCAATCCCAGCTACCTCCCGCTGTCGGATGCCATCACTGGACTTGAGGGCCCTTTAGTCCTCACCGGCGTTGGTCGTGGCAGCTCTACATGGCAAGAAATCCCAGGGCTTGGATTTGGTAGTTAAGATGCTCTCACAGCTCTTTGGAGCGCATCAGACGACAAGTGGCATCGGCACCCATGCGGGCTCGTTTGGATAGTATGAGAGCGACCCCTGGCCTGGGGGCATTTCAGTTTGAAATGGGTGGGAAAGTCAAAGACGGAGGTGGAAATCCACATTGTCACGGGGGATTGATGTGGGAGCTAGGGTTGTCGAGGAGGGACAAACTTCTATTCCCGTGAATACTGTGGTGGCTGGTGGTCCTTCCGAGTGTGGGGGTAAGGAGCATGGCGACGGCACATTGGTGGTTGAGGGTTCTTTCTAGGCTATGGATTTCGTGTGGTTGTGGGTTTGATGTGTCACTGCAGGTGTTTTGGGGGTGTTTTCGTGTTTTGGGTTTGGTGGGTCTTTAGTTTTTTTGTTGTATTAATGTTGGTTCTTTTGCAAGTCTTTGGCTCTTTTTTGGTTGTCTTCATCGTGTGACGGGTTTGTAATCTTGTTTTTTCGATTTATAAAATGGGTGAGGGACTCTCCAACCCTCTTTACCTAGCCAAAAAAAATTGTAGAAAAAGTAAGGAGTTTTATGAAAGATAGAAAACGGTTTTTGGGACATGTAATTTAGTGATTGTTTTAGAATTATTTATACGACTCTAAAATCTTAATTGGTTGAAAGAATTAGTCGATGACAATTTAATGTACCATGATCTTTATGTCAATAGAGGTGGTGTGATAATGGAAGTGGTCCTCCTATGAATATAATGGTTATTGTTTGAGATAAATATGTTTACTTGCTCAACCTCCCCTCTTCTTTTGTGGCTTTTAAAATGCAAAAAAATCTCTTACAAGTTTTTTAAAAATGTCTTATGGGTTCATTGGTAAAGTATGTTTGCATACCATCCACCAAGGTACAAATCCCATGAAATACAAAAAAAAATGACATTGAGTTTGAGTCCCAAAAGAATTTGACAAAATGGATAACTGTCAATCATTGACACTAAGCTGAAAAATATTGCATATTCGTGCATCCAATTTCAACAGCTGAAAGTTTCTCAAATGTAGGATGTTTATCCTTCAATCAAAAAAAAATTCCTTACTACATGAAGTCAAATATGCTTAATATGTATCTTGGAATTGACTCTAAAACCTTAAATATCGTATATATTAAATTAAATTAATTTTAAAAATTAATAATTATAATAAAACTGAAGAAGATAATACATTATTCTAATATATAAACAAAGTATCAAATACATCTTCAAAAAATAAAGATAAAAAGAAAAAAAAATTAATAAGAAACAACTATTATAATATTTAAAGATGATAGATATTTTAAAATCAATAAAATGTTAATTGTCCTATAAATCTGGACCAAAGTACCTAAATTATACTCTCTTACAATTTCAATAACCCATTGTATAAAAATATAAACTGAGTGTCCTCAAATTATACACAAATTTCTTAACATTAAATTTACATTTCTTTTTATATTTGACTTTGTAAAATGAACATTATAAATGTAAAAGAATAGTGTTTTTCATAATTGACTTTCTAAAATGAAAATTGAAAATAAAAAAGCATAAATTTTTTCATAATTGACTTTCTAAAATGACTGGACTTGTTTGTGTTCCAAATTGTTGTAAATACCTCTCAAAGATTCACATCAACTAATTTTAGGAAAAATCCAAACACTCCCTACTCTCAAATAAAGCCCAAAATAACCCTTTATATCATAAAACAAAAACTTTAAACCAAAAAAATCTTACTAAAAATAAGAAACAAACCCATCACACCATTATTGATAATCAATTTTTTTACTTACGTTGTAGCTGTGGGTGCTAATGGAATGGTTTAGTTAATTGTAGGAGATGTTCCATCTTTTGGGAAACTTGAAACCAGAATTTACCTGTTAATATAAAATTGGGGGTTAAAACATTATACAAAATAAATTAAGAATAAAGTTACGAAGATTTAACATTAGTACAATCGATGTGGACTATTGGCAAACCATGGCACTGGATGAGCTTCCTACTGTGACAGTACGAATCGGCTTCAACCATACATTTCTGTTTAATAAAGCACATTGTTCTGCCTGCAATTTGGGTATATGGGTAAGCTCTGTGCAAATATGTAAGTTGTTTCACCAAATTCTGAAAATATTAGCAATGACAAAATTGTGAAAGGGGTTGCAAGTTTTGCCAAGCCACATAAAGCAAGGGGAGGGTGGTGTTGGAAGAAACTGCAATGTGTATGGCCTGTATACAATTTTTTTTTTAATCTTCCCTTTGCTTAGAGCTAAGGTTTGAAGGGTATCCATCCTGCAATCTCATCCATACAGACTTCACCTTTAGTGCCTGTTGGGGACAGTGACTGTAGTGTGAGCAAAGGGAGCTCCCTGGTAGCTGGGATTCAAGCTCGGAAGATATTAAGAAGCCTGCCCAGGTCCCATACATTGAGACCTGAGCATCACCGGCTCAAAAGCAAAACAAAAATCAAATCTATTAGCATTAAACTCCTATTTGAAAATATGGTTCTGTTAAGTTCATTTAGAGTTTGATGTGATATTTCAAGACTGTTCCAACCAAAGCCATAGTAGTTCTATTGGATATTTACCTTAAGAGGAATAATTTCATGCGATTTTTTTTTTATGTAGTGAATGCCATCCAAGCTGTGCCTTGACTATCACAAGCCAAAACCCAAATGTTAAGTTGTTTTCCGGTCAGTAGAGTATGTAAGGCTTAAAGACTATAAATGTTTGTGGATATTGTAAGGCTACACACAAGGTTGTGGCACCCATGCAACTGTGTGGATATTAAGGTGGATCTTATCAGCCACTGCTCAACCAGCTTGAATTCTTTGTTTTCCAAGTGACCAGAGGTGGATGCTGAGGGTGAACATTGCAAAATTTTAATTAACAGATAACAATACATTTAAAAGAAAAAAAAACAAGAAGAATCTTACCTGAGCTTTATTTTTTAGGCCACAGCTATCATACAAAGGATGGACTAGATGTTTTCCATGTCCTAGATGATGCAATCGCAGTTAGGGGTCTCAATGAAGAGATGCCTCAGACCACACAACCTTCAGAATTACACAACGGAAATAATGCAATTAAATGCAGCAACAAAACATGAGTTTGTTATTTAATTTCAGCAACAGAAAATTATAGCTTGTGCACACAATTACAACACCGCAATCTTGAATGAGTTATGCCACTCTAGATGCTCAGATCTTTGCCTACTAACTCACGGTCTTTGTGAGTATAGCTATCTATAAGAATACTCACTACTTGGCTCAAGCCTATGGACTTGTTTATATAGGCACAAGACCCGCCTACTTACAATAATATTCAGCAACCCACTATCATCATTAAATATTTGCAACACATCACTGTGCGCCACAATCATTAAATATTCATTACAATTCCAATGCAGCAAAACACATCACAGCATAAGGCATCATGGCAAAGCAGATCACAAAGTGACATTAAATGAAACCGCAACAACCTTCCATGACTCAAGGAATTAAATGCAAACAATTAGGAACTATAATGGCTCTTTACCCATAACACATTACAAGAACATAAGCACCCAGATCAAGCTGCACACAAGACACGTTATGCTGAGATCACAACTCGAAAGGTTAAGTCACAACGATTTGCAAACATAACTCATGCGTATGAATCAATTTGCAAGGTTTTGCGCACAATCCACCCACTCACACTGCTGCACATCAACATCCTGCATAAGATGTTGCAAGCAAACAAAACAAAACAATCCACCCATTCACTCCTCATTCTCTCTGCACAGAACAAAACGAAGACCTTCAAAAATGAACATGAACAAAGCTTTGCAAGTTGAGCCGAACTGACCCAAACTATGCACACCATCAAAGCTGCGCAAAAGAACAAACAACAAATGCATGTACACAACGGCTACTCAAAACATCACAAAGGACTGAGGTGCACATAAAGGCAGCACAAAACAACAAAAATAATTTTGTCCACAAATTAGGCCTTGTGCAAAACTGCAAAGTGCTTTTTCTTGACTAAGAGTTTTTGGTTGATGTAGGATTACAAGTTAACCCATATGCTCCTGCATCACGAAATGTTCAAAATACTGCTCAAATATTTTAAGAAAAACAATTTCTATGTTGTAGATTTTTCTGAAATGTATATTACTGTAAGATTTGAATGGTAGAGTATAGGGGGATCCCAAAAAGTTCTTGTGGCATAGAAGTTCTCTCTCCAAGCCCTGCTGAGAAAGTCACAACGGCCCCCTCCATAGGACCATTTCCTAAATTAACTTGAGGCCCAAAAAAATCTTGTGGAATAGGAGTTTTCTTTACAGGATCTGCTGAGAAAGTCACAACCGTCCCCTCCATGGTACCATTGCCTGAATTGACTTGGAGCTCAAAAAACTTCTCGTGGCATAAGAGTTTTCTCTGCAGGACCTGTTGAGAAAGTCACAACAGCACCCCTCCATATCACCATGGCCTAAATTGACCTTAAGGAAAGGGTTCCCTGCTTGTATTCTTACAAAACAGGGGCAGCAAGTTATAGAATCTATTCTTTAAAATTATGAAGCAGCAACTGTTTAGAAAGGGTAACTTGAACAGGGGGTAGGTGGCACTCACTGGCAGCACATGAAGAGAGATTTTAGAATTTCTTTTTGTTAAGTCACAACAATCAAACAATATAACTACAGGTAAATTAAGTTTATTTTTTTATTTTGTTTAAAAAAAATTAAGGAATTATCATTTTGATAGAAACCCCAAAAATGGTATATCAAAGCAGAAACATTTACAAACTGTTGAAGCATTAACTACAGATCTAATCTCAGTACTTGCGCAGAAAATTTCAATATTCCCCTACATAGGATCACCAGGGAAGCTGAGCTCAAAACGCTGCATTTAAGTTTTAGAAATACAAAGCAAGGTTCCCATGGAAGGAGCTCCTGTGACAATGTTTTTGGGCCAGGAGGTTCTATGTAAAAAAACAAATATAACTGTTTACAATGGAAAACTGCCAAGAACCTTCTCTGAAATGGGGAGCAGACAATTGTTTAGATGTAAACCATTTACCCTACAAAACTGGAAGAAAAGAACCTTCCCTGAATTAGCGAGATAATTTCTGAGGGGATTGGTAGCAAAGGGGAAGGATATTTGCAGTACCCTCTGAGAAGAAAAGAAAAAAATAATAATACTATTAATCTCTACAAATAATAAAAGTAGGTCAATAAAACTGAAGTAAAAAACAAATAAGAGTAATTAGGGGAAACAATCAAAGTGTTTCCAGCTAACCCAAAATAATAATAATAATAATAATAATAATAAAAAAAAGCTATGTAAGACAAATTTGTGCCAAATAACACACATATACATGTAAAATTATGCCAGTTCGTTTTCTGCTTCCGACAATCCTGGAACGTAAGGAGAAAACATAATCTTTAAATCATTTTACAGATAAAAGGATCCTACATTTTCCAAGCAGGGCTGAGTAAATTCTAGATCGAACCCTCCATGGAACCACTAGGCAAGTCCATTACAGAAACAAGTCAGACTTAAAAATAACCATAACCACTGTAAAATGTCCCTGCGTAAACATTTCGAATACAAACCAAGCAAGCATATACACAAACCCCATATCACTGGCAATTTCTGGGATTTAATTCTAAGAAAACAAAAACCAGGGGCCGATCCTTGATGGGGTTCAAACAGTGCTCACGTATGCAGAAGTAAAATACAGATAAACCTAGGTTCGAACCCTTTCAAGAGCTGAAAACAATGAACAGAAATGATATGCAAGATATAACCAGAAGCAGAGCCTGCAGAGATATAATGAGTGGGGCACCCATATTCTTATAATTATCAGACGATCCGTCGTCTGTTCTGCTGCGAGACCTGGGTATCACTGTCCCTACTCCTCTGCTTGGAACTTTTGTTGCAGGTGTAGCCGTTGAAGATCCACGAGGAAAAGAGATAGAAGTCGCCTTTGAAACATTGGAGAATTTAAGCCCATCTACTCCTTCACAGAGGGCGGTGTTATTATTATTGGGTTTGCTGCATGTTCCTTCTGTGGGTTTCTCGGTAGCTGCTGAGAAAGTGACCATTATCAAAACATTAATAAACAGCAGTGTCTGAGGAAAACCAGAAGCCTTTAAGCCTGCCATGATTACCAAGCCTTTTGTTTATGTGCAGAAGAACAAATAGATGAAATCGCCCTTCTGTCTTATTCTCATGAGCTGTGAAAGCATAAAATCTCTGATAAAATCACACATTTGGTTGGATAGAATTTAGTGGCCAATAGGCCCTGAAGCCAGTTGTGATCAACTGGGTAAACAGGTGGGTTTCAAGTTCAATGTAAAAGTTTAAAATCTGTTTATCCATAAGGTTCACAATTGGCAACACTCAGCCTTCCCCTCAAAAAACTTAAAAGAAGCTTATGAAGGGAACTCAAATATCCACCCTGTAAAAAAGGAAACAGGGTTACCTTGGCAATTTTCAGGGAAATAAAGATTTCAATTTTGGTATCTTGTCGATTAGTTTTGTTCTTGGGTTTTATAAGTTCATTTGTTTCGTGGACGTTATTAAAAACTTTCATTCATTCATTTTTAACGAGGATAAAGCATACATCTTCTCACACCAAATACAGATTACCACAACACAAAATTATAAAAATTGTTGGAAACAATAAATTGTAGTTAATAATTCAATGAAATGCAAGAGTTTTTATGTAATATTAAACTTTCTAAAAAAATTATTTAATTTTTATAATTTTTAGATCTGAAAAAAACTTTGATAATTATTTATTTATCATGTTATTGGCTGACATGACAATTTTTCATATTCTTTTGTTCTGATTTCTAACACAAAAATTTCAATGATGACATGTGTACAATAACAATAATTACTAGCATTAAACAAGTCGCTTTTGGCTCCTTACATAAATCATCAAATTTTTTTTTAAAAACAAAATTCTTAATGATAACATGTGTTCAATAACATTAACTATTAGCATTAAAATAGGGATAACTCAAGTCTTAATTAAAGACAATAATTTTTAGTTACTAAATTATTGCACTAACATCCTCCCCCAAAATTAAGGGCTTGACACTTAGTAGAATATAATCAAGACTCAGTGTTCTATTTATTATTTAAGAATATTATTCTTTAACTCATATTAAGCACATTTTTTTTAAACTTAGAGGTATCCCTGATCCCAATTGGGACACTGCGACTCCACCCAACAACCTTCATTGGGATGAGGAGAGGCGATACTAATCCTTTGGGCGTTGCCGATGGGACCTACATGCACCGATATTTAATTAATTAAATATAGACATTATTTTTATTTTTATTCTTATTAGTCCCGAAGGGATAATTATAGTCTTCAATTCGCTTTAACTTTCGATTAAACTCTACTTTGTTCACCAATCAAAATTCGTTTATCTTTTATATATTACAATATTTAAAAAATTCTAATAGTTAAATTGCATATTTATTAACAAAAATTATTAAAAAGATCATTTAACAAGATTTTGATTGGTGAAAATCGTTGGGATGTTATTAACGTGGGAATTAATGGCATCATAAAGAGTAAAATTGATAATTATTGCCAATGATTGATGCGAGAATATCTCAACAGAATACTATTATAGTTATTGTTGTTAATTAAGAGTTTATTGTAGATATTTACGTACTTAACTGACAACAATTACATAAATTTGTGGGTGTTAGGTTTCCCACAGGGTTTAAGCACATGAATTTTATTTAGACAAATTAATTGGAAGGAGAATCGATTTTCACTTATGAGAACAAATTTTCTAAAGCTGTGCAGAGTTCGAAGGAGACCGAGAAGCTCTGCTAAATCCATTTTGCTTAGTCAACTCCCACCATGTTGAAAAGCAAGGGTAAATCCATCACTCACCATTTCTAAGGTAGGATATGCCCCATCCTATGCTAAAAATTCAATTTTGGGGATAATTTTATTTTCATTTTATTTCAAATTATGCCATATTTTCCTTTTTCTCTGGTGAATTTATTGATGGATTGGCTTCTTTTGGGCTTTTACAGGTATAAAATGATGGGCTTTGGAAAAGTTGTGAAGAGTTTCAAGGTTTTCTCTGAAGGAGGCCTTTCCTGGCTGACAATACATGCAACAATATCATCTTTCACTGGGGAAAGTTTCCCTAAAAGAGGCAAATGCAGAGAAGGAAATTATGGCGACACTAGTAAAGACGATACTATCACCAGTATTGTCAAGAAAGTTGTTGCTACAGTTGCTTCTCCTTCTGCTAATGCGTTGGTCAAGGATTCGACTCCTATTGTTGGGAGATTAACAGGGTCGACTCCTACTATTGACATGAAGTTCAAAGGTTTGACTACTGTTACGTTCATGAAAAACTCTATGATGGGACTTGGTGCATGGCGCTGTATTGATAAGCGAAACATTAGTTTTCAAATTATGATGCTTATCCCCATAATTGATGGTGGAAACTCCTCTCTTTGTCCTCAAAATTGGCAGCTATGTCTATCTCAAATTCTCTCTCTCTCTCTCTCTCTCTCTCTCTCTCTCTCTCTCTCTCTCTCTCTCTATATATATATATATATATATATATATATATATATATATATATATTTTTTTTTTTTTTTTTTTTTTTCGGGGGGTGGGGGGGGAGTGGTGGAGACAACATAGTAAAAACTTTGAATTCAACTTTGTCGAACTGACTAACAAACATAACAAACTTCATCCATTTGGAAATCATTCAACATGTATATGTAAATTCTAAAATAGATAAAACACATTGGATTTTTTTGATCTATAGTAACGATTTTAATTATTTTTCACAACTATTGGATCTATCTGGGTTGAAAACTTCCATGCGAAAAGAAAGAAAATATTTATTGCCCATAAAACATGCAAAGTGGCATGTTGTGAGCATGAACACTGGAAGGTTTATCAAGTGTGTTACAGTCGGAGATGGAGCTGTGGAGAAGACATGTCTGCTCATTTCCTACACAAGCAATAGATCACACATAACATTATTATCTTTAGTTATTTTTTTAAAAGCTAGTTCTTTTAAAGTATTAGAACTTAGGTTATTTTGGTTTTAAGTACATCACCTTGCAACTAGATCAAAATGTATTGGATAACAACATCAATAATCTTTGTAGAATATACCTATTTGACAATATGCACAATCCCATGCATATCCATTTTTTTTCATGTTGTAACATAAATAATCTTTCTACCATATCCTCTTTCTTGACATAGAATAAATCACCTAGGCTAGGTTAATGATAGTCACTTTTTTTTATTGTGTTTGTCAACTCTGATAATAGGATCCAAGGTGTATTTCTCCTACTTTGTGGTGTTTCACATTGGAACAATATTACATGTTATGATAACAGAGAATCTAGCTTTAGAGAAGTGTTATTAAATTGTGTGTGGTTAATGACCAACAGTTTTCAAATTGCAAGTCATCTACTTCATAGAAATGTCTTTTTTTTCCTTGAAGAGGCAATTTGTTCCTTTTGATGTATATTACATTGTGCTCTTGAATATTATTTTTAAAACATGATAGAACTGGTCAAATAAACTTGATAATACTCATGAATATAGGGAGATCTTTGCAAAAAGGAGGACGCAGAGAAGGTTTTCTCTTTGGATAAGTAGATTAGTTGGTTATTCTTCTCTTATCCTTCATTTTAGTGAGTAAATTAAATGCAACTATTTTTTAATCCATGCAATTCCTATGTTATGTTTTTCTTTGAAATTGGGATAAAATGATGCAAAATCAATTCTCCTTTATATAACATTAGAATAGTTTACAAGTTGCTGAAATATTATTGGTATCTATCTTTATCTACTATAAAATCTTTTGATTTCTTTCAAAAAACCTTATAAAAAGTAATTTTTGTCACCTTATTTGGAGTTTAAATTATTTTTCTATGCTACAAATTTGATGTTGTGATTCATTTTGTTGGTTTTAAAGCTATTGGTGAAATTTTAGAAAAGCCATTACAATATTACAACAACAATCTAATTGGCACATTGAACCTATTTGATGTAATGACAAGACATGGCTGCAAAAAGCCTAGTTATTCGAAACCTTGTTGTTTGTCATGATTGGACTATTTTTACCATGTGATCTTAAACCATGCCTAGTACAAAGTTGTAATATCAAGGTGTTGCTAGAGTTATTTTACCCTAGCAAATATAATTTAAATGCATTATTCTATCTCATTTTGCAGAGTCTCATCTCTTGTCGTATTGATTGTCTAATTTTAAAACCAAGTTAAATAGAGGTTTTTTGTTTGAATTTTAGATTGTACCTCCAATAGGTAACGTACATGAATGGTTAATATACAATTATTTTCTTGCCATATCTTATTTATGATGATAAGGAACTCTAAAGTCTTCTCAATGCATCATGTTTTCAAAACCTTGCTCAATTGTGTTTCATAATAGCAATGTATAGAAACTAAAATGTCTTTTAAACTGAGATACATCTTGAGTTTATGTTGATTGATCATTTGGATTATGTGAATGTTGCTTTAGTTTGAGATTTTAGATAGATTAGATTCTCAAGGTGGCACTTCTATTTGTGCATGTTGAGACATCTTGAGGGTTCCTTATTTAAATGGGCAATGCAATGTACCATTTCAAAGAGTATTTTTGATATAAGGGACCCTAGATAAAGATAATTAAAAAATGACTTCATGTGACAAAATTGCATTTGCAGGATTAGGAAATACCCTGATTGAAAAATATTTTAAAAAATTAGTGAAAGCAAACTTTTTTGAGTTTCATGAATAAATTAAAAATAATAATTTTGTTGAAAATTTACTAGGCAGACCATGGCAAAAGAACAAGGTTGTATAAAAGGAGGTATTCTTGATATAAGGGACTCTAGATAGAGATAATTGAACACTAAGCTTCATGTGACAAAAAATTGCATTTGCATGGAAGGAAATAACCTAATTGAAAAATAGTTAAAAAGCAGTAGTGGAAGCAAATTTTTTTGAGTTTCATGAACAAATTGAAACAAAAAAAACAATTATGTAAAAAAATCACTAAGTAGGGTATGATAAAACATATATGTAGAAAAGGATTCCTATATTGGCATTTTAGACAAAACAAAAGATGATGACATGCCAAATAGAACAAAATCCAATTTATGCAAGGAAGAGGGTTGGAACTGATACATAGAAGAAGTTAAGAAGTTGGAAGGCCCCTTTTTTCTTGCAATTTCTACTTTCGGGCCATAGGAAGGACAAAAACCTTTTTAGCTTTGAAGTCAAAATGATTGGTGACTTTGGCTACACTAGAATGTCTAAGAACACGATTGGATAATACTAAAGGAGTTATTTCTTGCATTAGAATACAGTGGACCAGAACTTTAAGATGGTTAGAGTAGATGGTCAGCCAAAATCCTTTTTTACTATAAAATATTGATGTTGCATATTTTGAGACAAAGATGCAACTCCTACTGGGAGTGACATAAATTAGCATAAGACTCAATGAATTGTTGGGACATTCTTTTAGGTCCTTACATATGTAATCTATGCTTAGTAGAGCCAACAAAAACTAGTTAGATGCCATCTCTCGCCATCATTGGCCTACTTGTAGCCATTACAAGGTTACCTGTGGGTTTCTAAAATTATAATAATTGGTTGAGGTCATAGTACCTTTTCAGTAAAAATGAGCCAGATCAAAGTGAAGGATATAAACACTTTTTCCTACACTTAGATATTGGGGAGTAAGATTGATTTCCCACTTATTTCACTGTCAAAGTTTCTGATTTGCATTTGTTAGATGGTTGGGAAATGGCTTTGAAAGACTCCAAATTTATTAAGAAAGGTGTGTTGTTGTTCCTAAAACTATATGTTTGACCTCTAAGACCTATGTTTATGCCATAGGGAAATCCTACCTTGTTTGATTGCAAGTTTCCTACATTTAACCAAAATAATGCAACATAGATTCAAAGCAAGTTTTTAACAAACTTTGTATTCCATATTTTATCATAGGCATATGTATTTAAAATGTGCCAAAAAGCTCTATGTTTACTTAGCTGCTTGTATGACATGTAAATATGGTCATTAATGATGAAACAAAGTGTATGCCTGTGCATGAGTCTCAATAAGTACACTAAACTCCAGGTTAATGGCCATAAGTTGATACAATGGACATTGTCTTTTTATGGATACCAATATGTTATTTTATGTGAATCATGCCCTGGTTAATAATGAAGTATTCAGGATCCCAAATAAAGTCAGTAAAGGCATATAACGGGCCTTATGAATTTGGCTTTATTATATGCTCACTACTCAGGTCATGTAAGATGTTGATTTTATCTATTGAAATCTTGGGTTATGATTGTTTGATGAGCCATTTATTTAAGTGAAGGGAAGAGCCTGATGGCTAACATCAACACTCAAAATCCATGAAATGATGATATTGCTTATTTTATTGGTTACAAAGAGACTAGTGGATGGTTATGTCTACAAATGTAATGGTAATTACCAGATAAAGAGTGTTCTAAAGTACAATAGGGACAACATTCAACCTTGGTACGCTACCTTGTTACATAGAATTGAAGTCTATTGAATGTTGCAGCTTGCATATAGCCTTCACTTCATCAAGAGGTGATTAGCTTCATTTGTTAATCAATGGAAATAAATCTATAGGCAACTATTAGAAAATACATAAAGACCAAGCAAGGAATCATTTGAGAAACATGATGATACGGTGTCTAGTGAGAAGTCAAATTGGGAAAACATCCCTGAATTCCTGCAATACAAGGAAAGCTCAAAAAAACATAAAATCAAATAGACGCAGTGTTCAAACCCTTATTTGATCAAGACAATGATGTATTCCTCAATGGTGTATGACTTTTACTACTGCCTCGATAAGGCCATCATCATATATAGAATTATAATCAAACTACAGACCAACTTTTAGATCCATATGTTGATTTGGTTACGTACAAAAAGAAAGAAGTAGACAAACAAGTTCAAAACTAGTTGAAATTTTTTAATACAACCTTCTAATTCTCCCTTTGTTGCATGCGTTCTCATACTTAAAAATAAAGATGATACAATGATAATGGGCAACCTTATAATTCTCCCTTTGTTGCACAAATTCTCATACTTAAAAAGTAAAAATGAGACATTGATAATGTTTATAGATTATAGATCCCTAAACAATGTTATCATAAGAAACAATTACCTATTACCTCAAATACATAAATCTAATAGACAGTCTTAAGGTAGCTACAAATTTCTCTAATATAGAATTCAGAAGTGTAGGTGGATAACTAGGAAAGAATAGTTATTCTTTACATAAATTAATGATGGTGAAAACTATATACAAGGCAAACATATAATATAACATTTAGAGCAATAACACTATCATAAATAAGACTAACAAATAATGGTAATGGGAAGATTCTCATAATGCACATCGACAACATACAAAATTTCTAGAAAGCACAAATTAGTAAATTTTATGGAGAGAGCTCTTTAAGTCATCAACCCTAGTGTTCATATAGGTTTGGGCAGGCTATGATAGTCATGTTGGCTGAAAGAAACTAAGAAGATAAATCACACATTTAAATTTGAAAAAAACCTATGTACATCATTTGACATTTAATTATTTCCATATACTCATAAATGTCTTGTTTGTATCATTCATTCAAAAAGTATAAAAAAATATTGAATTACCTACCTACATCTATCCTCCCTATGAGACTAGTCAACATCCTGATTGAAACTACTCTAGTACTAGGACGAGGCTGGCCCAAAAGATGATGCAAAGACAAAAGAAAGAAAAGAAATCATATTAATGTCCATAAATGACCAAAATTAGGTCAATGGGACTAAATGATACAACCATTAGCAATAGAAATTTCTAGGAAGAGATAATCCTAGAGGTGAACCAAAGAAATTAACAAGGTCAACCACCAATACTGAAGGTATAGGATAAAAGATGAAGATGGGTTACTAGGGGGATTACAGAGTTGATTCCCTAAAACAATTGAAGTTGAATTTATGGGAGAATCAAGTGCTAGCATTAATACTATACTATGTGTCTTCTAAAATTGCTTATTATTCTACTAAAGTCTTTGTACAACTCATATTTCCTTCCCTATGATTTTGAATATCGCTAGCTGATCATGCCACACCAGAACCTTGGAAGTCTAATTTTCCACATTTTTTTCCAACTGTGTGGCTTGGGACTTCCATTCATTCAATTTTTTATCATAGCCACTTGTTTATCAAAATCAATGGCTTCTATTTTGGCCACACTAGATTTAGTTTATAGTTCATTCACTTTACCCCCTTAAATTATCTTCTGATTCCCAGATTATGTCCAATAGTTCCAATCCATCCTACCAATACTTTTCAGCCCTTTTTTTGGGTACGTCACATGGTTCATTGTTGATTGAATGACTGGATGATGAACATCCTTTGATGGAAATGTTTTGAACAAATTAGGAATAGTTTCATTGTTCCATTGATTAGCCTTATTTGTGTTGATAAGCACATACATACTATAATTCGAGTGTGGAGTTCTTTGTAATGGAACATTGACACCATGATGTCTGGTGCATTTGGTTGAACATATGAGTCGTCAAATACTAATCCTAAACAATAATATTAGCATTAACAGTATAAACTTGAATTGTTTTTATAGAGAATTGATTTATTGGAGAGGAAATGCAGTTGTAACTTGTAATTATGACATATGTAGAGTCAAATTTGTTAGAGAGACAACATTACTACTTGAAAAAGATTCATGTTGATATTCTGATGGATTGTTAACTCGACCTTTGCTATTGTGCTCTTCAGGTGTGCAAACTATTTCTTGAATCAACCAATAATACTAGAAGAATTAGTCAATGACATCATTATCATTCAAACATTTTAGAATGAAAGCTTCTGCATGCACAAGTTCTATCCAGTTCCTTTTGTAGTTTTGTTTCAAATTATGAGCTGGTTTGAACTTTACATGACCATATCTATAGATAACTTCACAAGATTACTATAATACCAATTATGCCTTAGATAGATGATTTTGCTCTCTGTGTGAATTCTTTGAGCATATGTGGGTGATAAGTATTCACCGATAAATAAGCTTCCCCA
This sequence comes from Torreya grandis, assembly GCA_037957365.1. Classification (NCBI taxonomy): domain Eukaryota; kingdom Viridiplantae; phylum Streptophyta; class Pinopsida; order Cupressales; family Taxaceae; genus Torreya; species Torreya grandis. The sequence continues at coordinate 4,778,722 of JARHVA010000060.1, read as the reverse complement.
TATCCTCTTTTGAAATTGTTAGCCTCTCAATTTCCATCTTGGTGGCTCTCACTCCACAATTTTCAATCCCTTGAAATATTTATCAGCCAAACCCTATGACGTAAGGCCAACCTAAATTATTTCTATCAACATTACTTCTTCTTCAGTTGGGCAATCCTTTGGTTCAAAAGATAATAAAAGCACTTAGGTATCTCTTATACTTTGAACTTTGCAATGAAAGATCATAGTTTGATCATATTATTTGGAGATGATGATCAATTTCAATTAATGCATTATTTCTTGTAGGAAAAACGAATGGACAAACTGCACTTTCCTCCTAATTTTTGTTGATTTTACTGTAAATTTTTTATTGTTAATTTATTCATTGAATTATTGAAGCATTGGCTTGCTAAACTTTATCTTGAAGATAATTTTGCCTCTTCCTCTTTTTTTGTTACAACTTGCTAAATGTTTAGTGGAATAATGATGATCATAATGGCTAGAGTTGATTCCTTATAAAATTGAAAGCAATCAGACAAGAAGTGAACAACGACATTTAATTTTTTGCTTTTTCCAGGACTGTGTGGTAGAGAAAATAAAAACTTAGAACCTTAGTTACCAAAATCGTGAAAAAAATCATGATTAAACTTGAATCACCCAAAAAAAAAAAAATCATTGAATAAACCATGGTTAATTTCCAATCAACCTTTGCAGGTGTCAAAATCTTTGACCTTGGTGATTAAAACATGGAAATTTTGATTTAAATGCAAAAAAATCACAAAGCTCTTTTGCTTACATAAAAAATGTGTGGGAGCAATTTTGATTCCAAATCCATGGGATTTTAAGTGGGAACAACATTTTTGCTTGTGGTTTAGCTTGCAAATCTTATTTCAATCTGGGTGAATAGCCAAATGAGTGTCTTCCTTTTAGATTTAATTCTTTACACTTTTTTTTCTAATTTTTTTGTCATCATTTGTATCCCCCACAATAATATCAATAGCAAACATTTTTTAATTGTTATTCAATTAATTTTGCTAGATATAAATACCCTCTACTATCATTTTTTTCAAACAAAACACTTGAAACAAATTTCAATTCTATTCTAGCCCGCAAGGACTTAATGCATGGCGCCCTTGTTTCAACTCATGTTAAATTTAATTATAAATGAGATATGTATTTGTCATCCTCACCTAAAATTAAGGACTTGATATTTAGAAGAATATAATCAACACTTAATTTTCTATTCATTATTTACAAACATTATTCTTTAACTCATATCAAACACATATTTAATTAATTAAATAAAGACATTATTTTTAGTTTTTTTAAACCCAGAGGTATCCTCGATCCCAATTGGGACACTGCGACTCCACCCAACAACCTTCATTGGGGCGAGTGGAGGCCAAACTAATCCTCTAGGGGTTGTTGATGAGGCTCGCATGTATTGGATAACTTTTTAAACCTGGGTTACGAGAATCAATCTCGGGACTTATATGGAAAGAACCCAAGGCCCTTAGCCTACTACACCACCCAAAGAACCCAAAGGAATTATTTTTATTTTTATTCTTATTTCAACTCATATTAATATTTAATTTTAAATGATATATATCTATAATTTTCTAAACATTTTATGTAATAGATAAGTCCATCAAATAACAAAAATCTACACATTTAAATTTATTATGATGTGCAATTTAATATAAAATATTTATTGACATAAATAACTACTCAATCAGTTATAAATAATTTCCAATATAAAAATAGAAACTAGTTGCGGCCCTTGTTTAGATAAATATTTTCTTTTCATTTCTTGAATATATTCTCTTTTTAAGTGTATGATGTGGGCACTCCCTAATCTCTAAGAATTAAATCTATCAACCTTCCCTACTACCTATGGTCGATTGTCAATCGATAGTCTATACTCTCAATTGGTAACGACTCCATTACAACCTTCACATTATATCACAAATAGTGCCCCCTTATGCACCCATGTGGCATGCACTTTGTAAAAGCTTCGGTACTCACTTCAACCACAATGAAAGCAACAAGATAAACTCCATAACCTTAATGTATTGCCCCCAATTAATGTCATTACATTTTGATTCAATCCACACATCAGATGTGGAGTATCCAATAATTGCCCTAAAGTCGAAGCATGTCTTTGATATGCACCCTCTAGTGTACCATATCACATGGTATATGTTGTCATTTCCCCTCATCATAAGTTACAATATAGACTTTGGAGCTTCAATGTCTTGCCTCCATATCATTGGCATTGCAGTGCTTATTTAAGTCACACATCAGACATGGAGCCTTCTCGCAATCAAATCAGTGCCATGTTTTCTTCATCAACCCTTCACAATAGCAAATGTCCAATTAAAGAACCTGCCACCTTGCAAGTTGTGTACCTCTTTCTAATAGATGCAAGTCATGTAAATCTAACAATTGTGTTAAATCCATACATATGTACCCATGTCCACTTTAAATTTTTATCCAAATTCCACACCTAAAATTCCAAAATGCTCTTGGTTGCTTCTAATTTTTCTACTGCCATTGTGATGAAAATAATTTCTCCATTGCAATCACCAAGACAAAAGCCAATCATCCATAGTTGGCCTAACGCCACAATGTTGGGCTCTTCAACCAGCGAATACAAATGTCCCTTGAGCAAAACCAAGGGAGTTGTAGTTTTGACATAGTGATTGGGCATAGAGGTTCTCTCTTTCCACGAAGAATGCAACCATCATAGACTAAAGCATTGCATGGCGATTCAGATCCCGATCGGTCTGCCCCCACAATTACTTTACACAAACTTGTTTTAACATATAAATGCATTCTTACAAAGCATGAAAGTAGTGAAATATTTCAAGTTGCACTAGGCGATGATAGTGAGAAGCAATGGCAAGGCATTTAAGATGATGGACTCAAAGAACCCTGGGGAGATACACTTGCAAAGTTTAATGACATATCATTTCTCTCAATGCAATCTGTAACTTCCACAAAATCCTTTCAATTATCTAATACATGATTCAAATAGGGGTCATCTCAATGGAAAATATAGGTCAGATATCTAATGACTCCTATAAAAATGTTGGGAATGCACCAATGTCAATTTATACAAGTCTAAAAGTAATTAGATCAAATCTATGATTGCTTTAACTATTTGAAACCTAATTCAATGACTTTAAAATGAATATATAAAGAAGATCTACCTCATGAGGTTGACCAAAGCCAATGTTATGATATGAGATTGCATTAATAGATGTGACATGCTATTGAACTTTGTATATGTATCCTAGAATTCATTGAGTTGGGGGTCTAAGTCTGGTGTTTAAAAATGTTCTTAAATATGATGTAATTGTTTAGGTTTCAATATATGGCATCATGGATGAATGGAAGTTATAAGATAAACTCTAGGATCTCAATGTCATGTCCCAATGTTAATGACATTACATCATTCATTCAAGTTTCACATGGGACATAGAGCCTTGCCACAATCAAATTGACTCTCATGATTCTTTGTCCACCCTTGACAATATAAAATAGTCAATAAAAAATGTCACCATGTTACTTTGATATAACAAATTGTTTGCATGGATTCCTTCTACACGTAAAATGCATGTTTTTACGATGCTTTAGGTTTCCAAGCCAAATATAATTTGGAATAAGAAGTGGATTGGCAAGAAACTAGTGGGACATGTTATGGCAGTCCAAATGAAGATTGAAGCAAGGGTAATATTTAAATACATGAGTACATATACTATTATGTGATAATAGTTCCAGTCCCAGATTTGCAGATGATACTAGTTCCAGTCCCAGATTTGTGCTGATGGCATGTTTTGACCGGTAAATAGTAAAAGATCATGAAGCAAGATCAAAAAGATTTGATTTTTTAGCAAAAGGATACATTCATAAAAGGAAATTTATTTCCCCAAAGCCGTGGCGGGCAATGAAACCCAGTAGTTTTGGGTATGGCAAAGGTACAGGAGTAAGCAGAGCTGGTCGTCAATACTTTTTACAAGCTAAAAGTAGAGTTTGTGGACCATTTCAATAGGGTTAACAACAACCTGTTCATAAACATTGGATAACCCTAATTTAACTACTTCTAGCATTAGCATACATAATGACGATACTCAAACCCTTTCATTTTCTGTTAATCTAACCCCTGATGTTGTCCAAGAAACCCATGTTAATGATATCCACCTTGCTAACATTTGGAAGGTAGTTGGGAAGAGAACTTGATCCTCTTCCAAGCACAAAGAATCCACACAGGGTCTAGATAATGAAGGTCACAGGTCCAATGTTCAAGATTCGCTCAAAGCTACTAGGGTAAAAGTGGGATCTATTGATGAGTTGGGCTCCTAACAATACATTGGCCACCCCAGATCACTATCTCTTATCGCCAAACACCCTCCTAATCATTCCATTGAGTTTTATTTACTTGCTAGTAATGAGGTTGAACATCTTTCTAATAGTGCTTAATGAAGCTCAATATGCTCTCATGGAATGTTTAGGGGCTCACCCTCCATGATCAAAAAATTCATGTCAAACAGGGGTTACATGATCATCCCTCTAATGTAATTTTTCTACTAGAGGTTACAGTTTGTAGATATGCTCTAACGTTCAACTTGCATTATACTAATAAACATATATCACCTTACTGCACCTCCCATGCTAACTAACAAGGACAATTTTGTTTCTTCCCCCTCCTCTCCAACAAGGTTATTGCCTCTAGTGAAGACCCTACCCATATGTGTTGATAAGAGGTCTCTTGGGTTGCGCTCAATCTATACTCCAAACATCATAATTGAATGCATTTCTCGTTGGAATTATATGAGTTCAATTCTCCATCATGTGGATTGGATATTGGGAGGTGATTTCAACATGGTCGAACATAAGTGGGATCACAACTGATCTCCCTCATCTCCCTTCTCAGCGGAGGAGTTTGTTATATGGATTCACTAGCATAATTCCTTGGGAGTCTTTAATCCACTCTTTGGATCTTTAGCACAAAAAATTGGCCATTGGTTCACATGGTCCAATAACCAAGCAGGTTTTCAAAGGTGACTCGGTGGACTTGACAAATTTTATATTTGCTCCTTTGTCAAATCTCTTCTTGCCTCTCCTTTAGTCCTCACTCTCAGTGAATTTGTTCTTCATGATAACCTTCTAATTTTTTGTTCCTTTAATTTGGATCCCTCTTCTCCCCTCGCATTTAACTTCCTCTCAAGTTGAATGTGTCCTACCTTGCTTCTCCACACTACATTGTGCAAATTACTATTATTTGTGAGCCTCAATATCAACCTATGGTGGAAATCATCGTGGTTATAACAATCAAGTTCCTCATAGGGTATGGCAAACTTATGGCTAAAGAGAGACGAATAAAATAATCCCAACTCAAATACAATCTTGCCCAACAGAGGCTAGCTCTTGAGGAACATCCTTACAACACTTCATTGCAAACTATCATTACCAATATTAAATTTGATCTCAGGAAATTTGAAGTCTATTGGGGGAAAGGAGCCAAGATTTGAGTTCGTCTATTTTGAATCTAACATGGGAACCATGGATCCAAATGTTTCTTTAAATACTTGCAGTATAAACATTAACATGAATAAATTTTGTCTATTATTATGGAAAATGAAGAGGTCTCCTTGGTTGAAGATCTCCAAGCAATTATATTTCAAAATTATAACAAACTCATTCAGAGAGAACATTGTCTTAATGAGTATCAATATTTCTCAGAAGAATGGTTATGGGACTACATTCTCCATAAGATTGACCAGGCCACCAATCACATTCTTAAACGTAATCTCACTCTCGTCGATGTTGATACAACGCTATGGGCAATGAAAATTGAGAAGGCCCTTGGGTTGGATGAGCTCCCTGCTAAATTATTCCAAGCTATGTGGCCTATTCTTAAAATGTTATTTATTAATGTTTAAAAAGAGGCAAAGGCCAATGGATCCTTGGGGCCTATCATTAATCATTTCTTGATCAATCTTATTCCTAATGTTGGAAACATGAATAAGGTTAGTGGTTGGTGTCCCATTACTCTGCCTAATGTTTCATACAAATTTATTACCAGCTCTATTGCTATGAAACTTAAACTTAGGTATTGTTCATCCTAAAAAGATAGGGTTCCATGAAGGTAGATACATCCTTCATAAACTCCTCTTTGACTCAGAAATTACTCAATAGATTGAAGACTCAGATCAAGATGCATTATTTCTAAAACATGACTTGGATAAAGTCTATTATTTGATTTGATGGCATTTAATTCTCAAAATACTTGAGTGGATGGGTTTTGATCCTCACTTTAAGAAGTGAATTCAATTGCTCTTTGTAGAGGCACAAGGTCAGGTCATGGTTAATGGCAGTCTCACAATCTCCTTTGATTTCTAATGTTTTATTCATTAAGGATTCCTCTTGTTCCATTTCTATATGTTCTATTTATTAATGCTCTAGGATATATGCTTCAATGATCTCAACATCAAGGAGATGTGAAAATAATTTCCCTCCCACAGGGTGCTCATGCACTTAGCTCTCATTTTGTAGATGATTTCATGCTTTTCTCACATAATTTTGAACATAAGATTGTTAATGCCAAACAATTCTTGATGTTTATTATAATGTGTCTAGGTCTAAGTTGTGTTATCACAAAACTAAATTCATGCTCATAAAAGGTGCTCTTAAACCTACTTGGATTCCCCAACCTAGAACATTATCCCCCATGGGTGAATTACTCACTACTTGGGTATTCCCTGTGGTATCCACCTTTCACCATGTGACATGTGGGATTGGGTACTCAATAAATATCAGTGAAAGGTGGAAAATTGATTGTTATTAATCACATATTTTTGGCCAACCATTCATATTACACATCTTGTTGCTTTTTGTTAAAATTATCTTACCACAAACTAACTCAGGTGGTCCACAACTTCCTTTGGACCAATAACTATGGTAAATAAGGGATCATTGCCATCTCTTGGGATCTTTATACTCAAACTAAATTTGTTGGTGGTCTTGGAATTATAAACCCTTTATATCAAGGAAAATGTATTGCTACTAAATGGTTTACAAGAGCTACTAAAGGTACCAAACTATGGAAGATCCTAGTCCATGAACATGTTAGACTTGCCACTCATAAACGCTCTTGGGCCTCTGATCCTCGGGAGGATAAGATTTTTAATGCCAAGATTTTTAATATTTTAGATTTACTTCCTCTCAGGCATAATTGGGCAACTTAGCAAGAGATGGCTCCTCTTTAAAAATGACACCATCAACCCCTTTGACATGAACTAAATATCCCCGACTCTGGCCTATGGTGGAATCGGGTTATATAAGTTTATGACCTTCCTCTTATTCTCCAACTTGAATTTAGAACTCATTCTTTTGGCAAACAAATTCATTATTTTAGTTAAGGATATTTGGGATCTATGCAGATACAATTGGCTCATATGGAATTTGTTGCACCATTTATTTGGGTTTCCTACAACTCTCAAGCATGTTTATGTTTGGCTCATTCGACTGGTTCCCCCTGATTTCTTTCTTAAGATTGTTGCCAATCCTATACCCCCATAAAAATATTGGCATTGTTCAAACTAGTTGGTTATCTATTCTACCACACCAAGAACTTTATATTAGCACATTCAACATCCACTTCCATTGGAAAATTCTCTTAATATAAAGTGGTCAATGTCATTCCTCGATCATTGGTAGCACATGGATTGTAATATTTGGTAGTCCTTTGTAGAAGCCAAATGTCAATTATTTGGCTAGTAAACTCTTCATTTGAAGCTTCTTGTTGGACCTACATTATCTAAATTTGGCCTTTCCTTATGGAAGTGCCCCTTCCCCCCTCTTGAAACTATTCCTCAATTTTTTTGGCACTACCCTTCCTCCTCTCAACTATTGTCCTCTTTACTCTCCTTATTTATTAATATATTTCCCATTGATTTAAATTAAAAAACTACCCTCCTTGGTCTTCTTTCCCACTCCCTTCTCTCAATCATTTGGAATACTAACCGACTAGTCATTCTCTTCCAAATATGGAAGAATTGATGTAAATATTTGTACTCTAGGAATGGATTTGCTTTAGCTATTCAACAAGACAATATCATGTCTTCTAATTTTTTTTAGTTGGAGCATATTAAAATTCAAAACCATTAAATTATTGTACTCAATGATAATTTCAAGAATAGTAAGATGCATAAACTAACTCTATAGTTTTTATATCTCTTGTTTTGCTTTTACTCCAACTTGTTTCTAGTTATCGAGGTTGTTTTATTAATTGTTAATGATTGGTTCAAGATGGCTTGTTACATGTAAGGGGGACTCTATTCTCTTTGACTATTGTACTTATATTTCTTAAATTTTAACTTATTCAACATAGTCAATTTAAAAATTAGAAAAGGATTCATAAAAGATTTTTATGGTTGGGCACAAAGGATAGGAATAGACTATCTTTAATGGCATGGGATAAGGTCTATTTTCCTAAACAAAATGGCCGGTTGGGTCTTCGAAGATTGAGTTGGATGAATAAGTCAATGACAACTAAGCTATGTTGGAGATTTATTAAGGAGTCTAATTTATAGATTAAGATCTTCTTAGCTAAGTATCTCAATAATGGCAATATTGATACTTTTGTGATTGAGGATTATGTTATAAGAAGTTCTACTATATGGAATTTATTTATTAAATTTAGGGAGCTTATTAAGAATGAGTGTAAATGTAATCTTGGGAATGGATTGAAGATAAGTTTTTGGGAGGATGCTTGGTTGTTGGATCATCCATTGATATCAATGGATCCATGGCAATGTGTTAATGGTCAGCTCAAAGGGATTTTTGGAATCAAGGTGGTTGATTATATTCAAGTTCAGAATGGTAGGAAGTAGTGGATGTTAGAGGTACAATCATTGAGAGGGGGAGGTGAATCAGTGAGCCAAGATATCTCAATTTTAATTGCAATCCTTTCAAACTATTAGACAATCAACATATATCAACTTGATCAAGCAACATTAACAACATAACTCATTCATTCAATGCATACACAAGATCAAACACACAACACATAGTTCCTATGGGAAACCCTCATGGGGAATAAAACCCACTCTCAAGCCTACAACACATGGACTACTTGTCCTATAAGAGATTAAAAATAAGAGACTGATTAAGTCCTTGTGACCAACAACCTTGGTCAAGTCCTTTTGACCTAAGACTTTTAGTGAAATACCTATTTCACAAGGAGCAACTGCCCTTAAGGAAAATCAAGTCCTTTGGACCTCCTATGAGATGAACACCTCCACCTTTGAACTGATGTCTTAACACTTGATGATGGACCTATGATAACACAACCTCCTTCACTTCTTCACACACTCACAATGCATCCAAAACCACCTTCTAGATCACTCTACACTTCTCATGCTTATCAACCTACAACAGTTTTGTCACAACACTAACAACATGATCAAATGGTCATACATAGAAACCTCACTCTAAATAGTGTCTTTCCTCTATCTTCTACACTCTTCATCACATGCTCTACTCACACATGTGTCTTCTTCAACTCTGCTCCAATAGGTCTTTATTACACTCTTAACACATACTTCACCAGTCTACACAAGCCTTCACTTGGAGCACCTACTCACAAGTCTCTCATCAATGTCTTCTCTAAAAATCATAATCACTAGAAACCAACTCATTTGGTTTCACCATTTATAGATATATCATGATTATCAAGATCACAATATTTCATGTTGGCCACAACACATGCCTTCACCCTTAAGGCATCTAACATGGGTCACACTTAAGCACAACATACTTTCAAATAGGCCTAAGTCACCTTTTAGGTCCTATGATGACCCATTCACCTTTTTGACACTTTTCTGAGCAAACTACGAACACAAGAACATATTCCAACACATGGACCCATGCCACATGATCTATAGGTCCTTCTTAAGTGCCCATATCCATCACAACACCCTTCTGCTAACTCTCAATTAGCTCAAACATCTTTCTGTACATATAGTCACCATGAACGAAAACACAATTGAATCTTAACCCTTTTTTCATATTTCATATGATTGGTCAGACCTTTGTAATGCACACAGATGGTCCTCATGGATTCTAAAGCATACTCCAATAAATAGTTCACCTTTAAAACATTGAGATACCAACAAGCACAACTCAAATACCCTTCTTGGGTTATTTGCAAAACATGCACAAACACAAAGTCAAATTTGAACCTCAATATATTTTACTATACACACTTTCAGATCTTAAAATCTTTATTTACATATGTGCCTTGGAGTCCTCTACAAATTTTCTTTTTACACCATAAGCAAATTCTACATAGATTGAAAGATATTACACAAAACCTAAGCATTGGTTTTTCTTTTGAAATTTTGAATATTTAAATCCAAATGGTCATAGTTAAACTTCAGTCAATTAAAATGCATCTCGTGCCCTTGCATCTTAGATTAATCATGCACTGTTGATCTTCTTCAAACTTTAACTCATAGTGTGCCACTGCCTAAACGTTAAACTTTGAACACTTAACATCATCTTGCTTCTTCTTGACATCCTGGAACAAACATGCTTCATCAATCTCTTGTATATAGCTCAATCTTTATTTGTGTTAAACACTAGACACTTTGAACTTGTTTTACTCATTATGCATCATTGATCTTGATTAGTACAAACACGTACTCATTGTCAGATCTTAGAAGAAGCTTGGTCTTTACCTCTACCTATCGTTAAGCAACTGCCACTTTGACCTCTTTAACTTGATGCATGCCATTAAATCAATCTATATGATTGCCCACAAACCATTGGATTTTCATTTGGTCCTGATCTTTATCTCTTGCCTATGGGAACCATTGCAATCTACCTAGAAGGCCAACTTTGGACCTTAATAACTTGTGCTGCGCTTAGATGCATGATCCAAAATTTTAACCATATGATCTCTGTATATAAGAGAAACCAAGCATATATCAATTTATTCTTGGAACCTTTGCATGTGTAATATATAATTCCATAAAATTTATCACTCAAATTTTTCTACCATAGAGCCAACTATGCCTAGAATTACTTGGAAGGCCAACTTTGCACATGCATATCTTTTGATGTGTCACATGACCTGAAACTTAACACATATCAACTAGGTACAAAATTGAACAAACCCATATGATTAACTCATTCTGAAAATACCACATGTGTGAAATATGACTACATCAAAATGCCTACTCAACTTTTTTTGCCACATGCAAATTTGGCTAAGTATGGGAAAACACTATCGAACTACTTGGAAGCCCAACTTTGCACTTACATATCTTTTGTCACGCTTAGTTGCATGACCTAAGATTTAGTGCATAAGATCTTCTCTCATAAGGGAATTCATCCATATATGAGTCTACTTCTGAAACTTTCATATGTGTGAGATATGGTGTCACCAAATTTCTTACTCGATTCTGTTTGAACATAGAAAACACTATCAAAATTCTTGGGAGCCCAACTTTACACACACATATATTTGGTTTTGCTTCATCGGATGACTTGATACTTAGACCATAGCAACTTGGGACTAATGTGATCACACCCATATGACCAAATCCCCTTGACTCATTCACACATGGTAATTATGATGTCATCAAACTTCCTACTCAGATTTTCTACCATTGGACCCAAAATGTCTAGATGAAAAATATGGACTACTAGATGAATTCCACTTATGCACACAAGCACTCAATGAATCTTTGACCTCTGATATGACCTATTACACAAGATCAATACTTCATACTCATCCTTAATCATCTCTAAATAGTTAAACTCTAAAGATTAACCAAGCCTACTTCAAGCATACTAAGATAAACACATTGCACACTTTGTCATTGTCACTTTAGACTATCGAGGCACTTCATCCACTGACTTGGACACTTTTATGACATCATTGAAAACTATCCAACAGTGGAAACTTATTTTTTTTGAAAATTTTAATGATGAGTATTATCCTTAATCTTAATATTTTGTTAAGAGGTATTCACATTACCAACTTGATTAAGGAAGATGAATTGGTTTGGAGTGATGTTGCAAATGGTCAGTTTGGAGTGAACATCCCAACAAAGAAGGTAAAATAATTTCTCCTCATCATGCTTGCAAATAGGTTAGCCCTAAAATGTATGAAAAGCATAAATTATCCAATGTCTTCTTTGATTAAGAGAAGAATGATCTTGGTACATAAAATTTGTGCTATAAATATCCATGTACGTTTTGTGGATTAATTAACCATTATATGGCCATGTGTTGGAAGAGAAAATCCTTAGAAAGAAAGGTTATGTCCCTCAAGAAGGAGACAAGTTTTAAATACCACCCTCCAAGCCAAAATATGGAAAATGACAAGAGGGATTTGTTGTCTAAAAAAATGTACAAGAATTACTACACTTATTGTAATATGAGTGGTCATTGAGTTGACAAGTTCTGGAAGCTTCATCCATAACTTTATTCAGATACTCGTAAGAAGAAAGTTGTGCAAGCACCCATGAACAAAGAGGTAGCAGATGAAAGAGTTGATAAAGTACCAAGATTCCAAGAGGCAACCCATGAAGAATCTCACCTATCCAAAAAAGATTCTATCAAGAAGGAGCATCCCGAAGTGGAGCATTCATTAAATTGAATCGGTAAGAAATGGATAGAATTTTTGCAAAGCTAAGTCTTATTTAGCATGCTTAAAGTCACCTTCAAAGCACTTTATTTGGTTTCCATTATTAAATAAACATGAAAGGAACTGACCTCATTTGTTTGAGCAAGTGTGGAGGTAGATCACTCCTTTATAGTGAAAAATGGAGTAACAATCCAGATGAGAAGCATATTGTGAACAACCCATTGTTAGCAGTTGTATCATTTATTATTTTATGTTCTCACATTTAGATTGACATATTTGTACTTACCTTTTCTTGTAGCATTTGGAAAGATGTTAAAGAGGCTCCATTAAGAGTGAACATTGAAAAAAATATCTAAATCAGATATGGGGTATAACAATAGTGGAAAGACATGTTACACATAGGCGAAGAGTTTCTTTCCAAGGTAAGATAAGTAGGCATGAATCAACATGTGAAGTTATTATAAGGTAAGTGTCACTCAATTATACATTGTTGTTTTGGATCAATTTTGATATCCATTTTCTTTGAAATACATGGTTTCAATATATGTGTAATCGTAGTATGCACATTTGTAAAAGACCCTACGAAGGGCACTGTTTGTAACATATATGTTGCATTGTAATATCCCATAAAGGGCAATTTTTAAAAGTGATGATATGATATCACTTATTATAAGCAACATATTTTTATGTTCTTGTGAGAATGTTGAAAATAAATAGGGAGAATATAGATTAAATTTTCATAATGGGAAAGCAATACCTTGGCAGAGCAATGTCATGAAACATAAAAGATCACTAGGATTATCTGTGCAGATGTTCTTGAGAAGCCATGCAACAAAAGAAGTCATTGCATTCTAAATCCTAGTTCTATGTAGAGGATATTGATGGTCATACAACAACAGAGGATTTGAAAAAGGTGTGATTAATCAGTTGTTATAAGCATTTTAGGCATAGTTGTGGAACTTGAGTAGACCAATAAAGACCCATCAAAATTCTTCAGAATCGATTGATATTTCAAAAGATCAAGTTAGGTACTAGCTTTTGGTAGACCAAAAGCCCTCTTAGTAGGGAGAATTGATCTAGAGGTCAATTTGGAAAAGGTCTTAGATCATACCAAATATTGCACCATTACAAAGATCCCATCAAGAGATTTTTGACAGTATGTGGAACTTTGAAAATAGAGCTCGTATGCTTTTTGTGTAGTTGGTCAAATTTCCAATCAAAGTTAGTCAACAAATGGTCAAAGCTAGTCAAATTATAAAAATTGACCCTCATAGAATATTTTAAATCTAGTTACATGATGTAGATCTCATCGTAAAAATTTTGTCACATTTAATGATTCAAAAAATGGAGTCTGTATGCGAAAGTTATGACCAGTCAAAGTTATGGTCAAACTCGATGATGTGACAATAAAGTGACATGGAAATATGATTTGACCCAAGTCTTCAATATTGGGGATAAACATATTCCATCATATATTGGGGAATAATTATCACCCCATATTTTTGAAATGTGATGGATAATTTAAAATCCCATAAAAATTGGGTATGGGATAATTATGAAATTTATTAAAATAAGATTGTGGATAATCATCCCAATCAGAAAAAGTGGACCTATAACAAGTATATAAAGGGGTCAAAGTTGCATTTCAATTCATTCAAAAGTTTCAAAGCTCTCATCAAAGCCAAGATCCAAGAGTCAAGAGCTAGAGCCGATAGCTGAGAGCCAAGAGCTAAGAGTTAGAGCTGAGAGCCAAGAGCTAAGAGCCAAAACTGAGAGCCAAGAACCAAGAGCTAGAGCCAGAGGTGAGAGCTAAGAGCCAGAACTAGTTGCTAGAGCTAGATCCATTAGAATCAAAACATTTATTTATAGATCGAGAACCCTTACTGGGGATAAGGCGATGTATAAAGAAATTTTGTATCAATAATCGATCGATTCTGCCTTTGAGCAGGACTCAAAGATGTAGCTCAGATCAGGTGAACTCCATTAACAATTCTAATGTTTATGTTTTAATTATTTGTAATTTCATTCTTTTCACAGATTTGATTCAATTATTCAAATGTAGATGTAAGTTTAATCAAACACAACAGGTAACATAAATCAATTAAATGGCTAATGATCATTTGAAGGTGTAATTGGAATGAATGAATACATAGATATTCATATTCAATTTTAATCCAATTTTTAAACACTTTAAATCAGTTTTGATCATTTATTTAAAGCCATTATTCAGTATCCATTATAAACTGAAAGTGAACTTGAAGGGTTCAAAAGGGGTTTACGGATCAACCATTATGTGAAAAAATAATTTGACATAGAGAGGAGATTATTATGGTGTTAGTAAAAAAATCAAATCAAAACAAACACACTAAACTAACACCTCTAGCCTTGACACTCAATGAGCTAGAAAACTATGTGAATAACTAATAAGTGAAAACAAAAACAAGAGATCTTACCTTCCTTGAGAGTAAGTATTGTGAGTTGGACATGGAATGATGTGATCAACTATGTGCTCAATAAATATTTGTCATTGAAGCTTCATTACTTTAATTTTCCTTGGCATCTTGGTAATGTTGGTTGGCTTTGGCTTGGCATGTGAAGCTCTCCTATAGGTAATTCTACATTAGTTCTTTGTACTAACAAGCTTGGTTTAGATATGTTTTAGCACTTGTATTTATAGGTATCATAACTAAATCAAACTTTGGAGAGGTTGGGTTTAAAACTAACCTTGGTTTAATCAGTCTAACTGTGGTTTGAGTTAGGCTAACTCTAGGTTGGGTCAAAGATTATCATGAAGGCCATGTGAGAAAGATGGGTCAAGAATGATTATCTCCCACCCAATTCTTGATATTTTTATAAGCAGATTGACAACTCATAGAAGATATTTTGGATGAATTTACAAAAATATAAATTCATTAATTCTCCATGATACTCTTGACCACTTGTCATGAGAGTTGAGAAAAAAATTTAATTAGTGAATTTAGAAAATAAGAAATTCTAAAAGCTATGGATTTTAGATAGTTGTGTGATGTAATGATAATGCCATGAAATCCACATTTATGAATTTATCAAAATATAATTTCACTAATTAGCCATGGATTTTTCAACTATGCATTTAATTGCTTTTAATTAGTTAAGCAATTTTGATCACGTTAATTGCATTTTCTAAATTTATGTAAAGTTATCTTTCACCCTTGGTTGAAAACGTCAATTTGCTAGGTCAAAATTTAAATGGAGATGAATTAGAGAGAGGTTATTTTTGTGTACAGGATAATACCCCAATTAAAGATGCCTCAACATGATTATGAGCATTAATATCTGATGCATAGATGAATTTGGGATGAACAGTGATTTTTAGGCTTAATTTGCATTATTTTTAAGAAATCAGTTTGATGTCCATTTTAAAATGAAAGTGGCCAACAAAGAGTGTTTATAATTGTTAGTATTTTCATGCTTTTTAACTATTGTAAAAACACATATATTGGTGGATTTAGAAGTTGTGGACATGGGAACACATTTCATTTACGTTTACATGTGTGTTAGAAGTGATGTATTTTCACTTAAAGGTTCTAGAGGTGGAAATGTCAATTGGAGGACAAGAACTTATCTTTTGACTACAAAAAAAGTTTCATTTTAGGACTAATTAGTATGATGTCTACCACATATTCAATTCCAAGGTTTGATTGATGTGATCCAAGATGAAATTATAGGGTTTAAACATGCACATGAGGGTTATTTTATTTTGTGCAAAAATTTGAGGTTTATGTTTTATGCCAATTTGAAGTTCACCTAAAAAATAAAAAGAATACATATTGGAAAGGGCATTCTTTAGCAAATAAAGAGTACTCCATCTCTTGATCGGGTGTGATCAAAGGCTAAGAATCTATTTATATACTTTGTATACCACCCCCAACATGTTGGTAGTGTTGGTTTTTAGCTACAAAGCACTAGAGGTGGAGATATCCAACTACTGCTTCAATGTTGACAAAAAAAAATTAGTGTTTTTTCACTCCTAAATAGTTGTAAAAACATGCATCCAATTGAATTTTTAAGTAATGGTCATGGGATCACATGTCATTACTTATCCAAATCTATTGGAAGTGATGGATTTATATGTGAAAGTCTTAGAGACAGAAAAATCAATTGGAGGATAAGAACTTGTCTCTTGACTACAAAAAAGTTGTATTTTAGGGTTGATTACTACAATGTCTACTATGAATTCATCTCCAAGTTTCAATCAACATGCACACGAGGATTCTTTTATTTCATACAAATGACTTGAAATTTATATTTTGTGTATATAAAGTTCACCTAAAAATTGTAATTTTCTCATATTGGGAAGGGCATTCCTAAGGCAAAAATGGGTACTTAGTCTCTAGACTGATCATGATCAAAGATCAATAACCTAGTCTTAGACTTTATCTACCACCCCAACATGTGGGCAATGCTGGTTATCATCCATGAAGCATCGGAGGTGGAGATATCCCATTGTCACTTCAACGTCAACAATATTTGTTATCAAATTTTCACGCTCTAAGACAGTTGTAAAAATATGTATTTGTGTGGATTTGGAAGTTGCGGTCATGATATAACTATCAATTTCCTATCCAAATATGTTATAAGTGATGGAAGTGCCTGTGGAGGTCCCGTGGATAGAAATCTCTATTGGAGGATAAGAACCTGTCTCTTGACTGTAAAAAAGTAATATTTCAAAATTGATTACTACGGTATTTGCTATATATTCATATCTAATGTTCTATTGATGTGATATGGGGTGAAATTATAGATATTCAACATACACATGAACATTCTTTCTATTTTTGAAAATGAATTATGGTTTATATTTTACGCATGTTTGAAATTTGCCTTAAAAATTGTAATTTTCTTGTATTGGTAAGGGTGTTCATAAGGCCAAAATGAGTACTTTATCTCTTGATTGGGCATGATGAGAGGCCAAAAACTTGGTCCTAGACATCCCCCGCCACCTCAACATGTTGGTAGTGTCATTTTTCATACATGAATCATTGGATATGGAGATTTTCAATTGTTACTTCAACATTGACAACATTTATTATCAATGTTTTTGCACTCTTGAATGATTGAAACATGCATCTGGGTATATTTGGAAGTCATGGTTTTGGAATCACATGTAATTTACTTATCCAAATGTGTTAAAAAGTGATGCATTTTCATGTGAAGGTCTCAGATGTGTAAATGCTAGTTGGAGGACAAGAACTTGTCTCTTGACTACAAAAATGTTGCATTTCATGACTGATTACTATGATGTTTATCATAGATTTGTCTCTAAGATTAGATCAATGTGGTCGATGGTGAAATTATAGGGTTTAGACATACATGTGAGGGTTATTTTGATTTGTTAAAATGACTTATAGTTTTAATTTTATGCATGTATGAAGTTCACCTAAAATTTATAATTTTTTTGTATTGTGAAGGACATTATTCAAGCCAGAAGAGGTATTGCATCCCTTAACTGGGTCAAAGTCCAAGAAATTGATCCTAAACATTATCTGCCACCCCCATATGTTGGCATTCAATTTTTTATCCACGTATTACTGAAGGTGTAGATATGTAATTGGCACTTCAACATTGACAACATTTGTTATTAGTGTTTATGCACTCTTGAGTAGTTGTAAAAATATGCGTCTATGTGGATTTAGAGGTCATGGACATGGAAGCATGTTTTATATGCCTATATATATATATGTGTGTGTGTGTGTGTGTGTGTGTGTGTGTGTGTGTGTGTGTGTGTGTGTGTGTTAGAAGTGATATATTTTCAACTAGAGGTCCTAGAGATAGAAATGTTAGTTGGAGGATAAGAACTTGCCTCTTAATTGCATATTCACTAATCAATCTTTTGAAATCAGGATAACATTGAAGTCTCAAAGCAACTTGATCAACACTTGAATATAATGAGTCAAAAATTATTCAATGCTCTGTAAGAATGACTAGTAATTGATAGATCTAACTTAATTTCCTAGATTACAAACCACAATACTCAATAAAGACTAATATCATAATGTCAATAGTAGCATCTTCAAACTTATTAGAAATAAAAGCCTAAGATATTAGTTGTGAACTATAAGAATCCAACACAAAACTAACTAATATCTAGTTTGAACCAAATAAGGCACACATCATGACCCAAGAAAATCAAATGATTGAAGATAATGAGTCAAAGGGTCATCAACGCTTCACAAGAAAAGCTGATAACTGATGGATCCAACTACATCTCCAAGATTTTAGACTATAAGAATATGAGAATAATAACATTATAATATTAGAAACAACATTTTCCAATTCCCCACAATTAGAATCCTAAGATAGCAATTTTGAACTATAAGACTACAAGTGGAGTAATTAGGATCTAGACTAAAACAAAAGTGGCTCATCTTATAATCCAAAAAAACCACCACAACCTCAAAATAATCATAGTAGTGATATTAATTCTAAAGCCAACCAAGTTGATGAATAGACACTTGAAGCAACTCATGGGTGAATCACATAACAATGAACATAAAAAAGCATCAACTTCCTAGAAATGGGAACAACATAAATGAATTAGGTACATATAAGCAAATCTCAACCTCTTAGAAGTAGGAATCAAAACATACAACCGGGGAAGCACCCAATCAAAATGCTTTAACCTCTTGAGAGTAAGAATCAAATTACACTAGAATAATATATCAAATTTAAATCATGCACATTCATATGCAAGCCTAGAGTGTGGATTAGAACACATCATATCCCCTCAATCCACATTCAATGGCTTAGGAAATGTGAATAATAATTACAGGATCATATAAGCCTATCAAATGCCTCATCATGACCATCTCAAGTGAGTCCACAAAAAATGACTCAAATAAAGTTTATGATCATGAAGTGTTGATTGGAGTTGTCTATCATTCTACATTGATAATCTACAATGCATCAAATATCGGTGAACACTAATCCCTCATATGGAATCTCCTAGTGTCATCTACTTTAAATGGTCCAAACCATTCACAAAACATCCAAGGATGGTATCTTCAAATGTCATTCATAAAGTGTAACATACCCACTGGGATATACTTAAAAATACATGATTTTTATTTAAAATTTAAATAACATATACATTAAATAGATTACACCATGAGAATCTAATCAGTGATCATATAAAATACTCTAAGTGTGATAACTATAAATGAAGCATACTAAATCATACATCACTAATCACTATTATTTTAAGAAACACATCCTAATATGAATATAAAAAGTAATTATAATTAACCAACCATGACTGATACATGCCTACAACCATTGTTGTCAATATACAATAAATAAGTAAATATATCTCATCCTGATAATGTTTCAATAATAAATACAATACAATGTACATATATAAGATACATGGCTCCATGGAGTATAAGTTCCCTGGACTCTAGTATATGTAGCAATCTCAAGTGTTGTCTCAAAAGAAGTACTATTGTGGGGAGGGCGAGCATCATCCGAGCACTTTTTCACACCAACTATGAACCAATTATCCCTCACACTAATCCCATCAGGGAATGTCCCTTGCTTCAATGATGAGTATATAGTGATGGTGCTACAATCTAAAGAGACAAACTAGTACCTGTGTGTTGTATAATTTTTAAAACAAAACATGTGATGTATCATAGAAATCCATTCTAGTCAAGATAATACACAAACATGTAAATCATACTCATGAAATGACAATGTCTCACTAAACATTACTTTGTTCAAAAAATTTAAATAATAAATGATCCATGGATGAGTAAAATTTATACACACCACTTGATTATATTACCTTCATTTGACATTATGATCCTAGTAAGTTAGTGAAGTCCATTTTGCTACTTACTTAGTATTAGCAATGCTAAGTTTGATTAACTTAGTATAACCAATAGATTCATACATATTGCATCTTACTATAAATTATATAACATGCCAAGCACTCAAATAATCTAAATGTATACATTTATTCTATCAAACTTATGAATGAATCTCACAATATTATCTATCATAGAAATAATGAAAATAATAAATACAATTTATACCATCTGGGTATAATATATATCTAACTACAATTTTTAATTACTATAATTAGTTTCTAAATATACTACACTATGATAACCCATATTATCATAGTCTAGTATTCTTACAACTACTAATACCACAATCAATCATAATAAAGTAGTTATAAATTAATGAAAACATAAGCTTTTATTCAAATAACTAGATATAAAAAAGAAAGTCTCAGTTCTCATGAAACATATAATATTCCATTCTAGCATTTATTATACTTTCAAGAGGGTTGTATGCGTGCATAAATAAGGTCCTACTATACATATATCTATAAAATAGTTTTGGACCACCAATGGAACTATAATCAGAAGTACACACCCCTACGTACAAGTATAAGCTAATTAGAATTAGATATATCTATACTCTTTTTAAGCATACTATTAATTAATTAATTATTATTGAGCTTAATATAGTAATATACCCACAATATGTATTTATTTCACATGCTACATATGATAGTGATATCAGGTATATCATAAAGCTTATCATAATATAATGAAAGACTATGTTTGATCTATATATGTTTTCCATGCTTTAACAAAGCCATATTATGATATTGGTATCCTTATAACTGCATATATGTTGGTGTAATGGATCAAACCTAATTTCATAACCTACTTAATAAGTAATAATTATATGAGCATTAGCAATCCAATATTACAAGTCATATGCCCAGACAGGGTGATCCACCAAACTTGACCAAACATATAGAGGCTTTTAGTGAATTCTTTGGTTCTTTCCCTCGACACTTTATGTAGTTCACTATTTATATACAATACTGAATTATATAAATATTCTTATTTATTATTAACTTGTTATAATTGCATGTATCCAAAGTCTTATGACTCTTTTTCAAGAAGATAAGAAGTTACCTCGCGAGCATCTAAGTGACATATGCTAATATGTACTATGAATCGTAGATATGATAAGTAATGAAATATAAGTCAATTAATATTTGATAATTTACATGTTGTCATTGTGAACATATATATATATATATATATATATATATATATATATATATATATATATATATATGAAAGAACCTACATTGTTTTAAATTATGTGAAGTATTGTTGATTATAATAATTTACCTTCGATGCCTATTCATATCAGATCAAACTTAAGTTTATAGCTTGGCAGACCCAAAAAGTTCCATTGGTCTTGATAGATCATAACTATAAATACTCCTAGTTATATAAATCTCTACTCAAATATATCTGGTACTTTACTATATATAAATCTAGGATATATAAATCTCTAATGAGCATTTGGGATAAAGACATTTATAAATCTCCACTAGGACATATAAATTTAACGCATGCATTACTAAAACTGTGATGTTACATTATATTGGAAGATCATAACTTTAATGTTAATTATAAATTCTTTAGTTTGACTAATTAAAACTAGGTATATGATATACTTCTAGTTTTAATATATCACCACACTCAACTAGTCTTGGCATCTTAGCATATAGAGTTGTTTCTTTTCTTATTTTACTATATCTCCACACTTAAGCTATTTATATGAATATATAAAAATGGATTTCTACCACCAAACATTTTTAATAGTAATCATATTCATTTAAAGATACAATCTACTTATGCAAATCGCCACTCTACCATTTTAGATTGTGTAACGATATAATAGATTCATTGTTAAAAATAATAGTTTTGGATATGATATCTAGGAGTATACTTAGCACCATGTTTTAAATAGATCTAATATCTACTCACCATATACTTAACACCATAGTTTTAAATAGCTCTGATATTTTCTCACCATATACTTAGTTTCATCATTTTAAATAGTTCTGATATCTAAATAATATGGGATCTACATCATTAAATCATCATAATTAATGAGATATCAGTTAGTATATCTATGAGTTCATAGTGTTATAGGCAAGTAAAAATAATTTAATATGATTAAAAATATGGGGTGCTTCACATATATGAAAAATCATTTAATATATTACACAGATTCAATAATAATTAGGTCACTATTTAAAATATACATTGATCAGAGACTATATTTCCTAAAACCGGGTTTGACCTCTATTTGATTTGTTTACTTACACACACATATCAGTTTAAGATATTTATTTATATAGTTCCTAAATAGATGTATATATAACTGGCATATATGTAATTATAAATTTAGAAAAACACATATGTATATAATTCAGTTAAATACACAAAATCTAAATAAATTGCCTACCTTTCAATTCTAACTTAGAATTGCTTGGTATTGGAAATATCTTCTCCCTTGCTCAGCTCTCCCCTTCTTTTCTTCTCTTCCAATCACCTTCACACTCTCTAGCACCTCACTCCTTTTGTCTGGATATATTCCTATTATTTCTTTCCAAAGGCTCTCTTCACAATATGGCGTGGCTTTTCTCTTTTAAGATTTTTCCTTTTTATTTTTTATTTATTATTTTATTAATATCTTTCTCTGTTTATTTTTCCTAATTTTAAACCTTCTATTTCTCTTTATTTATTTATTTATTTTTTATTTTCCTCCCTTTTATTTATTTTATCACTAATTACCATAATCAATATATTTGTTAATTAAATTAGCTCTTCAATTATCATGATGGTTTAATTATAAATCAATAAATAAATTTGAATTTAATCTAATTATGCAATTCACATTTCTAGAGGCATTAAAGGTCACACATGCAACTTATGAAAAATTAACTCTATATAAACATTTAAACTATGCTATCAACTATGAACAAATAATTATAAATGCAAGTAGCATTAAACTCACTATGCTAACCATTTCATTATGCATCAAACATGTGCTAGCTAATGTGGTGTGTGAAGGGTTATAACTAGTTTCTCTGTCATCCCCCATCAACTCCATCTAAGTCACCCTCTCGGATGATGCTCTCCCTCTACCATGCTCTGGGGATGAGTTTTCCTGTGTCAAACTCACAACAAGTGAGTAGTTAGATCATAACATCATGATATACATACATCATAAAATATAGATGAAATAACAACTCATCATGATCATAATGTAAAACTATACACTACAACTAACTCATAGCAAAGTACTGATGAAATATAAACAAATTTCAATTGCCCCATAATAACATATAACTTATAGCTTAGCTGAAAATAACCAAATCAAATCATTAACTATAAATATACATGGATAATCAAGTAAATTTTCTTAACGAGGAATTGAGATGTAACATCCTTCCTACCTAATGCTAGTCATCACCTTGGATGACTCTTATTCAAACATAAGTTCTGAATTAAAAACATTATTCATCAGGAAAATAACATAGTATAAAGTATCAAATTAAGCAAATAAATGTAGAAATAATTTGTAAAACTCATCATAGTCTTTCCAAGTATCACTATCCTTAAAGTATTAGTCCCACAAGTCCTTGCACTGTATCATCTCTTTATTATGCAAATAAAATTTACTAGTGTCAATTAATCTGATTGATTCTACCATGACCACCCTAAGATCTAGAACCTACAAAGCATTTTAATCCAACACATGTGTAGGATCAATTATATACTTTTTAAGATAAAAAACATGGAAGAAATTATGTAATAGAGCTAAGGCTGGTGGAAATGTAAGCCTATACACTATAAAATTGATCACTTTTAACACCTCAAAAGGTCCCACATATCTCAATGATGATTTTATTGACTTTCTAAAATTAACTGAGCTCTTATGTAGTTTAACCCGTAAGAACACTTTATCACCTACTAAAAAATGCCTATCTATCCTCTTTAGATTAGCATGAATCTTCTATTTATCATTGGCCTCAACCAATCTCTGCTTGATTAATCTAACTTGCTCTTCCATTTCTAAAAGCATCTCAGGTCCAAATACTACCCAGTCCTCTAACATATCCCAACTCATTAGTGTCTTGCACCTTATTCCATATGGTGCCTCAAATGGTGCCATCTTCAAAGCTGATTGGTATGAGTTGTTGTAAGTAAACTCAACCAAAATAAAATCCTCTAACACTTAATTAACTCTCTTAGTTTGACCATCAGTCTCTAGGTGATATGCAGTGCTAAAATTTAGTTATGTACTCAAATCTAAATTTAGAATTACCCAAAATCTAGATGTCATCTTCAAATCATGATCTAAAATAATCTTCTCAAGAAATCTATGTACCTTATACACTTCCTTTATGAACCTCTTCGTAAGGGTAGGTACATCATCTATCAAATTGCCGGATATAAAATGACCCACCTTGGTTAGTTTGTCAACTACTACCAAGATCATATCATGCATGTTTTATGACATTGGTAACCCTTAAACAAAGTTCATATTGATCACCTGCCACTTCCATTCTAGTATATCATGTGGATATAACAACCCATCCTAATGCACATGTTTAGCTTTCACCAGTTGACATTCTAGACAATGTGACACATAGTCTGCTATATCTTTATTGATTCCCTTCCAAAAATATAGTGGTTTAAACTCTACCATGAGCTTGGTTATTCATAGATGTCTGAATTTGGGGCATTATTTAGTTCTTTTAGTAATGTGCTCTGTAGATTCTCTTGACTTTTCACATACATCCTTCCATTATAATGTAAAATGCCATCACTCTCTAATCTGTATCCTTTATACCAAGATTTCTAAGCATTCTCAGACAATGCTTTTCTAATTTGATCATAAAATTCATCTTTTGATTAGAATTCAATCACTTGATCCCTAAAAATACTTTTGATAGTAGCCATAATTACTATGTACCTTCTACAACTTAGGGCATCAACTACTATGTTTTCATTGCCTTTTATATAGTTGATATCAAAATCATAATCAAATAAGAACTTTAGCCAGTGTCTCTAATGAACATTCAAATTTGGTTAGGTGAAGATGTACTTGAGTCCCAAGTTATTTGTCTTGAGATCAAAAGGTTTTTCCAACAAGTAATAATGCCACACTTACAAAATATGTATAATTATTGTAGGTTCTAGGTCATAATGGGTGTAGTTTACCTCATAAATCTAATATTTATTGATTAATAAATCACTAATGCACCATAATTTATAAGGACTCCTCCTAGTCCATCCCCTAATGCATCTATCACCATAAAAATTGACCATTGGGGTCAGGAACTCTTAAAACTGGTGCTAAAATAATCCCTATTTTCAATTCTTGAAAAGCTACTTTGCACTTCTTTGACTAGATAAAATATTGGTTCTTACGTTGCAAAGAAGTAATTGGATTAACTATCTTGAAAAAAATTAGAATTAACTTCTTATAATAGCTTACTAATCCCATGAAACTTCTTACCTCATGTACATTCTTTGGTGGCGATCATTCCATAATGGCTCTTATCTTTTTCAGATCTACTGAGATATCATTTGTAGAGATAATATGTCTTAAATATTTCACTTTCTCTTAGAAAAATATGCACTAAAATAACTTTTAGTACAACTTATGCTTTTGCAACCGTTATAAAATCAGTTCCAAATGCTGAAGATGCTCCTCTTCATTCTTAAAGTATATAAGAATGTCATCAAGAAAAACCAAAATGAAGTGATCTAAATAATATCTAAACACATTATTAATGAGATTTATGAATGTTATCAAAGCATTAGTCAACCCAAATGGTGAAACTATGAACTCATAGTGATCATAACAAGTTCTGAATGTTATCTTCTGAATATCCTCATCTCTTATCCTTAATTGATGGTATCTTTCTCTAAGATCAATCTTAAAAAAGACTTTTGCTCATCCTATTTGCTCAAAAATATCATCTATACGAGGTAGTAGATACCTATTTTTGATAGTTGTCTTATTCAATAGTCTATAATTAATGTAAATTTGAAAAGGAGCATCTTTTTTCTTGATAAAGACAATTAGTGCACCCCATGATGACACACTTGGCCTGATCAACCCTTTTGACAACAATTCTTAGAGTTGAGCTTTCAATTCAACCAACTCAGTGGTTGTCATCATGTATGGTGCCTTAGATTGTGATTCTGAACTAGGTATGATATCGATAAAGAAATCAAACTCACATCTAAGAGGCAAACCCAATAGTTCTTTCAGAAACACATCTTGAAAATCTCTAAGAAATGGGTAATCTTAGAGAGATGGTTTCTTAGGTTCCTCCATTTCATTTATCTTGATGATAAATGCTTGGCACCCTTTTTCTTTGGTTTTTTAATTATTTTATTAATATATTTCTTTTTTTGTTTTTCCTAATTCAAAACCTTCTATTTCTCTTTATTTATTATTATTATTTTTATTTTTCTCTTTTTTATTTATTTTATCACTAATTAAAATAATCAATATATTTACTAATTAAATTAGATTTTCAAATATCATGATGGTTTAATAATAAATCAATCAATAAATCCAAACTTAATCTAATTATGTAATTCACATTTTTAAAGGCATTAATAGCCACACATACAACTTACGTAAAATGAACTCTACACAACCATTTAAACTATGTTATCAACCATGAGCAAACAATTCTAAATGCAAGCAACATTAAACTCATTATGTCAACCATTCCATTATGCATCAAATATGTGCTAGCTAATGTGGTATATGTAGGGTTTTAGCAAATTTCTTTTTCATCTCCCAATAATTCTATTTATGTCACCCTCTCTGATGATGCTCTCCCTTCGTCACACTTTGAGGGATGAATTTTTTTATGCCAAAATCACAAAAAATGGGTAGTTAGATCATAACATCATGATATACATACATCATAAACTATAAATGAAATAAAAACTCATCATGATCATAATGTAAAAAGATACATTATAGCTAACTTATAGCAAAATACTCATAAAATCTAAGCAGTTTCAACTATTTCATAGAAACATATAACTCAGCTAAGTTAAAAATAATCAAATTAAATTATTAACTATAAATATCCATGGATAATCAAGTAAGTTTGTTTAACAAAGAATTCAGATGTAATATTTTTCCCCCTAAAGCTAGTCATCGTCCCAAATGTCTCTTATTCAAACATAAGGTCTAAATTAAAATTATTTTTCACTAGGAAAATAACATAGTATAAAGTATCAAATCAAGTAAATAAATATGTAATTTGCCTATATAACTCATCATAGGCCTCCCAAGTAGAATTATCTTCAAATTATTGATCTCACAAGACCCTGCACTATGACATCTCTCTATTACACAAACAAAGTTTGTGAGTGTCAATTACTCTGATTGATTGTACCATGACTACCTCAAGATCCAAAACCTGTAAAGCATGCCAATCCAACACATGCATAGGATCAACTATATAATTTTTAAAATAAGAAATATGGAAGACATTATGTAATATAACTAGGGTTGATAGAAATGCAAGCTTATACGCTACATGATTGACCACTTTTAACACCTCTAAGGGTGCCACATATTTTGGTGATAGTTTTACTGAATTTATAAATTTAATCAATCTCTTCTATGGCTTAACCTACAAGAACAATTTATCGCCTAATAAAAACTACCTATATGTCCTCTTTAAATCAACACAACTCTTCTACCTATCATTTACCTTAGTCAATCTCTACTTGATTAATCTAACTTACTCTTCCATTTCTAAAAGCATCTCCGATCTAAAGACTACCTTTTCCTCTACCCTATCCCAACTAATTAGTACCTTACACCTTCTTCTGTATAATACCTCAAATGATACCATCTTCAAAGCTGATTGGTATGAGTTGATGTAAGCAAACACAACCAAAATAAGGCAATCTCTCCACTTATATTGCAGATCTATGCAATACATATGAAGAAGATCTTCTAACCCCTGATTAACTCTCTTAGTCTTACCATCAATCTCTAGGTGATATACAATACTAAAATTTAATAGTATCCCCAAAGTTGAATTTAGAGTTACCCAATATCTAGAAGTCATATGTCAAATTACTTGGTATAAAATGAGCCACCTTGGTTAGTTTGTCAACTAGTACCAAGATCATATAGTATATATTTCATGACATTGATAACTCTTTGAAAAAATACATACTGATCACCTATCACTTCCATTCTGATATATCATGCAGATATAATAACCTAGTCAGATGTGTATGCTCAGCTTTCATTCATTGACATTCTAGATAACATGACACATAGTCTACTACATCTTTCTTGATTCCTTTATAGAAATATAGTGGTTTAAGATTTACCATGAGCTTGGTTACTCCTAGATGCCCTGAATATGGAGCATTATGTAGTTTATTTAACACTGTGCCTCATAGATTCTCTCGATCTAGCATATACATCCTTTTATTATAATGTAAAATACCATCTCTCTTTAATCTGAATCTTTTATACTAAGGATTCTGGGCATTTTCAAATAATGCTTTTCTAACTTGATCATAAAATTCATCTCTTGTTAAGAATTCAATCACTCGATCTTTGAAAATACTCTTGATACTAGCCATCACATTTATGTACCTTCTACAACTTAAGACATCCACTACTCTATTTTCCTTGCCTTTGATATAGTTGATATCAAAATTTTAATTAAAAAAAAAATCTATTCAACATCTTTGGTGAGCATTCAAATTTGGTTAGATGAGGATATACTTGAGTCCCAAGTTATCTATCTTGAGCTCAAAATGTTTTCCCAACAAGTAATGCTACCACACTTGCAAATCATGCACAATTGCTGCAAGTTCCAGGTCATGAGGGGCATAGTTCACCTCATATGTCTTAAGCTTCCTCAATTCGTAATCCAACACTTCACCATCCTTCATAAGGAATCCTCCTAGTCCATCCCCTAACACATCTGTGACCATAGAAAATTGACCATTAAGATTAGGAACTCTTAAAATTGATGTTGAAGTAAACATTTAAAATCATAGTGCCCATATCAAATTTTGAATGTTATCTTCTAAATATCTTCATCCCTTATTCTTAGCTGATGGTATCCTGTTCTAAGATCAATATTAGAAAATACCATTGCTCCTTGTATTTGATTTAAAAGATCATCTATATGAGGTAGTGAATACTTATTTTTTATGGTTACCTTGTTCAATATTCTATAGTCAATGCAAATTCAAAGAGTACCATCCTTCTTCTTGATAAAGGCGACTGGTGCACCCCATGGTGACACACTTGGCTTGATCAACCTCTTTAAAAATAATTCCTATAGTTGGGTCTTCAATTCAACCAAGTCAATGGTTTCCATCCTGTATGGTGCCTTAGAATATGATTCTAAGCTAGGTATGACATCGATAGAGAAATTAAACTCATGTCTAGAAGGCAAACCCAGTAATTCTTGTAGAAACACATCATAAAATTTTGTTATAAATGAGTAATATTTGAGAGATGGTTCCTTAGGTTCCTCCATTTCATTTATTTTGATGATAAATGCTTGGCACCCTTTCCTTGAGCCCTCTTCAGTTTCATAGTAGAAATTTGCCTAAGTCATAATTCTCTTTTCTCATCTTGAATTTATGTCTGATTTCTAAAATCATCTAGGCACTCAACTTTTTTTAGGTAATAGTCAACCTTCATCTTGTGTTTTACAATCCAATTGACTCTTAAGATCACATCATATGACCCTAGTGGTGCTACATATAAATCCACTATTTTTGTAAATTCAGACAACCTAACCTCTACTTTGACTAAACACTTATCAACTATGAATTTTGAGTCAATCTCATACTATACTGACCATGCATTTGCCATTACTCTAACTCTTCTAGTTAGCTTATTAAGCATTCTAGGAGCTATAAATCATTTTGTATCCCATGTATCTATCAAAATAGAAATTGGATGTTCAAATAAAGTACTTGATAGTTTTATCGGTAATTCTTTAAATTCATCTTGTTGATTATCAATTGCTACATTTATAGGCTATTGAAAATTGCCCTACTGAGGAATAGGACCTTTGTTTTTTGACTTGTTCTAAGTGCAATCATGAGCATAATGGTCATCTTCATAAATAAAACAACCTCTAGATGGTCCTTTCCTATCAGCCTGATGGTTTCTCTTGAAATTGCCTTTAAAACAATTGCTCAGTTTTCTATTACCTGATCTATTATTGAATTTGGTATTCTAAATTTTGAATTGCTTCCTAGAATCTCCACTCCTCTATTTCTAATTCTTTTTTTTGAATGTTGACGTAGAATTTCCAAGCTTTTTTTTAAACTTGTCCCTGACATGTGAAAGAGACTTCAATTTTTATTCCTATTTGACTACCTTCTCGAAGACCTGGTCTATGGTATAAGGTCCATGAAAATCCACCTTTCCATTGAGTTGGAGTCTCAATCCCATGATAAACTTCTGATCTTGAACCTTTCATCTCCTTGGTACTGAGCTACATACTTTAGAAGTTTGGTGAACTAATCCCAGTATGCATTCACTAAAAATTCTCCTTGTTTTAGATGTTATAGATCTATGATCTTTAGATAAAAATAAAGTTGTGAAAACCATCGTGACCTAAACAAAATCATAAAATGATCCCAAGTAGTGGTGGTTGACTTAAGGTTCATTTACAATCTCTTATTAGCCGACCAAATAACTACCTCATCAGTCAATTGATATGCTCTCCATACTACCTTAGTAACCTCAAAGTAGTTTTGAATCTCAAAATACTTCTCCATCTCATTCATCCATACTTTAGCTCTATCACCCAGAATACTTCCACTGAGCTTAGGTGGGTTTGACTTCTTCATATCTCTAGCTATCTCCATAACTACCTGAGCTCTTGCATATAGAGGGTTTTCTTACTCAATGGGATGTTACTCAGGTACATCTTAATGTTATTCCTCTTCATGGACATGAACCACCTATTCTAATGCTTTAATGTGATCCTTGGTCTCATTTATGAATACGATAATCCAATCCATCTTTACTAATTATTCAATGACAAATTAGCTAGGATCAAATGAAGGGTTACTCTCACTGACATTCGATGGACCCTCTCCATAAACTCTAGATTTCACCATCCTCCTTTATTTAAAGAAAAGGATATGAAAACTTTAGTGGAATCATTAGATCTTGGATTTTGATTTGTATCTCTAATACCACATGTAATATTCCTACTGAGATCTACCTAAAAATACATAATTTTTTAAAATTTAAACAACATATACTTTAAATAGATTACACCATGAGAATCTTTCAATGATCATATAAAATACTCTAAGTGATAACTATAAATGAAGTATATTATATTATACATCATTTATCATCATATGAAACACATCATAATATGAATATAGAAAGTAATTTAAATTAACCAGCCATAACTGATACATGCCTATATAAACTATTGTCAATGTATAATAAATAAGTAATTATAGCTCATTATGATAATATTTCAATAATAAATATAATATAATGTACATATATAATACAAATATCTCCATAGAGCATAAGTTCTCCAGACTCTAGTGTCTACAACAATCTCAAGTGTCATCTTAAAAGCAGTTCTAATGTGGGGAGGGAAAACATCATCTAAGAATTTAAACACACCAACCATGGAATAATGATCCCCAGAACTAATCCCATCAAGTAATGTCCCTCCCTTCATGGATGATTAGATTGAAATGGTGAAGGAATCTAGAGAGATAGGCTAGTACCCATGTGTTGTATGATTTTTAAAACTAAATATGCGATGTATCATAGAAACTCATTCTACTCAAGATATCACACAAACATGTAAATCATATTCATGAAATGACAATGTCTTATTAAATATTACTTTGGTCAAAGTTTTCAAGTGATAAGTGATATATGAATTAATCAAATTTATACACACCACTTGATCGAATTATCTTCATCTAGCATTGTGATGCTAGTAAGCTAGTGAAGTCCATCTCACTACTTACTCAGTATCAACAATGTGAGATTTGGTTAACTTAGTATAATCAGTAGATCCATACATATTACATCCTAATATCAATCATATAACATGCTAAGCACAGTAATAATTTGAATGCATACATTTATTCCATCAAACGTATTAATGAATCTCACAATATTGTCTATCATATAAATAGTAGAAATAATAAATATAACTTATACCATTTGGGTATAATATATATTTAACTATAATTTATAATTAATATAAATAGTTACCACATATAATACACCCAATGATAACCCATATCATCATAGTATAATGTTCTTACAACTACTGATACCATAATCAATCATAATAAAGTAGTTATAAATTAATGAAAATACAAGCTTTTGTTCAAACAATTAGATATAAAAAATAAAGTCTCATTTCTCATATAACACATAATATTTCATTTTAGCATTTCGTATACTTTCAAGGAGGTTATATGCATGCATAATAAGGTTCTACTATACATATATCTATAAAATAGTTTTGGACCAACAATGGAACTATAATCAAAAGTTCACACCCCTATGTACAAGTATAATCTAATTAGGCTTAGATATACCTATACTCTTTTTAAGTATACTATGCATTAATTCATTATTATGTAGCTTACTATAGTAATATACCCACAATATGTATTTTATTTCACATGCTATATATGATAGTGATCTCAGGCATATCATAAAGCTTCTCATAATATAATGAAAGACTACGTTCGATTTATATATGTTTCCTATGCTTTACCAAAGCCATATTATGATAGTGGTATGCTTATAACTACATATATGTTTGTATAATGGATAAAAACTAATTCCATAACCTACTTAATAAATAATAATTATATAAACATTAGAAATCTAATATTACAAGTCATATACCCACATATGGCAATCCACCAAACTTGACCAAACATATGGATGCTTTTAGTGAATTCTTTGGTTCTTTTTATCGACACTTAACTTTACACACTTCACTATTTAAATACAAAACTGAAAATATAAATATTCTTAGTTATTATTAATTTGTTATAATTGCATGTATCCAAAGTCCTATGGCTCTTTTTTAGGAAGATATGAAGTTGCCTTGTGAGCATCTAAGTGACATATGCTAATATGTATTAGCAATTGTAGATATGATAAGTAATAAACTACAATTTAATTAATTTTTGATAATTTACATGCTCTCATAGTGAGCATATATATATTCCATACAAAAGAACCTATGCTATTTTAAACTATTGTAAGTATTACTAATTATAATAATTTACCTCCGATGCCTATTCATAACTGATCACCTGGCATTTAGTTTATAGCTTGGTGGACCCAAAAAACTCCACTGGTCTTGTTAGATCATCTCTATAAATAATCCTAGTTATATAAATCTCCACAAGGATATATCAAGTACTTTACTATATATAAATCTAGGATATATAAATCTCTAATGAGTGGTGGGATAAATGCATATATAAATATTGACTAGGACATATAACTTTAATGAATGTGTAGACACTTGAAAACTGCACCTTGGCTAGTTTTCGATGTTGAACCCATGCCTTGAACCCATACCTGACCCTGGAGATAGTCTACCACCTAGTTAACTTAGCCCATTTATTAATTTTTTAAACTTGACCTTTTCAATCCACCTTCTTTTAAACTAATTTTCACCCATTTTGCCTTAGGCCCTCGATTGATGTCAGTCAAGTTTTCCAACCTGATTTAAAGCCACTTTTAGCCATGAACAATATAAACATCACACAATTAAAAAATTTCTTGATGCGAAGCAAATCGACTTTAAATCATCCTAAATAGCATCTTTTCCCTCTACCTAATTAGCAACTTTTTCCTCTATCCATTTAGCAACTCCTTCCACTCCATTTGGAAACTTCTTCCTATAAAAGGAGATCTACAAGAAAGAAAAGGGGGAGAAAATCCATAAGTACATGCTACCAAAATGTTCTTACTGGTATTCAGCTAGCAACAACAACAACAACAAAACTCTATTTGCATCACTTTCAAAAGACAAAACACCGTTATGCTAGTGGAATTTCTTCAGGTTCCTCAACCCTCTTCCACAGTTGATAACAGGTATTTTATAATTTGTTTTCAATTCCTTTATTGTTGTTCTAAGTTTTCTACCTTATCAAATCCAATAGTATTCTTTCCTTCAACCTTCAAACCTACATCAGAGCCTTAATTGATCAATTACCCAACCTGCAACCCACTCTTTTGAGCAGCCAGAATTTGATAGGAAACCACCAATGGTTAAAGAAACCATAATCAGTTACCTTAACCATTGCTAGTTGCCCAACCATCATCGATTCACCTAAATACCACCGGTTCACTGTCTATAACCAAACTAGCAACCAACACCATCCAGACCTCAACCAAAACTCTATTTTCTATGTCTTTGTTACCCCACAAACTAGAAACAACAATCTGAACCAACCCCAACCACCTTAGCATGAGTAGTGACCCACTTTTTCTATAGTTAGTTGTTTTCTTTGAATAAGCAATTTGCTTTTTTGTATTACATAACATTTATCTTTTATGTTATTGTATGCAAGCATCATTTATTTTATTTATATAAAAAAATTTATCATAAGGGGGATTGAAAACCATCCTAAGTAAGCTTATGTTTTCATGGATCTAGCTTACGCTAGGTAATCCCTCCATCTCCTTGTCTAAGAAACAAGTTTTGTTAGTGTTTTCTTATCTATAGGTATTTTTCCCTAGCCAAAGAAGAGTCCTCACATCATCTGGATTCAATGTGCACACTTTCTACTAGGTACCTTTACACAAAATTCTCTTTCAATTTTATTTCTTCTTTCACATTAAAATAAAATCAAAAAAATTGAGTAAAACATTTTGGCACGCCCGTGGGACCCACCACCTTTCTTTTCTTATTTAGCATGTATTTTATCTCTCTTTATCTATTGTTTGTTCATCTAAACAAATCTGATACTTCGTTTGGGCTTAAAACAAACCCTCCATCCATTGCTTGCTTATCTTCTAGCTCACTTAAATTAATGAAAAAGTATCATAATTGAATCATAGTTCACTTATGCTACATAACCAAACCACTTTCATAACCAACACATCAAAACTTACTTGAGACAAGACCTATTGAAATTTCATCACCCTTTGGATCACCTTACCCAACCCAATGATCTCCCTTGGATTTCACCACCAAGGGGAGGGCCCACTCTATTCTCTGATAAAGTATAAACTCTAGACAAACTGTATCTATTGGCTAAGTGGCCTAGCTCGGCTTTGGGTTCATGAAGTGTGAGGAGAAATCCCCTAGTTCCAGTTCACATATCTAGTTTAGTACAGATTCTCTTGAACACCTAAACATTACCCAAAACCATCCTTAGCTTTCCTATCTAGTACCCATTTGCAAGCCAAACTAGCCTCACATATTTTTAACTAAGGCATAAGCCAACACAAGATAAAAGTTATACTAAGAGTTAACACACTTAGTGTATGCATTACTTTCTGGACTTTTTTCTTGTTTTCTCTTTTGTTCAAGTTGTGAATAATCAACCTTATACCATCAACTTTTCATCATTTTAACCTCATTTTCCCTCGTCTCCATTACCTTATTTGAATGCAGAGCCCTTCTATAACTTTTTCTAGAGATCATAGCTTTGCTAGAATCTCATACCACAACTCTCTTACATCTGAGCATTACCTGACATCTTGAGATAGCTATGATCCTTACCTTACCTACCATCAACCCAGCTCTACCCATCATCCATCAAACTTCAACCATAATCAACCTCCAAATTATCAACTACCACTTGAATTAGTTACAATGTTAATGGACCATATAAGCAAAGTAGAGTTATCTATTTTTGATACCCATGACCAATCAACCCTTACCTGCAACCAATCAAATTTCAACTTCAACTAGCCAACAACCTATTAATGACCCTTTAACCATTGCCTTAATCAACCAATAACCTATCAACATCTACCACATCCATCACCCCAACCTTGTCAAAACTTGGGCCATCTACCTCTTCCATTATGTCAATTACCTCAACCCACTTTATCAACCCAACCGACTTTATCAACCTTAACCAAAAAAATCAATCAATAAACCTATAAACCTATCAATCTATCAACCAACCACTATCAACCTACCTTATCAACTTTACCCAACCAAACAATCTTTTTAACCTCACCCAACCCATCAAATCCACCTATTCAACCAACCTTACCAAATCAAACTGTTAACTAATAATCAAATTTTTTGAACCAAGTAATTTTATCAAATCAACCCATCAACTATCAACCCAATGCTTATCAACCAATCCTACCCAACTATCAATCAAACTTACCCAATCAATCTAACCTATTCAAATTACCCACCTTATCAACTTTATCCACTTTATCACCCTTATCAACCTTATCAAAACCAACCAACAACTACCAACCAAACCTACCTAATCTATCAAACTTACCAAACCTAGTAAATCAATAAACCTCATCAAACCAACCAACTAGCTCACCAACTCAAGAACCATTAGTGTATCCTCTTCTCAGGCAGTACACCATGTTGGGGGAATCATACGCTTCCATCCTTAACAAATTATTGGAGGCTACCATCATTGATATCCCTCTAATAAAACCTATCAATAAATCTCTTCCAAAGCTAATTTGGTTTATAGAGGATGATTTTTTTCTGTATCATCGCACACACAGACATGGAATAGAAAGATGTGGCTCTTTTAAGATGCTCATCCAAAACTTTATCAATCATAAGGAGGTTTCAAAGGAGATTTTTTTTGTTCCCTCCAACCTAGCCTTTAATATCATCAAACAATCAATCATCGAACCTCTTCCTTCACTCATTGTTGAGGAAATCATGGTCCAACCCTCAATTGAACCACTTTCAACCAAGTGGACTCTTTTCAACTTTCTTTTAAAAACACATTTAAGGAACCAACCAACAAAACTATTCCACTTACCTTTGTGGAACCAACCAACCACCCTTTTCCACTCAACCATGTGAAACCAACCAACCTATATTTTTCACTTACCACTTCTGTGGAACCTATTAATCCAACCTTAACGAATATCAACCAAACCAAATTAACCATTAGCCTAACCAAACTTACGATTGACCTAACCTTACATATAACCATCCACCCAACCTTACCTTACCAAACCAAACAATCAAACCAACAAACCAACTCTGCCGTTTATCTTACCTCTCTCAACCAGTCAAACCAACCTCTACCCAAACTCAATCAACCATAATCAACATGCTTTTTTGATCAACCATAACCAACCTAATTAACCACCCAAAATAAAATCAACCCATCAAACATATCAAACCTACCCTACCCTACCTAAATCTAACCCAACTGCATTTTCTTAGCCTTGGTGCACTAGAGGAAATCCCATTAAAACCACCACCTGTGAACTTGACCTACTAAACACTAAATACTAACAACCCTTGGAGAGGTAGGTGAAGTCATATTAACCCCTCCTAAAACCTTCTTA
Source organism: Torreya grandis (assembly GCA_037957365.1). Lineage (NCBI taxonomy): Eukaryota > Viridiplantae > Streptophyta > Pinopsida > Cupressales > Taxaceae > Torreya > Torreya grandis. The sequence continues at coordinate 4,740,642 of JARHVA010000060.1, read as the reverse complement.
TTAACCATCATCTCACCTCAGGATCATTTTCCCCTCTTCTGACCATCCATGGAAAAAGCAAACTGGGAGAACTTCTCCTCCATAAGGCTTTGACCATTTATAAACCCAACCTCCCTTATCAACTCTACCCCAACAATCAAACTCACTTAACCCAAACCAAACAAATAAACCTATCAACCAACTAACCTTGTAATATTGGGGATTACCTTTCTCCTTCACCCAACCAAAATTATTAGAGAATCACCTTCTCCCCCCAACCAAACCTATTTGGAGATTACCCTTCTTTGGCAAACTATGCATTAGAGATTGCCCTTCTCTACCCACCCACCAACCAAATAAATTTAACCTTATCCATTCTTGACTACCTTTTACACATTTCTATTTTTTAACTATCTTCCCCCATTAAACTGTCACCTAACCAACCTCACCTTTTTGTCAACCCATACCTTTTCCCGGTCTACCCAAGAGTCACAAAGTAATTGGGGCACATCTACTCTTTTGATTGACATTACTCATCCATGCAAGCATGAATTTGGGGTATATCAAGCCTGAACCTCTTAAATGCTTGGCATTCATGCTTGTTCTTTGGTTAAACCAAGTTCCTTATCATTTTGGTGTCTAACTTAAGCTCATCCCTTATTTTCAATTGCTTTCATCTCCTTATCTTTAAAGACAAATGATTAAAAATAAGATCATTTGATTATCCATCATAAATTTTGCCTAATCTTAAGCATGGGCACCATGGATCTATCCATGGCATGATCCTCATGTATACTTTTCATCTCTAATCAGATGGAATCCCATGTGTTAATTGTGGAGCTAAAAGCTTCACTATTATGCAAATGGTGGAGGTTGCTGGGTTACAAAGTAACTGACATCGATCAGGTAGGAACCAGAATCTACCGACATCGGTTATGAATCAGCCGACATCGGTCATCTCCAGACAGATAGTGATTGACGTCGATCACTTGTGTGTGTTTCCAGAACTGGTCTAATTTTAGATGAACAGTGAGTTTGCATGTAAAGACTAATTTTAGTCTTGAGTCTATATTTCTAATTATTGTTTGGTTTGGGATCTATTTAAGAGACCTATGGGGTTGTATTGTAATAAGGACTAAGATAAAGACTAAGAAATATTAGATCCTCAAGTGTAAGATCTAGAAGGTCTGCAAGAGTGCAAGATCAGGAAGATCTACAGGTAAGCAAGGTCAGTTGATTTGAGGGGTAGCAAGATCAAGAAGATCTGTAGGTGTGTGTGTATAAGATCAATTAGATCTGCGGGGTAGCAAGATCAAAAAGATCTGTAACACACAGTGTAAGCAAGACCAATTAGATCTGTAGGGTGGAAGATCAAGGTCTATGGATGAGAGTAGGCAACAACAACCATTGGGTTGATTGTCACTGGAGGGAACAACTCAGTGTTGAGTTGGTTGTAATTGATTGAGAGAGAGAGAACTCTTGAGGGAGAATTACTATACACCCAAGAGGTGTGGGAAGAAGAGATTTCTTCACTCTATTTCCTTTTGGAAGAGTGTTAATACAGATTGTATTATTTCTCGTATCATTTATTCTTTGCTGATTCTGAATTCTAGTTACTTATTACTTCTGGTTTAATTTCGTGTTTAGTTGCTTATACAAAGGTAATCAATTGTACTCTTAGGAGTGGATCCTGACAGTTGGTATCAGAGCTTGATTCACTAACAAGGTTCATCAGAGTGGGTTAGTGTTTGTTAATTACAGGTTCACTCTCAGGGGTTTCTGATTGAGTGGGAGTAAAGCAATCGTAGAAGAAAGTAAACTAAGAATGGAGAAATTCAATGGCAAAGGGGAAGTGCAGCTAAAATTGTAGACTGGCAACATATGGGTGTTGAAGGATGTCATGCATGTACCCATCCTGAAGAGGAATTTGATTTTTGTAGGGAAATTGGGTGATGAGGGTTACACAGTAACTCTCACGGTAGAATCTTGAAAAGTTTCCAAGGGTGCACTTGTATTAACGAGAGGATCTTGACAGCTGGTATTAGAGCTTGGTTCACTGACAGCTGGTATCAGAGCTTGGTTCATTAACAAAGTTCATCAGATTGGGTTAGTGTTTGTTGATTACAGGGTCACTCTCAAGGGTTTCTGATTGAGTGGGAGTAAAGCAATGACAGAAGAAAGTAAACTAAGAATGGAGAAATTCAATGGCAAAGGGGAAGTGCAGCTGAAGTTGCAGACTGACAACAAATGGGTGTTGAAGGATGTCATGCATGTACCCATCCTGAAGAGGAATTTAATTTCTGTAGGGAAGTTGGGTGATGAGGGTTGCACAGTAACTCTCACAATGGAATCTTGGAAAGTTTCCAAGGGTGCACTTGTATTAGCGAGAGGACCTGACAGCATAGGTTAAAGAAAGGAGAGAATGGACATGTGAGACAGAAGGCCAGGTTATATGGTCTTGAACAAGCTCCAAGACAATGGTATTTAATGTTTGATAGGTTTATGACAAAGCATGGCTTTAGTCAATGTCAATGTGACCATTGTGTTTATTTTACCAGGTTGGATAATGATAGTTACATTATCCTGTTACTGTATGAAGTGTATATGCTTGTTGCAGGGTCACACATGTAGGGAATTGCTGAGCTAAAGGTAAAAGTAGCTCAGACATTTTTCAGGAAGGATTTAGGAGCAGCAAAGAAAATCCTTGGCATGAGTATTTCTAGAGACAGGGAAAATCATAGGTTGATTTTGTCTCAAGAGGATTATGTGAATAAGGTAGTGGAGAGGTTTGATATGCAAGATGCAAAACTAGTAAGCACACCTATGGTTGGATAGTTCAAGTTGAACTATGAATAGTGTCCTAAATCACATGATGAGGTTGGGTACATGGTATGTACTAGACCTGATATTGCCCAAGCAGTGGGAGTTGTCAGCAAGTTTATGGCCAATCTAGGAAAGAAGCACTGGAAATCAGTTTAGTGGATTCTCAGATATCTGAGAGGGATCAGCAGTAGGTATTTATGCTATGCATGGTCAAACACTTCTTTACATGGGTATGTAAATTCGGATATGGCAGGTGACTTGGATGGCAGGAGAAGCACCACATGATATGTGTTCACTGTTGGTGGAATGGCGGTTAGCTGGATTTCAGAGTTGTAGAAAGTTGTTGCAGTCACAGAGGCTAGCAAGGATAAGAACCCTGCAGATATGTTAACAAAGCTGAGAACAAAGGAGAAGTTGAATCTTCATTCAAATTTTGTTGGTCTTCAAGATTGAACTTGAAGATGGAGATACAAGCCAGAAACAAAATTAGAGGATGTTGTTGTACAGGTACAGGTGCAGCTGTTTATCTCCAAGTGGGAGATTGTTAAGTTGTGGAGCTAAAAGCTTCACTGTTATGCAAATGGTGGAGGTTGCTAGGTTACAAAGTAACCGATGTCGGTCAGAACCTGCCAACATCGATTAGGTAGGAACCAAAATCTACCAATATTGGTTATGAATCAACTGACATCGGTCATCTCCAGACAGACAGTGATCGACGTCAGTCACCTGTGTGTGTTTCCAAAACTGGTCTAATTTTAGACGAACAATGAGTTTGCATGTAAAGACTAATTTTAGTCTTGAGTCTATGTTTTTAATTATTGTTTGGTTTGGGATCTATTTAAGAGACTCATAGGGCTATATTGTAATAAGGACTAAGATATGGACTAAGAAGGATTAGATCCTCAAGTGTAAGATCTAGAAGGTCTACAAGAGTGCAAGATCAGGAAGATCTACAGGTAAGCAAGGTCAGTTGATCTATGGGGTAGCAAGATAAAGAAGATATGTGGGTGTGTGTGTACAAGATCAATTAGATCTGCAAGGTAGCAAGATCAAGAAGATCTGCAACACACGGTGTAAGCAAGACCAATTAGATCTGCAGGGTGGAAGATCAAGAAGGTCTGTGGATGAGAGTAGGCAACAATAACCATTGGGTTGATTGTCACTAGAGGGAAAAACTCAGTGTTGAGTTGGTTGTAATTGATTGAGAGAGAAAGAACTCTTTAGGGAGAATTACTATACGCCTAAGAGGTGTGGGAAGAAGAGATTTTTTTATTGTATTTCCTTTTGGAAAAGTGTTAATACAGATTGTATTGTTTCTCGTATCATCTATTCTTTGTTGATTCTAAATTTTAATTACTTATTACTTCTAGTTTAATTCTATGTTTATTTGCTTATACAAAGGTAATCAATTGTACTCTTAGGAGTGGATCCTGACACCATGGTCGTTGTCACTTAAAACCACCTCTTCCACTCATCATCAACCTTCTTATGCCATGGATTTGCTTCCATAAAGGAAAACCTTAGGCCTATATAGACATTCCATGTCTAATAAAGCATATAAACATTTGGGATACCACAATATCACTTGGGCCAACATCTTTAGTATTCAAACTATTCCCTTGAAAGATAGCTGCTCAAAACAATCAAAAGTGCTTGAACTTAAAATAGACTGCTCCCTTGAAGGATAAATATCAAATATGAACAAACCCAAACATAGATCACTCCCTCGAAGGATAGCTAAGTTAAATTTGTCAAAATTAATCATTTGAAGCTTCTCACATCAATCAACTTCACTAGCATATCAAAATAAGCAATATAATACCTTATACATATAAAAGCTATCCTAAGAAAATTGCAATCAGTTTTCATCAGTAGACTTTTTGAATCGATTAGTTTACTCCTAGTATATGATAATATGGACTTGTCTATTATGGTTTCTAGGTCAACTATAGAAGAGATGAGCCCTCCCCACATGAATGTTGTTATACCTATCACCCACTACCTACCATCCATTTCCCGTTTTGTCTTTTACAAATCAAGGGATATTGAGCTTACTTGACACATTCGATCAAGTTACCTTTTTTAACCATCAAACTAATAACAAAGCAAAAGCATGACAAGGGTTTTATGCTCATAAAACCACCCATATTGCCATCATGGTCTTTGTCAGTTGGATAATTTATTCTCCCCCTTATACTTTCATGATCACTTGGGAAGACATGTCTTCTCCCTTAGAGTCATTGAAACCAAATTATCACCTAATCAACCAAACAACCCAAACCAAATTCAACCCATCAAACTTATAATACCAACCTTATTTACCTTATCCAAGAAAACCAATAATCACCACCCAAACCAACAACTACCAATCACATTCACCCAACCCATCCAATCAAGTTAACAAATCAAATCAACCAACCAATGAAGCAACTTGACCATTTACCATTGGGAGTCACTTTCTCCCTAAACCTTAGAGGTTACCTTTCTCCATAATCCTAGGCATCCAAATCCAAACCAAACCTAACTTTTGGAGGTTACTTTTTTCCAATTACCTCAGCATCCTACTCAACCAATAACCCATCAATACCAACTTAGCAATTATTTTTACCAATCTAAAATTCAACCTATCCAACCTCATTAACTATTAGGTTATCCACCCCCAACCAACATCCTAACCTACCTTCTAATCTTTACCCAACTAACCTAATCTATCAACCCACGTAACCTCATCAACCCTATCTACCTTATTAAACCAATACCCATCACCTCAACTTATCGATCTACCAACTCCAACCTATCAAACCTATCAACCAATAACAACCAACCAACTTTACCTACCTTACCCAACCTATACAATCAATCCATCTTATCAACTTCACCCAACCTATCAAATCAACCTATTCAACCAACCTTACCAAATCAAACCCTTACCTACCAATCAAACTTCTTAAACCTTACCTACCATGATTAAAAAACCTATTTACCCAACAACCTATCAACAAACTTTATCCACTTAACCTATCCTATTAAATCCAACTTTACCTATCTTATCAACCCTATCAACCCAAACCAAACCAAGTGGTATACCCAAGTGGGGAAACCCATTTGGACCTCCACCAACTTATTTTGGAGTCACCCTCTCCCTCAAATGGTGGAGCTTACCCCTCTCCACCAAATTATTTGGGAGTCACCTTATCCCTTAAATTTTGGAGATTATCCTTCTCCACCAAACTACCTAACCATTTGACTGCATCCATGATCCACATCCCTTCTCAGGGATAACATCATCCACCATGTGTTCTGACCGGGCTCACCTTGGGTGCTTCGTGGCTGGCCATATAGGGGTCTAAAAGAGGACCCAGATCACTCCGAAGCTTTTGGTGTGATGGCCAGTCCTTCTATTGGTATCAAAGCTAGGTCTTGAGGTCAAGACCCACGAAAGCTAGTGGGCATGATCCACATCCCTTCTCAAGGATAACATCAATCACCACATGTTTCGATCGGGCTCACCTCGATTGCTTTGTGGCTAGCCATATAGGGGTTTGGAAGAGGAACCAAATCACTCTAGAGCTTTTGGTGTGACAGCTAGTCCTTCTATTGGTATTAGAGCTCTGGAGTGATCTGGGTCCTCTTCCAAACCCCTATATGGCCAGCCACGAAGCACCTGAGGTGAGCCTAGTCAGAACATGTGGCAGCTGATGTTATCCGTAATAAGGGATGTGGATCATGCCCACCAGCTTTTGTGAATCTCGACCTCAAGACCTAGCTCTAATACCAATAGAAGGACTGGCTGTCACACCAAAAGCTCCAGAGTGATCTGGGTCCTCTTTTAGACCCCTATATGGCTAGCCATGAAGCACCCAAGGTGATCCCGATCGAAACACGTGGTAGCTGATGTTATCCCTGAGAAGGGATGTGGATCAATCCACCTCAATGTTGGCCCCTTTTGACCCAACCTATCACATAGTTTGTGACGACCTTGCCTTGGTCTTTTTGACCATACTAACTAATTTTTTCATGTTGAACATTTGAATTTTCACCACCTCATATGCAACCAGACTATTTGTGTTTTTATCAGGAGCACTTTCTACTCTAGATACCTGAGTAAACACCAACCCTGTCTAGGAAACTTGATAATACTAATCTGATCAGCTATGACCAATGTTGATGGACTAGTTACCTTATCATTTATCCTAGAACCTAATCTTATTGCTACCAACATGGAAATATTAGTCTTTACACAATCTTGACTATTGCACTTAGTTGCATTTTATGCATATGTTTACATCTCAAATTTCCAACCTCACCTTTTTATTACCCACCTCATAACTTATCATCTACCATTTATCAAACCCTGACCCAATTCAACCTTCACCTCATTAATTTCTAGTTTGAGGGGGAATACCTCCTCCCATACTCAAGGCAATCAGACCTTTTAGAGATGACCTTTCTCCATAAACCTTCAGCCAAACTAAACCATGTGATTCTTCAATTTGGGGGAACCTAGTTGATTATCACTACCTTACCCTCAGAGCACACTAATCTTTGCAACCCACCCAAGAATCATTTAAGAACTACATTTGGGCCTGAAGTTCTTTTTGGATATTATGTCCATGGAACTATATAGGTAGCATCCTCTTATCTAGTGCATTAGGAGTCAACTCAATCATCACCCTTCACCTTTAACTTTACCCAACTTCTATTTTTATTTTTTGGCTTATCAACCCAAAGCTACGTAACAAAAAGGGGTAAAATATAGACACTTGAAAACTACACCTTGGCCAGTTTTTGATGTCAAACCCATGCTTTGAACCCCTACCTGACCCTAAATATAGTCTACCACCGATTTAACTTATCCCATTTATTAATTTTCTAAATTTGACCTTTTTAATCCACCATCTTTTAAACTAATTTTTCACCCAATTTGCTTTAGGCCCTCGATCGACACCGATCAGCCTAACTAGTGTTGATTAGCCTGACTGATGTTGATCAAGTTTTCCAACCTAATTTAAACCCACTTCTAGTTGTGAACAAGATAAACATCACATAATTTAGTAATTTCCTTATACGAAGCAAATTGACTTTAAATCATCCTAAATAACATCTTTTTCCTCTACCTAATTAACAACTTTTTCCTCTATCTATTTAGCAACTCTTTTCACTCCATTTGGAAACTTCTTCATATAAAAGGAGAGATAAAAGAAGGAAAAGGGGGAGAATATCCACAAGTACATGTTCTCAAAATCCTCTTGTAGGTATTCAGCTAGCAACAGTAACAATGACCCAAAACTCTATTCATGTCACTTTCAAAAGCCAAAACACCGTTATGTTGGTGGAATTTCTTTAGGTTCCTCTACCCTCTTCCACATATTTGATAATAGATATTTTCTTTTTTTTTTCAATTCTTTTATTGTTATTCTAAGCTTTCTACCTTATCAGATCATGTGTTTCCCAAAATTTGTCACTCATTTTTGGGGACAACATATCAACTATTTTGGTCTTGTGGGCCAAAATTCCCTCTTCCCTTCTCAAAAAATGTTCTGAGCGCTCAAGTTCTTTAATTATTCAAGCATTTTTAGTTAAGGGACTTGCAGGTCAACAAGTTCAACAACTTCAATAGGGGATCTCTCACAACAAAGCAAGTTCCAAACACTTAGGCAATTTCAAGGTTGGTTCAACGTCAAGGTTCAACCAAAAGGTCCATCAACAAGCTTCAAATAAAAGATTGAACCATTGAACCATTGAACCCCACCTCCAAAGGTTCAATAGGTTCAAAGTTTCAATGACATCGGCAGACTTCAAAGAGTTAAGCACTTCGGCAAGTTCAAAATTCAACCGCTTTGAAAAGTTCAAACGGCTTTAAAGGACTTAAACAAAAGAAGACTTCAAAGAAGAAAGATTGAACTGCTGAACCATTGAACCTTGAACCAAAATGGTTCAACGAGTTCAAAAGTTCAACGAGTTCAATAAGATCAAAAGACTTAAACAAAAGAAGACTTCAAAGTGAAAATAATGAACCATTGAACAGTTGAACCTTAAACTAAAAGAGTTCAAAGTTCAAAGGTTCAACGAGTTCAACAGAAAAAAAAAAGAATCTAGAGAGTTCGAAACTTCAAAGAATTCAAAAAAATAGAATGAACCATTGAACTTTGAAATGAAATGGTTCAAGGTTCAAAGGCTCAAAGGTTCAATAAAGTTCAAAAGACTTAGAAGAATAAAGGATTCTAAGAGCTAAGAAAGAAAGGATGAACTATTGAACCTTGAACCTTGGAAGGTTTAAAGTTCAAAGGTTCAACGAGTTCAATAGAAGAGAAAAGGATCCAGAAACTTTGAAGGACCAAAAGATTTTGAGAAAGAGAATGAACCGTTGAACTTTGAACTAAAATGGTTCAAAGTTCAAAGGTTCAAAGGTTCAAGGAATTTCAAAGTTCAAAAAGAAGCTTCAAGCAAAGGAAGTGGAAGATTCCAGAGACAAGTTCGAAGAGATGGTTCAGCCAATTGAACCAAGGAGCCAATTGAACCAAGCAATTGATTGAACCAAGGAGCTGATAGGACCACCTAAACTATTGAACCAATGAACTCTCATGGTTTAAAAGTTAAAAGGTTCAATGTGGTTCAAGTGACCAATGACATCCCCGTGGACGTCAAATCTAGGGTAATGAAATGCCCATTTATTTTCAAATATGGCACGAAACCTGAAGAATAAACTTAGCAAACCACTAAAGAGGAAGCTGAAAGAGCTTGCTGAGGGTAAGAAGATAGCCTAAGAGCTCAAATTACAACAAGAAAGAGGGAAAGCTACAACAGATACTGAAATATCTACAAGAGAGTTATTCCAGTAGGTGGAACAGTCCACCAAGTAGACATCTGAGTGTGCAAATATTGAAAGGCATGGCCTATTTTTCTTCCTTTGAATAAAATTCAGTGGATAATCACATACATATTTGGAAATAGACCAGATGACCCATGTTGAGGAGAAGACATTCAAGATGATTATGTAGAACCAAAGTTAAGGCTGATGTTGTTAGGTTGTGGAGCTAAAAGCTTCAACTATTGTAGACATGGAGGAGGTTGCTGAGTTCCAGGGATACCAGTGTCAGCAGTGGGACCGACATCGATCATTTACAGTGCAGAAGGGAAACTGACATCGATAAGAGGTCAGTCGATGTCGGTCACCTCCAGGCAGACAGGGATCGATGTCGGTCGCCTGTGGCAGTTCCAGAATTGTTTGTTGCATGGACGGTTAGTTCGTTGAACTGAGTGTTTGCATGTTAAGGGCTAATTATAGTCTCGAGCTGTGTGTCTAATTATTGTAAATTAAGAGTCTAAGTTATTGTTTAAGTCTAGGATCTATTTATAGACCCATTGGCATGTATTGTAATTAGTGCAAATAGAGGAAGGCAAGGAAGATCCTTCCAAGTGTAAGATCATTTGAGTTGCAGGTTGTTGCAAGCTCATGGGAGAAGATTTACATGGTAAGTAAGATCACTTTGAGATCTACTTGAAGTACTTTGAGTACTTGTGTACTGGCAGGGTTATTACTGACTGGTTGAAGAGGTGAACACCAATTTTGTGTGTGAGTTGTGTGTTGGGACCGTTTTTGGTAGGAGAGTGAACTCTTGAAGAAAATTACTGTGTACACTTGAGGTGTGGGAAGCTTCTGAGGTGTGTGGAGAATAAGTGGCATCTTCTTTAATGTATTTTCTTTCTGGATGAGTATTAATACAAAATTGTGTATTGTCTTTCATATTCTGTGCTATTTGTGAATTCTAGTTACTTGTTCATTCTGGTATAATTCCATATTTAGTTACTAATACAAGGTAACCATATATACTCTTATTGGTGGAGTAGGATCCTAACAGTTAGTATCAGAGCTTTTGGTTGGGTTACTAATAGGTTGTATCAGATCTGGTTAATGTGTGTTGATTATAGGTTACTCACAGGGGTTTCTGTTTGAGTGAGAGTATAGCAATGGCAGAAGAAAGTAAGCTATGAATGGAGAAGTTTAATGGCAAGAACTATCAATTATGGAGGATGCAGATTGAAGATTATTTGTATCAAAAATATTTGTACTTACCATTGGGTGGGGTTGATTGTAAGCCTCGAGATATGAAGGATGAAGAATGGGAGGTTCTTGATCAGAAGGCTCTGGGATCTATAAGGTTGAGTCTTGCATCATCTGTGATTTCCAACTTATCACAGGTTAAGACAATAGTAGAGTTGATGGAATCTTTGGAAAATTTATATAAAAAACTCTCAGCTTCGAATAAGGTATTTCTTATGAAGCAATTATTTAATTTGCAAATGTTGGAAGTTAGATCTGTACATAGTCATCTTAGTGATTTCCATGGTTTGGTAAACCAGTTAAATTCAGTCAATATTGTTTTTGATGATGAAATTTAGGCTCTTTTAATCTTATGCTCATTACCAGAAAGTTGGGAGAATTTGGTAATGGCAGTTAGCAATACTGCGTCTACTTCAAAAATCTTAAAAGTGGATGATGTTGTGAGTGTAATCTTGAATGAAGAGATTCACAGGAAAAGCACAGGTGAATCATCAGGGAATGCTTTGAGTGTTGAAGGTAGGGGAATGCAAAGAGAGAAGATCGAGCATGGGAGATCAAGGTCTAAGATAGGCAAGAGATCCAAGTCTAGGTATGGCAGAATAACCTACTAGAAATGTGGAAAGCAAGGGCACTTAAAGAGAGATTGCAGGTCGGTTGAAGATCAGCATGAAGGACATGAAGAAGCAGATGTTATGGATTATGTTACATAGGATGCTCTGGTATGTTCCTTAGATAAAGTAGAATCTTGGGTTTTAGATTATGGTGCGTCTTTCCATGCATCCCCAAATAGGGAATTTTTCATGAATATGTCCAGGGAGACTTTGGAGAAATTTGTTTAGGGGATGGTAAGCCTTGTCAAATAGTTGGCAAAGGGAAAGTGACATTGAAATTACAGACGAGCAACACATGGGTGTTGAAGGAGGTCATGCATATCTGAGTTCTGAAGCAGAGTTTGATTTCTATTGGAAAGTTGGGTGATGAGGGTTGCACAGTAACTCTCATAGTGGACTCTTGGAAAGTTTCCAAGGGTGCACTTATTGTAGCAAGAGGTAAGAAAGTAGGTATGCTTTATCTATCTACTTGTATTATTGATTCTCCTTCTGGTTTATCTACTTCAGCTGTAGATTCAAAGATGTGGCTTAATAGGCTTGGTCACATGAATAAGAAGGAGATGCATGTTCTTGAGTCAAAGGGTATGCTTTCGGATTTGAAAAGCATGAATCAAGATTTTTGTATGCAGAAGAAGGTAACGTTTCTTGAGAAATCCAATGTTTGTGACAAGAACAAAAAAGCCTTGGTTTTCAAGGAGAAGGTGATAGACAGAGATCAATGTAAGGGGCTGAGGAATTTTGAGCAGATCAAGGTTGATATGGACAAGGGTTTGATCCAAAAGGAGCTCACAAGTACAGGTCATCGCTCATAAGTAAAACACAGAGACCGACGCCGATTAGAAAACTGGCATCAGCATCCAGACAGGGATCGACGTCAGCTATGTGCAGCCCAACGTCGGTGACTCAGGACAGATAAACACTGGTGTTGATCAGGGGGAACCGACATCGGTGATGAGGTAGTCGCATGAAACTGACATCGATTGAGTGCAGACTGAGATGTGATCGACATCAGTCACTGAGATAGATTTTGGGTGGATAGCAGGCTGTTAAGGAGTCTCAAGTGCCCATATGGAGGACTTAAAGGGTAAGTAAGTCTCAAATTCATCATTTCCCTTCTTTACACTACTTGTTGCTCACTGACAGTCAAGAACCAGGAAGTTATTAAAGAAGCAGAGCAGGTAGATCCAAGAAATAGTGGGAGCTTGGCATGGATGAGAAATGTGATTCCTTAGAGAAGAACCAAATAAGAGTTTTTGGGTGGAGTTGCCAGCTGGAAGAAAGCACTGAGAGATGAATGGATGTTCAGGATAAAGAAGAACGAGAATGGACACATGAGACGGAAGGCCAGGGTATATGGTCTTAAGTAAGCTACAGGACAATGGAGGTTTGACCATTGTGTTTCACCTTACCAGGTTGGATAATATTAGCTACATTATCCTATTTTTGTATGTTGTGCTTGTAGTAGAGTCATAAATATAGGGAGTTACTAAACTAAAGGTAAAGCTAGTTCAGAAGTATGTCATGAGGAATCTAGGAGCAGCAAGATTCTTTGGCATGAGTGTGTTCTAGGGACATGGAAGGTCATAGGTTGACTTTGTTTCAGGATGATTATGTGAAACTAGTTAGCACGCCAATGGTTAGACAGTTCTATGAACAGTGTCTTGATTCACATAATGAGGTCAAGTGCATGGTATGTACTAGACTTGAGTTTTCTCAAGCAGTGGGAGCTGTCAGAAAGTTTGGAGCCAATTCAGGAAAGAAGCACTAAAGTGCAGTTTAGTGGAGTCTCAGGTATCTGAGAGGGACCAGCAGCAGGTCGACATGCTATGCAGGGTCAAGTTCTTTTCTACATGGTTTGTAGATGCAGATGTGGTAGGTGATTTGGATGATAGGAGGTGCACCACAAAATTTGTGGTGGTTGGTCTTTAAGAGTGATCTTGAAGAGGGATACAAAGCCAAGGGAACAAACTAGATGATGTACATGTACAAGTATAGTTGCAGTGGTTTATCTCCAAGTGGGAGATTGTTAGGTTGTGGAGCTAAAAGCTTCAACTGTTGTAGACATGGAGGAGGTTGCTGAGTTCTAGGGATACCGGTGTCGGCAGTGGGACCGACGTCGGTCATCTATAGTGTAGAAGGGAAATTGACATCGGCAGGAGGTCGGTCGACGTCGGTCACCTCTTGGCAGACAGGGACTGACATCAGTTGCCTGTGGCAGTTTCAGAACTGTTCATTGCACGGACGGTTAGTTCGTTGAATCGAGTGTTTGCATGTTAAGGGCTAATTATAGTCTCGAGCTGTGTGTCTAATTATTGTAAATTAAGAGTCTAAGTTATTGTTTAAGTCTGGGATCTATTTATAGACCCATTGGCATGTATTGTAATTAGTGCAAATAGAGGAAGGCAAGGAAGATCCTTCCAAGTGTAAGATCATTTGAGTTGCAGGTTGTTGCAAGCTCATGGGAGAAGATCTACATGGTAAGTAAGATCACTTTGAGATCTACTTGAAGTACTTTGAGTACTTGTGTACTGGCAAGGTTATTACTGACTGGTTGAAGAGGTGAACACCAATTTTGTGTGTGAGTTGTGTGTTGGGACCGTTTTTGGTAGGAGAGTGAACTCTTGAAGAAAATTAATGTGTACACTTGAGGTGTGGGAAGCTTCTGAGAGGTGTGGAGAAGAAGTGGCATCTTCTTTATTGTATTTTCTTTCTGGATGAGTATTAATACAAGATTGTGTATTGTCTCTCATATTCTGTGCTATTTGTGAATTCTAGTTACTTGTTCATTCTGGTATAATTCCGTATTTAGTTGCTAATACAAGGTAATCATATATACTCTTATTGGTGGAGTAGGATCCTAATAGATGCCTTGTTCCAGCATGGCACCTTCACAGGACTGAAAATGCAATCAAGGCATTGAATGCAACATGGGCCATTCCATGAAATAAAGTGCCAAGTATTTCTTGGCTGCTATATATTGTAAGCTCTTATTTTATGCAAAGGAGATCTTTTGGTTATTAGAAGCAAAACTTTGCCCAAATTGAAAGGCATTACTGAGACTTTGAGCTCAGATTGTTAATCATATTTCATTATTTGAATGAGAAAACAAGTGAATTTTCAAACTTTGTGCTGGAATAGCTTGTGTTGTTGAGAAAATTGTTCTGATGTCTATTTCTTGAATGCATTCTTGTCCATTTAATTAAATAAGCAGAAGTAGTGGAAGTAATCAATAAGGTGTCCTAAAGCCGACTATGGAGAGACTTTGTGCTGCCACAATTGTCTTTAGTTTGTCTATTTTTTGTTTCTGTGTAAAGGACCTTGGGATGACTTTGTGCCCACATTGTCCTTCGTATTTCACTCTTTGGAAGTTGAGGTGGAGACTTTGTGCTACACCTCATTTTATTGGTAATTGCGCCTTGTTACATTTACTTGTTACTACCAAAAAGATTCTTGTTGTTTGCGGAATAACACTTCTAAAAGAAGAGAAGTGCCTTTTGTCATTTCACCAAGATTTTTCCTTTGATTTGTGAATATCATCTCTAAAAAAAGAGAGATGAATGGTGTTATCCTACCCTTGAGTGTTATTTTCTGCTTATATATTGTAGAGTAATTTTTACTCTATGTCGTATTTAATTTATTTTTGATTCAAGCACTGCAATTTTGGTTCCTGCGCACCTTGGACGTAACGGCAGAGTTTTGGAGCAGAGGGCGGGTTCATTTTTGCCTAAGTGTCGAAGTGCAGCGGAAGCTGCCAAGTGTCACCCTCTGAGCACGGGTCCTTTTTCCCCTTTTGTTCCTTTCATTTCATTTTTGGCCTAAGTATTGAATTTGAGCAGAAGCTGCCAAGTGTCACTTTTTGAAGCATGAAGCTGACTAGCTGGTGCCCTTTGAAGCCCTTTTTGTAACTTTCTAGACAACTGCAAAATGTGCCACATATCCAGTACCAGTTAAGCAGAATGCAACACGTGTCAGCATCTATGTATCATAGAGGCACCCACATTTCATTCTACCTTTTTGACAAAGACTTTCAACAAACTAAGTAGTAGTACAACGGAAAGTGCCAGGTGGCAGTTGTGGAGGCCCTGAACTACCTTTTTAAAGAAGCAGTGGAAGTCACCACATGTCAGCATCTGAGAGACATGGGTCCAATGCTTTTGTTCAATGCATAGGGGCGTCATTTCATTTTGCTTAAGTGCTGAAGTGTAGCGAAGGTTGCCAAGTGTCACTCTCTGGGTCCCTTTCTACTCCATCCCTAGAAAAAGTGAAAGGTGCGACATACCCCTAGACGAAGTAGAGGAAAATGCCACGTATCTTCCCAGGAGCAGTGGAAGTCATCACGTGTCAACTTTTGAGAAACCATCTTTGAGCCTAATTGACGAATAAAGATTGTGGTGGGTTTTGGATGTTATTTCAAAGGACCATGGAAGTGCTGAGTGTCAACAAGCAAAGATTGCCACGTGCATCCATTCTATCCTCAAAAGTTGCTAAGGCAAGGAATGCAATAAATTTATTTTATTAAAACTGCAAAGCAGTAGAAAAGCAAACCGCAATAGGTGTCGAAGGCGGAGCCTTCCTAAGAGAAATATAGAGAAAGCATAAGTAGCCAAGTGTCATCCTCCAGTGCCTTCTAGATAAAAAGGGAGAATTTTCATGAATTGACTAAGTGTCCTCTTCCATTTTGACAGAACAGAGTGCCTGTCTACCTGTTACAACAAAGATGGAGGGAAAGCTCGGTGAGAGTTATTTTGAGTAGATAGAACAGTGGACCAAGTAGATTTTTGGGGCTTGTAAGCATTGAAGATGCTGTCTATTTGTCCCCTATAGGCGGAGGCAGAGTAGACAGTTGACTGGCCAAGCAGGTGATTGAATGAGGGAATTCAAGCGTAAAAGGAGGTAATAGACATGGATCACCATGCCTCGGTCAGAATGGTCATCCCACTCTAGCATGGCCTTTCCTGATAAGACTAAGATATATCTGAGGCATTGAAGGCACTGTTTGTTTTGTCCCCTACGAGTGAATGATGGAGTAGAATTATGTGGGAAAGAGTGATGTAAGGAGACATCCGAGTCTATATAAGAAGATTTGTAAAATTGAAAGAGGGGGGGAATTTCTCATAGTTTTAGACTTTCTAAAGTTTTTGACCAGTAATATCATTTGCTCTTGTCTCAATTTTATTGAGTTGTAAAGTTGATATAATTGTGCATGTTTTTGTGCCCTTTATGTGGCTGAATGAATTAAGGAAATTTGAGCTCCATGCCTTGGTTGATGTTGTCTGTGTCATTTGCAAAGTAGTCTATACTATAGATTCTCTAGAGTTGTGATTAGGAATGTCATTTGCTTTTGTCTCATTTTTTTGAATCGAAAGGTTTACATAATTATACGTGACTTCTGTGCCTCTTATGTGATTGGAAGATTCTATTAAGAAGATTGAACACTATGCCTTTGTTGGCATTCCCTGTATCTCAGTGAAAGACTCCCTTGTTGTTGTGAGCCTCTGTTTCTGTTATTTCAATCTTTTACATTGATCATGCACTTGTCTGCTCTTAAATGTAATTGAATCCTATAATAGTCTCACTGTGCTCAGGTTAGGATTAGGATTACACTCAAGCGCATCGCCATAGTTAGGTTTCGATTCCTGCATTTGTGTTTCTATTTAATCTCCTATCCCTTTTCCCCAACACCTGATACAAAAGAAGAGACCAGCTTCTCTAAAATTTTAAGGTTGTTTCAAGCCGCATTGTCCCACAGCTTGAAACTTCCCATTGTTGATTGGTTAAGATCAAACACAATTTTAAGTCATCAACATTTTCTGGCACGCCCAGTGGGACTAGATCTTTCAAGGAGTTGAAGAATTTTGGTGTGTTCTTCGGCCAATTAGCCTTTGGAGGTTTTTATCAACACCAACAACTCTGAGTCAAATCAGTCGATCAAGCAGTCATGGTATCATCAATAAATCACCTTTTGGTATGTATAATTATTTTACTCATAGCTATGACTCTTATTCTCCTTATATATTTAGTCAAGAACAAGTTTCTCCTGGAATCATGTCAAGTAACCAGGATGCAAATGGTCATGAGCTCTACCAATCTTATGCCCAGTCTCCCTAATATGTCACATCCCATGCTCAACCTAACCTTATTTTCACCTTCAAAAATGCGTTGCTGGGATTTAAAAAATATGTGTTAGAGCTTGACAGCAGAAAGGGGTATGACTAAGAAATTCCTTGTCATGTCATCCATGAAGTAAGGGACGTAATATACCTAATCAAAAGTGAGTGGGACCCCATTGAAAGGGAAAATTGGCAAGAGTTTACATATGAGATGTTGGATGTGTGTCGATTGATTGCATTCCTAGAAGAGAGGCTGAGCATTCATGAGAGACAGCTTTACCAAGTCTATCAACCTACACATTCATACGCCACTCCTGTTCATGAGCAAGGTCAAACCTGTCAAGGTCACTTCCAAAATAATGAAGAGTCTATGATAACAGCAAGGGAAGAAGACCCCAAACCCTCACTTTCCCCTCAAGTCCCTTCCACCCTTCCTCAAGAAACTTCTTGTTTTCCATCACAGCCTTCTTCTTCATCCCTTTCCAAAGAAGAATATATTTTGAAGGAAGCAAATGAGTATGCAGAAGAGTACTCTCAATTCATGGCTAGTCAAGAGGATTCCATAAGTACAGATAAGGAGGAAATCACCATAGGTACCCCCTTTGATGAACAAGAGGACAATCCACAAGCTTTTGTCTTAACTTTTGATGAGGAAGAGATCATTTCTGACTTTTTTCTCATTTTGCAAGAAGATATGGAACAACATGGAGACTCCCTTGATCGAGTCATTGAGACAGATGACACTATCCTTCAAGGAGGATATGAACTAGCCGAATATGGAGAAGACAACTGTGAGACTCAACCGAGTATGTAGAAGGGATACTAGTTTTCAGATTCATCTTTTCATGAGGATGGAGTCATCAAGGAGCATGATGATGCAATAAAGCTAAAATTTGAAGGAGATGAGTTGAAAGATAATGAATATTAAATGGCATAGAGTGAAGAACAAACAACCAATGATTTCTTGATGGCACACGACAACATGAAGAACCAATATTTGATGGGCTTTCAAGAAGAGCTTATGGATGTCAAAAACATGTTCGACTCAAACTCGTTCAAATGTAGGCAAATCTGTGTGGCCAGTGCAGAGGACATTCCATCAGAGATATACCCATTTCAATCACCAGCATGGCAACAAAAGTTGGCTTGTCATAAAGAAGACGTTGGAAAGTTCATTTTTGATCCCGGAGGGAAGTAGGATATTTAATTAAGGTAGTTAGGTAGTTTCCCATTCCCACATTATTTTGTTTTTAGTTGTTGTTTTCTCATTTTTCTTTTAAAATAAGCATTTTAAACGCAGGGTCGGTGTCTTAAAAGTTTTTAATTCTTTAAATTTTGCCACATTAAATGCTTTCCCAAATCTATCAAGATCTCTAAGGTACTTTGTGTTGCATAATGTGTCCACCTCATTGTTTCTCGAAGATTGAGTAGGATTTACTAACAGTCACCCAAAATTAATGTTATTTGGGACTTGATAGGCCCATAAATATCCCTTAGCAAATTTTAAAGTTTACAAACTCTCAAGCATTCCTGCGAACATACCCTACTCATTGCGATTATTAGCACCTAAGAAAGTTTGCTTCAACGAGCATGTTTTCTATCCTACACAAGGCTCATATACCAGATATTACACAAAAGATACAAAGATGGTGGGAGCATCATCCTCACAACAAAGAACAAGGACACCTCGATATCTCGATAGGTTGCTGGCTAGTAAATCATACACTACATCTCCTGCACAACCACCAAGAAGCTACTCGAGAACAAAAGCCCTAGGAGTCGATCAAACCAGTGACCCATCAAAGGTAAAGGACTATGCAGACAGAATCGTGGACTCAACCCTACAAAGAGCCAGTAGCAAGAACCTTAGAGAAGGGGCACACCAAATGTGTCTACAAAGAGCCAAGGCAAGGCAATATGGAATGTTTGAAATGAGGATATGGGCCTCACAACTGGCTTAGTTCATTGTCCCAACTGTGCACCCATGTCTTGATGTGATTGAATTATGTGCGGACTTGCTCCATCCATAATCTTACACCATTCAACAAGGCCCCTTCATGCTACAGATCACCCCACCGACTATCAGGGACATGCTTGCCCTACAATACGACGGTGCCGCCACCTTCCCCACCATTGATAGGATGCAAAGGACGTGGGCAAAAGTCAACACTCAAATAAAGTTTTTGAGGTTTGAGTTACAAATGGCTGATGGTGATACCACGGTACCCACGCTCCCTATACCAAGGACTCAGTTCACACCCACCAACCAAGATGCACTGTCAATAATGGCCCTCATCTTTGGCATGAAGGATGACATGGCTGTATATGTTGAGCAAATGGCCATCCTGTTCAAGCTGAAGACAGTCGATAAAACACAAGAATATCGACTCGACTTCTCAGAACACATCACTTTTTCCATGGTGGAGCAACTGACCTAGTTTAGGTTAAAAGGGAAATTTAGGTATTCCTCCTTTTTGTTCCATCTCATACTTCATCAGAACCCTGACCTTTTCACCCATTTTATGAATTTGAACCTGTATGACCCAACTTTTGACCCCCAAAGAACCATCCCTATGTCTGCATGGACACATGTTTTATCAAGAACCAGTGACCCATATGATTTTTGGGAACTATTCATTACCCCTATTCTTCATTGCCTCAGCCCTAAGCCTATCATAAATAGGTTATTCTCGAGTGTCATGAACCTCCTGGTCAGTTGCCCAATCCCATGTGACTTCTATTTTGGGTCCCATCACATAATCATAAGAGTCCATGGATTTTGTGGAGAGCCAGTGCTACTACCAAAGACCTTAACTCTTAGGTTAGCATTCCTAGAAGTTGCCAGGTAGGTGTCGGTGGTTGATAATGAGTATGGCTCTGGGAAGAAGAAGAGGAAAATGTATAATCTCTCATGGATGGCAGGTGACATTAGCCTGGAAGCTAGAGAAGCTGAAACTATGATGCTAAGGAAGTTGGCCTTCCTCGGGTTCCTATTAGTCAAGGACAAGTGGGTTTATGACCCAGCTGATTACATAGCCTCCATAGTGAGGACAAATAGAATTGGAGCCAAGATTGCACATGAAGGCTGCCCTTTTTGGGAGACCAAGAAAAACCCTGCAGAAGATGCCCCTAGTCTTTATGTCAAACTAATAGATTTGCCCATGCTGAAGAATAGGCCATGGGAAACCTTCTATGACAAATAGAGGGATTATGATCCCAAGTTAGGATGACCTCTGGTTTGAGAAGGACGCTGAGGAACAAAGGTTGGGATGAAAAAAAAATTGAGGCCTATTGGAAATATAGGCAAGAAATTTCCCAAACCACCCATGCTTTCAGAGGCATAGACTCAGATGAAAGGTGGGAAGAAATCTGGGATGAGTGGCATCCATCCCCTGTATCTATCCCAAAAACAAGCCAAGTGCAAACACTTGGGGCAAAGCAGGAAGCTAGAGCAAGACCAAGCCAGCAATCGTAGACTTTAGAGCAAGCTGCAACAACCGTATAACAACAAAGAAGTGTGGTGTCATCACCACCAAGGGCCTCCCCATCATTGGGAGTAATTGAAGTCCCCAGTTCTCCACATGCACCACTGACAATATCAGAGGTAGCAGGGAAACAAATGCAACCAGAGGTAGAGACACCCAGAAAGAGAAGGAGGGTGCAGTTTCAATTGGATCTAGAGGAGGAAGAGGAACCTTTGTAGTGCCCAGTGCAGAGCACTATAACTTCCCCTCAGGTGAGTATTCCTCCCCCTCCTCCCTCTCAATCTATGCCTCACCTAGTCAGATGACACCTCCTACCACTGCTGCCATTCTCATCTCACAAGTCACCCCATCATCGGGGCCCCAAACACTAACATTACCCCATTTTTTCCCCTATATACCTAGAAAGATGCCCTTACAACTCACCCCTAGCCAACCAATGGCTCTCCAATATGGCCTACCATAAGGATTTCCCTTTGTAGGGGGGCATATTGCATCTCCTTCCACGTTCTAGATGCAGGTCGATGCTGCTAGGAAGGCAAGAGAAGCCCAGTTGGAGAAGAAGAGGATTAAAGAGAATAAAGTACCAGCTGTCCCACATTTGAGGTCATAATTTGACCCCATTCAATAACAGCTGATGGTGACCCATTTGTCACCCAACGTTGCCAAGTCAAGTGAACAAATGCAGCCAAAAGACTATACGATGAACATGGTGGCCATTGGCATGTCCCTGTTCAGGCCCCAAGACAGAGTCGAGCTGCTGACTGAATCCAATTCTGCTGTCACAAGAAGATTATTTGAAGAAATCAAGAAGACTATAGAAGATAGAGGCTGATTTGGCCCAAAAAAGGCAAACTATAATAATTTGGCCAAAGAAATAAATAGGAGAGACAATGAAATAGCTAGTCTGCAAAAATAGTTGCAAGATACTATTTCCCTCCAGACTCAACAGGTAGTCTAGGCCCATAATGATTCATTGAAGGTAGAGCTCGCACTTGTAAAAGATGCAGTAATAGCACTAAGGCGGGACAATGCAACATTGTAGGAAAGAGTCAAAGGACTCCAACTGTAGGTTACCCAATCACAGTAAAGGCTGTTGGAGGAGCAGAATAAGGCTATGGCTTTTCAAGCCCAGTTTAAGTAGAGCAACAGAGGATGGTGCAACTAGAAATTGAGCTGGCCAATAGGCCAATAGGTGTCAGAGTGGTGCAGCTGGTGAAGGAGCTCTATGAGTTAGCATGGGAGAGAATCTCTTCAGAGATTGTCCAGCTCAGGCCATTTCTCACCTTCCTACTCAATGCACAATAATTGTGTGAGAGGGTGGAGAATTCAGTACAAAACACTCTGGCCATGGTCTCTAAAAGAGTCACAGACTCCCATTCATTGCTAGAGAATCTCTACAACATGATGAATGCAACATTGGCAGTCGTAAGGATCCCTGATAGAATGGCCACCGCAAAGCGGGTCAATGAGGTGCTCAGTTGCAATGCCACAGTCAACAGTTGCAGAAGCTGTCTCGATGTCGTGAAAGAAGGCATCGGTGAGATGAGACACTACATTAAATATCTGGTGTAACTAGGCCTACCTTACCCATTTCCAGATGCGAAGATGGTGCTTATGGTCGATAAAATTAAACCATTGCTGCTAGCAAAATAGAGAGATCAAACAGTTTTCTAGAGCTTGCAGGATGATTACTCAGTCTCAGAGGTCGAAGCTATTCTGGTTCCTTTTTCTCGACTAAAATTCAAACTAAAAGCCACAGTCTAGATCCTGCAAACCTTTTTGCATAAAGATCTCATTAACCTGGATCCAGCTTTTGTCAAATTGTAGAGCAAACAAGGATTATCTGACCACGAGTGGTATATCTATCAGACAACACTATTGAAGATATAAATTTTGATCAAGCGGGAGTCAGATTCTTTTTGAGTAGGCTCAAAAGTCCTGGGAGGTCACCAATAACTGTAGAGTAAATTTTACTCTATGTTGTATTTAATTTATTTTTGATTCGAGCACTACAATTTTGGTTCCTGTGCACCTTGGACGTAGCGACAGAGTTTTAGAGAAGAGGGCGGGTTCATTTTTGCCTAAGTGTCGAAGTACAGTGGAAGCTGCCAAGTGTCACCCTCCGAGCATGGGTCTTTTTTCCCCTTTTGTTCCTTTCCTATCATTTTTGGCCTATGTATTGAATTTGAGCGGAAGCTGCCAAGTATCGCTTTTTGAAGCATGAAGCTGACCAGCTGGCGCCCTCTGAAGCCCTTTTTATAACTTTCCAAAGAATCATAAAATGTGCCACATATCTAGTAGCAATTAAGCAGAATGCAACATGTGTCAACATCCACGTATCATAGAGGCACCCATGTTTCATTTTACCTTTTTGACAAAGAATTTTAATGAGCTAAGCAGCAGTGCAGCTGAAAGTGCTAGGTGGCAGTTGTGGAGGCCTTGAATTACATTTTTGAAGAAGCAGTGAAAGTCACCACATGTCAGCATCTTAGAGATGTGGGTCTAATGCTTTCATTCAATGCATAGGGGCGCCATTTCATTTTGCTTAAGTGTTGAAGTGTAGTGGAGGCTGCCAAGTGTCACTCTCTGGGTCCCTTTTTGCTCCATCCCCAAAAAAAGCAAAAGGCACCACATACCCCTAGATGAAGTAGCGAAAGATGCCACGTATCTTCCCAGGAGCAACGGAAGTCACCACGTGTCAACTTTTGAGAAACCATCTTCGAGCCTAATTGATGAATAAAGATTGTGGTGGGCCCTAGATGTTATTTCAAAGGACCATGGAAGCGCTGAGTGTCAACAAGCAAATAGTGCCACGTGCATCCATTCCCTCCTCAAAAGTTGCTAAGGCAAGGAACGTGGTAAATTTATTTTGTTAAAATTACAAAGCAGCAGAAAATTGGACCGCGACAAGTGTCAAAGGTGGAGCCTTCTTGAGTAGAATATAGAGAAAGCAAAAGCAACCAAGTGTCATTCTCCAGTGCCTTCTAGACAAAAAGGGAGAATTTTCATGAATTGACTAAGTGTCCTCTTCCATTTCGATAGAACAGAGTGCTCATCTACCTGTTATAGCAAAGATGGAGGGAAAGCTCGGCAAGAGTTAATTTGGGTAAATAGAATAGTGCACCAGGTAGATTTTTGGGGCTTACAAGCATTGAAGATGCCTTTTGTTTGTCCCCTATAGGCAAAGGCAGAGTAGACAGTTGAGCAGCCAAGCAGGTGATTGAATGAGGGAATTTAGGTGCAAAAGGAGGTACTAGACATGGATCACCATGCCTCGGTCAGAACGGCCATCCCACTCCAGCATGGCCTTTCCTGATAATACCAAGATATATCTGAGGCATTGAAGGCACCGTCTATTTTGTCCCTTACGAGTGAATGATGAAGTAGAATTGTGTGGGAAAGAGAGTGATGTAAGGAGACATCCAAGTCTATATAAGAAGATTTGTAAAATCAAAAGAGGGGGGTCTTAATTTTCTTGAGTTGTAAAGTTGATATAACCGTGCATGTTTCTATGCCCTTTATGTGGCTAAATGAATTAATGAAATTTGAGCTCCATGCCTTGGTTGATGTTGTCTGTGTCATTTGCAAAGTAGTCTATACTGTAGATTCTCTGAAGTTGTGATTAGGAATGTCATTTGATTTTGTCTCATTTTCTTGAATCGAAAGGTTTACATAACTGTACATGACTTCTACGCCTCTTATGTTATTGGAAGATTCTTTTAAAAAGATTTAACACTATGCCTTTGTTGGCATTCCCTGTATCTCAGTGAAAGACTCCCCTGTTGTTGTGAGCCTCTGTTTCTATTATTTCAATCTTTTACATTGATCATGCACTTGTCTACTCTTAAATGTAATTAAATCCTATAATAGTCTCACTGTACTCAGGTTAGGATTAAGATTACACTCAGGCGCATTGCCATAGTTAGGTTTCAATTCCTACATTTGTGTTTCTATTTAATCTCCTATCCCTTTTACCCAACACTTGATACAAAAGAAGAGATCAGCTTCTCTGACATCTGGAGGTTGTTTCAAGCCACGTTGTCCCACATCTTGAAACTTCCCATTGTTGATTGGTTAAGATCAAGCACAATTTTAAGTCATCAACATATATATAGTATATAGCACCTTATAGTTATAGGGAACCTCCCCTTGATGAGAGGAGAGATTTGTCCCTTTTTGATGTGGTCGACTTGCATATTTGGCTAATAAATCTCCCTATGCTATGGTTGAAACACCTATTTTGCCCATTAGTTCGCTGGTGATAAAATATTCACACAAAAAAATTTGGTGACTCTACTGGGGATCGATGAGCATTTCCAGTTCTTTTTCAGTCTATTTAAATTGAAGCATTTCATATTATTGGAGAACGACGTGAAGTAAGAAAGAACATTGCCAGCTTCACGTCAACAATTTTTGGTGACTCTGCTGGGGAAGAACGTGCATTTTGAAGTCTCAAGCTTCAAATTGAAGCAGTGCCAGTTCTTTTCCATTTTTACTATTACAATCTGGTAGCTCCACGGTATACGAGAAGCCAAAGATCCAAAGGTATTTTTGACCTTGTATTCGAGTTGGTACAAAAAAGTAATTTTGATCTGTTTCCTTCACCATCTCGCCTCCAACAAACTAGGAGTTTTCCTCCTATAAAAGTTAGGTCTCCATTACCAAGCAGAGTGCCCATTTCTACTATTATTAGAGCTTTGTCAATATATACCCCTCAAGCATTTATTATCCCTCCCTTCAGTAGTCAAATAATGGCAGTTCAAGACCCCTGGGGTAACTCTTTTGCCCCACTCAATTTAACTCCACCTCTACATGAGCTACCATGTAGTTCAAGGAAGAATTTCTCCAAGTTCTTTGGTGATGGGAGAGTTCATCCTGATGAATATATTATAGCCTTCAACATAGCCTCTAGTGTGATAGGCATGGAGTATGAGGACGTATCAATCAAGTTGTTTGTGGAAACATTGCAAGGCACTACTATAGACTAGTTCTACCATCTACAGGCTCGATCAGTGACTAACTGAAACACTCTTAAAGCCAAATTTGAATCCAGGTTCAAGCCTATAAAAGATGCACATGCCCTGTTAGCCCAACTCACATAGATGAAGGAGCTTCATGAACCTATGAGGGACTTCATAGCCAAGTTTGACAAGCTGAGGAATAGAATTCCTACCATTATTCAGCCAACATCTAAGAACCTTAAATGTTTTTTCATTAATTCTCAGCTTCCAAAAGTGAGTTTTCTATTGTGATGAGCTAGCCACATAGACCTTGCTACTGTTTAAGATTTAGCCACTAAGGTGGAAGATGATCTCATCTTGGTAGAGAAGATAAGGAGAGATCTTAACAGAGGTAAATCTTCTTCATCCTCTGAATATCCATCTACATGCACCACTGATCCAATGGTGCATAAGCTAGAAAATAAGTTTCTACCTCTTAATAAGTAAATGGCGCAAGGGATGTCTTATGCTCCTCCATACAGAGATATACCAAGGTGAATATTTCCTAATCAGTCATACCAAGGCAATGTTGTGAGGAATCAAGGGCAACCAAATCACCTTTCTCCCCCACATGGGAAGCTTGCCATTGAAACACCTACAACCAATTCAATAGTTGGATATCTTGCAATAGAATTTGATTTCTAAATTGAACCAAGAAAATAACGTTGACCTCTTTGTAGTAGACCAAGAAGAATTAGCTGGTGATTCCAACATTGGTTTCTTGAATTACCAAGATGAACCCAGAAGTAAAGGTGAAGCAATTGATGGATCATAAGTTGTATTCACCCGGTCCTAGAACTAGTCAACTCAATAAGCTGATAAAAAAAAAAGGGGAAGAATCTCAGCCTACAATTTTAATTTCCAAATGAGGAACTTCTCTACCTTTCCAGCCAAAGGACCCAGTGAGTAATAAAAAAGTAAGTACCTCAAGTACGCCTTCACCTTCAACTTTAATTTCACAGATCAGTCCTACCCCCTAAAAATTAGAAGAATGAACTAACTTCCCCTGTTCTTAATTCATTTCAGATATTTGATATAATCGACCATGTCAAGAAAACCAAAATTCAAATTTTTGAATTTGAATTCCTGCAATCCAACCCTAAACAATTGGATAGATTAGTGGAATGTGTGAAGGATAAAGCCATCCCTGCAAGACAAGAAATTTTGAAAGTAACTCCTGGTCCCCCCGAGAACAAATCCACCTAGAATAACCTTGTCATTACTCCTCCATCTGCCCTTGGGAAAATAGAACCATTTTATGTTTCTCTGCTGATAAATGGACACCAACTAAACAACTGCATAATAGACTTAGGTGCATCTGACAATGTCATGCTTGCCAAAGTGGTAGAATCTCTTGGAATCACACTAATTAAGACCTTTGAGATATGTTTCTCCATGGGGAATAAACAAGTGCCACTACTGGGACAAATCAAGGATGCCTAATTTGCATTTGCGACATTTTTGGATAAGAGAATTAAGATGACAGTCCTGATGGCCGACGTCCCAGTCTCATATGACATTCTTCTTGGGTAAAATTTTTGCAAGGATGTTGGTGGTGAGTCAAGTATGGACATGTCTGAAGCGAGGATCCCTGTCAAAGGTGTCATGCAGAGGCTACTCCCTGAGAAGGAGGTAAAATATATTGTCACCCAAACATTGGCCCCTAAAGCTCAAATTCTATTTGAGTCTTCAAGGGTGGGTAATTACTTCTTGATCACAGAGGATGTTCATGTTTCAACAGATGAAAGTCCTATAGGTGGCGATCCAAAAAATTTAGATAGTGCAGTAGGAGAATTGGTAGAGAAAATTTCAGATGTAAAAGAATCCTCCCTCCCTGACTAGGAGGAATTTGAGAAAAGATCAGTTTTTGATAATGTCTAGATTCTAAAATTTGATGGTAGCTATTCTTCTATCGGTGCTAGAGCTGGGATTGTTCTAATGTCTCCTCAAGGAGATGTTTTTACTTCTTCATACAAGTTACAATTCAACAACACTAACAACACTGCTGAGTATGAATCTCTATTACTCGGGTTGAAGGTTGCTCAAGACAAAGGTGTCAAACTCCTTCACGCTAAAGGAGATGCTGAACTAATGGTTTGTCAGGTGAGGAACCTATGTCAAACCAAGAACAAAAAATTGTGCCATTACCACAATCTGGTATAGGATTGTATTGAATTTTTATTGCTTTTAATATATCTGCAATGCCTAGAGAGCTTCATAGTCATGCAAATTCATTGGTTGTCTCTATGACCCTCTTAGTTCCTCACAAAGACTTTAAAAAGTAGAAGTACACTATCAAGCTGGTCTTGCAACCAAGTGTTCCTGACAATGCCAATCATTGGTAGGTATCTGATGGGGACAATCAAATCATGTGTTAGACTAAACCAAAAGAATAGCAAATTATGGTAATGGATCATACTGCTGCACGTCAAAATTAGGAAAAGAAACTCTTTTACAAGAGAACAAAGATTCATGATTTTCAAATTGGAAATCAAGTTTTGTTGTCGGGCAAGATGAGAGAACCAAAAGGAATGCATGGAAAATTTGATTCCTGGTGGAGAGGTCCATTCGCCAATCATAAATTTTGGGGAGAAAATGATTTCTTGCTAATATATCAAGACAAAATGCCATTTTCACTGTCTCACAGTGAGTGATATCTAAAGCACTTCAATCCTTGAAGTATCACATAAGATCGGCTTATACATATGTATAATTTTTTTATAGTCTTTAGCTTGTTTTGTGTTGTTCATTTTCATTTCTTTTTGGCACCTTTCTTTTTTGGGTAGCATGACTCTGTATCCCAATGACACACTTAAAGGCATTGGAGATTCTAGATTATACTCCCTTCGATTATTTTTACAATCGATGGAAGTTCCCCAACTGGAGCCAACTATTATTCCCAAAATCCGTCACTCATTTTTGGGGACAACATATCAACTATTTTGGTCTTACAAGCCAAAATTATCTCTTCCCTTCTCAAAAAATATTTTGAGCACTCAAGTTCTTCAATTATTCAAGCATTTTCAATTAAGGGACTTGCAGGTTCAACAGGTTTAACAACTTCAATAGGCGAGCTCTCACAATGGAACAAGTTCCAAACACTTAGGCAATTTCAAGGTTGGTTCAACATTGAGGTTCAACCAAAAGGTCCATCGACAAGATTCAAACAAAAGATTGAACCATTGAACCATTGAACCCCGCCTCCAAAGGTTCAAAGGTTCAATGGGTTCAAAGGTTCAATGATATCGACAGACTTCAAAGAGTTAAGCGCTTCGGCAAGCTCAAAGTTCAACCGCTTTGAAAATTTCAAACGGATTTAAAGGACTTAAACAAAAGAAGACTTCAAAGAAGAAAGATTGAACTATTGAACCATTAAACCTTGAACCAAAATGGTTCAACGAGTTCAAAGGTTCAATGAGTTCAATAAGATCAAAAGACTTAAATGAAAGAAGACTTTGAAGAGTAAAGAATGAACCATTGAACCATTGAACCCCTAACCAAAAGAGTTCAAAGTTCAAAGGTTCAATGAGTTTAATAGAAAAAAAAAAGAATCTAGAGAGTTTAAAACTTCAAAGGATTCAAATAAAGAGAATGAACCATTGAACTTTAAACCGAAATGGTTCAAAGTTCAAAGGTTCAATAAAGTTCAAAAGACTTAGAAGAATAAAAGATTTAAAGATCTAAGAAAGAAAGGATGAACCGTTGAAACTTGAACCTCAGAAGGTTCAAAGTTCAAAGGTTCAACGAGTTCAACAAAAGAGAAAAGGATCCAGAAACTTCGAAGGACCAAAAGATTTTGAGAAAGAGAATGAACCATTGAACTTTGAACCAAAATGGTTCAAAATTAAAAGGTTCAAAGGTTCAAGGAATTTCAAAGTTTGAAAGGAATCTTCGAGCAAAGGAAGGAAGTAGAAGATTCCAAAGACAAGTTCGAAGAGATGGTTCAGCCGATTGAACCAAGGAGCCGATTGAACTAAGGAGCTGATAGGACCACCCAAACCATTGAACCATTGAACCAATGAACTCTCATGGTTCAAAGGTTCAACGTGGTTCAAGTGACCAAGTGACCAATGACATCCCCACATACATCAAATTCAGGGTAATGAAATGCCCATTTATTTTCAAATATGGCATGGAACCTGAAGAACAAACTTAGCAAACAGTTGAAGAGGAAGCTGAAAGAGCCTACTGAAGGTAAGAAGATAGCTCGAGAGCTCAAATTGTAATAGAAAAGAGGGAAAGCTACAAGAGATACTAAAATATCTATAGGGGAGTTATTCTAGTAGGTGGAACACTCCACCAAGTAGACATCTGAGCACACAAACATTCAAAGGCACGGCCTATTTTTCTCCCTTTGAATAAAAGCGAGTGGACAACCACGTACATATCTAGAAACATACCAGATGACCCATGCTGAGAAGAAGACATTTGAGATGATTTTGTACACCGAAGTTAAGGTCAATGCCCTGTTCCATCATGGCCCCTTCACAGGACTGAAAATGCATTCAAGTCATTGAATGCAGCATGGGTCATTCCATGAAACAAAGCGCCAAGTCTTTTTTGGTTGCTATATATTGTAATCTCTTATTTTATGCAAAGGAGATCTTTTGGTTATTAGAAGCAAAACTCTACCCAAATTGAAAGGAATTACTGAGACTTTGAGCTCAGATTGTTAATCATATTTCGTTATTTGAAGGAGAAAACAAGTGACTTTTCAGACTTTGTGCTGGAATAGCTTGTGTTGTTGAGGAAATTGTTCTGATGTCTATTTTTTGAATGCGTTCTTGTCCATTTAATTAAATAAATAAAACTAGTGGAAGTAATCATGAAGGTATCCTGAAGCTGACTGTGGAGAGACTTTATGCTGCCATAATTGTCTTTAGTTTGTCTATTTTCTATTTTTGTGTAAAGGACCTTGGGATGACTTTGTTCCCTCATTGTCCTTCATATTTCACTCTTTGGTAGTTGAGGTGGAGACTTTGTGCTACACCTCATTCTATTGGTAATTGCACCCTGTTACATTTACATGTCACTACCAGAAAGATTCCTATTGTTTGCTGAATAACACTTCTAAATGAAGAGAAGTGCCTTCTGTCATTTGATGAGGATTTATCTTTTGATTTGTGAACATCATCTCTAAAAAAAGAGAGATGGATGGTGTTATCCTACCCTTGAGTGTTATTTTCTGTTTATATATATAGTATATAGCACCTTATAGTTATAGGAAACCTCCCCTTGATGAGAGGAGAGATTTGTCCCTTTTTGATGTGGTCGACCTGCACATTTGGCTAATAAATCTCCCTATGCTATGGTTGAAACACCTATTTTTCCCATCAGTTAACTAGTGACAAACTATTCACCCAACAAATCCGACAATATTATGTCCTTCAACCTTCAAACCTGTATCAAAGCCTTAATTGACCAATTACCCAACCTACAACCCCCTTTTTTGATAAACCAAAATTTGATAGGCAACCACCAATGGTTATATAAATTATCATCTGTTACCTTAATCATCATTTGTTTCCAAACCATCATTGATCAATAAAACTGCCATTGGTTCACCTCACCATCACCAATTCACTATCTGTAACCAAATTTGCAACCCAACCAATAAATAAACCACTAGCCAAACCTCAACCAAACCTCTATTTTTTATGTCTTTGTTACCCTACAAACTAAAACCAACAATCTAAACCAACCCCAACCACCTTATCATGAGTAGTGACCCACTTTTGTAATAGTCAGTTATTTTCTTTGAACAAGCAATTTACTTTCTTGTATTCCATAGCATTTATCTTTTATGTTATTATATGCAAGCATCATTTATTTTGTTTATATCAAAAAATTTATCAAAAGTGGGATTGACAACCATCCTAAATAAGCTTATGCTTTTGTGGATCTAGCTTACGCTAGGCAACCCCCCCATCTCAAACACTAACAAACAAGTTTTGTTAGTGTTTTCTTATCTATAGGTATTCTTACCTAGCCAAAGAAGAGTCCTCACATCATTTTGATTCAATGTGTACACTTTATACTAGGTACCTTTACACACCCTTTTATTTCAGTTTTATCTCTTTTTTCACATTAAAGAAAAATTGAGTAAAATAAAATGTATTGCTAAAGCTATGATGTTACATTATATTGTCGAATCATAAATTTAAAGTTAACTATAAATTCTTTAGTTTGACTAATTAAAACTAGGTATATGATATAATTCTAATTTTAGTAGATCGACACACTCAATTGGTCTTCTCATCTTAGCATATAGAGTTGTCTCTTTTCTTATTTTACTCAATTTCCACACTTAAGTTGTTTATATGAATATATATAAAAATGGATCGATACTACTAAACTATTATAATAGTAATCATATTCATTTAAATATGCAAGATACTTATGCAAATCACCACTCTCTACCATTTTAGACTATGTAACGATATAATATGTTCATTGTTAATAATAATAATAATAATAATAATAATAATAATAATAATAATAATAATAATAATAAAGTTTTAGATTAAGGTAAAAGCAGGTTTTGAAGGGGCCCCGAAACCCTTTACAAAATAATAAAAAAAATAAGACAATAAAAACCACCAAGATAGGCAAACCCACTGAGCATCAGTAAAAAAACTAGGATTAACAAGGCCCTGAAACCACCAAGATAATCCAGACAAAGCTTCCCAGGTTTTACAAGGACCTGAAACCTGAACAAAAAAACCAAGTATAACGACCTGAAATAGGAATCCAGGTCATACAAAAAACCTGAAACCTTAAAATAAAAACCACGCAAAAATAGATCTACACTTACAGAACCGCGTAAACACGAGGAAGGGTTTTTGGGAGCCGCATAAACGTCTGCCTTCAGACCCCATCCCCAACTAAACAAACCCCAGAACCAGCACCACCAACACCTAAAACATCCATTTGATCGTCAACCCATTCAACCCCTCTGCAAAACGCAGAGGCAACACCGCCTTGGTAATCAAAATTTCATCATGAGACGACTTGAAGCGCTTCAACATAAGCTACGACCCCACAAATGAAAGGCAATGGCAAATAACTGGATCTGGCAACCACCCCCAACAAACTGAACTTCAATCTAGCCCCTGGGGTTATAGCTGAAACAGAGCCCCTCCAGATCTGCTAAAAAAAACTTCAACAACTGCCACGGGGAGCCGTACAAGGCCCACCCCGCGGCCAAACCCTCTCCAAGCGCTCTATACGAGTACCACAACGTCCATCTCCACACCATGCACTGGATCGAAAGTTAAAATAGGGAGAAAAAATCCCAACCACGCAAAAAAAGCGCCGAAGCCGTGCTGCGCTCAGCAACCCCAGGTCTCGGGACCTAGTCATAAAAAGCAAGGCCGCATGGGTTTCAGCGCGGCCGTATCCACGGCCGCGCTCCCTCTTCCCCCGCAGCAGTCCATCCGCAAAACAGATAGCCAAAGCACAAAAGTTCCATGCAATAAAGATCTTTCATTGAAAAACTGCGTACAAAAACAAGGGAAAGGGGGCCGCGCAGACACCAGTAGAGGAGAAGGGTTTCAGCACGGCCGCGTCCGCGGCCGTGCTCCCTCTTCCCACTCTCGCTCCCTCCCTTGCTTATTTCAATAATAATAATAATAATAATAAAGTTGTTTATATGAATATATATAAAAATGGATCGATACTACTAAACTATTATAATAGTAATCATATTCATTTAAATATGCAAGATACTTATGCAAATCACCACTCTACCATTTTAGACTATGTAACGATATAATATGTTCATTGTTAATAATAATAATAATAATAATAATAATAATATCTAGGAGTATAATTAGCACCATGTTTTAAATATCTCTTATATCTTCACACCATATACTTAGCACCATAGTTTTGATATCTGCTTGCCATATACTTAGTGTCATAGTTTAAAATAACTTTGATATTTAAATAATATGGGATCAATATCATTAAATCATTCTAATTAATGAGATATCAGTTAGTATACCTATTTTCAATTATATTTTCACTCTTTGAGGAGATTCCTAAGCTCTCTTCATCCAAGTTGCACAATGGAAACACCTCTAGGCTTGTTGGTAGCCTAAGGATGAGGTGAATCTCTCGATAGGACTAGCTCCTTTGATTTACCACTTTGGATCACTACTACACCTAAAATTTGTGGGGGAAAAGGGAGAGAGAAAACTGAAAGAAAACTATCCTAAGAGAGGTGATACACTGAATAAGTTGATGACTTTCAACCAACTGCACGTTACACATGAAACCAAGAGACTAACCAAACATACACTTCTCTAATCTGCATCTTCTCACATCACTGTTAAATTATGAGGGTATAGATGAATTTTTAGGCCAGGAGGACTATACAATAGGACTTGAATGTCACTAGTGAATAGACTAACTCACTCAACCTTAACACTTCCTGGAACACTTCACATGCCCTACAAGAAGAAGCTTTCCAATTGCAAATAGGTAGAAAGAATGAGACAACATGCTAAGGAATCCATAGTCTTCACTAAGCAAGATCCAACATTCAAGTAGAACACACTATTAATAGTAATGAAGAGGTAAAAATTAGTAGTCTTATTATTCAAATGGTATGCAGATGAGCAGGGCTTCACCATAATCAAGTGGAGCATAAATTACAATGGTCAAAATGGCTAGTTCTTATAGAACTTGAGAGAGAGAGAGAGAGGTGATGAGAGAATTACAAGGGTCACAAAGACACTTGTAAAGTTGATAAAATAAGTTACTTGTGCATGATAATAGGATGTGTGATGAACCATGCAAGGTCAAGAAGCACAAGTGTCCATCCAAGTTATATAACTCATGAAAAGTGGCATGAAACTCCCCATTTTGGCTCAAAAAACTGCCTTCATGATTTAGACCTATTTGAACATCTTAAAACTAATTAGGGACAAGTATAATGATTTCAAATAAGGGGAAAGATTTTAAACATGTATCTTCATGTATTGGTTGTAGGCTTGGTCATCTGAAATCATATGAAATAGAGCTATCACTCCCTGCACTCTAAGAAACTCCTCTTTCATGCACCTTACACACTTGGCTTATAAAAAGGTATCATTTTTATATAAAAATATATGAGAGGGAGTGGATGGCACTTTTAAATACCCTCCATATATTTATAATCATTAGGGACACCTTAAAATAACTTCCACTTGGAGTTTTCACACTTCTCATTAGCTTGGTCACTATGCTAGTTTTGACTAGCTAAGATGAGAGATATTTCTTGAACACTTAGGAGTTTTGATGAACACTAAATGGCCATAGTGAGTTATTAAAAGTCTTAATATTTCCTCCAAACTTGATTTCATCTTCAGAATCCTCATAGAACCTGCAAAACACATAAAATAGTCAAAAGTACCCTATTTGTACAATTCCATATAGTCAAAAAACATAGAGATTATCTTGAGGGAGTCTCTTGAAAATTTAAATCATCTTCCTAGGTAAAATATTCCATTAGATTATCTTTCCATCTCCATTTCCCTAAACAGGTCACTTGTAAGGGTTTGTAAGGGTTTTAGCCTGTTTTGATCTCTTAAGGTTCGTTCATAAATATGGGATGTTGAAACTGAAAAAATTCCACAAATTCATATTTAAGTACCCTCATAAACATCTTTTAACTTATTATATTCCCATGCATAACATCAAAAGAGGCGTGAGCTTCCAAACTTCTCCTATCAAGCTTGTTTCCACATTTTGCACAAGTTTGAATTTTTTTCAGCCAAAAATGGATTTCCTTATGACCTACCTGCATTCCAAGAGTTTTAAAATTTCTATTATGACCCAAAAATATTATCCAATAGGTTATAAGTTGTTAGGATCTTAGAGTACAATTGATTACTTTTGTATAAGCAACTAAACACGAAATTGAAACCAGAAGTAATAAGTAACAAGAAATCAAAAACAACAAATAATAGGAGATACAAGAAACAATCAATCTGTATTAAACTCTTCCAGAAGGAAATACAATGAATAAATCTCTCTCTCCTCACACCTAGTAGATGTACAGTAATTCTCCCTCAAGATTTCTCTCTCTCTCTCTCAATCAATTACAATCAGCTTAATTACTGAATTGTACATGCTATGAGGATCTAACCCTACTATATAGTATACTACAACACTAGGGTTCATGAGCCATGCATTCGCCACCCTTAGATCCAACTCTTAAATCAAAGGCTCAAATTTGTTCTACTAAAAATAGCAATTCTAGAAATGCACAGAAGTCGGTGTCAGTCTGAAGATGACCGATGCTGGCCGACCCCTAATCGATGCCGATCGACCTCTAACTGATGTCAGTTGGTTTTGATCGATGCCAGTTACTGTGTAAGCCCAACAACCTCCACATTAGCTCATTAGTGAAGCTTTTAGCTCCACAACTCAAAAATCTCTCACTTGGAGATAAACAGCTGCACCTGTACCTGTACAGCAACATCCTCTAAACATCTCTGGCTTGTTTCTCCCTCTTCAAGTTCAATCTTGAAGACCAACAAAAGTTGAATGAAGATTCAACTTCTGTTTTTTTACCGGCTTTGTTAACATATCAATAGGGTTCTTATCCATATGGATCTTTTCCAACTTCAACTGTCCATCCTCCAATGCCTGTCTAATGAAGTGGTACCTAAGCTATATATGTTTGGTTCTTGAATGAAAGGCTAAATTCTTTGCCAAATAAATTACACTTTGACTATCATTGTACAATCTGTAACTCTCTTGCTCCTTTCTCAACTCTTCCATGAACCGAGTCATCCAAATCATTTCCTTGATAGCCTCTGTGACTGTAATGTATTCTGCCTCTGTAGCAGACAAGGCAACAACCTTCTACAACTTTAAAATCCAGCTAACCGTCGTTCCACCAACAGTGAACACATATCCTATGGTGCTTCTCCTACCATCCAAGTCACCTGCCATATCCGAATCTACATACCCATGTAGAGAAGTGTTTGACCCTCCATAGCATAAATGCCTACCGGTGGTCCCTCTTAGATATTTGAGAATCCACTGAACTGCTTTCCAGTGTTCCTTTCCTGATTGGCCATAAACTTTTTGACAACTCTCACTGCTTGGGCAATATTTGGTCTAGTACATACCATTGCATACATCAAGCTCCCAATTACTGAAGCATATAGAACTCTACTAATGTACTCAACCTCATCATGTGATTTAGGACACTATTCTTTGCTCAACTTGAAGTGTCCAGCCACATGTGTGTTTACCGATTTTGCATCTTGCATATTGAACCTCTCCAACACCTTATTCACATAATCCTCTTGAGACAAAATCAAACTGTGATTTTTCCTGTCTCTCTTAATATTCATGCCAAGGATTTTCTTTGCTGCTCCTAAATCCTTCATGGCAAATGTGTGAGCTAATTTTACCTTAAGCTCAGTAATTTCCTACATGTGTGAACCTGCAACAAGCATATCATCTACATATAGTAACATGATAATATAACTACTATTATCCAACCTATTAAAATAAACACAATGGTCAGATTGACATTTACTAAAGCCATGCTCTGTCATAAACCTATCAAACCTCAAATACCATTGTCTTAGAGCTTGCTTAAGACCATATAAACTTTTCTTCAACCTGCACACAAGTTTCTCCTTACCTTTGACCTCAAAACCTTCTAGATGATCCATATATATCTCTTCATCCAAATATCCATGAAGAAATATTGTCTTAACATCAAGCTGCTCAAGATGCAAATCCTCAATAGCAACTAAAGACAATACATTCCGAATAGAAGTCATCTTTACTACAAGAGAAATTTTTTTACCAAAATCAATACCTAGTTTCTGTGCAAATCCCTTTACTACCAACCTGACCTTATATCTCATTTGTCCATTCTCTCCTTCCTTTAACCTGCATACCCATTTGTTTTTCAGTGCTTTCTTTCTGGCTGGCAACTCAACCAAATCCCACGTATGGTTCTCTTCCAAGGAATCAATTTTCTCATTCATGCCATGCTCACACTATTTCCTGGATTCTACCTGCATTGCCTCATCAAAACTTTCTAGTTCTCCACCATTAGTGAGCAACAAGTAGTATAAAGAAGGGGAATAATGAATTGGAGGTTTACTTACCCTTTTAGACCTCCTTATGGGCATTTGAGACTCATTTACAGCTTGTTGTCCACCCAATTTTTCTTCTGACAATGACCGATCCTGGTCATCTCTGATCGATGCTGATCTGCACCGAACTGATGTTGATTCCTCCTGATTGACACTAATTTCCACTTGACCAACATCGATTTCCACCTGATTGACGTCAGTCTGTGTGTTTTTTTGTGAGTGATGATTTTTACCTGTGAGCTCATTTTGGATCATAACCTCTTCCAAATCAAGATTGCCTTGCTCAGAATTATTCAGCCTCTTGAGCTGATCACTGTACATCACCTTATCATTGAAAACTACATCATGGCTTCTAATAATTTTGTTATTTTCTAAATTCCACAATCGAAATCTGAAATCTCAAAAACCATAACCAATGAAAGTGCACCACATAGATTTAGCATCTAGCTTCTTTCTATTTTCTTTATCAATGTGCACAAAAGCTTCAGAACCAAAAACTTTGAGAAATGAAAGATCTACCTTTTTACCTGTCCAAGCTTCTTCTGGAATTCCACCATCTAGTGCAGTAGAAGGTCCTCTATTAATTAGGTAAACTGCAATATCTACAGCTTCTGCCCAAAATTGTAAGGGCAAACGAGCATGCAACCTCATACTCTGTGCACACTCCATTATTGTTCTATTCATCCTTTCAGCAACTCCATTTTGCTGAGGTGTCCTTAGAACCATTCTTTCCCTATGTATTCCACTCATATAACAGTAACTATTGAATTTATTACTGCAGTACTCACCACCATTGTCAGATCTAAGGCACTTCAATCTCAAACATGTTTCATTCTCAGCCAAAGCTTTCCATTTCTTAAATGTGTCAAAAACATTAGATTTCCTCTTTATGCAATAAACCCATACCTTTCTTATAGCATCATCAATGAAAGAAACATAATACTATGATCCTCCAATAGAAGCTACCTGAGCTGGTCCCCACACGTCTGTGTAAACAAGCTCCAACTTGTGCTTCTTCTTTGTTGACCCAGTTTTGAGAAACCTCACTTTCTTGTATTTCCCAAAAATATAATGCTCACAGAAATCTAGATCTATGTTTTTCAAATCTAAAAGCTTACCTTTTGACTTAAGAATATTCATTCCCTTCTCACTCATGTGACCAAGCCTACAGTGCCACAACTTTGCATCTACATCTGAAGTAGATAAAACAGAAAGAGAATAATCAGTAATACAAGTAGATAGATAAAGTGTACCTACTCTCTTACCTTTTGCTAATACAAGTGCACCCTTGAAAACTTTTCAAGATTCAGCTGTGAGAGTTACTGTGCAACCCTCATCACCCAACTTTCCTATAGACATTAGATTCCTCTTTAAGATTGGTACATGCATGACATCCTTCAACACCCATGTGTTGCCATTCTACAATTTTAGCTGCACTTTTCCTTTGCCAACAATTTTACAAGGCTCATCATCCCCTAAATGAACTTTTCCAAAATATCCATGGACATAATCATTGAAAAATTCTCTATTTGGGGTTGCATGGAAAGAGGCACTAAAATCTAAAACCTATGATTCTACTTTATTATTCAAAGAAAATATAAGAGCATCCTGTGCAACAATACCTGCAACTTTTGCTTCTTTATTACCTTCATGCTGATTTTCTTTGTTATCCTTCAACCAAAAATCTTTCTTTACATGCCCTTTCTTTCCACAATTCTAGTAGGTTATTCTTCCATTTCTGGATTTGGATCTACTTCCCATCTTTGACCTTGATTTCCCTTACTTGCCCTTCTCTCTTTGCCTTCCCTTGGTTTCAACACTTAAAGCATTATCTGATGTTTCCCCTATGCTTTTCCTGCAAATTTCTTCATTCAAGATTACACTAACAACATCATCAACTTTCAAGATATTTGAAGCAGATGCAGCATTACTAACTGTCATTACCAAACTATGCCAACTTTCAGGTAAAGAGCATAAGATTAAGAGAGCCTTAATTTCATCATCAAAAACTATTTTGACTGAATTTAACTGATTTACTATTATATGAAAATCATTAAGATGACTAGATACAGATCCACCTTCTTGCATTTGTAAATTAAATAATTGCTTCATAAGATATACCTTATTCGAAGCTGAGGGTTTTTCATATAAATTTGCCAAAGT
Source organism: Torreya grandis (assembly GCA_037957365.1). NCBI lineage: Eukaryota > Viridiplantae > Streptophyta > Pinopsida > Cupressales > Taxaceae > Torreya > Torreya grandis. The sequence goes on along the minus strand of JARHVA010000060.1, from coordinate 4,700,296 downwards.
ATCCATTAACTCTACCGTTGTCTTTACCTGTGATAAGTTAGAAAACACAGAAGCTTCTAGGCTCAACCTTATAGATCCAAGAGCCTTTCTATCAAAAATATTCCATTCTTCATCTTCCATATCTGTGGGCTTCCTTGAAACCCCACCCAATGGTAAATACATATCTTTTTGATACAGATAATCTTCAATCTGCATCCTCCATAATTGATAATTCTTGCCATTGAATTTCTCCATTCTTAGTTTACTTTCTTTTGCCATTGCTTTGCTCACACTCAATCAGAAACCCCTGTGAGTGAATTTTGTAATCAACAAACACTAACACGCTCTGATACCAGTTGTTAGGATCTTAGAGTATAATTGATTACTTTTGTATAAGCAACTAAGCATGAAATTAAAACTAGAAGTAATAAGTAACTAGAAATTAGAAACAACAAATAATAGGAGATACAAGAAACAACCAATTTGTATTAAACTCTTCCAGAAGGAAATACAATGAAGAAATCTCTCTCTCCTCACACCTAGCAGATGTACAGTAATTCTCCCTCAAGAGTTCTCGCTCTCTCTCTCAATTAATTACAATCAACTCAATTACTGAATTGTACATGCTATGAGGATCTAACCCTACTATATAGTATACTACAACACTAGGGTTCATGAGCCATGCAATCGCCACCCTTAGATCCACCTCTTAAATCAAAGGCTCAAATCTGTTTTGCTAAAAATAGCAATTCTGGAAACGCACAAAAGTGGATGTCGATCTAAAGATGATCGATGTTAGCCAACCCCTAACTGATGTTGGTCGACCACTAACTAATGTCAGTTGGTTTTGACCAATGTTAGTTATTATGTAAGCCTAGCAACCTCCACATCAGCTCATTAGTGAAGCTTTTAGCTCCATAACTCAACATAAATCATAGCTCATTCTATAAATGTGACTTCTCATTTGACCTTAGGCTTAAACCTTGCCTAACAGGCCTAACTACATTTTAGAGCTCAAAATGACTTTTGATGGTTTTAATTGCATCCTAATAGCTCAAACACACCTATAGTGACCCTGTAAACATGCCTATATATGTTAAAAGTGGTTTTCCATTTGGCTTCTAGGCCTTAATTTTGCCTACTAGGCCTGCTTACAAACCTGATGGTCTGGGACACCCTATTAAGATTCACCCCTTATTTCTTGGTTTTTTTAATGTCTACACATGTTTTATATAACTTTTCAATCCTTATTTAAATTTCCAACTAGATTCTTATCCATCCATTTACCATCCTTCTCCAAAACTACTAGGGTTTGTGCATGAAGGGAGTGCCCTCTATTTGTGACAAAATAAAGGGCACTCCCCTATTTACCCAGACAAATGTGAATATTTTAGGGGAATATATAAGCCATTATTATTATGTGTACAAAAAATTATACTTTTATCATGTCTTTAACCCTTCAAAATCTTTAAAAATTGAGACAGACTTGGAAAAGGTAGACTATGTTTATGGTTTCCTCATATAGGTTATGTGATATCTATCTAGAGCCCTTTCTTTGCCTATTTAAAAATCATAAGGGTTAAATGAGACTAATATATTAATGATAAGGTGTTATAATATTTTTCATCACTCCAAACCTCCATGTTCCCTTCCATACATTCTATCTAGTCAGTATTGAGTGTCACTTCCTTGACTGTGTTTTCTCCTTAGAGTGGATACTTGTAGGTATATATGTTTAATTTGAGCTTGAAAGTAAGGATTTTGATCCATTAAGATTATTTTAGGGTATATTTAAATTAATTTGGACTCACTTTTTCACTTTACTCAGTCTAGGCCATCACTTAGATCTCAAAACTGCTTATTATTTGTCAAAAACCAATCATAGTCAACTGTAGGTCAAAAACTCCTATAGGTATCTTCCATATGTTATAAGCCTTGAATTCAATCAACACAAACCTAATTTTATATCCCCAAACCATCTTCTACCTAAAATTACTTCTCATTCTTGGTATTAAGTTTATTACTAAAGTTGTCAAGCTTATCCTCCATGGTGACCCTACAGCCAGCTTGTAGGTGTGATTTTAAGACAAAACCCTACATAATAACTCCTCTTGATGGTTCCCTCTATATCATACATGTTATTTTTAAACCATTAAAACATTAATGCATGGCTTGGAATTTAAACATTGGGTGAAGTGTCTATTTTAGGAGCTCAAAGCTTGTAGGTGAACATTGTCTGGATTTAGTATATAAAAAGCACAACTTTGGGCCTATTAAAACTAACCTCCCATGATCAACTACCTCTAAAACTATTAAAAGTCCTTGTTATGGATGGATGCTACAATATATGGTCATCAAGATGCCTAAAAGGTCTTTTCAACCCTATTATGATATATCATCAAAACACTAAGGATCTTTGTTTTCTCATTTTAGGTAAAATGTCCCTGTACTCATTCATTTCACCTTTGGAGCTAAATTACCCTCTTGTCTATCCACTTATCATTTCACACATGTGTGACATGATATAATTAAAACCTTATGACTCTAATAAATTGTTCATCATGCTTCAATTCCCCATGTGACACCTTAGCTTATTGTCAAGGATCATCTGTAGGTGGTTATTTCAATGCATATAGGCAGCAAAATGTGGTTATTTAAGTGAGCATTGTATTTGATATTTTATGAGTTAGAAACTTGTATACATACTTAAAAATACATATTTCACATTCTAAAATTCTTGAATCAAGTGTCAACACCTTATTTTAAACATGAACACTTCCTTCATGGTACCTGTAGGTGGTGTTCAATGGTAGACTGAAAGCATATGTTGTACATGACTGCAAAAATCCTCTTTTTACACACTTTGGAGAGTTTAATTTGATAATTAAAATTTATAAATATGTATTAAACATTTTTAAACCCTTAATACACCTCCATGAGCACACTTGAAAGTTTCATACACGTGATTATAACTATGACAACAAGTGAAAAGTGAACAAAGAGTCAATTGCATAGTGTTCATGATTGTAACTCATGGAATGCTGCTTTATATATGAGATTGAAATGATAAAAGAGTGAATAGGACATTTATAACATGATGAAATACTTATCTCAACCCTATGAAACCATGATCAAGCATGAAGTTCCTAAAAATGGTGAAAAACTGTCTGTCATCCCAAATGAGACTAATCTACCAACCTGAGATGATTTACTCACCAAAACACCATGAAACCTGAAAAAAAGTATTTATTGAATCTAAAAATATATCCAAATTCCCTTATAATCAACATCACAAATTGGTTTGTACATAATTTTCAAAAATAAAGCAAAACCTATAGGGTGCATGAAACAACAAGTAAAAAAATACAATCAACTTCATGAGGATGGTTCATAAATCACAGGCCACCATTATTAAAAATATTATTATGGAAATTAATCTCTATAATTTTAATTTCACCTCCCCAAGGCATTTGATCTAGAACCTCCCTTGCTGGTCATACCAAGTACAAACTTGAAGATTGGTTTTGTATGTCTAGAAGGGTAAAAAAGGAATAGAATGGTTTTGGGCCTAAAATGGTAATTAAAAAGAATTTTAAACATATAACTAAGCTTTATGAATCTTAAGAGACATTATTTGATATTTTTCCATGTGGCACACTTCCCCATGGGTCGTGTAAGTGCTAAACTCTCTTTTTTTCTCAAGAAAATTGCCCTTTCTTCTGAAGAACCTACCAATTTTTATTTATTCAAGTTTATTAAGACCTCTTAAGACAAATTTAATGTGACATCATCTTTTTTATTCTTAAAATTTACCAAGGAGACAATATAACCTATTAAATGCTCTATTTATGACCCCAAAATGACTCAAAATGATAAATGGACTAAAAGACTAATTAACCAAGGCTAATAAGATATTGTATAACATCGAAAGACATATAATACATTATTTGACATAATATTATACCTTAAAAACACTTAAAACTCAAGTTTTTACCTATAAGTGCCCCAATTTGACCTATAGGGTCAAATTTGGTCAACAAATTGGTGACTCATAGGGGTAGTATGCCTATTATACTAACTAGATCAGTAGCTTTTTCAATCCATTGGGGTTAAAGAGATATCTGAAGTCTTAGACACAACAAGAGGACTTTGACCACAATATTTGATTAATACAAGACCAATGACTACCCCAACCACACAAAGCAAAGGATACACACAAAATATAGCAAACAAACTAACAAGACACACACACACACACATGTGCTCAAAGCACTCATGGGGAAATTTTAAAAAAAAATTATGAAAAACTAGAAACTAATCATACCTCCATTCCAAGATCAAAAGGAAAGTTTCTTGAATCTTTTTCTTCATGAGATGAGTCATAGTGCCAAGCATGTTTCTCATTGAATTAGATTTTTTGTAGATCAGACCTATTCCTTGGCACTTCACTTGATCTACTCTCAAGTAGACCATCCTTAAATAGGTCTTCAATATAAATATATTCCTCTTGAACTTGTATACATACCTCATACTGTTACCCACTCTTCATCTCATGGTCAACTTGTATCTTTTTTGTAGGCATGGCTTCAAGAGGGTTGGTTTCTTGTTCCTTAGAAGATCGAGGCTAATAAAAGCTTGTTCCATCCTTCAAGAGCTGATGTGTTTCTCCCAAATAATTGAAAGTATGATATCCAATTTTGATGACTTTAAACATATCATCATTAAATGTCTATGCCTCATGAAAGGACAGATTTGAAAGTTTGCTTTTCCTTTGCATACTTACTGGAGTGCCAAGGTTGCCTTCTCCATCTTTGACTTGATCATAGCCTCCTTTAAGAAGAGTATAACCTTCTATAATGAATGAAAAAAAATAATACCAAGGTTGATTAGGGACTTGTTCTTTCCCATACATGATATATTTCATAGTGATGGAAGAAACAATGACTATTTCATCCTCTTTGGCAAAAGGAAAACATTCTTCCTCATCAACCTAATCTGAAGATTCAACACAAGATACCACCTCTTCTTTAGCATTTATAACCTCTTAAGGAATATAAATTTGAATCTTAACCTCTATAGTAGGACTTTGGTTCTCAAGGGCTGCAAGATCTTTGATCTCCTTCTTTGTGATTCCAAGAATAGGCATCTTGAAGTCAAGTGACTTAGTCCAATGAGTCTACCAAGGGGCCAGGCTTTCTTCAAGCAAGTTTTTTGAGTTTTTGTCAAAAAACTAATCCTCCTTAGGTTCCCATACCATATGTGGTGGAGGTGGTACATAGAACTCAAAATTAGATTGAGAGTGAAATGTATGGGATTCTTTTGGAAGCTCTTGAGGAAGGGGAGGCAGAGCTTGGGCTAAGATAGCTTGGTTATCTTCCTCCCACTTGAAAATCACATCATTCACATCAGATTTAGCTTTATCATTCTATTGAGGGAGGTTATATGGGGTATGTTTAGGCATAACATCTTCTTTTGGGTCTAAACCTTCCATCACACCTTGACTTAGAAACTTCATTCTTAACTCTAACTCTTCAATTTGCTTGGCTAGGTTCTATTAGTCTTTCTTGAAGATCATAGGAGTCTTCATGAGAAGGAAGAATACAGGAGGGTTGGAGGGACTTGAAAATGATAAACTTCACACTCCTTAACAATGCTTCTATCCTATTTCTTTCCCCATGATTACACTATCTTATTCTAGCTTAAGATGTTAAGATTATAAGTCTTTTATTGAGTTGGTGATGCAATTTGAGGAGTGTATGAAGTGTTCAAGGAACTTGGAATCTCCTTAGGCTTGGATTTTCCACCTTGCCTCCAAATTATAATCTCATATCTAGAGGTATTTTCTTGAGGTAGGGATGAAATGGGAGAGGATAATGAGGGTTTAAATTCCTCTTCTGTTGAGACTAATATGGATTGATTCATTTTCTTATTGGCTAAATCAATCTTCCTATCAAGATTAGTTTCAAAAATAAGGTTTCTCTTCTCAGATTTCTCTTCCAATTGATTGGTAAAATGGTGACTTTGATAAGCTTGATTGGGCTCATGAGTAGGGATCAAATAGGACTAATATCAATCTTGGGAAAGTGGATATGAAGTCTAAAAGGTTTGGTGAGGTTTCCTTTCATGAATTCTTATTCTATCCTTTAAGGAATAAACCAAGCCACTCACATCTAGAATCCCACTTGTGAGCCTTTGCCAATTGGCTCTCTTAATAGGTGCCCACTTTCATTTGACCAGCTCTAATGCATCTCTCACCTTATGAATAAGATGAATAGGAACCTCTTGACCACATACCCTTAGAGTATCAAGATCTAATATGTACCTCTCATATCCCGAAAGTGTTTGCTTGAAGGTGGAAATGGATTGACTTGAGAAGTGGCTAGGTTGACTAAGAGGAGCAAGACATTGAGAAGGATGGATATAATACTGATACACTTCATGAATGGGATGATATGCTTCATGTTTGAGCTAGTACACTTCATGACAAGATTGGTAAGGATCACACAAAGGTTGATAGGGAGTGACATAAGCTGGATATACCTCACCAACTTGTGTAAAATAGTACTCAACACCAAAATTATCCATTAAATATCATTTAAAGCAAGAACACAAAGAAATATATTACCAACAATCTTCCAAAGAAAACCTCAATTGCTTGACCAATTGATGTAACTTCAGAGATGCCATTAATGCTTTGATAGATGCCTCAAAATGTTGATTGTTGAAAGACAACACCAAAAATATTTCAACGTATTGTAATAAGAGTCCCGCCAAGCATGAAAAAAACTATTGTCACTTGGATTTGCACAGTTTGAGGAGATGCCTAATCTCTCCTCATCTAAGTGGCATAATGAAAACACCTCTAGACTTATGGGTAGCCTAAAAATGAGGTGAATCTCTAAATAGGTATAGCTCCCTTGATGTACCACTTTAGATCATTACTACACCTAAACTTTATGGGGAAGGGAGAGATAAAATTAAAATCAAATTATCCTAACGGAGGTGATACACTGAATAAGTTGATGACTTCCAACCAGTTGCATGTTACATATGAAACCAAGAGACTAACCAAACATACACTTCTCCAATCTACATCTTCTCACATCAATGTTACATTATGAGGTTATGGATGAATGTTTAAGCTAGGAAGAATAGAAAAGAGGCCTTGAATGGCACTAGTGAATAGACTAACTCACTCAACCTTAACACTTCCTAGAACACTTCACATGCCCTACAAGAAGAAGCTTTATAACTGCAAATAGGATGAAAGAATAAGACAACATGCTAAGGAATTCATAGTCTTCACTAAGCAAGATCCACCATTCAATTAGAACACACTATGAGCAGTAATGAAGAGGTAAAAATCAATAGTCTTATTGATCAAATGGTATGCAAATGAGTAGGGCTCCACCATACTTAGGTGGAGCATAAGTTACAATAGCCAAAATGGCTAATTTTTATAGAACTTGAGAGAGAGAGGAGAAGAGAGAAGTCCAAAGGTCATAAGGACACTTTTAAATCTGATAAAATAAGTTACTTATACATGATAAGAGGATGCTAGATGAATTTTGTAAGGTCAAGAAGCATAAGTGTCCATCTAAGTCATAAAACTCATGAAAAGCAGAATGAAATTTCTCATTTTGGCTCAGAAAACTTCCTTCATGATTTGGACCTATTTAAACATTATAAAAATAATTAGGGAAAGTTATAATGATTATAAATAATGGTAAGGCTTATGGATATTCCTCTCCATGCATTGGTTGTCAGCTTGGTCGTCTAGAATTATCTGGAATCATCTAGAAAAGAGATATCACTACCTGCACTCTAAAAAACTCCTCTTTCATGCACCCTGACACTTGGATTCTAAAAAGGCATAATTTTACATAAAAATCTATGGGAGGGAGTGGATGACACTTTTCAAGACCCTCCATGGCTTTAGAAGCATCAGGGACACCTTAAAATCACTTCTACTTAGAGTTTTCACACTTCTCAAACTTGGTCACTATGCTAGTTTTGACTGGCTGAGATGAGAGATATTATTCAAACACTTTAGGAGTTTTGATGAAGCAATAAATTTCCATAGTGATTTATTACAAGTCCTGATATTTCCCCAAACCTTTATTTCATCTTTAGACTCCTTTTAAAACCTTTAAAACACAATAAATAGTCAAAAGTACCATGTTTTATACCCTATTCATATAATTCCATATAGTCAAAAAACATGGGGATTATTTTGAGGGAGTCTCCTATAATTTTCAATCATCATCCTAGGCAAACTATGTCATTATATTATCTTTCCATCTCCATTTCCCCAAACTGGTCACTAGCAAGGGTTTGTAAGGGTTTTAACCTATTTTGACCTCTTAAGGCTTGTTCATAAATATGGGATGTTGAAACTACCAAAAAAATTCTAAAATTAATATTTCAATACCCTCATCAACATCATTTAACTTCTTATATTTCCATTCATATCATCAAAAGAGGTGTGAGCTTCCAAACTTCTCCTATCAAGCTTATTTTCACATTTTTCACAAGTCTGAGTTGTCTTTGAGCCAAAAATGGATTTCCTTATGACCTAAATACATTCCAAGAGTTTTAAAATGTATATTATTACCCTAAAAATATTATTCAATAGGCTATAAATCATAGCTCATGCTATAAATGTAAGTGACTTCCCATTTGGCCTTAGGCTTGAACCTTGCCTAACAGGCCTGACTACATCTTAGAGCTCAAAATGAATGTTGATGGTTTTAATTTCATATTAATAACTAAAAAACATATATATTTACCCCATAAACATGTCTCTACAAGCTATAATGACCAATCCATACTAGAAATGAAACTCATTTTCCATTTGGCTTCTAGGCCTTAATTCTGCCTATTAGGCTTACTTGCAAACTTAATGGTTTGGAACACCCTATTTAGATTCACCCCTTATTTATTGGTTTTATATGTCTAAATAGGTGTTATATAGCATATAAATCCTTCATAAAATTTCCTAGTAGTTCCTTATCCATCCATTTACCATCCTCCAAAATTTCTAGGGTTTGTGCATGAGCAGAGTACTCTCTGTTTGAGACAAAATAGAGGGAACTCCCCTATTTACCCAAATAAATGTGAATATTTTAGGGGGATATATAATCCATGAGGATGATATATACAAAAAATTATCCTTTTATTAGGTAATTTGACCCTTCAAAATCTTTAAAAAACTGAGACATACCTGGAAAAGGCAAACTATGTTTATGGTTTCCTCACATAGGCTATGCGATATCCATCTATAGTTATTTCTCTACCTATTTCCAGCTCATAAAGGTTCCATAAGACTATTATATTAATGATAAGTTGTTCTGAGCTTGATCATCACTCCAAACCTCCATGTTCCCTTCCATACATTCTGCCTAGTCAATATTGAGTGTCACTTCCTTGATTATGTTTTTCCTTCGAGGGGATACCTATAGGTATAGATGTCTAATTTGAGATTTAAATTAAGTCTTATGATCCCTTTAGAGTTTTTTAGGGCAAATTTATATTATTTTTGACTTACTTGTTCACTTTACTTAGTCTAGGACATCACTTAGAGCTCAAAACTGCTTACTATTTATTAAAAACTAGTCACAGTCAACTGTAGGTCAAAAACTCCTATAGGTGTCCTTAATATGTTATAATCCTTGAATTAAATAAACAAAACCATCCTTGAAGCTCCCCAAACCATGTTATACATGCACTTACTTATCATTCTTGGGATGAAGTCTATTGCCAAAGTTGTGAGGCTTATCCTCCATGGTGACCTTACAACCAACCTGTAGGTGCATATTTGTGGTGCAAAGAGGCCTATAGGTGTGTTTTAAGGACAAAACCATTCATAAAAAATCCTATTTATAGTTACCTCTAGCTCATACATGTTATTTTTCAACCATAAAAACCATTCAAACATGGAGGCATGGCTTAGAATTGTAACATTGGGTTAAGAGTCTATTTTAGGAGCTCAAACCCTGTAGGTGAACATCGCCTAGGTTTAGTGCATAAAAAGCACAAATTTGGGCCTACAAAAACTAACCTCCCATGATCAAATGCCTCTCAAACTCTGTAAAGTAATTTCTCCATATGGAGGCTATAATCAATGGTCATCAAGATGCATAAAATGTCTTTGCAACGCTGTTATGAGATATCATAAAAACACTAAGGATCTTTGTTTTCTCATTTTAGGGAAAATGTCCCTATACTCATTCATTTCAACTTTGGAGCTAAATTACCCTCTTTTATATCCACTTATAAATTCACACATGTGTGTCATGATCTCCTTAAAACTCTAAGACTCTAATTAAATGTTCATCATGCTTGAATTCCCCATGTGACACCTCAACTTACTGTTAAGGACCACCTGTAGGTGGCTATTTCAGTGTATACAAGAAAAAAAAAAGTGGATTTAGGTAGTGAGCATTGCCTTTGATATTTTATGAGTTGTAAACTTGTATCCATACTTCCAAATACATCTTTCACATTCTAAAAGACCTAAATCAAGTGTCACCACTTGCTTTTCAACATGATCACTTCATCGCACCTGTAGGTGATGTTAAATGGCAAACCGAAAGCATATGTTGCACATGACTACAACAGTCCTCTTTTTACACACTTTAGAGAGTTTAATCTACTCATTCCTATTTATAAATACATATTAAACATTTGGAGACCCTTAATACACCTCCATGATCACACTAGACAATTTCATACATGTGATTGCAACTATGGCAACAAGTGAAAAGTGAGCAAAGAGTTGACTGCATAATGTTCATGACTGCAACTCATGGAATGTTGCTTTAGATATGATATTTAAAGTATAAAGGAGTAAATAAGACATTTATAATATGATAAAATACTTATCACAACCCTCTGAAAACATGATCAATCATGAAGTTCCTAAAAATGGTGAAAAACTGCCTGTCATCCCAAATGAGACTAATCTACCAAATTGAGATGATTTGCTCACTAAAACACTATAAAAACTTAAAATAATCATGGAGGTATTTTTATAATATATCCAACATAATTTGGAGTCAACATCACCAATTAATTCGTATGAACTTGCTAGAAATAGAGCAAAACCTATAGGGTGCATGAAACAATAAGCAAAAAAAATAGACAACTTGAAGAGGATGGTTCATAAATAGAAAGCCACAATTATTTGAAATATTTTTATGGAAATGAATCTCTCTGAGTTTAATTTCACTTCCCTAAGGCATTTTATGTGGAACATCCCCTGTTGGCCATACCAATTACAAACCTGAAGACTGGTTTTGTATGTCTAGAAGGGTGAAAAAAGCATAATAGTTTTGGGCCTAAAATTGAACTAAACTTGAGAAAGTTGAAGATACATTCTATGATCTTCTTCCACATGGCACACTTCCCCATGGGCTCTACAAGTGCCAAAATCTCTCTTTTTCTCAAAAATTGCCCTTTTATGAAGAACTTGTCACTTTTTAGTTATGAAAATTGATTAAGACCTCTTAAGACACATGGTATGTCACATCATCTATTGAAATCTTCACATTTACCAAGGAGGTCATACGACCTATTAAATGCTCTATTTATGACTCCAAAATGACTCAAAATGATAAATGGACTAAAAGACTAATTTCCCAAGGCTAATATGATATGGTATAACATCAAAAAACAAACAATATATCTTATCACATAATATTATACCCCAAAAATACCTAAAACTCAAGGTTTTACGTATAGGTACCCCAATTTGATCGACAGGGTCAAATTTGGTCAACAATACCTATGAGTTCATAGTGTTATAGGTAAGGCATAATCATTTACTATGATTAAAAATATGGGACACTACACATATATGCAAAATCATTTAATATATTACACATATTTAATAATAATCAGGCATTGTTCAAGTATACATTGAACATAGACTATATTTCTTAAAACTTGGTTCGACCTCTATTTGTATTCATTTACATATATATCAATATTAAGATATTTATATAGTTACTAAACAGATGTATATATATATAACCAACATATATGTAATTACAAATTTAGATAGACACATATGTATATAATTCAGATAAATACACATATTCTAAATACATTACCTACCTCTCAATTCTGACTTGAAATCGCTTGGTATTGCAAAGATATTCTCCCTTGCTCGATTCTCTCCTTCTTCTCTTCTCTTCCAATCACCTTCACACTCTACTACACCTCCCTCATTTTGCTTGTATATTTTCCTCTTATTTATTTCCAAAATCTCTCTTCACAATATGGCGTGGCTTTTCTCTTTTAAGATTTTTCTTTTTCCTTTTTATTGTTATTTTATTAATATCTTCTTTTTTTATTTTTTCCTAATTTAAAACTTTCTATTTCTCCTTATTTATTATTATTTTTTAATTTTCCTCAATTTTATTTATTTTATCACTAATTACAATAATCAATATATTTGCTAATTAAATTAGCTCTTCAAATATCATATTGATTTAATGATAAATTAATCAAAAAAATTGAATTTAATATAATTATGCAATTCACATTTTTAAAGGCATTAATGGTCACACACACAAATTACATAAAATTAACTCTATATAACCATTTAAACTATGATATGAACCATGAGCAAATAATTATAAATGCAAGCAACATTAAACTCACTATGCTAACCATTCCATTATGCATCAAACATGTGTTAGATAATATGGTGTGTGAAGGGTTTTAATCGATTTCCCTATCGTCCCCTGATAACTCCTCCTACGTCACCCTTTCTAATGATGCTCTTCCTCCATCATACTTTGAGGGATAAATTCTCAAACAACAAACTCACAATAAGTAGGTAGTTAGATCATAACATCATAATATACATACATCATAAAATATAGCTAAAATAACAACTCATCATGATCATAATATAAAAATATAAACTACAACTAACTCATAACAAAGTACCCATGAAATCTAAGTAATATTCAACTATTCTATAAAAACATATAACTCGTAGCTTAGCAAAAATTAACCAAATCAAATTATTAACTATAAATATTTATGGATAATAAAGTAAGTTTACTTAATGAGGAATCAGGATGTAACATCCTTCCCCCTAAGGCTAGTCATCATCCTAGATGACTCTTATTCAAATATAAGTTTTGAATTAAAAACAATGTTCAGAAAAAAAAATAGTATAAAATATTAAATTAATCAAATAAATATGGAAATTGCGTGTAGAACTCATCATAGTCCTCTCAAGTAGCACTATTCTTAGAGTATTGGTCTCATAGGACCTTGCACTGTGACATATCTCTATTACACAAATGAAGTTTGCGAGTATCAATTAATCTAATTGGTTCTACCATGACCACCCTGAGATCTAGAACCTACAAATCATTTTAATCTAATACATGCATAAGATCAACTATATACTTTTTAAGATAAAAAACATGGAAGACATTATGCAATAGAGCTAGGACTGGTGGCATTATCTATTGGAAAAACCATTTGAGCTCAAGATGGATAACTTGGGACTCAAGTACATATTCACCCAAAAAAAATTGAATGCTCATTAGAGATGATAGTTATAATTTTTATCTAATTATTATTTTGATAGCAACTATATCAAAGGCAGGGAAAATAGAGTAGTTGATACCCTAAGTCATAAAAGGTAAATAGCAGTTGTGACTACTATCAGGAGTACTTTCAAGAATTGAGTGATTGAATTATTGTTAGGAGATGAATTTTTTGATCAGGTCAAGATATCATTATCTAAGAATGCTTAGAATCCTTAGTATAGAGGATTCATATCATAGAGTGATAGTATTTTTCATTCTAATGGAAGGATATATGTGTCAGACTGAGAGAATCTACTAAGCATAGTGCTAAAATTTTTGCATAATGCCCCATATTCAAGACATACAAGAGAAACCAAGCTTATGATAGAGCTTAAACCATTATATTTATTGAAAGAAATCAAGAAATATGTAGTAGACTATGTGTCACATTGTTTAGAATGTCAGTGAGTGAAAGCTAAATATGTGCATTCGAATGGGTTTTTATATCCACATGATTTACTGGAATGGAAGTGGTAGGTGATCAATATAGACTTTGTCTAAGGTTTATTAATGTCAAAAAATAGGCATGATATGATCTTGATGGTAGTTGACAAACTAATCAATGTGGCTCATTTTATACCAGGTAATTTGATAGATAATGTACTTATTATTGCAAAGATGTTTGTAAAAAAAGTGTATTAATTGTATATATTTCTAGAGAAGACAATTTTAGATCATGATCCGAAGATGACTTCTAGATTTTGGGTAACTTAGAATTCAGATTTAGGTACACAACTAAATTTGAGCATTACACATCACCCAAAGACTGATGGTTAGACTGAGAGAGTTAATCAGGTGTTAGAGGATCTTCTTTGTATGTATCACATAGATAAAAAATATAAGTGGGAATATTATCTTTCATTGGTTAAGTTTGCATACAATAACTCATACCAATCAATATTGAAGATGACATCATTTGAGGCACTCTATGGAAGAAGGTGCAAGACACCAATCAGTTGGGACAGGTTAGAGGACAAAGTAATCTTTGGACCTAAGATGCTTTCAAAAATGGAAGAGAAATTCAGATTAATCAGGTAGAGATTGGTCGAGGCCAATGATAGGTAAAAGAGTTATACTAATATAAAAAGGATAGATAGGGAGTTTTTAGTAGGTGATAAAGTGTTCTTGCAGGTTAATCCACATAAGAGCTTGATTAAATTCAAAAAGTTAGAAAAAATATCACCAAGATATGTGGGATCCTTTGACGTGTTAGAAGTCGTTAATCCTATAATGTATAGGCTTGCATTGCCACCAGACCTAGCTTTGTTTTATAATGTCTTCTATGTTTTTTACCTTAAAAATTATATAGTTGATATTATGCATGTGTTGGATTGGAATGCTTTGCAGATTTTGGATCTCAGGGTGGTCATGGTAGAACCAATCAAAGTAATTAACACTCATAAACCTTATTTGTGTAATAGAGAGATGTCATAGTGCAAGGTCTTGTAAAACTAATACTTTGAGGATAGTGCTACTTGGAAGGATTATGATGAGTTCTACAAATGATTTACACATTTATTTATTTGATTTGATACTTTAAACTATGTTATTTTACTAGTGAATAATGTTTTTAATTCATAACTTATGTTTGAATAAGAGTCATTTAGGATGATGGCTAGTTTTAGGAGGGAAGGACGTTGTATCTTGATTCCTCATTAAGCAATCTTACTTGATTATCCATGGATATTTATGGTTAATAATTTTATTTGGTTATGTTTCATTAAGCTATGAGTTATATGATGTTATGGAACAATTAAATATTACTTAGATTTCATGAGTACTTTTCTATGAGTTATTTTTAGTATATATTTTTATATTGTGATCATGATGAGTTATTATTTTAGCTATATTTTATGATGTATGTATATTATGATGTTATGGTCTAATTATCTACTCGTAAGTTTGATGCAAGAGAGCTCATCCCTAAGAGCGTGATGGAAGGAGAGCATCATCAAAGAGGGTGACGTAGATGGAGATGTAGGAAGACTACATAGAAATTGACTAGAACCATGTACATCCCATATTATCTAGTACATGTTAGATGTAAAATAAAATGGTTAACGTAATGTGTTTTGATGCTGTTTGCATTAGATTGTTGTTTAAACATGGTTTGATAACATAGTTTAAATGATTATTTTGAATTCATCTTACGTGATTTACATGTATGATCAGTAATATTTTTTAATTCACATAATTAGATTAAATTCAAGTTTATTGATTAATGAAATTATGATTAGGTCGTTATGACATTTGAGATGCTAATTTAATTAGCAAATTCATGGACTCTTAAAATTAGAAATAAAAAGAAATAAAATATAATAATTTCCAATTAAGAGGAAAAAAATAGGAAAAGAGAAGAAAATTAAAAAAACAATAATAAATAACAAAAAATGGAAGGTTTAAATATAGGAAAATGAAAAAAAGAAAGATATTGATAAAATAATAAAAGAAAAGAAAGAAAAAAAAAAGATAAAAATCTCAAAGGGAAAACTACACCTTTTCCCATAAAGGGGAGAGATAAAGAAGAAAGGGGACACAATAGAGAATAGAAAGAAGATAAGGCAGCACATAGGAAGGTAGATTGGAGGATAAAAAGAGAAAACAAGGAAATATTGACAAAATTTAACTTTTAAGTTAAATTGGGGTACCTCTAGGTAAAAAATTAACTTTTAAGTGTTTTAGGGGTCTAATACATATGTCAAAAGGTGTTTTATAGGTTAATTAATGTCATTTAATGTTATCCTAGCCTTGGTCCTTAGTCTTTTTAGTTTTTATATCATTTTTGGGTCATTTTGAGGTCAAAAAGGGTGCGTTTAATGACTTGTATGGATTTCTTGGGAAGTGTGAAGGTTCCAAACTGTGATGTCACATTCCATGTGTCCTTATAGGTCTTAAGTAACTGACATAACTGAAAAGTGGTAGGTACATCAGAAGAAAAGGTAGTTTTCTTGAGAAAGAAGAATAAAATGGCACTTGTATGACTCATTGAGAAGTGTGCCACATCAAAAAAGATCATGAAATGTCCTTTCATCTTCCCCACATTCATCACAACATTTGATTTTCTCTAGAAGTATCATTTTTGGCCCAAAATCATTTCGCTCCTTTTTTAGTCTTCTTGGCAAGGAAATGTAAACTTCAGGTTTGTGCTTAGTATGGACAACTCAGGAGATTTCATATCAAACACCTTGGGAAGGTTAAATTAAACTCAGAGACCTTAATTTACATATAAAGAGTTTGAAAAATAGTGACCTGTGCTTCATAAATAATTTTCATGAAGTTGACTATACTTTTCTTCCTGTTGTTTCATCCACCCTATAAGTTTTGCCTTGGCTTGAGAAATTCCATAGAACTAGTTGCTTAGTTTGATGATAGATTAGTTTTAATCCTTATATTATTCTCATGATTGGTTTCAATTTTCATTAAGTTTTGATATGCTAATCATCTTAAGTTGCAAAAAGAAGCATCATTTTGTGTTGCAGGTATCTTTTCCTCTATTTGCAAAATATTCATGTTTTGATCCATATTCCAAGGTTGTGATAGGTTAATTTCAATTTATTCAATGTTTTTTGACATCCTCCTATTTTAATTTCATCTTCTAAGGTAAAATCTCCATGAGTTGCAGTCATATGCAGCATTCACACAATTATGCCATTAATAAACATGTACAAGTGATCTCATGGATGCATTCACATTGAAGATAGGGTTTTGAAAGTTATTTAAAGTGTTTTGAAATGTGAATAATGTTTTTGGATGTATGGATATGAGTTTATAACTTATTTAAATCTAGATAATAGTCATTGTTCACACTTGCATTTACTGCCTGCAGACTTGACAATGTTCACCTACAGGATTTGTTGGTAGGTACTTGTTTATAGGTGTCATAACCAATAATGAATCCTGTATTGAAGTTATAATATGTCAAGAGGATCATAAAATATAAGTTGGAAGTGATAAAATTCTAAACAAGTTAAAATCCCTGTTCAAGACAATGATTGTAAATTTAGGGACTTTATCCCTAAAAGGTGAAAATAGAGGTCAAGGGGGATTTTGTGAATAACATATGACATGGTTGAAATTATATTTAAGGAATATAAATGATTAAAACTTGTATATCTCACATAGGAAAAGAGCCTTTCTATGTTTGAGGGAAAAATGAGAAATGAGGATCAATTTTTGAGAGGCCTAAAATTGCCTATAAAACACTAAATACAAGCAGTTTGATCTACAATTCTAAGTCTAAGGAGACCTTTGACACCCAAGGTTTTAACTTGAAATTTCCACCATAGTCTGAGTGTTTCCAAATAGTTAAGGTATAATTCATTATGAGAATAAAGATCTTCAAAAAGGAAAGTATTCTGTGTTTAGACCCCTGTACAAATTTACAGTTTATACACAGGTCTAGTTAGCCACCTACAACCAAGTATTTGACTGTATGATAAAGTGAGATAAAGGGAGATGATTATTTGGTTTTTATGATGTTAAAAACAATATTAATAGTTCCAATTCATTTAAGTAGATATTATGAGGTTTCAATAAAGTCCATACACTATTTTCAATATCAAACTTTCTTAAATGCACACCTATAGCTCCATTTAGGCAGTACACAATCCAATTTAGAGGTTTGAGATGGAACCACCAAAGCATACCTATATGTTTTGATAGGTTTATTTATAAAAGATTCATGTGGATAAGTTTATAATTCTTTACTTCATCTCCCATAACCATCTACAAGTGCCTTAACATGGAAATACTCACCTACAGTTGTAATTAAGGAGATGGTGGGTTGGCAGGTTGTGTCTAAGTGATGTTTTAGGAATTTTAAGGTGAGTGAAGGAATAAAAACATGTATTATGACCTCAATAATTCAAATTGAATCTTTAGAGAATAATATTAGAGTCTAATCAAGGGAAAATTCATGTACAGGATCTTTTGACACATAGACTGATTATGACTGTTCTTTGACAAACAGTGAGTAAGGTTTTAAGTCCTAAAGGATGATTTAGGATGCTCAGGTGAATGTATTAATCCAAATAGGTTTTGTAATGGTGTATAAATCCTTAAATATGTCTTGAATAACCATTTTCAAATCCAAGTTATGCAAAGTGCACCTACAACCAACTATAGATGACTGTCTTGGTTAGGCAGTGAACAAGTTGGAGATCCCAAGAGATAATCTAGCCTAAATATGTAATTAATGAATTAAATTCACTAATATATTACCATGGAGAAATTTATGGAGAGTATTAAACATTCTAATTCGATCCAAATTAGTTAAAATATGACCATGAGAGGTCTTTCAAATAGGAAACATAGTCTACTCTTGGAATCTTGCACAGCCATATGAACTAGATAAGAGATAATTTATTGTATAGATCATATAAATTACTTGAATAATCTCTTAAAACATTTAATTTTTTTGGGGTAAATAGGGGAGTTCCCTCTATTTTGTCTCAAACAGAGGGCACTCCCCTCATGCACAAAACTGGTAGGTTTTGGGAGAAGGGGATGAAGAGTGGTCTTAAGATATGTTTTAAACTTTATAGATGATGTTATAAGCTAAGTAACATATAATAAAATGTGATTAACAACTCACTTAAGGATGAAACCAATTAAGAGGGTTTAAATAGATAAGTTTGTAGTCAGTCCTACTAAACATGTTTAGGCCTAAAGCCCAACTAAGAAGACATATCCACATATAGATTTTATTGGGAATTATAACTTGTTGAAACATGTTTATAGGCTGTATAAATAGGTTATTAATCCTTTTATATTAAAATAAAGTAACAATAAGGTCATTTTGAGCTTAAGATATAGGCAGGCCTATTGAGTAGGTTTAGGCCTATAATCCAATGAATGGTCAAATTCCTTTTCTAACCTTTTTAGAGCATTAAAATGTATTTTGGAATGTTATTAGGGTAAATAAATAAGTTTATGGACCATTTTAATTCCAACGAACCATAGAGGAATCCTTTTTTGGACTATAGGACAACTCATGCTTGTTGAAATGGAGGAAGGAGCTTAATAGGAGAAGTTTGAGTCTCACATATTTTATGATGCTTTGCATAGGAACTAAATAAGTTAAAGGATGTTGATTAATGTATTTAAATATGCATTTATATAATTATTTTGATAATTTTACGTCATACCTCTATGAACGAACCTTAAGAGTCAAAACTATTAGAAACCCTTACAAACCCTGATTAAAGACCAATTTGGAGAATAGAGTTGGAAATATAATATAATGGCATATTTTGACTATGAAATGTATTTTAAATTGTATAGGAATCACTTAGGTTCCCTCCCATGATTTTTTGATATACAAAATTATACGAACAAGGGGCAAAATAAGGTATTTTTGAACATTTTTAATGTTTTATAGGTTCTAGAAGGATTCAAAGGATGAAATGAACTGTAGGAGTAAAATTTATGCTTTTTATAACTCATCATGTTAATTTTATGCCTTATAAAATACTTTAAGTGTGCAAATAATAGCCTTCATCTCAACCAGTCAAAACTAGCCTAGTGGACAAGCTAGTGACAAGGATGAAAAACTTTATGTGAGATTATTTTAAAACATGATTGATGCCTTTAAGGCCTTGAATGGTATTTATAGGTGTCATAAACTTCCTCCCATATATTTTCATGAGCAACTGATCTCTTTTTGGAAGCCAAGTGTGCAAGGTGCATGAAGGAAGATTTTATTGGACTATAGATGATGATAGTTCCTTTACAGATGATTATAAAGGAATAATAATGTAACAAATACATTGAGAGGAATGTAAAAATTCCATGCCTTTCATTCTAATCATTTTACCTATTCCTATTCAGTTATGAGGTGTTCAAACAGGGCCAATTATGAAAGCAATTTTTCTGAGCCAGTTAAGGGAATTTCATGCCACTTTGCAAGAGTTTGATGACTTGGATAGACACTTGAGATTCTTGAGATTGAATATTTCATCCCATATCCTCATCACATGAAAAATTAAATGATTATCTCATATTTAAAAGTGTGCTTGTGACCCTTAGACTTCTTTCTTCTCTTCCCTCTCTCAAATTCTATAAGAACTAGCCATTTTGGCCTTTGTAACTTATGCTCCACTTGAGTATGGTGAAGCCATTCTCATTTTCATACCTTTTGATAAATAATTCTACTAATTTTTACCTCTTATATGAATATTATTATTATTTTCATTTGGAATGTTTGATTTTGCATAAGTGAAGATTATGGATTCCTTAGCATGTTGTTTCATTCTTTCCTTTTATTTGCAGTTGGAAAGCTTCTTCTTGCAGGTCATGTGAAGTGTTATAGGAAATTTAAAAGATTGAGTGAGTTATTATTTTTGTTATTTCAATTCAAAAACTCTTTTATAGTCCTCATAACTTTGCACATTCATCCATAACCTCACAATGTAACATTAATGTGAGAAGATTAAGATTGGAGAAGTGTGTATTCAGTTTGTCTCTTAGTTTTAAGTTTAACATGCAGATGGTTGGAAGTCATCATATATATTGGTGTATCACCTCCCTTAGGTTAGTTTTATTATATTTATCTCTCTCCCTTTTCACCCCCCAAATTTTATGTGTCGTTGCAATCCAAAGTGGCACATCAAGGGAGCTAGCCCTATCTAGACATTCACCTCATCCTTAGGCTACCCACAAGCATAGAGGTGTTTCCATTGTGCCAATTATATGAGGAGAGATTAGGAATATCCTCAAAGGGTGAAAATCCAAGTAACAATAGTTTTTGGCATGTCCAGTGGGAATCTTAGTCCAAGAAGTTAAGATATTTTTGGTGTTGTCTCTCCATAATCAACCTTTGGAGGCATCTATCAAAGCATCAATGGTGATTCTGAAGATATATCAACTGGTCAAGTAACCCAAGATATTATTTGAAGATTATTTGTAACATTTTCCTTTGTTTTCTTGCTTAAATGAGGTTTCATGGCTAATTTTGGTGTTGAGTTTTGTTCTTTACAAGTTGGTGAGACATTGCAAGCTTGTGTCATTCCTTATCAACAAGATCAAGTTCTTAATCATCCCTTTCATGAAGTGTACCAGACCTAATATGGTTATTTTCAGCCCCAATATGATCATAATCAGCCCATTCATGAAGTGTATCAGTCTTACAATCATCCTTCTCCATATCTTACTCCTAGTCAACCTAGTCACTTCTCAAGTCAACCCATTTCCACCTTTAAACAAACACTTTTGGGCCATGAAAGGTATATGTTGGAGCTTGATAATCTAAGAATATGTGATCAATATATTCCTAGACATATTATTCATAAGGTGATAGATGCATTATAGTTGGTCAAAATAGATTGGGTCCCTATTGAGAGAGCCAATTGGCAAAGGCTCACAAGTGAGATGTTTGATGTGAGTGGCCTAGTTTCTTCCTTAGAGGATAGGCTAGGATCTCATCAAAGGCAACCTCATCAAACCTATCAAAATTTATATTAACTTCCCTAAGTTTCCTATCAGCCATATTTGATCCCTACTCATGAGCCTAATTAAGGATATCAAAGTCATCCTTCTCCCAATTGGTTGAAAGAGAGAGTTGAAAGGAGAAACCTTATTTTTGAAGCTAATCTTGATAGGCAAATTAAGTTGGATAATATGCATATGCAATCGTCTATTTTGGAAGTAAAGGAAGTGGAAATAAATCCCTCATTACCCTTTCACATTGCATCCCCACCACCTCAAAAAGAGACTTCTAATCCTAACATTCTAAGCGGGAGTAAGATAGTGGAGTCATGGGGAAAGAAAGAAGAGAAAAGTTTTGACAAAGAACTTGAAGTTTAGAAGGAGTGCGATATTATACAAACCCCTCCCACGCTTCTTCAAGAAGCTTCTTGTGTTACATGTCAGCCCTCGCATACTCTTCCTCTTCATGATGATGCCTATGAACTTCAAGAGAGACTTTTCCAAGAGAATCTAGCCAAGCAAATTGAAGAGTTAGAGTCAAGAATGAAGTTGCTAAGTCAAGGTATGATGGAAGTTTTGGACCTAAAAGAATATCCTACATAAACACACCCCATATAACCTCCCTCAAGAGAGTGATCAAGCTAAATCAGATGTGACTGAAGTGATTTTCAAGTGAAAGGAAGAAAACCAAGTTGTTTTAGCCCAAGGTCCACCTCCCCTTCCTCAAGAGCTTCCAAAAGAATCCCCTACATTCCATTCCCAATCTAATTTTGAGTTCTATGTGCCACCTCCACCAACTAGTTCATCATGTCCACACCCCATCACCCTTTGCCTTGATGGACCTATGGTATAGGAACTTAAATAGGAGTAGTTGGTTGACAAAAAATTAGAAATATTGATTGAATAAAGTCTATTTCCTTGGTAGCCTCATTGGACTAAGTCACATGACTTCAAAATGCCTAGTCTTGGAATCACAAAAAAAGAGATTAAATATCTTGCAGTCCTTGAGAAGAAATATTAGATTATGACACAATTTGAGAGCCCTCAAGAGGTCCTAAGTGTTGAAGAATAGGTGAGTCCTTTTTTTGATTCTCCTTATTTGGTTGATAATAAAGAATGCCTTGTGTTGAAGAAGAAGTTTTAGATGAATTATTTTTGGATTATTAGAAAGAAGATGAAGGAGATTATCTTGTTTTTCCCCTTCATGATGCTGATAAAAAGGAATACAAAGACTTTTTTTAGAAGTTTGAAAACATTTGTAATGAGTTTGAGTCTCTCAAGGGGTTTACAACTTCTTTAGAACTGACTACAAGTGATGATGAATGAGATGACATTGTCCAACATATCATAGATGAGAAAGAAAAAGTTCTTAAGTAGTATTTGGATGATTTATTTGAAGTCATTAGAGCAAGATATACTCCTCTTCAAGGAGTCTATGATCTGGTTAAAGATGGAGAAGGCAGATTTGACACTCAAGTAAGTATGCAAAAGAAAAACAACCTTTCAAATATGTCATTTCAAGAGACATATACATTTCATGATGACATTTTTGAAGTCATCAAGATGGGATATCATCCTCTAAATTATTTGGGAGAAATGCATCGGCTCTTGAAGAATGGAACAAGCTCCTATTGTCCTCAATCTTCTAAAGAACATGAAACTACTCCTATTGAATCCATGCCTACTAAAGAGATACAAATTGACAATGAAATGAAAAGTGGGTAGCACTATGAAGTATGTGAACATGTTCAAGAGGAATATATATACATTGGAGACCTATTTGAAGATGATCTACTTGAGGAGAGATCAAGTGAAGTGTCGAGTAATAGGTTTAATCTACAAAGCATTCAATTCAAGGAGAAACATGCTTGGCACTATGATCCACTTCATCAAGAAGATGATTAAAAAAAAAATTATTTTGATCCTAGAAAGGAGGTATGGCTAGTTCCTATTTGTGCATAGAAGTTTTTTCTCTTATTCTCTTAAGTACTTTGAGCACATATGTATGTTTGTCTTGTTAGCTCAGTTGCTTTGTGTTGTGTGTGTTCTTTGCTTTGTATGGTTGAGGTATTCATTATTTGTCTTGTCTTGGTCAATCTTGTGGTCAATGGTCAAAGGTTTTCTTGTTTATATCAGACTTTAGATGACTCCTAATCCCAATGGATTTATAAGGCTATTGGTCTAGTTATTATAGCAGGCATACTATCCATATGAGTTACCAATTTATTGACTAAATTTGACTTTTAAGTCAAATTAGGGCACCTATAGGTAAAAGCTTAAATTTTAGGTGTTTTAACAGTCTAATACATATGTAAAAAGGTGTTTTATAGGTTAATTAATGTCATTTGATGTTATCCTAGCCTTGGTCCTTAGTCTTTTTAGTCCTTATATCATTTTTGGTCATTTTGAGGTCAAAAAGCATACATTCAATGATTTGTACAAATTTTTTGGGAAGTGTAAAAGTTAAAAAATGTGATGTCATGTCCCATGTTTCCTTTAGATCTTAAGTAATTGACATAACTAAAAAGTGGTAGGTTCATCAGAAGAAAAGGTAGTTTTCTTGAGAAAGAAGAAAAAAAAGGCACTTGTATGGCTCATTAGGAAGTGTGACATGTAAGAAAATCTCATGGAATGTCTTTTAATATTTCCCACATGCATTAAATTTTTTTATTTACTCTGGAAGTGTCATTTTTGGCCTAAAATTATTCTGCTCCTTTTCAGTCTTCTTAGCAAGTAGAAGTGACCTTCAAGTTTGTGCTTAGTATGGACAGCTCATGGGGTTTCATCTCAAACACCTTGGGGAGGTTAAATTACACTCAGATACCTTCATTTTAAAATAAATATTTTTAAAAATGGTGGCTTGTGCTTTATGAACCATCCTCATGAAGTTGATTGTACTTTTCTACCTACTGTTTCATCCACCCTATAGGGTTTTCATTGGTTTGAGTAATTCCTTATGAACTAGTTCTCGATTTTTATGGTAGATTATTTTTACCTCCTCCTTATATTATTACCATTCTTGGTTTCAAGTTTCATGAAGTTTTGATATGCTAATCATATTAAGTTGCAAAAGGAAGCATCATTCTATATTCTAGGTGGATTTTCCTCTATTTGAATAATCTTCATGTTTTGATCCTCATTTCAAGGTTATGATAGGTTAATTTCAATGTATTAAATGTTTTATTGGCCTCATCCTCTTTAAATTTCATCCTTTAAGTCAAAATCTCCTTGAGTTGCAGTCATATGCAACATTCACATAATTCTACCATTAATAAACATGTACAGGTGATCTCATGGATGCATTCACATTTAAGATAAGGTTTTGAAACTTATTTTAAGTGTTTTTAAATGTGAATAATGTTTTTGAAGGTATGAAGATGAGTCTATAACTCATTTCAAGATAGATCATAATCATTGTTCACACTTGCATTTACTGCCTGTAGACTTGACAATGTTCACCCACATGATTTATTGGAAGGTACTTGTTTATAAGTGTCATAACCAATAATTAATCCCTTATTGAAGTTATAATATTTCAATAGGATCATAACATACATGTTGGAAGTGATAAACTGCTAAACAAGTTGAAAGCAACTTTTAAGACAATGACTACAAATTCAGGGACTTTGTCCCTAAAAGATGAAAATAGAGGTTAGGGGGGATTTTGTGAATAACATATGACATGGTTTAAATTATATTTAATGCATATAAACAAGTAAACTTTATATCTCTCACATAGGACAAGATCCTTGTCAATTTTGAGGGGAAAATGAGAAATGAGGATTAGTGTTTGAGAGGCCTAAAATTACCTATAAAATACTGAATATAGGTAGTTTGATCTACAATTTTGAGTCTAAAGAGACCTTTAACACCCAAGGTTGTAACTTAAACTTGCCACCATAGTGTGAGTGTTTAAAAATGGTTAATTTATCATTCATGATGAGAATAGGGATCTTCAAAAAGGATGTTATATTGCGTTTAGACCCTTATACACATTTACAATTCGTACACAAGTCTGGTTAGCCACCTATAGCCAAGTATTTGAGTGTATGATACAGTGAGCTAAAGGGAGATGATTCCTTGGTGGTTATCATGTTCAAAAAAATATTTATAGGTATAATTAATTTAATTGTATCTTATGAGGTTTCAATGAAGTCCATACATTGTTTTCAAGCTCAAACCTTCCTCAATGCACACCTACAGCTCCATTAAGGCAATACATAGTCCAATATATAGGTTTGAGATGGAACCAACAAAGCATAAATATACGATGGGATATGTTTATTTATCCAAGATTCATGTGGAGAAGGTTGTAATTCTCTACTCCATCTCCCATAACCATCTACAAGTGCCTTAGCATTGAAATACTCACCTACAACTGTAACTAAATAGATGGTAGGCTAGTATGTAGTGTCTAAGTGATGTTTTAGGACTTTTAAGGTGAGTGAAGATATAAACACTTGTATTGTGACCTTATTAATTCAAATGTAATATTTAGATAACATGACCAGATTCTAATCAAGGGAAAAGTTACCTATATGATCTTTTGACCCATAGACTGACCATGACTATTCTTTGACAAACAGTGAGCAGGGTTTTAAATCCTAAAGGATGATTTAGGATGGGAAGGTGAATGGATGAATCCAAAAAGGTGTTGGAATGGTTTATAAATATTCAAATAGGTCTTGAATAACCATTTTCAAATCCAAGCTATGCAAAGTGCACCTACAACCAACTGTAGATAATTGTCTCAGTTAGGCAGTGAACAAGTTGGAGATCCCTAGAGACAATCTAGCCCAAATATACAATGAATGAATTAAATTCACTAATGTATTACCATGGATAAATTTAGGGAGAGTCTTAAACATTTTAATTGGATCCTAATTAGTTAAAATATGACCATGAGGGGTCTTTCAAATGGGAAACATAGTCTACTGTTGGAATCCTACACAGTCTTACTTCTCTGAAAGTTTGTTTGGTTAATTGAAGGGTTATTAGGCTATATTACCTTTACAAGAGATGATTTTTGTATATATAATATAAATTAATTTAATAATATCTTACCACATTCAATTTTTTTTAGAAAAATATGAGAGTTCCCTCTATTTTGTCTCAGACAGAGGGCACTCCCCTCATACACACAACTGGTAGGTTTTGGGAGAAGGGGATAAAGAGTGGTATTAGGAGATGTTTAAAAAAATTTAGAGGATGTGATAAGATAAGTAACATATAAAACAACATGATTAATACATTACTAAAGGATGAAACTAAGAAAGAGGGTTTAAATGGCTAAGTTTGCAGTCAACCCTACTAAGCATGTTTAGGCCTAAAGCCCAAATGAGAAGACATCTCCACATATAGATTAGGTTTGGAATTATAAATTATTGAAAAATGTTTTTAGGTTGGATATAGAGGTGATTTACCATTTTATATTCAAATGAAGCCATAATAAGGTCATTTTGAATTTAAGCTACAGGCAAGCCTATTGAGCAGGTTTAGGCCTATAATCCAACGAAGGGTCAACTTCCTTTTATAACCTTTGAAGCACATTAAAATTTATTTTTTAATGTTATTATGGTAAATACAAAAGATTATGAACAATTGGAATGCCAAGAAGCCACAAAGGAATCCCTTTTTGGACTTTAGGACAACTCAAGCTTGTTGAAATGGAAGAAGGAGCTCGATAGGAGAAGTTTGAGTACTCACATATTTTTGATCCTTTAAATGGGAAAAAAATAAGTTTATGGATGTTTATGAAGGTATTTAAGTATGAATTTGTTGAATTATTTTGATAATTAGACATCAGAACTCTATGAACGAACCTTAAGAGTCAAAACTATCAGAAACCCTTGCAAACGTTCATTAAAGACCAACTTCAGAAAACAGATTTGGAAATCTAAAATAATGGAAAATTTTAATGATGAAACCTATTTTAACTTGTATATTACTAACTCAGGATCCCCCCATGCTTTTTGGATGTACAAAATTGTACGAACAAGGGGTAAAAAAAGGTTTTTTTTTAACATTTTTTGTGTTTTACAAGTTTTAGAAGGAGTTAAAGGATTAAATCAACTTTAATAGGAATAATTAGAGTTATTATAACTCCTAATGTTAATTTAATGATTTATAAAATTTTATAAGTTTTAAAATAATAGCCTTCATCTCAGCTAGTCATAACTGGCCTAGTGGACAAGCTAGTGAGAAGGGTGGAAAACTTAATGTGAGCTAATTTTAGAGCACACCTAATGTCTCTAATGCCATAAATAGTCTTTAAAAGTGTCATCCACTCTATCCAATATATTTTTATGATAATATTATCTCTTTTTGGAAGCCAAGAGTGCAAGGTACATAAAGGAAGAGTTTTCTAGACTGTAGATGATGATAGCTCCTTTCCAGATGATTCCATAGAACCAAGCATGAAACCAATGCATAGAGATGCATGTATAAATTATATCATTTTCATTCCAATCATTTTATATATTCCTAATTAATTATGAGGTGTTAAAATAGGTCCAATCATGATGGTAGTTTTTGTGAGCCAATTAAGGGAATTTCATGCCAGTTTGCAAGAGTTTGATGACTTGGATGGACACTTGAGATTTTTGAACTTGCATGGTTCATCTCATATCCTCTTCTCATGCAAAATTAACTAATTCTCTTAGATTTAAAAGTGTACTTGTGACCCTTGGACTTCTCTCTTCTCCTCCCTCTCTCAAGTTATATAAGCACTAGCCATTTTAGCCTTTGTAACTTATGCTCCACCTGAGTATGGAAAGACCCTACTCATTTGTATACCTTTTAATAAATAATAATACTAGATTTTAACTCTTATATGGATATTATTAGTCTATTCATTTAGAATGTTTGATTTTTCATAAGTGAATACTATGGATTCCTTAGCATGTTGTTTCATTCTTTCATTTTATTTGCAGTTGAAAAGCTTCTTGTAGGGCATGTGAAGTGTTATTGTAAATGTCAAAGATTGAGTGAGTTAGTATTTTCATTAAAGGCCTCTTGTTTAGTCCTCCTAGCTTTTCACATTCATCCATAACCTCAAAATTTAACATTGATGTGAGAAGATGAAGATTGGAGAAGTGTATGTTTAGTTTATTTCTTGGTTTTAAGTGTAATATGCAGTTGGTTGGAAGTAATCATATATTTTGTTATACCACCTTCCTTAGATTAGTTTTCTTTTATTTATATCTCTCCCTTTTCACCCCCCAAAGTTTAAGTGTATTTACAATCCAAAGTGATACATCAAGGGAACTAGCCCTATCTAGATATTCACCTCATCCTTAGGCTATCCAAAAGCCTAGAGATGTTTCTATTTTTCCAATTAGATGAGGAGAGCTTAGGCATCTCCTCAATGGGTGAAAATCTAAGTGATAATAAAAACAAGGTACAAGAAGGCATTGTTACCAGGTAGGTAGTGTAATTTAAATTTGTGTTTTTATATTCTATGAAATATGTATGTTAATGTACTAGTTATTGCAAGCCTTTGCCTATTTATAATTAGCAAACTATTCATATATAAATAACTACTGTATGAAACTGCATATAATATAAGAGATAAAACCATCACTACTAATATGCTACTAACTTACATTAGCCAAGGAAGGCAAGGAGCACCTAATATTCCCATAGTAGTTTTCAACATTTACCACACATACTTTAGTGAATATTAGAAATTATATGATAGGAGCATATGATTATGCATATTTATATTCACCATGCATACTATTAGTATGAAGCACCTACTATTATTAGATATAATATTAATTCAATATTTGTTACTAATATGGAAGAATGTGTAAAATGAATGAATTTAGACTATAGTCTTCAGTGATTCACTTTGTATGATAAAATTGCATAACAAATTGCATATGTATACATATTATATAGAGTACATAGGACATATTCTACTACCATTTGCCATCTTAATTTTCATACTTAATGCCATTAGTCCATTAATATGTATTGTTAGTCTATGAATACACATATACCATTCCATTTATGCCGGATAGGAGAGCCAATAGATAAATGGTTGACGGTTTGGTGTGGATCGGTACTCTGAATATACTTCTCCTAACAATAATCAAATAATAGAAAATTTATTTAAAAGTACATTGACTTTATTTAAAGAGCAGCAATTTGTTTTAAGTCAATGGTGACTTGCAAATATAGTGATTTGTATTAAAACTATTATGCAATGATTTATCAATCCAAACCCATGACCTGGGCACTTAAAAAGGTGGGTGATTTGTATTGTGTAATGTATGAATTTATTCCTAAGTTAAATAAGTATAAAGGAATGATTTATATGTAAATGCATGGATATAATTGTGTAGGTTTTAGCCTCAAACTTGGCATAATTCTTGCACTATCATCGTAATTTGCTTAGGTAGTATTTTTTCTTAATGACCCGTACAAAAGCCCTAACGCTCTAATTTTTTATGTGTTTATACAAAGGGGATATATATAGATTAAAAGATTAAATAATTATATGAAATGTAATAATCTTTCCACCAATGAATAATCACACTCTTTGTTTTTTACCTATGATTGCCCAATTATTAATACTAAGTTTCATTGTTTCATTATTACTGAGAATGTATATAATCCACATACTCCTTTAATAATTACTTATAAAGATAATTAGTATATAATTACTTATAATAGTATATAAGTAAGCATTGTATTTAAGCATGATTTTAAATTAAATGATTTGATTTACTCTTGCATTGTTTATTAAATCCAAATAATGGCCAATTTTGTAAATATCAATAAGGCATGAGTTCTTACATATGTCTCTCCTATTTATGCTGTGAATGATTAATAATTGGGTGAATGAAATGTGTCTATATGAATGGAATTTTAACATGAGTCTATATATAAATATGAATAGAGACTATGTAAAAAGGGACAAGACAAAATTGATTTTATAATAAGACTATACACATTTATATGCAGTTATAGTATATCAAAATTCTAAAATAGATTTTAATAAAGCATGCTCAATGTAGTGTTTCATTATCTTATGATATGCATGAGTTTACTTATCATATATAAAATGTGAAACAAAATAATTGTGTGAATATAATACTATAATAAGCTATGCATTAATGAAATAATTAAGTGTATGTTTAAAAGAGTATATATGTACATATATGCCTAATTAGTTTATACATGTACATAGGGGTGTGTACTTCTAATTTTATTTCCATTGCCATTGGTGGTTTTAAGCTATGTTACATATTTATGTGTGATAGAATATTATAGATGCATGCATATAACCCCCGTGAAAATATAGAAAATGCTAGAATGAAATATTATATGTTTCATGGAAAATGAGACTTTTTTTTGTTATATCTTGTTGTTTAAACAAAAACTTATGTTTCCATTGATTTATACTACTTTATTATGACTGATTATGGTATTAGTAGTTGTGTTTAAGAACACTAGACTATGATAATATGAGTTATCATAAGGTGTAGTATCTTTAAAAACTACTTATAGTAATAAAAAACTATAGTTAAATATATATTTTATCCAGATGGTATAAACTAAAGTTATTATTTCTATTATGGGATAGATATTATTTTGAGATTCATTCATATGTTTGATGGAATAAATATATGTTTTTTTATTATTCCTATGTTTAGCATGTTATGTGATATGATTACTAGTAGGATGTAATCAGTATAAATATATTGGTTATGTTATGTTAACCAAATCTCACATTGTTGAGACTGAGTAAGTAGTGAGATGGACTTCATTGGCTTACTACAATCACAATACTAGATGAATGTTATCTGATCAAGTGGGGTGTATGAATTTGACTTATCTTTAGATCATTAATTATTGAAAAATTTAGACAAAGTAATGTTAAGTGAGACATTATCATTTCATGAGTATGATTTACATGTTTATGTGATATCTTGAGTAGAACAGATTTATATGATACACTACATATTTAATTTTAAAAATCATAAAGCACATAAGTACTAGCTTGTTTCTTTAGACTCCTATGTCATCACTAACTACTCATCCATAAAAAGAGGGCCATTGATTAATAAGATTAGTGTGGGAGATTATTGGTCCATGGTTGGTGTGAAAAAATGCTTGGATGATGTTCTCCCTCCCCACAATAGTACTACTTTTAAGATGACACTTGAGATTGCCATAAATACTAGAGTCTAAAAAACTATGCTTTAGGAAGCCATGTATCTTATATATGTACATTGTATTTTATTTATTATTGAAACCTTATCATTATTAGTTGTAATTATTTATTTACTATATATTAATAGTAGTGGTTGTATGCTTGTATCAGTCATGGTTGAATATCTATAATTACTTTTTATAATCAATTATGATGTATTTTTTATGATGATAGTGATTAGTGATGTATGATGTAGTATGATTCATTTACAATTATCACACTTATATTATTTTATATGATTTCTAATTAGATTCTCATAGTATAATCTATTTAAAATGTTTGTGTTTAAATTTAAAAAAATCATGTATTTCTAAGTAGATCCCACTGGGGATGTTACATGTGGTATCAAAACTAAGGTTTAAACTCTAGGACCTACTAAGTGTACTAATATTTTCATATCCTTTTATTTATAGAAAGGAGGATGGTGAAATCTATAGTTTTCAAAGAGGGTCCATCATTTGTCAGTGATAGTAACCCTCATTTTGATTCTAGCCAATTTTTCACTTAATAATCATCAAAGATGGATCAAATTCTCATAGCCATGAATGAAACCAGGTACTAGATTATAGCCTAGGAATAGGTGGTTCATGGCCATGAAGAGAAATAACATTAATAAGTACCTAAAGATCATCCCGTTGAGCAAGAAAACCCTCATGATGTGAGAGCTTAGGTAGTTGTGGAGTTGGATAGAGATATGGATAAGACAAACCCACTTAAGTTTGATGGAATTGTTCTGTGTAATAGAGTTGAAGCATGGTTGACTGAGATGGAGAAGCATTTCAAATTTAAAACTACTTTGAAGTTACTAAGGAAGTATGGGGAGCATACCAATTGACTTGTGAGGCAGCTACATGGTGGGCCAACAAGAGGTTACAAATGAATATTAACTCAACCACCACTACTTAGGATTATTTTGTGACTTCGTTCAAGTCATAGTGGCTTTCATAACTTTATTTTGATTAGAAGTTCATAGATTTATAGAATTTGAAACAAGGAGAGTTATCGATGAATGAATGTTGGGATTAATTCACCAAACTTATGAAGTATGTACATCAGTACTAAGGAGATGAGAGGTTTATGATCAACAATTTTATCATGGGATTGAGACCCTAAATTTATGGAGAGGTGGATGTTCATGGACATTATAACATGGACTAGGTCTTTGAGAAGACAATCAAACAGGAACAAAAATTGAAGTCTCTTTCATAGGCTAGGGACAAGTTCAAGAAAAAATTTAAATTCTAAGTCAACCTTCAAAAATAAGAATTGGAAATAGAGGATTGAATACTCCAAGAAGTAGTTCAAAAATTAGAATGCCAAATTTAGTAATGAGTCAGGAAATAAGAAACTGAACAATGGTTTTAAAGGCAATTTCAAGGGAAACCAAAAGGCTAATAGGAAAGGACCACCTAAAGGTTATTTTTTTTTGTAGATATGACCATTATACTCATGAATGAACTCAAGACAAGTCAAAGAACAAAGTTCTTATTCTTTAGTAGAGTAGTATTTAACAATGTATTCATACAACAGTTGATAATTGACAAGCCAAATTTCAAGCATTACCTATAGAATTATCAGGTGCTTTGTTCAAACATCCAATTTCTATTTTGATAGATATAAGGGATACAAAAAGTTTTATATATCCTAGAATGATTAGTAAGTTAATTAGAAGAGCTGGAATAATGAAAAATGCATGGTCAGTATGGTATGGGAATGACTCAAAAGTCATGGTTGACAAGTGCTTAATTTAAGTAGAGATTAGGTTGCTCAAATTCATAACAATAGTGGATCTATATGTAACACCACTAGGGTCATATGATGTGATATTAGGAATAAACTAACTTGAAAAACATAAAGTTGAGATTGACTGCTACCTAAAAAAGGTTAAGTGTTTGGATGATTTTTGAAATCAGATACAAATTTAAGGTGAGAAAAGAGAGTTGAGGCTTAGGTAGATTTCTGAAATGCAACTCAAAGGGGCTTAGGTAAAAAGGTGCCAAACATTTATCATTAAGATGAATGAAATAAAGGAACCTAAGGAACCATCTCTCAAAGATTACCCATTTCTTATCGATATCATTCCTAGTTCAGAACCACAGTCTAAAGAACCATACAATATGATAACCACTGAGTTGGTTGAATTGAAGGATCAATTCTAATAATTATTATCTCAAGGATTTATCAAGCCAAGTATGTCACCATGAGGTGTACCAGTTGTCTTTGTTAAGAAGAAGTATGGTACCCTTCGACTTTGCATTGATTATATAATGTTAAACAAGGCAATTATCAAAAATAGGTATCCACTACTTCATATAGATGATATTTTCAATCAAATATGAGGAGAAACAATACTTTCTAATATTGATCGTAGAGAAAGATACCATCATCAACTAAGGATAAGAAATAAATATATTTTGATGACAACATTCAGAAGTTGATATGGGCACTATGAGTTCATAGCGTTACCATTTGGGTTGACAAATGCTCCAATAACATTCATGAATATCATGAACAATGAGTTCAAAGATTATCTAGATCACTTTGTTTAATTATTTTTGAATGACATTGTTATATACTCAAAAAATGAAGAGTATCACCTTCAGTAGACTATGTGTCATGTTGTCTGGAATGTCAGTGAGTGAAAGCTAAACATGTGCATCTGGCTAGGTTGTTATATCTGCATGATATACCATAATGGAAGTGGAAGGTGATCAATATGGAATTTCTCTAAGGTTTACCAATGTCATAAAATAGGCACAATATGATCTTGGTGGCATTTGACAAACTAACCAAGGTTTTTCAATTCATACCAATCAATTTGATAGATGATGCACCTAATCTTGGAAAAAAGTTTTTAAAGAAACTATATTAATTGCATGGATTTATAAAGAAGATTATTTTGGATCATGATCTAAAGATGACTAATATCAACACTTCATATCATCCAAAGATTGATGGTTAGACTAAAAGAGTTAATTAGGTGTTAAAGAATCTTCGTATGTATTGCATATATCATAAATATAGATGGAAATAATATCTTCCATTGGTTTAATTTGCATACAAAAACTCATACCATTCAGCATTGAAGATGGCACTATTTGAGGTACTATATGGAAGGTGTAGGACACCAATCAGTTGCGATAAATTAGAAAAAAAGTAGTCTCTAAACCTTATTAATCAGTCAAAGATTAGCTGAGACCAATGATAAGCAAAAGAGTTATGATGATTTGAAGAAGACAGATGGGTAGTTTTCAATAGGTGATAAATTTTTATTATGGGTTAAGCCACATAAGAGCATTATTAAATTTTATAAGTTATCAAAACTATTAGTGGGACCCTTAGAGGTGTTAAAAGTGGTCAATCCTGTAGTGTATAGGCTTGCATTACCACTATACTTAGCTCTATTATATATTTTATTCCATGTTTCTTATCTTAAAAAGTATATAGATGATCTTATGAATATGTTGGATTGAAATGTTTTACAGGTTTTGGATTTTGTTGTGGTCATGGTAGAATCAATCAGAGTAATTAAGAATCATAAACTTAATTTGCGTAATAGAGATATGTCAAGTGCAAGGTCCTGTGAGACTAATACTCTGAAGATAGTTATACTTGGGAAGACTATGATGAGTTCTACAGGGGATTTAACATTTATTTGCTTGATTTGATACTTTATACTATGTTATTTTTTTGGTAAATAATATTTTTAATTCAAAACTTATTTTTTAATAAGAGTCATTTGGGATGATGACTAGCTTTAGAGGGAAAGATGTTACATCCTGATTCTTTGTTAAACAAACTTACTTGATTATCCATAGATATTTATAGTTAATAATTTGATTCTAATTATTTTTGGCTAAGCTATGAGTTATATGTTATTATGAGACACTTGAATATTGCTTAGATTTCATGAGTACTTTGCTATGAGTTAGTTATATTCTATATTTTTACATTATGATCATGATGAGTTGTTATTTTAGCTATATTTTATAATGTATGTATATTATTATGTTATGATCTAATTATCTACTTGTTATGAGTTTGACGTAAAAGAATTTATCCCTCAGAACATAACTGAGGGAGAGCATCACCAAAGAGGGTAATTTAGATGGAGATGTTGGAAGACTACAAAGAAATCAGCTAGAACTCTACACACATCACATTAGCTAGCACATGTTAGATGCATAATAAAATGGTTATCATAATATGTTTTTATGCCATTTGTATTATATAGTCATTTAAACATAATTTGATTACATAATTTAACTAGTTATTTGCAATTCATCTAGTGTGATTTGTGTGTATGATCATTAATTTTTTTTAATTTGCATAATTAAATTAAATTTGAGTTTATTGATTAATGAAATT
Source organism: Torreya grandis (assembly GCA_037957365.1). Classification (NCBI taxonomy): domain Eukaryota; kingdom Viridiplantae; phylum Streptophyta; class Pinopsida; order Cupressales; family Taxaceae; genus Torreya; species Torreya grandis. The sequence continues at coordinate 4,663,690 of JARHVA010000060.1, read as the reverse complement.
ATCATTAGATCATTATGACATTTGAGATGCTAAATTAATTATCAAATTCATGAACTCTTGAAATTAGAAATAAAAAGAAATAAAATATAATAATTTCCAATTAAGAGGAAAAAATAGGAAAAGATAAGAAAATAAAAAAATAATAACAAATAAAGAGAAATGGAAGGTTTAAATATAGAAAAACAAAAAAATAAAGATACTGATAAAATAATTAAAAAAAGAAAACAATTAAAAAAAAAGAGAAAAATCTCAAAGGGAAAAGCTGTGCATTTTTCCATAGAGGGGAGAAATAAAGAAGAAAGGGGGAGCAATAGAGAATATAAGGAAGAGAAGGTAGCACCAAGGAAGACAGATTGGAGGAGAAAAAGAGAAAACAAGGGAACAATGTATGGTAAGGCATTGTTACCAAATAGGCATTGTAATTTAAATTTGTGTTTTCATATTCTATGAAATATGTATGTTAATGTATTGGTTATTACAAGGCTGCGCCTATTTATAATTAGCAAACTATTCATATGTAAATAACTATTGTATAAACTTGCATATAATATAAGAGATAAAACTATAGATACTAATATGCTACTAACTTACGTTAGCCAAGGAAGGCAATGAGCACTTAATATTCCCTTAGTAGTTTTCAACATTCACCACGCATACTTTAGTGAATATTAGTTATTGTACGATAGGAGCATATGAGTATGCATATTTGCATTCACCACGCATACTATTAGTAGAAAGAATATAATATTAGTAGATATAATATTAATTCAACAATTTCTACTAATATGGAAGAATGCATAAAATGAATTAATTTAGATTGTAGTCTTCAGCGATTCACTCTGTATGATATAACTACAAAACAAATTATATATGTATATGTATTATACATAGTATATAGGATATATTCCTCTACCATTCACCATATTAAGTTTCATACTTAATTCCATTAATGCATTAATGTAGACTGTTATTATGTGAATACACATATAATTCCATTTATGCCAGATAGGAGAGCCAATAGGTACCTGGTTAATGGTTCGGTGTGGATTGGTATTCTAAATAAACTTAAGTTAATAGTAATAAAAAAAATAGCAAATTTATTTAAAAGGACAATGAATTTATTTAAAGAGCAATGATTTGTTTTAAGTCAATGATGACTTGTAAATATAGTGATTTGTATTAAAACTATTATGCAACAATTTATCAGTCCAAACCCACGATATAAGCATTTAAGAAGTTGGGCAATCTGTATTGTGTAATGTAGGAATTTATTCTTATGTGAAAGAAGTATAAAGGAATGATTTAGGCATAAATGCATGGATATAATTGTGTAGGTTATATCCTCAAATTTTTCACAATTCTTACACCATCATCATAATTTTCTTGGGTAGTATTTTCCATTAATGACCCATACAAAACCCCTAGCGCTATAATTTTATGCATGTTTATACAAAGGGGATATATATATATATATATATATATATATATATATATATATATATATATATATATATATATATATATATATGAAATATAATAATCCATCCAAAACTATTTTATAGATATATGTATAATAGGACCTTATTTATACATGCATACAACCCCCTTGAAAGTATAAAAAATGCTAGAATAGAATATTATATATTTCGTGGGAACTAAGACTTTCTTTGTTATATCTTGTTATTTGAACAAAAGCTAATGTTTTCATTGATTTATACTACTTTATTATGATTGATTATGGTATTAGTAGTTGTCTTAAGAACACAGACTATGAAAATATAGGTTATCATAAGGTGTAGTATATTTGAAAATTACTTATAATAATTAGAAACTACAGTTAAATATATATTTTAAGTAGATGGTATAAACTATAGTTATTATTTCTATTATGGGATAGATATTATTATGAGATTCATTCATACATTTTATGGAATAAATGTTTTTTTTTTTAATGCTTAACATGTTATGTGATATAATTGCTAGTAGGATGTAATCAGAATGAATCTATTGGTTATATTATGTTAACCAAATCTTGCATTACTGATACTAAATAAGTAGTGAGATGGATTTCACTAGATTACTAGCATCATAATACCAAATGAAGGTTATCTAATTAAGTAGTATGTATGAATTTGATTGATCCTTAGATCATTAATTATTAATTTTTTTGGAAAAAGTAGTGTTAAGTGATACATTATCATTTTATGAATATGATTTAAATGTATATGTGATATCTTAAGTAGAACATATTTTTTTGATACACTGCATGTTTAGTTTTAGAATTATACAACACATAGGGACTAGCTTTTCTCTCTGGATTCTCACATCATCACTAACTACTCATCCATGAAGGGAGGGCCATTCCCTAATGGTATTATTGTGGGATATCATCGGTCTATGATTGGTGTGAAAAAGTGCTCGAATGATTCTTTTCCTCCCCATAATAGTACTACTTTTGAGATGACATTTGAGATTGTCACAAACACTAGAATCCAGAAAACCATGCTCCAAAGAGCCATGCATCTTATATATGTACATTGTATCATATTTATGATTAAAACATTATCATTATGAGTTTTAATTACTTATTTATTATACATTTATAGTAGTGGTTGTATGCTTGTACCTATCATGGCTGAATATATATAATTAATTTCTATAATCAATTATGATGTATTTCTTATGATAATAGTGATCAGTGATGTATGATGTAGTATGCTTCATTTAAAATTATCACACTTAGAGTATTTTATGTGTTTCTAATTAGATTCTCATGGTGTAATCTATTTAAGGTATATATGTTTAAATTTAAAAAAATCATATATTTCTAGGTATATCCCAGTTGCGATGTTATATGTGATATCAGAGCTACTGATTGAACTTTATGACCCAATGAGTCCACTAACATTTTTATATCCTTCTATTTACATAAAGGAGGATGGTGAAAGCTAGAGTTTTTGGAGAGGTTTCGTTGAATGTCAGTGATAGTAACCCTCCATTTGACCCTAGTTGATTTATCACTGAGAAATCAACAAAAATGAATCAGATTTTCATAGCTATGAATGAGATGAGAGACTAGATTACAACCTTGGAATAGATGATTCATGGCCATGAATAGTAAGAATATCAAGATGTACCTAAAGATCATCCCACTGAGCAAGAACCCTCAAGATGCAAGAGCTTAGAGAGTTGTGGAGCTGACTAGAGATATGAAGAAGGTGAACCCATCTAAGTTTGATGGAACTCTTTTGGGTGATGGAGATGAAGCATGGATGATTGATATGGAGAAGTATTTAGAAATACAAAACTAATCTGAAGTCACTAAGGTAGTATTTTGAGCATGCTAATTGTCTAGTGAGGTAGCTATGTGGTGAGACAATAAGAGGTTCGAAATCAACCTTAACTCGGCCATCACTACTAGCATCAGTTTATAACTTTGTTCAGGTCACGATGGATTCCATATCTTTATTTTGATCAAAATCTTACACATTTTTATAATTTAAAGTAGGAAGACTTAATGGTGAAAGAGTACTGGGACCAATTAACCAAAATTTTAAAGTACATACCTTAGTATCAGAGAGATGAGAGGTTCATGAGACCCCATATTGGTGGAGAGGTGGATGTTCATGGAAATTCTACCATGGACTAGGTCTTTGAGAATGTAGTCAAATAAGAACAAAAGTTGAAGTCTCTTTTACAGGCTAGGGACAAGTTCAAGAAAAAGTTTGAAAATTCTAAGTCAACCTTCAAAAAGAAGAATTGGAAATAGAGGAGTGGAGAATCCAAGAAGTAGTTTAAAAGTCATAATGTCAAATTCAATAATGGTTTAGGCAATAAAAAATTGGACAATGGTTCCAAAGGTAGTTTCAAGGAAAACCAATAGACTAATAGGAAAGGACCACCTAGAGGTTGTTTCATTTATGGAGATGACCATTATGCTCATGATTGTACTTAAAACAAGTTAAAGACCAAAGCTCCTATTCCTCTGCAAGGTATTTTTAACAATGTATTCATGCAACAGTTGATAATTGACAAGCCAAATTTTAAGCATTATATATAGAACTATCAAGTACTTTATTTGAACATCTAATTTCTATTTTGATAGATACAAGTTCTACATAATGTTTAATAGCTCCTAGAATGATTAGTAAGCTAACTAGAAGAGATGGCGTAATGGCAAATGCATGGTTAGTACAGTATAAGAATGACTTAAAAGTCATGGTTGACAAGTGTTTAGTTGAAGTAGAGATTAGGTTTATTGAATTTATAACAATAGTGGATTTGTATGTAACACCACTAGGGTCATATGATGTGATCTTAAGAACCAAATAGCTGGGAAAACATAATGCATAGGCTAATTACCACCTGAAGAAGGTTGAGTGTCTAGATGATTTTGAAAATCAAACACAAATTCAAGGTGAAAAAATAGAGTTGAATCTTAAGCAAATTTATGTAATGCAATTCAAGAGGGCTCAGGGAAAGAGGTTCCAAGCATTTGTCGTCAAGATAAATGAAATAGAGGAACCTAAGGAACCATTATTCTGATTCCTTGCTAGAAAAACTTACTTGATTGTCCATGAATATTTATTTAATTTGGTATTTATTAACTAAGTTCTAAGATATATGTTTTCATGGGACAATTGGATATTGCTTAGGTTACATGATTATATTGTTATGAGTTAGTTGTAGTGTATATGTTTACAACATGATCATGTTAATTTTTTATTTAAGTTATATTTTATGATGTATATATATCATGTTGTTATAGTATAACTACCTACTTGTTGTGAGGTTGACACATGAGGATTCATCCCTCAGAGCATGATAAAGGGAGAGCATCATCAGATAGGGTGACGTAGATGGAGGATGATAGAGAAATTGATTAGAACCTTGCACACACCACATTAGCTCGCACATTTTAGATGCATAATAAAATAGTTAGCATAATGTGTTTTGATGTCGTTTGCATTAGATAGTTGTTTATACATGTTTTGATAGCATAATTTAATAGTTTTATGTAATTTACCTTGCGTGATTTAAGTGTGTGACTATTAAATACCTTTAAAAATGTGAATTACATAATTAGATTAAATTCAGACTTATTGATTGATAAATTTATCATTAAATTATCATGACATTGAAGTATTAATTTAATTAGCAAGTAGATGGATTATCAAAATTAAAAATAAAATATGATAATTTATATTTTAAGAAGAGAAAATAAGTAAAATAAGAGATTTATTTAAAATAGAGATAAAATATAAATGTTTAAATTTAGGAAAAATAAAAAAAGGAATATATTAATAAAATAATTAAAAAAACAAATAAAAAACAAAAAACAAAGAGAAAAATATCAAAGGATAAAAGCCACGTCATATTTTATGTAGGGAAATTTTGGAACAATAAAAGGGGGAGAATAATCATAAAATATATTCAGTGAGAAGAAAGCAAGGTGCACCATACAGAGGAGAAGGCAACATAGAGGAAAGGAGAAAGGACAAGAAAAGAAGGAAAGAGTTGTTTCAGACATAAATTTCTACTAGATAGGAGATGCAATTAATTTTGTGTATTTCATGTTCCATTAGCAAATTAGTAATAAAATATATAGTGACCGAAATCATACATTGATTGATATATATGTGTTTAATGATCTGTATACCAATATAGTGACTTAAAAAAAAAGAAACAACGAGAGATTATTAGACAATTAACATATAAGGTGTGCTTTTATAAGCCAGTGACCATTAAATATATGCATAAAAACTATTATCAAAATTCCTAAAAAAATTTAGATTACATATGGGACATCTAAGTTACCAAACTCTGTTTAAGCCAAATTCCTCAGTAATATTAAATCACATGTGTTTGGACAAAATGTACACATGTGCAATTAACTGGGAAGTAATTTTTACACAGTGAATCAAATGTTTTAGCTCACAACACATGGAAAGGAATTTATAAAAAAAAATTGATAGTAAATTTAATAGTTTCATATAGCGAGCTAGATATATATATTATACAATAGTATATATGATGATATACATAGTTTTATATCTCTGATAAGCATCATAGTAGGAATGGAGATTCACTCTGCATAATAACACTTATATACCTGATGCCTCATATATTTCTAAGTGTATATGAATTGTATTGAACTTTAGAATAATACCACATAAATCGTTGCATTGAAAAGAATATTAAGCATGTAAATATTAATTTATCTTGTTAAATATTTATCGATTCATATGTATATATTCAATGATTCATGTAAGAAAGTCAATCCTTTTACCTCTGTAAACTTAGAAAATTGCTCTAACCTGATCAATGAACCTATTTAGTAATTTAAAGATATGTCATGAATCTATCTAATGAGGTTATAAATAGCAATTAGAATGTGGCAATTTTATTAGTGGTAGCCTTGAACTTACATTATATCCCTACATAATATATGAGGTGATTTGAATAGAATGTAATTAGAAAAGAATAATATGTGGTTCGATATATATTCAAATAGATAGATATATGCCTTGAATATTCAGATATAATAAATAGTTTGATGTATGTATAAATTCAGATAGATAGATTGAGAACTTAAACATTTTAATATATCTGGGGATTGAATAGATATATTTGGATAGATAATCTTATAGATATGCCTTCCACAAGTTATGTTTTATATAGTGGTTCATATGTTTTAATTCTTTTAATTTCCCTTTAATCTTTATGTCGGTCATATGAAGATATGGTTATGGTGTTGTGTTATATAAATCGTATATTTTAGAATGAGATTTTGAATTTTAATAGCAGCTAGTTAATAATAACAATAATATAACATAAACACTGTTAGATGTTAATATAACCAACAATCTTAAAAAACTCATAATAAAATAGAGCGTAGTGTGCCATAAGGTACTTCCAATTTAAGTTTGAACTCATAAATCACAAACAATTTTGTATAAGTCATTTCCTATTCTTATATTTATGAGTAAGGGTTGTTTATAATATATAATCTATAGAACTCATAATGTTACAGGTGTTATATAAGCTTAAACTTAGTTTACGGGTATATGACTTGTGGCTTATCATATAGATTTTGAAACGATTAAGTTTCTTTATACCTACATATAGGTAGTGATAGTATACCAAAAGTCATAAAATAGTCTTGATAAAGCATATATATAGCTCAATACAGGGTTTCATTATCTTGGGATAATCTTTATGAGCTGAGATCACTTTTCATATATAGCATGGGAAACAAAACACGTGGTGTAGATATAAAACTATAATATGCTATGAACTAATTAATAGTATGCTTAATGTGAATAGAGGTATGCACATGCCTATTATCAAATACATGTACATAGGGATGTGTACTTATAATTGTGTACTTATAATTATAGTTTCATAGATGGTTATAAACTATATTATAGATTTATGTATAAAAAAATCACATAGATATGTGCATACAAGCTCATAAAAGAATAACAGATGCTAGAATGGAATATTATATGTTTTGTGAGGACTGAGACTTTCTTTGTTATAACTATTTATTTGAATATAAGTTTATGCTTTCATTGATTTATAACTACTTTATTATGACTGATTATGGTATTAGTAGTTATGCTTAAGAACACTAGACTATTATAATATGAGTTATCATAGGGTGTAGTATATTTGGAAACTACTTATAGTAATTAGAAACTATAATTAGATGCATATTTTACCTGGATGGTTTAAATTGTAGTTATCATTTCTATTATTTATGTGATAGATAATATTGCGAGATTCATTCATATGTTTGATGGAATAAATATATACTTTTAGATTATCCTATGCTTAGCATGTTATATAATTGTTAGTAGGATGTAATTTATATGAATCTATTGGTTATAATATATTATTCAAATCTTGCATTATCGATATTGAGTAAGTAGTGACATGGACTTCACTAGCTTACTAGCATCACAATGCCAGATGAAGGTAATTTGATCAAGTAGTGTGTATGAATTTGACTAATCTTTAGATCATTAATTATTAAACATTTTAGGCAAAATAATTTTTAGTGAACACTGTCATTTCAAAATTATGAGTTTCATGTTTATGTGATATCTTGAGTAGAATGTGTTTTTATGATACATCGCATGTTTAGTTTTAGAAATCATACAACACATTAGTACTAGCTTGTTTCTCTATATTTATGTGCCATCACTATATATTCATCCATGAAAGGAGGGATATTCCTAATGGGATTAGTGTAAGGGATCATTAGTCAATTGTTGGTGTGGAAAAGTGCTCAAATGATGCTCTTCCTCTCCACAATAGTACTACTTTTGAGATGACACTTGAGATTACCACAGATACTGGAGTCCAAAGAACTATGCTCCAAGGAGCCATATATATATATATATATATATATATATATATATATATATATATATAGTACTATATTGTATTTATTATTGAAATATTATCATGATGAACTGTAATTACTTACTTATTATACATTGACAATAGTGGTTGTAAACATGTATTAGTCATGGTTGGTTAATTGTAATTACTTTATATATTTGTATTATGATGTGTTTCTTATGATGGCAGTGCTTAATGATGTAAGATGTAGTATGCTTCATTTAAAATTATCACACTTTGAGTATTTTATATGATCACTGATTATATTCTCATGGTGTAATATATTTAAAGTATATGTTGTTTAAAATTTAAAAAAAAATCATATATTTCTAGGTAGATCCCAGTGGGGATGTTACATGTGGTATCAAATAATCTCCAATGCATCAAATATCATCTAACACCAATCCCTCATATGGAATATTTAAGTGTCATCTACTCTAAACAATCCAAACCATCCATAAAACATCCAAAGATGGTATCTTCAAATCTCATATGTAAAGGCCAAATGATAATAAAGGGTATCCACATTGAATAGTGAAAACATCATCTCAAACATTTGGATCATCCAAAATGCAAGCAAGGATGGTATCTATTCATTATCTCTACAAATGAATCAAAGGATGACATATCAAATATTTTGTCCCAAAGGTCATCAAATAATATAAATATAGAAGTCTTTGCACATCATATCAAAGAATCATATCCATCCATAAAATAACCAAGCATGAAATGTCATCAACAAAGCTAATAAGGATGACAAGATTATCCACAAGTAGCCAAGGATAATATCCCATTCCAATTAAGGATCACAAATAAAATCATCAAATGGTGTATCCCAAAAATGAAAGGAAATTCACACTAATATATGACTCTATTGCAACCATAGTTCACATACTTATACTCATAGACCATGGAATTAAATACTAAACTATGTACCATGGACCATAGAATCTGACTCTAAGCATCTATTTCTTTTGTCTAATATGTGAAGACCATGGACTCTAATACTAAACTTCAATTTTAAGATATCAGTGATTGAAGGATTGTAATATTCAAACATTATAATATTTTCTCCCATATAGTTTTAATGGCAACACATATTGAAGGATTGTAAGTTAGTTTTCATAATTAATGAAGAAAATACTAAAGATGATCATATTTAAATATGGCTATAAAACCATAAAATTTAGTTTTGTAATAATAATGCAGGCTAAATTTTACATAAAAATATGATCACCATAAAATGTGAATATATACATATGTCTCCATAAAATCTATAAAGGCATATAAAATAAGAACATAATAGAATATTAGATAAATATCATATTGCAATACAATGTCAAAAATGTGTACATTACCATATAGACATATAAAAATGTGCATCATCTAAGACATATCCTACTCATCAAAAAGTCTCCTCTTTACCTTCCTCGAATAAGACTCTCCCTTTGATGCCTTGCTCATAGATGGAAATCCCTGAAATGCCTTAGATTCCTCCAAGATCTAACTATGAGTCCTTTTAAGTTCATATCTCACCTGTAAGTGAGCATGTTCATATATAAATATTATTAGAAAATTTACATATTAGACATGCAATCATGTTTATAAATCAATTTAAAACTGATTCAAAAATTATTTAAACATGCACTTACCGTAATCTCATGGTCACAGTCAATTTGCCTCTAATGGTCAATGGACTGAATGATAGGTCGAGCTATAGACACATGAGTGTGAATGGGAAAAATAACATAAATAAGTGTCATTTTAATCATCTATATAGAACTATTGGATTTCATATGGCAACCCAATGCACACAATACAATCATGTAAATTATATTTGACCAACTATAGAGTCAAATTATTAAAACAAATATATATTTACAATTCAAAATTACAAGTTATCATATCTCAGTGAGTGGTTGTGCAAACGAAATTGTAGTAATAATGCATGTTTATTTTTGTCCATATGGATCGAGTCTTCACTATGGTCATCAACTGAACAAACAATATATGATTGTTAGTTGAGAATGTTTATATAAATAAATGCATGTACATGAAGTATACTATATATATATATATATATATATATATATATATATATATATATATATATATATATATATATATATATATATATATATATATATATAAACTGAGTAACATCAACAAATGCAGTAGTAGGCATCCCAACAACTAGTTGTGAAGATTATGGTATCGTCTCCTACTGTAACATAGAAAATTACTTATATCTTATTGAGTTTAGGATAACCCATGACAAGTGGGGTCTCTTAATCTAAAATTTTTACATTGGATTTTTAGATGGTTTACAAGTATAAAAGATTACTTGGGCACAATAAAAAACTTGTCAAGTGGATGATAAAATGCCTAACTTGTTATGAAAGGGTATTGTCCCTTTTGTAACCACTTCATCCATCAGTTATTCAATAAAGTGTGATGTGTAGAACAAAAATGCTCTAGGGATCTATTTGAATTGTTAGGTTAACCACTCAACCATTGATTAATCGAATAATATACCCAATTTGTATACCCCACCAGATAAATGGGGTTGGTATGATGTTGGGAGATGAAACCCCGTGTCAACGCACATCTAGAAAACTTACAAGGAGGTAATGAACTCTCGCTCTCCAAAACAAAAAAGAAAATAAAAGGAAGGAAATCAATTCTGAGTCACCCACATTTAAGAAAATAAGATGAGAACATACACGACTTGAACTTTGGGCTACAAATAACAAGTAGTTTGGTCGTGTTTCTGAGTCACCCTAAAATAGAGGAGAGTATATGCACAACTTTGTAAAAAAGGAAAAAGCAAAATAAATGGTAAATTAAATGAGTTTTAAACACCAAATTGAAAATAATCTTGAAAACTTTGTTTAATACTTTGGAAATGAAAACTTTCAAGTTGAAAATTGATTTTAAATACATTGAAACGAAATGTTTGAAAAATTTTCAAGTGAAAAAATTTTTAAGATCAAAACACAAGTGTCCTTGTATCATGCATCAAATGATTAGTGGATTCATTTACATTGGTTAAGTTGCAAAAATAAAATAAAATTTTGAACTTTTTGATGTCTTGGGTTTGTCTCTCAGAGTGAAGTCACTGTTTAGTAGTCCACAAAGTCGTCATTTTCCTAAAGACTAAATAAACAAAAAATTTGGCAAAGCTACTGTTTAACAGTGGTAAAGTTATCGATTATCAGAATCAAAGTTGTTATTTTTTGGAAAAAAGTGGTGAAGTCACTGATTTCATAGAAGGTTTTTACTTGACCAAGTCATTGATTTGTAGGTTTGAAGTCATCATTTTCCAAACTAGGGGAAAAATCATCGATATTAAAGGTCAAAGTCACTAATTTTGTAAAATTTACAAAAAATTAAAAAGACACAGGAACCGTTGAAGTCACCAATTTTGAGTTGTGAAGTCATCATTTTCATGAAAAAATCAGCATTGTTACCTATATATAGGGTGAAGTCACCATTTTCTAGGCAAATAAGAAACATGATAATTTTAGTGAAAAAAAAGATAAAACTAAGGTCATTAATAATTTTTTTTAAGAGTCCCAAAATGCTCCTAAGATGAATGTGGGGTGTGTGGTCCCACCAGATGTGCCATGATGTAACATAAGAATCCTAAGACGAGATTAGCTTCTATTGTTAGTGCATATAAAAAACAAATAAAAAACTAGAATTCTAAGCCTAAGTAGTTAGGAGAGCATATGACTAATAAATCAAGAACCAAGAAGAAGACAAAACAACCATTTTCACCTTCTTTGAGAGCCTTGCTTTTGAATTAGTATATAAACGTATTCGTGCTCAGTTTATGAACAATTAATTTTTGGTAATGGCAGTACCTTGTGGATAGCATCTCCTTTGTTCACTTTTGGTTTGGTTTGGCACATGAAATGATTATGAAGGTTTCTCTCAACAATTTTCAATAGTAAATTTGTCTTTGAAAGCTTAGTTGAGAGTAAGTGAGGACCTTGTTGTTTATAGCTTTCCAACTGTGTCCAACTTATGTGTGGTTAAGCTTGGGTTAGAGTTGGTAGGTTGAATACATTTATGTTTTAGGGTAGAGGTTATATTTATGAAGTATGGCTCAACATTCTTGATAGTTATCCCATTTATGTTGATATTTAAAATTTTTAACTTTGAGGTTGATGACACCATCTTGACATCATTTTTCTTGATATTTGTTAAAATTTTATTTTAAAAGATTACATATTCATTAATTCAACATGGATTTTACACTTAAGTAGTTAATTTGATTTGTTTGGTTATGTTATCTTGATTAATATTTTGGTCATTTCAGAATTTTGATTAATTATCATGCACAATTGGTTGAAAATGTCAATTTGCTAGGCTGTAATTTGACTAGAAGTGAATTGGTGATAGTTATCATTGTGTACAGAGTATTACCCCAAATATGGAAGCCTTAACACAATTTATGACATTTACATCCAATGTGTAGACAAATTTAGGTGTTTCAATGATTTTTAGGCTTAAAGTGCATTATTTGCTAGGAATAGGTATGATGTCCATTTAAACATAGAAGTGACTGAAAAGGAATGTCTACAATATCAATTTTAGATTACTCTACACTTACACAGATTTTTGAATTGGACAAAGCACATAGTTATATGATTATGATACACATGTTTGACATAATTATATACATGGTACCATTGTTATACATAGTTTTAACATGAGACATATCTAAGGTGCATATGTTATGCAACATGTGCCTAATATTGTAAAATACAAATCAATCTCAATTCTAAAACCATTGCACATATTGATACCCCACAGACTTTTACAAACTTTAGGGAGCCAATCTACTATAGTAGTTGGTTCACCTTTTGGTATGGTTAGGGTGATTGAATCACTCAATCTTTCCAAGTTTTTAATTTATACTTGGTTATCCAAACTGATGCAGGGGCATCTTGTAATGCTCATAGATGGTTTAGAGTGTGTCTCAAGAGTGTGAAAATTTGAATTTGAGTTCAAAGTTATTTTCCCACCAAAAGGGATTTTCAAACTTTCATGATGCAGTAGTTGGTCTAAGAGAGTGTGATGATGTGTAATTGATAAAAAAATGTTGTAATAGACCTTTTTATGGTCTCATGAAGGTATTAATTTGGTTTTTAATGTCTTATGTCATGTTGTAAAGTGTGAGGTGGTAATCTTAGTTCACCACCTACGTGGTCTATGTGTGTTAAAGAGGTTTATTGATCAAGAAATCAATATAGAGCATGTTTTAGGAGTCTATTTTGATAGTAAAAAGGATATATGTTATTGTGTGGCTTGAATTAAGATCATAATAAGAATAACATAGGGTAGATAGGGTTAATAAGACATGGAGAGAGGTCTGCCATAACAAAGATGAGGACTATGTGTAAGTCCAAAGATGTATGTATGAAAGGACATCAATGAAGGATGACATTTTGAAGAATAATCCTCATGATTACTGTGTATGCTTGATTTTATACATTTATTTGTATGATATTAATGTAAGCTATTTAATCTAATGTGGTTCAATGAAGGTTGCAGGCAAATGCAATTATGTGTGTTATTTTGAAGAACGAAACTCTGTGTGTTTGTGTTTTGTATAGGCATAAGAGTGATAAAGCATATTTGAGCATTGTGTATTATGTGAAACATGTTTTGAAATTTATTAAATTATTTATCGGGACATTTGTGTTGATTGAACCCATAACTCAAAGTAAGACTAAATACAGACCTAAATACCCTATTTGGATAGCTTCCTGTGTTGAAAGCAGTTCGTTGTGTTAAAAAGGAATGTTTAAGTGAATTAAAATGAGTAGTTATGACTAGTCTCACTATAATTTTGGTGTTTACATGCTTATTTATGAATCTTTAATCTTTCAAAGTCATTGGGATTTTGTAGACGTGCTAAGGTCTATGACTAAATTGTGCTTTCATACCCTGTTGAACGAAAAGTTCATAAGTAAGGATAAGTGGTGGTTTTTAATTAGTGTCAAATGGAAGGAATAGGTTTGAAAGAGTATATTCATGCTCACTTTCATTAAATAGGAGTAAAAAAAAATTATTGTTAGCAAGACAAGACCCCAAGATAATGAATATTGTGTCTGCAAACATAGTATGTTAAATAACTTGCTAGAGAAATGCGAACAGAGATATAAGTGAGGTGTCTTAATACATGAAAATTTTATATAGACCTCAGACATACCTTAATAAAACTGTTAGAGTTATTTAAAATATATACAATGTGTGTTAGAACAATCTGAAGGCTCTTAGGCCTATAACAGACTTGTAAACCCTAGTAATAGGGTTTAGATTATTGCTAGAGAATTAATTGGTGAAAATCTGAAAATTTGTGTAGTTTGCTAGCCCTAAGGGCCCTTAAAAATATTTTAGTTGTTTTAAATTATTTTTGTACTAGGAAGTACAATTATACAAGACTAAGTGTGAAATAGGGAACCCTAGACCTAATAGGCCTAAACAATGGCCTAAATACATGTAGAAAAGAGGTCTAAACGACTAGTTGATGGTTGAAACTTGGTGACCGGATGGCTTAAGGAAGAGGGTATCTTTAAGTGAGGGAATTTATGAGATTGACATCCATACAACTCTATACAAGGAGGAAAATAAAAAAAAAAAGGTTACAAGGTTTAAAGAAAAGATAGGGCAGAATTGTCTAAAGTTGTCAAAATGCATAGGAGAAGGTTGAGGATGATCTGATAGATCTAATATATTATTTGAAGCAAAAAATTCTGCCTAGAACCCTCAATCATTGTGAGTAAACATAAACCATTGATTACATATTGCCTAACAAGGACTATAGTGAATGAATGAATGTAGGAAGAGATTATTGAATGAAGTAAAGGGTAGAGTGATAAAATGGTTTGGTGGTGTGTAGTGATGTGAAAGAATGTTTTGAGTGTCTTGAAACTTTTAATAAGTAGGTCTTTTTGTGTTTTGGTCAATTGGAACAAGACTAGCCTAGTGATGGTTAAGGAAGATTTGCAATTTTACAAGTAAAGTGTCAGAGTAGTGTAGGCTATTAGTAAGAGCCCTACATCATTTGGTATTAGATCCATATTGATACTCTAGGAAGGTATATATAGGTATGATCATGGTGATTATATTGCATGTTGCATATTGATTAAGAAATTGTAGGTAAGCAAGAGGACAGTTTGGACAGGAGTCTTGTTGGAGGACATAGTAAAAAGGTAGATTGAGAAGGTATGATGTATTTTGTGATTGATTATGTGGTTTGAATACATTGTTGATAGTATGTGATATAAAATATTAAGTATTGTGGTGTCAGCCCTAAATTAAAAAAACTATTAAAAATCTCAACGAAGAGATAAGCTCATAAAGAGAGATTGAGAGAGAGAGAGAGAGAGAGAGAGAGAGAGAGAGAGAGAGAGAGGACAGTCCTATTGTGAAGGACAAGAAGTTGAAAGGCCCAAGTGTGGTTTGAAATTGAAGGTTCCAATTGTGAACCAAAGGAAATGGTCTAAGTGAGAAAAAAACAAGGAGAATAATGTTCCCAAGTGTGGTACTCAAGGTGAAGATGGAAAAAGAGGTAGAAAGGAAAGTTAAAGATAGGGTTAAGCATGAAAACCATAAAGAAAAGATGGTACATCAAGACACCAAGAAGAAGATTGAAATGGAGAGAGAGATGGTAGAGATGAGGTAGTATATAGAGGAGATGTTAACCAAGATAGAGAAGATGAAAGATTTTATGAACCCACATCTTGGATGGGTCATGAGAAGGAAGCCAATCAAATGGCCAATTAATCAATTAGTGGAAAAGAGAAGAAGACAAAAGATGAAGGACAAGGAGGCAATCAAGCCTCATGTTTTGAAATCTAATGATGAATTTATATGTGTGAATGTAGGTTTGAGAGATGAAGAGAAGGAAGAGATAGTTTATCCCATTCATAGGCTCAAGGAACAAAAATAAGAGGCATATGACCAAGTGGTGATCAAAAGAAGTAAAGATGAAGAAGAGACTCAAGGTAGAGTCATGTTGATGGAAAAAGAACAAATAGGTCAGACATTGTGGAAGCAAGATAACATGAAGAAGGAAGATATCCTCACTCAAGAAGAGGCAAGTGAATAGGACATCATCATAAGAAAAGGTATGAGTCATATTAAGTTTGTATGAGTCTTTGAAGCAAGAGTATGGATTTGATCCTCATTAAATATATAGAGAAATGGTTAAAGAGGTTACCAAGGAAAGCATAGACTTATGGAATATAGAAGTTGTGTCTAAGATAAGATCATTGATAATGGCAAGGAGGATTCAAGCACATGAAGGTACTCCCCAAGATGAAGTTACAGCTATTGAGGTTAAGATACAGGCAGAAGATGAAGGAGAAGTCATGCAAGGAAAGAAGCAAGATGCATTGATAGATGATGCAAAGGAGAGTGAATTATACAAATCACATGAAAGTGCTTAGAAGCAAGAGAAACAAGAAAGTAAAGAGAGAATATGGAGAATACCTCAAGGGCATGAGGAAGAATATGTTTTCTTTATTGATTTATTGTATTTTGCAAGTATATCATAGAGGAAGATGGCAAAAGGCAAGATAAAGTACAAGTGTGGCAGTCAAGAGCGCACACACCTAGATGAGTGTTTGAAAGAAGAAGAAGATTGGAGCCAAATTATTTTATCCCCTTGGGAATATGATGCAGGGGCATCTTGGAATGCTCACAAATGGTCTAGAGTGTGTCTAAAGAGTGTGAAAATTTGAATTTGAGTTAAAAGTTGTTTTCTTGCCAAAAGGGATATTCAAACTTTCATGATGTAATAATTGTTATACAGAGTGTGATGATTTAATGTCTTATGAATGTCCTAAGTTGGTTTTTAATGTCTTATGTCATATTTTAAAGTGTGAGGTGGCAATCTTAGTTCACCACCCTACATGGTTTAGGTGTGTTGAAGAGGTTTCTTGATCAAGAAACTATTATAGAGCATGCTTTAGGAGTCTATTTTTATAGTAATTTTTTTTTGTGGCTTGAATTAAGAGCATAATAATAATAACACAGGGCAGACATGGTTAAGAAGACATGGAGAGAGGTTTGCCATAGCAAAGATGAGAACTATGTGTAAGTCCAAAGCTGTATGTATGAAAGGACATCAATGAAGATGAAATTTTGAAGAATACTCCTCATTATTACTATGTATGCATGATTTTATATATTTATTTGTGTGATCTTAATGTAATCCATACAATCTAATGTGGTTCAATGAAGGTTGCAGGCATTTACAATTTTATGTGTTATTTTGAAGAATAGAACTTTGTGTGTTTGTGTTCTGTATAGGCATAAGAGTGATAAAGCTTGTTTGAGCATTGTGTATTTTTTCTAACATGTTTGAAAATTGATTAAAGCTGTTGTTGGGACATTTTTTTTTTATTGAACCCATAACTCAAAGTAAGAATGATTGTAGACCTAAATACCCTATTTGAGTAGCTTCCTATGTTAAAAGCAATTCATTGTGTGAAAAAGGAAAGTTGAAGTGAATTGAAATGATTAGTTATGATAAGTCTCATTGTTATTTTGGTGTTTACAGGATTCTTGATGAATCTTTAAGTTTTTTAAGTCATTAGGCTTTTCTAGATGTGCTCAGGTCTGTGACTAAATTATGTTTTCATACCTTATTGAAGGAAAAGTTCATAAGGATAAGTGGAGGTTTTGCGTTGGTTTCAAATGGAAGGAATGGTATAAATTTTTTTATTCATTCTCACTTTAATTAAATAGGATTAAAAACAAATTATTGTTAGCAACATAAGACCCCAAGACAGTGAATATTGAGTTTGCAAGCATAGTATGTTAAAGAACTTGATAGAAAAACATGAATAAAGATATAAGTGAGGTGTCTTAATTCATGGAAAATTTATATAGACATTAGAAATACCTTAATAAACTTGTTAGAGTTATTGAAACTATATACAATGTGTGTTAGATCAATCTAAAGGCTCTCAAGCCTGTAATAGACTTGTAAACCCTAGAATTAGGGTTTGGATGATTGCTAGAGAATTAACCAATGAAAATCTACAAAATTATATAGTTTGATAGCCCTAAATGGCCCTTGAATATATTTTATGGGTTTTAAATGATTTCTATACTAGGAAGTATAACTATACAAGACTAAGTGTGAAATAGGGAACCCTAGACCTAATAAGCCTAAACAGTGACCTAAATGCATGTAGAAAAGAGGTATAAACAACTAGTTGGTGGTTGAAACTTGGTGAGTGGATGGTTTAAGGAAGAGGGTATATATAAGTGAGGGGAGTCGTGATATTGTCATATTTACACCTCCATACAAGGAGTAAAACAACAAAAAAAGGCTACAAGGTTTAAAGAAAAGACAGAGCAGAGTTGTCTAAAGTTGTCAAAATGCATAAGATAAGGTTGAGGATGATCTAAGAGATATAATAGATTATGTGAAGTAGACACAAGTTACCTAGAACCCTAAATCATTTTGAGTAAATATAAACCATTGATTGCATATTGTCTAACAAGGACTATAGTGAATGATTGAATGTAGGAAGAGATTCTTGAATGAAGTAAAGGGTAGAGTGATAAAATTGTTTGATGTGGTGTGTATTGATGTGAAATAATGTTTTAAGTGTCTTAAAACTTTGAATAAGTAGGTCTTTTTGTGTTTTGGTCAATTGGAACAAGACTAGCCTAGTTTTGGCTAAGGAAGATTTGCAAGTTTGCAAGCAAAGTGTTAAAGTAGTGTAGGCTATTAGTAAGAGTTATGCATCACAAATTCACCAAATTATAAGTATCATTGGGTTGCATGGTTGAGTTAATCTTAACTTCTAGGTGGCATCTCAATTTCACTCCAAAGTTGGGGGCATGTGCTTTCCAATACCTCTCTCTCTCTCTCTCTCTCTCTCTCTCTCTCTCTCTCTCTCTCTCTCTCTCTCTCTCTCTCTCTCTCTCTCTCTCTCTCTCTCTCTCTCTCTCTCTCTCTCTCTCCTTAGATATATGCACTTTAAAAATTTATCTATATTTATCGTAATCTCAGTTTCAGAACCTTACAATGACACATATTTTGTAAAAATAACTTGTCAATAGGCAAGATGTTAAATCAACACACATGTGTGCTCCTAAACCTTGCTCTTTCAATTTTAATATATTTCAAATTCAATTAATTTTGACTCAAATTATATGCATTTATAATACACTGTAACATGATCTTGGTTGAAATTCAGTCACTAATAAAACATTCAAATTAAACTCCAGCAAATCACTCAAATTTAACTCAAACAAAGACAATATGTGCATACACATCCACGTACTTATTCATTTCCTTTAAACTAGCAATTTCATTACTAGATTAAAGGGGGGGGGGGGGTAAATGTAGATGATATTGTGATTATATATCACCTTAGTCTTGTACATTTAAAAAAACTCAAAACCTGGTTGTTCCTCATAGTTATACAGATGACTTTCTTCTACAAGCCTTGCATCTGCTCTATCTTGTGCTCCTTAACCTATCTCTTACCCCAACCAACCTTATATTGTTGACACAAACATCCCATCTTGCCAAGAATACTTAAAATGTACTTATCTTATACCTTTGTAAGTTTGGAGCCTGTACTTTCTCTCCTTCTCCCTTGACACTAACTTTAGGGACAAATAATAGCATCAATATTACTATCCTGAATCGAATCAAGTGTCTAATGCCCTAAAGTCATCCAATTTATAAATGAAACATATCACAATGGTTATCCTAAGTGATTTAATGCAAGTTATACCCTGATAAGATTCATATAAATACAATATCAACCATGATTCATTACTCACCTAGTAATCGGACCAAAAGAGGACTAAAAAAACACTCAAGTTACCAAATCTTTCATGTTCTACCCTATTTTGATATTAATCGAAGGAATAACCCAACTACAAGTCTAAAGTACTAAAGGATCAGTCATAAGATCATATTTTCCAAGTTACAAACTAGGTTAATGTTGTAATTATTTTACACACATTGTATGATTCACACACAAGCCACCATGTAGGGGAGAACTACATGAGTTTGAGGCTCTCTTCTAGAGTATTGGCTATGTAGGCAGTGCCCTTTGACAGTGGGGTCATTATGGGTCATCTCAACACTATGTACCCACTAACTCATTTTTCTCCAAGGTTACATTAAAGATGGAAAGCTATGGTTTTTTCCATTTCATTAGGAGCTACAATCCATGGCCTATATCTGAATGCACTAGAGCAAAGGCAAAGCCAAATCCAGAAGCATCTAGGTGGTCACATAATGTTTGAGTAGATATTCTATACTAGACACTAGCATCAAACCCAAATAGTAGCATAGACAAAACCATCCCAAGATGATGCAAGTATCTAAAGAGCCAAAGGCACTAGTTAGAGAATCTAATGACTGATCTTGAACTATCTTCCTACCTACTTTCTATTTGTACCAAATCCATACCTACACTAGCATCAAAACCAACTAAGTACTCTCTTTTATGTCATTTCTATATCTAACATAGTTTTACTTTCCATTAATAGTCTATCTCAGTTAATAAATTTAGCATATGATACATCTAAGTTTAGCACATTAATTGGCCTATTGTAGATATGATATTCACCTTTATGCCATATCATTTCTATATCTTTAACCCTATCTACCTAAATATGATTATTCAATCTAAATTAGTGTTAAACAACTAGGTAGAGTATCCTCATGTCCACCCTATTTAGCATTAGTCTAATAAAGCTTAATCTTATGCAAAATAAGTGTGTCAATAAACACACAAAGCACGTTGAAAGTGTCAATCTCAATAACCTCCTTTATTATCTAGGGAATCTCAGGCTGAAGTGGATATTGAATAAGGACTCTTGCAGGTCAATTAGGTGCATAACATGCACCTGGTCTATCCTGTACATATTATTTTCCTTGGCCCTGAAACTCTAAGTAGATAAAATTATTGGGAATATCATTAAGGATGAACTTGAAATATAATTTCCTCAAAAATTACAATGGAACCTCATGGTTGTTACAAAGTAGGTAATAAAATACCATCCAACATTGGCCTCAAAAATTGTTTCTTATCAAATTATATTGGCATCGATGGATTGGGAACCTTTTTGTTGATAATGAAAAAGGTGCATTTGTTGATGGATCAATGCATAATACATAAATTTAGACTTTTTTATTTCATTATCATTCACATCATGTGTTGACAACTTGTCAGCATAGTAATCCCTACATCTTTCTCTATAATATGTCCATCTATTAATTTGACTCATTTTTCAAAAAAACTTGGCCTACTACTTATCCCTCATTATTCTAATTGTCTCTTCAATTTATATTTTGTTTTCGACTATATGTGCATCTAAATCCTCATAACTACATCGGGGGTCTTATCAAATTGTAGGAGGGTTAGGAGGAGACTTAAGAGGGTATTGTCTTGCACTTGAATAAGTTAGTCAAACAAAAAAAAAATCTAAAAAAAATACAAATAAAAAATACTTGTTAAATTTTGTTTGTTAGTATGTATGATTTTCTATTGCTTACATCCCCTCCACATCAACATTATCAATTTGTCGACCTAACTAGAAACTATGGTGTGTTTTATCCTCCTAGCATCAAAATGTGAACATAGTTCTTCATTTGAAGGCAGAGAAGAGATGCTTGAGGGCAAAGTGAATTGTTATTTGGATGTGGGTTTTTTTTTTAATGTTTAGCCAATATAGCTTATAACATGTATGCTTTATAGATTACATAATGTGTACATGTTATGGCTCGATATTCACCAAGCCTAATTTCTCATAAGCATATGCGTTATGTAAAATTTCCATAGTGTTATCCCCTAACTCTATATATTTACCCACTTGCTACCCATTTTAGTAATCACTCTCAAGAATCTATCTTTTAGTTCATCAACTATTTCTTCCAAATTCACTTCCATTTTTTCTTCTTCCTCATCATAGATTTCATCTACAACAAATATTATGTGTTGTGTAGTTTTCATAGCCTCTAATGTGGCTTGGATTCCTCTCATCATGTCCACTAAAACCATAACTTTTGGTCCTCTTCCTACTCTATCAACAAGTATTGATATCTTTGTCATTTTTTTACTCATAATTAATAATAAAACCCCCTACACTTTCTACCCAACACTCTCTATATTGGAAGATGTATTCACTACTTTCGTCCAAACTTGTAAATGTGGAGAACATAATTTACTTCATAGGATACAACCCACTATAATACCAATTTATGTATTCATAGTTAGGGAGTCCAATGAAGGACAACCTTATATCGTGTAGCCTTAGGTCTCAACCCTCCACAAAGGAAAAATACATAATATGTACATGAAACAAATTGTAATAGTATATTTTTTATTAAATTCAATGAGGTAAATTACAATGCAAACTCATTACACTATTATAATTTGGATATAGACTTTTTTATTTGCAGTATCAAAAACATCCCATAAGAAACATATTATTTCCTATACCAGTATTTTTTTAGTGGTGAATCTTTGTTAATTCATGAATATTCTATTTTTTGAAGTTAGTATTTGGAAACTTTATGAG
The DNA here is from genome assembly GCA_037957365.1 of Torreya grandis. NCBI lineage: Eukaryota > Viridiplantae > Streptophyta > Pinopsida > Cupressales > Taxaceae > Torreya > Torreya grandis. The sequence goes on along the minus strand of JARHVA010000060.1, from coordinate 4,640,701 downwards.
GTACCCAACAGTGTGAGATTGCCTAAATTTAGGATAGAATTTAAATTTAAGGGTCACCTTGCCTAATTATTAAAATAAAATTCCTCTTATAAATGTATGTCGTCGGTTCCAAGAAAGCCTATTTGGGGGAATTCTCTAGGTGTCAAATGATAGGAAGAAGGTGTCAGACAACATCAAGTAGGTGTTAGATGATCACAACCAGTTGTCAGGCAACCAAAACCAGCTCCCTATTGTGTTACTACATTCAGCTACCAGGCGACCATAACTAGCCTTCATGCAATCACTACCAGCTATTAGATGACTGCATAAAGTTATTAGACAATTATAACCAACTATAGAGTGATAAAAATTAGATGTCAACTGACTATAGCCAACTATTGGGCAACTATCTTTAGGATACAAATATTGGGTAACTATCTTTAAGATACAACTATTGGGCAACTACACTCAATTATTGAGCGACTATACTTAGTTTTTAGGTGATTGCAAAGATCTATTGATTGACTGCAACCAGCTATTGAGCAAATATAAATACACATCATTTATCTATAGAGTTGATTTAATGGCTTATTCTAAGATTGGTAAGGAATTAAGAATTTTTTTAAAATAGAACAATGTGTTATCTTATTTTAGCCATAGGGCAAACACAGGTATAAATATTAAATTATACATTGTTATTATTAATTCATTCTTATTAGGGTTCAATAATAATTAATGTCTACAACCATTTTGCTTACAAAACCCATTGATAATAGTATCAAAGATATGCCTCCACTCAAAGATGTACTTGAGTATGAAATGTCAAATAGAATTACCTCAGTAGAATCTAATGGTATGCATGCATGGGAATACTTACCTAGGTATGAAATTATTAATAAACATTGTAACAAAGTGCAAATAAATAATAAAATAGTAAATCAAATAATACTTAATACATCTATATCATATTTTTATGTAGAACCCAATGATAATAGTATTGAAAATATGCCTCCACTAGAAGATGTTCCTGGGTATCAAATTCAAAATAGAGGTGCTAAATATTATATGATTTATTATATTGTTAATTCTTTATAATTTCATATTAAGGACTAATTTTTAATAATAATTACAAGATCTATACTCATTTTACAAACAAAACTCATTGACGACTCTTTTGAAAATATGTCTCCATTAGAAAACATACCTGGGTATGAAATGTCATCATTGAATTCAAGTAAAAAGACACTCGAGGACATCATCATGGATGTTGATGAGTACCCAACACCACCAAATGAGATTTCTACTCAGCCAACACAATTTTTAGTTGAAAAAAGTATAAAAAAATATGTGCAAAAAAAGAGAAGTGCATGGACAATTAGAAGGTCTTTTAAATTTGATAGGACAACTAAATGCCTATTCATTAAACTTGTACAATAGGGAAACAATACTCAAACACCAAAAAAATGTAAATGTATAATATGTAGTTGGAAACTTGGAAAGGACCAAAAAATGTGACTTAAGTTGGACACAATTGAGAAACATTGTTGCAAAATATATGAGTCTGTAAAAGATAAAGATGGAAAAATTAAAAGAACAATGAGATGGAAAAATACAAAAGAATGCATGCATCAATGTTACACAACAGAGTATGAAATCATAAAAAAACATCAACACCTCATTGAAAAAGGATGAATAATTAGAGTTTAATTTGGAAAAGAGTATCTACTTGGAAAAAATACACAATTTTTCACTTTATATAACATTATGAAAAGAGGTAGACCAATATTTAATTTTTCAGATTACAAGATTTTATTTTAGTATATTGGATTGCATAACATTTCATAATCACATTGATCAGATAACAGTGCTTAGGAGATGGTAAAATGCCTCACAGTGATTGAAAAGACAGATTTGAAAGAAAAATTAAAATCATGATAGTTTATCTCAATGTTCATTGATGAGGTAACAATAGTTGACAACACATCATGGGTTTACATGCAAGTTCATACATTTGAGAACTATTCAAGGCTACCTCACCTATTATCTATAAGTGAAATGAAAAAAAAATTGCAACGCTAAGCACCTTTACAAATTGGTTATTTCTAATTTTATAGGTATTGTTGGAGTGAATTATTATGATATAGGTACCAAGTTAGTGTGTGTTAGTGAAAATGGTGCAACAATAAAGTAGGGAAACAAAATTGGTTTGTGTTCACCTAAAAACAATAGTTGCCCCATATATGACCCCAATCCACTGCATGACACATAAAATGAATCTTGCTTACAATTTTTTTAGCACATTTCAAAATGTTGCAAAAGTGGAGGAGCTTATCCGTGACTTTCATGCGTACATGTCAAGAAATGTAAAAAAGTTTTTAGAGATTCATAAATTTACAATTGGTGTGATTGATGGTACAAAACTATTAAAATATATTGATACAAGATGAATTTCTATGTATGAGCTTGCATGTAGAATATTTGAAAAATATCAATCGTTGATAGGTTTTATGTTTAAATATAGGATGGATGTTGACAAGGCAAAATATCTATTGTATTACTTGATAGATTTAGAAACCCTGCTAACATTGTGTGGTATTCTACCCAGGTTGAAAGAAATGCATTATTTGATGAAACATGTGCAAGAGAGATCCATATATATTATTGACTTCATACGATTGAGTAAATAATTTGTCAATATCTTGATATATTATACTACTCAAATGAATGTTTTAAATGACCAATATTTGACAGTCAAAAATTTTTAATAGATATTAAGGACCCTAAAAACTATTTAAAATTCAATATTAATGATCATCTTTGTGTTGTCGTTAATGGAAAAGAGATACCATAACCTACTTTACAAAGATAAATATATGTGGTTGGAGTAGAAATTGAAGAATTACCTACATCATGAATTCTATATGATAATGTCATATATGAGATGCGAATGAAATTGAGAAACATTTCAAAAAGATTATCTGCTGAAATTCAAGATCAATTTCAAAGGAATGATTTACTTAAATCCATGGAAGTGGTGAATCGTATATTTTTGCAATATTCTATAGGGTGAAGAAATAACAAGTAATTTATTTATCAAATACATGAGTACTCACATTAATCATTTCAGTAAGTTTGTAGAAATTAATGGAGTTGAAGTTGAGGCTATTTTACAAAAAGATTTACTGAAAAAATATTCAATACATTTTGGAATTACAATAGTTTAACAATATCATTCCTCAAATGAACCAACAAAAACATTTGTTATTACAAGGCTATGGAGGAAACTGTATCCCAACAATGTAATGCAAGAAACAATTAGTGAATATTTTTTATTATATGAATTATGTCAAACAATAATTTTGGGGTCAGTGAAAAATGAAAGGGTATTTAGTACATTATATTTTTTCAAATTCAAACTTTGGAACAGATTGGATAAAAATCTTGATACATGTTTGAGGTTGTATGTTTCAAGTTATGCAGTGGATGAGTTTTCATATGAAAGAGTGATTTCACGTTGGAGTTTTAATGCAAAAACATCACTCTAAATACAAAATTTTGGTTTGTTTAGTTATTTTTTAGTATTAAGAGGATATTAATAGTCTTATTGATCATTTAGGAGTCATTTTTAGGTCTTCGTTAGGCTTAAAATTTGAATTTGAGTCTTCTAGGTATTTTTCCACTAAAATGTCAAATTTAAATTTTTAAATATATTTCTATGGTTTTGAGGTCTTTAGATTGATTTTTTTAGGTTATAATGATTTATATTGGTTATTATAGGTATCTTAAAGGTCTTTTAAAGATTGTCCACCCTTGTGGTCTTATTTCCTATGTTCAAATTACTTGCAACGTTCAAGAATGTATCTTGTGCATACAAAAGCCTATGTTGGAGGTCATCATGCAGTAGTTAGAGATTTTATAAGATAATATAAATCATGAAAATTTTATAATTAATCATTATTTCATGTATTAATAAATTTTGATCTTAAATAAAAAATAAAAGAAAGTTCGGGTTATACCAAGAAGGTTTTGTCAAAAAAATTGTGTATTGTTTGAGAAGGACATGAACATAAATGCATATGAATAACTATTGGATCATGTTTGTGAATGAAATATTGATTATTTTAAATTTAATTACATTGTTAATAATTAATTATTTATTTATTTTTTAGTGTAAACCTTCATCTACAAGTGGATAAAGAGGAAATCAGGCTTAAAGATAATTGTGTGTGTTACAACTCATTTTCAAGTGACTTGAAAGGTCTTTTGTGTTGTTTTCAAACACTATATTGATTGTAAAGGTGTTGTAAGGCTATATTTCATTGAATATAATATATTTAATTCTCAAAAAACCATTGTGAAGAGTAACTTCTTTCAAAACTCAAACTCTTTTAACACAATCATGTACCCTATGTTTTGTGTGAACAATCAAGAGAGAAATATTGAGGTTTAAGTCTTTTTGCCATTAAGTTATGAGTTTTTACATTTAAAAATAGTGTATTTGGGTGGCATAGACCATTTAAAATAATTTTTAGTCCTTGAAACATCGTTTTACTATTTTAATCTTAAAATTCATACCTCTCGGCCTATTGAAGAAACCTAGTTTATGGTCTTGGTTTGGGTAGTTATATTTCATTTTAGACCCCAAAATTTGACCTATAGCTTGGTGTTAATTAACTTAAGGTGAATCAAATATTTACATAGATTTTTGTCACATTTGGATATTTATGGAGCTAAAACTTAGTTTTAAAGGCAAAGAGACCTAATGGAAGCATCATTGGAAAAAAGGTCAAGTAAAGTTAAAGCACTATATTAGGAGTTGGTTCATGAAACCTAGTATGGAGTTGTAATTCCTTAATGGATATATAAAAATTTAATTTTTTTATTTTTAACCTTTGTATACTAATCAAACCATCTGAAAAGGTGTCTTAGGAGGGTTATAAGAAGAGGCCTAATTGTGAGGTACATTAGTAAGTTGGTGTACTTCCCTTGCGTGTTGGAGTCTGAAACTTTGTAAAGACAAAGAATAGGATAAAGGGTATCTATAATAGGACTTATATTTACTATAACCCTTGTGAATTTTTAAAAATATCTAAATTTTTCATTGTGAAGGGCTACAAAGATAGTCTTCAAGAAAGAAAGTTACAAAGTGATTGTTTCTCTCTCTCACTCTGCATCAAATTTATATAAGATTAGGTTGGGTACTTGAAATAGGCTTAAATAAGGTTGAAATTCTTAAGGATAAGATTGAATTTAATTTTTTTAGTCAGTTATAGTCAATAAGTGAAAATGCCACCAAGGAGGAATCCAAGAGGAGGTGGAAAAATAGGTATCCAAATGGGAGATGCAATCCTGGAGGATTTAAGAAACCTAAGAGTTAGTTTTGATGCAATATTTATAGTAGTAAAGGAAAATCAAATAATAGGAGTTGTAATGGGGGATGTTATTGATAAGGAATAAGAGGAATCACAGGCACTAGAAGAGGAAGAAGAGCAAGTTGAGTAAGACGAAGAAGGAATAGATAGGATATTGAAGGTAGTCATGGGATAGGGTTCTAGACCCAAAATAGAACTTCCCATATATGCAGGAAGCCTTGATGGAGAAGAGATTATTAATTAGATTATGGAATTGGACAAGTATTTTGATTATAAGAGTGTACCAGATGAGAACAAGGTGAATTTTACTTTCTATGTGCAGGATGAAATAAGAAATAAAGGTAAGACCAAGATTAAATTTTGGGATATGATGGTAGTTAAATTGAAATAAAAATTCTTTCCTAGTGATTATCACACTAACTTATTCAAGTTACAAAAGTTAAAGCAAAAGTAGATGGGTGTTAAGGAATATATAGAAGAATTTTATAAGTTGACCATCAGATCAGGTTATGTGGAAAAATATATGGATAAGATAGCTAGGTATCTCAGTGGGCTGAGATACAACCTTCAAGATTAACTTAGATTGGTAAGTCCAATAACACTTAAAGAGTGTTGCCAATATGCCTTGAAAACTGAAGACAAGCTAAATAGAAGACAAACACAACAAAATAGAGGTAGAGGTAGAAATTATAAAGGTAGAGGTCAAGAAGGAGGAAGGAGACCATATTTTAGAGGTGGATACACATAATGAGGTAAAGGCTTATGTGGATTCATTGGTAAGTGTTTTAAATACAATTAGTTTGTTGGTCATAAGTTTTGAGAATGTCTAGAGAATGCTCAAGATAATGGATCAAGAACTGAAAATAGAAATTAAATAATTCAAGGAGAGGAAGAGAGTGTGGATTCTCCATCTCATGTTGATGAACTAGAAGTTGGTGAATCTTTGTTGATGAGAAGAGTGTTAATAAAACTACCTAAAGAGAAGGAACCTGCCCAAATGAAGACTCTATTCAAGATAACATGTAAATTTCAAGGTAAGTATTATAAGTTAGTCATTGATTTTGGTACCATAGATAATCTAGTTGCAATTGATATGGTAGAAAAAATTGGCTTGAAAAGGATACCACACCCAAATCCATACAAGGTGTCATGGATGTAAAAGGGACAACAAGTTATTATAAATGAGAAATGTTGGATAGACTTTCAGATTGGAAGATATAAAGATAAGGCATTATGTGACATAATGCCAATGGACATGTGACATGTGCTTCTAGGGAGGCCTTAAAAATATAACATGAAAGCTACACATGATGTTAAAAATAATGTATACACTTTGGAAAAGGATGGAATTAGCCATACATTGTTGCCACTCAAAGAAGAAGATTATGAACAAAGAACCAATGCAAGTGTCACGATGGTAAGTGAAAAAGAGTTCTTGTGCATTCTGAAAGATTGAATTACCACACCAATTATTGTTGTAACAACAATTGAGCTGAATGAATTACCTCAAGAGGTATATTATATGTTGAAGGAGTATGTTTATTTAGTGGTGGATGAAATTCCTAGTGAGCTACCACCTATTAGGAGCATTAGTCATCACATTGAATTTGTACTAGGTTTTATCTTGCCTAATAAGGTTGCATACAAAATGACTCCAAAAGAGAATTCAAAAATCAAGAAGCAAATCCAAGGCCTCTTAGACAAGGTATTGATCAAGGAAAGCCTCATCCCATGTGCAGTACCAACTGCACTAGTTCCCAAAAAATAAGGAGATTGGAGGATGTATATAGATTCAAAAACAATCAACAAGATAACCATAAGGTACAGACTTCCCCTTCCAAGATCTGAGGATTTGATGGATTGTTTGAGTGGTTCTAACTACTTTTCCAAGATAGATCTTAAGAGGGGATATCACCAAATAAGAAAAAGAGAAGGGGATGAATGGAATACTACCTTCAAGATAAATGAGGGGTTGTATGAATGGCATGTCATGCCATTTTGTATTACTAATTCCCCATGCACATTCATGAGACTCATGAATGATGTCTTAAATCCCTTCATTGGTAAGTGTGTGATTTTGTATCTAGTCACATTTTTATTTACAACCCTAGCAAAGAGGAGCATATTCATCATTTGAGGATGGTTATGCAAAGGTTGCATGAGGAGAGGTTGTCGATTAACCTCAAGAAATATTTGTTCACGAAGATAGATCTTGTTTACCTTGGTTTTGTGATCTCACAAAGTGTGTTAAAGATGGATCAAGGGAAGGTGAAGGCCATCATTGAGTGGCCAAATATAAGGAAAATCTATGAAGTAAAGAGTGTTCATGGCTTAGTTAGCTTCTATAAGAAATTTATCAAAATTTTTAGGGAGATTTGTGTACCCATTATTGATGATATTATATAAGATAAAAATAAGTTTGTATTTATTGATATAGTTGCGATAAACTTTTATTTTTTGAAGAAAAGAATAACATAATAGCCAATGTTGGCACTTCCTGATTTTAACAACGTGTTTCAAGTTGAATGTGATGCAAGTGGAGTGGTTATTGGAGATGTTTTAATTCAAGAGGGTAGACCTGTAGCTTAATTTAATGAAAAGTTAAATGAAGATAAGAAATGGTATTCAACCTATGATCTTAAGTTTTATGCCATGGTTCAAGCCTTGAGGAAGTGGAGATTTTATTTAATGCCAAAGGAGTTTGTTTTTTTCATGGAAAACCATGCTCTTTAGTTCATAACCAACTATTCCAATCACAACCAAAGGCACATGAAGTGGGTGGAGTACTTGTAGAACTTCACATTTATCATCAAACATAAGAAATAATAAACAAATAAGTTAGCAGATGCTCTAAGTTGGATAACTTTACTTGTTAGTGAAATTAAGCTTGAGAGTGGAGGAATAAAGTCACTCAAAAAATTATATGAAAATGATTTAGATTTTCAAGATGCATAAAAAGCTTGCAAGAATCCCACTATAGTAAATAGGGAGTATATGCTTTAAGATAGTTTGTTGTTCAAAGGAGTTTAGCTATGTGTGCCACGAAGTTCCATGAGAGACAACTTGATCAAGGAGAAACATTATGAAAATTTGGCTGGTCACTTTGGTCTTCATAAGACTTTAACTCAAATTAGTAATCACTAATATTGGTCTATGATGCACGAAAATGTGAGAAATTTTGTGGAGAGATGATAATTTTGTCAATATGTGAAGGGAAAATGTATTAATGCATGATTATACCAGCCCTTACCAATACCAAATAAGTATTTGGACTCTATTCGCATGGATTTTGTTATAGGGTTCCCAAGAACTCAAAGAGGGCATGATTATATCTTTGTTTTTATGGACAAATTTTCCAAAATGGCCCATTTCATACCTTGAAAGATAACCAACGATGCTACTCATGTGGCCAATTTGTTCTTCAAGGAGGTGGTTAGACTACATGGTATACTATTGAGCATTATTTCATATAGAGATATGAAGTTTGTAGGACACTTTTGGATAACCTTGTGGAAGAAGATATGCACCAATTTGAACTTTAGCTCAACTTCCCGTCCTTAAATAGATGGCCAAACTAAGGTTGTCAATAGAAGTGTGGATAACTTGCTAAGATGCTTGACAAAGGACAGTCCTAAATAATGGGACTTGGTATTGCCTCAAGTAGATTTTACTTGTAATGACTCATCCAATAGGAGAATTGAAAAGATTCTATTTCAAGTGGTGAATGGTATGCACCCAATGGGAGTCTTTGAGTTGAGATACTTATGCAAAATGGAGAAAAGAAGTGCTAATGGAGAGGAGTTTGCCATTTCCATGCAAGAGGTACATGACCAAGTGAAGAAGTAGTTAGAAATAAGTGTGGACAAGTAAAAATAATATGCTAATTTGAAGAGGAGAGAGTCAATTTATAGATTTAATATATGGTATTGGCTCATTTGAGGAATAAAATATTTCCTAAAGGTGAATACATCAAGTTTAAGATGAAGAATACTAACCCATGCAAGTTCATAAGAAAGTTTTCCAATAATGCTTATGAAATAGAGTTTCCTAGTGGCATAGATATCTCTACTATATTAAATGTATCTGACTTGTATCCATACAAGGAAGGAGATATGTAGGATCAACCAACTAGAAGTCAAGACACAATAGTCCAAAAGTGGGTAGATCAGATGCCACAAGCAAAACAAGAAGAACTTAAGCTTATCTTAGCCAAGAAAGTTGTAAATAGAACAAGAGAAACATAGTACTATCAATATTTAGTGAATTAAAAACATCATCTTGTATATGATGCCACTTGGATGACAACAACAAGCATTATTAAGCATGGAGGTACTCTTGAAGACCTCATGAATAGGGGTTCATGAGTCAATTTTTTGTTTCTAGGGAGTATAATGTAGGAGCATCACTTCAAATGAAAATTTTTGGTTTATTTCATTGTTTTGAGTCTTAAAAGGATCTTAGTAGTCTATAATATCATGTAGGAGTCATTTATAGGTCTTAATTAGTCTTAATTTTTGAATTTGAGTCTTCTAAGCATTTTCTCACTAAAATGCCAAATTCATATTTTTGAATATCTTTATATAGTTTTGAGGTATTTAAATTTATTTTGTTAAGTTATAATGATTGATATTGGTTATTAAAGGTGTCTTAAAGTTATTTTAATGTATTTTAAGTTTGGTCACCCTTGTGGTCTTATTTTCTATGTTAAAATTATTTGCAACGTTCAAGAATGTCTTATGCATATAAAAGTCTATGTTGGAGGCCATCGTGATGTAGTTAGAGATTTTATAGGATCATATAAATCATAAAAAGGTTTTAATTAATCATTTATTAATAAGGTATGATCTCCAAGAAACAAGAAAAGAAATTTTAGGTTACACCAAGAAGGTTTTGTCAAAGAATTATGTGTATTGCTTGAGAAGGACATGAACATAAATGCATATGAACAACTTTTGGATCAAATTTTTGAATGTAAGATTGATTATTATTAAGTAAATTACATTATTAATATTGAATTCTTGTTTGAGTTTGCAATATAAATCTTCATCTATATGTGGATAAAGAGGAAATCAGGCTTAAAGATAATTCTTTGTGTTACATCCCATTTTCAAGTGACTTGAAAGGTATTTTGTGTCATTTTAAAACACTATATTGATTTTAAAGGTGTTATAATAATATATTATGTTTAATGGAATTGTTTGAATGCTCAGAAAACCATTGTGAAGGGTAACTTCATCCAAAAATCAAACTATTTTAACACAGTCTTGTACCCTGTGTTTTGTGTGAACATTCAAGAGAAAAATGTTGAGGTCTGAGTATTTTTTCCATTAAGTTGTGAGTGTTTCCATTTAAAACAAGTGTTTATATTTATTTTTACTATTGTAATCCTAAAATTCATACCTCTCGACCTAGTGAAGAAACCTGGTCTAGGGTCTTGACCATGTCTTAGTTTGGATAGTTGTACTTCATTTCAAACCCTAAAATTTGACTTGTAGATTGGTGTTAATGACCTTAAGGTGAATCAAACATTTCCCTAGTGTTTTGTCTTGTTTGGAGAGTTCTGGAGATAAAACTCAGTTTTGAAGGCAAAGAGACTTAATGGAAGCCTAATTGGAAAAAGGTCAAGTAAAGTAAAAGCATTTATCTTAGGATTTGGTTCATGAAGCTTGGAAAGAAGTTCTAAGTATTTAATGGGTGTCTAAAAATATCATTTTTTTGTTTATAAATTCTTTATACTAGTCAAACCATCTAAAAAGGTGTCTTAGGAGGGTTACAAGAAGATGCCTAATTGTGAGCAAGTTGGTATACTTCCCTTAAGAGTTGGAGTTCGAAACTTTGTAGAGACAAAGAAGAGGATAAAAGGTATTTGAAATAGACATTATATTGATTATAACCCTTGTGAATTTTTAAAAACATATAAATTTGTCCTTGTGAAGGGCTATAAGGAAATAGTCTTCAAGAAAGAAAGTTGCAAAGTGAGTGTTGCTCTCTCTCCCTCTACATCAAGTTATCTTACTGAAAGAAGAGGAGTCACTAATATAGCTACCAAAAAGGATATTGAAAATGCCGCTAAGACTATACATACAAATTTCAGTGATGAAGCACGTGTTGTAAAAGGGTTGTTCCAGCTACCTGAGTTTTAGTTTGTATGTTTTAAAAATATACTTGAATTACATTCAGTCGTGATAAATTTTGTTATTTATTGAACAATATTTTTTTTACTTCATAAATCAATTACGTAGTAAGTAGTCTTGTATTGAATCTTACTTCATGTGTTCAATTATGTTGTTTATGAATGGCTTAATTGATTTCTTTACCAATAGTATGTATGATATTATCACAATGACATGAAATGTAGATGAACATTTATATGACACTAACACACATCTATATATGTTGACATACATCTACTTACACAGATGGTCATCTAAATTATTGCTAGACGACATCATCATTATCATTCGTTGATGTCCATTTAAAAATTATCCATACCATCAAGCAACATCTAGTCCCTTAATAACTTTATTATTCATTTTCATTTCAATCAAATTAAATTATTTTCTCAAAAACCTAGTCATAAAAACATTTTTATTACAAATCTAATTGAAAATCAATACTCACATTTTAAAAACATATACCATGTATATAGGGTACCTAAATTAATTTTAAAAAAAGTATTACATTTCAAGATAATATCTAACACATCATTAACTACAAGCCATTTAAGAAGTAAGAATCCAACACAACTTATAAAATCAATAAATACAATATATATTGAGTTTGAAACTGATTGTTTTAGAATATTACAATATTTTCATTATAAATAAATATTACAACTAGCATTGATTCATTATTTTTTAGTTTCATGTGAAGTGTATGTCTATTTTTATATTGTAGAAGGCACTTCCTCTCTATGACTTGTATCATCTTTTAATATTCCTAATTGGAGAAGATCTTTGGCTGCAACATTAATGTTTTTGATATTTATCTTTTCATCCTTTGTTAGTATGGGCATTTTGGATCATCCAAGGAAGGTGAAGGAAGGATTACAAATCAAGTTAGTCAATCATTAGTCTATAAACAATGAAACATGCATAAATAACTAACTAGCCAAGCCTATCTATTCCTATAGGAATTACAAAGGATAGTAAGAAATAAATGAAAGAAATCAACACCATATTACCTTCCCAAATGGATTCACCATACCCATGTAGCTCAAAAACATGTTCTCCCTTGATCAATCATGCTTGCCTTTGTCAACAATGGTGGTAAGCTCCTTCAATGCCTCAAGAACACTCCATAAAACCTAGGCTCTCGATTGTAAACCACTAAACTAGCCTATCAATAAAGCTTTGTGAAAACAATTTAGCATTATAACTTTGAAATGTTCAAGCTTTGAATATATTTGATCATAATAACCTTACACCAAAATAGCTTAGAAATGATGTTCATGGTCTCTTTATTTATAGATTTTTGAGATTGGTCAGGATCAACCATGACCATCCATCTTGAGATGAAGATGTGTGGTTGAAGATAATCTTAATATTTGGAATTAAATCCATAATTATATTCATCATAACCTTGGAAGAAGGGGCATTGAAGAGGCATGGGAGGCATTAACTAGGCATGGGTGACCCATAATCTTAATATTTTATGCACTTATGGCTTGATGGATGCCACCCCATAAATGATGTCACCTGATGATGCAGATAATAAGAATCAATTCTCAAAAAAAAAAAAATCAACAACTCTCATGGAAAATCCACTTAAACTCTTTATTTGTATTAATTAGTCTTAAACAAAGTTAATCAACATTTGTGCAATTATTTGAAAATTGGCCCTCACTTAATCAAAATGGTCATAAAGTCATATTACTGGGTCATAATTTGACTGGAAAGAAATTAGAAGGTGAAGTTAGATGCATTGGAAGCCAACAACAAATAACAAAGGTATGTGATGTGTACCAATGAATTAGAAGAAGAGAGTGATCTAGAGCACTAAATGATGAAATTGTCATTTTGACTCAAAATGATTTGATGAAAATTAATTAGCCCATAAAATGCATTACCCTATTTAGGGATACTTTGACCTAAATTGGCACTTTTAAGCGACAAGATCGAACCATTTAGGGCATTTTATGGATTTTGATCTAAAATGTGCATTTGAGTACAATTCAAGTAAGATTGACAATTTCAACACAAATAATGTTAAGAATTAGATGTCTACAGTTTTCTATCTTTGTTTTGTTAACTAAGTTCCCCCTAGTAACTAGGCTTGGAGATGTATGCTAGTTAGTGTGTTTTTATATAAAAAAATTCATTTTGGGACTAACACAATACTAAACATCCTCTCTTGAGTTAAATTTCTAGTTCACATAATGCTAACCATCCTCTTTATTGCTAGACCACACCTCATCAAATTCTTAATTCACATAATGGCGTGCCATTATGTGAACTAGAAATTTGACTCAAGAGAGGATGGTTAGTTTGTGTTAGTCTCAAAATGAAAATAAATTGATAAAAACACACTAATTAGCATACATCTCTAGGCCTAGTTACTAGGGGGAGCTTAGTTAACAAAAAAAAAAGAAAGGTATAACTAAAATGCAAAAGACAACCTTCTTTCACCTTCATTGGATGATCTAAAATGCTTATTTTACTGGCTCAACTTTGTGCTCATGAAGTCCACATCAATGGAAGCTTGGATATCTCCATCTCTTCTTAGCACCTTATGTCATTTTGACTTAGCTTGGCTTGGCCTTGGCTCAATATTTTAGCATTATAACACTAAGATGCAATGATTTTTGAATGCATTTAGGCATTATAAGTTTGGCATAAAAGATATTCTTGAAGGTATTTGAGCAGAATAACTTTGCACCAAAATAACTTCAAATTCAATAGGCAAGGCCTCCTATTTATAGATTTTTGGAAAATGGTCAGAATCAACCTGAACCATCCATCTCAAGATGGATATGTGTGGCTAAGGATTAATCCAATTATGTAATTAAAATTCATAAATAAGCTCATCAATATTTGGGATAAAGGGGCATTCAAGAAGCATGGGAGGCATTGATGAAGCATGGGAGGGGTTAACCTTGATATTTTATGCATTTACGGCCTAGGGATGTCTTCTCAGAAAATGATGTCACTTTGATGATGCAGATATTCAATATTCATTTCTAAAAATAAGTATTTAAAAAGTTTCATGGAATTCTTAATTAGGCTCTTGATTTGGTTTAATTAAATTTTAAGCATGATTAGGCAATTTGGTGCAAACCTTGGCCTTTTGGTGTACAAACTAATCAATTTGGTCAGAATGTCTTACTATTGGCCCAAAATTTGACTGGATTGGAATTAGGATGTAATGTTAGATGTGTTAGATTTGTCATCCCATTTAAGATGTTGTCATCCCATTTAGGAGATTTGATAGAAAAGAGCAATCCAAAACACCCAAGTACAAAATTAGAATTTTGACTTGAAATGATCTGATCAAAGTTAGTTGCTTCATAAATTTCATTACCCAATTTAATGATATATAGCCAAAATCAACACTTGAATATATCAATATCAACTATTTTAATGTGTTTTTGTGTTTTTAGGCCAAATTGTGCATTTTGATAAGAATTGGTCAAAACCTTGGTTGGAAGTTATCGGTGGCTATAATTTGCCCCTATTTGAGAAGGCATTACAAGCTATAAGCACAATAATGTCTTCTCAAATAATGATGAATGGCCTGCATGCTAAAAAGATGATCATGATTGAAGAACAAAGTTCCAAATGGTTTTTGAAAAGCCTATGATGATGCCCCCTTAAGGGAGTGGCCATCACATTGTTGATGGATGATCCCTTGAAAAGAAACAAGAAGAAAAAGTAGGATAAAACTATGGGTGAGATTAATCCAAATCACAAATGCTTGCATGCATTGAATTAAAAGGTATTGATTTGCCCAAAGGCAGCTATAATTAAGAATAAAAGTAAAAAATAATGATTTTTCCATAGACAGTTATAATCATTAAGATGACCTAGATTGGCTAAAGATGATTGTGCCCTAGTTGAGGCTAATTAGCAAGCATAACTCAAGGATAGAACTTGATGCACAAATTAAACATGAGAAAGCCTAAATTCATGAAAGATATGGATAGAAGAATAAGATTGATCAATAGAAAAGATTCAGATGTACCTACCAATGAGGAGATACACATATTTATTAGCAATGATACATCTAAAATACTCAATGGGTTCATTTGATCAAGGGTGGAATGGAAGTATTTTTGCAAGGTGCCAAGGAGAAACTTCTATGGCTCCATTGATTGTAGACCTTCTTGAAGCTAATTTTTGTTGTATCACATGATGGTAGGCTTCATGATAGAACACCATGAAGATTGGGCTAAAATGTGGATAAAGACTGACTCCTAATCCAATAAATAATTGAAAATAATGTAGTAATGATAAAAACCATGATGACAATATTGATGTATGAATATGGATGGACTCAAGAATAATGTGTGTAAGGAATCACCCAATACTACATATAGACTAAGTCAAGGCAACATTGCTGAAAACAAATAAATAGGCAAGTAAACAAACAAAGAAACACATAGAAAGCACACATGTAAATAAAAAACTTGAAATAAACAAGGAAATAAAAAGCCTCAAAACTAAAGCAAAATAAAGCATCCTAACAATGACCACGTCCCAGTAAGGCAGATCGAGGATAACTGACTAGGTTTAGACATGATGAATGTTTTTGGATTTTTGAAATGTTATGAAAGTTTTTGGATTTTTGAGGTATCTCAACTCGTTAGAGAATGACAAGATGCCTACTAGCAAAATAGTGAGGGTGTTTGGCTTAAATTTATTTGCAAAATAATGAGAGAATATGGAAAGGGGGACTGGGATGACCTCAACGTGAATTGAGCATGGCCCACATAGTCCTGAAATGACCTCAAGTCACAATAAATCCATCCACATAAAAGGCGGGGAAAAACTAACTAGGTCCCAGTTAGATTTCAAATCTGATAAATAGCTAGTCAAATGAAAACAACAATGGCAAGGTGATGTGGCAATGCATGATAAATAAGTGTTGCCCCTATTTTACCCATAGATGGTTATAATTAGGATACAATGGATTAGGTCAGTGATACTAATTTTCCCATAGGTGGTTATAATTAGTAGCAAGACTAGTGAGACACTAATTTGCCTATAGGCAATTATAATCAGGCTCACATAAACAAACTTGATAAGATGAAAAAATGAAAGATATCTTATGAGATCAACTGTCACACTACTTTCATAAACTGTCATTATAAACACAGATTTGATGGATTATTAAAACTTGATCAGAATCCCCTCGCAAAAAGTGCAGGAAGAACCAAAGGAACCAAGATCAAAACAAGATTGGGTAGGATGACTTAAAATAGGGTTTGATCTATATAGGAATGGTATGGTAAAATAGAATGGTTTTGCTAAGGATAATGATAGACTAGTAGGATGGTATAATGATAAAAAAGGATGTTTAGAGGGCTTCCCCCAAGTGATGGGGTGAATGGCAGGTTATGCGATAATGGTAAATAGATATAGAAATTTTGAAATGGTATGGTACATGTTTTTGGCTTAGGTGTGGTTTTTAATTATATTCTTTTTGATGGGGAGATGCAGGTCCTAATCAATAAATGATAAAAATAGAATATTTGATCATGTTAATTTATATCTCACACCTCATCTGAACAGCTACTCTTTCAAGAATTTCTTACAAATTTGGTCATCAAGAATGCTTTTGTGATTTTTGTTGGTCATTGATTTTGATTCCTTCAATCATTGAGACAAGTTACATTTATAGCCTCTACAAAGCAAAGTGTGGCTGTGGATGGTAAAAAAGGATAAATAATGGATGGTAAGTTTGATTGTGAAATGTAATGGTGGATGATAATGGAATGTATAATGGTTGGAAAATAAATGAATATTAGAATTTTTAGTCACACAATGTTGTTGATGCTAGATTTGACATAATTTTGGTTGTGGTGGGGTTAAAGACTTGTTCTCTCGATAAGACTGCCAGATTTTTTATTTTTTTGGGCCGGAGAGTAGCTACCATCTGATTAGGTTGTAGATAGGAATCTATTTTGATTTGATCTTTGATTTTGTCTTCATCAAGTAGTGAAGAACTTTTGTTCTTAGCTATTAGCACTTTGAAGAGGTTTTCACCAATGAATTTGTCTTGATTGTCCCATAGCACCTCCGAGAAGGTTTCACTAATGAACATTGACTTTTGACTTTGATTTTCTTCTAGTGCTTCCAAAAAAGTTTCATTAAAATATGTTGAGTTTGAACTTTGCATGTCCCCTAGTGCCTTTGAAAAGGTTTCACTAGGATAATGTTCTACTACATGAATTTGGTCTTGGCCTCCTTGATATTATTCAACTGCTATGTCTCTATGGATGCAATTCAACAAAGTGTGGTTCTATTGATCCCAATCAACACTTATAAGAGATGGAATGTCAATAATATGGCTATTTTGGTTGATGGTAATGGCCTTTAAAATATTAATGAAATGAGGGTTGGTAGCACAATCCTCGTAGAAGATACTAGGAGAACTTGTGTTGATGTTGAAGTACTCATTCTCAAAAACTATAGAAGGATCATAAATGTATTTAAATTGATTTAAAGGTGTGCCTAACTAATATTGTAACAGTCATGAACATATTATGTATTTGAATCTGATTCTAACTCAATAGACTCTAAATCCGATGTTGAGATTAATGTCAATTATGATTCTAATGTTAAATCTAATGTTGGTTCAAGAATAGAACCTAACTCTAACTCTAATTCTTCATCTAATGGGTACTCTGTTACAATGATGTCTTATTGAATGTTTGGTATTGGATAAGTAATGGCCTGTGATGGCATGGTGGGCTCTATAAAGACTGGTTTATCAGAGTGGGCCTCCTCTAGGATGGGAAAAAGGTCAAGAGACAACTCCTTAGAGACTAGCTTGTCAATAGGAGGCTCTTTCAAAATAGGCATGTGGTTGAGGTAATGATTTATCCAAAGATGGTTATAATCATTAAGAAATGACTCAGCAAAGACTGGCTCATCAGAGTGAGACTCCTCAATAATTGGTATAGGATTGAAAGGTGATTCATCATAAGTTGACTTATCACAAATGGTTATTTCAATAAAATCATCTTAGATTGGTTGGTTATTTTGGCCTTAGTTTCCAATGAGTTAGAAAATACTAGTTTTAAACACAGCTTGGTCTTTAAATGATTAGATCAGTTGAGGTTTTGATGGGATTAGTACTGGATGAGGAATGGCCTATGATTAGATAATGGTAGGGCATCATGGAGTTTGATTTCTCCTATGAGCCAAAAGATGAAGTCCTAAAATAGTAACGAAAGGGCGGTGTGGAGCTTGGTTGTTCACATAAGAAAAAGGACTAGATCTTGGAATGATGAAAGGGTGTTTTGGAGCTTGATTGCTCACACAAGCCAAAGGATGAGGTCCTGATATAGAAATGGTTGGGCATGGTAGAACTTGGTTGTTTTCGCAAGCCAAAGGATGAGGTCCTCGAATGGTAATGGTATGCCTTAGATATTGTGGAGCTTGGTAGCTTGTATAATCCAAAGGAGGGTTAGGGGTAGCTGATGATCAGATAATAAAAGGGCATTGTGGAACTTGATTGTTTGCACAAGCCAAACCATCCAAGTCCTTATGCTAAACCATATCATCCCAATCTTGAGTTGGATCATAAGTTGGTTCTTGAATATGTTATGTGTATTGATTATTGTAAAGAGGGTATGGATCTGTATCCCAAATAACATTATCTATAGTTGGATCGTAAGCTAGTTCATCACTTTATTTCCATGAATGATTATTATGATGTGGATAGAAATCTATCTCATAAACCATATTATCATAATTGGGGTCTTGACTAAAGCCATAAAAGTCATTTGTGCGGCCATTATATCATAAATTGGATTATATGTGACTCCACCATAGGTGTAGCTAGACATATCCACATAAATGATGAAAGCTCCAAAAATAAAAAGGCTTAGATTTTTACAAACTTTTAAAAACTATGTCCAAAGGACAAATGGTTCAAATTTGGTCTAACTTGGTCGAAGAAGGAGCTATATTTCTAATATGGTCTAAAAGTGGAGTTGTATTTTCAAAATGGTTTGTTCTAAGATTTGGCATACAATAGTCTAACATCAAATGTCATACGCATAAAATGTCAAGCGTATGAATAAAAACTAACATGTTAGAAGTCTAGGTCAAAGTGTTCTAAACAAGATCTAAACTAGGAAAGGGAAAAGAGTCTCTAGGTCTTTTATCCAAACGTGAAGTCAAAAGCTAGGCTCAAATCGGCTATGCTAGGACTTTTGGCCAAACGGCATCAAAAGCTAAACTTGAAACAAAAGAATGATGTGATTAGATTTAATCTATTAAGTTTGGAAACAACTTTGACATAAATTTGACACACAGAATCAAACATAAACATGATCAGTTGGCATAATCCATAAGGCAAAAGGCTCTTGAAGAAAGGCTATGTTCTCCCAAATAAAGGAACAAACAATGATGAGGATAGACTTTGAACAAACAAACAATTAAGTCTTCAAATTTGGGCTATCAATTAACCAAAGTTATGCAACCCAAAAGAGAAAGATCTATGTATCAGCGCCATGAATTGAGGTTTAAATATAAATCAATCAATGTTTGAATCCAAACTTTGACAAGGTTAATTGAAAACTCAATGTTGAAAACTAGGTTTTTGACCAAACAAGCTAGACAAGATTGGACAACATGATGGCACAAGACAAAGGTCCAAATAGTTTACATGACATGGTTTGAAGCAAACATTTTTGATACAAGGTAAACAAGTCTTAAAATAAATTGATCGGCCTAATGGTGTAAGTGTCATGTCCCCTTTTTAGTTGACATGATCAGAATTGATGGTTAGCCTATTATGCGACCCTCGTAGGCTAATAAGATGGTTAGAGGGTCTTGATGGAGATTGGCTTGGCTTCGTTTAGCAGAATTTTTCCAGTTGGCTTTTGTTTGGGCTTGATCGGACATGTATTGAGGGAGATATTAATATTTGATTGATTTAATCAAATATTAATTATTTGGTATAATTTTAATCTAGAAACCCTAATTCTAATTTAAGAAAACCCTAATTAGGGCAAGCATATCTTTTGAGGGTATAAGGGTTTCTCATGGAGGCCATTATTGATTATGATTGATTATTGATATTGAGTTTTGCTAAGAATTCTTTTGTGAAGACTGAGCCAAGGGTTCCAGGATTTCATTTGCATTGAAGAACGTCCACTCTTCATTGTGTGTGATTCAGAGGTTGTGAAAGATCAGCCAATCTATTGCCAAATTGAGAGATAACTTCATACAAAAGTTATCACAAGGGTTACAAGTTTGAGAGATAACTTCATATAGAAGTTATCACAAGGGTTCACAGGTATTTCTTTATTTTGGTTTTTGGTTCAATAAATATCTAGATATAGAACTTTTGTATTGGCCCATAGTTCTTCAGATCAGGATCAAGCTATTTTGGCAGCCGTACAAAGTCCGTACAGATCTGTGAGAATTTGTACGCATCAGCAGAAAGATCAGCACTGGCATCGTCAGGCAGAGACCTATAGAGACCGACATCAACCGACCTATCACCGACGTCGACAGGTTAACGACCCCAGTCGACTGATGATGGTAGTATAGCCAACGCTAGTGACTGTGTTTTTAACACAGCAGGCCGAGATGTACCAGATCCATATTTATTTCCTAGATTGCGGAATATTCAGGCTATTAAGGCCATATCTATTTTATTCTTTATATACTTGATAGAGGACCTCTATTGTAAGCATATGAGCAAATAAATAAGAGATTATACTATATTTTATTTATCTATTTGAAGATATTTTGCAGAAATATAGAAAAGCAATTCAGTGCTTTGTCGTTCAATAGTCCCTATTGGTTGGGGATATCACAGTGGTATCAGAGCTCTTATCTTTTTATATTCCCTATTTGAAGGGGACATTACAGTGGTATCAGAGCTAAATCCTACCATCCTGAGGGTTTATAGATCTTACGCAGCCACAAGAGTCGGGACCACACAGGTATAACACATGTAGTAGAGCCTTGCTTGAAGGTACCCAGGTGTTAGAACAACAGCCAATTATCATGAGTGACAGATGTGAGGGTATCCCACCCAAGGGCCACCGACATAATGATGATCCAGGTACTAGAGAAACCTACTGTGAGATGACACAGGCACTACAGGCACTTACTACTATGATAAGGAGGATGAATGCACCTGATAGACAGAATGGGGAACAAGGAGATGACAGGAGTGCTACTATTAATCAGAGACCACAGCCGACCCATTCCAGGACCACTGATAGACCTACACGGCCTACGTTTATACAGGATGAACCAGAAGAAGCACCAGTAGAGGGGCAGCAGGTGATTCCCAATTTTCAGATACCCTCATGGCTGCAACTGATGAGTGGGACTTATTAGCTCCTCACGTTCAGGAGAAGATGTCCTTTGATCATTTTGTTACTCTGAGGAGAGAGCACTAAAGATTAGTTAGACAGGACAGGAGGCCTAGAGTTCAACTCAGTGAGCTGAAGAAGGCTACTGGCAAGCTTTCTTTGACTACTTTTGACGGCTGCGACAAGATGACAGCTCAAGCTTGGGTTCATAAGCTTGACACCTTTTTGGCATTGAGACCAATGACAGATATAGAGGCCATCAAATACGCCACTTTGCACTTGGATGGAGTAGCACATGATTGGTGGTACCATGGTATGGTAACACTTTAGCATAACTAGGTGACAAAGTACCAGGACTTTGTGGATAGATTGGTTGAGCGATTTGACAGGAAAGATCTTGAGGTTTACTTTCGATATCTAGCACAATTGAAACAAATAGGTAACTTGGAGTCCTTCATTGGTGAGTTTCAGAGATTGGCAGTCATGGTGCCAAATATTTTTGAGCGTAGATTGGTAGTTCTCTTCATGGAGGGATTGACAGAACCATTGAGAGGTTGGATCAAAGCCTTTGATCCTCCTTCATTATAGATAGTTATGAAAAAGGTGTGTAGTATGGAGATGGCAGCCCCATCCAGTAAATCTAACTCAGGAGGTACTTCTTCATCTAGGGACCATAAGTGCTTCAACGGTAATAGAGAGAGACCAGATTTTAACATAGATAAATCAGGTGTTAAGAATGATTCTAAGGCAAACCCTGCAGCACCACCTTTGGATCGAGAGGCTCTTAATGATCTACGTAGGAAGAAGCTTTGCTTCTATTGCAAAGGTCCCTATGATGCCAATCACGATTGTCCTTTGAGGCCTAAGGGCAAGGCAAATCGTGTTATGTGGGCATATTATGAGGATTCAAAGTTAGAGGATTCCGAACAGCAAGATGGTTCGGAGGAGGTAGAGGCTTCAGAGCCTAAGGCAAAGGCAGATTTAGAGCTTCATATACAGGAGGCACGCCTATCCAGCATTCAGTCAGATGAGTCATTTAGACTCCGTGGAGTTTTGGCAGGATAGAAGGTCATCACCCTTATTGATATAGGAGCCACACATAATTTCATAGATGCTAGATTTGTGGAGAAGCGTGGACTCACTATCGAAGATTTTGAGGGCATCAGAGTTAAGGTAGCCGATGGTCACACTCTTAGGTGTGAGCGTATGATTAGAGACCTCCCATTGCACTTGAATAACTATGAGTTCAAGGCTGATTATTATGTGGTGAACATGGGGGATATAGACTTAGTCTTGGGTATGAAGTGGCTTCATTCATTTGAGAAAGTTACTCTTCATCTCAAGGACATGGAGGTTCGCTTTGATGTTGATGGGAAGACACATATTCTTAAGGCAATACAGGGCAGCAGCTTCAGATATATATTTTTTCATCAGATGGAGATGCTCATACGACATGACATGATAGAGTGCAATGACAAGTGCACATTGGCACCAACACATGAGAGATATGAGGACGAGCTTGGTCTTGAGGTGAGTTCAGTTCAGGAGTTATCACATGTGGTAGGGACTCAGCTTTCTGTTACAGTCGGGTCACAGGTTGATGATGATATGATTATTTCTAGCCTTCACAATCCAGATTTAGATATTATTCAGGTAAGGAGTTCACTTGAGTTGCCTTCTGATTTTCATTTATGGATTAGATGTTGGGGTGCTTATCTTAGTACTCGAGATGATGTGATGCCATTAGATGAGAGTTGTGATGGACATGGCATGGAGTTCGTGTTGATTGACGGGGGTGGAGATCATGACTACACATGGAGTTCGTGTCGATTGATCTTGCAATGCCAAAGTTTATAATAACTTTGTGCACCAAAGATGACGTGTTGATCTCAGAGATCACAAGCTTACCTAGCAACCTTCATAGATAGGATGGTCTGCAAGGTTTGCAGAATTCTTCTCCAACATAATGCAACACATTATAGAGTTCAGAGAGCTTCACAAAATAAGAAGCGATATGCAAGTCTTCATGTCACAAAGGGCTTCACCTTTCACACTTTCATGTAAACCTTCACAACTCTTCACTTAAAGCTCATAGAGATCTCCAAGCAAACTTGTGCAAGACTTTGCAAGCTGCACAAAACACAATTATTTTCTCTTTAGAATCTTCAAGTTGTGCACACCAAAAGGGTTGCACAAAAGGAACTCTGTGCACACACAAATGGGTGCACAAAATAACCCTCTAGGTATGTGCATAGTCAAAAGGCTACACAAAACTGTTTATTACTAACCTAAGTATGTTTTTGGATGATGCAAGATTTCTTATGAACCCAAATGCTCTTGAATCACCATCACCCTCACATATAATCTCTTCCCTCTATCATTGACACTTAATGATGAGCTTTTCAAACTAGTCAAGGACGATTGAAATAGTGAATTACAAATATCATAGGTGTACCTCACACAATTTTTAAAATCTCCAACTAGACAAATAGTTGGTGGTTTGGGATTGTGGTGCGCTTTAGGATGATAGGTAAAAAAAGTAACATATTTATTTAAGTATAAATATATGAAAATAAAATTTACATAATATATTAGAGATAATCATACTAGATCACAAGTTTTTTTTTTTTTTAATTCTAATTTGTCATCTACTTTTTATGGTTAGTACCGATAAATTGATTTTCTAAAATGTGAGCCACCTTATTGTACTTTCACAAAAATAGAAAGTGAATTGAAGGAAATCTATGAAGGTATTTTCTATTTGAAGAATCATTTAATGAATTTGCAAGTGTAATGGTTATCTCGCCTCAAGTGGGAGGAGCATAAGTGATTCAAAGACTCAATTATGGAGAAAATTTGGCAAACTTCCATAAAGATTCAATCTTCCATTGATGTTTATTGAATAATTGTGCACATCATCAAACAAGTCATACATCTGAGTGTCATTCCCATGCTTCATATTACCAATGGAGCCAATAATCTTATTATCATTTGTACTCCATCTATTCTAATAAATACAAATGAATAAATCAATACTTAATCTGAAAATAATTATTAAATTTTTGTGAACATCAATTTCAAATTACCATCTTATAAATTTATATATAATTTAACTAAATCTAATTTTAAATATTTCATCTCATTATTATTAATTTAATTTAGTTCATACTATGTAATCTTTCCTTCTTATCAAATACCAACTCAATTACATTGTTATAATTACCTATATATATAAACACTAAAAGATAAAACACATCCATCATACAATAACATTAAATTTCATTGGAAAGACATTTTAGGATGGTAATTATACTTGATTTAGAACCAAACACAAGTGTAAAAGAGTTTATTATGAAACTAAACTTTTATTAAAAGCATCTTTCTATCAATAAAACACTTTGATGGGTTCCGTAGACCCTATTAGCCAAAACGACCAATGATCCTCAGCATGTGGATTCATCCTCTTAAAAATAAAAAGAATTATTTGTTTATTACATTAACATAAATAATTGTAAGTCCTAAGCGTTGTGGCTTATCGGTAGGCAATTTCTTGAGGGTTGTGGTTTAGTGATATGCAGTTGGTTTATTATATGTTGGATTCAATTTCGGTTGATTTTAACTTTTCAATAGTTATGATATTTAAGCGGTGGTTGTATAATTAAATTGAAGTTTTTAGTATATAATTTTAAAAAATAATTTCTTGGAAAAACTTTTCAATCAACATTTTGGAGTAATAGAAGATGGATCAATCGTCATCAAGATAATAAAAAATGAGTCTTCTATTATTTTTGATCGCTTTGAACAATAAAAAATAGATCACTCAATGAAAAATTAAGATTCACAATCACTAATCCATTTTGTATTGTTTGATCTATCATTTAAACAATAGAAATCTATTTTTTACTGTTAAAATTTATCACAAGAATAATAAAAGACTCGTCTTAATGATGATTGATCCATCTTTTATTACTCCAAAACTTTGATTAAAAATTTATTTAATAAAAAACTCGTCACAATAATGATTGATCCATCTTCTATTACTCTAAAATATTAATTAAAAAGTTTTTTTCAAAAACTTACTTCTTAATCTCAACCCCCATTCAGAAGCTTAAAGAATGAATAGAAACATTAAGATAACATAAAGATGTGCATTATCTACATGAACCTGCAGAGCTGCCCCACTTCTTCGAGGTCGACTTGTACTGCCAAACGTTCCAGCTATTGACGATGGTGGCGACGATTTCTTCCTCCTCTTCCTCTTCCTTTTCATTACAGAAGGGGATCTAATGTTTGTATGCTGAGAAGAAAAGACCATGGAGGAAACATTTGAAAATTGAACTGCCTGGTTGTTGTTACTGAGACTGCTGAATCTTCCTGCTTCTGTGGTATTGTTCATGGACTGATAGGACACTGAAGAGGCCACCGTAATCAGTAGAAAAACAAACATAAACGGAAATATGGTCGTAGCAGAATTCTTCATGCTTAACATCCTCTGGGTTTTCACTATACTTGACAGCTTGTCTGTGTGTGGGTTATATAATGAACCTTGTTTCAAGTAAAGTTAATTGCTTGCTTCCTACGCAATCAGTGATGGTTATATCACTTTTTATGAACCTTCTAGATGGAGTGGGTACCCATTCTACTCGAGAGTAGTGAAAGGTATCCATTTTACATCGCTTCGTCCATTAAATTGTAACTTTTAACGCCAATATCGCCACTGATTAACTACATAACGAGTGGTTTCTGCGCTTTCCAACGGTTGATTCCTGCCTAAAGTTCTGCCAGCATTTCTTCCGTTATCGATCTACGAGGTTTCTTTTCACAAAGGCGCGTGGGGTGTAAAATCGGGCAAGAATCGTTTGTTGAAATTTCTTTTTAGATGTAAAATCGTGCAACAATAGTTTGTTGAAATCTCTTTTCAGTACAAAATGTTAAAAAATAGGGAATCACGAAAGAAAATGCTGGAGGAAGAGAAGGTGGCCGTCAATGTCCTCTCTCTTTCCGCTGAAACTTTAGGTTTAAGGTTTTTCCTAGAATAGCATGGCTCTTGGGTGCAAATGGTTATTGAAGGATAGGTGGGCTTCCGCGGTTCCTCGGGATTATTGGCTGGAGAATAAGGGTTTGCTTCTGTGCTTGATCGATGAATTTTTTTGGCTATAAGGACGCGTTTTCGTAGCTGTGGAGGCATGTTCTGTGTAGATGATGGTGGCTTTGCGGTGATGTTCGCAGTTTGGTGCTCTGCTTGCAGCGTGGCTTAGACCTATCCTGCGGCTCGGCTCTGTGATTTGCGTGGGTTGTGGTTCAATTACTTGCCTATTTCCTAGTTCTCTGTCTCTGTTTTTGGCGTATTTTCCGACTACGGTGATTGGATTTGGCGACTACAGTGCTAGGGTTTGACTGGTGATGGTAGCAACGACGGCTTTCCTCTGATTTTGTTTCTGCTTTCCTGGTCTCAGCGATGGTGCCCTGAGTACTACACTCTCCTGCTTTGTCGGTGACTGGTTTGTTTGGTTTTCCCTTAGAGGCTTTTGCTTGGCTGCCTTAGTTTAGGGTTTGTCGAGGCATTACTCCTTAGGGTTTGGTTGTATTGGTGTTGTCATTCCAAACATGCATCCGTGAATGTTCCACGGCGTGGTGGTGCTTTGCGGTGGGGCACTTTGTGCAAAGGTCTTGTGCGAGGCGCAAAAGTCTATGGCGTTGGGCGCGAAAGTATTATCATGTAGTTGTATGCGTAAATATTGGTTGTTTTGTCGTAACAATGGGAACGTCCCTAAGGCGTAGGACCCTTACACTCCTTGGGATGAACCTTCGAAGTAGGTTAGATTCCTTCTATTCTAAGTGCATCTAGTTTAAGATCAGCGCACAGGGTTAAAGAGCAAAAAGATAAATCTACCGTTAGCTTAAACCTAAACTTTTGAGGGAAAAGGAGGGAGAAGGGAAGAGATACTGAAAGTTAAAGAGACGATGCGCCCATAATAGAACGAGCGCTCCTACTACCGTAAACACACTACAAACCTTTGAGAACAACATGTCTCCACACAGATTCCACCGAGGATGCTTGAAATGCATAAGTATTTTGTATGGAGGCATGGGAACACAACATAGTGTTGAGAGGGACGAAGGTTATCCACAGACAATGCCTATGTAAACCCGAGTGTGCACATAATACACCCTATAAATGAGTTCCGAGTTCAATGAGGAGGTGTTGGGAATGGACAACAATGAGAGGAGTGAACGTTACCCATAGACAAGGATCAACAAACACAAATAACAAATAGAACATTAGAAAAAAGGAAGTAGGTGAACTTAATTCTCATTGATATGTAAGATTTAGCCAATACAAGTGCTCTTGGAAGGCAAATTTCAGTAGCGTGAGGTTACTAAAAAATGTCGACCATTTTACAAGTGAAGAACCAAGCTTTTATTGGGAACAAACTTGTTTTACAATAAATGTGCCACTTGGGTAGGTGGGTGCAGCTTTTAATTATGTTGCGACATCGCATCGGTGCTTTTTGAAGTTTGGTGATTTGGTTTTGGGAGGTGATAGCAAGATCCTGCCTAAGTACATGTAGGCATCAATGGGTGGAAGGTTTCCCTGGAATGGTTAGAGGATGGTGTGCACTCATATTCCAATGTCTGATAGTCGTTTCTGCATTTACTAGCTTTGACATGTCTTGGGCCTCGCTCAACTACCTTCAACTACCTCTTTACTCCTCCCTGCCACTTGGTCCCTATTGCGCTAACCTCTTTTTCAACTTGCCATGTCATCACTATATGCAGTGTGAAACTTGGCACGCACTCCTTTCTTTGTATGCTACGTGTGCATAGAGTTTGTGCATGCACCCTCAATTTGGAAGTACTCTTGCACCAATGGTGCACGCGAGAGTCCCTTGAGACTTGTGAGTTTGTAGAAGAGGCGGTGCATGGCTTTAAGATTGCATCCTACGATATTCAAGGGTGCGAGAGTAGGATCCTGCACTTTGATGCAAAATTACGTTAGACGAGCATGAAAAAGCCTTGGATAGGAGTGCGCACGAAGACAAGATGTCTTAGGCGCGTCCCTCGTGATTTATAACTACTCCTTGCCCGCCTTCTTTACTCATTAATCTGATATTTAGGACTCTACGTCTTTGGACCTACGCGCCTCTTAAATTTGCACACTGAAGGATCCTACGTTGCAGCATGCATCAAGGACTTATAATAGGTGTGAGCCATCATTTTGTTGCTACACAGACTTGTGCTTGACCGCTTGGGTGCAGGTATGAATAGGGAACATTTGTGCACATTTTCCTTGAGCGCCTGGGATCTTGCAAGCATGTAACTCTTCTTATAGTCTTGACAAGACCTACACCAACTAGGGGTGATGACTTAGAAAGTCAACACTTCTAGCAACCTTTATGGGTTGCTTGCCTACTAAGCAGAGCTCTGATAGCCTTAAGTGATCCATTGGGCTTAGAGTCATAGAAGTTGTAACCTGCTTGACCTTGAACCCAAATAAACTGAACTGAGTTCTACCCTCAATCAAAGCAAAAAGAGAACAGGCAGATGTGTGAAATGCACTTAGAGGAAAACAAAACTAAACTAAGACTTTACAATGTGCGTGTAAACACTTAGGGGAATGTAATGCGAGCTAATCTAATCTAATATATACAACCTATAGGCATGCACCTTTGTCCTCCTGGATCAAAATAAAATCCTCTTACATCCTTGGCCTTATGCACTGCCCTATTGTTGGTATGTGATGGGTGGAGGTGAGGTGGCATATGTTTACTATGAAGGAGGCGTGCCCTAGTTACTTCCAAAGAGTGCCTGAGGAAGCTAGTTTCCTTGGGCTCCCTTTTGATGAGTGACTCCACTATGTTGTGCATAAGCTTTCCTCCTAGATGGCTACTATCTTCAAAGTTAAGCCAATCCCTCTCATATTTCTTAGTGCCTAGTTGCGCTCTTTGCTCAGACTGAGCCTTCTGGAGTTCGGGAGGCCTGCGCTTGATAATTGGGAAACTCGTGACTCAGCAGGCTTCCCTTGATCATTTTATAGTTGTTGCCCTAAGTCAAAAATGCCTTTTGGAAACCCCTCTATGACATGCCTAGGCTCGCAAGGATTGATGGCGCTCATTACCATAGTTTCTTTGGCACCCTCATGTTGCTTCTCAAGCTCTACTCACTAACATTGCCCCCTCAGTTCAAACAAGCCTTTTGATGACTCATTCATGCTTGGATGTGCCTCTAGATCCCTGTAGGCCTCCCTCATCTACGAGGTTGTGACCTCCTCTATTTGTGCACCTTGCCTTTCTTCGATATGCGATTGAAATTGGACATTGGCATGGAATTGGGCGTAGGTATGCTCTTGGGAGGATGTCAGTTTGTCATCCAGACTCGAGCAAAATTCCTCTGGCTCATCCTAAAAGGAGTCCTCCTCCTACACTTGTGATTGTACATGTGGGCTCACCTTGAGGTGATCACAATCATGCTCTTTAAGCATACACTCCTCTTGAAGGTTTGAGCCTTCTTCGATGTCTTCCTCCATAATATCAAATGGTAGCCCATCTACCCAAGAGAGGTCTAGCCAAGGTTTTGGATGCATTCTAGGGTGGCACAAACTAACTCTTCCTCATTAAGATCCTCCCCTTTTACTGCCACTTTGTTCATTCACTCATCAACTTGTTTCTCTGTTTGATTGTATCTATCTTCTTCTTGCAGTAGGGTTGCTTTTTCTGGTGTGGTGGCATAGAGGGGATTGCCAATGATTATCTCTTCTTCGCTTAAGGCACCCTCCTTTTCTTCTACGTACACTACCTCTGTGCTCCACGCAATTGGTCCTCCTTTGAAAAGGGAGTTGGTGGGTGGGCAAGGAGTCTCCACGGCACAGTAGGAGTGGTCTTGACCAAGGCAGACATTTTGAACTCAGAGTATCGGGTACAAGAGGGCTATCATGACTGTGCTTGAGGCTCTTGAGGAAGGATGGGCTCTTGAGCTGGTGCAAATGTAGGGTTTTTGAAGCTTGGTACTTTGAAAATAGGGGGTTTACTTGGAGGTGCAAAGGAGTTATCATGTCTAAATCTAGGGACTTTGAGAGCAAAAACCTTCTACTCCACAGGTTGACTTGTAAGCACGGGTGGAGCCTACCCGAAGCTAGGAAAGGACAAAGCGGAAGCGGTTGGTTACGCTTCAATTTCTTACATATGTGCAAGCAGCTGGCACATTTGCTCTTCTTTGGCTACAATCTGCCTAGCCAAGCATTCCTCTTCAAATCTACATCGCTCCATCATCCCATGTTGGTAAGTGTAAGCTTGACGAGTAAGCTCATCTTGTTGCCTACCACACCCCTAATCTCTTTCAATCTCCCTCATTTGAATTTGGAAATCAAGATGTATATCGATGATGCTTTTTTGGGGCTGATTAGGAGGATAATAATGTGGATTGGGAGCAACGTAGCTCGCGTACGACTGATTAGAAGCATAAGCAGCTTGCCACAAGGGTTGAACTAGGGGAAGTTATAGGTGCTTGCATGAGCTTGATATGAGAAATGGGAAGGCATGATAACAACATTTTCATGGAATGGGGGGTGGAAATGCATACTATTAAGCACTCAGACTGCTTAAATTAGTAGATTTGGGCATGTGGAGTCATCAGGTGCTCTACAGAGTATCTTTAACATTTGATAGCTAAGGGTATCACCGATTCCCTATCTCTTTCTTTAAATTGGTCCCACCAGACATGCCATAAACTATTGTCATTTGAAACGTGCACCTGTGGATGCTCTGCAACATGGGGGTGCTTTGCGGTAGGGCACTTGGCACGAAGGTATTGTGCGAGGTGCAAAAGTCTATGGCATAAGCATCAGTTGTCTTGTCGCAATGATGTCCCAAGGCATGGGACCCTTACGTTCCTTGAGATGAACCTCTGGAGTAGGCCAAATTCCTTCTATTCTAAGTGCACCTAGTTTAAGATCAGCGTGCAGGCCTAAAGAACAGAAAGGTAAAACTACCGATACCCTAAACCAAAATTTTTGAGGGAAAAGGGAAGGGAGAAGGTAAAATATATTGAAAGTAAAAGAGGCGATGCGCCCAGAATAGAGCGAGTGCTCCTACTGCCATAAACACGCTACAAACCTTTGAGAAAAAGATGTCTCCAAATAGATTCTACCAAAGACACTCAAAATACATAAGTATTTTGTATGGAGGTGTATGAACATGATGCAGCGCTGAGAGGGATGAAGGTTATCCACAAAGAATGCCTACGTAGACCTAAGCGTGCACAAAATATGACCTACAAGTGAGTTTCGAGTTCAATAAGGAGGTGATGGGAATGGACAATGATGAGAGGGGTGACCATTACCCTGAGACAAGGATCAACAAACACAAATAGCACACAAAATATTAGAAAAATGGAAGGAGGTGAACTTAATTCTCATTGATATGCAAGATTTAGCCAATACAGGTGCTCTTGGAGGGAAATTTTCAACAAGAGATTGCTAAAAAATGTCGACCCTTTTACAAGTGAAGAACCAATGTTTTAGAGTGAACAAACATGTTTTACAATAAATGTGCCACTTGGGGAGGTGGGTGCAGCTTTTAATTATTTTACAGTGTTGCATCAGTGCTTTTTGAAGTTTGGTGATTGGGATTTGGGAGGTGATAGTAGGATCCTGCCAAAGTACACGTGGGCATCAATGGGTGGAATGTTTCCCTAGAACAATCAGAGGATGGTGTGTACTCATATTCTGACATCTGACGATCATTTCTTCATTTACTAGCTCTGACACGACTTGGGCCTTGCTCAACTAGCTCCAACAACCTCTTTACTCCTCCCTACCACTTGGTCCCTACTGTGTTAACCTCCTTTTCGGCTTGCCATGCCATCATTGTGTGTAGTGTGAAACTTGGTGTGCACTCCTTTCTTTGTATGCTACATGAGCATAGAGTTTGTGCATGCACCCTTGATTTAGAAGTACTCTTGTGCCAATGGTGCATGTGAGAGTCCCTTGAGACTTGTGAGTTTGTGGAAGAGGCAGTGCAAGGCTTTAAGATTGCAACCTGCAAAATTCAAGGGTGCGTGAGTAGGATCCTGCACTCTGGCATGAAATTACGTTAGACGGGCATGAGGGAGCCTTGGATAAGAGCGCACATAAAGACAAGATGTCTTAGGCATGTCCCTCATGATTTATAACTACTCCTTGCATGCCTTCTTTACTTAGTTATTCGAGATCTAGGACTCTACATCTTTAGACCTGTATGCCTCTTGAGTTTGCACGCCGAAGGATCCTACGCTGCAATGTGCATCAAAGACTTATAATAGGTGTGATCCATCATTCTATTGATGTGCAAACTTGTGCTTGACCACTTAGGCACAGGAATGAACAAAGAGCGTATATGCACATTTTCCTTGAGCACATGGGATCTTGCAGGCATGAAACTCTTCATATGGTCTTGGCAAGTTCTGTGCCAAAACCATAAAAAGAGTTTAATCTATTATTTAATTATAATTTTACTATGCTTTGTATGTCATTTTGAAATGAAATTATTAGACTAACAAAAAAATGAAAGCTAAATTATATACTTGTATATTTAAAAATTGTTACATTTATACTTGCAATGATAGAAAGATGTATTTTTAGGCATTTATCAAGTAAATGTTGCTTTAAATTTAAAATATCAATGTAAATTTGTATTATGAAGAAATGATTAATTATACACTTCATAACGAAAGTGTATTGACATATGATGCAACAAATACTTTGATTTTAATATTAAGTTTGTAACCTAATTACAATATGTAAACATGTGATGGAAATCAAAAGAATGAAAACTAATTCCATGGATGATTATTGATTTTGGTGGTATTATGAAAACCAATACATGAATGGAATTGCAAAGTAGCATTGAAATGACTAAACTATAATTTAGTTACCCTACAAAATGAGTCTCACAAGGTAACCAATTCAAAAAAAATTGAAAACTAAAAAATTGGGGCTTATAATGAAGTATCTTCAATTCTAACTCCATTCTTTTTAATCATATGTGGCAACAAACACTAATAGAAAATGAGATTTGAGGGTTAATATTTGTGCAAGGTTTAGAACGAATAACATTTTAGAATGAAAGGGATTTGTTCTAAATCTTGCGTAAATATTAACCCTCAAGTGTCATTTTTTATTAGTATTTGTTGTCACATATGATTAGAACGAAGGGGGTTAGAACGAACCTCTTTCATTCTAATTTTATGTGGTATCGAATACTAAGATATTCAAGTAGAAATCTATTATTAACTTTAAAATGCTACTTTAAATGGTTAGATTTAAAGTTGAAAAAGTAAATTAAAATACATAACTCCATGTATAAATAAGTCTATTTATGACATTTCTAATAATATGATATAAATAAAATATAGCTATTTATAAAATAAAGTTTCATGTTTTCTAGGCACTAGCAAAAATATGAAAATGTGTCTAAATACTTTGGAAAAAAAAACATTACAATTACTTTCAAAGTCCACGTTCTAATCATAAAAAATAGTCTATTTTTAAATATATATAAAAATTGCAAGAAAAAATTATAATTTTTTTTTTTTTTTTATAAATTTGATTGTTAAAAATAAATAAAAAATTATATATTAACTAAATAATTATAAAAAATACATCCATATCTCTAGGGCATTTTTCTAAAAAGAATTGAAAAAAATTACATTTTGAAAAAGTTTTTAACCCTAGTGTCATTTCTTAGAACCTTTGAATGGAGTCGGTAGTGGGTACCCATTCTACTTGAGGGACGCGAAAGGTATCTTTAAAGTTTCATATATTTAATATTCATAGTTTTATTTGTATAATATTTTTTTTATATTTGTAGAGTAACTTTTCAATTTAAGTGTGTGAATTGAATATCTTTTAATATACAAGAAATGAACTTACCAACTCTCTGTCACTTCGAAATGATTAGTGATCAATCGTCTTTTGTTTTGATTGTTGACGTTTTTATCGTAACATTTACGTTATATCACAAGTGATGTAAACCTCCAAACCTCTCTTCGTCTTTTTCGAGCCCTTTTAACGTGTACCCAAAGTTCCTCTTTTTTTATCGAAATGTCTATAAACCACATAATAATGTAGAATTGGGGGTAAATTTTGAACTATGGTAGAAAAAATTAATTAATATATAAGATATTATATTTTGATATTATATTATATTTTAATATTATATATTTTTTAATATTATCTTATTTTATATAATATATATTTTATTATATAATTTATAATTTATATTTATATATTATATTATATACATTACATTTTAATATTATCCTATATATATATATATATATATATATATATGAATATTATATTATATAATACATTTTTTTAAATGATATTATGTTATATATTGTGTGGTATATTATATTATATTTTGATTTTATATGATAATCTACGTAATGCTACTCGGTGATCAACAGAGCCCTTTTATCCCCTTTGAGCAATCCACGGGCCCCCCTCTTCTTTATACTTTTTGTTGTGTTTTGTCATCCACCATGGGCCCCACCAAACTTCCCTGTGTCGACTAGTGATTGATTAGATACCAAGTGGAAGAGCACAATCTCGAGCTCTCACTTTAACTCCTTGTGGCCTTCCCGAGGTCCAATTTTTTTGTGATAACGCAGTCATCTTTTAGTTTTTGGGCTTTAGTTGACTAATCCATACTAATGCAAAATCGAGTGTTCATGCTCAACTGTGCATGCCACACATGCCTTAAAAATAAGCTCATTGAGGTTCACAAGGTTCTCGAGAGTTAAATCATTCATCAATAGAGTTCTCGGGCCTTTGAAATGACTTGCTAACATTTGTGCACAAATTTTTGGGCTTCTTTTATAGTTTATTTTATTTGTCTCTTTAGTTGACCCTGACCCCCATTAACACCTCCCAAAGCTCCACTCGCACTCCCTGACATATTTCACAATTTTCCCAGGCTATTCAAAGCTTCATAGGCTTCGTTGCAGAGTTCCTAGGCTCTGCTCCCAAGTTAAAGGACTCAAAGTTAGTTCTCAGGTTTGAACATAGCTTCCCCAAAATTTTCCACAACACCTGAAAGGTTTCCCATGTTGCCCCAAATTATTTTGGGCTTTTCCCAAGCTTTTGCTCACACATAAAAGCCTTTCTAAAGCTTATCAACTCCACATCTATGTATATAAGCTCCAACTTGTCAGGCCCAGCCATCGGTCCCCTTTTCACTTCAAGTGACTTTACAGCTCATCAAAGATCCAAGTCATTCACGAGGTCTAAAACAATCGAGTCACCTGTCCATTTGGAGCACCCATTGGTGCCAACTAAGCACAAAAAGACAAGGGCTTCATATTTGATGAAATCTGCTAGTTCCTGGTGACAGTTTATATACCATCTAATTTTACCTAGTAGTGAACATGTGGACCAATCTTGTTGCCCCAAAGTCGTCAGCAATCACCAGTCTCAGTGTTAGAGAATGGACGAATGGGGTGCCCCCACATGGACCCACGAATAATCGAGGACCATCAGTTTGGGTCACTCCAACCAATAGCAAGGTGACACTTGGAGCAAGAGGTCAGAGGCACAGTCCTAACCTATCAAAATTGACAAAGCTAGGACCTAATAGGGAAGCGACATGCATACCTGTTGACAGTTGGGGACTTTCGGTCTAGGTCTACCCAATGAATAATGGAGATCCACGTGGTCTCATTGTCAACTAAAGACTAACAAATAGAAACCCAAGGTCTGATAACAAAGTGCCATGTGGCCTCTAATGACACATCTGATGGTGTAAGAGGTGAAGACCAAAGGGTTGTATGTAACCCGCGCCCAATGAGCGAATTTCAAGTGGAGGAGTGCAGTCCTAGGTTCCTTGGGTGTAAAATTGGGAATCCAAAGCAAGAATTGAGGCAGATGGAAAATAACTCGAGGGGCTTGCTAAATATCATAGAGTTTAGAAAGAGCCCAAAAACTCGTGGATTCCTCGAATAAAGAAACTCATAGATTTATCAGGGGGAATAAACCTCAATGCTTCTAAATGTTTATGTGAAATGTGTCATCCAAATTATGTGATAGTTTGTATTTGTGTCCGTTTGGCTTTAATATGAAGTTTTGTTTTTGTCCTATTAAAATCATAGTACATTTTGCATCACTATGTGGATAATACTTGTTGGGTATTTTTTGAAGTGTTGTTTTATAATACCTTGGTGAAATCATGGAATGCAAATTTTTGTGATTTTTTTAGTAAGTGTTTTCTTTTCATTTGTGGAGTATATTCCTCTTTGAAGTTTACGATGTGGGCACCCTCTATTGCTTGAGAATTAAAGCTACCAGCTATCCTTGTTACTTGGGACCAATCACCAATCAACCACCTTTTCTCTCAATTGGTGACTCTTCTACCATGACATTCACATTGTATCACAAATGTTGCCCCCTTTGGTACCCATGTGGCATGCAATTTTAAAAAGCTTTAGTACTCACTTCAATTTCAATGAAATCAACAATATAAACTCCATAAACTCAATTTGTTGCCCTCACATCAACGTCATTAAATTATTGATTCGATCCACACATCGACCATGGAGTCATTACGTAATCAAATAAAAATACCCTGACATTATCCCTCATCATTACCACTGAGTGTCATGTTGTCAATCATGAAGAATATACTAAGAATCAATCAAATAGACAAACGGTAGAAGCATTTACAATTTAAATCTTCATATTGATTGTATGTACCCATGTCCACTTCAAGCTCGATATTAATTTATAACATATACTAAAGCATTGCATGGCGATTCAAATCTAGATTGATTTATCCCCACAATTACTTTACATGAACTTATTTTGACATCCAAATATACATTCTTACAGAGAATGAAAGCAGTGAAATATTTGAAGATGAGTTGGGCAATGATGGTGAGAAACAATGTTAAGTTAGTAGTTATGAGTTTTGAGGGAGATTTAAATGTTAGTTATCATCTAAATATTATATAATATATGTTATAATGTTTTCGTATATTAAATAACAATTATGTAATATATATATATGAAGATTGTATTATATATATAATAAAATATTTTATAATATATATATATATGTTTTTATATTATTTATTATATAATATTTAGATATATTAAACATTAATTATATATATATATATATATATATATAATTCCAAAAACAGTTGTCGAGTATGCGAGGCCCGTAACTATAATAAAAAGGAAGGTGAACCATACAACTCTATACTAAAAATCATATGATGATGCAAAAATAAGTTAATGCCGAAATACCACATCATAAACATGTATCGAGATGCCAAATTAGGTGAGTGTCCGTCTAGTTTAAGCACCCCTTTCCTTGTTTGTCCATTGGTATCCTTCCACTACCATCCCTTCCAATTTGGAGGAAGAGATGAGCCTATTTCTTTCCTGGAGCCTATTATAGCCCAATGTAATTTCACGTTTAAAGATTATTAAGCCTGTGTAATATACTGGGATTTATCGCTAGCGTGTGTTTGTAATGTGAGATGTGTTTGATGCGTGTGGGTGGGTCGAAATTGCCTTTGGGATGCAGTATAGTAGAGAAGACAATAATGCTGCACAGGTAGAAGAAGAAAGGCCGCGAAAATGGAAGGAATGAGAAGGTCGAATATGGTTTCATTCATGGACTGGGCAAACAAATTTGATGATTACAGTGGATTGCAAGGAAACAACAGTGAGGGAGATAGAGATTTGGAAAGGACAAGAAGAGGAATGAGCTCTTTGTTGGCACATGGGGGAGTCATTATTCAGCCTAATGGACGGATGGGATTGCAGGGCTAGATTTATGAGAAACATCGCCGAATATGGTTGCAAACGTTCAAGAAAAAGAGTCGAGTTTTGAGGAGTCCACTGCGTCGTCACCAACTTCAACCCGACAGAAGCAGCGCATCCGTAGAATATATTTATGAGCGAGTTATAAATGGTCGACATGCTTCAAACTCATTCATATTACGATTTCCATTATGGCTGCTCACGCACCTTTTGGTGTTTGTTGATTTCCACTACATGATGCAGTTAAATTACCACGTATGCACACCAACTTCAACATCAAATCCCTGCCAGCTATTCATACATCCCCACACTTGTCAATAGTTGGGAGGTCGAAAATACTTTTTCTTTTAAAGTAGATGTGAGATGAACACAACCCTCCAAAACCGTCGAGCATCTTTGAATTTTTTTTCCTTAATGTGAGATGAATTTATTGGATTGGCTTCTCGTAAAAAATGCCTTCCTTAATTATCATTATTTTAGAAAGTTGACATAATGTAATTCATTATATATCTATTTAACAAATAATTTGTACAATTTAAAAATATGAAATATGAAGATAAAAAGACAAAAGTTTTATTAACGTTGAGCATTACATTTTTAAAGTATTTTATCTGTTATTTTTTCTATTCCAAACAAAAAAATATGTGACATATATAAATAAATAGAGTCATTGTTTATTAAAATTACAAATTTACAAGGAACTTAAATAATAAACAAGAGGCCTCATACTCTAATCTATTAGCTAACCACACTCCAATAGACCTTGATCTCTACTATAATTTCAAAAAAGTTTGAACTTTCAACTAAAATAAGGAGCATGCTATTTTTTTTAATCTTGTTCCTTTAATTGTAATTGTAATTTTATTTTTACCTTTTTATTTTAAAATAATGTCAACAATAATAAAAGGGATAACAAAGTAATTAGCAGTTGTCTTGAAGGTGCAAGTTACGTCAAAAAGAATGTATAAGTTTTTCTCTTTTCATTTCTAGAGTATATTTCTTTTAAGTGTAAGATATGGGCATCCCCAATACCTGAGACCTAACCCTACCAATCCTCCTTGTGACCCCGGAATCAATTCTCTCAATTGATGACTCCTCTACCATGACATTCACATATTATCAACAATGCCCCCTTATGCATCCATGTGGCATACTCTTTACAAAAGTCTTAGTACTCAATTCAACAATAATGAAAGCAATAAAATACACTCCATAACTTAAATAAAAGATGCCGTCACCGTGCAAGATACAAACCCCCTAGTAATGGGTGTAGGGTATGTAAATCCAACAAATGCCCTGAAGTTGGGCCATGTGTATAATATGGGCCCTCCAGTGTGCAATATCACTAGAAATACCCTATCATTGCCTCGCATCGTCACTGTCTAGCTCATTTTGAAATATTTAACCACTTTTAATTTATGTATGGTCTTGTCCATTATTGCATGGGTATGATTATGGTGTTTCTATATGTTCTTAACCTTGATGCAATTTATCTAGGTGTCAATTTATTGGTATCATATAAGAACATAAGTTACAATATAGACTTTGGAACCTCATTGTCAGTTTGGTT
Organism: Torreya grandis; assembly: GCA_037957365.1. Classification (NCBI taxonomy): domain Eukaryota; kingdom Viridiplantae; phylum Streptophyta; class Pinopsida; order Cupressales; family Taxaceae; genus Torreya; species Torreya grandis. The sequence continues at coordinate 4,600,475 of JARHVA010000060.1, read as the reverse complement.
ATAATGAAAATAATTTCTCTATTGAAATCACCAAGACAAAGTGGAACAAATTATCTAGAAATAGAATTGGGTTTCATCCATATTTCCTCATGGGTGTCAAACCCGATCACCCATAGTTGTTCCGACCCGAACATGTTGGGATCTTCAACCAACCAATATAGATGTCATTTGATCAAAACGAGGTAGTTATTTCTTTGACATAGTGATTGGGAAGTGAGGTTATCTCTTTTCATGAAGAATGTAAGTGATCGCATAGACAAAAGCCTTAGATGTTGATTCAGATCCTAATCAGTCTACCATCTATTCTATGGTGATGGGATTACAAATGTAATAGTTGTTGAAGGAGTTGAATATGCGCCTTTATGTTGTAGCCATTTTTGAAGCTGAATCTCTCACTATCAAGAGATACATACTGCTTCAAGTTGATGCTATTAAAATCAAACTCAACTGCTACCATCTGATTATTATTGCTTCGATCGATTGAGGAATTAAACAATCCCAACCAATGGCTATGGCTCTCTGCACATGCGTTTATGTTACAAACGAGTATGCCTCCATGTTGTCAAACCCCATACTCAATAATACCATCGATATGTTTGAATCTCTGGGTCAGTATGCTCAATTGTATCCACCTCTAGGGATAAACACCACCTTTGTATATGGTCATATATTGATCGTTGAATGCTTGTTTCATGGTGTGTTTGGATTCCCCCATTCGAACTCAATTTTGTATGTCCTAGCATATTTCCCAACTATGTGTTTTCTATAGCCGAACCCATTCACACTTTGATTTTCTAATAGAGAGATGTTCAATAAACTATCCCCTAGCCATCATTCGCTTTTAGATTTAACCATCAATTTCGGGCTTGAACTCTACTTAGTCATTGACTCAATGTAGCCCTTTTATGGATCTCCTTGGTTTCTTGAAGCACATGGCAGTTGGGACTATTTTTATGCTCTTTGAGCTCTTTGTAACTCTATTTCATTTAGCTTGGGCTTAACCTAATTCATAGTGTATAGGAAATTGCCACTTGGTAGTTCCTTGTCTGACCTAGATTCAACTTTACCACTTTGTTTCAACTCATGGATCCCTTGTTTCATTTAAATATATGGTGATCTATTGATGATCTCCTTGAGATTCATCGAGTCACCATTTGTCTTTTGCCTATTCACTCAAGGGCCCAATCGAACACTCCAAGTCATCACCATTTACCCTTTTATCATCCCATATTTCTTTTGCAACTGACAAGTGTCCATTGGCCATTAAGTCTGGGTTCTAAAGCACCTACCAAGTCCTCCATATTGTCGTGGCCTTGGACTAACAAGATCTATGTGTAATACATTGAGTGGCCCAGTATATGTAGGATCTAACAGGCCGTGAGGCCTCGACTCTAACTGTTTCCAAATGACCTAATTGTAATTGTTCTAAGAAAGGAGAATTGTTAGGAAGAATATGAGCTTTGGGAAAAAATGAAATACAAGTCTAGGACCTTGTAATTCATGAGATCATAATAAAATATGAACGATGCAAATGGAAAGTTAACAAACTTAGATATCTTGATTATTCAGTCCATAATTGATCTATAAAATGGAACTAATTTTAGTGCACAAAAGAAGTTTACCTTGGATCCTTGTAGGTAATTAATTAATCACACCAAAAATTAACCCACAAATAATCAACTTAAGAAAAATAATGAATAAATTCACACCACATTGCACAAGAGTTGATTATGAAGTTCGGTGATGCCTATGTCTTCGGGTTCACAAATTAGTTGAACCAATTCATTATAAAACGTCTACAAGTACAAAGCAACCCTTACAGAACAATAATGAATTCACGTGTTACAGACCTTCAAAGATCTCAAAAATCTTGAATAGATTATTTACCTTCTTGGAATACCTCCAAATGTGTACTTTCAGCCCTTCGAAGAATCTTGGAACTCTCATACAGATTCTTCACCTTCCCGAAACACACCTTTGGATGACCTCTACTCAGAAATATCACTTTGCAACATTAAAATCAGCATCAAATGACCTCAAATCTAGACACTCAACATATATTTGGAACCATCTCAGAGTCTAGAATATTTTATCAATTTACTCCAAAGTCCAAAAATGACTCGAGGTACCTCAAAATAGAAGTAGAGTGAAAATGAGTCCTTATGATCGGCTGAAGACCTATCGTGAACAAAGCTTATAATGTTGTGGAAAATGCTCACAACTTTATCCCAGAATTAATCCTATTGAATAGATACTCTCAAAACAAAAAACTCTAAGCTTGAGGCCTTTTACAAAATCTCTTTATGACTCTATCAACCCTTCTATGCTTCGCTTTATTCACCAACGCATATATTGCTTAGCTTCGCTTCAAAACTTGATGTTTCAATTTATTGTCCAACAACTGATGCTTCAAAAAATGCACCCTGAGAACTTGATATAGTGTTCCATGCTGGGTTCCATATGGTGGGGAAGCTTATCCTTTGCTCGAAACCCATGATCTTTGTCCCAATTCCCATGTCTTAGTTTTGAGTGCTTTATCCTTATCTGACATAAATGGGATATAAATTATTTAAGCCTTTTAAAAGGCATGGGCATGTAGCATATAATGCCTATGGATTTGACATATGACTTGGCCCCTCCAACAGTCTTCATGGTAAGTTTGTTGTGTTGGCTTCAAGATGTGGGAAATTGTGATACATTGGCTTGGTACTCGTGCTCGGGCTAATCCATGGTAATCTTGGTAGTTGGGTGGAACCATGTAAACTTGGCCAGGCCATGGTAAAATTATAAACATGGTACATTTTGAATTCAAAACCCATGATAGATATATCTCGACCACCCCAACTCAGGCCTGACTCAGCTCGAACTCAGTTCCATCAACCCAACTCGGTCACCCTGACTTGCCTAGTAGCCCAACTTGGTTTGACAAAATGTACCATTCATGTCATGATGGAAGGGTCCCCTTCCATAACAAAATTGGAATCCATTGGCTACGGTCCCCGTAGCCAGCCTTTTACATCGTCTATGTACCCCGGTCAAAGATGAAGTTGAAAAAACCCAAACTTTTGCTTGAACTAGCTGCCACATGTTACTGCATCATTGGTCCACTTGACATGCTAAAATTATGCCACATATCAATTTTTAATTATTGTGCCATGTCACTTTACTTCCATGTCAGCCACGTCACTTTATTTCCACATCATTATTTTGACCAAGATTGACCACAACTTTGACTGGTCATAACTTTCGCATATGGACTCAATATTGGTCCATTCAAAATGCATCAGAAAGCTTACAACAAGCTCTAAACCATGGAATTGGATTTTAAATGTTACATTATGTTTAATTTTTGTATTTTGACTAGTTTTGACCACTTGTTGACTTACTTTGACTAAAACTTTGACTGGCTGTACAAGAAGCATACGAGCTCTATTTCTTAAGTTTTGCATACCATCAAAAAGATCTCGATGGGCTCTACACAGTGGTGTAGGTTTTAGTCTAATTTGTGACCTCAGAATTGAACTCTAGATCACACCTCCTTACTAAGAAGGCTTTTGGTCCACTAAAAGTTGGTATCCACTGAAATATTGTTTGATTTCAAAGATACTCCGATGGGTCTTAATGATTTACTCAGGTTCCCAACTGCACCTACAATGTTTGAAACAACCGACTGATCACACCTTCTGCAATTCCTCTACTACTGCATGGCCATCAATAGCCTATACATAGAATTATATGACTTCCTCTACTGCACAGCTTCATAAGAGCTTCTACACAAATAAGCCTAGTAATATTTTCAAAAATGATATATGGCTCTCTATAACACATCAAAGTACAGAACCCAGATCATAAAATATGACAAAATATGATTCATAACTCAAATTGTAAAAGCCTAATACTAAGGCATGAGTTATATTGAATCCTTTAGCTGCCAATATAGATGACAACATCTATCAACTGTATGCCCACTGTCACATCCTGTAAGCGGTGAACTGCCAAACACTACAACAATCACCAATGCAACTATAGAATAAGTTTGTTAATGTAAACAGAATGCATTAATTTTTGTGACCGTGTCGCAATACACTACCTCAACATGGGTCTTAAAATGCTAAACAACTATGAAAACAACCAATAGTGTATAATGTTTAACATTATAAACATTGCCCAATAGGGTCTTACAAATGCATCCAAACACACACATGTCACAAATAGATGCATCCCAAAACAACAATTATTCTGAAATAAGTATTGCAGGAAAATTGAAACCTACCCAACAACTTGTTTTTTGCTATTAATCCCCAAGCTGATCATTGAGTTAAATTCCTTAACAATTCAACAGGAAAATCATAATGCTAACATTGGAGATTCCAAAAATAGAGCTTTCCAAAAAAAAGTGTGAGAATTAAAAACTTCGCATGATGAACCTGTCTTGAAGTGTTCCCACTATAACAACTCCAACATGCATATATCAAAGTGTGGGTAAATGTCATTTATCAACATACAATAGGAATCCCAATAATGCTTTGAAATATTAATCCACTAATCATGAAATCATGAAATTCAGAAACTATTTACTAACCCTCTTAATCAGAATCCCCTTTTTAGGGTGTTTAATTTCTTTAGTGGATTTACTGACATCTGCATGGGTTGATGGAACAAAAACTTCATTAATTACCTTATTAATAGGTTTATAAACCATCTTCTTCTTACCATTACTAGGCTGGTGGGATGGTTGAAGTTCCCAACACTTCTCAACCCAATGTCCACTCATGTGATAATAAGTGCAAACATCCCTCTTCTTAGGTGAGGTCACATGTTTGCCATTTCTCACTTTTTCAGTATGAGAATGGTCTTTAGCACTTGTAAGCTACTTCAGTAAAGCTTGTCTTTTCCAACAATATGTGACACAATGGTTATTCAATCTGTAAAATGTACAAGGAAAAGAATGCAACATCTTCTGAATATCAAAACCAAATTTCCTAAATGGTAGAAGTGAATCAAAAGTCTTAAAATTCACATTCCTTTTGGTGCTTTTTCTAGTGTAAAAACAAGGAGGTGGAATCTCAATACCTCTTTTACTTGATTTCTTACACTGCTCATCATTCCTTCGTAGGGAGGAATTTTGCTCTGCTAGTGGCCTCGAATATTAGCTATCAGAAGCTTGTCCTCTTTCAACAATGGAGAAACTCTCTCCAGCATCCAGTTTCTCACTAGTGTAACCCAATCCTACATGGTGAGAGCTATGCTCTACCCGTATTGGGTTAGCAATATCTAGGCCATTCTTTTCAAGGCCCCTTCCATCAAATCCAATTTTCAATAAAATTTTAGATCCAATACCCTTAGTTTGTTTTTCAAAACTACCAAAAGCTACATCTAAAACTAAATGAAAGGAATTATCAGATGAACAACTTATGGTGCACTCGTCAATCATAGTGATTGAATCTGTAGTGAAAGGTAATTGGTGAAGACTGTGTCTTTTTCACTCTACATCTGCGTCAAGAGTTCATCCTTGGCTTGTATCTCTAATTTCATATAAGCAATCTCCTCTTCCAAGGAGTAAAAATGAGCCATCAAGAAAGCATTTGTTTCCTAGATCTACTGGTTAATTGCTTCAAGCTCATCAAGCTTGGCTTTGTGTGACAACTTCCCATTGTACCTATCCAATCACAAAATCAAAACAACTAATAAAAATGGAATCAAAACCCTATCAACACCAACTGTTAACCACAATAAATCAAATCTGAGCACTAACTAGGCATTAACCTTGCTCTGATACCAAAATGTGATCTATAAATTGGCACTAATTTTAGTTCACAAAAGAAGTTTACCTTGGATCCTTGTAGGCAATTAAGTAATCAAACCAAAAATTAACCCACAAATAATCAACTTAAGAAAAGCAATGCAATAAATATGCATCACACTGCACAAGAGTTGATTATAGAGTTTGGCGATGCCTATGTCTTCAAGTTCATAAATTATCTAAACCAATTTATTATAAAATGTCTGCAAGTACAAAGCTACCCTTATAGAACAATAATGAATTCATGTGTTATGAACCTTCAAAGAATATCGAAACTCTCAGACAGATTCTTCACCTTATAAGAATACCTCCAAATGTGTACTTTTGGCCCTTTGAAGAATCTCAAAACTCTCAGACAGATTCTTCACCTTCTAAGAATACCTCCAAATGTGTACTTTTGGCCCTTTAAAGAATCTCAAAACTCTTGGACAAATTCTTCACCTTCCTGAAACACACCTCTAGATGACCTCTACTCAAAATCTCACTTTGAGGCATTAAAATTGGCCTCAAATCTAGACACTTAGCATATAGATGGAATCATCTCAAAGTCTAGAATATTTCATTAGTTTACATTGAATTCCAAAAATGACTCTGGGTTCCTCAAAATGAAGGTAGAGTGAAAATGGGTCCTTATGATCAACTGAGGACTTGTCGTGAACAAAACTTATAATGTTGTGGAAAATACTCACAACTTTATCATGGGATTAATCCTATCGAAGAGATACTCTCAAACCAAAAAACTCAAAGCTTGAGGCCTTTTACAAAATCTCTTTATGACTCTATCAACCCTTTTGTGCTTCGTTTTATTAACCAAAGCATATATTGCTTAGCTTCGCTTCGAAACCTGATGTTTCACTTTGTTTTCCAACAACTGATGCTTTGAAAAAATCACCCCGAGTAGTTTATATAGTGCTCCAAGCTACGTTCTATATGGTGGGAAATCTTATCCTTTGCAAAAAATGGCCTGCTCGAAACCCACGGTCTTTATCTCAATTTCAATGGCTTAGCTTTGAGTGCTTTATCCTTATGCCACATAAATGGGATATAAATTTTTTAAGCCTTTTAAAAAGGCCTGGGCATGTAGCAGATAATGCCTATGTGTTTGGCATATGACTTGGCCCCTCCAATGGTCTTCGTGGTAAGTTTAGATTGTTGGCTTCAACATGTGGGAAACTGTGATACATGGGCTTGGTACTCATGCTCGGGTTAATTGTGGTAATATTGGTAGTTGGGTGGAACCCTGTAAACTTGGACCAAACATGGTACGTGTTGAATTTGGAGCTTGTGGTAGATATATCTTGACCACCCTAACTCGAACCTGACTCGGCTCCAACTCAGTTCTATCATCCCAACTCGGTCACCTCGACTCACCTAGTAGCCCAATGCAGTTTGAAAAAATGTATCATTAATGTCATGGTGATAGGGCCCCCTTCCATAAAAAAAGTGGACTCCACCAGCTACGGTCCTTGTAGTCAGCCTTTTATGTCATCTACATATGCTTGTCAAAGACAAAGTTGAACAAATCCAAACTTTTTGCTTGAACTGGCTACCACATGTCACTACGTCATTGGTCCATTTGGTGTGCTCAAATTAAGCCACCTATAAATTTTTAATTTTCATGCCACACCACTTTATTGCCATGTCAGCCACATCAACCACGTCACTTTATTTTCATATCATTATTTTGACCAAGTTTGACTGTAACTTTGAATGGTCATAACTTTTTCATACATACTCAAAATTGGTTCATTCAAAATGCATCAAAAATCTTGTGATGAGATCTATGCCATGGAATTGGCTTTGTAACATTTCATGATGGTTACATTGTTTAGTTTGACTAGTTTTGACCACCTATTGACTTGTTTTGACCAAAACTTTGATCGATTGTATAAGGAACATATGAGCTCCATTTCTGAAGTTCTGCATACCATCAAAAAGCTCTCAATGGGATCTATATAGTGGTGCAGGTTTTGGTCTAATTTGTGACCTTCTCTGAATTGACCTCTAGATCAATAAAAAATATGTAGACAAATGTTACTATGGTGGTATTTATGAAAAATCCATTTTTTATTTGTGGTGATGCATTAGGTAGTACTAGTATGGCGTTGTGCCAACCATTATGTCATTTAACCCTTCAACAAATTTTACAACTACTTTTTTATGCTTAATTGAAAAATATATGTGAGACCAAACAATAGGTGGTTAGACAAAATTATTTTACCTTAAGGATTTTGGTCTAGTGTTCATCATTACTTTGAGCCTTCAAATTCAATCAAATTTCTAACCCAATTTGTGTGGTATGCAAACTACACCACTTCAACAACCATTCCCAGGTTAACTTTCCTGTTCTGATGAACCAATTTTAATTGGTCCAGTTTGTGTGCCATTGCCATGTATTTCTACATGATTTACACTACTAACTATGCAACATAGTTTAATTTCCATGTATTCATGCATGCCCACCTTCAATTAACAACATTCCCTTGTCTGGGAGAGGAAATGTAAGAGGCCAGAGAATGCAAAAAAATGTAAGTGTTGGGTGAGGTCCGCAGGGTCCAAGAATAGAATTGGGGCATGAGAAACTATATGTTGGAATATTGAGAGATAGAGAAGTGTCGGGAAGACTGTGATCTCTAGGAAATGAATATAAGTCTAAGAAAAGGTGAAAGGGACTCTAGGGAAGTCATGAACGGAGCAATGGATCACTTTACTACATATACATATTTACCATCCTTAATTCTTGCGTAGCAGTCAAATGTAAATACAAGATAGATATGCATGGGTAGAGTAGGATATTGGGGGACAAAAAGGGGGGTTTAAAGCGACACTCTTTTTCTTAAAATAACAATAGTTAAACTTGGAGAGAATGTTAGAGACACTTTGAAAAAGAATTTGATAATAACATAAAAAATTGAATTGCAAAATTTTGAATGTAGTTCTAAATATATAATTTTATTCAACACTCAAAGGGTAAAAGTGTGTGAAATAGATGAATTTATGACAATAAATTTGTTACTTTTAAAAAAAGATAAGGAGATTTCATTTATACAAACACATATTTTTTGAGTAAACGAATAAATTTTTGTATGAAACTTCATATATGGATAGGTGAAATGTCAGAGATTGTTGAGAATATTTTTTTCTTAATTTTATAATGTGTGTGTGTGTGTGTTTTAAATAATTCTAAAATTCAAGACAATTTTAAATTTAAAACTACAAATGTATGAACACAACTTTTTTCTTAACTTCATGACAATCAATTTTTTTCAAGCATAGTTGACAATGTGTAGATTGTTGAGATATATGTTTTATGAACATTTGATTAATATTCAAAAAGTTATAAATTTATTTTTAATGAGTTGTATATAGTCCATAATGAGATATGCTGTGTAAAAATTAAGTAATAATTAGAAATAATTGTTTAACATTAAAAAATTATATATTAACACGACGATGATAATCTAACAGTGAGTGAGCTGAGTGTTAGAAGTGGGAGGTCTCAATTTCCATTCCCTAGGACGACCACTTTCTAACATCATTCCCACACTAAGATATGATAGGTTATTCATGAAAAGTATCCATTATGTAATGGGATATAAAATTAGTGTTCAATGCGATATGGGTTAGTATGAGGCTTGAAACATGTGTTCAATGCGATGAGGTAAGTCCACAGTCCATGATTAAGGATACTATTCACCACTGATTTAGACATTTTAGTTACAAAAATGTTAATACCCAAAATTTTAATCGATGAGATGTAGGTGGGTTGGGAAAGTGACTTAGTTGTTACAAGCACCACCCAAGTTCAAATCTCAGTATAATATTGGAGGCCGTTTGTGATCGATGGTTGGTATTCTTAGGCTAGTTGTGGCCGATTGTTGGTATTCTTCAGTTGGTTGGTACTTGTAACAACTAAGACAGAAAATACACATTATTTTTTACAAAATCAAATGGAGTAATTCATGACAGGATTTGGAGTAGGTTCCCCCCCCCCCTCTGAACCAAATTTGGAGGGAAAAAAGTTTTCTAAAACTAAAAAGGGTGTACACCCTTTGAAAACCTACCTCCTCAAAATAAATGCATTTACCTATTTGATTTTTGAACTATAAATGGTGTGCATGCTTTTCAAAAGCACACACACCCTTTGTGATTCATGAATTTGTCTCAATTCTCATGAAATTTTCTTATTCATTTTGCTTTTTACAAACTTCAAATTGATTTTTACTACTGTTATTACGTAAATTTTACATTCATTTTGTCTCAATCACTACAAATTCTTCAAATTTTATTCTATAATTGACTTATTTTAGTAAAAAATAATAATGGGGTTGGGAAGTCGTCGTAAAAGACTAATTAAAGAGCTAACAAATGAGGAAATTGAAGAGAAGAGAGAGAAAAAAGAAAAAGACAAGCATATAGGAGAGCATCTGTAAGAGCTTCTAGGCAAGGTGAAGGTACTTCATTCACACCAGTAATATTTCAAATGAAAATAACATCCCAATTCCATGGAATTTAATTTAGATATGTCTTCAAATGAGATAAGAGAACTTAATCAATCCTTTTTGAATGATGAAAGTCGAAATGTAGAGCATGTAAGTGATGAATTTGTAACAAGTGATGAAACATATTGAGAAATACAATATAATGAAACATCCATCCACAATGAAGTTTTTGAACATGATTATAATCAACATCAAGTAATGAACCCAATTCATGTCTCCCCTAATGAAGAGAAATTCACTTCACCTGTAGGGTCTAATGTACCTACCCAACCATGTAATATCTTTTGTATGGTTGAAGTGGTAAAACCACACAATATAATACAAAATATAGCTCCTGCACCCACACCTCCAAGGATAATGCGATGAATACCAAGTATTTGGTTGAAATAGATGAGAAAATAATAGAACCATTGGAAGGTAAAATGTCAAAAAGAACAGTTCAACATCATGATCAATGTATATGAGACTATGCAATTTAATAAAAAGGTCATACAAAATTATGTCAACTATTTGTTCAATTAATGAAAATGCAAAAAATGCACCTTGTGATGCATAATTTAGGCTTAAGAACAAGCAATATGGATGGAATCTATAGTGAGTAACCAAACATCTAAAGCTCAAATTTTTAGTGAAACAAGTAAACCTTTGAACTTGAATAGAAAAACTTTGATAAATATCGTAAAAAGAAGAACAGGACATGATGACCCTTTACACATGGATTGTTGGGCATTTAGTGGTAGACTTCCACAAAAATATAAAGTATTAGTTGAAGGAACAAGACATTTGATTGAATATTTTTGGCATGAGAACACAAGGATCTCATCTAATGTAAAATATGTTGTTAAAAGAAGAAAAGTTTCAACAAACTGAGAGCCACATGCAAAACATGACCCAAATAGAATTTTATAAAAAGTTTATTTAAAAATTTAATGACCAATTATCATCCAAAGGTCATTTGAAATGTGAAAACATTTCTATGTTAGAATTAACCAAGCCTGCACCACATGTTGTTGTAAGGTACATGTTGAATTTATTATGCATTTTGTTATTTTTTGTCATATACATTGTACTTCACATATTGACAATATTATGCAATAATGTATGGTGGTTTCACCACCTAAAACTTCAACAAAAATAATCCAAATTATTTTCTATCAAAGACTTGAGGGACAATTTTTTTTTGTCAAACAATGTTTAGTTGGAACATGTAACATTTGTGGTGGTTTGTCAAATTTGACTAATTATATACATGAAATTCGAAAGCAACTAGTTGATTATAAGAAGTATAAATCTATAAAATATGTGTTAAAAAATAAAAAAGAGTCATCAAGATGTGAGTTGGCTATGATCAAAGTTTATGTATCTGATTTCATGTTTGAATTCAAGAAGAATATTATCTACCAATATGAGAGACACACACACAAATCAAAATGGTTAGATAATCAATTCAAGATATGTAAAGACAAATTCCTAGTTGGCACCATTATTTTGGTTGTGGACTTTTATAAGAAATACACATTACAACCATAGAATGAGGTCCAATCACAATACTATAATTTAGTTCATGTTGGATTTTTCATGCATATTATATTTAGACATGTCTTTGATAACACAAATGATAATAAAAAGATTTTGAGGGAGTGCCACTTTTATATGAGCAATGATATATGGCATTAACTAGAGTTTGTCTAAAGTTGTTTTGAGTTATTTTATAGGAATATAAATGCAAGAGAAATCATATTTGATACACACTACATTTGGTCAGCCAATTGTGTAAAATAGTTTAAGAATTCTTGAATGTTTTACTAGTTAGGTATAATACACAAAAAAATGGGGTCAAACATTTTTGTAGCTTTTTTGAGGTTAGGCATAGCAAAGTTTAACATGATGGTGCAGGGGCATGTGTAAAAAGAGACCTTAAAAAGAGTAGAGAAAGCACAAGGATGGTGCTAATTTGATCGATGATGCAAGTATTGTGACTTGGTGTATTTTTTTTTGTCATGAATTAGATAAATATTCTCATATGTAAGGATTCTTTTGGTTAATGGATGAAAAATAAAGGCAATATATGAATATTGCAGTACAATACTTAGATCGAGTGTTTTACACTCCATTCAAAGATCACATTCTAGTTCATGGACTATTTATAGCATGGATATAACATGTTGTTGTTTAGGCTATATGAAATTTAATTGGCATGAATGTGAGTCAAAAGAATATAATGATGAATGGTATTGTAGACCCATAATAACTGCATAGAGTATCCATTCACTCCAACAATTAGCAGATCATGAAATGGCATCATTAGTTGACTTTGACCATATCTCAAATCTTGTGCAACTAAGTACAATTTATTTCTAATTTAAATGTAACCTTGATTCTTTTCGGTAATCTATTTATTTTTTCCTATATGCACTTACAAATTGATTATACTTTAAATGCAGGGCATGTTTTTGCAGTCATTGAACTTGAGGACAATGATGAGAGAACAAACTACTACTTGTGTTGTGTAGAGGTAAAAAAATTAACCACAAATGTCATGGATGGAGAACACCTAGTTTATCCCACTAGATTCATAGTGGTTACAAGAACTTGGCTTCATAGGTACTATAATAAAAAAATAAAACAACTTTTATTTAAGAGCTTTGAAACATGCAAGGTGGTACTTCATTATTCAAATATAGTTATCGCTACAAAATATCATAGAAATCATAAGAACAAAAGTTTATGTAAAGTTCATGTATCTAAGCATTAAGTGATTCTTTAAACACTTAAAAATAGATCTGATCTCGAAGGTATGTTTTATTAACTTGGTAAGGTTAGTATGAACAATTCATCTTGATTTTAAATTAATGTAGTTAACATATTTGATTTACTATATTTTAATTTTGAATTATTTTATTATTAAGTATATATTTATGTTTAAATTTTTTACTAATAATTTTAATGTAGGTTAGTGGTACTAGATGAGCTTCCACCTTCATGTGGTTAGTTCCACTAATAGAGAAGATTTGAAGCAAAGAGAAGCAAAAAAATAATGCATTCCTCTTTGTGATCTAGTCATTAGTCATCTAATTCAAAAAAGATACTAGACATACTTCTTGTATTCCTTTTGAGGTTATCTAATGCAAGTAGTAGATTTCACACTCTTCTCCGAGTCTATTTATTTAAAAAAGAGACACACATTGATTTTAGCCTAAAAATGTCCATCTGGATGTGTTCACGAATATGGTTCATCGATTGGGGTAATGAGCCAGAAGATATGCTCCCCACTAATAAGCTTTTGACCCTTTAAGATAAATTTAACTATGAGAGAAAAATCATTTTTGTGTCTCGCTTGTGTTGAGTGAGAGAGAATCCTCTTGGGGTTGCTTGGAGGACTTATCTATGCAAGTGTGTGAGTTTATAGTTCTTCTCTAGACCTCACAATTATCTTGTAATGCATGATCAAAGTTTGTTTAATTTTCACACTCAGGGATGAGAAGATTCTCTTAAAGGATGCATTCGATCAACTACAACTTTAGCTCCCAAGGCTTGATTAAAAATAGAAAAGGGCCATTATAGATTTAAAATATCTATCCATACATGTTTTCTAAGATGGTTCGTCAATTAGGCTAACAAGCTAGAAGATATGCCCCCCATTGATAAGCTTTTAGCCCTTTACAAGAGATTTGGCTACTAGAGAAAAATCATTATCATGTCTTTTCAGTGTCGAGTTAGAAAAAATCCTCATGAGGTTTCTTATAGGACTTATTCATGTAAGTTTGAGAGATGACAATTCATCTCTAACCCTCACGATTCTCCTACAATTTGCTACAAAAGTTTGCTCAGTTTGTACACTCATAAATGAGAAGATTCTCTTAAGGGATGTGTTTGGGAAGCTACAAATTTCACTCTCAATGATTGACCGAGATCAGAGAAGGGTCATTCTAGCCTTAAAATACAAATTCATATGTGTCCACGAATATGGTTCATCGATTGGGATAATGAGCTACAAGATATGTCCCCACTGACAAGTTTTTGGCCCTTTAGAAGAGATTTGGTTGTCAGAAAAAACTTGTTGTTGTGTCTTACCCATGTAAAGTTAGATATAATAGTCATATGGTTTCTTATAAGACTCATCCATATAATTTTGGGAGTGAAAGTTTCATCTTTAGCCCTCACGATTATCCTCTAATTCACGATGGAAGTTTGCTCAATTTACACACTCAAGGATGAGGAGATTCTCTTAAGGGATGCATTTGGTCAATTGTAAATTTCACTTCTAGGGCTTGATTGAGATTGGACATGGATCTTTCTAGTCTTAAAACACCCATTTTATGTGTCTGCAAAGATGGTTTGTTGATTGGGCTAACGAGCTAGAAGATATACAGCACAATGATAAGCTTTTGGCCCCTACAAGAGAAAACTCATTATTGTGCCTTATTCATGTCAATTTAGAGAGAATCCTCTTAATATTTCTTATATAACTCATCTATGTAAGTGTGGGATTTGATGGTTCATCTCTATCTCTCACGGTTCTCCTGCAACACATGATAGAAGTTCATTCAGTTTGCACACTCAAGGATGAGGAGATTCTCTTAAGGGATGCGTTCGATAAAACTATAAATTTCAATCCTAGGGCTTGACCAAGATTGGATAAGGGTCATTTTGGTCTTAAAATTCCCTTCTGGATGTTTTTATGAACACAGTTCATTGATTGGGTTAATGATCTAGAATATATGCCTCTACTAATAAGCTTTTGGCCTTTTTAGAGAGATTTGGCTATGAGAGAAAACTCATTGCCATATCTCACCCATATCGATTGAGAGAGAATCCTCTTAGGGTTGCTTATAATAATCATCCATGTAAATTTAGGATTTGATGGTTCATATCTATGCCTCGCAGTTATTCTATAAAACACAATGAAAGTTCACTCGATTTGTACACTCAAGGACAAGGATGTTCTCTTAAGGGATGCATCCAATCAACTACAAATTTTACTCCTGCAGCTTGACCTATACTAGACAAGGGTTGTTATAGTATTGAAACATATATCTAAATGTGTTTGTGAAGATGGTTCATCAATTAGGGTAACGAGCTAGAATATATGCCCTCCACTGACAAGCTTTTAGCCCTTTTAGAGAGACTTGGTTGCAAGAGAAAACTCTTTATCGTGTCTTGCCTATGTCGAGTAAGAGAGAATATTAATGGGGTTGCTTAGAAGACTCATCTTTGTAAGTTTAAGAACTGATTATTCATCTCTATCCCTTATAGTTCTCCTTCAATGAGCAACATAAGTTTTCTTAGTTTGCACACTCAGGGATGAGAAAATTCTCTTAAAGGATACATATAGTCAACTACAAATTTCACTCTTGGGGCCCAACCAAGACTGGAAAAGGATTTTTCTAGCCTTAAAATTCCCATCTAGATGTGTTAGTGGAAAGGGTTTATCGATTGGGATAATAATTCATAAGATATAACCCACTGGCTAACTTTTGACCCTTTAAGAGAGATTTAGCTACAAGAGAAAACTCATTATTGTGTCTTATTCATGTCAAATTATAGAGCATACTCTTATGGTTGCTTATAGTACTCATCCATGAAATTATGGGAACTAATGGATCATCTCCATCCCTTATGGATCTCCTCCACCACACGATCGAAGTTAGCTCAATTTGAAAACTCAAGGACGAGAAGAATCTCTTAAGAGATGCATCCGATTAAGTTTGAATTTCACTCATAGGTCTTGATCGAGATTGGACAAGGGTTTTTCTAGACTTAAAAATCCCATCTAGATGTGTCTACAAAGATAGTTCATCGATTGGGCTAACGAGCCAAAAGGTATGCCCTCATTAACAAGCTTCTGACACTTTAAGAGAGATTTGGATACAAGAGAAAATTCATTATCGTGTCTCACCCATGTCAAGTGAGAGAGAATCCTCTTATGAATTATTAGAGAACTCATTTGTACAAGTGTGGGATCTGATGGTTTATCTCTATCCCTCACAGTTCTCCTACAATGCATAATAGAATTTCACTCAGTTTGCACACTCAAGGATGATGAGATTATCTTAAGGGATGCATCCGATCAATTTAAAATTTATCTATCGTGGCTCGACCAAGAACAAATAATGGTTTTTATATCTTTAAATTGATCATATAGACATGCTTACATAGATGGTTCATCTATTAGACTAACGATTCAAAATATATGCCTCCCATTTGCCAACTTTTGGCCCTTTAAGAGAGATTTAACTATGATAGAAAATTCATTACCATGTCTCATTCATGTAAAATTTATAGATAATCCTCTTTTGGTTGCTTATAGGACTCATCTGTGAAATTATAGGAGATGAATACTCATCTCTATCCCTCATGGTTCTCCTGCAACACATGATTGAAGTTGGCTCAGTTTGCACACTCAAGGACAATAAGAATCGCTTAAGTGATCAACTGTACTTTCACTCCTAGTTAATAGAGACTATACAATGGGTGTTCAAACCCTAAAACACTCATACACACTTGTTCACACAAATTATTCATTAATTGGGCTAATGAGCAATAAGATATGCACCCCATTAACTAACTTTTGGTTCATTCTAAGAGATTTGGCTGCAATAGAAAACTCATTGTCATGTCTCAGTTGTGTAAATTTATATAGAATCCTCTTGGGTTTCTTAGAGGACTCTTCCATGCAATTGTGAGAGTTGATGACTTGTCTATATCCCTCACAGTTCTCTTACACCATGCAATCAAAATTGGCTCAGTTTGCACACTCAGAGACAAGGAGATTCTCTTAAGGGATGCATCTGGTCAACTACAAATTTCACTCCCAGGGCCTAAATGAGACCTAACAAGGGTTTTTATAGTCTTAAAATTCCCATCTAGACATTTTGTCATAGATGGTTCATTTATTGGACTAATGATTCAAAATATATTCCCCCACTGGCCAACTTTTGGCCCTTTGAGAGATATTTAGTTGCTAGAGAAAACTCACTGCCATGTCTTGTTCATGTCAAGTTAGAGAGAATAATCTTGGGGTTGTTTAGAGGACTTATCCCTATATTTTTATAAGCTAATGTCCCATCTCTAACCCTCATGGTTCTCTTGCAATGCATGATCGAAATTGGCTTAGTTTGCACACTCAGGGATTAGGAGAATCTCTTAAGGGATGCATCTGATCAACTGCAACTTTTACTCTTGTGGCTTAACCAAAAATGAAAAATAGTCATTATATCCTTAAAATATACATTTAGATGTGTCCATATAGGTGATTCATGATTGGAATAATGAGCCATAAGATATGCCCCCCACTGACCAATTTTTGGTTTGTTCTAAGAGATTTAACTGTAAGAAAAAACTCATTACCATGTCTCCCCTGTGTTGAGTTATAGAGAATCCTCTTAGGTTTATTTAGAGGACTCATCCATGCAAGTGTGGGAGATGACATCTTATTTTTATCTCTCATTATTCTCCTACAATGTGTGACTGAAGTTGGCTTAGTTTTCACAGTCAAGGATGAGGAGAATCTCTCAAGGGATGCATCCAATCAACTAAAATTTTTGATCCTAGGGTTCGATAGAGACTATAAAAGGGACATTATAAACTAAAAATTCCCATCTAGATGTGATGGTTCACACGAGTTGTCAATTGTTCTAATGACTCAAAAGATATGGCCCCATTGGCCAACTTTTGGCCCTTTTAAAGAGATTTATGTACGAGAGAAAACTCGTTATCATCTCTCATTTATGTCAAATTATAGAGAATCCTCATGGGGTTTCTTAGAGGAGTCATATATGTAATTTTGGGAGCTAACATCTCATCTCTACCCCTCACAATTCTTTTGCACCACATGACCAAAGTTGGCTCAATTTGCACACTTAGGGATGACGAAAATCTCTTAAGGGATGTTTCTGATCAACTATAATTTTCACTCCTGGGACTTGATCAAGACTAGATAATGAACATTCTTACCTTAAAATTCCAATCTGGACGTATCTATCCAAATGATTCATCGATTGGGATAACGAGCTAGAAGATATGTCCCCACTGGCCAATTTTTTATCCATTTTGAGAGATTTGGGTATGAGAAAAAACTTGTCATGTCTCACCCATGTTGAATTATAGAGAATACTCTTCAATTTTCTTAGACAACTCATCTATGAAAGTTTTGGAGCTAATGGATTGTCTCTATCCCTCACCCTTATCTTACATCATGCGACTAAAGTTGGCTCAATTTGCACACTCAGAGATGAGTAAAATCTCTTAAGGGATGTGCCCGATCAACTAAAACTTTCACTCCTAGGGCTTGATTGAGATCAGACAATGGTTATTATATCCTTAAAATTCTAATATAGATGTGTTCATACAAATTATTCATCGATTGGGTTAATGAGACACATAATACACCCCCCACTGACCAATGCTTGGTCTAATCTAAAAGACTTGGCTATGAGAGAAAAATCATTGTCGTGTCTCGCCCATGTTGAGTTATAGATAATCCTCTTGGAGTTTTCTAGAGAAATCATCTCTTCGAGTGTGGGATTTTATGGATCATCTATATCCCTCAGGTTCTACTAAAATTTGCAACTGAATTTGGCACAGTTTGCTTGTCTCTAGTCCAAAACAAAGGTATGTATACTGTTAAAATACAATCTTCTTGTAATTAAAGATCTATTATCTAAATCATGTGTGTCAATATTTTTATTGTATACATGAAATATGCTCAATTCAAAATTTAGTGATTTTTTCCTTAATTCAAAGCCCTTGTTCTTGAAACGACTCTATACCCTATTTTTATATGTGTCAATAGTCTTTGCAGTCAATTGTAGTACATGTGAAACTTTGAATGAACTAGGTTTAAGGTTTGGATAAGTTGATGAATATCCTTAATATCATGGGATAAGTTTTAGAAGGATCAAATATATTTAGGTTTTATGAACAATCCTTAATTATCTCTCGAGTCTCTATAAGCCTGTGAAACCCTAGAATGGGGTTTTCTTCACAAAAAGGTCCATAACTTTAGATTCAACTAGTGAAAAGTTCCAAAACTTTGCATGAGGTCGATAGAGGATTTTTGATAACTAATACACATGTTTCCAATCTAAAAGAAGTGGTGCAAATAGAGAAATCAATGATTGTGTTTTGTGTTCCTATAAATGCTCACTAAGAAAGATTAGAAAAGAAAAGATTTGATTATTTACCCTATTGTTTGGTTTCAAAACTTCTAGAGAAGATTTATCATTGTTTTGAGGTCATTATAAATTCATTTAGAATTTGATCCAACCAATTTGGTAATTAGATTGAGATAAGTCCCTTTTATGAAGGCAAATTAGGCATAGAAGAGGCTTAAGACCAAAAATGAGAAATTTGGATTGTTTTTGTATTATATGAAGGTTTGTCAATGTTGTATGATTTTTTTACACATTTGTATAAGATGTATTAAAACATTTAATGACTGTATTGATCCAAATCCAGTCAAGAGACTGAATTAGGCATACATAGGCCTAGAAGAACAAAATTATCTTGAAATTATCTCTTTTAAGAAACCAATAGACTAAAGATTGATTTTTTACTAATATGAGTAACCTATAACTATTGAAAGATCATTCAAAGGGATATTAAGAATATATAAGAGCTAAAACATTTATTCATGTTTAAGGTCTGCTTTAAGAAACACCAATGGGTAGAGCAAAAACATGAATAAATGTTTAAGATCTAACCATTGGCATTTCTAATTGGTTTTTTGGACTGGAGTAAAGATCTTTATGATTATATCCTTGATTTTAAGTCTTTCATAGGACTTGGGAGTTGTTTAAGGCAAGAGAGAGTGGCGTTTTTTCAAAAATGTCTAAGTCAATATAAAAGTAACAATTATGTTAGAAGTTGTAGACTTCTTAGAGAAGATTGGAGTGAATTTGATCCTTTTGGCATCACTACAAGAGTGAGGTGACTCTCTTGGACTCTGCTCTTTCTCTCTAAACCTGTACATGACTTATACTCTTTAGATGGTTTCACCAACTCCAATAAACTTATTCTCACTTTTCTTTAATGTTCCCCAACTCATATCTCATCATGTAGAACTTTTATTATTAGTCTCATATCCTTTTAGCAAATTTTGCTTCATAAGCTTTATATTTAGGCCTATACTCAAGTAACGCATAGAATGGGTTTACAACATTTGGGCTTCTCACACAACCTATTATACTTCATTTTGAAGCTCAGGCTCTTGAAACATGGATGTCGGGTTCCATTCACTCCTTATGGACTCATAAACTCTCATTTTCTACAATCAGATAATTCTATCATAATACAAACTCCTTAATATTTGATATTTTGGAAACCACTAGTACTTGAAATAATTATTCACACACTTGAAACATTCTATTATATCTTCATAAAATTTTCTAGGTAATGAAATGTTATTGCACATAATAATACCTATTATACCTTCATACCCTAATATAATATGTTATTGCACATAAAAATATCCCTCCCTTATAGAAAAAAAGTTACTCATACTACCCATGCATATTTTGGAGAAACTAATGAATTTGATATGCAAAGCCAAATTGATATGTAATGAAATGTAAATGAAACAAGTAAATAGTAAATATCACATGTAAATGTAAATTATACATAATGATGAAGCACCTAACTTAGAGCAAAATGTGAATTTTTTTAGCCCTATATGAAGTAATAATAACCACTAACCAATAACATGTGTAAATATTAAATGATCAAAATAGAAAATACGCATAAGTAAAGGAAGCTTATTTATCAAATACTATATATGTGTATATGTAAATATCAATGTCATAATGACATGAAAAATAGGACATATTTCAAGAAAAAATATAGACCATAACATGTACATATATAAAATGCACCATATAGGCATACAATGTGTGCCATATCGACATACAACATCAATTATTTATAAAACTAGACCCCTAGCACAACAACTAATTCTCCTGCTACTCATTGTCTCCAAATAAATTGCACTTTGTTACCATAGATGTAGAGCTAGGGGTGTTAGATGCCTCAATATGAGGAGAGACTCCCCTCTCAGCATGTGAGTTATCAAATATTTGGTCCATAACTTCTAAAAATTTCCTTGTCTACACAAAATATGAAATATAAAAGTTAATGTATTAAAATTATATATTGAAAATAATAAATTTTTCATGAATAAAATTTTGAAAAATGATTCTCGACTCATCGTATTCCACCTAAATGGTTGTCTAAGACTAAGATATTGTGTATACACATGTGATGGAGAATCCTATGGAGCATAAATATATCATTAGATCTAGATGTGCATACATTTATGTAAATATGACATTTAAATATCATTATTTGAAGCTAAAAAACAAATTTACTATGTATTATCACCAGACTTCATCTCTGAATCATGACCTATTGTGGAGATAGTGGATCCTTAGATGTAACCACAACATCAGACAAACCTTATTGTTTTCCATGAGGGGTACCCATAACATTCCTCATCATATATAAAACTAATAAATGAATAATGTGCGAATCCAATGAGCATGATAAAAAATATATGACTATAATATATATCTTAAAACATAGTTTTTTGTTCAAGGGACAATAAATATACATGAATAAATATGTAATTTGAAAGTTTCCAAACCTGAGTATATGGTACATCAGGGTCAATTACAACATCTACAATAGAATCAAAACCTGTTGAGCTACCCAAAATATTATCAATCATCTATACAAGTGACAAATAAAAATTTCAATCAAATAAATTAGTCAATTAAGTAAACACATGGAATAGCTGGTGAAGCTACCACAAATGGAATAGTCTCTGGCATGCTATTGTCATGAGCTTCTAAATCATCTACAGGTGATGTATGCTCTAGCATGCTAGTCTCTAGAGGTCCTAAAGCAATTACATAAGGAATACACTCAGGCATCCTAGTGTTTTGAGGTACTAAAAGAGTTGTAGATGGAATATACTGAGTACTAGTACATTGCAAAATGTAGGCCTAATATCCACAGATGTAGTTCATGTATGTCGTATTTTAACAAGAGGTCTTGTATACTTCCTCCCACATGATATGCAATGATGTACATGAATTGTAACATGAGTAAGAGGAGGGACATTAGCACTAATACCACTACCATCAAAACCACCATCACCACTACCACTAACACTAATACCATTACCACTAACACCATTAGCGCCTTGACCACTAGCACTAATACCACTACTAGATGTTTGTCCACCCATAGGCTAAGCATAAGTCCTTAATGTATGCATACCATGGTCAATCATAACTTGTGTCAAACTCGTAATTTCCTTAAGAGTGTCCATCTATATAACACAATTTAAAATTTTAGGGATAGAAGGATGTGTTATTGTCCTTCTATTTCTCTAGATTTGGTTAGAATGGTTTTGGTCTTGCCTGGTACAAGGTCTATTAAATGAAGGCCCACCTCCCTTACATTAAAATGCCTTCATGTCAAAATAATTTGGAATTTATTGTAGCATAAACTCACAATAAAATTTTCTCAAAAATTATAATGGAACCTCATTATTTTTGTATGGATGCTCATCAAACACCATCCACCACCTATCCCAAAAGTTATTTTTTATCCCCTTATGAACACACCCATCAATACTAATATGTCTGCAATTTTGCGGTGGTGGTCAGTTGGTTCCAGGATTAACAAACAAAACACGCACACACATCTTTTGTTATTTATTTTTCTTAACATCCTCATATGAAAATTTATCAAAATAAAATTGTTTTAGGACCTCTCTTCGATGCAACATCGCATCAAATTACGAAGTTACATTTTCCACTTCATTAAAAACACTCTCTAGTGTATTGACAAGTGAATTGTGTGCACAATTAGTTGAGGAGTGATGAAAATGATTGAAGATTATTTGTAATTGTTGATTTTTTGCAATATATTATTCATACAATTCAACTTATTCTTATGCAAAATAAAAATTTTGAGGGTCTTGTTCTACATTTTTCACTCAATGGGTCCATCATTCAATTGTGTATCTAGATTTATAGAAATACAATTGTTTTTAGGTTATGCAAGAGAATCTAATGCAAATATAATTTCAAACCCCTATGTACATAAATAAATATAAATTCAAATAGAAAAATTTAAATTTAAAAATCAGCATATTTAAGATAGCAACCAAAATGTCGAATCCCATTGGTCGGATGCAAATCTTATAACACACTTGTGGAATATCAAACCCTTTAGCAAAATCCAAACCGATAGAAAAGAACCACAGAATTAAGCTTCAAATGGGGGATAAATGGAAATAAAACAAAGGGTGTATACCCTTTAGGCTCGAGTGTCAAGCATGATCCTAGGAAATTTAAAAAAAAGGGTGTACTCCCTTCTTCAAATGGCATACACCCTTTGCAAAAAAGCTTCACAAAGTTGGGAGATGTCACTTTTTTTGTCTCCCAACTTTTTGCATTGACCCACATGTCATACATTGAATGTAATATTGATACAACAATAAAGGTCCACCAAGTATTATTTTTTGAATGCAACAATGACATACATGAGTAAGGAAGCTGGTTTTGAATACAGATCAAAAGTTTTTATTTTTATATTTTTTCTAAATAATTAACCAATACAAAATCAAAAAGAAATTTCCTCCATCATTATTCTTAAATCAAATATCAAATTTAGACATAAACCTTTCAATGAGAACTCACCGTCCACTTCATTGTCATCATTCTCATATTCATCATCTTCTTCCTCATCCTCATCATCCTTGTCCTCCTCTTCATCATCATCATTTGTCTCTCCTCCATTAACATTATCAAATTCATCCAATTGGCTAAGCTTTCCAATAAAACATGAAATTGCATGGTTAATTATTATGTTCCTAATAATTGAGCTACAAACATGAACATTACAAAGATAAGTGAGTCTAAAATGCTGTCAAGATAAATGACCCCTGTAGCAAAGTGACTGAGTGTTATTTAAATGTAAGTTTAAAGTTACACCCAATGTCATACTTGTACTCCATCAAATCCAAAATTTGCTCAGCCTAACACAATACAAATTAAAAACTATTTTTGAATGAACATTGTGTTTAATTTAGATGGAAAGCCTACCCCAAGCCTAAATGTAACTACACCCATAAATTTGAAAGTATTTATATTAAAATTATTTTTGAGAAAAAATATAAAATTAAGATAATATAAAAGAGGTGTCAGTGATGTGTCATTTGAGGCATAATTGTAGTAGAGCCCACATACATACAAATGTGCCCTCTCCCTGAACTTAACACACATAAAGTATAAATTATATAATATAAATGTTCAACATTTCATATTACATGGATATAAGATTATAAATGATGTTTTAGGTGGATATACTCTTCAATATTATTTAGAGAGGTTTTTTTGTTAGGCGATTCAATATTATTATTATTTTGTTAGATGTGTTATTATTAATAATTCAAAATTAAATGTAGTTTTGAAATTAAGAAATATAAGATAAATATTAAAAATTAAGTTATCCATAAAATAATATTTATTTATAAAATTAAGAGACTAGTGTAATAATATTGTACCACATTTCATATGCATTCAGATGATAGGGTTGATGGATGAATTGGTGACATCAATAAAGAGGGCAATTGGGATTCAATTATTATACGTCCATGGTGAATCCACTCAAAATGCATTATTTGTGTTCCCTCAAGATGTCTTATTATTTATATTTTGTTGTAAGTTGTAACGACCAACAAAAGCCATATGTGGCACATGCACAATGGATTTCGACATTACTATCAAAATGAAACTTTGATATGCACTTAGAACGATGAATGGATTGTGACCAAGTTTTTCGTCTTTCTCATTTTATAGCCTAACTCCACTTTCAACAATTTTTATTCAGACGACAATAAAGAAAATATTAAAGACAATACTTGTCCTACACAGCTTACAAGTGTTCAACTATGCAGTGGGTTGTTTGGAGGATAATGAATAAATTTGTAAATAAAAAGTTAATATAACCAAAACAAAAACAAATCACCCATTATCTTTTTTCCCTGATTTTCCAGTGCATGGAGTTGATGAAATATCAATTTTAATTCAAAAAAAAAGTGAATATATATATATATATATATGAGCAAGTAGACAGTGCTAATATTAAAAAATTGTAATGGATAGGTAGCCATTTAAGTGGAAATTCTAGGACTAAACTATCTTACTTATAATCAAAATATGGAATAATAGCCAAATGAAATTCCAAGAGACATATTTTGAAAAAGGTTAATCCCCAGACGCAAGGTATAATAGCCAATCTCTAGTGAGCAAGAAAGACATTTCCACTCGAGTACATTTTACTCCAATCAAACCCTCTATGCTTTACCCTGCACAAAATCCAACAATATTGTGTGTGTGTGTGTGTGTGTGTGTGTGTGTGTGTGTGTGTGTGTCTTGCTTTCATGAGATTCCCAATACCCAAACATAATATGAATGCACGTGGCAATTTGTTGTGCTGATTTAATTCCATAAAGCCAACATTTTTTAATATTTGAGTACAGACGATAGTCATTATCAGAAATAAATCTGTCACTTTTTAAATGTCTATATATTTTTCTTCACATCGTAAAAAATATCTATTTTTAGGTCTATTAAATTATTTTAAATATTTAGTCACATTGTTTAAGTTTAATCAATAAATATAAAATAAATAAATAAATTTCTTATTATTTATAAAATATATATTGGAAAAGTAATATTGAAATTTAAGAATATGACAAAATACCTTATTTCTTTTGGTTTCACAATTTTAAATATAAAATAATAAATCTAAGTGATTACAATAGATACTTATGTAATAGGAACTAAAAATCATACAACAATTATTTGTTAAATTTTTTTAATATCAAAATTTTAAAAAATAGTAATTCATGAAAGAATAAAATGGAAGAAGAGGAAGTAGTCCTCAATGTACTCTCTTTTAATTGAAACTTTAGGATTAAAGTTTATGTCAGAAGTGCATGGCTCCAAGGTGTTGATAGTTATGGAAGAAGAGATGGACTTCTACAACTCCTCTTAATTATCTACTAAAAAAATAAGGGTTTGTTTTCTAATAAATTCAAGAGAGAAATTAAGAATAAAAATTATTATATATTTTAAATAAATTAGACTAAGCATATTGACTCTATATTAATTTCAAATTCAATAATAATAATTATTAAAATAATCTTTATCCGAAAATAATTGTTATGTAAAACTAATTAATTAATCATTTAATTATTTTAGTTATACACCATTCGTCAAGAGTGATACAATCATAATTATCCCACATTGTTCGTGTATCATATGGCATGTCACCCTCTTGATGATGGTCGGGCATAATTTAGGGAGAGGTGAGACACCAACCCCAATGTTAGCATAAAAATACCTTTTTTTACTACTCCAAATATATATTATTTTTTTTGGCTTCTATAATTCTTCCATTCTTCTTTGCACCACAATCATGGCGGATAATATTTTTACTATCCTTTCTCTAATTCTTCATCTCTTTTATTATTTATTAGCTCATTTACCCTTTCCTATTAAAGTCATATGGCAGTATGTTTTGAGCGAAGATGCTAACTAACATTAAAAAATGTTTTTTTTGTTCTATTTAAATTTCTTCATTTTATGATAGGCATAATATTATTTTGATTTCATGAGAAAATGTATATGAAATTATTTTAAAATATGTCTCTTAGAATTTCATTTGGATTCTTATGATGTTTATACAAACTTTTGAACTATTTATTATAGATATATTATTTTGTTGAATAGATATTTTGAGGTATGAAACCTTTCAATGAAGATGTAGAATATGATTAACATTAGTATGCTTAGGATTTATTATATGTGTAATCTTACCTTCAATAATGTAACTTTTAGACTTAGATATTCATTATGTTTTTATAATGTTTCTATGGACTTTTTCATGGTGACCTTCTGATCTAAAAAGAAGTCACAATCACAAACCCTAGGCACTTTTCATTAAATATACATATAAAAACTCTCAAAAAGATGTGTGGGAAGTGGATGGGGTTGATGGAGAATGTGTTGAATATCTTTATTATGTGGCACCTTACATCACCTAGTATTGTTAAAAGGGACCGTAGATCCAAATATAAGCTATAGGCGAATAATGGGAACACGATGGTAGTTGTTACAACCTTGAGGTTCTAGGGGGAGGAAAAACAAAATGAGTCATGCATGCCCTTTGGTTTTTATTGGTAACAAAAGGAAAATTGAATTGGATGTTATAAGAATATGATTTGGGGAGGGCTTAGGATATTTATTGTTAATTTTAGCCTTATCGATCTTCTTAGATTTGATCCATTTTGAAACACTATCCATGCTTGTGAGGGATAGAAGCCTACACAAATTAGGAAAGTGTATCAAGCTGAGATAAGCCCAATCACCCCCATTGATGTTGATGATTGCCTACATATTTGGTACTCTAAAGAGGGAATTCAAACCAGGCATAGTTATCCCACCTAATGTGATCATGCAATCATGATCCTTTTTTATATGAATGCAACTAATGATTTGGATTTGATACTTGACAATGCTTACTTTGACTTATATTTGGTATGATTTAGACTCGAGTATGGGATGCTCCTAGTAATTGATTTACAAATTTGGAGGAATAGGGTAGTTTTTTTCAATGTACAATAGTGTATTAATGTGTATCAAATAAGTGGGAAGTCCCCTATCAAGTGAGGCTTTGATTTGTATATATATTATCCAATTGGGCTATTTATCATGTCATGAGAATGCCATCTAGATGGTTTGACCATAAAGAAATATTTGATCTTAAAAAGTATTCATCCCTTGGAGAGGGTCATTATCCTCAAGTGCAAGTCAATATCGACTAGAGATATTGAACCAATATGATGTTGGTGCCCTGTGTATAAAAATACTAAATTGAAGGTTAATGGATGTGTTAGACCCCAATTTTTTTAATAAAATAATCAAAGTATTTTAGTACCATAGTGCAGGAGAGGACAACAAAAAATAATGACACGAGAGAGAGAGAGAGAGAGAGAGAGAGAGAGAGAGAGAGAGAGAGAGAGAGAGAGAGAGAGAGAGAGAGATTGAAGAACAACATGAAATACTTTGGTGTGGAAGGGTGAGTCATGAGAGACAAAGAAGTGGAGAATGAACAAAAGACAATATTAAGAGAAGTGAAAGACTAGGATAAAAGTGCAGGGACCGGAGGTAGTTACAAAACAATTTGCAAAAGCAACAAAGATTAATGAGAGTACAAATATAGCACTAGTATGTGAAAAAAGAGGAACATGAACACAAAGTTATAGCATAGAGAGGGTATATAGGGGTGGTTAGGCTTGGGTCAATAGGAATTAATAGCAACATGTCTCTATGACTCGTTGTTGTTAATTGTTGTTGGTTAGTCATCACTTTGGTATGAATAAATGAAGGTGAGGGGTTTACTTGTGTATAGATACCCATTAGCTTGATTTAGAAAGTGTTGTTTTCATGGTTGAAGTTGATAGATTCGTTGTTGGATTTTTGTTAATAGTGTTAGATGTAATTGTGAAGTGGTTATCAATATAAAACTGAAGACAAAGTGTAATGAAGGAAACACCTTGTAATCTTATTTAATGAAAGCAATAGAATCCTTTGACTTAAAATTATGATGTGTTGAACTCTATAGTGTTAACTTTGATTTTATGATAATAGTTATATGCACTATATGAATTTTACAAATGATTGACTCTAGACTAATGTTGGTAGTAACAATGACTAAATGGAATAACTCAAGTGCCTAAGTAAGTTAGAGTTTTTTAACCACCATCACATAGTAGAATTGACAAGGACCAGTCCAAGCCACATACCTCAGGTGAGTGTGCAAGGTTACCCCTCACAGGATATGCTATCACGTAAGCTCATTAGCAACTTCTTTCCATTGGATGTGTAACTAATACTTAGTTATGTGAAGTTAGAGGGAAAAGACCCAACATTTTGAGTTCTATTACTAGGACCCATTGCATTTGTTAGCATGATGGTAGAAAGATGCTCGAGTGACTATATTTGGAAAATGTCAAGCATTATATTGGTACCATAGAGGAAAAATTTACACTTCAGTATATTGAACCAGGAGTTTTTTGCATGCACACGGGTAGTGAAACACCTATATGATTCTCTATATGAAAAATTCTTTGTAGAATTACCCATCACTTACATGCTTGGCTTTCAGCATATGTGCAAGATTACTCAAGGAATTATAGATAGAAGGCTTCCTGGCTAATAGAACATCAAATGGCATTAGTTAAATTATAAACTATGTAGACATGAGCAGTAGGCATCGAGTGAAAGGGAACGCTTAATATATATATCTGTGTGTGTGTGTGTGGTCTCTATTTACTCTTGTCTAGAGGAAACACAATTCCACTTAATGAGGGAATCATGTGGGAGGTATCTCAAGCAATTTTATTTAGAGATTAAGAAGCTTATGGTTGATTATGGGCTTGAGAACTTCCCCATGGATGACTAAACTCTCTCACACATGAGCAATATGATTGGTAGGGAAAGGGGAGGGTATGCATCGATATGGGATTGATAGTTTAGCATGGAATTCAAACAATGAGAACTGTAGAAGCGTAAATATGATGAAGCCAGGCATAAGGATATGAGAGGAAACGATCCCACAAGTAGATGGGAGGATACAAGAAGTGCCATGATAATTTATAAGAGGGAGAAAAGGCATGGTGAGTTATCCCTAACCATGGATTTATGCCCTTCACTGGGATAGGTCATGCTGAAGAAAGAGGACAAACATTGATGTAGGAACCTAATCCAAATAAACACAATTCCCCTACCACAATGCATGTTCATGAATTTGATTTGGAAATAATTCTTGTTATAAATTTGGATATTGAGAGTGCAAAATCTGAATTTGATTTAGAAACCAAAACTGTAGAGGAGTCTCTAGAAGTACATGATCAAGCTAATAATTTACCATTGATTTATACATTTTTATTGCAATAACAATTTATGGCTCACCTTGGAATACCTAGTGGACCAAACCTAACTAGGGGGTAGACTACAAGACCAACAATAACTAATCAACCTCCCACAATACCTATTATCTCTGGTGCACCTATTATTTTAGGAGGTGCAGGAGGTAGTATTGGTAGTGGTTTTACTAGAGTTAGAGGATCAGGTGGTAGTATGGGAGGCATTGGCAAAGCGTTATCTCAAGGTTCATGAGGAAGTGGAGGATCACCATAGCAAGGTCCATTGCAACCACTCAGTGCACCTACAATCTTCTATGAGATGACACTTCACTTACTTGAATATCAAGATGTAAAAAATACAATGGAACATGTTCACAAGTGTTAACACATTTGGCGAGCGTGGGGTATCACTTATTATGATTGAAAGGCAACTTAGTTTTCCAGTACTTTATTGGATTACACACATAAATGGTAACATAAATTTGACCCCGAACAAGCGGTTGTGAATTTATGAATTATTAAAGGTCATTTTTCTCCAAGAATTTGATATCCATGAATTTGATCAACAAAGTATTATTGTCTTAAAATATATCAAGCAAGAGATCACTGAGTGTGTGCACACATATGATGTGCATTTTAAAATGCTTCTTTAAAAGATATCATTTGAGATTAAACCAATGCAACATGCTCAATGGTTTGTGGGAGGTTTATTACTTTCATTCCAATGAGCCTTATCTCATAACACTTTAATTGAACTGCACAAGGCACTAGAACCACCCTCCACACCAAAGACATGAGAAGTAT
This sequence comes from Torreya grandis, assembly GCA_037957365.1. Taxonomy (NCBI): domain Eukaryota; kingdom Viridiplantae; phylum Streptophyta; class Pinopsida; order Cupressales; family Taxaceae; genus Torreya; species Torreya grandis. Next base: position 4,569,364 of record JARHVA010000060.1, on the reverse strand, counting down.
AGAGATAAAGATAAACACCTTTATGGAGGCTCAGATCGTTGTGGTGGCTTCTCAGGTGGAGAATATTACGATTAATAATGCTCATGCTTATGGTGCATTAACTGTGAGGTGGAAAGCCATAACAAAAATAATTGTCCATGGAGAAATGTTTGTGTTGTATTGAAATAGTCTTGTGAGATTTTCAATGAATATCATGATGCAAGGAGTTATCTCTTGCTTCAATACACCACCTAAGATAAAGTTTTGTTATACTATAAAATATGTGATGCATATACACATGAAACCAATGACTGTAAGGTCATTAATGAAATTCATCATAAAGCATGCATGCGAGGTACACACCAAACTTACATATATAACAACCAAGAGGCTAGTGGAGGTTGATTTTTTAGAGGGGCATGGAAATGGATGCAGAGGTGGTCATTTTCCATTGAGGATGTGTTACAAGTGTGGTTCTCTAGACTAATACCAACATGACTACATGGTTTATCCAACTTGTGTCTTTTATAAAAGTGAACATTAACTGAAAGAATGTTTTAATTTGTATGTTACCATTAATAAATAATGAAATGAGAAGGGATTCAGGCTGATACATGTTTCTAAAACTCATAATACTCGGTGGAGATTGTACCCTACCATTCCATCTAGACCCAAGGTCAATATCAGTACATAGAGTGGTGCTCATTCCCAGTGGATTTTAAATCCACCTACTAAGAAGGTTTAACATGAAGAACCTCATGCATAACACTATCTTGTTGATCAATTATAGAAAGAAGTGTTGCACAAGACAATGGCCTTAGTTTGACAACTGCAAGGTGAAATTGAGATCTTAAAGGATAAGTATGTTAAAATATGGGTTGAGATGTAATGAGATATAATACCTAGAGACACGGGCATGATGAATTTCATGAACTATGCAAATTAATACTTAGTGGAGATGTCATCCCCGTAATGAAGATTTGGTTGTGGAAACAAATGACTAAATCCTTAGAGGATCATCGTTTAAACCATATACGACAACAAGAGGCTCATATTCAACCAAATTTTGAATGCAAAAATAGGTCCTTATCAATGCATCCATTGATAGATGGATGATCTGTGATATCCTAGTGGACACTGGCATAGAGGTTAATGTTTTAACTAAATATTCTAAGAGAAAAATGGGGAGCCCCACTCTGCAATCCTCCCCACATGTTTTTTTCATGGCCAATAAGAATCATGCACTGTGCATATGGATTCTTAAAGATGCCACCATCAACATTTTGGTTGTCCTATTCAAGGGTGATTTTGAAGTGATCAATTTTGTTGAAGTTGATGATTTTATATCTCTTTTGGGTTAATGTTGGTGCTATGCAAATAATGTTGACTTACATGTCAAGAAGAGATATACTAGTTTTCAGAACGACACTCAACTCACTCATACCTCTAATTAATGACCAAGGACCCCCCTTTATGGAGCCCATTGATGTTGAAGGATGATAATATAATCTATAGCATTACTGCTCAAGGATATGAAAATGTGGATCCTACTACCGATGGCATCCTACGATGGGAAGATGCTCAGTGTATTTCTGACACTATCGGCATCGCTTATGCATAATGGTTTCAAGGCAAATATGATGTATTCAGGCACATCTATGGTATTTTAGAAAGCCACTTAAGTTCCCCTCAAAATCTTGTTCAATGCCAAAAAACTATTTGCTTCATTGGTAGATGCCTGATGGCTAGACTACACTTACATTTATACTAGGCACCTAGGTTTCATGGACAGATGGAGGTCCAGGAATACTTACAACAATTATAGGCTTACTATATTAATGAGGATGAAAGGTTCTATGTGATCACCTTTCTATTTCAAGGGATAATTGATCGATAATGGTCTAATAATCAGTACCAATTAGATACACAGGAACAAGTACACATAACTATGCATAATCACTTCCACTATGACAACTATGTTCATGCCACCCTAAGTTATAGTGGTATTACTTCTCTAAAATAACATATAACATAATGTGAAAGCCTTTTGGAGCATTGATGAAACACTTTTAACAAAATTCTTATGGGTACATGAATTCTATGGTACCTTCCACACCTGAGATAAGGTGTGGTATATTCACTGAGAAATGCATAGAGACACAAATACCTGGATATGTATCTAACATGGTCTACTTGCCACATTTGCATTTTCTTCACCAAGGATGGATTTAAATATGTCTTTGAAAGCGATCCATCAGGTAGTTGTGGGTGATTAGGCATTGGTTGAAGATTAGATATGACACATGCATGGTGCAACTAAGGATGATTTGTCCATCTTCCAAGATCCTGATACTCCTACCATGGCTTGATTGGAACTAGACTTCCATTATGAATATGACCATTAGGAAAAAATATGAAAGAGCAAGAAAAAGGTTGTGTACCAAGTTGATGAGGGTACAAGTTTTGATCAACCAGAACCATCATTTAACCACTTAAATCTACATACATAGTGTGGGGTGTGTGATATCAGATATACGATGTAGTTTAGGCAAAAATTGTATTTCACGCTACTCCAAATTGTTTGGTAAAGCATTGGAATGGATGATGCACCTAAAATAGACATGGTCGAGAATTACTGGTATGATGCTGAGATAGCAAATATCCTTAAACTTTTACATGAGTACCATGACACTTTTATAGGTAAATACATGGAAATGAAATGAGTGCTTCCATCATTGGGAAAAATGCATAGCAAGTTGGTTGAAGGTGCTCAACTAGTGAGGAAACAACCATATCATATGAACACAAATTTGCATTCTCAAGTTAAAGAGGAAATTAATAACATGTTATGTGTTGGAGTTATTACTCCTATTGATGAATTTGAATGAGTTAGTCGAATGGTGATCAACATCAAGAAGTATGCTCGCATTCACATTTGTTTGGACTACAGGATATTCAATGTAGTATGTATAACGAACTCTTTCCCATTGCCTTTCATCGAGGAAATTTGGAACATGTTGATGGGTATGAGATATACACATTCATTGATGGTTTTTCTAGATATCATCAAGTCTAAATTACTAAAGAAGACAAGGCAAAAATAACCTTGTAACTGAATTGGGTTCTTTTTCATATAACATTATGCCTTTTATCTTGAAGAATGCGTTGGTCATGTTATCATGCATTATGATGGAGGTTTTCAAGGATTTCATCCATAATTTCCTTCAAGTGTAGTTGGATGTCTGAACCATATATGTTTTAATGTGCAACCATTATGACAATATGTGCCTCATGCTCAAACATTATCGATAGCTTCAGATTTCTTTGAATATGAATAAGTACATCTTTGCCACCCCATTTGGGATCATATTGGGACATATTATTTGTCAATATGGCCTATTGGTGGATCCAATTAAAATTATGGTCATTGTCCAAATCCTAACATCAACCACTTAAGATGATGTTTGTGCCTTCTTAGGTCACACAGGTTATTATAGGAAGTTCACTCAAGGTTATGCTAACATAGTCGCCTTGATGGAAGAACTACTTAATCATAATGGCCTATTCTTATGGACAACTTAACATCAACAAGTGCTTGAGACCCTAAAATATAAATTGGTGACTACACCCATTCTCCAGTTCCTGAATTGGAATTAACCATTTCATGTACATGTCGATGCTTCAAACATGGAAATAGGTGTTATCCTTGTTGGGTGAATGTTTTGTCACCAGCTGACTAATGGAAAAATAGGTGCATCAACCACAGCATAAGGAGATTTATATAGCAAAATGGATGTGGTGACCACAGCCAGATTGGGACAAATCTCTCCTCTCAGCAAGGGGAGGTTCCTTATAATTTATAATAAACTATATATAAGCTGAAAATACACATAGGGGCGAAATCATACCATCTATCACTCTTTTTTTAGAGATGATGTTCACAGAGCAGAGGAGAATTTTGGTGTAATTACTGGAAAGGCACTTCTCTTCTTTCAGAAGTGATGTTCAGCCAACAATAGGATTCTTCCTGGGTAGTAACAGAAATCACAAGAAACCAACGAAAGCACATCTTTTGTTGTCCCTCCTATTGATTAGGACAAAGGAACACAGTAGTTTGAAGCGTAGCCCAAAGTCTCCACTTCAACTAAAATAGAGTAAAGGATTACAAAGAATAAAGAGAGCTTAAAGACTCTCTAGTATCCTTTACACAAAACACAAACTGGAGATAATTATGGTAGCACAAAGTCTCCCACAGTCAACTTCAGGACATCTTCCAGCTTATTTTCACTTTTTATGCTTGTTTGATTAAATAGACAAGACTATATTTAGGAAATAGACATAAGAATAATTTCTTTGATGACACAAGCTTATTCTAACACAAAGTCTGAAAGGTTGCTTGCTTTCTCATTTATTTAGAAATATATGATTAACAGTCTAAGCTCAAAGTCTCAGAAATGCCTTTCAATTTGGGCAGATCTTCACTTCTAATAATAGTGAGATCTCCATTATACAAAATGGGAGATTACAATATATATCATTCCAAGAAAGACTTGGGCGCTTGTTTTCATGAAAATGGCCCATGCTGAATTGAATGTCTTGCATATCTGTGAAAGGGCCATGCTGGAACAGGTCATCGGCCTTGACTTTAGAATTTTGAATTATCTCAAATGTCTCCTCTAAAGTATGGGCTGCCTGGTCTTCTTCAAGATACTTACATGGCTGTCCATTTACCTTTACTCAATGAAGAAAAATAGGCCACATCTTTGAATGTTTGTGTTCTCTGATGTCCACCTGGTGGACTATTCAACCTACTGGAAATAACTCTCCTATAGATATTTTTGGATTTCCTATAGTTGTTCTCTCTTTCTTTGCCATGTTTTGTCTCTTCTTAATGATCTGAGCTCTCGGGGCTATCTCCTCACTTTCTGTTGGCTCCTTCAGCTCCTTTCTGCGCTAGTCGCTAAGCTTGTTCTCAAGGGCTTTTGAAAATCAATGGTTATTCCATCACCTTGAAATTAACGTCTGCAAGGACATCATTGGTCACTTTGAACCTCTTTAAACTCTTTTGCTTCAAAGGTTTAATGTTTTATGAAGGGTCACGTTTGCTTTCTTTTCTTCTTCAGTCGAACCATTTCTTTGAACTTCTTTCTGGAATCTTCCACTTCCTTCATTTGCTCGAAGCTTCCATTCGAACTTATGAACTCTTTTAACTCATTGAACCTTTGAACCCTTTTAACCTTTTAGGTTCAAGGTTCAACAGTTCAATGATTCATTCTCTTTCTTTGAAGCCTTTTATTCTCTAAGTCCATCGAGGCCTTTTATTCTCTAAGTCCATCGAGCTTATTGAACTCATTGAACCTTTGAACCTTTGAACCTTTTGAACTTTTAGGATTCAAGGTTCAACGGTTCAACGATTCAATCTTATTTCTTTAATTTCTTTGAAGCTTCAAACTCTCTGGATTTTCTAAGTCCGTCTAAGTCATTGAATCTTTGAACTCATTGAACTTTTGAACTCTTTTTGGTTCAAGGTTCAATGGTTCATCAGTTTAATCTTTACTCTTTGAAGCCTTCTTTTCTTTAAGTCTTTCAGACTTATTGAACTCATTGAACCTTGAACCATTTTGGTTCAAGGTTCAACGGTTCAACGATTCAACCCTATCTCTTCGACTCCTTTTATTCTCTAAGTCCATTGAAGTCTTTGAACCTTTGAACTCTTTGAACCTTTGAATCTTGCGGAGGCGAGGTTCAATGGTTCAAAGTATTTAAATCTAATTGTTTGAAGCCCGTCGTTAAGTCTTTTGAATGAACCTTTGTGTTGAACCATCCTTAAAACACTAAAAAAAAGCCTTAAGTGTTTTGAACTTCCTTTGAATAAAGCCCACCTGTTGGACCTGTGATTTCCTTAGCTGAAAAGGCTTGAATATTTGAAAAAACTTAACTTCTCAAGATATTTTTGAGAAAAAAAGAGAGAGTTTTGGTCTGTAGGACCAAAATGGCCGGTATGTTGTCCACAAAATCAAGTGACAGATTTTAGGAATAACAGCTGGCTCCAGTTGGGGAACTTTGATCGATTGAAATTTTGAAACAGTCAAAGGGAGTAGAAACCAGAACCTCAGTGCCTTCATTTATGCCATTGGGCTACAGAGTCATGCTTACCCAAAAAGAAAGGTGCCAAAAACAAATGGTGCTAAAAACAAATTAAAAACACAGAACAAAGAAAGACTATACATATATACATATGTACAACTAGACTTATCTGCTACTTCAAGGATTGAAGTGCTTCAGATGCTGCCCACTATGAGGTAGAGAAAATGGTGTTCCATCTTGATACTTCAATAAGAAACTATTTTCACCATTTAAATGATGAATGGAAAATGGGCCTCTTCATAATGAATCAAAATTTCCATGCATTTCTTTTGGTTCTCTCTTCTTGTCCCATAACAAAACTTGATCTCCAATTTGAAAGTCACGAATCCTTGTTTTTTGGTTAAAGAGTCTCTTTACTAGACTTTGATGCATAGCAATTCGATCCACCACCATAGTTTTTTACTCATTAATTTCAGTCAAGCACATGATCCTCTTGTCGATGGAACTTTTAAAAGTTGAATCTTCCATAGCCTTTGCTAACTTTAATGCTGGTAATTCTAGGGTGATTGGTATCTCAACATTGAGACCATATAGAAGTTGGAATGGGGACATACCTATCGCCCTCTTGGGTGTGATTTTGTCTACCCATAAAGCATCAAGCAATGCTTTATGATAGGTTCTTTGATTATCATCTACCATCTTCCTGATAATGGTCACCAGGTTCTTATTTCTTGATTTTGCTTGACCATTTCCTTGCAGATAATAATCAAAAGAGTGGGAGAGAATAATCCCATAATAGTATCAGAATTGGGTGATCTCATGAGAAGAGAAATAGGCTACATTATCTGTTACAATCTTGGTTAGGACCCCAAACCTAGAAATGATATTTTTCTTGAGAAAATTACATACTACATCTAAAGTAGCATGCTTGACTGGAATGGCTTCCACCCACTTGGTAAAGTAGTCTGTGGTTGTAAGGACATAATCATGTCTAGCACTCGAGGATGGATTTACAATGCCAATGAGATCAATTCTCCATTGCTGAAATGGCTCTTCTATCACCACAAACTTGAGAGGTAACACAACCAACTTGGGTTTGCCAACAAACTATTGACACATCTCGCATCTACGCACCCAAGCGTATGAATCTCAAAATAGAGTAGGCCAATAGTACCTAGCTCATAGAATTTTATGGGCAGTCACATGCATAGAAAAATGTCCTCCACAAGCCAAATTGTGAAAGGACTCCAAAAGTTTGTTTTGTTGTGCTTTATCCATGCAGCAAAGGAATACCCCATGAAGGTTCCTCTTATACAGACTGTTGTTTCATAGGGCAAAATTGGAATCTTTCAACTTAATAGTCCTCTTTTATGTACGAGAAAGATGAGTAGGACACTCACCATAGGTAAGGAAATGAGCAATATTCGAATACCACTCATTCGTAGTAGTGATAAAAAGAACTGTTGGTGTGTCTTCAACTTCTGTTTCTTCATGCCTTATTTCTTCTGGTATGTTATCAATAATTAACTAGAAGAGACCTCTTCCCTGAACAAGCTTCGTTGGTTTGATAACAAGATCAAACTCTTAGATTTTAGCAATCCAATTGCCCTTTTTGGTTCCAAACTCCTACTGAGATAGTATGGATTTGACTGTTGTATCAGGAACTACAGCAACAGTGTGTGAGTTTAAGATGTAAAAATGGAAGTGCTTTACTGCCTTTACCACATCATAAGCATGCTTTTCCATGTTTGAATACTTCAACTCATGAGCTTTGAGAGAACAAATCATGAAAGATATGGGAGATTCTACACCTTCTTGTTTTGCTGAACCAAGATGGTTGAAAGCGTATGTTCAGAAGCATAGCTATACATCATGAAGTCTTTAGTTTAATTAGGACAAACTAGAATTAGGGCATGGGTGATAACTTCCTTGATATCTAAAATTTTTGACTTGCCTTCTTCAGTCCAGCTGAAAGTGGCTTAGCCCTTCATCATATTGACAATGTAGCGAGTCTTCTCTGTGAATTCAAGAATGAACCTTCGCAGAAAGTTCACTTTTCCAAAGAAAGAGTGGACTGCAGTCTTGATGGTAGGAAGAGCAAGCTCTTGAATGGATTTGACCCTTTCTGGGTTGATATTTATGCCTTCTTGGGACATAGTGTGACTGAGAAGTTTACCTTTTGTAACCCTAAAAATTGATTTCTTAGGATTAAGAGAACTACCATTCTGCCTACATCGCTCTAGCACTTGTTTTAGATGATGCACATGATCATGATGATTCTTAGAAAAGACTATCAAATTATCAAGGTATACCACAATGAACTTACCCATTTCATTTCTGAAAGCAAGATCCATTACTCTTTGGAAGGTGGCGCTAGTATTGATCAAGCCAAAAGGCATTCTATGATATGCAAAGGTGCCCCAAGGTGTTGTGAAGGTAGTCTTATGTTGATCTGATTTACCAACTTCTACTTGATTATATCCTAAGAAGCCATCTAGCATTGATAACATCTTAGCATCAGTTACTATATGTAGCAGTTGATCTATGATGGGCAGGGGATAGTTGTCTTTTAAAGATGACTGATTTAGATTTTTGAAATCAATACATAGGCAAATTTCTCCATTCTTCTTTCTCACATGGACTATATTCACAATCTAGGTGGAATGATGGATTGGAAAAATAATTATTGCATTCAACATTTTCTATATTTTAGACAAAATTGTGCCTGATATCTTGGGATTGTACTGCCTTTGCTTCTACTTGTGATGCAACGACCCAATCTTAAGAGAAACTTTGTGCTTGATTTCTTCAAGTCTGAGAGGTTTCAGATCATCATATGAATATGCCAAAATATTAATGTAATGGTGAAGCGGAGTGATGGATTTGAGTTTTTCATCAGGGGTAAAACAATTTCCAATATTGACCATTTTTGGATTATCTTCTATACTCAAATTGATTTGATCAAAATCCTTGGGGGATTTTGAATCCATTTGTTGTTCCTTGATAAACCTATCATGCTTGTCAAAAAGTTTCTCAAGAAAAATTAATATTTTTGGAATTTTATTTCCTTTGAGCTGAAAGAACTCTTTATCAGCTTTTGAATTTGTTTCTAGAGCTGATTCCTACGTTGGAGATTCACTGCCTTCAAATTGAAGCTTTTAAAATCTATTTTTTTATTCTAGAAAAGTATTGATTTGGTTGTCACCATTGAATACCTACTAATGGTCAGCATTATCAGGTACACTTAGTTGAAAGACCAACTCGATAGTGTACCTGTCTTCTTTGAAATCTTGGTGAGAGACCAAGAGAGTTGCGGAGACGGCCAATGCATCTGCACGACTGTTAAACTCTCTAGGCACGATAAAAATACTAAAAGCATCAAAGATTTCAATACAGTCCCACACTAGATTGTGATAATGTCACAATCCCTCATTCTTTGTTTGATACAGGTTCTTCACCTGACAAACCACCAGCTCAACGTCTCCTTTGGAATGAAGGATTTTAACACCTTTATCTTGAGCAACGTTTAATTCCAGCAACAATGATTCATACTCAACAGTTTTGTTGGTGTTGCTGAACTATAACTTATATGCATATGGAAAAATATCTCTTTGAGGAGATATTAAAACAACTCTAACTCTAGAACCAGTTGAAGCATTGCTGCCATCAAATTCTAGAATCTAGACGTCATCAAATTTTGATCTTCTTTCATATTTTTCTTTGTTATGAAGGGAAGATATTTTTTCATGTGTACTGTGCCCTACCAATTCTTCTGATGTCTTATCTAAATTTTTTGGATTGTCACCTATGGAACTTTTGTCTATTGAGACAAGAACGTCTTCAGTAGACAAAAAGTAATTACCCATGCCTGAAGACTCAGAGAATTTAAACTTCAGGGGCTGAAGTTTGGATAACAATGTACTTCAATTCTTTCTTAAGAAGTAACCTTTGCATGATGCCCTTGACAGAAATCCTCACCTCAGACAGGTTCATGTTCAATTCTCCACCAACGTCTTTGTAAAAATTTCACCCAAGAAGAATGCCGTAGGAGGTTGGGACGTTAGCCACCAGCACTGTCATTTTAATTCTCTTATTTGAGAAAGCTGTAAATACAAATTGAGTATCTTTGATTTGTCCCAGCAGAGGCACCTATTTGTTTTCCATGGATAAACATCTCCTAAAGTTCTTAGTCAACGTGAGACCAAGAGATTTTGCACCTTAACGGGCATGACATTGTCAGAGGTGCCAGAATCTATAATGCAATTATTCAGCTGATGACCATTTATCAGTAGGGAGACATAAAATAGTTCTATCTTTTTAGGGACAACTGGAGGAGCAATCACAAAAATATTTTGGGTAGGTGTGTTCTTTAGGGGAATATGAGTTATTTTTGAAATTTCTTGTCCTACAGGGACAGTTTTATTTTTGACACATTAAACTAACCTATCCAACTGCTCAGAGTTGGATTGCAAGAATTCAAATTTAGACATTTGAATTTTGGTCTTCTTAGCATGGTCAATTATATAAAATGACTAAAATGAATTTGAAACAGAGGAAGGTAGTCCATCAATTTGGATTTTATTGGGTGTAGGACTACTCTATGAATTTGAATCAGAAGGTGAAGGAATATTTGAGGTACTTACTTTTTTAGTGATCATCGAGTATTTTGATTGGAAAAACAGAGAAGCCCCTCATTTAGCAATTGAAATTACTGGTCGAGATTCTTTTCATATTTTTCCTTTATCCACTTGTTGAGCTGATTGGTTCTGGGACCTGGTAAATATAGCGTATGATCCATCAAATGCTTTTCCTTTACTTCTGGGTTCTTCCTGATAATTCAAGAAACTAATGTTGAAGTCGTTAGCTAATTCTTCTTGGCCTTCTACAAAGAGATCAACATCATCTTCTTGGTTCAACTCAGGTTGGAAAAAAAAATTAGATTTAGTTTCAAGATAACCAACTGCTGAGTTAGATGGTGCTGCTTTAATGGGAAGCTTCCCTGGTGGGGAGGAAGGCGATTTGGTTGCCCTTGATTTCTGGTAGCATTGCCCTGATATGACTGGTTTGAAAACATCCTCCTTGGTATATCCTGGTAAGAAGAAGGAATAGACATCCCTTATGCCATTTACTTTTTTAGAGATAGCAATTCATTTGTTAGCTTTTTCACCATAGGATCAGTGGTGTTTGTAGAAAAATATTTAGAAGATGAAGAAGATTTACCTATGTTAGGATCTCTTCTTATCTTTCCTGCCAAGATAAGATCATCTTCAACCTCAGTGGCTAAAATTTGAGCTGCAGCAAGATCTATGTGGCCAACTTGCCTCAATAAGAAATACTTCAGGACGCTGAGAACTGATGAAGAAGCATTTGAGATTCTCAGGCATCGACTGAGTAATTATGGGAATCCTATTCTTCAGCTTGTCAAATTTAGCAATGAAGTCTCTCATGGGTTCATGAGGCTCCTTCTTCATTTGTGTAAGTTGAGCTAATAGGGCATGCACATCTTCTGCAGGTTTGAATTTGCCCTCAAATTTGGCTTTAAAAGTGTTCTAGTTAGTTACTGTTTGTGCTTGCAGATGATAAAACAAGTCTGCAACAGTGCCTTACAATGTCTCCATAAACAATCTAACTATAATGTCTTCATATTCAATGCCTATTAGACCTCAGGCTATGCAAAAGGCTACAATATGTTCATCAAGATGAACATTCCCATCACCATAGAACTTGAGAATTTTTTTTCTTGAGTTACAGGGTAGCTCATGTAGAGGTGGAGTCAGATTCAGGGGACCAAAAGTATTACCCCAGGGGCCTCGAGCTGCCATGATATGGCTGTTGACAGGACGAATACTAAATCTCTATGGGATATGTATGGACAAAGCTCTACTATCAAAGGAAAGAGCAGCTTTGCCTAGTATTGGGGACCTGATGTTTGTAGGAGGAAAACTCTTAGTTCATTGAAGGTGAGTTTGTGGAGGGGAAACATCAAAATTATTTTACTACACAAGCTCAAATATAGGGTCAACAATACCTTGAGCTCTCTAGCTTTGTGTGTACGATGGATCTGCCAGAGTGTAAAATGGATATGGAAAAAAACTAGAACTGCTTCAATTTGAAGCTTGAGGCTTCAAACTATGCATTTTATGTCCCCAGTAGAGTCGCCAAAAATTGTTGGGTGAATATTTTGTCACTAGCTGACTGATGGCAAAATAGGTGCATCAATCATAGCATAAGGATACTTATACAGCAAAATGGATGTGGTGAGCATAGCCAGATTGGGACAAATCTCTCCTCTCAGCAAGGGAAGGTTCCCTATAATTTATAGTATACTATATATAAGTTGAAAATACATATAGGGATGAAATCATAACATCTATATCTCTTTTTCTAGAGATGATATTCACAAAATAGAGGAGAATTCTGGTGTAATTATTGAAAAGGCACTTCTCTTCTTTTAGAATTGATATTCAGCCAACAACAAGATTCTTCCTTGGTAGTAACAGAAACCACAAGAAACCAATGAAAGCACAAAATCTTTCATTGTCTCTCCTACTGATTAGGATAAAGGAACATAGTATTTTGAAGCATATCCCAAATTCTTCACTTCAACTACAATAAAGGATTATGAAGAATAAAGAGAGCTTAAAGTCTCTCTAGTATCCTTTACATAAAACACAGACTGGAGATAATTATGATAGCACAAAGTCTCCCACAATCGGCTTCAAGACATCTTCTAGCTTATTTTCACTTGTTCTGCTTGTTTGATTAAATGGACAAGACTATATTTAGGAAACAGACATAAGAACAATTTCCTAGATGACACAAGCTTATTCCAACACAAAGTTTGAAAGGTTGCTTGCTTTCTCATTTATTTAACAAAATATGATTAACAGTCTGAGCTCAAAGTCTTAGGAATGCCTTTCAATTTGGGCAGAGCTTCACTTCTAATAACAATGAGATCTCCATTATACAAAATAAGAGATTGCAATATATATCATTCTAAGAAAGACTTGGGCACTTGTTTTCATGAAAATGGCCCATGTTGAATTGAATGCCTTGAATATCTGTGAAATAGCCATACTAGAACAGGTCATCGGCCTTGACTTTGGCATTCTGAATAATCTCAAATGTATCCTCTAAAGTATAGGCTGCCTGGTCTTCTTCAAGATACTTAACACAGTTGTCCATTCGCCTTTACTCAATGAAGAAAAATAGGCTGCATCTTTGAATGTTTGTGTTCCCTAATGTCCACCTGGTGGAATGTTCCACCTACTAGAAATAAATCTCATGTAGATATTTTTGGATTTCCTGTAGTTGTTCTCTCTTTCCTTGCAATGTTTTGTCTCTTCTTGGTGATCTGAGCTCTCGGGGCTATCTCCTCACTTTCTGTTGGCTCCTTCAGCTCCTTTCTAGGCTGGTCACTGATCTTGTTCTTAGGGATTTTAAAAATAAATGGTTATTCCATCACCCTAAAATTGAAATCTACGAGGATGTCACTGGTCACTTTGAACCTCTTTGAACCTTGAACCTTGAACTCTTTTGGTTCAAAGGTTCAATGTTTTGTGAAGGGCTGCATTCACTTTCTTTTCTTCTTCAGTCAAACCATTTCTTTGAAATTCTTTCTGAAATCTTCTGATTCTTTCATTTGATCAAATCTTTCATTCAAACTTATGAACTCGTTGAACCTTTGAACCCTTTGAACCTTTTGGGTTCAAGGTTCAATGGTTCAATGATTCAATCTTATTTAGTTGATTTCTTTGAAGCTTTGAACTCTCTATATTTTCTAAGTCCATCTAAGTCATTGAACCTTTGAACTCGTTTTGGTTCAAGGTTCAATGGTTCAACAGTTCAATCTTCACTCTTTGAAGCCTTCTTTTCTTTAAGTCTTTCAGAGTTATTGAACTCGTTGAACCTTGAACCTTTGAACCATTTTAGTTCAAGGTTCAAAAATTCAACGATTCAACCTTATTTCTTTGACTCCTTTTATTCTCTAAGTCCACCGAAGTCTTTGAACCTTTGAACTCTTTAAACCTTTGAGCTTTGCAGAGGTGGGGTTCAATGGTTCAAAGTGTTTCAATCTAATTGTTTGAAGCCCGCTGTTAAGTCTTTTGAATGAACCTTTGCGTTGAACCATCCTCAAAACACTAAGGAAAAGCCTTAAGTGTTTTGAACTTCCTTTGAAGAAAGCCTGCCTGTTGGACTTGCGACTTCCTTTGCTAAAAAGGCTTGAATATTTGAAAAAACTTAACTGCTCAAGATATTTTTGAGAAAGAAAAGAGAGAGTTTTGGTCTGTAGGACCAAAATGGTCGGTATGTTGTCCACAAAAGCAAGTGATGGATTTTAAGAACAACAATCCTGGCACAACCTGGTGAGGGAAACCTTGATCATCCTATTTACTTTGCAAGCCAGAAGCTCACACCCATGAGGCCTTGTATATGGTTTATACACTTTAGAAGTTTTATCAATACTTATGAGAAACTTGATTTATCTTCTATATGGATCATGAAGCACTCAAGTATTTGGTAAATAATCTAGTCTTGCATGGACGCATCTACCAATGGATTCTTTTTTAGGAATTCTAGTTCTATGTGGTTGTAAAACTAGGTAAAGTTATTTTTGAATCCGACCATATCTCACATGTTTAATTTGGTAAATCATCGTGCACCATCGAGAGCATGATTTAACTGATGTACAAATTTTTTAAGTTACACACATACCCAAAGAATTGTAGGAAATTGTGGATTTTCTTATAACAGGGTCTACGCCAGACACCATTACCACCCAAGAGAAAAATCAACTATGTGCGCTACCCCATTCCATCTTATTGGTAGAGACTTATGTAAACTTGGTCAGGATGAAGTACTAAGAAGGTACATAATTTATCATGAGTGAGCGGAAGTCCTTCAAGAGTTCCATAAGGACATCATAAAGGGATATTATGTTGGTGATGCAATAACACAAAAAAGTTCTACTAATTGTTAGGATTGTGGAGCTAAAAGCTTCACTGATGCAAACAGGAGAGGAGGTTGCTGAAGATTACAGAGAAGTTGGGGTCGGTCTGATCAGCCGACGTCGGCAGGATAGCAAAGGGAAGCAACCGACGTCGGTCATATATCGGTCGACGTCGGTCACCTCCAGGCAGACAGGGACCGACGTCGGTCGCCTGTGTGGTTCGACTGTGAGCTATTTACGGGCAGTTAGCTAACGAACCAAGTGTTTGCATGATGAGTGCTAATTTTAGACTCATAGCTGCGGATCTAATTATTGTAATTAGATGTCTAATTATTGTTTGGATGAGATCTATATAATAGACTCATGGTTGTATTGGAAAAGTGTGCTAGGGAGTAAGAGAGCATAATTATAAGCTCCTTCTGTGTGTGAGGTAGAGCAATGGTGCGTTCCTCCTAGTGCCACAGTACCAGGTGTGTTGGTGCTGGATTGGAGAGCCAGCTGGGTTCTTCAGGAGTGTAGGATCTTGGTCACAGTTGCATGGCCTATATAGGAGATCTACATGGTAAGTAAGATCGTTGATCTGCAGGTGTATGTGTGTGCAAGGTCGAGGTTCACAGGTGAGCAGAACCATTGTTTGATTTGCAGGTGTGCAAGGTCATATAGACAGCAACACAACAGGGAGCAGTATCAGGTAGGATCTACTTGGAGTACAGGTGTGTACTCGGATAGAGCAAGAGGAAGGCAAGGAAGTTCCTTCCATAAGTATGGTCTGTTGAAGTGCAGATTATTGCAGGTTCATGGGAGATCTACTTGAAGTACCTTGAGTACTTGTGGAGCACGTGGAGTGCTTGTGGAGTGCGTGGAGCACTTGTGGTGTGCGTGAAGCACGGGAGGTGAACACCAACTCTGTATTTGAGTTGGGTGTTGGGACCTGTGAGAGGGAGAGCTTTGGGGAGAAGAATTACTGTTCACTTGAGGTGTGGGAAACCTCTGTAAGGTGGTGGAGAAGAAGTGGCATCTTCTTTATTGTATTCTTTTCTGTATAAAGTGTTAATACAAGTTGTGTATTGTCTCTCATATGCTGTGTTATTCTGAATTTTAGTTACTTGGTGAATCTGGTTATTTTCCGCATATTATAGTTGTTTGAAGTTTGGTAATCAATTATATGTTTCCGGTTTCGCA
The DNA here is from genome assembly GCA_037957365.1 of Torreya grandis. Lineage (NCBI taxonomy): Eukaryota > Viridiplantae > Streptophyta > Pinopsida > Cupressales > Taxaceae > Torreya > Torreya grandis. The sequence continues at coordinate 4,553,166 of JARHVA010000060.1, read as the reverse complement.
TCCTGACAAGTGGGATCAGAGCATGCTTGTTGTTCTAGATTCCTGACAAGTGGTATCAGAGCTAAGGTTGCAGGAAGCAAGTTGTATTTTGGTTACAGGGCACTCTCAGGGGTTTCTGATTGAGTGGGAGTAGAGCAACGGCAGATCAAAGTAAGCTAAGAATGGAGGAGTTGAAAAGCACAGACGGTTACTCACGGTCTGATGGAAAGAAAGAGCAGGTAAAAGAAGATTGTTGGTTGGTAACAGATCAGCATGAAGAAACTGAAGATACAGATGTAGCAGGTGTTGTTGCACAGGATGTGTTTGCAGGTTTCTTGGATAAAGTTGAATCTTGGATAAAAGATTCGGTTGCCTCTTTCCATGCAGCCCCAGGTAGAGGAGCTGGTAAGCCTTGCCAAAGAATTGGCAAAGGGGAAGTGAAGCTGAAATTGCAGGCGGCCAACACACAGGTGTTGATGAAGGTCATGTAGGTCCCAGGTTTGGAGATATGGCTAATTTCTTCAGAAAGATTGGGTGATGAGAGATGCACAAGAACTCTCACAGCGGTAGCACTTGAATTAGCTGGTGGTAAGAAAACAGGTATACTTTATCTACTTGTTTATATTACTGATTCTTCTTCTATTGCAGAGACATGGCTTCGTAGGCTTGGTCACATGAGCAGGAAGGAGATGCATGTTCTTAAGCGGAAGACAGATATATTTGATAGGCTTAAGAACTGGAAAGCCTTGGTGTTCTTGGAGGAGATGGCGGACAGAGTTCAGTGGATGAGGCTGGATACATCTGAGCAGAGCAGTTTGGACATGGGTTTTGATCCAAAGGAGCTCGCGGGTAAAAAGTCATCACTCACAGGCGAACACAGGTACCGGCGTCGGTCAGAAGGAACCGGCGTCGAACAGACAGGTGCCGATGTCGGTCATGTGCAGACCGAAGCCGGCAGTGTCGGGCAGGGTAAGATCGGCGTCGGTCATGGGACCGACGTCGGCAGTATGTAAGACTGATGTCGGTCAGGAGGACCGACATTGGCAGCAGGGACACCAGCGCTGGCAGGTTGGTAGTCAGGTACAGATGCATGGAACCGACGTCGGTCTGATGCAGACTATGGGGTGACTGAGGTCGATCATTGTAACGAATTTTGGGTGGACAGCAAGCTGTCAAGGAGTCTCAAACACCCATATGGAGGACTGAAGGCGTAAGTAGGCCCTCAAATTCGTGTTCCTCTTCTTCATACTTGTTGCTGATTGTAGAGCAGGAAGGATCCAGGAAACAGGTGTGAGCTAGGCAGGATTATGATGCAGAACCAGACGGGAGTCTTGGTAGGTTTGCCAGCTGGATGAAAGCACAGAGACGACTGGATTCCTTAGTAGAAGAATAGAGAGAACGGATACGTGAGACGGAAGACCAGGCATATGGTCTTGAGGAGCTGCAGGGTAGTGGTACCAGGTTTGACAGGTGGAGGACGAAGCATGGCTTCAGTCAGTGTCAGGTAACTACTGTGGTTTGCCTTACCAGGTGGATGATGAGTTGCGACATCATTCTGTTGCTGTATGTGGATGGTATATTTGCTAGCAGGGTTAGTACATACAGGGTTTTGCTGAGCTAAGGGTAAGATTAGTTCAGTGGCATGTCAGGAGGAGTTTGGAGCAGCGAAATTCTTTGACATGGGAGGCATGGAGATCACAGGTTGATTTTGTCTCGAGTGGGAGCTGATGTGAATCAGGTGTTTGCGAGGTTCGGGATGCAGAACCGGAGCACACTAAGGGCTGGACAGGTACTGTGTCCGAAATCACATGAGGTCTGGTATAGACCTGAGTATTCTCATGCAGTGGGAGCTGTCAGAGTTAGGAGCCAATTTGGGGAAGTGGGTTCTCAGGTTTTCTGAGAGGGACCGGCAGCAGGTGTTGCTATGCAGGGTCAGGACTTCACTACAAGTGTTGTAGGTTCGGATGTGGCAGGTTACTCGGATGACAGGAGGTACACCACGGGATGTGTGGTGGGTTGTCTTCAGGTGGGAGCTTGAAGAGGGATACAAACCAGGAAACAGATTAAACAGAGTACAGGTACAGGTACAGTGCAGCTGTTTATCTCCAAGTGGGAGATTGTTAGGATTGTGGAGCTAAAAGCTTCACTGATGCAAATAGGAGAGGAGGTTGCTGAAGATTGTAGAGAAGTTGGGGTCGGTCTGATCAGCCGACGTCGGCAGGATAGCAAAGGGAAGCAACCAACGTCGGTCATATATCGGCCGACGTCGGTCACCTCCAGGCAGACAGGGACCGACGTCGGTCGCCTGTGTGGTTCGACTGCGAGCTATTTACGGGCAGTTAGCTAACGAACCAAGTGTTTGCATGATGAGTGCTAATTTTAGACTCATAGCTGTGGATCTAATTATTGTAATTAGATGTCTAATTATTGTTTGGATGAGATCTATATAATAGACTCATGGTTGTATTGGAAAAGTGTGCTAGGGAGTAAGAGAGCATAATTATAAGCTCCTTCTGTGTGTGAGGTAGAGCAATGGTGCGTTCCTCCTAGTGCCACAGTACCAGGTGTGTTGGTGCTGGATTGGAGAGCCAGCTGGGTTCTTCAGGAGTGTAGGATCTTGGTCACAGTTGCATGGCCTATATAGGAGATCTACATGGTAAGTAAGATCGTTGATCTGCAGGTGTATGTGTGTGCAAGGTCGAGGTTCACAGGTGAGCAGAACCATTGTTTGATTTGCAGGTGTGCAAGGTCATATAGACAGCAACACAACAGGGAGCAGTATCAGGTAGGATCTACTTGGAGTACAGGTGTGTACTCGGATAGAGCAAGAGGAAGGCAAGGAAGTTCCTTCCATAAGTATGGTCTGTTGAAGTGCAGGTTATTGCAGGTTCATGGGAGATCTACTTGAAGTACCTTGAGTACTTGTGGAGCACGTGGAGTGCTTGTGGAATGCGTGGAGCACTTGTGGTGTGCGTGAAGCACGGGAGGTGAACACCAACTCTGTATTTGAGTTGGGTGTTGGGACCTGTGAGAGGGAGAGCTTTGGGGAGAAGAATTACTGTTCACTTGAGGTGTGGGAAACCTTTGTAAGGTGGTGGAGAAGAAGTGGCATCTTCTTTATTGTATTCTTTTCTGTATAAAGTGTTAATACAAGTTGTGTATTGTCTCTCATATGCTGTGTTATTCTGAATTCTAGTTACTTGGTGAATCTGGTTATTTTCCGCATATTATAGTTGTTTGAAGTTTGGTAATCAATTGTATGTTTCTGGTTTCGCATCCTGACAAGTGGGATCAGAGCATGTTTGTTGTTCTAGATTCCTGACACTAGCTAGATTATGGTGGCCCACCTTATACAAAGATGCCAAAGCTTATGCATGACAATGTGATTTCTGTCAGCATGTAGGGAAACCAAATCAATAGGAAGTTATGCCTCTTCATCCAATACTTGCTCATAATCCATTTGAGAAATGGGCTATTAATTTTGCTAGGCCTATTTAACCAGTTGCATGATAGACCAACATGTGGTATATCATTTCTATCATAGACTATCTCACACATTGGGTCGAAGCAATTCCCACACATGATTGTACTATTGTAACCACCCCATATTTCTATGGGAAAATATCATCACAAGTAATGGATGCCCTCTAAATTTTTCAAGTGATTGTGGCACTCCCTTTTCTCAATGAGATAATGTGTCTCCTATTGGCTGAATTCATGATTATGAACAATAAAACAACTCCATATCACCCTTAAGCTAATGACACATCTGAATCCTTCATCCAAATCCTAGATAACACACTGACCAAGATTTAAAACATCAGCCACACTAATTGGGATGATCAAATTTATGCAGTCTGATGGGCGTATCTAACCACATACAAAAGTTTAAAAAGAGTATTCCTTTCAATCTTATCTTTGGCACTAAATTAGTTTTACCAATCAAATTCCTTATGCTCTCTTTATGTATTGCATGCATTGGTAAATTGGATGATGAAGAATCTCTAAAAATATGCCTTGATGTTCTACTTCAGCTAGATGAAACATTCTTTCTCGCACATTGGAGTTAGGAAGTTGAGAAGTAAAAATAGAAAGCCTAACATGATAGACATATCAAAACCAAAGTCTTTCATCCTGGTATGCATGTCCTTGTCTATGATTCAAATTTTGCATGTCATTTGGGTAAACTATGGATCTAATGGGATGGTCTATTTATTATTCATGTTATCTGCCTGATAGATACTTATAAATTGAAAAGATTAGATGGTCGATTCCTATCGGGCCACTTCAATGGTAGGAAACTTTAGCCCTACCATTCTATGTAATTCTTCAATTTAAAAAAATAAGGCTTATGTCACTAGATTATTTTAGGAATCTGTTTCATTTTTCAAATAAGCATGACATTACTTGTGCACCTTTTGTAATTGGTTTGACACTTTTTGATATTATATTATTTATCTCTCTATTTCTCTATCTTTCTTGAAATAAATTTCACAAAATTATGGTGTGGAGGACCACACATAGATTTTAATGTGGGGTAAGTTTTAAATATGGATATGTTACTTATGCTAAAAGTGTGTAAAATAAGCACGTAAGAGGAAGTGCGTAAATAAATCACATAAGAGGATGCATGTGAAGGAAATGATTGAAACACTATACAATATCATAGAGCCAAATCATATAGCTTATAAGACAACGGGGTGCACAAGATATAGTGTAAGGAGAAGGCACACAAAATAGGGTGCATGAGGGATGCGCACAAGAGGTAACATGAGGCATGTAAGAGGTGGCATGTGACATAGGTAAATGGAATAAATATGGAAAATCTAACATCATCACAAGTGGGTTAAATAAAAAAAGGCAATTCCCACCACAAAAATAGAAATTTTGAATTATTACGGTTGGCATGCACTATGGGGAAGGTGCAATAACTCTCAGATGAAGGATGGGACATGCAGTTACTAACAACGGAGTGGTATGAATGGGAAGCGTGTTGAATGGACATCAAGGCATATCATTTGGAGCATTAATGGATGAAGTGATGGGTGATGATGTGGAGAAAATTAATGTAGCATGGAGGAGTCAATATAAAAAATTAGGATATCATGTAAAAGTCCATAAGACTTCTCATTTCCATTTTTTATGATTAAAAACTTAAATAATTACAAATCTTGAACAAATGAAAACCAACAACAAAGAAGGCTATTACATAGCACTCCCATTTACAAAAATGATAGAGAGATTGAAGCAATATGTATTCAATCAAATAAAAGTAGAAACATGTCCACACAAGAAGATAAGAGAAGTTACATGTTGTACACAATAGGTCCACCATTATAGAAGGTTGAAGTAGGGAGCCAAATCATTTTGGGTATAGGGAGATAATTCAAGATGTATTCATTCAGGAAAATTGGTCAGATGTGTGTTAACCTTCGAGGACCCCATTTGGTGATGTAGCCAAAGCAAAAAAGGAAAAATGAGATCCACTCCTAGTTATTCCTAAAGTTGAAGAGGGTGATGAAGAAGAAGACCTCACGTTCATTTGAGAAGAAGATTCTGGTGAGAGTAACATGCAAGGCGAGGACTTAACAGGGTTAAGGGAAGGAACCCCTATCAGATAAACACTAAAATTGGCATATATGGGGGAAAATGCTGCTACATCACCATCTCCCCCTCTTTTTATGATTAAAAATATGCAATACTCAGACTACCATATTTTGGGAAAATTTAGGAGGTAGTCTCATGCATTCATGAAGACTACCTCTACTTTATTGGGTGCAGAATGAGGATCACCCATGAATAAATTAGTAGAGTAGTTGGGTTACTTTATTATGGATATTATCTCGATGTAGACTTTTAAGATAAGGTATAAAATGATAGAATAATGTTGACACTAAAGTATAAGAAATAATACCATGTTATGTACACTACTAGCCTAGAGGATCCCATAATTCAAGTAGCTACACACTTGGCCATGACCAAGTTAGGGTGCATAGATAGGTGGAAGGAGGTGTATATATCACACCTCTATGTTTCCATCTAAATGGCCAAGGGATCAAAGTATAATTACTCCATATACTTTATTGATAAAATTATACAGGATGCAGAGAAGGCACATCGTCTACCCAACCACTAGTTACCTTGGGGTGCAATTTTTCTACTTCAAGTTTTATATAAGATTGGCATCCCATAGTACTTGGGAAAATAACTAAAGTTGGTTTACCCAATAAAACATAAGTCCCTTATCAAATGGTTCAAGCAATTCACTTGCCTTGGTGACATCACACCCTATTACAAAACTAAGATGAAGGGTTGGTTTGATGGCATGAAGGAGGAATTCGGGAACGTGTGGCACTTTCCCAAAGATTTTCCCACATATATGGGATCTTATGCTCATTTTTTTGTAAATCAACATTAATTATCACATGAATCTGGATGGAAACCACAAACAACTTGTTAGGGTGGCTTAAATTTCCTTATGCTTTCATCACTAGATATTTCATGAAATCAATAAATCACATTTTAGATGTGTGCCCTATGAATTTGATGTGAACAAGATTGATGTTGAGATCCATACTCTTCAAAATATTTATGTTTACCTAGCAAGGCACACATATGTGGAGAAGCATGAATCTAACAAGACTAACCTTAATCCTTATAGGACAGTCATGTAAGGGCAAATCTAGGTGATCATATATATGCTCAAGCCATGGAAGAAAAAATCATGAGGCTAAAATGAGGAAAAGGAACCACTTCCATCCCAACCAAAGACATGCATGAAGGTGAGGGAAAAGGTAAGAGCAAGACACAAGACCAACCCATAGTTGTTCTAAAATGCTAATGGGAGGCCTCACCACCACCAAGGACCCAGGGGTTGCCTGTAGAGGAAGAGGAACTCGTTACATCCTAGATGACTACTTAAAAAGAGCCAAAAAACCCTAAGAGCTTCTTGTAGAACATAAATATGACACTACATACCTTGATACCTAGGTAAAACCCAAACATGAACTGCCTTGAGTGGTGATTCTAGACACAAGTGAGGCATCTATAGAAACCCAACTTGCAAAAGATCCCACTCCCAAGCCAAGCAAAGACCAACCTCATGAGCTAAGTGAATAATAGACTATTGTGCCCAATGTGGAGCATCGTATGGCCAAGTAACAAGTGGACATTGAAATTTTAAAACTAGAAAAAAATGATAGGGGAGAGGCCCCAACAAAGAGGACCTTCACACCGGCACTAGCGAACAGGAAAAAATCCTTAAGATTATAGACTTGGAGTGTGACCCACAAAAGGGTAAGGAATTGATGCAAGAGGTGAAGAAACAATAATAGACAAATTAGGAACCTCCCATTTGCATCACATTCTAATAGGACACGTTAGACAAGCAATTGTATTTATTGAACTTTTTCCCCAAACATGAGCCCATAGAATAAACTCGACATGAGATATATTTTCATATGAAAGTATATCATGATGAGTAACAATTTGAGTTTCCAAGGGATAACACTAACATAAGCCCAGAAGTGATAGGTGTTCTAGGCACACTTTGGATAAGTCCCATGATTTGCTTTCCAAAGCAAGCAAACATGACATTTATCAATTTGCCCTAGAATTTTCTAATCAAAATGTTCTTAATAGCCATTATGTGGGATAGATTCATTCCAAACATCAGGAGTTCATGTGACTATACAAAGAACATCATGAAACATGGTGAAATCTTGAAGAGGAAATTGAAGAACTCAAGTGCCAATTGAATGCAACATAATCGGATTGACTTAGGACTTTGGGCCTTTGTCAATTAATTATGAGAAATGAACCAAGGCTTGTAGATGGATTTCTCATTACTGGTGAGGTAATCAACAAATTGGAGATGCTCATGGACCTTCTAGTCAATAAATGCAAAAACCAAGTGGATCCTAGACAAGATAAAAATTTACCAATTTTCTAAGGCCATAGAGGTATGTCACACATTATTAAATATATTAAGCACTACCATTCCCATCATGGGTGGGGTTTTTTGAACTTGGTGCTACTTATAAATTTTTTGGGAGCATGGTTGTTGCTCAAGGAATAATAGTGCCAATAATTGGCTGAGAACGTGTTGAGCATCAAGGACAGGGCCCATTGTGCAAAAAAAATCTAAGATGTTTAAGAAATGGAAACACAAATAAGCACCCATTAATAATAGTTGAATGCTAGTTTCTCAACACTTCAAGGACAAGTTTTGGTAGAGGTTGGGACCCTCGAGGATGCTCACAAGACTAAAAATGCTAAGTTTGAGACTTTGACAACTCAAGCTAATACATTTTTGGAGTAGCCCGAGGAGTTGAAGAGATTGAAAGGTGAAGTGGAAGTTATTACTTCCAATATTTAGGCAACCCTCAACTAGTGGGAGGAGCTCAATCATAAAGCACAAGAGGCAAATCCCACATTTTTTTCAACTAAGAAAACTACAGCATAGTCTAGGACAGACTGTTGAATTAGTATGGGGTGATGTTGAACCCCATATTTTGTAATAAAATACTCAAAGCATTATGGTACCATGGTACGGGAGAGAATGACGTAGAATAATGGTGAGAGAGAGAGAGAGAGAGAGAGAGAGAGAGAGAGAGAGAGAGAGAGAGAGAGAGAGAGAGAGAGAGAGAGAGAGAGAGAGAGAGAGAGAGAGAGAGAGAGAGAGAGATAAATATTAAAGAATAGTGTGGAAGACCTTCGCATGGAAGGGCAACTCATAATAGACAAGGAAGTAGAGAATGAGTAGAAGACGTAGGAATCTAAGTAGTGCAAGACTAGGATAAGAGCACAATGAGTGGAGGTAGTTACAAAGTAGTTCACAGAAGTAGTGGAGATTAATAAAAGTGCAAATCTAGCATCGGTCCATGAAAGAAGAGGAAGATGAACATGAAAATCTAACATAGAGAGGGTATATAGGGTTGGTTAGGCCTGATTCAATAAGAATTAATTGTAGTGGTTCTCCATGACTCATTATTATTAATGGTCATTATTTAGTCATCACTTTGGTATCATTGATGTAATCAAAGGTGAGGGGTTTACTTGTGTATAAATAACCCTTAGCTTGATTTATAAAGTGTTGTTGCCATGGTTGGAGTTGATAGATTCATTGTTGGATTGTTGTTAATGTTGTTAGATGTAATTGTGAATTGGTTATCAATATAAAACTGAAGAGAGAGTGTAATGAAGGAAGAGCCTTGTAATCTTATTCAATGAAAGCAATAGAATCCTTTCACTATAAATCATGATGTTTTGAACTCTATAATGTTAAATTTACTTTTATGATAATAGTTATATACATTATATGAATTTGACAAATGACTGACTCTAGACATATGTTGGTATTAACAATGACTAAACATAGTAATCCAAGTGCATAAATAAGATAGAGTTGTCTAACCACCATCACATGGTAGAATCGATGGGGATTGATCCAAGCTACGTGCCATAGGTGAGTATGAGACTTTACTCCCCATGCGATATGTTGACATGTAATCTCATTGGCAACATATTTCCATTGGGCATGTAAGTAATACTTAGTTATATGAAGTTAAGGAAAAATACCCAACAAGATGTCTATATGAGATAGCAATTTGGTTTGGCATAAACTATAAAGTTCATGTAGATGTTTGACATCAAATGGAGAGGGACAAACTAATAATTTAGCATGTAGGTGTAAGAGAATGGTGGGTTACGACCATACTTATGCATATAAGTCATGTGTGGTAAATGTATGTCAAGCTTGTCATTGTGAAGTACTTTATACCATATTTTGGTGTCTACAATTTGACTCTAACCAACAAGAACATTTTTCCTCAAAATTGGCTTGGTTCACCTAGTTTAACCATAAACAAGGCAATGGCATGATGTTAAAATGATTAGGTAAAATGTCGTTGGTAGAGAAAAGCCTCTCATATTTTTCAAAAAAATATTGATTTCTTAGTTAGCATGGTTTTAGATATAGTTCTTTTCTATTGTTTCCCCATCTATTTTTGTATTTAATGGTTTATGTATTAAGTAAAAATGGCTAATTCTTAATTTTACCTCAATACTTATGCATTTGACCAATGAACATATGTTAAACCATAATAATTTTATTTTTCACTTAGTGTCACGTCCCTCTAGGGAGTTTGGCTAGATTAGTTGTGGTAGATTTGACAATGAATATTACATAAATTAATGTGGTGAAGAAAACACTATCACTTTATGTAGACAAAAATCAGCTCCTCATCTCAATGGAGCTCCAATACCACTTGATGGATTCAAAAATTCATAGATCTTACAAACATCAAGCTCACTTCAAGAAATCAACACTATTCTATTACATTAAACAAAGACATTCTCTTAATGCATTTTCTTCTCCAAAGCTTCTTCAATTTCAGATAATACTTGGCATCATCTCACCAAGGAGGCTATCCTCACTTATACCTCCTCCTCATGCTTCTTTTATTCTCTTTCAAGACTCACCAAATGAAGCCTCTTCATCCACTCTACTTGCATTCTTGGGTGCACAAATTCACCCATCAATTTGGAAACCATATGTTCCCAACTCCTCATCTTCTCCTTTCCTCTCCTCTTTCTATCCACTTGGTGATAGCTCCTCATCTCAACAGAGCTCCAATACCACTTGATGGAGTCAAAAATCCATATATCTTACAAACATCAAGCTCACTTCAACAAATCAACACTCTTCTATTACATTAAACAAAGACATTCTCTTAATGCATTGTCTTCTCCAAAGCTTCTTCAACTTCACATAATACTTGGCATCATCTCACCAAGGAGGCTATCCTCACTTCTACCTCCTCCTCATGCTTCTTGTCTTCTCTTTCAAGACTCACCAAATGAAGCCTCTTCATCCACTCTACTTGCATTCTTGGGTGCACAAATTCACCCATCAATTTGGAAATCATAAGTTCCCAACTCCTCACCTTCTCCTTTCCTCTCCTCTTTCTATCCACTTGGTGATATTCCCAACACTTGGCTGCAACTCCATTCATCCTTTTTCTTGCAACCTTCACCCTCATGGGCTCTTCAATATGCATTTTCACAAAATGCATATCTAGCTCAATTATCCAAGTTATGATCTCTTCTAAATTCTCTTATCCATTCAAAGATGGACCTCTTTTCCCCACCATTGTCTTATATGGTCTCTTCTCCATCTCTTACACCATTTTTGTTGCTCCTTCTCTCGTACCTGCAAAACAATCTCTCCATAGGACTCAAACTTGCTCTAATACCCCCTTGAATCTATGAATTTATGACTCCATCAAGTGTGAATCTGTGTGCTATCATCTAGTGGTAAAATATGGAGAGATAAAGGTGGAAGGATATTTCAACCATGTAGATTTACATGTGGGGGAAGAAGGCATCCATGAAGAGATGCATGTGAATGAATACAACACCAAAATAATGTTGCAAGTTTTCATAAAGAAAAAAATAGAGGTGGTTGATGTGCAATCAAGTGCACATGAGGAGATGATGGATGATGTTGAATCCATGAGAAAGGAGCTAAAAATGGTAGTTTGTAATGGTGTGGAAGATCTAATAATTAGTTGGATAATGTGTGAAGAGAGCCAAGTGGAATTTAGGAGGTGGATGGTTTGTGGTGGATTTGAGTCCACAAGTGAGGATAATGAATGGTAGAAAAGCCTTTGGTGGAGGAGGATGGTTTTTAGTGGGACTAGTTCCACTAGTAGAGAAAGAAGGGGAAGAAATAATAAGATGAAATAAGGATATCCAACATGTAGAAACTGGAAATGAAGAAGGAATAAGAATATTCTCTGAGATTACTTGGTGTGTTGGAAGGGGATATTGTGGTGATTATGCTCTGTGACCAAAAGAGTGGTTAAACCACTTCATCCATGTGATTAGGATATCACATTATAAAACCTTGAGTTTTTGATGTAGAAGTATCCAAGGGTTCGTTCAATCTTGCATCACAAAAAATTAGAGTCATGTGTTCATATGCTCATGAAGGTTTATATGTTCATGTGTGTGAGCCTACAATTCTTGGAGAACAATCTAGAAAACTCGTAGGAGGTGAGTTTTTTTCAACCAAAGGAGAATTTTGTGGCAAAGAAAACACTATTCATATCAACACTGTTCATAGGTGATGTGGCAACACTATTTATTTTGGTGAGGTGTCAAGGACACTATTATTGATTGGCAAGGTGACATGAGGCACCATAATATTTCTAATGCCCAAATGATATTTAATTTTGTCATCCATGATGTAAATGAGATGAATTCCATGTGGGGACATTAATAATGGATTTGATCCCACCAAAAAGAAGATCCACTAGCTTTTTGGAAGCATATGCAAATGAGAGAGAACTTTTACTATGCAGATTGCACACCCATGTGAAGTAGATGCTAAAGGGGTCATATCAAAAGGGAAGCAAGTGGATATAGTCTTCACACGAGTCATTATTCCCTCACATGACAAGGGTGGTGAGTTTATCCTTGAAGATTATATTTTGACCTTATCTTTTGTCTTTTGCTTAGTGGTGGATGCTTTTGGACTTTGTCTTCATTCCCTCCTAATTGAGAATAATTTGTCCCTTGAATTTTATGCCCCCAAGTAGAGGGAGATAAATTTATTGGGAGGATGGTTATTTTATACATGCTTGGAGTTATTTGGGGGGTAAATTTTATAAATGGATACTCCTTTACTTTGTTAGGTAGGCTAGTTTGGTAAAAGTAAGGATAACCTCCTTGGTGAGATGTTGCCAAGTATGTGTGAGTGGTAAGATTTGATGAAGCTTTATGTATGAGTATTATTAGTCTAGGCTAGTTTGAGAAGAATTTTTGTTGAAAGCTAGAAGAGCCTTCGCATGGTGTGTAGCTAAGTTTTGTGTAATATGAATAAATCTTGATGAAACTTTGTGAGTTGTATAAGATTATGCATTAATAACATGGCTTTGTTGAATTTAATTCAAGAGTATGTGTATTAAATAAGTCTTTAAAGATGTGTTGAGAGTAATGATAATAGTTATTTGTGAAATAGCTTAATGTTTTAAGCTCCATGGATTGTTGAATCCATCAAGATTTATCTATAAACAATTGTATTCTTTTGATGAAACTTTGGCACCAAGTCTTGTGAGAAGAAGAAGCTTTGTAGCTTCATTGTAGAGAATGAATTAATAACATGGATTTGTTGAATTGAATTCAAGATCTTATGTATTGAACAAGTCTTTAAAGACTTGTTGAGAGTAATAGAAGAGTTCTTTGTGAGAGATTTGGGTTTGTGATTTCTGAATTTGTTAAAGAGCTCATGTGTGTGATGAAGAACTCAAGTTGAGGCCACATAATTTTGGTATCAAAGCTCTATTGTGATGAGGAGTTGATTTTTGTTTCCATCATTTGGTATCATACCAAGTTTGAATTCTATTGAGAGGAGATTGTTGGGTAGAAGATGTTAGAGTGAGCTTGTGTTTTATTTTGTAGGTGTGAAGATATGGCAAAGAAGAGTGGAAGAATACCACCAAATAAAGAATGGGAGAATAAGTTGAATATTTGGGATACATTATTGAAGCTAATGGATGATTTAGATGAAGAATGTGAAATTGAAGAAGAAGAAAAAGTGATGTGGGAGATATTAGACTCCCTAAAATCAAAGGTGGTTGCATTGACAAAAAAAGTAGTCACATGAGGTGCCACAATCCTTTCAAGACCTAAAAAAGGTTTGATTTTGTCATGCATGAAGTAAATGGGACAAATTCCATGTGGGGACCTTGATAGTGGATTTGATCTTAGTCAAAAAGAAGACCCACTAGCTATTTAAAGGTGCATACAAATGGGGGATAACTTTTACTATCTAGATTGCATACCCATGTGAAGTGGATGCTAAAGGGGTGACATATAAATTGGAGCACATGGGAAAAGAATTCACATGATATATTATTCCCTCAAATGATATATTATTCCCTCCAAGATAAGGGTGGCAAATTTGTCCTTAGAAATTATCTTTTATCTTTTTCTTAGTAGAGGATGCTTTTGAGATTTTGTCTTAATTCCTACCTAATGGATATTGACTTTCCTCTTGTCTTTATTGCCCAAGTGGAGTGGGATGAATTTATGGGATTCCTTTGTGTTTTTATCTCTCATTCCTTCATGCTTTTAATTATATAAATGGATTGAGAACCTTGTCATTTGTAGGCTAGTTTGGTAGAAGTGAGGATAGCCTCCTTGGTGAAATGTTTCCTAGTATGTGTTATTTGTGGGGACATTGATAGTGGATTTGATATTAGTCAAAAAGAAGACCCACTAGTTATTTAAAAGCACATGCAAATGGCAGATAACTTTTACTATGCAGATTGCACACCCATGTGAAGTGGATGTTAAAAGGGTCACATCTAAACTGGAGTACATGGGGAAAGAATTCACATGATATATTCTTCCCTCGCATGATATATTATTCCCTCCAAGATAAGGGTGGCACATTTGTCCTTAGAAATTATCTTTTGTCCTTTATCTTTTGTCTTTTGCTTAGTAGAGGATGCTTTTGAGATTTTGTCTTCATTCTCACCTAATGGATATTGACTTTCCTCTTGTCTTTATTGCCCAAGTGGAGTGGGATGAATTTGTGGGATTCCTTTGTGCTTTTATCTCTCATTACTTCATGCTTGTAATTCTATAAATGTATTGAGAACCTTTTCATTTATAGGCTAGTTTGGTAGAAGTGAGGATAGCCTCCTTGGTGAGATGTTTCCAAGTATGTGTTATTTGCAATCTTTTATGAAGCTTTATGTATGAGTATTGTGAGCCTAGGCTAGTTTCAGAAGAAGATTTTTTGAAAGCTTGAAGAGCCTCCTTGGCATGGTGTGTAACCAAGTTTTGTGCAATATGAAGAAATCTTGGTGAAGCTTTATGAGTTGTATAAGAGCATGCATTAATAGCATGGCTTTGTTGAATTTAATTCAAGAGTGTGTGTATTGAATAAGTCTATGAAGACTTGTTGAGAGTAATGAGAAGAGTGATTTGTGAAAGAGCTTTGTGTTTTTAAGATCCATGGATTGTTGAATCCATCAAGTGGTATCAGAGCTCCATTGTGATGAGGAGCTGACTTTGTTTTCCATCATAAACCCATATAAGATGAGAGTTATCCCTTCCATATTAGATTAGTGCCTTAAGATTTTGCATGATAAAAAATTATATAATATTCATGGCACACCTTATGAGTTACCCATTTACAATTAGAAAAAACACAATATATTACCTAAAGTTCTTAATAAAAATCAAACCATTTAACCTCATGTGGTATATGCTACAATTTTATTGCCTACAGTTATATGTTGTTAGGTTGTGGAGCTAAAAGCTTCACCAAGATGCAAACAGAAAGAGGTTGCGGAGGTTGCGGAGTTGCAGAACCAGTTGCAGGGCAATCGACATCAGTCTGATCAACCGACGTCGGTCATATAATATTGCAGAAGCAATCGACATTGATTATGAGTTGATCGACATCGATCAGGAGGGAGCCGACGTCGACAACTTGTGTGTGCATGCAGTTTGCATGCGGGTTCCAAACAGGGTTATTTTTGGACTGTCAGTTTGCATGTAAAGACTATTTTGGTCTTAGAGTTGCGAGTCTAATTATTGTAATTAAGAAACTCTAATTATTGTATGCATGAGATCTATATAATAGACTCATGGGCTGTATTGTAAAAGTGTGCTAGAAAGCCATTGTGCTTGAAGAGAGAGCAAGAGTAGCTCCTCCTAGTTCCAAAGGGGTGCTGAGTGTGTATGATTAGGGAGAGTTGCAGGTTGTGCAAGTTCTGGTAGAAGATCCACCGGGGTACTGGTTGAAGAATCATAAGGACTTGGTGAGGCAAGGACAAGGGTTCTTCAAGGGTGTAGAGATATCTACATGGTAAGTAAGGTCTATTGATTTGCAGGTGGAAGCAAGAGAAGGGAAGATCTACTTGGAGCATGGTTGTGTACTTGGTGTACTGGCAGCGTTGTTACTGACTGGTGGAGGTGAACAACAACTCTGTGTTTGAGTTGATTGTTGTGACTGTGATGAGAGAGTGAAGTGTTGGAAGAGAATTACTGGTGAACCCTAGAAGTGTGGGAGCTCTAGAGGTGTGGGAAGAAGAAGTGTGGCATCTTCTTTATTGTATTTCCTTCTGAATGACTATTAATACAATTGTGTATTGTCTCTCATATCCTATGTTGTTTCATATTTCTAGTTACTTATTCATTCTAGTTAAATTCTGTGTTTAATTGCTTACACAGAGGTAATCATATTGTGCTCTTATTGAGGAGTAAGATCCTGACAAGTTGGTATTAGAGCATGTTTGGTGTTCTAGGTGTCTGACAACTGGTATCAGAGCTTTTGGTTGGGTTGACTAATAGGGTGTTTTAGATCTGGTTAGTGTGTGTTGATTACAGAGTACTCACAGGGGTTTTTGATTGAGTGGGAGTCTAGCAATGGCAGAAGAAAGTAAGCTACGAATGGAGAAACTGAATAGCACGAATCGTCTGATTGATGGAAAGAAAGAGTAGGTAAAGGAAGATTGTTGGTCGATAAAAGATCAGCATGTAGAAGCAGATGTTGCAGGTATTGTTGCACAAATTGCTTTGGATAAAGTAGAATCTTGGTCTATAGATTATGTTGCCTCTTTTCATGCAGCCCAAAATAGAGCATCTTTTTATGGGTATGTCTTTGGAGACTTTGGAGAGATTTATTTAGGGGTTGGTGAGCCTTGTCACATGGTTGGCAAAGGGGAAGTGAAGCTAAAATTGTAGACGGGTAACACACGAGTTTTGAAGAAGGTCATGCAGGTACCAGTCTTGGAGATGAGTCTAATTTCTTCAAGAAAGTTGGGTGATGAGAGATGCACAGTAACTCTCACAGCGGATGTACTTGAATTAGACGGTGGTAAGAAAGTAGGTATCCTTTATCTATCTACATATATTACTGATTCACCTTCTATTGCCGAGATGTGGCTTTGTAGGCTTGGTTACATATGTAAGAAGGGAATGCATGTTCTTAAGCGAAAGACAGATATCTTTGATAAACTTAAGAACTGGAAAGCCTTGGTGTTCATGGAGGAGATGACAGACAAAGATCAACTAAGGGGACTGAATTATTCTGAGCAGGGCTGTGTTAATATGGACAAGGGTTTGATCCAAAAGGAGCTCGCGGGTAAAAAGTCATCACTCACAAGTGAACACAAGTACCGGCGTTGGTAAAGAGGAATCGATGTCGATCAGACAGGCACCGACATCGGTCATGTGTAGATCAGCAGAGTCGATGGTGTCGGGCAGGTTAAGACCGACGTCAATCAGACAGTAACATGTCGGCAACAAGGGACACCGACGTCGATAAGGAAGAACTGATGTTGATAGTATGGGTCAGTCACAGCGAACCGACGTCGATCAAGTGCAGATTGGGAGATGGCCGAGATCGGTCACTGAAACAGATGTTCGGCGGACAACAAGCTGTCAAGGAGTCTCAAACGCCCATATAGAAGACTGAAAGGGTAAGTAAACTTCAAATTCATCATTTCCCTTCTTTACACTACTTGTTGCTCACTGATGGTCAAGAATCAAGAAGTCATTAAAGAAGCAGAACAGGTAGATCCAGGAAACAGTGGGAGCTTGGCATGGATGAGGATTGTGATTCATTGGAGAAGAATCAAACGAGAGTTTTTGGTGGAGTTGCCAGCTGGAAGAGAGCACTGAGAGATGAATGGATGTTCAAGATAAAGAAGAGTGAAAATAGACACATGAGACGGAAGGCCAAGGTATATGGTCTTGAGTAAGCTGCAAGACAGTGGTACAAGTTTTGACAGGTGGATGACAAAGCAAGGCTTTAGTCAATGTCAGTGTAACTATTGTGTTTGTCTTTACCAGGTGGATGATGAGTCGTGACATTATCCTATTATTGTATGTGGATGGTATGCTTGGAGCAGGTTCGTACATACAGGGAGTTTCTAAGCTAAAGGTAAAGTTAGTTCAGAGGTATGTCATAGAGAATTTGAGAGCACCAAAATTTTTTGGCATAAGAGACATGGAAGATCATAGGTTGATTTGGTTTCCAGTGAGAGTTGATGTGAAGAAAGTGTTGGTGAGGTTCAAGATGCAGGATGCAGAATCGGTAAGCACACCAAGGGCTGGATAGTTCAAGCTGAGCTTAGAACAATGTTCAAAATCACATGAGGTCTAGTGTAGACCTGAGTTTTCCCAAGCAGTGGGAGTTGTCAGAAAGTTCAGAGCCAATTCGAGAAAAGAGCACTGGAGGGCAGTTCAGTAGATTCTCAGGTATTTGAGAGGGACTAGCAGTAGGTTAACATGTTATGTAGGGTTAAGGACTTCACTACATGGATATGTAGGTTTGAATGTGGTAGGTTACTTGGATGACAGGTAGTGCACCACAGGGTGTGTGGTGGTTGGTCTTCAGGATTGAGCTTGAAGAGGGATACAAGCTAGGAAACAAATTAGATGGTGTATAGGTATAGGTACAAGTGCAGCTATTTTTCTCCAAGTGAGAGATTGTTAGGTTGTGGAGCTAAAAGCTTCACCAAGATGCGAACAGAAGGAGGTTGCGGAGTTGCAGAACCAGTTGCAAGGCAACCAACGTCGGTCATATAACAGTGCAGAATCAACTGATGTCGGTTATGAGTCAGCCGACATCGGTCAGGAGGGAGCTGATGTAGACAACCTATGTGTGCATGCAGTTTGTATACGAGTTCCAAACATGGCTATTTTTGGACTGTCAGTTTGCATGTAAAGACTATTTTTGGTCTTAGAGTTGTGAGTCTAATTATTGTAATTAAGAAACTCTAATTATTGTATGCATGAGATCTATATAATAGACTCATGGGTTGTATTGTAAAAGTGTGCTAGAAAGCCATTGTGCTTGAAGAGAGAGCAAGAGTAGCTCCTCCTAGTTTCAAAGGGGTGCTGAGTGTGTATGATCAGGGAGAGTTGCAGGTTGTGTAAGTTCTGGTAGAAGATCCACTGAGGTACTGGTTGAAGAATCATAAGGACTTGTTGAGGCAAGGACAAGGGTTCTTCAAGGGTGTAGAGATATCTACATGGTAAGTAAGGTCTGTTGATTTGTAGGTGGCAGCAAGAGAAGGGAAGATCTACTTGGAGTACGGTTGTGTACTTGGTGTATTGGCAGCGTTGTTACTGACTGGTGGAGGTGAACAACAACTCTGTGTTTGAGTTGATTGTTGTGACCGTGATGAGAGAGTGAAGTGTTGTAGGAGAATTACTGGTGAACCCTAGAAGTGTGGGAGCTCTAGAGGTGTGGGAAGAAGAAGTGTGGCATCTTATTTATTGTATTTCCTTTTGGATAAATATTAATATAATTGTGTATTGTCTCTCATATCCTGTGTTGTTTCATATTTCTAGTTACTTATTCATTCTGGTTAAATTCTATGTTTAGTTGCTTACACAGAGGTAATCATATTGTGCTCTTATTGAGGATCAAGATCCTGACAAGTTGGTATCAGAGCATGTTTATTGTTCTAGGTATATGCTATATGCTACAATTTTATTGCCTACAGTTATATGTTTCCTATAATTCTTACTTTTGTAGTTTTGATTCCTCTAGTTATGAATTTTAGAGTTATGACTCTTATAGTTGCATCACCTAGAGATATAATACCTACTCATCCATGTCCTAAGATATTCTTATCGCATCCTTATCATATACTCTTGTGAAAGCAACAACAAAGAATAGAAATAAATATTTGAACTAAAACAAGTGCTTCTTTTCAAAATGTTAAGGTGGCTTCAATATCCCATTCTTATGATGATTATATTATTGATGATGATTCATGTTATGACATAACTCTTGATTTCATGATTGATCCTACATATTATGATACTTTTTCTAACCCTTTCAATTATATGTATGACTCCCCATGATATTAGACATCAGTTTGTAGATAGATAGATGGTATCCTTAATTAGACATTTTATCATATCCCTTACACCTCATCAATGAATCCAATTATATGTAGATTATTTGTGCATATTTATTCTATATTCCATGCCTTCCATGTGCATTCCTCTCTTGAGTTTGCGTCTTTCCTCATTCTTTTTCTATTTTGTACATCTATCTATTTTCTTGCTTTACATTGACATTATTCTAGACCCTTAGTTTATGTTTCATCCTATGTTATTTTGTCCCTCCCCTTGATTTTTGATCCCATTCTGAACATCTATGTATACTTCCTAATGATGAAAACATATATATCAAAACCTTCCATCATAACATGCATTGATTTCTTAGGGAAGTTGTAGGTTGTTTGGAATCCTCCTATTCTTCTTTATCCTGAATTTATCCCCCTTAGCCTCTTTTCTTGTGTGATTAAGTTATCCTCTCTTATTCTAGCTTTCACCTCTTGGCTTCCTCCTTATCTAACTTATCTCTTCTAAAAATAATATAAAACATAAAAATTAAAAAACTCTTTGTCGATGGATACATATCCTAATAATCTACTTATGGCACATGTTTACATATACATATTGCACACATGCTTCTCATGGTATTCTTTGAATGAGTTAAATATAAGATGTACATGTTACATATGTTTATGGATTTATATATACTATGTGATTACATTTTCACCCATATTTGAGGGAATTATCACATTGGTGGCATGCCATATACTAGGGGCTTCTCTTTATAGTGGGTCTCAATTATTATCCTGCCTAATTTAAATTTTTCATATAGAACATAAGTATTGACTACATATATTATTTTCTAGCCTACATCTTATGTGTTATATGGATACATTGCATGTTCTCTTGTGTGCCCTATGATTTCATGATTTCCTACATGTGCACACTTGTAATTTTGTGTGATGTTCATGTCATCAATCGATGTCTTGTGTAGTTTTTTCTATAGAGGATAATATAGTCATCATGTCATGTCATTGATTTCTTTTAGATCATATTTATTACTTGATGGTTTCCTACTCTACGTGTGACTACCTAACTATGATTGATTGTATTTCCCATACTATGTGATATGTTATGATTGGTGCCAAGATTTGTATCCTAAAATCAACTACTTTTGGTATAACGTTACCTACATTGTCATGGTCTCTACCATGTATCTGTTTGGGTGTACACTACTATTATGTGTGTGCTTAATTTCCATATCTTTCCCTATTAGGGGAACATTTATACATTGTTAAATATCCTTTGTCCCTAACCTATCATCGCATTGGGGGAATTTTACCCTTATGTCATGAGATTCATTGATGATATCTATACCTTATCATGCCATTGGGGGCATCATAGCCACACACTCTCCCAGATATTGTCATCCATATCTTTCACATCATAGTCACACACACTCCTGGAGCTTTTCATCCATATTTTTCACATATAAAGCTTAATATACCAATGTGCTTATTGATCTTATATTGCTTATATCAGGACACTGCATTATCCTACGTACACCTAGTCACATGGGGGATACTACGTTGATATATGGGTTACTTCCATATCCTACCATGTTCAAATGATATTTTCCCCCGTCGCTAACTAATATCAAGAAATAATACTTTCTCATCACTATCTCATCCTCACATTAGGTTGCATCTTCCTATAGATACATACAAGTGTTTAAAAAAAATGTTTTCAAAAATTATAATAGCTTCAACTATATTTTATATGATAAGGTGTGATGCACATGACTCTTTGTTTTGAGGTGAATGATTTTAGAAAATTTTACCAACCCTTTAGCTTAAAAATAGGGACATATATCCAAATATTCTATTACTAAATTAAGATTCTTATGGACTATTATTTTACAAAGAAACACAAATTTTTTTATTCCTTAATCAAGAAGTGGACTATAGTTTATAATATTTTCTCTAAAATCCTTGAGGTTTCAGAGTTCCCTTTAAAACTCGTCAATGCCCAAGTTCAGTTTCTAGTTTTTTAGTATTAGTACCGAGGAGTTCCTATCTTTTGTATGATTCAGACTTGTCTATGGGATGTTCCTAGTAATTCATTTACAAATTTATAGGAATAAGGTAGTTTTTCTTAATGTACAATAGTGTATAGATGTATACCAAATAAGTGTGAAGTCCCTTATCAGGTGAGTTTTTGATTTGTATATATATGATTCCAATTGGAATATTTTTCATGCCACCAGAATGCTAGGTATATGGGTTGACCTAAAGGAAACATTTGATCTTATAAAGTATTCATTCTTTGGAGAAGGCCACTATCCTCAGGCACAAGTCAGTATTGACTAGAGATATTGACCCAGTCTAGTATTAGTGACCCATGCATAGAAGGATTGAATTGAATATTTGGAGATGTATGTATGAGATAGTAATTTGGTTTGGCACAAACTAAGGTTCATGTGGATGTTTGACAACAAACGAATAGGGTCAAAATCATAAGGCAGCAGGTAGGATGTCTATGGGATGCTCCTAGTAATTCATTTACAAACTTATAGGAATAAGGTAGTTTTTCTTAATGTACAATAGTGTATAGATGTATACCAAATAAGTGTGACGTCCCTTATCAAGTGAGGTTTTTATTTATATATATATGATTCCAATTGGGATATTTATCACACCACTAGAATACTAGGTATATGGGCTAACCCAAAGGAAACATTTGAACTTAAAAAGTATTCATTCTTTAGAGAGGGCCACTATCCTCAAGCGTAGGTTAGTATTGACTAGAGATATTGACCTAGTCTAGCGTTAGTCAATACCTCTATGAAGTGTTGATTGTCATTGTCTATCATTCTAAATTGATAATCTCTAATGCATCAAATATCATCCAACACCAATCCCTCATATGACATCTCCAAGTGTCATCTGCTTTAAACAATCCAAACCATCCACAAAAAATCCAAGGATGGTATCTCCAAATGTCATCTACAAAGGCCAAATGATAATAAATGAGTGTAGCGAGGGTATCTGCATTAGAATAGTGAAAACATCATACCAAACATTTGGACCATCCATAATGAAAGCAAGGATGGTATCTATTCATTATCTCCACAAATCAATCAAAGCATGACATCTCAAATATTTTAGCCCAAAGATCATCAGATAATATAAAGATAGATATAAGTCTTGGCACATCATATCAAAGAATTGTATCCATCCACACACCAACCAAAGCATGAAATGTCATCAACAAAGCTAATAGGGATGACAAGATTGTCCACAAATAGCCAAGGATAGTTCCCATTCCAATTAAGGATCACAAAGAAAATCATCAAATGGTGTAGCCCAAACATGAGAGACACTTAACACTAATATATGACTCTATCACAACCATAGTTCGCATACTTATACTCAGATACCATGGACTCTGATACTGAACTATGTACCATGGACCATAGACTCTGACTATGAGTATCTATTTCCTTTGTTCTACATGTGAAGACCATGGACCCTAATACTAAAGTTTGATTTTAGGATAGTGGTGTTTGAAGGATTGTAAGTTTCAAACATTATACTATTTTCTCCCATATAGTTTTAATTGGAACATATATTAAAGGATTGTACGTTAGTTTTAATAATTACACGAAGGAAATATTAAATATGATCATATTTAAATATGGTCATACAACCATCAAATTTAAATTTATAATAATAATGTGGGCTAAATTTTATGCAGAAAGATGATCACCAAAAAATGTGAACGTATACATATGTATTCATAAAATCTATAAAGACATACAAAATAAGAACATAATAGAGTGTCGGGTGAATGCCATAGTGGCATACAATGCCAAAAAATGAGTAAATTTACCTATAAGCATACAAAGAAGTACATAATCTAAGACATATCCTACTCATTAAAAAATCCTTCCTCTCTTTGTCTTCCTCAAAGAAGACTCTCCGTTGGATGCCTTTCTCATATATAGAGATCCCTCAAATGCCTTAGATCCCTCAAATGCCTTGGATTCCTCCCAGATTTGACCGTGATTCTTTTTAATCTCATATCTCACCTATAGCTGAACATGTTCATATATAAATACTATTAGAAACTTTTCATACTATACATGCAACCATGTTCAAAAATCAATTTTAAACTGACACAATAAATATTTAAACATGCACTTATGACAATCTCATGGTCATATTCAATTTACCTTTGACGCTCAACAGGGTCAGTGACCGGTCACATTATAAGACAAGAGTGTGAAAGGGATAAATAACATGAGAAGGTGACATGTTAATCATTTGAATGGAGCTATCATATGCCATCAAACAAATCTATTCACATAATACATTCACATAAGTTATATTTGGCCAAATATAGAGTCAAATTATTAAAACAAATTTATATTTATAATTCAAAACTCTAAGTTAACATACTTTAGTGAGCGGTTGTGTAGATGAAATTATAGCAATAATGCCTATGTTTATGTTTGTATAGATGGAGGAGTCTCCATTGTGGTCATCCATTGAACATATAATATATGATTATTAGTAGAGCATATATATAAATAAATACATGTACATTAAGTATAATAGTAATAAAAAATACCTCTGCATATATATTCATCGGTGGAGTAACATCAAGAAATCTAGTAGTAGGTGACCTATATATTGGTTGTGAAGATGACGGTACCATCTCCTTCTGTAACATAAAGAATTACATATATCTTATTGATTTTTTATGTAAATTAACTGTTACCTTTTAAATACAAATATATCTAAAATTTAACATGCCAAATACATAAGATACTTGCATATGTGTAGTTGATGTTTGCACACCAAATTTATGTGCCAAAAACTCGTTAGTCAAAATGATAGCATCTAGGTCCTCGAAAGATCCACCATCATCATCTGAAGGTCCAATGATCTACAAGGGTGCAGTTGGGCATGCACACTAGGTAGAGTATCCCCATATCCAACCTCTCCAGCATCATTCTCATAAAGTTTAATCATATGCATGACAAGTGTGTCAGTAAGCACATGAAAAGTGTCAATCTCGGTAACCTTCTTCACTACAGATGGGATCTTAAGATGAAGTGGATTTTGGATAGGGACTCTTTTAGGTTGATTACGTACATAACGTGCACCAGGTCTATCTTACACAGATTCTTTTCCTCGGCCTTGAAACTCTGAGTAGACAAAATAATTGGAAATATCGTTGAGGATAAGCTCGCAATAGAGTTTCCTCAAAAAATATAATGGAAACTTATAGTTGTTACAAGGTGGGTAATTAAATACCCATTAGTGTAGGTTTTTTCCCACTTTTAGTTTTACTTACACCATTGTTAGTCAACTTGCTCAGGGTTGTTAAGGTCATTAGGGGAGTACACTTTATGTGTTTTTTAATTTTGAGTTGGGTTTTTACCTTTATGATGACATAATTTCTCACTATATAATGTTCATCCTTTGTACTTTTTGGCTAATGAATTATAAATCAGTTTATCAAGTTTTCTTTTGGCTTTGAATTTACTCTAACTGAATTCTAGTGTTTTTATGCAATCTATGACGTTCACAGATCTTGGAGTAATTTGACATGGTATCAGATCTTTGATTTGATGGCCATTTTAATATTTTTAAATATCTTTGGTCATATCTTTCTTGCATGCATCCTACATGATTTCTTGATTTTTAGTTTCTTCATAGGTTTGGTGGGATTTTTTGAAAATCTATGCAAACTATTCAAATGGAGTCTCAAATCAAAAACTAGACAATGCCATCAAATCCATAAGGTGTCAAAAACCTAAGATCGGTTATAAATATGACCTAGTTTCGTAAGAGTCAAAGCAAAGTTTCTACACATGTGCATATTATGGGATTTTTTTTGCCTTCGTGACATTGTGGGAGTTTATAGCATCCCCAACACTATAGGAAAGGTTAACGGTCCTAGAATTAGTATTTTTTGATGTCAATGCAGTCACTAACCCCCACATTAGGATTTTAGATTGTGGGAGGAGTAAAAAACCCCAACCCCTATAAGAAGGGGTTTCAATCCCAACACTTTTCTCTACTATGAGAAAGCTCCATCATCTTGATATTGGTATTTATTGATGTTTGTGCAGCCTCAAGCCTCGTTATGAAAGGGCCTTGAAACCTCGATGTCAAATATTTTGACTGCAAGATCAGTCTCAACCCCTCGTATCAAAACTTTCGGTACTACACATAGTCACTACAACCTCAACGATTATTTTCCAATGACTATAGGAGACCCTCAGAACCTTGACGTTAAAATTTTTTACTACAAAAATAGTCAACCAAAACTTTAATGAAATTTTAGAGGATGTCAATTTTAACATCGTGAAGTGTGACACTATTCATTTTAAAAATGGAAGTATTTTTGAGATAATGTTACTCGGACATCAATCAAAAGAGGGAGGGGGAAGAGCACCCACTAATGGTCATATGGTGTGTTCACATAAGGTAAGAAGCCAACTTATCCCTTAGCCATTGGTCATATGGAAATCAAAACCATGGTCACTTCCAACCCAAAAATGCTTAACTTTTGCTCCAAAGAATTGAAAGTTTTTTTTGAGGAAATTGATTTATAATTATTTTAAGCTTTTACTCCAAGCATCCTGAAGTTTTTTTTGAAGAAGTCTATCAAAAATATTTTCCACCACCATTTACTTCCAAATTTTTCATGAAAGCTAAGATTTTCAAACAACTATAACTTTCGATCGATATTCAAATTTGAGTATCGTCTTCTTTATAAGTTTTTTTCATGCTCTATGCACTAGTGGTGATATTTTTGGGCTCCTTTCAAACCAACTATTATAAACTCTTGGACCCATTATTGATCGAGTTTGATGTCCTGCACAAATTGCTCAAGACGCATTCTCAGTTGTGCCCAACGTTTATATGAGCATGCTTGTATTTTCAACTTTAGGGGGGGTCACTTTGATAGTTCTAAAGGGGTACTATATGGTGTTGTGTACTTTTATTTTCTACAACAACCTCTTTCCTTGACTCATACAAATTATTCATCATTTCCATCTGTTACGATATTCAATTATCATGAATGGAAAAGTAATGTGTTACTTGATCTAAGAAAACAAGGATTATATAGGATAGTTATGAACGAGGAAATTAAAACTAAAATAGATGCAGATAAAAATAAATGGTTTAACAAATATGATCAAGCACTTGGTTATCTTAGTTTGTTTATTTCTCTTGACTTACATTTTCATATCGAATCTACTAAAATATTGAATGAAATATGGATCACATAGAAAAAACTCTTTGGGAAATAGGATGCAATGAGAATTCATGAACTGCAGAATGAGCTCATTAGTTTGAGCTTGGATGACTTTGACACACAATAGGAAGAATGTGGAATAGATAAGAAAGATGATCAACTTGTTCTGTGTATACTCTTCAAATTGGGTCTAAAATATTTTGTATTTGTGTCCACTTTTCATGCCACAAAAAGTGTTCTTCCAGTCGTATGGAAGATGTGTTCTTTAGATACCTTTATTTCCAACTTGACTTGGGAGCAAGATAAGTTGATATAGTGATCCGGGAAGCAATTTAGGCGACAATTCGGGTGACAGTTCCACCCCAATTAATGACAAAACTTCTGAGAGCCATAACTTTTTCACCGTAGCTCCAATTGACTCACCATTTAACCATTAGAAAGCTAAGAATGAGGAGAACACCGTGAGATGACATAGATATCTGCTCAATGAATTTTGACCCCATAAAACCCAATGGAAGTGCCCCAAATTTCAATTTTAGTAATGCAGTCTAAAAATAGTAAGTTTTTGAAAATAGTAATTCCGCAAATTTTGTATTGTTTTTAAGCATGGAAGTTGAACCACTTAATCTCCCTCGAGATTGGTGACTTTCCACATCCTCCCCCTGATTTCAAAATAGGTATGAATGAAGATGTAACCTGAAATGGGAAATCAAACATCTCTTCCTAGAGATAAGCATATAGTTGTATTGCGATCTTGAGTAATAATACATCTCTTTTTAAAGAATTCATTGTTACTGTGTTATTTTTGTGTTCTTGAAATATTTATCAACCAGAACTTCTGAGTTTTGGATCATATATATGGGCACAATGAAGTCCTCAAAATCTCATGCACTCTTTGCTAAGAAAGAGAAGGCTTCAAACAACATAGAGAATAAACTAAACAAAACAAAAAGGATGCAAATCCTCCCACATACAAATCCAACCATGAGACCTATTCTTCTAGTTCTAAGCCTAAGAAAGATTGGATCAAATGTGGATTTTACTCAGGAAAGCATGATGAAATCAAATGTTTGAAAAATTAGATTGACCAACTGAATAAGATGCTCAAGAAGCACAACATCAGTGTCTGTGGTTCTACCATTCATAATTCATCAACCCATGACCTTCTAAGGCAAATGACCATGGTAAAAAAAAAGACAAAAGAGAATAGTTAGGAAAAATCAAAGGATAAGGGCCTAGTTGTAGTTGTACCTCTGAATCCTACATGGGTCATTGACTTTGGTGCTTCACATCACATGGCCTTTTCACAGATAGAGTCTAGTTCATTGGAACCATGTGGCATGTCCTCTATACAATTGAGTGATCACACTTCTAAAAAATATTTCGGGAGAGGGTCTATTGAAGTGAGTGGTGGATCATTCAATAATGTTCTAAGTGTTCCCTCACTTTCAACTAATATCCTATCAGTTTCCCAGATCACTCACCTTGGTCTGAGCATGTGAGTTGAGTTCACTCCAGATTTGGTGTATGTTATAGAACTGCATTTTGATACTATATTGGTAGAAGGAATGGTTGATCATCAAACTCAGCTATATAACTTCTGACGCTTTGTGCCTAACTCTCTTTTAGATCTTTCATCTTCAAACTCACCTAAACTTAATGACATTTTTCAGCCTGAGCACACTTTGAATATTGATGACTCTTCTTCTAATATAGATGACTACATTAGTGATGGGGACCACTTCCACCATCTCCTTGTCACCTTCCAGATACTGAAGAGTTATTCCCTAATCAACCAAACCTTAGTTGGCTTCAGACATTACAAGGAATAGGTATACTGATCCAGGGCACATCACGTATCAGGCAACCTATCCCATAATTTTAGGGCATTCAGCAATCCTTTGTTGCCTCTACTCTTGTTGCACCATCATTGCATATAAAAATTGGTCATCTTAGCTTGCATGAGGAGAATAATTTCTTGTATATGAATCACACCTTGGTTGAAGATCCATAGAGCACTTAGCAGACACATTCATTATTCTAGGGTGATCCACTCTTCACTACATCTACTTCTAATCAACAATCACTCTTAAAAAATTCATTGTAAGAAACATGATAGGTAGAGATAGTTGTAGATTTTACTATGAATTTTTAGTTCTCTTCTCTTTATTAATCTTTTTTACGAGAGGAGTTTTGTCTTGTGGGTTTTTTCTTTTTCTCCATATTATGAAAGTTGTATTGTACTTAGGTACCTCATCAAACCTTGTTGTTGGGACCCAATTCTTCTACCCACTTAAGTTACACTTTAGAGGGTGTTAGTGTAGTTCTTTTTTGCTTTTAGTTTTATCTACACTATTGTTAATTAGCTTGCTTAGGGATGCTAAGATTATTAGAGGAAATACACTTTATCTATTTTTTGATTATGAGTTAAGTTGTTATGTTTATGGTGACCTAATTTTTCACTATAAAATGTACCTTCTTTGTAATTTTTGGCTCATGAATCATAAATTAGTTTATCTTTGCTCTCTTTTTATTCTGTATTTACTCTCACCTAATTCTAGAGTTTTCATGCAATCTGTGACGTTCAGAGATCTTGGAGTATGATAATACAATCTACCATCGGTCCCAAAAATTTTTTCTTATCAAATTATGTTGGCATTGATGGGTTGGGATCCATTTTGTTGATAATGGAAAAGGTGCATTAGTTGATGGATCAATAAATAATGCATAAATTTGGTCTTTTGTTATTTCCTTATCCTTCACATCAAGTGTTGACAATTTATCAGCATAATAAGCCCTACATTTCTCTCTATAAGATGTACATCTGTTAATTTAACTCATGATTGAGTCAACTTGGCCTACTACTGACTCTAAGGTATCAACAAAATATGTATGGTGGGTGTTAGTTGAATGGAAGTCCCTCGTTCTTTTAATTGTCTCTTCAATTTATATTTCTTTTGACTATATAAGCATCCAAATCCTCTTGACTACCTGGGGGGTCTTATGTAATTATAGGAGGGATAGGAGAGATAGGAGTGTTAGGAAGAGGGTTAATAGGGTCTTGTCTTGCACTTGAGGAGGTTGTTCAAACAAAAAAATGGTTCATAACAAAAAATAATTCAAATAAAAAATAATTGCTAAAATTTTGTGTTAATAAGTGTGATTTGTTATTGATTACCTACCCTCCAAAATGGCATTGTCGATTTGTCAACCTAACTAACAAGTGTGGTATGTTTTCTCCTCCTGGCAGCAAAACATGAACATGGTTTTCCACTTGAGGGCAGAGAAAAGATGTTTGAGGGCAAAGTGACTTGTCATTCGGATGCAGGTTTTATTTGTATGCTTAACTAATATAACTTATACCACGTATGCATTATAGCTTTAAAAATATGTACATGTTATGGATTGATATTTACCAACCCTAGTTTTACATAATGTAATATCCACAAAATTGTCCCCCAACTCCGTGTACTCACCAACTTGCTACCCATTTTAGTAATCACTCTCAAGAATCTATCTTTTATTTCATTAACTATTTATTCCATATTCACTTTGGATTCTTCTTCTTCCTCATCATAAATTTCATCTACGACAAATCCTATGTGTCATGGTTTCCATAGCCTCCAACAGGCTTGGATTCCCCTCATCATCTCCACTAAAACCACAACTCTTGGTGCTCTTTCTATCCTATCTACAAATATTGATATCCTTGTCATTTTTTTTCCTAATGAACAACAAAACCCCCTAAACCTTCTACCCAACACTCTCCTTATTGGAGGATGTATTCACTACTTTCTACCCACACTTGCAAATGTGGAAAATAAAATTTACTTCATAAGATATAGCCCACTATAATTGATGTATTCATAATTAGGGATTCCAATGAAGGACGGCCTTAGATTGTGTAGCCTTAGATATCAACCCTCAACCAAGGAAAAATACGCAATATGTGTGTGAAATAAATCGTAACAATATATTTTTTATTGAATTCAATGAGGTAAATTATAATGCAAACTCATCACACTATTTCAGTTTGGCTATAGACTTTGTTATTTGAAATATCACAAACATCCCAGAAGAAACATGTTATTCCTTATATCACTAATCATATTTATGGCTCGCTAAAAATATTGGCTATATCCTGATTTGGTTCTCTAGTTGGGCTACTCTCTTTGAAAATATTGCTCTCTGTCTTTGCAAACTTCATTCCTATTCTCAACAACTGAAGCCTTCTCTTCCCAAATAAGCGAACCCCCCAAAAAAGACACTCGATTAATATATAATCACAAATGAAACAGTTTTTCAAAGTCAAAATGATTATCCTTCCATCCATTAAATAACTACCATCTTTTTCATGACTCTTCGACTTCTCAATCAAGTACATGCCACATACTAGACATCAAGAATGTTATGTCTTCATCTTTTGTTGACATATGATACTAAATTATGATGCTGACATGTGTATTTATTGACTCACTGTGCAGAAGCGATTACGTTCTAACTTTCATTGTGCATGACATGAAATCAATAATATCTTCATTGTGTAGAAGGATCCTTACCTAGTTGTGCAAGATTGATCATGCATCCCCAAAGTTTAAAACAAATTTGCACACTAAAGATGATGTGTCGGTCTCAAATATCACAAGCTTACCTCACAATCTTCTCTGTTAGGATGGACTACAAAGTTTGCAGAAGACTTCTCCAACATAATGTGGCACATTATAGAGTTCACAGAGCTTCAAAAAATAAGAAATGTTACATGAGTCTTCATGTTACACATGACACTAAAGTATGAGGTAAACAAATGCCTTTGTTGATTCACTTCACATAAGCGATTACCTTCCAGCTCTCATTGTGCATGGTGTGAGATCAAGAATTTCTTCATTGTGTAAAAGGATCCTTACCCAATTATGTAAGATTGATCTCATAGCACCAAAGTTTGCAATAACTTTGTGCACCAAAGATGACGTGGTGATCTTAGAGATCGAAAACTTACCTAACAACCTTCATAGATAGGAAGGACTGCAAGGTTTGCACAATAATTCTCTAGCATAATGCAGTGCATTACAGAGTTCATGGAGATTTGCAAAACAAGAAGTGTTATGCAAATCCTCATGTCACAAAGGGATTCGCATTTCACACTTCCATGTAAACCTTCACAACTCTTTATTTAAAATCATAGAGATCTCCAAGCAAACTTGTGCAAGACTTCACAAGCTGCATAAAACACAATTATTTGATCTTTAGACTCTTCAAGTTGCGCACACCAAAAGGGTTGCACAAAAGCAACTATGTGTGCACAAAACAACCCTCCAAGTATGTGTGTAGTCGAAAGGCTGCAGAAAACTACTTATTACTAACCTAAGTATGTTTTCGGATGATGTAATACATCTTATGAACCTGAATGCTCTTGAATCACCATCACCCTCACATATAATCTCTATCCTCGTTATCATTAACACTTAAAGATGAGCTTTTCAAACTAGTCGAGGATGATTGAAATAGTGAATTACAAATATCATAGGTGTACCGCACACCATTTTCAAAATATCCAACTAGACAAAGACTTGGTGGTTTTGGATTGTGGTGCAATTTAGGATGATATGTAAAAATAGTAACGCATTTATTAATATCTATCATCATTATCATTGACACTTAATGATGAGCTTTTCAAACTAGTCAAGGACGAATGAAATAGTGAATTACAAATATCATAGGTGTACCTCACACCATTTTCAAAATATCCAACTAGACAAAGACTTGGTGGTTTGGGATTGTGGTGCGTTTTAGGATGATATGTAAAAATAGTAACATATTTATTTAAGTATAAACATATGAAAATAAAATTTACATAATATATTAGAGCGAATGATATTACATCATAAGTTTTTTTTTAATTCTAATTTGTTATCTACTTTTTATGGTTTGTACCAATAAATTGATTTTCTAAAATATGAGCCACTTTATTGTACTTTCACAAAAACAAAAAAGTGAATTGAAGGAAATCCATGAACGTATTTTCCATTTAAAGAATCATTTTATGAATTTTCAAGTGCAATGGTTAACTCTCCTCAATTGGGATGAGCATAACCAATTCAAGGACTCAATTATGAAGAAATATGGCAAACTTTCACAAAGCCTCAAGCTTCCATTGGTGTTGATTCAATGATTGTGCACATCATTAAGCAAGTCATGTGTTTGGGTGTCATTCCCATGTTTCATATTACTAATGGAGCTAATGATATTATTATTGTTTGTGTTCTACCTGCTTTAGTGAAGACAAATGAATAAATCAATACTTGATCCGAAAAAAAAAATTATCAAATTATTTTGAGCATCGATTTCAAATTGCCATCTTATAAATTTATATCTAACTTAACTTAGTCTAATTTTAAATGTTTCATCTCATAGTTATTAATTTAATTCAATTCATAATCTTTAATCTTGCCTTCTTATAATGCCAACTCGATTATATTATTATGATTACCTATTTACCCAAAAAGAAAACACAAATATGAAATAAAAAATATAATAAAACATTTTAAAATATATAAATCATGATACATTCTACCAAAATTTATAAAACGTGCGATTTAAATCTTCACTAAAAGATAAAATGCATCCATCATACAATAACATTAAATTTCATTGCAAAGACATTTTAATATGGTAATTTACACTTGATTTAGAACAAAACATTACTGTAAAAGAGTTTATTATCAAGCTAAACTCTTATAAAAAGCATCCTTCTATTAGTAAAACACTTTGATCAATTTTGTAGACGACCATTGGTCCTCGGCATGTTGATTCATCCTCTTAAAAATAAAAGGAATTATAACATTAACATAAATATTTGTAATTCTTGAGGGTTGTGGTTTACCGGTAGGGAATTTCCTGAGGGTTGTGGCTTATCAGTAGGTAGTTGGCTTATTATCTAGTGGATCTAATTTTCATTGACTTTGGCTTTCCAATAATTATGACATTTAGGTGGTGGTTGTATAATTAAATCGAAGCTATTAGTTTATAATATTAAAAAATAAATTTTTGGAAAAAACTTTTCAACCAATATTTTGAAGTAATAGAAAATGGATCAATCATCATCAAGATGATAAAAGATGGGTCTTTTGTTATTCTCATAATAAATTTGAACAATAAAAAATAGACTTTTATTGTCTAGATGATAGATCAAAACAATAAAAAATGAATCACTCACTAAAAAATGAAAGATCACATTCGGTAATCTATTTTTTATTGTCTAATCTAACATCTAAATAATAAAAATCTATTTTTTATTATTCAAATCTATCGCAAAAATAAAAAAAAAACCCATCTTTTATCACCTTGATGACGATTGAGTCTAATCTAACATCTAAACAATAAAAATCCATTTTTTATTATTCAAATATATCACAAAAATAACAAAAGACCCATCTTTTATCATCTTGATGACGATTGATCCATCTTCTATTACCCCCAAAACATTGATTGAAAAGTTTTTTCCAAAAACCTATTTCTCAATCTTACCCCGCATTCAGAAGCTTAAAGAATGAAAAGAAACATTAAAATAACATAAAGACGTGCATTATCTACATGAACCTGCAGAGATGCCCCATTTCTGCGATGTTGACTTGTGCTGCCAAACGTCCCAGCTATTGATGGTGGTGGTGGCGATTTCTTCCGCCTCTTTTTTTTCATTACAGAAGGTGATCCTATGTTTGTATGGTGAGAAGAAAAGACCATGGAGGAAA
This sequence comes from Torreya grandis, assembly GCA_037957365.1. NCBI lineage: Eukaryota > Viridiplantae > Streptophyta > Pinopsida > Cupressales > Taxaceae > Torreya > Torreya grandis. The sequence continues at coordinate 4,518,286 of JARHVA010000060.1, read as the reverse complement.
CATTTGAAAATTGAACTACTTGGCGGTTGTTACTGCTGAATCTTCTTACTTCTGTGGTATTGTTCATGGATTGATAGGTCACTGAAGAGGCCACCATAATCTGTAGAAAAACAAACATAAACAAAAATATTGTCGGAGCAGAATTCTTCATGCTTGACATCCTTTGGGTTTTCACTATACTCGACAGCGTGTCTGGGTTTGCGTTATATAATGAAATTTGCTTTAAGTAAAGTTAATTTCTTTTTCACTACGCATTCGGTGAGGTCTATATCACATTTTATGAACCTTCTAGATGGAGTGGGTACCCATTCTACTCGAGAGTAGTGAAAGGTATCCGTTTTACACCGCGTCGATTATTAAATTGTGACTTTAAGGCCAAAATCGCCATTGATTAACTGTAACCAGTGGTTTCTGCGCTTTCCAATGGTTGGTTCAAGTCTAAAGTTCTGTCAGCATTTTTCTTTTATCGATCTACGATATTTCTTTTCACAAAGGCACGTGGGATGTAAAATGGGGCAACAACAGTTTGTTGGAATTTCTTTTTAGATATAAAATCATGCAACAATAGTTTGTTGAAATCTCTTTTCAGTATAGGGATTCAGGGAAGAAGATGCTGGAGGAAGAGGAGGTGGCCCTCAATGTCTTTTCACTTTTAGCTGAAACTTTAGGGTTAAGGTTTTTTCCCAGAATAGCATGGCTCTTGGGTGCGAATGGTTATTCAAGCATAGTTGCCCTTCCGCGATAACTCGGGATTATTGGCTGGAAGATTTGGGTTTGTTTTTTGGTGCTTGATCGATGCATTTTTGTGGCTTTGGTGGCGCGTTTTCGTGGCTGCGTTGGTATATTCTGTGTAAATGAAGGTGGTTTGTGGTGATGTTCGCAAGTGGGGTTTTATGTTGGGGATTAGTTCATTATTTTTAAGGACGTATTGTTGAGAAAGAGGCTTTTTCTTATTAGTGGTATTTTTCTAAACTGAGAGAAATTAGGGGTATTTTACCACAAATTTTTTGTTTGAAAAAAAAAGAACAAATTTGATTGGATACAAATCTACAATTGACACCCATAAAAATAGGAGTAACGATGTAAGTCCTCAGTGTCCAACTGCTTCCCACCCCTCAAAAGCTTCTTCTTAAACAATAGTGGTTGTTTCTTTTAAGATGCAGATATTTTGCAAGCAATTTTTAAACTTGGGATGGTACATGGGACCGCTCTACATAAAATATAGAGGCAGCAACGCCTAGCATGGAACCCCTCAATTAAACCTATGTTGTAGGTTGGCTTTCTGAGTTGCATGGGTTGCAGCTCAACTACTTGCCTATTTCCTAGTTCTTTGTCTCTGATTTTGGCATATTTTCCCTATGGCAGTTGGACTAGGCGACCATAGCACTATAGTTTGACTCGTGATGGTAGCAATGCAAGCTTTCCTCTGGTTCTATTTCTACTTTCCTGGTCACAACAATGGTAGCATTAGTACTACACTCCCTTGTTTCGTCGGTGACTAGTTTGTTTGGTTTCCCCTTGGAAGGCTTTTGTTTGCCTACCCTAGTTTAGGGTTTGTCGAGGCATTACTCCTTATGGTTTGGTTGTGTTGTGTTTCATTTGCTTGGCCTTTCCTTTCGAGTGAGGGCTACGAGGGAAATTTATGTTTATTTTGCTTGTTAGGGCTTCCCAACCAGAGCGTTGCATTCTTTGAGACTTGTGGGCTTGTTGTAAGATCTTACTATGTAAACCAACACTTTTTTTAGTTTTGAATAGTAAATTTCTTAAAAGTTAAATTTTATGCTTTATCACAAGCCTTTTACCACTTCCTCTTGGACCTTTATTACTATTTAAGGCTATGTGTCAAAATGTTCCATTGTCATATATATGTGTGTGTGTGTTCTATTGTCATATATATATATATATATATATATATATATATATATATATATATATATATATATGTCACAATTAAGGGGTATTTCCTTTATCAAGACTTGTACTTGGTTTAGTGTGTTGTGAATAACACACTTAAAAAAGGATGTGATAGTCTACTCAATTTCAACACTTAGCATTTGTACCTTTTTTTATGTAACTTGTCTCTTGGAGACAATTTCAACACTAAACATTTGTACATTTTTCATGTAACATGTCTCTTGAAGATTTGAATGAGTCTGCACTATGAAAGCCTCAATGATCTACTACTTGAGCTCATCCCATTTCACTGTTAGTAGCATGCTATTTATTATGTTTGTTGAGATATTGGAAGAGATGTTTGTTGACTGTTAGTGGCGTGTAGAAGTGATTACCTTCTAGCGCTCATTGCACATGATGTGAGATCAAGTATATCTTGGTTGCACAAATGTAACCTTACCCAATTGTGTAGGATTCATCATGCATCACTCAAGTTCGCAAGAACTTTGTGCTCCAAAGATGATGTGTCAATCTTAGAGATCACAAACTTACCTCACAATCTTGCAAATAGGATGGACTACAAGGTTTGCGCAAGACTTCTCCAACATGTGGCACATCGCAGAGTTCACAAAACAAGAAATGCTACACAAATCTTCATGTCACACATGACACTAAAATATGAGATAATGGTCTTTATTGAGTCATTTCACAGAAGTTATTACCTTTTAGCTCTCATCACGCATGATGTGAGATCAAGTATTTCTTGGTTGTGCAGAAGGATTCTTACCCTGTTGCGTAGGATTGATCATGCATCACCAAAGTTTGCAATAACTTTGCGCACCAAAGATGATGTATTGTTCTCATAGATCACAAACTTACCTTGCAACCTTCATAGATAGGATGGACTGCAAGCTCTGTGCAAGACTTCTCCAACATAATGCAACGCATTGCAAAATTTGTGGAGCTTCGAAGAACAAGAAGTGTTATGCAAGTCTTCATATCACAAAGGGATTCACCTTTCACACTTCTATGCAAAACTCACACTTCCATGCAAAACTTTACAACTTCCCGCTTAAAACTCATAGAAATCAACAAGCAAACTTGTGCAAGAATTCGTAAGTTGCACAAAACACAATTCTTTACTTGTTAGACTCTTTAGAGTGTGCACACCAAAAGGGTTTTGCAAAAATAATGTTATGCAAACACAAATTGGTAAACAAAACAACCCTCCATAGCTATGTGTAGTCAAAAAGTTGCACAAATTTGTTTATTATTGTGTTTTTTAATATTTCAAGATTACTGGTGAACCCGAAAGCTCTTGCATCACCATCATCCTCACATATAATTCCTATCCTCATTATCATTGACACTTTAATGACCAACATGTCAAACTAGTTAAGGATGACTGAAATAGTGAATTACCAATATCATCGATGCACCTCACCATTTTCAAAATCTCCAACTACAGAAAAACTTGGTGTTTTAAGATTGGGGTATAAAATATGTAAAAATAGTAACACATTTATTTAAGTATAAATATATGAAAATAATATATTGGAGAGCTTTATACATCACATGTTTCTTAAAAACATATATAGTTTGTTAACTACTTTTTATGTTTTACACCAATAAATTGTGTTTCTAACATGTGAGCCATATTATTGTATTGTTGGAAAAAAACATTAAGTGAATTAAAAGAAATCCATAGAAGCATTTTCTATTTGAAGAATCATTATATGAATTTGCAAGTGTAAGGTTAATTTCCCTGAAGTGGGTGGAGCATAAGTGATTCAAGGACCTAATTATGGAGAAATTTTGCCAGCTTTGACAAAGACTCGAGCCTCCATTGATGTATATTAAGTGGTTGTGCACATCGTTGAGTAATTCAAGCATTTAAGTGTCGTTCCTACGTTTCATATTACCAATGCAGCGAACAATCTTATCATTGTTTGTGTTCCTCCCCCTCTAATGAATAAAAATGAATAAATCAATGCTTGATCTAGGATTTTTTAGTTATTAGATTATTTTGAACATCGATTTCAAATTACCATCTTGTAAATTTATATTTATAACTAAATCAGATTTTAAATATTTATTCTTATATTTATTAATTTAATTTACAAGAAGGCCACCTTTCACGAATCTCCCATCACCATTGGGTGAATGCAATACACCATTCATAGATAGTTCAAGGAGGTTGGCAATGCTGGGAAGGCTTATGCATTGCCCACCCTACCTCACCGAGACTGGGACCCTCATGGCAAAGGTCCAAAATAAAATTCATACCCTTAGCCTTGACTAGAAGCATGAGCTAATGAATAATGACTTTCTCTTCCTAAATGCCAAGAACAATGAGGAGGTCAAGGAAAGGGCCATAATCGTAGGATTGAGGACTTGCTAAGAGTCAACCTTATAATATTTTAAATCTTGATCAAGAAATAAATTATATACAAAATTTCGATGTGCTAGCTAATTTGAGCTTCAGGGTTTCAAAGGCATCTTCTTGTGCTGCGCCCCAATAGAACGGGCCATCCTTGCACAAGAGCTCCTCTAACAGCATCGCAATCTTTGCATAGTTCCTTCTGAACTTTCAATAATAGTCGTAATGGCCAAGAAAGCCACAAACGTCTTTTGATAATTTATAATATCGACGTGCCAGCTAATTTGAGCTTCAGGGTTTCAAAGGCATCTTCTTGTGTTGCACCCAAATAAAATGGGCCATCCTTGCACAAGAGCTCCTCTAGCAGCACCACAATCTTTGCATAGCTCCTTATGAACTTTCGATAATAGTCGAATGGCCAAGAAAGGCATGAACGTCTTTCGATAAATTATAATATCGATGTGCTAGCTAATTTAAGCTTCAAGGTTTCAAAGGCATCTTCTTGTGCTACACCCCAATAGAACGGGCCATCCTTACACAAGAGCTCCTCTAGCGGCACCGAAATCTTTGCATAGCTCCTCATGAACTTTCGATAACAATTGTAATGACCAAGAAAGCACGAACGTCTTTCTAACACAAACAAGAGCTTAGTCTTAAGACTTTAAACCGTGTGCTTGTTTGCAAGATCAACGACCCGCATTTACTCAAGTGAGATCAATCGAATGACGCGTATTGAATCAAAGTTTCTATAGAATAAAGTCTTAAGACTAAGGTATGAGACACCTCGGTATAAGGCAATCACTTGAGTGATGATTGATATTTTTCATATCTTGGCGCCAACTAGAGTAATCAACGCACATCTTACGTTCACTAGCAGATGGTTATCTAGTCCTGTGAAACACAATGGCCCCCATAGAAATTTTGATTCAATACGCGTCGCTCGATTGATCTCGCCTGAGTAAATGCAAGGTGTTGATCCTACAAACAAGCATATGGTTTAAGTCAAGGCTCGAAGACATATAAGACTTAGGATAAAGTCTTAAGACTAAGGTCTTTATGAATGTCAAATTCAAGTCCCGTGAAACATAGTGGGTCCTTTTAAAACTTTGATTTAATACGCGTTGTTCGATTGATCTCCCCTAAATAAACGCGGGTTATCTTGACTATATCCTTATATTATGGATTGGGATGAGTCGGTGTGTATGTTGTTTGATTGAATACAATATAGGAAAAACACAACCACGAAATAAGAAGTTTTCGCATGAGAACCTAATCCAAAATAGTTTAGTTGCGGTATATAGTATTCAACCAAACAACATACACACAGACTCATCCCAATCCATAATATAAGGACACATTCAAGATACAAAATGTAATTGTCAAAAATGTGTTTAGCAAAGATACATGCTTTAAGATTCAAAACCATTTGAATAAGATTCCAAGAGGAGTTTATATGATGATTAGATGTTTACTAGTCCCATGCAAAATAGTAAATGTCAAGATCAAACCTGCAAGGAATAATGTCTAAGGACAAATGTTGGTTGATTTAAGAGAAATTATAATATTGCAACTACAATTGTAATATCATGACTTTTAGGTCAATATCACGGTTCACGAAGTTGTGATATTGCAACTTAATAGTTAAACACTCGAACCTCGACCAAACCTATTTTCCCTGCAAAATTGTGGTTAGGGCATAAATGTTACTTAGTTACTAAAATAGTTCAAGATTTAAAGTGTTACCTCATGGCACCATTTAGACTATGACCCGAGGCAAGGTAGGGATTATTACATCGACTTGGGACTGGAACTAAATTATTGAATATAACATGCAAGGATTAAGAGAAGGACAATCACACTACTTTCATAAACTAGTGATGAGATTAAATCAACAATATAGAATTAAGAAGTCAACATTAATAATAGGTTAAACATATATACACTTGTATTGTCCATACTTCTCTTTTTATCATTCAAATCGAAGGCATCATATATAATAGAATAAAGACACATTGTTTATAAATCAATTGTTACTAATATCAAATGCATTGAGTCATACAATCATCCATTACAAACATAAGTAAACTCCATTGATAATAGAAAATAGATTTTTCTCTGCTCTCATAATAAAAATAGATCTCTTATTATCTATTATTGTCTTGATAATAGATGATAGTGTAATCCAAAATATTGTTTCGCAAATCTTGAGCTTAACCTACAAGAATGAAAAGAAACATTAAAACCACATAAAGACGTGAATAATCTACATGAACCTGCAGAGATGATGCCCCATTTCTTTGAGGTCGACTTGTAACGCCACACATTCCGCATATTGATGATGGCGGCGGCGGCGACTTCTTCTTCTTCTTCCTTACAGAAGGTGATCCTATGGGTGTATGATGAGAAGAAAAGACCATTGAGGAAACATTTGAAAATTGAACTTCTTGGCTATTGTTATTGGGACTGCTGAATATTCCTACTTCTGTGGTATTGTTCATGGACTGACAGATCACTGAAGAGGCCAGAATAATCAGAAGAAATATAAACATAAACAAAAACATGCTCGTAGCATAATTTTTCTTCATGCTCAACATCTTTTGGGTTTTCACTATAATTGACAGTGTGTCTGGTTGTGTGTGTGATATGATGATCTCTTCATTTAAAAAGTTTAGTTACTTGCTTACTACGCATACAGTGATGAATGGATACCGGTTCTACTTGAGGGTAGTGGAAGGTATCTTATTCACACCGTCCCCTCCATTAAATTGCAACTTTACAGCCAATGTTGCCTTTGAATAATGTAAATAATTGTACCGAGTGGTTTCTGCGCTTTCCAATGGTTGGTTCATGTCATGTCTAAAATTCTGCCACCATTTCTTTCTTTTATCGATCCACGCGGTTTCTTTTTCATTAAGGCGCGTGGACGGAAATTTCGTGGAACAATAATTTGTTCAAATTTCTCTTAAACTATAAAATGTTAAAAAAATAGTAATTCACAAAAGGAGGAAGTGGAGGGGGCGTTCCACGTCCTTGTCTTGTATGCCATTAAGGAAGTTGTGGGACAGGGCTTTGTGGAGATGAATTGCAGGGTCAAGGTGAATCCTTTGGTGGCGTCAACTTTCGAGGGGAACTTTTTTCAAAGCTTCTATGGACAAGGAGTCGACTGTGGCGGTGGCTGCTAGGCTTGTTCGGGCGGTTCCGTGTGGGGCTCGAGGCTTTTGTGGAGGATTTTGCAATGGAGGACAAAGGCTCCCGAGTTTTATCTGTGATTGCGAACATTGGTTTGGTTCCCTTTAGGGTCTTTCAGGATTTGAATAATAAATTGGACAATCTTTTGGCTCCCTCAAAAGACTTGCAATCCCAGCTACAAGAACCTGGCTCCTCCCGCTGTCGGATGCCATCACTGGACTTGAGGGCCCTTTAGTCCTCACCGGCGTTGGTCGTGGCAGCTCTACATGGCAAGAAATCCTAGGGCTTGGATTTGGTAGTTAAGATGCTCTCACAGCTCTTTGGAGCGCATCAGACGACAGGTGGTATCGGCACCCATGCGGGCTCGTTTGGATAGTATGAGAGCGACCCCTGGCTTGGGGGCATCTCAGTTTGAAACGGGTGGGAAAGTCAAGACGGAGGTGGAAATCCGCATTGTCATGGGCGACTGATGTGGAAGCTAGGGTTGTCGAGGAGGGACAAACTTCTATTCCCATGAATACTGTGGTGGCTGGTGGTCCTTCCGAGAGTGGGGGTAAGGAGCATGGCGATGGCACATTGGTGGTTGAGGGTTCTTTCTAGGCCATGGGTTTCGTGTGGCTATGGGTTTGATGTGCCATTGCGGGTGGGTCTTTAGTTCTTTTGTTGTGTCATTGTTGTGTAAATGTTGGTTCTTTTGCGAGTCTTTGGCCCTATGTTTGTATTTATTTATTTATTTTTTATTTTTTTTATTTTTATTTTTATTTTTTTTAATTAGTTTGACGGGTTTGTAATCTTGTTTTCTCGATTTATAAAATGGGTGAGGGACCCTCCAACCCTCTTTACAATTTCAATAACCCATTGTATAGAAATATAAACTGAGAGTCCTCAAATTATACACAAATTTCTTAACATTAAATTTACATTTCTTTTTATAATTGACTTTGTAAAATGAACATTATAAATGTAAAAGAATAGTGTTTTTCATAATTGACTTTCTAAAATGAAAATTGAAAATAAAAATGCATAAATTTTTTATAATTGACTTTCTAAAATGACTGGACCTGTTTGTGTTCCAAATTGTTGTAAATACCTCTCAAAGATTCACATCAACAAATTTTAGGAAAAATCCAAACAGTCCCTACTCTCAAATAAAGCCCAAAATAACCCTTTATATTATAAAACAAAGACTTTAAACCAAATAAATCTTACTAAAAATAAGAAACAAACCCATAACACCATTATTGATAATCAATTTTTTTACTTACGTTGTAGCTGTGGGTGCTAATGGAATGGTTTAGTTAATTGTAGGAGATGTTCCATCTTTTGGAAAACTTGAAACCAGAATTTACCTATTAATATAAAATTGGGGGTTAAAACATTATACAAAATAAATTAAGAATAAAGTTACGAAGATTTAACATTAGTACAATCGATGTGGACTATTGGCAAACCATGGCACTGGATGAGCTTCCTACTGTGACTGTACGAATCGGCTTCAACCATACATTTCTGTTTAATAAAGCACATTGTTCTGCCTGCAATTTGGGCATATGGATAAGCTCTGTGCAAATATGTAAGTTGTTTCACCAAATCCTGAAAATATTAGCAATGACAAAATTGTGAAAGGGGTTGCAAGTTTTGCCAAGCCACATAAAGCAAGGGGGGGTGGTGTTGGAAGAAACTGCAGTGTGTATGGTCTGTATACAATTTTTTTTTTAATCTTCCCTTTGCTTAGAGCTAAGGTTTGAAGGTTATCCATCCTGCAATCTCATCCAAGCAGACTTCACCTTTAATGCATGTTGGGGACAGTGACCGTAGTGTGAGCAAAGGGAGCTCCCTGGTAGCTGGGATTCAAGCTCGGAAGATATTAAGAAGCCTGCCCAGGTCCCATACATTGAGACCTGAGCATCACCGGCTCAAAAGCATAACACAAATCAAATCTATTAGCATTAAACTCCTATTTGAAAATAAGGTTCTGTTAAGTTCATTTAGAGTTTGATGTGATTTTTCAAGACTGTTCCAACCAAAGCCATAGTAGTTCTATTGGATATTTACCTTAAGAGGAATAATTTCATGTGATTTTTTTTTATGTAGTGAATGCCATCCAAGCTGTGCCTTGACTATCACAAGCCAAAACCCAAACGTTAAGTTGTTTTCCGGTCAGTAGAGTATGTAAGGCTTAAAGACTAAATGTTTGTGGATATTGTAAGGCTACACACAAGGTTGTGGCACCCATGCAATTGTGTGGATATTAAGGTGGATCTTATCAGCCACTGTTCAACCAGCTTGAATTCTTTGTTTTCCAAGTGACCAGAGGTGGATGGTGATGGTGAACATTGCAAAATTTTAATTAACAGATAACAATACATTTAAAAGAAAAAAAAACAAGAAGAATCTTACCTGAGCTTTATTTTTTAGGCCACAGCTATCATACAAAGGATGGACTAGATGTTTTCCATGTACTAGATGATGCAATCGCAGTTAGGGGTCTCAATGAAGAGATGCCTCAGACCACACAACCTTCAGAATTACACAGCGGAAATAATGCAATTAAATGCAGCAACAAAACATGAGTTTGTTATTTAATTTCAGCAACAGAAAATTATAGCTTGTGCACACAATTACAACACTGCAATCTTGAATGAGTTATGCCACTCTAGATGCTCAGATCTTTGCCTACTAACTCACGGTCTTTGCGAGTACAGCTATCTATAAGAATACTCACTACCTGGCTCAAGCCTAAGGACTTGTTTATATAGGCACAAGACCCGCCTACTTACAATAATATTCAGCAACCCGCTACCATCATTAAATATTTGCAACACATCACTGTGCGCCACAATCATTAAATATTCATTACAATTCCAATGCAGCAAAACACATCACAGCATAAGGCATCATGGCAAAGCACATCACAAAGTGACATTAAATGAAACCGCAACAACCTTCCATGACTCAAGGAATTAAATGCAAACAATTAGGAACTATAATGGCCCTTTACCCATAACACATTACAAGAACATAAGCACCCAGATCAAGCTGCACACAAGACACCTTATGCTGAGATCACATCTAGAAAGGTTAAGTCACAACGATTTGCAAACATAGCTCATGCATATGAATCAATTCGCAAAGTTTTGCGCACAATCCACCCACTCACACTGCTGCACATCAACATCCTGTATAAGATGTTGCAAGCAAACAAAACAAAACAATCCACCCATTCACTCCTCATTCTCTCTGAACAGAACAAAACAAAGACCTTCAAAAATGAACATGAACAAAGCTTTGCAAGTTGATCCAAACTGACCCAAACTATGCACACCATCAAAGCTGCGCAAAAGAACAAACAACAAATGCATGTACACAATGGCTACTCAAAACATCACAAAGGACTGAGGTGCACATAAAGGCGGCGCAAAACAACACAAATAATTTTGTCCACAAATTAGGCCTTGTGCAAAACTGCAAAGTGCTTTTTCTTGACTAAGAGTTTTTGGTTGATGTAGGATTACAAGTTAACCCATATGCTCCTGCATCACCAAATGTTCAAAATACCGCTCAAATATTTTAAGAAAAACAATTTCTATGTTAGATTTTTCTGAAATGTTTGTTACTGTGAGATTTGAATGGTAGAGTATAGGGGGATCCCAAAAAGTTCTTGTGGCATAGGAGTTCTCTATCCAAGCCCTGCTGAGAAAGTCACAACAGCCCCCTCCATAGGACCATTTCCTAAATTGACCTGAGGCCCAAAAAAATCTTGTGGAATAGGAGTTTTCTCTACAGGATCTGCTGAGAAAGTCACAACCGTCCCCTCCATGGTACCATTGCCTGAATTGACTTGGAGCTCAAAAAATTTCTCGTGGCATAAGAGTTTTCTCTGCAGGACCTGTTGAGAAAGTCACAACAGCACCCCTCCATGTCACCATTGCCTAAATTGACCTTAAGAAAAGGGTTCCCACTTGTATTCTTACAAAACAGGGGCAGCAAGTTATAGAATCTATTCTTTACAATTATGAAGCAGCAAATGTTTAGAAAGGGTAACTTGAACAGGGGGTAGGTGGTACTCACTGGCAGCACATGACGAGAGATTTTAGAATTTCTTTTTGTTAAGTCACAACAATCAAACAATATAACTACAGGTAATTTAAGTTTATTTTTTTGTTTTGTTTAAAAAAAATTAAGGAATTATCATTTTGATAGAAACTCCAAAAATGGTATATCAAAGCAGAAACATTTACAAACTGTTGAAGCATTAACTACAGATCTAATTTCAGTACTTGCACAGAAAATTTCAATATTCCCCTACATAGGATCACCAGGGAAGCTGAGCTCAAAACGCTGCATTTAAGTTTTAGAAATACAAAGCAAGGTTCCCATGGAAGGAGCTCCTGTGACAATATTTTTGGGCCAGGAGGTTCTATGTAAAAAGACAAATATAACTGTTTACAATGGAAAACTGCCAAGAACCTTCTCTGAAATGGGGAGCAGACAATTGTTTAGATGTAAACCATTTACCATACAAAACTGGAAGAAAAGAACCTTCCCTGAAGTAGCGAGATAATTTCTGAGGGGATTGGTAGCAAAGGGGAAGGGTATTTGCAGTACCCTCTGAGAAGAAAAGAAATAAATAATAATACTATTAATTTCTACAAAAAATAAAAGTAGGTCAATAAAACTGCAGTAAAAAAACAAATAAGAGTAATTAGGAGAAGCAATCAAAGCGTTTCCAGCTAACCGAAAAATAATAATAATAATAATAATAATTAAAAAAAGCTATGTAAGACAAATTTGTGCCAAATAACACACATATACATGTAAAATTATGCCAATTCGTATTCTGCTTCCGACAAATCCTGGAACGTAAGGAGAAAACATATTCTTTAAATGATTTTACAGATTAAAGGATCCTACATTTTCCAAGCAGGGCTGAGTAAATTCTAGATCAAAACCTCCATGGAACCACTAGGCAATTCCATTACAGAAACAAGTCAGACTTAAAAATAACCACAACCACTGTAAAATGTCCCTGCGTAAACATTTGGAATACAAACCAAGCAAGCATATACACAAACCCCATATCACTGGCAATTTCTGGGATTTAATTCTAAGAAAACAAAAACCAGGGGCCGATCCTTGATGGGGTTCAAACAGTGCTTACGTATGCAGAAGTAAAACTCAGATAAACCTAAGTTCGAACCCTTTCAAGAGCTGAAAACAATGAACAGAAATGATATGCAAGATATAACCAGAAGCAGAGCCTGCAGAGATATAATAAGTGGGGCACCCATACTCTTATAATTATCAGACGATCCGTCGTCTGATCTGCTGGGAGACCTGGGTATCACTGTCCCTACTCCTCTGCTTGGAACTTTTGTTGCAGGTGTAGCCGTTGAAGATCCACGAGGAAAAGAGATAGAAGCCGCCTTAGAAACATTGGAGAATTTAAGCCCCTCTACTCCTTCACAGAGGGCAGTGTTATTATTATTGGGTTTGCTGCATGTTCCTTCTGTGGGTTTCTCGGTAGCTGCTGAGAAAGTGACCATTATCAAAACAGTAATAAACAGCACTGTCTGAGGAAAACCAGAAGCCTTTAAGCCTGCCATGATTACCAAGTCTTTTGTTTATGTGCAGAAGAACAAATAGATGAAATCACCCTTCTGTCTTATTCTCATGAGCTGTGAAAGCATAAAATCTCTGATAAAATCACACACTTGGACGGATAGAAGTTAGTGGCTAATAGGCTTGAAGCCAGTTGTGATCAACTGGGGAAACAGGTGGGCTTCAAGGAAATAAAGATTTCAATTTTGGTATCTTGTCGATTAGTTTTGCTTTTGAGTTTTATAAGTTGATTGGTTTCATGGATGTTATTAAAAATTTACATTTATTTATTTTTTACAGAGTATAAAGTGTACATCACAATTCTCATATCAAATGCATGTAATTGGGGTGTAAAGTTTAAATATTAGTAATTGTTTTGAAGGTGCAAATTATACCGAAGAAATATATATTTAATTTTTAGGGGTTTTTTTTTTTTTTTTATCACAGCGAGAAATTATAGTAATTGTTGGAAACAATAAATTGTAATTAATAATTCAATGAAATGCAAGAATTTTTATGTAATATTAAACTTTTTTAAAAAATTATTTAATTTTTATAATTTTTAGATCTGAAAAAAACTTTGAAAATTATTTATTTATCATGTTATTAGATGACATGACAATTTTTCATGTTCTTTTGTTCTAATTTCTAACACAAAAATTTCAATGATGACATGTGTACAATAACAATAATTACTAGCATTAAACAAGCCGCTTTTGGTTCCTTATATAAATCATCAAATATTTTTTAAAAAACAATTTTTTTAATGATAACATGTGTCCAATAACATTAATTATTAGCATTAAAATAGGGATAACTAAAGTCTTAATTAAAGACAATAATTTTTAGTTACTAAATTATTGAACTGACATCCTCCCCCAAAATTGAGGGCTTGACAGTGGAATATAATCAACACTGAGTTTTCTATTTATTATTTAAGAATATTATTCTTTAACTTATATTAAGCACATTTTTTTTTAACTCAAAGGTATCCCTGATCTCAATTGGGACACTGTGACTCCACCCAGTGACTTTCATTGGGATGAGCGAAGGCGCTACTAATCCTTTGGGGGCTGCCGATGGAACCTACATACACCGGTATTTAATTAATTAAATATAGACATTATTTTTATTTTTATTCTTATTAGTCCCAAAGGGATAATTATAGTCTTCAATTCGCTTTAACTTTCGATTAAACTCTACTTTGTTCACCAATCAAAATTCATTTATCTTTTATATATTACAATATTTAAAAACTTCTAATAGTTAAATTGCATATTTATTAACAAAAAATATTAAAATGATCATTCAACAAGATTTTGATTGGTGAAAATCGTTGAGATGTTATTAACGTGGAGAGTAATGGCATCATAAAGAGTAACATTGATAATTATTACCAATGATTGATGCGAGAATATCTCAACAGAATACTGTTACAGTTATTGTTGTTAATTAAGAGTTTATTGTAGATATTTACGTACTTAACTGACAACAATTTCATAAATTTGTGGGTGTTAGGTTTCCCACAGGGTTTAAGCACAGGTATTATATTTAGACAAATTAATTGGAAGGAGAATCGATTTTCACTTATGAGAACAAATTTTTTGAAGCTGTGTAGAGTTCAAAGGAGACTGAGAAGCTCTGCGAAATCCATTTCGCTCAGTCGACTCCCACCATGTTGAAAAGCAAGGGTAAATCCATCACTCGCCATTTCTAAGGTAGGATATGCCCCATTTTATGCTAAAAATTCAATTTTGGGGATAATTTTATTTTCATTTTATTTCAAATTATGCCATATTTTCCTTTTTCTCCGGTGAATTTATTGATGGATTGGCTTCTTTTGGGCTTTTACAGGTATAAAATGATGGGCTTTGGAAAAGTTGTGAAGAGTTTCAAGGTTTTCTCTGAAAGAGGCCTTTCCTGGGACAATACTTGCAACAAAATCATCTTTCACTGGGAAAAGTTTCCCTAAAAGAGGCAAATGCAGAGAAGGAAATTATGGTGACACTAGTAAAGATGATACTATCACCAGTATTGTCAAGAAAGTTGTTGCTACAGTTGCTTCTCCTTCTGCTAATGCGCTGGTCAAGGATTCAACTCCTATTGTTGGGAGATTAACAGGGTCGACTCCTACTATTGACATGAAGTTCAAAGGTTTGACTAATGTTACATTAATGAAAAACTCTATGATGGGACTTGGTGCATGGTGCTGTAGTGATAAGCTAATCATTAATTTTCAAATTATGATGTGTATCCCCATAATTAATGGTGGAAACTCCTCTCTTTGTCCTCAAAATTGGCAGCTATGTCTATCTCAAATTCTCTATTTTTTTAGGGGGGGCGGAGTGGTGGAGACAACATAGTAAAAGCTTTGAATTCAACTTTGTCGAACTGACTAACAAACATAACGAACTTCATCCATTTGGAAATCATTCAACATGTACATGTAAATTCTAAAACAGATAAAACACATTGGATTTTTTTGATCTATAGTAATGATTTTAATTATTTTTCACAACTATTGGATCTATCTGGGTTGAAAACTTCCATGCGAAAAGAAAGAAAATATTTATTGCCCATAAAACATGCAAAGTGGCATGTTATGAGCATGAACAGTGGAAGGCTTATCAAGTGTGTTATAGTCAGAGATGGAGTTATGGGGAAGACATGTCTGGTCATTTCCTACACAAGCAATAGATCACACATAACATTTTTATCTTTAGTTATTTTTTTTAAAGCTAGTTCTTTTAAAGGATTAGAACTTAGGTTATTTTGGTAGTAAGTACATCACCTTGCAACTAGATCAAAATGTATTGGATAACAACATCAATAATCTTTGTAGAATATCCCTATTTGACAGTATGCACAATCCCATACATATCCCTTTTTTTTCATGTTGTAACATAAATAATCTTTCTATCATATCCTTTTTCTTGACATAGAATAAATCACCTAGGCTAGGTTAATGATAGTCACTTTTTTTTATTGTGTTTGTCAACTCTGATAATAGGATCCAAGGTGTATTTCTCCTACTTTGTGGTGTTTCACATTGGAACAATATTACATGTTATGATAGCAGAGAATCTAGATTTATGAGAAGTGTTATTAAATTGTGTGTGGTTAATGACCAACAGTTTTCAAATTGCAAGTCATCTACTTCGTAGAAATGTCTTTTTTTTCCTTGGAGAGGCAATTTGTTCCTTTTGATGTATATTACATCGTGCTCTTGAATGCTGTTTTTAAAACATGATAGAACTGGTCAAATAAACTTGATAGTACTCATGAATACAGGGAGATCTTTGCAAAAAGGAGGATGCAGAGAAGGTTTTCTCTTTGGATAAGTAAGTAGATTAGTTGGTTATTCTTCTCTTATCCTTCATTCTAGTGAGTAAATTAAATGCAGCTATTTTTTAATCCATGCAATTTCTATGTTCTGTTTTTCTTTGAAATGGGATAAAATGATGCAAAATCAATTCTCCTTTATATAACATTAGAATAGTTTACAAGTTGCTGAAATATTATTGGTATCTATCTTTATCTACTATAAAATCTTTTGATTTCTTTCAAAAAACCTTATAAAAAGTAATTTTTGTCACCTTATTTGGAGTTTAAATTATTTTTCTATGCTACAAATTTGATGTTGTGATTCATTTTGTTGGTTTTAAAGCCATTGGTGAAAGTGTAGAAAAGCCATTACAATATTACAACAACAATCTAATTGGCACATTGAACCTATTTGATCTAATGACAAGACATGGCTGCAAAAAGCCTAGTTATTCGAAACCTTGTTGTTTGTCATGATTGGACCATTTTTACCATGTGATCTTAAACCATGCCTAGTACAAAGTTGTAATATCAAGGTGTTGCTAGAGTTATTTTACCCTAGCAAATACAATTTAAATGCATTATTCTATCTCATTTTGCAGAGTCTCATCTCTTGTCGTATTGATTATCTATTTTAAAACCAAGTTAAATAGAGATTTTTTGTTTGCATTTTAGATTATACCTCCAATAGGGAACGTACATGAATGGTTAAAATACAATTATTTTCTTGTCATATCTTATTTATGATTATAATGAACTCTAAAATCTTCTCAATGCATCATGTTTTCAAAACCTTGCTCAATTGTGTTTCATAATAGCAATGAATAGAAACTAAATTGTCTTTTAAAATGAGATACATCTTGAGTTTATGTTGATTGATCATTTGGATTATGTGAATGTTGCTTTAGTTTGAGCTTTTAGATAGATTAGACTCTCAGGGTGGCACTTCTATTTGTGCATGTTGAGACATCTTGAGGCTTCCTTATTTAAATGGGCAATGCAATGTACCATTTCAAAGAGTATTTTTGATATAAGGGACTCTAGATAAAGATAATTGAAAAATGACTTCATGTGACAAAATTGCATTTGCAGGATCAGGAAATACCCTGATTGAAAAATATTTAAAAAAAGTAGTGAAAGCAAACTTTTTTGAGTTTCATGAATAAATTAAAAATAATAATTTTGTTGAAAATTTACGAGGCAGACCATGGCAAAAGAAAAAGGTTATATAAAAGGAGGTATTCTTGATATAAGGGACTCTAGATAGAGATAATTGAACACTAAGCTTCATGTGACAAAAAATTGCATTTGCATGGAAGGAAATAACCTAATTGAAAAATAGTTAAAAAGCAGTAGTGGAAGCAAACTTTTTTGAGTTTCATGAACAAATTGAAACAAAAAAAACAATTTTGTAAAAAAATCACTAAGTAGGGTATGATAAAACATATATGTAGCAAAGGAATCCTATATTAGCATTTTAGACAAAACAAAAGACGATGACATGCCAAATAGAACAAAATCCAATTTATGCAAGGAAGAGGGTTGGAACTGATACATAGAAGAAGTTATGAAGTTGGAAGGCCCCTTTTTTCTTGCAATTTCTACTTTCGGGCCATAGGAAGGACAAACACCTTTTTAGCTTTGAAGTCAAAATGATTGGTGACTTTGGTTGCACTATAATGTCTAAGAACATGATTAGATAATACTAAAGGAGTTATTTGTTGCATTAGAATACAGTGGACTAGAACTTTAAGATGGTTAGAGTAGATGGTCAGCCAAAATCCTTTTTTACTATAAAATATTGATGTTGCATCTTTTGAGACAAAGATGCAACTCCTACTGGGAGTGACATAAATTAACATAAGACTCAATGAATTGTTGGGACATTCCTTTAGGTCCTTACACATGTAATCTATGCTTAGTAGAGCCAACAAAAACTAGTTAGATGCCATCTCTAACCATCAGTGGCCTACTTGTAGCCATTACAAGGTTACCTGAGTGTTACCTGTGGGTTTCTAAAATTATAATAACTGGTTGGGGTCATAGTACCTTTTCAAGAAAAATGAGTTGGATCAAAGTGAAGGCTATAAACACTTTTTCCTACACTTAGATATTGGGGAGTAAATGTGATTTTCCACTTATTTCACTGTCAAAGTTTCTGATTTGCATTTGTTAGAGGGTTGGCAAATGGCTTTGAAGGACTCCAAATTTATTAAGAAAGGTGTGTTGTTCCTGAAACTATCTGTTTGACCTCTAAGACCTATCTTTATGCCATAGGGAAATCCTACCTTGTTTGATTGCAAGTTTCCTGCATTTAACCAAAATAATGCAACATAGATTCAAAGCAAGTTTTTAACAAACTTTTTATTCCATATTTTATCATAGGCATAGGTATTTAAAATGTGCCAAAAAGCTCTATGTTTACTTAGCTGCTTGTATGACATGTAAATATGGTCATTAATGTTGAAACAAAGTGTATGCCTATGCATGAGTCTCAATAAGTACACTAAACTCCAAGGTAATGGCCATAAGTTGATACAATGGACATTGTCTTTTTATGGATACCAATATGTTATTTTATGTGAATCATGCCCTCGTTAATAATGAAGTATTGAGGATCCCAAATAAAGTCAGTAAAGGCATATAACGGGCCTTATGAATTTGGCTTTATTATATGCTCACTACTCAGGTCATGTAAGATGTTGATTTTATCTATTGAAATCTTGGGTTAGGATTGTTTGATGAACCATTTATTTAAGTGAAGGGAAGAACCTAATGGCTAACATCAACACTCAAAATCCATGAAATGATGTTATTGCTTATTTTATTGGTTGCAAAGAGACTAGTGGATGGTTATGTCTACAAATGTAATGGTAATTACCATATAAAGAGTGTTCTAAAGTACAATAGGGACAACATTCAACCTTGGTACGCTACCTTGTTACATAGAATTGAAGTCTATTGAATGTTGCAGCTTGGATATAGCCTTCACTTCATCAAGAGGTGATTAGCTTCATTTGGAAATCAATGGAAATAAATCTATAGGCAACTATTAGAAAATACATAAATACCAAGCAAGGAATCATTTGAGAAACATGATGATACAGTGTCTAGTGAGAAGTCAAACTGGGAAAACATCCCTGAATTCCTGCAATACAAGGAAAGCTCAAAAAAACATAAAATCAAATAGACGCAGTGTTCAAACCCTTATTTGATCAAGACAATGATGTATTCATCGATGGTGTATGACTTTTACTACTGCCTCAATAAGGCCATCATCATATATATAATTATAATCAAACTACAGACCAACTTTTAGATCCATATGTTGATTTGGTTACGTACAAAAAGAAAGAAGTAGACAAACAAGTTCAAAACTAGTTGAAATTTTTTAATACAACCATCTAATTCTCCCTTTGTTGCATGATTCTCATACTTAAAAATAAAGATGATACAATGATAATGGGAAACCTTATAATTCTCCCTTCGTTGCATAAATTCTCATACTTAAAAAGTAAAAATGAGACATTGATAATGTTTATAGATAATAGATCCCTAAACAATGTTATCATAAGAGACAATTACCTATTACCTCAAATACATAAATCTAACAGACAGTCTTAAGGTACCTACAAATTTCTCTAATATAGAATTCAGAAGTGGAGGTGGATAACTAGGAAAGAATAGTTATTCTTTACATAAAATAATGATGGTGAAAACTATATACAAGGCAAACATATAATATAACATTAAGAGCAATAACACTATCGTAAATAAGACTAACAAATAATGGTAATGGGAAGATTCTCATAATGCACATCGACAACATACAAAATTTATAGTAAGCACAAGTTAGTAAATTTTATGGAGAGAGCTCTCTGAGTCATCAACCCTAGTGTTCATAAAGGTTTGGGCAGGGTATGATAGTCATGTTGGCTGAAAGAAACTAAGAAGATAAATCACACATTTAAATTTGAAAAAACCTATGTACATCATTTGACATTTAATTATTCCATATACTCATAAATGCCTTGTTTGTATCATTCATGCAAAAAGTATAAAAAAATATTGAATTACCTACCTACATCTATCCTCCCTCCAAGACTAGTCAACATCCTGATTGAAACTACTCTAGTACTAGGACGAGGTTGGCCCAGAAGATGATGCAAAGAAAAAAGAAAGAAAAGAAATTATATTAATGTCCATAAATGACCAAAATTAGGTCAATGGGACTAAATGATACAACCATTAGCAATAGAAATTTATAGGAAGAGATAATCCTAGAGGCAAACCAAAGAAATTAACAAGGTCAACCACCAATACTGAAGGTATACAAGAAAAGATGAAGATGGGTTATTGGGGGGATTGCAGAGTTGATTCCCTAAAACAATTGAAGTTGAATTTATGGGAGAATCAAGTGCTAGCATTAATACTATACTATGTGTCTTCTAAAATTGCTTATTATTCTACTAAAGTCTTTGAAAAGCTCATATTTCCTTCCCTATGATTTTGAATATCGCTAACTGATCATGCCACACCATAACCTTGGAAGCCTACTTTTCCACGTTTTGTTCCAACTGTGTGGCTTGGGACTTCCATTCATTCAAATTTTTATCATAGCCACTTGTTTATCAAAATCAATGGCTTCTTTTTTGGCCACACTAGATTTAGTTTATAGTTCATTCACTTTACCCCCTTAAATTATCTTCTAATTCCCATATTATGTCCAATAGTTCCAATCCATCCTACCAATACTTTTCAGCCATTTTTTTGGGTACTTCACATGGTTCATTGCTGATTGAATGACTGGATGATGAACATCCTTTGATGGAAATGTTTTGAACAAATTAGGAATAGTTTCATTGTTCCACTGATTAGCCTTATTTGTGTTGATAAGCACATACATCCTACAATTCGAGTGTGGAGTTCTTTGTAATGGAACATTGACACCATGATGTCTAATGGTGCATTTGGTTGAACATATGAGTCGTCAAATACTAATCCTAAACAATAATATTAGCACTAGCAATATAAACTTGAATTGTTTTTATAGAGAATTGATTTATTGGAGAGGAAATGCAGTTGTAACTTGTAATTATGACATATGTAGAGTCAAATTTGTTAGAGAGACAACATTACTACCTGAAAAAGATTCATGTTGATATTCTGATGGATTGTCAACTCGACCTTTGCTATTGTGCTCTTCAGGCGTGCAAACTATTTCTTGAATCAACCAATAATACTACAGGAATTAATCAATGACATCATTATCATTCAAACATTTTAGAATGAAAGCTTCTGCATGCACAAGTTCTATATAGTTCCTTTTGTAGTTTTGTTTCAAATTATGAGTTGGTTTGAACTTTACATGACCATCTCTGTAGAGAACTTCACAAGATTAATATAATACCAATTATACCTTAGATGATTTTTTTTCTATCTGCTCTCTGTGTGAATTCTTTGAGCATTTGTGGGTGATAAGTATTCACCGATGAATAAGCTTCCCCATATCCTCTTTTGAAATTGTTAGCCTCTCAATTTCCATCTTGGTGGCTCTCACTCCACAATTTTCAATCCCTTGAAATATTTATTAGCGAAACCCTGTGACGTAAGGCCAACCTAAATTATTTTTATCAACATTACTTCTTCTTCAATTGGGCAATCCTTTGGTTCAAAAGATAATAAAAGCACTTAGGTATATGTTATACTTTGAACTTTGCAATGAAAGATCATAGTTTGATTGTATTATTTGGAGATGATGATTGATTTTAGTTAATGCATTATTTCTTGTAGGAAAAACGAATGGACAAATTGCACTTTCCTCCTAATTTTTTTTGATTTTACTGTAATTTTTTTATTTTTAATTTATTCATTGAATTATTGAAGCATTGGCTTGCTGAACTTTATCTTGAAGATAATTTTGCGTCTTCCTCTTTTTTTCATACAACCTGCTAAATGTTTAGTGGAATAATGATGATCACAATGGCTAGAGTTGATTCCTTATAAAATTGAAAGCAATCAGGCAAGAAGTGAACAACGACATTTGATTTTTTGCTTCCTCCAGGATTGTGTGGTAGAGAAAATAAAAACTTAGAACCGTAGCTACCAAAATCGTGAAAAAATCATGATTAAACTTGAATCACCCCAAAAAATGTTTTTTTCATCGAATAAAGCACAATTAATTTCCAATCAACCTTTGTAGGTGTCAAAATCGTTGACCTTGGTGATTAAAACATGGAAATTTTGATTTAAATGCAAAAAAATCACAAAGCTCTTTTGCTTACATAAAAAATGTGTGGGAGTAATTTTGAGTCCAAATCCATGGGATTTTAAGTGGGAACAACATTTTTGTTTGTGGTTTAGCTTGCAAATCTTATTTCAATCTGGATGAATACCCAGATACATGTCTTCCTTTTAGATTTAATTCTTTACACTTTTTTTTCTTATTTTTTTGTCATCATTTGTATCATCCACAATAATATCAATACCAAACATTTTTTAATTGTTATTCAATTAATTTTGCTAGATATAAATACCCTCTACTATCATTTTTTTCAAACAAAACAATTGAAACAAATTTCAATTCTATTCTAGCCCGCAAGGACTTGGCGCATGGCGCCCTTGTTTCAACTCATGTTAAATTTAATTATAAATGAGATATGTATCTGTCATCCTCCCCTAAAATTAAGGACTTGACAGTTAGTAGAATATAATCAACACTTAATTTTCTATTCATTATTTACAAACATTATTCTTTAACTCGTATCAAACACATTTAATTAATTAAATAAAGACATTATTTTTATTTTTTTAAAACCCAGAGGTATCCCTGATCCTAATTGGGACACTGCGACTCTGCCCAACAACCTTCATTAGGGCGAGTGGAGGCGAGACTAATCCTCTGGGGGTTGTCGATGAGGCTTGCACGTATCGGACAACTTTTTAAACCCGGGCAATGAGAATCAATCTCGGGACTTAGATGGAAAGAACCCAAGGCCCTTAGCCTACTACGCCACCCAAAGAACCCAAAGGAATTATTTTTATTTTTATTCTTATTTCAACTCATATTAAAATTTAATTTTAAATGAGATATATCTATACTTTTCTAAACATTTTATGTAATAGATAAGTCCATCAAATAACAAAAATCTACACATTTAAATTTATTATGATGTGCAATTTAATATAAAATATTTATTGACATAAATAACTACTCAATCAGTTACAAATAATTTCCAATATAAAAATAGAAACTAGTTGCGGCCCTTGTTTAGATAAATATTTTCTTTTCATTTCTTGAATATATTCTCTTTTTAAGTGTATGATGTGGGCACTCCCTAATCTCTAAGAATTAAATCTATCAACCTTCCCTACTACCTATGGTCGATCGTCAATCGATCATCTTTACTCTCAATTGGTAACGACTCCACTACAAACTTCACATTATATCACGAATAGTGCTCCCTTATGCACCCATGTGGCATGCACTTTGTAAAAGCTTCAGTACTCACTTCAACCACAATGAAAGCAACAAGATAAACTCCATAACCTTAATGTATTGCCCCCAATTAATGTCATTACATTTTGATTCAATCCACACATCAGACGTGGAGTATCCAATAATTGCCCTAAAGTCGAAGCATGTCTTTGATATGCACCCTCTAGTGTACCATATCACATGGAATATGTTGTCATTTCCCCTCATCATAAGTTACAATATAGACTTTGGAGCTTCAATGTCTTGTCTAAATATCATTGGCATTGCAATGCTTATTTGAGTCACACATCGGACATGGAGCCTTCTCGCAATCAAATCAATGCCATGTTTTCTTCATCAACCCTTCACAATAGCAAATGTCCAATTAAAGAACCCGTCACCTTGCAAGTTGTGTACCTCTTTCTGATAGATGCAAGTCATGTAAATCTAACAATTGTGTTAAATCCATACATATGTACCCATGTCCACTTTAAATTTTTATCCAAATTCCACACCTGAAATTCCAAAATGCTCTTGGTTGCTTCTAATTTTTCTAGTGCCATTGTAATGAAAATAATTTCTCCATTGCAATCACCAAGACAAAACCCAATCATCCATAGTTGGCCTAACCCCAACATGTTGGGCTCTTTAACTACCGAATATAAATGTCCCTTGAGCAAAACCAAGGGAGTTGTAGTTTTGACATAGTGATTGGGCATAGAGGTTCTCTCTTTCCATGAAGAATGCAAACCATCATAGACTAAAGCATTGCATGGCGATTCATATCCCGATTGGTCTACCCCCACAATTACTTTACACAAACTTGTTTTAATATATAAATGCATTCTTACAAAGTGTGAAAGTAGTGAAATATTTCATGTTGCGCTAGGCGATGATAGTGAGAAGCAATGGCAAGGCATTTAAGATGATGGACTCGAAGAACCCTAGGAAGATACACTTGCAAAGTTTAATGACATATCATTTCTGTCAATGCAATCTGTAACTTCCACCAAATCCTTTCAATTATCTAATACATGATTCAAATAGGGGTCATCTCAATGGAAAACATAGGTTAGATATCTAATGACCGCTATAAAAATGTTGGGAATGCACCAATGTCAATTTATACAAGTCTAAAAGTAATTAGATCAAATCTATGATTGCTTTAACTATTTAAAACCTAATTCAATGACTCTAAAATGAATAGATAAAGAAGATCTACCTCATGAGGTTGACCAAAGCCAATGTTATGATATGAGATTGCATTAATAGATGTGACATGCTATTGAACTTTGTATGTGTATCCTAGAATTCATTGAGTTGGGGGTCTATGTCTGGGGTTTAAACATGTTCTTAAATATGATGTAATTGTCTAGGTGTCAATATATGGCATCATGGATGAATGGAAGTTATAAGATAGACTCTAGGATCTCAATGTCATGTGCTAGCGTTAATGACATTACATCGTTCATTCGAGTTTTACATGGGACATAAAAACCTGCCACAATCAAATTGACTCTCATGATTCTTCGTCCACCCTTGACAATATAAAATAGTCAATAAAAAATGTCACCACGTTACTTTGATATAACAAATTGTTTGCATGGATTCCTTCTACACGTAAAATGCATGTTTTTACGATGCTTTGGGTTTCCAAGCCAAATGTAATTTGGAATAAGAAGTGGATTGGCAAGAAACTAGTGGGACATGTTATGGCAGTCCAAATGAAGATTGAAGCAAGGGTAATATTTAAATACATGAGTACATATACTATTATGTGATAATAGTTCCAGTCCCAGATTTGTGCTGCAGGCATGTTTTGACCGGTAAATAGTAAAAGATCATGAAGCAGGATCGAAAAGATTCGATTTTTCAGCAAAAGGAGACATTCATAAAAGGAAATTTATTTCCCCAAAGCCATGGCGGGCAATGAAACCCAGCAGTTCTGGGTACGGCAGAGGTGCGGGAGTAAGCACAGCTGGTCGTCAATACTTTTTTACAAGCTAAAAGTAGAGTTTGTGGACCATTTCAACAGGGTTAACAACAGCCCGTTCATAACCATTGCCTCGTTCCTCAGGCATTCGAAGAGCACCAACCGCATAAAATCCTGGGAACCTCCAGTACACCCCACAATGATCTCAACCGAGGATAACGAACAGGTCGGTAAGGCCCTTAAATTTCAATTCCTTGATGAGTTTTATGACGTTTCTGCAAACATTTCAGAGTGTATAGTTGTTCCCTTCTTTCTTAGAGGCATTCTTTCTAAAAGCGATTTTTACAAATGAACATGTCGAGTACGAAAAGACTCTAGGAGATGGAAAATAGACTCTATATGGCGTTTATGTAGGGGGTATGTTTTTTTCTTTTTGTCGCCTTTAACTTTACTCAAGGGGCTCTCCAATACGACACATGGGTCATTTGTGGGTAGGTATGTTATCGTTAGGGATGGAAATTCAACTTTCACCCTGAAGGGCCTTCCCATTCACAAAATTCATGTGGGTTGAATTCCTTTTTCTCAATCTTGCAGTCAGGGGATTTATTCGTGTGTTGGCCAGTCAATTGGGCATAGTACTTTGGTGCAAAAATGACAGAGATAAATTCTCTGGTCTCAAGAATCATTCTAGAGTATGTATTGAAATGGACCTATCACAACTCTTGCCCACTTTTGTTCAATTATATGGTCTAAGCTTTGCTTAACTATAAACTGTCATTTATCTTAACAAGCCCAACCCTCTACTCTCGAGAGGATGACAATTTTGATTGGGGATTGCCTCAAGCATAAGCTCAAACAATAGAGACACGAATAACTTGCCTCCAAGATTGTTGTCATTCACTCATTGGTTCCACAAAAAACTCCATCTTCACCTCTGGAAAACCCTAATTTAACTACTTCTAGCATTAGCATACATAATGATGATACTCAACCCCTCTCATTCTCTGTTAATCCAACCCCTTGTTGGGAAAAATAAACGGAAGCACACAATTGATTACCAAGCAACTTAACATGCAAAAATTAACCAGAATACACAAGTAACTAGAATCCAGAAATAACACAAAATATGAGAGACAATACACAACTTGTATTAAAACTCTTCCAGAAGGAAATACAACAAAGAACGCTGCCACAGATCTTCTTCCTTACACACCTCTAGGGCTCCCACACCTCTAGGGCATAAACAGTAAATCTTCCCTCAAAGCTCTCTCTCCTAGGTCCCAACACCCAACTCAACACAGAGTTGGTGTTCATCTCCAACCAGCCAGTACCCACTACTGCCAGTACACCTGTGCTGCACGCACTCCACAAGTACACAAACGTACTTCAAGTAGATCTCCCCTGAACCTACAACAACCTGCAACTCAATCTGATCTTACTTATGGAAGGATCTTCCTTGCCTTCCTCTTTGCTCTCTATCTGAGTACACACTGTACTCCAAGTAGATCCTAACTGATTCTGCTCCCTGTTGTGTTGTTGTCCTATCTGATCTTGCACACCTGCAAATCAATCTGGTTCTGCACACCTGTGAACCTTGACCTTGCACACACATACACCTGCAGATCAATGATCTTACTTACCATGTAGATCTCTTAAAGTAGCCATTCTCACCTGATGACCAAGATCATACACCCCTGAAGAATCCTGTTGACTCTCCAAAATCAGCACCCACACTTGGTACTGTGGCACTAGGAGGAACACACCATTGCTCTCCTCTCTCAGAAGGAGCTTATTTTGCTCTCTTACTCTCTAGCACAAGTTTACAATACAACCAATGAGTCTCTTAAATAGATCTCATGCAAACAATAATTAGACACCTAATTACAATAATTAGATCCGCAGCTTCTAGTCTAAATTTGGCTCTTGACATGCAAACACTTGGTTCGTTAGCTAACTGCCCGTAACACACGCAGCTCGAACCACACAGGTGACCGACGTCGGTCCCTGTCTGCCTAGGGGGTACTGATGCCGGTCGACTTCTGACCGACGTCGGTTGGCCTGACCGACGCCGGTGACAGTAACACTCAACAACCTTCCTGAAACCTCCTCCTCTATTTGCATCAGTGAAGATTTTAGCTCCACAACCTAACACCCCTGATGTTGTCCAAGAAACCCAAGTTAATGATATCCACCTTCCTAACATTTGGAAGGTAGTTAGGAAACGATCTTGATCCTCTTCCAAGCACAGATATTCCACATAGGGTCTAGATAATGAAGGTCACAAGTCCAATGTTCAAGATTCGCTCAAAGCTACTAGGGTAAAAGTGGGATCTATTGATGAGGTGGGCTCCTAACAATACACTGACCACCCCAGATCGTTGTCTCTTATCGCCAAACACCTTCCTAATCATTACAATAAGTCTTATTTACTTGCTAGTAATGAGCTTGAACATCTTTCCAATAGTGCTTAATGAAGCTCAATATGTTCTCATGGAATGTTCAGGGGCTCACCCTCCATGATCAAAAAATTCATGTCAAACAAGGGTTACATGATCATCCCTCTAATGTAATTTTTCTACTAAAGGTTACAATTTGTAGATATGCTCTAACGTTCAACTTGCATTATACTAAGAAACATATATTGCCTTAATGCACCTCCCATGCTAACTGACAAGGACAATTTTGCTCCCTCCCCCTCCTCTCCAACAAGGTTATTGCCTTTGGTGAAGACCTTACCCATATGTGTTGATAAGAAGTCTCTTGGGTTCCACTCAATCCATACTCCAAACATCATAGTTGAATGCATTTCTTGTTGGAATTATATGAGTTCAATTCTCCATCATGTGGATTGGATATTGGGAGGTGATTTCAACATGGTCGAACATAATCGAGATCACAACTGATCTCACTCATCTCCCCTCTCGACGGAGGAGTTTGTTACATGGATTCACTACTTTACTTCCTTGGGAGTCTTTAATCCACTCTTTGGATGTTTGGCACAAAAAATTGGCCATTGGTTCACATTGACAGGACCTAGGTTTCCCAAAGCTCTGACACAACTTGTCAGAATTAAGAGCACACTTGATTACCTTTGTATTAGCAACTAAATGCAGAATTTAACCAAAAGTACAAGTAACTAGAAATAAAAAATAACACAGAATATGAGAGGCAACACACAATTGTATTCAACTCATTACAAAAGGAAATTACAATAAAGAGATCACACTCTTCTTCCACTTCGTGGGCATACCAGTATCTTCCCTCAAGAGTAATCTTCTCTCAATACAGGTCACAACAAACAACTCAAACACAGAGCTATTGTTCACCTCAACCAGTCAGTACAATACTGCCAATACAACCGAGTACGAACCGGTACTCCAAGTAGATCTCACCATGATCTTGCTCCTTGATGTGTTGCTATCACCTTGGATCTTGCTACCCCGCAGATCTCCTTTTGACCCTCGCACACACAATCCTGCAGACCAACCTGATCTTACTTATCACATGTAGATCTCCTCCATGATCTTGCAACACCCTGCAGATCAAACCTGATCTTACATACCTGGAAGAACCCCTATGATTCTACCATGGGAAGAACTCTCCTAGTTCTACACTTTACAATACAGCCCATGAGTCTATTATATATATCTCATGCATACAATGATTAGACTTGCAGCTCAAGACTCGACTCAGTCTTTAACATGCAAACAACCCATTCAACTAACTGACTGTTCGTCAACAACCAGTTCTGAACCACACAGGCGACCGACGTCGGTCCCTGTCTGACTGGAGGTGACCGACGTTGGCCGACTTCTGCCGATGTCGGTTGCCTTTGCACTGATTTCTGACCGACGTCAGTTGTGGCCTGCTGACGTCGGCGACTGTCACACTTAGCAACCTCCATGTTTGCATCTGGGTGAAGCTTTTAGCTCCACAACCTAACACACATGGTCCAATAACCAAGCATGTTTCCAAAGGTAACTTAGTGGACTTGACAAATTTTATATTTGCTCCTTTGTCAAATCTCTCCTTGCCTCTCCTTTGGTCCTCACTCTCAGTGACTTTGTTCTTCCTGATCACCTTCTAGTTTTTTGCTCCTTTAATTTGGATCCCTCTTCTCCCCTCGCACTTAACTTCCTCTCAAGTTGAATGTGTCCCACCTTGCTTCGCCACACTACATTGTGCAAATTTCTATTATTTGTGAGCCTCAATATCAACCTATGGTGGGAAATCATTGTGACTAGAACAATCAAGTTCCTCATAGGGTATGGCAAACTTATGTCTAAAGAGAGACAAAAAAAATAATCCCAACTCAAATACAATCTTGCCCAACAGAGGCTAGCTCTTGAGGAACATCCTTACAACACTTCATTGCAAACTATCATTACCAATATTGAATTTGATCTCAGGAAATTTGAAGTCTATAGGGGGAAAGGAGCCAAGATCTGAGTTCATCTATTATGAATCTAACATGGGATCCATGGATCCAAATGTTTCTTTAAATGCTTGCAGTATAAACATTGAAATGAATAAATTTTGTCTATTATTATGGAAAATGAAGAGGTCTCCTTGGTTGAAGATCTCCAAGCAATTTGATTTCAAAATTATAGCAAACTCATTTAGAGAGAACATCGTCTTAATAAGTATCAATATTTCTCGGAAGAATGGTTATGGGACTACATTCTCCATAAGATTGACCAGGCCACCAGTCACATTCTTAAACATAATCTCACTCTCGTCGATCTTGATACAATGCTATGGGCAATGAAAATTGAGAAGGCCCTTGGGTTGGATGAGTTCCCTGTTGAATTATTCCAAGGTACGTGGCCTATTCTTAAAATGGTATTTATTAATGTTTAAAAAGAGGTGGAGGCCAATGGATCCTTGGGGCCTATCATTAATCATTTCTTGATCAATCTTATTCCTAATGTTTCATACAAACTTATTACCAGCTCTATTGATATGAAACTTAAACCTATAACTTAGGTATTGTTCGTCCTAAAAAGATAGGGTTCCATGAAGATAGATACATCCTTGATAAACTCCTCTTTGACTGGGAAATTACCTAATAGACTGAAGACTCAGATCAAGATGCATTATTTTTGAAACATGACTTTGATATAGTCTATGATTTGATTCGATGGCATTTAATTCTCAAGATACTTGAGTGGATGGGTTTTGATCCTCACTTTAAGAAGTGAATTAAATTGCTCTTTGTAGAGGCACAAGGTCAGGTCATGGTTAATGGCAGTCTCACAATCTCCTTTGATTTCCAATGTTTTATTCATTAAGGATTCCCTCTTGTTCCATTTCTATATGTTATAGTTACTAATGCTCTAGGCTATATGCTTTAATGATGTCAACATCAAGGAGATGTGAAAATAATTTCCGTCCTACAGGGTGCCCATGCACTTAGCTCTCATTTTGCAGATGATTTCATGCTCTTCTCACATAATTTTGAACATAAGATTGTTAATGCCAAACAATTCTTGATGTTTATTATGATGTGTCTGGGTCTAAGTTGTGTTATCACAAAACTAAAGTCATGCTCATAAAAGGTGCTCTTAAACCTACTTGGATTCCCCCAACCTGGAACATCATCCCCCATGGGCAAATTACTCACTACTTGGGTATTCCCTATGGTATCCACCTTTCACATTGTGACATGTGGGATTGGGTACTCAATAAATATCAGTGAAAGGTGGAAAATTGATTTTTATTAATCACATATTTTTGGCCAACCATTCATATTACGCATCTTGTTGCTTTTTGTTAAAATTATCTTACCACAAACTTACTCAGGTGGTCTGCAACTTCCTTTGGACCAATAACTATGGTAAATAAGGGATCATTGCCATCTCTTGGGATCTTTATACTCAAACTAAATTTGTTGGTGGTCTTGGAATTATAAACCCTTTATAGCAAGGAAAATGTATTGCTACCAAATGGTTTACAAGAGCTACTGAAGGTACCAAACCATGGAAGATCTTAGTCCATGAATGTGTTAGACTTGCCACTCATAAACACTCTTGGGCCTCTGATCCTTGGGAGGATAAGATTTTTAATGCCAAGATTTCTAATATTTTAGATTTACTTCCTCTCGGGCAAAATTAGGCAGCTTAGCAAGAGATGGCTCCTCTTTTAAAATGACACCATTAGCTCCTTTGACATGAACTAAATATCCCCAACTCTAGCCTATGGTGGAATCGGGTTATATAAGTTTGTGACCTTCCTCTTGTTCTCCAACTTAAATTTAGAGATTGTTCTTTTGGAAAACAAATGTATTATTTTAGTTAAGGATATTTGGGATCTATGCACATATAATTGGCTCATATGGAATTTGTTGCACCATTTATTTGGGTTTCCTACAACTCTCAAGCATGTTTATGTTTGGCTCATTCGACTGATTCCCCCTGATTTCTTTCTTAAGATCACTGCCAATCCTACACCCCCATAGAAATATTGGTGTTGGTCAAACCAGTTGGTTATCTATTCTACCACACCAAGAACTTTATATTAACACATTCAACATTCACTTCCATTAGAAAATTCTCTTAATATAAAGTGGTTAATGTCATTCTTCGATTATTGGTAGCACATGGCTTGTAATATTTGGTAGTCCTTTGTAGAAGCCAAATGTCAGTTATTTGGCTAGTGTAATCTTCATTTGAAGCTTCTTCTTGGACCTGCATAATTTAAACTTGGCCTTTCCATATGGAAGTGCCCCTTCCCCCTCTCTTGAAACTATTCCTCATTTTTTTTGGCATTGCCCTTCCTCCTCTCAACTGTTGTCCTCTCTACTCTCCTTATTTCTTAATCTATTTCCCAATGATTTCAAATAAAAAACATACCCTCCTTGGTCTTCTTTCCCACTCCCTTCTCTCAATCATTTGGAATACTAAATGACTGGTCATTCTCTTCCAAATAGGGAAGAATCGATGCAAATATTTTTACTCTAGGAATGGATTTGCTTTAGCTATTCAACAAGACCATATCATGTCTTCTAATTTTTTTTAGTTGGAGCATATTAAAATTTAAAACCATGACATTATTGTACTCAATGATAATATCAAGAATAGTAAGATGCACAAATCGACTCTATAGTTTTTATATCTCTTATTTTGCTTTTACTCTAACTTGTTTCTAGTTACCGAGGTTGTTTTATTAATTGTTAATGGTTGGTTAGAGATGGCTTGTTTGATGTAAGGGGGGCCTCTATTCTCTTTGACTATTTTAATTTTATTGCTTAAATTTTAACTTATTGAAACATATTCAATTTAAAAATTAGAAGAGGATTCATAAATTTTTTTTATGGTTGGGCACAGAGGATAGGAATAGACTATCTTTAATGGCATGGGATAAGGTTTATTTTCCTAAACAAAATGGTGGGTTGGGTCTTCAAAGATTGAGTTGGATGAATAAGTCAATGACAACTAAGCTATGTTGGAGATTTATTAAGGAGTCTAATTTCTAGATTAAAATCTTCTCAGCTAAGTATCTCAATAATGGCAATATTGATACTTTTGCGATTGAGGATTATGTTATAAGAAGTTCTATATGGAATTTATTTATTAAAAATAGGGAGGTTATTAAGAATGGGTGTAAATGGAAGCTTGGGAATGGATTGAAGATAAGTTTTTGGGAGGATTCTTGGTTGTTGGATCATCCATTGATATCAATGGATCCATGGAAATGTGTTAATGGTCGGCTCAAAGGGATTTTTGGACTCAAGGTGGTTGATTATATTCAAGTTCAGAATGGTAGGAAGTAGTGGATGTTAGAGGTACAATCACTGAGAGGGGGAGGTGGATCAGTGAGCTAAAATATTTCAATTTTAATTCTGATCCTTTCAAACTATTAAACAATCAACATGTATCAACTTGATCAAGCAACATTAACAACAAAGCTCATTCATTCAATGCATACACAAGATCAAACACACAACACATTGTTCCTATGGGAAACCCTCATGGGGAATAAAACCCAGTCTCAAGCCTACAACACATGGACTACTTGTCTTATAAGAGATTAGAAATAAGAGACTAATCAAATCCTTCTGACCAACAACCTTGGTCAAGTCCTTTTGACCTAAGGCCTTTAGTGAAACACATGTTTCACAAGGAGAAACTCCCCTTAAGGAAGATCAAGTCCTTTAAACCTCCTATGAGATGAACACCTTCACCTTTGAACTGATGTCTTCAAGGCCTAATGATGGACCTCTGATAACACAACCTCCTTCACTTCTTCACACACTCATAATGCATCCAAAACCACCTTCTAGATCACTCCACACTTCTCATGCTTATCAACCTGCAGCAGTTTTGTCACAACACTAACAACATGACCAAATAGTCATACACACAAACCTCACTCTGACCAGTGTTTTTCCTCTATCTTTTGCACTCTTTGTCACATGCTCTTATAACACATGTCTCTTCTTCACTCTGCTCCAATAGGTCTCTATTACACTCTTAACACATATTTCACTAGTCTACACAAGACTTCACTTGGAGCACCTACTCACAAGTCTCTCATCAATGTCTTCTATAAAAATCATAATCACTAAAAAAACCAACTCATTTGGTTTCACCATTTATAGATATATCATGATTATCAAGATCACAATATTTCATATTGGCCACAACACATGCCTTCACCCTTAAGGCATCTAACATGGGTTACACTTAAGCACAACATACTTTCAAATAGGCCTAAGTCACCTTTTAGGTCCTATGATGACCCATTCACCTCTTTGACACTTATTTGAGCAAACTAAGAACACAATAACACTTTCCAACACATGGACCCATGCCACATGATCTATAGGTCCTTCTTAAGTGCCCATATCCATCACAACAACCTTCTACTAACTCTCAATTAGCTCAAACACCTTTCGATACATATAGTCACCGTGAATGAAAACACAATCGACTCTTAACCCTTTGTTGATATTTCATATGATTGATCAAACCTTCATAATGCACATAGATGGTCCTCATGGAGTCTAAAACATACTCCAATAGCTAGTTCACCTTTAAAACATCGAGATACCAGCAAGCACAGCTCAAATACCCTTCTCGTGATATTTACAAAACATGCACGAACACATAGTCAACTTTGAACCTCAATATATTTGACTATACACACTTTCAGATCTTAAAATCTATATTTACAGATGTGCCTTGGAGTCCTCTACAAATTTTCTTTTTACACCACGAGCAAATTTTACATAGATTGAAAGATATAACACAAAAACTAAGCATTAGTTTTTCCTTTGAAAATTTGAATATTTAAATTCAAATGGTCATAGTTAAACTTCTATCACTTAAAATGCATCTCGTGCCCTCGCATCTTAGATTAATCATGCACTGTCAATCTTCTTCAAACTTTAACTCATAGTGCGCCACTGCCTAAAAGTTAAACTTTGAACACTTAACATCATCTCGCTTCTTCCTGACATCCTAGAACAAACACGCTTCATCGATCTCCTATATATAGCTCAATCTTTATTTGTGTTAAACATTAGACACTTTTCACTCATTTTACTTATTATGCATTTTGATCTTGATTAGTATGAACACCCACTCATCGTCAGATCCTAGAAGAAGCTCAGTCTTTACCTCTGCCTATCGTTAAGCAACTATCACTTTGACCTCTTTGACTCAATACTATCATTAGATCAATCTATATGATTTCTCGCAAACCATTAGATTTTCATTTGGTCCTAAGTTTATCTCTTACCTACGAGAACCATTGCAATCTACTTAGAAGGCCAACTTTGGACCTTAATAACTTTTGTTACGCTTAGACACATGATCTAAAATTTGAACCATATGATCTCCTTATATAGGAGAATCCAAGCATAGATCAATATGTTCTTGTAACCTTTTTGTGTGTAAGATATAATTCCATTAATTTGCTCACTCAATTTTTTTTGCGACAGAGCCAACTGTGCCTAGAACTGCTTGGAAGGCCAACTTTGCACATGCATATCTTTTGATGTGATTCATTGCATGACCTAAAACTTAACACATAAAAACTAGGTACAAAATTAAACAAACCCATATGATTAACTCATTCTGAAACTACCACATGTGTGAAATATGACTACATCAAAATTCCTACTCAACTTTTCTTGCCACTATCAAACTACTTGGAAGCTCAACTTTGCACTTACATATCTTTTTTTGCACTTAGTTTCATGACCTAAGATTTAGTGCATAAGATATTATCTCATAAGGGAATTCATCCATATATGAATCTACTTCTAAAAATTTCATACGTGCGAGATATGATGTCACCAAACTACTTACTCAGCTCTATTTGAACATAGAAAACACTATCTTAATTCTTGGGAGCCCAACTTTGCACACACATATCTTTGGTTATCCTTCATCACATGACTTGAGACTTAGACCATAATAACTTGAGACTAATGTGATCACACCCATATGACCAACTCATTTGACTCATTCACACGTGGTAATTATGATGTCATCAAACTTTCTACTCAAATTTTTTGCCATTGGACCCAAAATGT
This sequence comes from Torreya grandis, assembly GCA_037957365.1. Lineage (NCBI taxonomy): Eukaryota > Viridiplantae > Streptophyta > Pinopsida > Cupressales > Taxaceae > Torreya > Torreya grandis. The sequence goes on along the minus strand of JARHVA010000060.1, from coordinate 4,481,949 downwards.
CTAGATGAAAACTATAGACTACCACATGAATTCCACTTATGCACACAAGCACTCAATGCAGTCTTAACCTCTGATATGACCTATTACACAAGCTCAATACTTTATACTCATCCTTAATCATCTCTAAACAATTAAACTTTGAAGATCAACCAAGCCTACTTCAAGCATACTAGGATAAAAACATTGCACACTTTGTCATTGTCACTTTAGACTATCGAGGCACTTCATCCACTCACTTGGACACTTCTATGACATCACTGAAAAATATCCAATAATGGAAACTTATTTTTATTGAAAATTTTGATGACGATTATTATTCTTAATCTTTTGTTAAGAGGTATTCACATTACCAACTTGATTAAGGAAGATGAATTAGTTTGGAGTGATGTTGCAGATGGTCAGTATAAGGTCAGATTAGGGTATTCTTTGCCAACACCTGATAATGTTGAAGTTTTTCCTTGGTTGAGAGTGTGGGATAAAGATATTATTCCTAAAATTAACATTTTATTTTGGTTATGCCTCCACAATAAAATCCTTATAGTGCACAATATTTACAAAAGAGGATTGATGTTGGTGAACTGTTGTTATCTTTGTGAGTCTAAATTGGAATTTTTTTAGCATCTAATGATAGATTATTCTTTTATTTTTAATATTTGGGGGATTATTTTGAATATTTTTCAATTGTCATGGGTCCATAATATCTCTTTGCTAAATTCTTTGATGTTTTGGTGTTCTCCTTTTTCAAACCAGGGGTTAAGTAAACTTTTGTTCTCAGTGTTCCCTCATAATTTATGGGGAGTATCGAAGGAACACAATAACATAGATTTTAAGGATTTGAAAATGGTTCCTAGTCAAGTGGTTATTAAAATTATGAGTTTTCTTGTTGAAACCTATAAAGTTGTTAAGTGGGGTAAAAAATAAGAAGTGGATGTTCATGAGGAGTTGATACTGAAGAATTTGAATCTTAATATGTTTGGTGATTTGTAGGTTGATTGTAGACTCGAGCTTAAAATATAGTTTAAAAGGCTTTGTCCTCAGTTAAGATGGGTCAAAGTGAATTTAGATGACTCCTCTAAGGGTAATCCAGTATTGTCTGGTGGGGGTGGTGTTATAAGGGAATATTATGGCTAGATTTTAGGTGATTATGAAGGAAGTATGGGGTTCCAAATGAATCATTTGGCAGAGGCTCTTGCAACATTATGGGGGATTTAATTGGCTAAAGATTTGGGATGTGTAAAATTGATTATGGAGGGGGCTTAAATGAATCTTGTGAATTACCTTATTGGGAATCATAAGCCTAGTTGTATTATAATCCATATCATAGAGGAAAGTTTAAATTTGGGCTAGACTTTTAATTCTATTAAATTTTAACATGTATGTTTTGTCTCCAGCTCTTAAGAGGTGGTTCAAACAAGATGTCTTTCCTAATGATATTGTGGTAATTATGCAAAAGGATATGTTCTTTTTTAATAGAAAATTCAATAATGTTTGATGTCATTTGTTTTTTGAGGGATGTGCGATCAACATTTTCAAATATCATAGTTAAGAGTTGTATTTAAATGAATGATGATCATACCAATTCATGGGAAAGGATTTTTGTGGTTAGTGGTAATTATTTCTTGCAATTGGTGAATAACTTGCTTGTGTGGATAATAATTATTTCTCTTAGCTTAGAGTGGTGGTTGTTATGTTTGAAACCTTCATTGGTGATTAGTACTTTGTTAGGTGCTTTGTGTGGTGGTTTATTTGTTGATAGAGGAATGGGTGGAGGATTACTTTGTGTGAATCCCATGTTGGAAAAAAGGATAAAATAAAATGCTAAGGTGTGGTAAATTATGTAGATAGGTGGATTGGTGAATTTTATGGAAATAATAGATGGGTATGACCAATATTTATCCAAAAGTTTGTAGAAAGTTGAAATGATAGGAAGGTGGAAATAAATAATGTCATTGTTGAGATTTTGGAAGAGCTTATTGCTCAAGTTGCAGGCCTATCGATTGAAGATTATGAATATGTCAAATCAAGTAAGAAGTATTAAGAGGAAATGAAGATATTTCTGAGTGAGGGGGAACAACTGACTAAGTACCAAGGGAGTTTATTAAGAGAATATATTCCACAACCTTATGACATTGTGGCTGAGTAGGTGATGAGGTATGTAACACTCAAAGGAATATACATGGTTGTGCATTTTTATCATTTCCCTATATTGAATTTTTTTAGGTGTGGAATTCTTGTAAGTCTCTCGTTGTATATAATTACACTCTATGAAAAGTTCAATAGGGGATTTTAAGATAGGAAATAAAAAGATCCCTTTACATCAAGCTATAATTTTTATAATTTTAAAGTTTATTAAAGGGATCAATCCTAATGGTCCTCACCCTAAGAGGAAATTGGGTGTCTCTATTCATGGGTCTAAAGAGTTCTCATGAGTGCTTATGGATCTTCTCAAAATAGGTATTTATAGGGGGGTAGAGTAATAGTCCTATAGACCTGGGAAAGGAGGATTTTGGGTTTAAGGTGGATGATAATGAGGGTGATGGAAGGGATAAGGTGAATGAATTAGAGTTCGGGTCTGAGTTACCTTTGGTTGGTAATGATGGAGGTGTTGTTAAGGATATGGATATAAATAGGATACATGAATTAGCTTAAGGTTTATAATTACTAAAGGAATCAAGGTGGGTGAGGTTTCAAATGCTTGTAGGCTTGAGATTTTGAATGTTAAAGAAAAAATGGATAAGGAGTTTGGCATTGTCTTTCAAGATCAAAATGCACAAAGTAAATTGGATCAGATGGGGGATGAGGTCAAATTGCATAAGGCTTTTATGAGATGGTTCATGAGGGATCATGCACATTTAAAGGAAACCATGCATAAAATGAATAAGAATGAAGGAATTTTATACACAAAGGCAAATTTGATGGAGGCAAGTGAGTAAATGGTGAGGATGAGAGAACAAATCTCAAGGATTAGACATGAAAATGAGGCTCTAAAAGATAATTCAAGGATATTTTGGATTTAAGCATTGTATCTATGCAAAATTGTATTCAAAATATGAAAGGTTTAAAGGTGTTATCTAAAAGGAAACTGGAAGTTTTGGAGTAGGGAAAAAGTGATAAGAACTAGAAAGGAGTTGTTGAGGCTAATCCAGACCCTTAAATTCTTTAGAATATAGATGCCATGCTCAGTAACATAAAAAATAAATGGAGTGAAGTTTTGGTAATCTATTGTACAAACTTTCTGTTCCTAGGGTTCAAATCCCTCTCTCTGTTTAGTCACTTGAGAAGAATCCTCAAAACCTATAGACCCCTCTTTATATCACTATTCTTTATGCCCAAGAATTCATCCTAGATCATTCAATAGAAATCTGAAGAGAAGGGCGGACTTGTCCACATTCTTAGGTCTATTGGTTTACTGTATTCTTATTATTTTTTGGTTGTTACATCTTTAAGGATTTATTTTATTATATTCACAAAATTTTATGTACATATCTGGGTTTAAGACTAGGCTTGTTTGTTTTTTTGTAATGGGGTGGGTCCATTTTAATGACCCACTTTTACCATAAATAAAAACATTAGAAACTTATCTTTAGAGTTCTGACATGGATTAAGGGTTATTAACAACCATTTAAATGAAGTTGAGGAAAAAGAGATGCAATTTTAATTACTTTAACCCCGTAACTCGATACGATGGTAACATGCCCCCAAACCCAACAAACTAATTTCTATATAGTTGAAATGGGTTAATGGTTTTGGAGGGAGGATTAATGGAGATAGGACCAGGATAAGAGATTAAGAGTATGGAAAAAGAATAGGTATGACATTCAAACTTGTAAACATAGACTTAGAGGATGAAGAGTCATGCAAGAATGTGGAAGGATATGTGAGAGTTTGTGGGAGAAACAAACTAGGTTTGTAAGGAAGATACAACCAAGTATTAACAATTGTGTTGAAGATTATCTATTATTACATGTAAAATGGAAAATGATTGAATATCTCATGTCATCATTTATCCTTTATATGTTGAACTATTAAAATATAGAAATAAATTGTAATGACTTGTCATTTTATACACACCATTGTTAATGATAAACTCCTGATTGATCTTGTTATGTGCCAAGGTGAACAAGGAAAAATGATTTGCAAAAAAATAAAGAGATTTAAGTGAAAAATAAATGTGTAATGGGAGAACCTGGTTATCTAAGATGAGTTTTATTGAAAAATCATTTGAGGCATAGATTAAACTTGCATTCTCAAAGTATAATTTTGTAAAGCCTAGGTGCAAATATGTAGAGGAGTTCGAATGCATAATATAACATATGGAAATAAAGGAGGGGAAAAGCCCACAAACAATAAATAAGATGCACGAGGAAGATTTGGAGGATTAATTTATGCATGATTGTGTAGGGAATACCATCCATAATTATGCAAGATCACATGAAACAAGCGTATCAAGATGACAACTATCCCTCAGTAAAATTCACACAAATCACAAACGCGAGTGATGGTGTGTAAGTATGAGGTTGCACAATGAAAAATTAGATTGAAATTAGAAGGAATATGTGTAATAAGAATAAATTAACATGGTAGTTATTACCATGGTAGAGAAATAAATAATTAATAACTTAGCATGAGTTCACTAGCTAGACCTAAGCCAGACATGTAGGAGACCAAAAATTTATAAAGGCGGGAGTAGATGAATTAAAATTCAAATTACAAAAAGAACCACCTAACATGTAGTTGGGAGACTGCTAACTATTTATGCACTAAGCATGCAATTTATAATTAAAAATTGATAGGATTTTAAGTCTGACATTAATGGAGGTTGTTCGACCAAAAAGGATCTGAATGAAGAAGCATATAGAAAATCAAAGGCTATATAAGGGATTGAAAAGTTTGAATTCCACATAAAGATCAAAACTTAGGGATAATCTATAGAATTACAAAGAGAAAATGATTATTTGTAAGTATAAGTAAACTATACCAAATTGTCAAGGGAATGAATGAGTTTGTGAGCTAGAAGGCCTGCAGCCTAGATTGTGCATAAACATCCAAGATAAACTCCATTATTTATAATCAATCCTACATAATTGTTTTTTTATTTTTAGTTGAGTTGAGCTTTTGGTTTAATCTCTAATAGAGATTATATGTAATCATAAATTCATTAATAAAATAAAATCTAATTTCCATGTTAAGTCTCGAGTGTGTTATTCTAGATACATCGTTCAAGGCAGTTTTTCATTGAACCCTTAACCATGATTGCATCAATTTGGACTCAAAGAAAAGGTTTTAAACCTTGGAGTGTGAAGTGTGAGTAAATCATTTGCATAGGATTATGATCAAGGCTCTCATAGTAGTAGAGTTCATGCTAGAGAGAGTGAGGAGATGTCATCTAGAAGGGTCAAAGGAGGTATAATGGTAGCTAATATGGTTAAAAGGATGGAAGAGATGATGGATGTGTTATGAGCCATGTACACATGAATGCAAATGTGACTGGATGTCACATAAGAAGATATATAGTTTGATTTCATGTCAAGAGATGATCCAAGCAATGCTGAGGAAGAACATTATGTTGAAGACATGAGAGGAGAAGATGAAGAAGACAAAGCATAATTCGATGCAAGCAAGAGTATGATCTTAAATTATATTTTTATATTTAATGAGACTCAAGGGGTGGATGTGCCATGCTTATTGAGGTCTTTGAATATACAAGAGCTCATTGATTGGCTCACATATATGGAAGAATAATTTTAGTTTAATGAGATTAATGACTTGCAGCATGTGAAGATGGGGTAGACCAAGTTTAAGGCTCACATGACGTTATGGTGGAAGGAAGTTTAGAGTGAGATACAAATAAGAGGCAAAGAGAATATCAAAATATGGGATCAAATGGTTGTTTAACTAAAGAATAAAAGCTTGCCTAGAGACTATCAAATGGAGGTGTTTGAGAACTTGCATAATCTAAGGTAGAAGAACATGAGTGTTAAGGAGTACACTGAGTATTTATAAAATATCATCATCGGGTCTTTTCACATCAATGTTGACTAGGATAAGGTCATAAAGTACCTTAATGGGTAGTGAATTTGGATACAGGAGGAGCTAAATATGGATTTGATCTAGACATTGAAGGAAGCATATTAGTTTGCACCAAAGGTAGAGGAGAGGTTGTCATGAAGAAAATAGAGTGTCTTATGATGGAAATGAGTATTCAAATGAAAAATTAGGTATAGGTACTTCTATAATAATCCAACATAGACAAGGTGAAATCTACACTACACATAATTAGGTGCATGCATAATTTATTGATGGAACACATGACAGTGAACAAGGTAATGAGTGAGGTGGATCTTACCCATCTAGAGGGTGAGGGATATTTTTACATGTAAATGGAAGAGGATTCCCATGAATTTTTTTTATATGTGGATAAACCAAACATTAATCATATGAGTGATTGTAGTTACAAAGTGAAGGAAATAGTCAAAGGATTGAGATTGGTGTACACAAAACACACAAATGGAAAGAGTCATTTGGATCAACGCGATGTCCTTAGGAGTCATATCATGGAAAGTATATAATTATGATTAGATAATTACTAAATCCACCAATGAATAAAATTTAATTGATGCAAAGGAAGATCCATTTTTGAATAGTATGCAAATCGAGAGGTAAGTGTTGTAAGGTGATAGTGAACAGTGGTAGCACTAATAATCTAGTCTCATGCGAGATGGTGGAGAAATTTTGTTTGAATAGGGTGGTACACACAAACCCATATAAGGTGTCATGTTTGTAGAAGGGTCATAAAGTGTTGGTAAATGAGCAATGCCTCATAAATTTCCATATTGGTAGATACTAGGATAAAGTCTGGTGTGATGTGATGTTGATGGATGTGTGTCATTTTCTTTTAGTGATGCCTTAAAAATTTGAATGAATGTTTATTCATGATGGAAGAGAAAATACATATCATTTGGAGAATAATGGAAAGTAGTACACACTATGTCCATTGAAGGATCAAGGAGAAGAAGGATGCAACTATACATGTGCATAGATGTTAATGGTGACAAAAAGGAATTCCTATGAGAAATAGAAAGGTAAAAGAAACATTTTGTGATTATTCCCAAGATATCACAAGAGGATCACATAGATGCACAAGATAAGGAGGAATTTTTATGTGAAGTAAAGGTGTTGGATGAGTTTACAGACATTGTATTGAGTGACCTACTAAGGGGATTGCCACTAATGAAAAGTATAGCCATCACATGGATTTGATACCTAAAGAATTTTGGGATAAATAAGAATTACTTGAAAAACTTAAATAGGTGTTTATTTCTCATAAACAAATCATTAAAAACCTATTTTTTCCTCAACAAATTACTACATTTTTTCTCCAAAAATAACAATTTACTATTTTTGTTAAAACCTACATAACTAAAAATCCTTAAATATATTATGATATTAATTTGTGGGTTTTGTTTCTTTCCCTTTTTCATGTAAAAACCTCTCTCATGTTCTAAAAATACTTTTGAAATCTATATCACTTTATAATCCTTTGTTATGCAATAGAATGGGTTCACTAAAAGAAGGTTTTTCTCACATTGTACATAACGTTATTCACTTTCTTGTAGAAAGGTATTTTAATTTTCATGATGAAATCCCACACGTAGATTATTTAATTACATATAATCATATTTCCAAAGATAGCTTAGAACAACTTAAACAACAAGTTGGTTCTCATTGTTATAATATGCAAAGTAATGCTCTTCCATTTACTATACATGTACCTCATAATGTCCATGGTATTAACCTTATTCGAAGTAGAGGCCGCCTTATACCTCCTCCTCCATTAGAACAAGTTATCAACTTAGAGGCTTTGATATCCTAAATCAACTAAAGGATACTAATGCAAGACTTTCCATCTTAAATCTTTTGCAAATAACTCCAATGCACAAGGATATATTATATGAGGCTTTATGTACTACTCTTTTGCTAAATAATATCGAACCTCCTTGTGTAGCCTCTATAATTAATACTATTAGGTGGACTAAAGAAAGCATTTCCTTTAAAAATAAAGATCTTCCCACACATCATATTATCAACAACTATTTACCCTTGTATATCCAAGTTTTTGTGCAAAATAAAGTGGTACAGTGCGTGCTCATCAATAATGGATTTGGCTTGAATATCTATAATATATATTTCTTAAATTTATTAGGCATAACTAAAAAATACCTTACCTATTATGATATGATTATTCATGAAATTTATATTATTCTACTTTAAGTACTTATGCAAATTACATTCAATATCACATTATGTCCATGTACTCTTTCTACTATATGTCAAGTTATATGTAGTGATCTTAATTAGAATTTGTTATTAGGATGGCCTTGAATCCATGACATGAATGTTGTCTCTTCTACCTTGCATGCATGTCTCAAAGTTAATTATCAAGGGTATATCTATACATTCACTTTGGATCAATAACCTTTTAAATATTGTGCTCCAATGCATCCTACTGATCCTTATATTCCATATATGCAACCTTCTTCTAGGGACATCCCAAAATTTACTCCAAATAGTGAGGTCCCTTATATTACACAACATTCAGTTGACCCTCCTCCTTATAACCAATACCATTTTGGGCTTAAATATTTACCAAAATATAATTAGAATATGGGACAATGAATAGGTAAGCATGATTAAAGTAACATTGATCCTATTATGCCTTTCAATAATAAAACCAAAACAAGCCTTGGTTATAGTAATGAGTCTACTTCTCATAAACATCATACTACCAAGCAACTTCCCACATTTATATTTACTTCCAAAGATTGTTTTATGGTTCATAATCAAATCAACCATGTCTCACAATTATCCTTAGCATATCCTGAGCACATTGATGACTCTATTTTACTTGAAATTTCAGCATTGGATGAATTTTCAAATGATGAGTCTCTTTTAGAATATCTTGGTACATATGATGATCTTCCTTATTTTCACCATAAGAAATATTTTCCTTATGAAATCAATGCACATACATATTTGGGAGAAAGTGATGTTGTCATGCCACAAATGCAATAATATGGTCCTAACACTATTCCTACCACTCAATTTGTGGAAGATAGATCAATGTTACTAATGATGAAATAGTTGAATTCCACTTTGGTACTAAAAAGGACCCATAACTAGTACTATTGGTTGCCATGTTAAAACATGATGAAGATAAGGCTATTCAATAGGCTCTACATGATTTTCCAAATTATTTACATGGGATTATAAATATATGCCTAGTATTTACCTTGAGGTGGATTTACATAACATTGTATTATATCTTAATAAAAAATGCATCCTAAAGTTGCTTTATTAGTCAAAAGTGAAGTTGAACAACTCTTAGATGTTGGATTTATTAATTCTATTGATTATCCTAAGTGGGTTTCTAATATTGTCTTAGTAAAAAATCTGAATGGGGACAATGATGTTGTATATATCACCACAATATCAACAAAGCTTGTTCTAAATATGAATTCCCACTACCCAACATAGATATGATAGTGGACTCCACAATAGGGCATGAGATGTTATCTTTTATGTATATTTTTTTGGGTTATAATCAAATCAAGATTAATCTTTCTAATTAAGAGAAAACATCATTTATCACACCTTAGAGACATTTTGATATACTGGCATGCCTTTTGGATTAAAATTTGTAGGAACAACTTATCAATGTGCCATGACTCATATTTTTCATGATTACATTCATTAAATAATTGAAGATATATGGACGATTTATTAATAAAATATGAAAATCATTAAGAACTTTTTATTGATTTAAGGCAAATATTCAAAATAATGAGGAAGTACAATATGCATTTAAATCCTAAAAACTACATTTTTGGATTATAATGGGCAAATTATCAGGGTTTATTATCTCTCAAAGGGGTATAAAAGTTTACCCTAAGAAGGTAAAAACTATAATTGATATGCCACCACCAACAAATATTATGCAACTTTGATGTTTACAAGGACAAAATCAAACTATACATCACTTTATGGGTCAATTAGCAGATAAAATAATTTATTTTACATATTTAATTAAGAAAGATACCAAATTTGAGTGGGACAAAAATTTTCAACAAAGTTTTGATGTAGTTAAGGAGTATCTTTTGAATCCACTAGTACTTATGCATCCCATTTCAGATAAATCTCTTTTATTATATATTATGTCTACTAATCATGCCTTGTGTGATTTTCTTGCACAACACCATGAACATGCCATTTATTTTATTAGTCACACACTTATTGAATATGACCAAAAGAGTAATGCCATTGAAAATTTGTGTTTGGCATTTATTTTTCTACCCAAAATTTGTGACATTATTTACTTCACAATGAAATTCATGTTATTACTAAAGTCGATTCACTTAGATACCTTATGGTGAAACCCCATTTGTCGGGAAGCATATAAAAATGGTTAATGCTTCTTACTGAGTTTAATTTAAGTTTTATCTCACAAAAATCCATTAAAGGATAAGATATTACTAATCAATAAGATATTGCTCCATTGAAATACTTAATGGCAATTAATGCTTGACTTTGAGCTGAATTTACCTCTTATAACATTGACAATGATATTTGGATAATGCATTTTGATAGGTCTGAATATTCCACAAGAGCTAGAGTAGGTATTTATTCATTACTCCTTAGGGTTTAATTTTTCCCTTTGTCTTTCACTTAGAATTTATGTGTACAAATAATATTTTTGAATATGAATCTCTCATTCTTGGATTATTAACAACATAAAATTTGAATATCAAATTTTTACGTGTAGATGGAGATTCGTAGCTTGTCATTATTCAAGTCTTAGATATTTATCAAACCAAAAAGGATAAGATTATTCCTTATAAATATATGGTCTAATGTCTCATTGTATCATTTTCTCACTTTTCCATTTAGAATATTCCTTGAAAAGATAATTGTCATGTGGATGCAATGACTAGTTTTGCTTCTTTAATTCCAACTAATATCAATGATGATCATGTAATCTTCACCATTCAATAACTACACACTCCTTCTATGGATAAAAATGTCATTAGTGCATTGGAAGTACTTATAATCACTAGAAATGTGGACCATCCTGAATGGTAAACTGATATCTATAATTATCTCTATAAATATACTTTTCTATAAAATGCTACACATGAGGAGAAAAAGTGTTTACAACATCAAGCAATGTGTTATGTGTTCATTAATGGATCTCTTTTAAAATTCTCTTTTGATGGACAACTTTTACGATATCTAAGTCATATCAAAGCTCAAACAACCATATTCGAGGTATGTGATATTGAATGTGGTGGCAAATGTAGTGGTAAATACATGTCTTATAAGCTCCTACGCCAAGGTTACTATTGGAAAACAATGGAAAATGAATACTATGAACATGCCAAAGTATGACCTCAATGTCAAAAACATATAAATCTTAATCATGTGCCATCTAAGCCATTACAACATATAGTATCTCCATAGCCATTCTTCCTTTGGGTATTTGATTTAAATGGCAAAGTAAATCCCGAGTCCTCTGAGGAACATAAATTTATCATTACTGCCACCAAATATTTTACAAAGTGGGTGGAGGCTAGCCTTGTATAGTTCACTAAAGGTGAATAATTTTACAAATTCATCCTTACTCATAGAATTTATCACATTTGGTTACCATAAAAAATTATCACAGATAGCGGTCCCTCTTTTAAGAATAAAACAATAAAAAAATTGTGTTAAATTCAAAATCCAACATGATTTTTCTTCTCCTTACTACCCACAAAGAAATAGGCAACCTAAGGAAACTAATAAAATAATTGTCAAAATCTTAAGGAATACCATTTCAAAGCATGGATTCGATTGGAATAATTAGATTATTTATTATCTATGGGTATATCACACGAATGTTCATACACCAACAAAGGCCACACTTATTCTCTTGTTTATGGAACAAAATTAATGCTCCCTCTCAAAAATAGAAATACCCTCTTTACTTGTGTCACTGAAGGACATTATCAATGACAATGAATATCGAAAAGATGTCCTACATGAATTATAAATGCTTAAAACAAATGTATATAAGCTCTCAAACATTTAAAAGTTTATCAAGCACACATTACAAGAGTATATGGAAAGAAAGTTCATGATAGATAATTTCACATCAGTGACCTTGTCCTCAAATAAAATAAAAATAATATCAATGATTATAAGGAGAATAAATTAAAATTCAAGCCAAATTGGTTCAGGCCATTTATGGTTACTAAAAATATCGGTCTTGGAGTTTATTGCCTAGCTATGTTTGAGGGCAAGCCTATTAAGAATCCTATATATATATATATATATATATATATATATATATATATATATATATATATATATATATATATATATATATATATATATATAGCTTTTCAATTATGCATGTTTCTCTTTTCAAATATGCAAAAATACAAAAACATTCATATATTCTAAAATTTTCCCAAAAAATAGAATATTCACAAAAAATAAAAAATCAGGATCTATAGGAATCTATGTCTATTGTTGAATATGTTATTACTTATTTCATCCACCTTTCTATTTTAATACATAATATCTTTGCAAGATAATTATTCTCACAATATATCTGAGTGTGCAATAGGATAAATCTCATGATGCAAAACAATCTTTATACACCTCAAAAGCTTTCCTGATCAGATATTTTTATATACAGTTAATCTTGCTAAAGTCTTAGTAGAAATACAAAAATGCACATGTACCCTACTACGCACCTATCCATATACATATTCAATCTCTATTTTTCAACTGCAACCTAGTCACAAGGAATTATTACATAGTTTTTTCACACAAACCAACATTCACACTTGGATAGCAATATAGTTTCAAAGTTAAAGCATAGTTTCACATGGTTCAATGTTGGTCACGTCTTCCACTCAAAACCCTTTCTTAATTGATGGAATCACATTTTCCTCTATGAAAACATTATAGATTATATTTATCCACAACTTATTTTCCATTTTGAGTTATAAATGAAAACACATTCCTTAACCTTTCATTTTATCTTCATATATGTCTTGGTGTATGTCACTGACTAAAACGAAACATAGATACATATGTTTAAATTATGCTAACTTCATATTTTTTATGTTGTAATATGCTTATTTCAGTTTTATAACATGATTCAAAAACTTTTTTTCTTATTTGTATGCAGGCCTTGGCCTTATGTATGTTCAACATACACCTTGCTTGTATGGCAAAACCATGCCTTGTGTGTGTGGCCTTTGTCCCTCTATGTTTTTTAAACATTTTTGTGTCCCTTGTAATCAACCTTTGGGATCCATGTGTGATATATATGCAAACCTTTTTCTAACTCTTTGAAACATTTTACATGCCCCTTGTATGTGGCCTCGAGGCCTTCTTACATGACAATTATGTGACTTTACTTACATAATTTCTATTTGGATATTATGGATCCATGATGCTTATCATGTACTATTATGTGTACACTTATTTATCTATGGTTCCATTATATATATCATGCACATACCATTTATGTGCTTCAATTGTTCAAACTTTTCAATATATTATGTTTACTATACACATGTAACAATCATAAGTTTTACATGCTTCATTCATTACTATAATGCTATATCCAACTTACATGATGAAAAGAAAATACACAATTATTGTTAAATGCTTCAATGTTACATCTACAAAATTTCAATACATGCAAATGTTATTACATGCTTATCTATATTTCACAAATGATCTCACTTTTTATTTTGAGATAAGTTATTTTGTAAGCAATCTCTCTCATCTCAAAAGGGGTCCATCACAATGGGCCTTAAAAAACAATACATTTTCAATTTTGGCAACTTACAATATGCACAAATATAAAAAAAAAAATTGTGGCATTTTACTTGCTTATGTACTCCGCTTAGTAGTTAATTGAGCACAAACAGACTTGTGCGAAGATAATACAAGGCTTCAAATAATTTTTCAAAACATCACATCTAACACTTTACACTTTACAAAGGGCATGATATACATTTATGACCAAACGATTATTTTGCAAAATCAATTTTCTCTTTTTCAAGTGTCAAGTAATTTTACAAATTGATAGTTCAAATCTATATCTGTTTGCAGTGGTGAAATTCATCTTTTGTAAGTGGACCATCTTTGAGCTTAGTGATGTTCCATGTCTTGGTTTCACTTTAGCTAGCCATCTACTAGTTCCCACCTCTTCTCTTTTAGTTTAGTAAGTGGACCACATGAAATCTTAGTGATGCTTAGTGTTTTGGTTTCACTTTAGTGAACCACTTTTTTGGTTCCCATCTCTTCACACATCATATTACTCGATGAGGGTCAAAGCACATATATTCCTAACACAAACATATAAACTTATTAAAATTGAGACTTGATCAATCTCAATTCAAAACTTCTCCACATGCCTTAACAAGGGGGCATGCACATCTCCATGACAAAGACAAAGTGTGCATACATACTTAGGTATCACATTTCCTTTAATCTAGTAATTTATGCATGAATAGAATAAAAGGGGGTAAATATAGACACTAAAATTTAATCAAAAAATGCTTGACATTGTTGGTCATTGACATCTTTTACCTTGCTTGGCCAACTCACCATTCTAATAACCCTTTATTTATTTGAGAGCCTTATAAGCTTACAATTATTGTCAACATATTCCATACTTCCCTAATTTGTTCCTAAATGACTCTAATAAGCAGACACTTCATTTTTAGTCCAGATTCAAAAACTTCTATGTAATTTGGGTAAATACACACCAGGCAAATAGGGATGTAGTAAACACCTGTCTACTAGTGTGAACTTGTTTACAGTGCTCTAATGGCTAGTTTTTTAAAATAACACACTTCCTACTAATTCTCCTACGTGAAATAATAGGCCACTTACCAAAAATAATTAAAATATTTTCCTATAATAACACATCAAGTGTCTCACTTGAAACCCCTAATTACATTACCTAAGACTCTCTTGTAAAGGCAATTCAAAATCACTTAGTTATTCAAAAAATAACCCTACTAAATTTTTGCTATAGTAATACAATCATTGACCAAGTTAAAATTATTTTCTTTTAGGTTGAGGTCATCCTTTGTTAAGCATTCCAATACAAATTTCTAGTTGCATTCATTTATGATTTACCCCATAGGAATAAATACATCGGCTTGACGTCGATTCAGATGATGTAGGCAACACTTAGTCAATACAGAGTTTTCTGAGGATAGCTCAACCATATCCCACTTCTCCCCTTTGTGTTTGATCTCGTTTATTTCCTTGTGCAAGCTATGGTTTTTATTTAAAGGGACATGTGCATCCAAATATACTTCTCACATAATCAATTGATCTACAAATAGAGCCAAACAATCTCCAAATTTTAGATTCAATGTACAGTCAACAAAACAAAGTTGTAATAGAGGGAAACAACACATTACTACCCTACCCAACTACTGTTCACTTATCCCAGAATATAACAAAGATTTTTTTTGTAAGCACTATATTTATAGGTCTTTGTCAGTAGTTTTATATAGTCATAGTCAGCAAAATCACAATACAAAAATAAAAAATTAGTTTGCAAAGACATCTCTCTAAACCTAACCCTAGTTGTTATTCTTAGTAATTTATAACTTCTGTAAATTATGTATATCACTGTGTTTTTATAGAAGGTTGATTTATTAATCTCTCTTAGATTATATTTCAAGTTTACAATACTTTAGAGTTAATTAGATCAAACTTATTAATTCTAAGGGTAAACAAGGTTGTATTTTACTCTCTTAGGCTTCAATAGTGGGAGTTATTTGGAGGTGAAGATTCTATATACACTGCTAAAAAAAGGTCATATTTATCCAGAAGCTTCATCTCTAAAAAAGGTAAAATTTATCATTCTTAACATACACTAAACTCATATGTTCTTCTTGCACTCGCATTTCTACTCTTAAGTATTAAAAGGAGTAGTTAGAGGATAAAGTCTTATTCTTGGAGGTTAAGTATTGCTCAAGGTCTTTGAAGCTCAATATGAGGAGGTACACCTGGTATTTGGAGTGCCTAACTAAGGATACCTAGATCTTCATCTTTGGATTTGAGATATTCATCCTACAACATCTCTTGTCAAGTGCCACTAGATCCAAGGGAAATATTGGTGCGATAATGGTTCAACCCAAAGTTAAATATCTCTATCCCTATTCTCTTTCATTTATTTTATTAGTAGATAAACATGCATTGTTTATTATTATAGTAGCATGTATTTTTGTCCAGTCTTTAATTCTCCTTATACCGAATATGCTAGTAAACTATAGGACTCATAGGCTTGCCTTTACCACTTTAGGATACATACACTATACTTGTGGTTTATTATTTCACCATTTACTTTTAGTTTAGTTTAGTTTCTATCTTGGATCTAGGCTACCCTTATTCTCTAGTTCCTTACATGTGATTTCATTATTATGTTCTTGATACCCATTTGTTACCATTTTTATACCATTTTTTTTTGGGAACTAGTTAAAACCATACCACATAACTTAGGCATAGGATTTGTAACCTTACACCCTTGACATTAAGGGTGGATTACCATATAAAAGATCAAAATCCACCCTGAGTAATCTCACTTTACCATCCAAGTATATGTATGTTATATGTATGACCTCTTATTCGTATCCTATTCTAAAGAGAGAAAGATGATTGTTATATTGGTTATCCTAGTTTGTTCATACAACCCTTGGGTGTCATAATGTCCTGCATTTTAATATCCATGTCATATATAACCTATATGTCTGGCATCCCACTTATGTATATTGTGAAACACATGTACATAGATAAAATTGATATGTAATCTTCCATGAATATGATAAATCATAAATGAATCATGTAAACTAATAACACATGTCATGCATAAGTTTGATTTTTTTACCTTTTGCATATTTTGTTTATTTTTTATATTTTTTAAATTTGATAAGATGTCATCCACTAGATATGCAAACTCATATGGAAACTCTAATGAATTTATTTTGAATTTTAGATATAAGATCTCATTGAATGCCTATATGTCATCATCATTATCATCATCATATTTTTATACATTAATTAACTTCTTCTTTCCCTTTGTTATCTCTTATATGTTATGCATGCATATTAATTTTTTTAACTATATATGAGGGATCATGATATTCCTTATCATATAATGTCTTCTCACTTGTATTTAAGTCCTTTATCTTTTGGTTCTCATTATTTCCATCATGTAGAATCTTGATTGTATACCCTTCATACAAGAACACTATGTGTTTATTTATATTTTCCACTGTAGCTTGTATCTATTGTAACCATTATTGTCTAAAGGTAGCCCACAATTGGTGACTAGGGCACATCAAAAATATCAATGTATCAACAACATCTGGCTTGTAGATTATCTATAATATAGTATATTTGATTGATTTGTCACAATGTACATTGTATTGTAGTTCATATATGTTATTACCCAACTATTGTAAGAATTCAATTTTGCATGTATTTTTCCCCTCTTCCTCATTGATTTTAACCTCTCATCAATAGTTACCCTCAATGTATACCATAATATTTAATATGTCATGTCATGGACACTTGAACTCTCTGCATGATCTTTTTTTGGATTGGTTCCCATTAGAAACAATGTCCAGTGGCTTTTATTTTATATAAATTTCTATGATATTCCATATATCCTTAAACTTCTAAAAATATTTGTGATGCTACATAAGTACCTATGTCATTCCCTAGTATTTGATTGTTCTACCTATGTCATTCCCTATTATTTTTTAATAAGTGGAGGATAGTACTTGGTTTAGTCTATGTACTAGTAACGTGTAATCTGCTAGTTAGCTCTATACATATGATCTCTACATTATTTATTGAATCTGTCATGAATGTTTGATATTCACCCTTAATGGATCGTGCAATGTGATGTGCCTCTTGTTCTCTAGTTATACTGGATTTGACAAAGGATTATTTCATCAATCACTTATCATTGAGATATATTTACGTAAATTTATATTATAAATTATATATTTATGACCATTTTGAATAACTGCCTTTCCCTTATCCATTTTTGTATTGATTACTACCTAGGAATCATGTTTGTACTCTCCTATACCTACAGGTGTAAAATTTAGATGAGACAAATACCAATCTATGTTTTTTATGATGTCATTCTCATCATCATTGCTATAATATTCTTCTGAAAATATCTAATTTAGATCCTGTTAATTGACTAATAAATGGAGATATGGGATCTTGTCTTCTTTTGTGTCCTTTGTTGTATCTAGAGTTGGCTTTTTTTGTTAGTTTTGCTTAACTTCCCAATTTCACACACACACACACACACACACACACACACACACACATTCTGATGGTATGATGGTAGAAAAAAAGGCATTTGATTGTGGATTGCATCCATCATTATGTTATACTAATTACCAATACTTTAAAGGTTGATTATCTGCAAGACATGTGTAAAAACATTCATTGTGGATAAACTTTAAGCACCAATTCAAATTAGATGATATAACTTCCATTGCATGGATTTTTTGTCTACCTAAAATTAGGTTATAATGTATGTGATTTGGTATCACATGAAACATAGTAGATAGTGTCTTAAGGCCTACTATGATATCCAAAGTAATCAATCCTAGCACTTGGTGAGGAACATTTTCAAAGCCTTTGATGTTCTAATCTGATTTCTAAATAAATTCCATATTGACACTCCATATTTGTAAAAAAATTGTTACAGATATTCAAACCCAATCTATTATCTATAAGGATATATTGTATTCCCCTATTTAAGATTTTGACTTGAATAAACAATGGAAGATTTTGATCTATAATACGCTGAGTAGGTAAGTCTTCTTTCTCAAAATATATTATGTCTTTACTATTCTTTAATGTATTAATAACAAATGCAAAATAGGTTGCTTTTACTTCATTTGGTATAATTATGTCATACAATGCGACATATATGAAATATTTATAGATACTTAACCTCTTTAGTACTTCTAATATGGAAATATGATTTTGGGTTTTATTAAGTTGATCAATGATATCATACCCTTTAATTGAATTAGTTGGCATCATACAGGTGGAAGGGGATGAGAGGGACATTCTGACTACGTTAGGTTCACCAATATGTTTAAGCTTATTTTTGGAATTAGTGATTTGAATAAGATAAAATATTTAAATAATTTATATTGTATAAAATATGTCTAAATTACCTATATTTGAATGTAAAAGGCAGAGTAAGATTGATTTTTTTCACTTGTTATTTTTAGAAAAGACCAAGAGGATAAGGTGATTAAATTATTTCAATTTGGTTCTATTTTATGACTATATATAGTCATCGACAATGCCATGAAATGGATACATGGTCACTCATATTAGGAGAATGACTGTGAAAACTTACCTAGCTAAATCCATTAATATGCAGATGCTTACGATAGTTGTATTCATGTGTTTCCTACTAGAAACATCATTTATGTTTCTTCCATTTTCTTATACACTAGGTCATTATGCATGCATATTAAGATGATTCTTATGAAATTCTAGAGGCTATGCCTAGTGCAAAGTTCATATGTCTTCTCCTTCACCTTGAAATCCTATCTCCAATTTCAAAACTTGTTTCAATTGTAACAAGGGGTTAGACATGGTGGGTTGGACAACCCTAACCACCCCCAATTGAGTGGTTGAGCATTGTCCACATTTCAATACTTTAAAGAGGCTATAAAAAATAGGTAGTTCTCTCACCTAATTTTGTGTGTGATGGATAGTGATATTATAGAATTTTTGAAACTTGTGTGATTTTCAACATTTTAAAATTTATGATTTTGACCTTGCAATAGTATTCAAGCTTGGCTTAGTGGTTTTTCCATTGAGGAATTTTTAGATTTGGATGCTTTAGAGTAATGCCTCAAGGATGCACAACCATATTCCTCAATAAAGACGTGGATTTTGTAGTGTGTCTAGATCAGTGATAGATAAGAATAGTCTTAGGCTTAATGTGTATATATAAGAGACTCTTTGGGTAATTTCCCCCTGAACTAACATGTGGAATGTTTGGTTCAACCGAAAGGAAGGATTTTAATTTCAAAAATAATTATTTCAATAACTTGGGATGAATTTGGTGAAGGCATACATTATCGGTAATTACTATCTTTTGACTATTGTCAGATCTATTCAGGAAGGATAAGATAATAATCTAGAGGAGGGAAGTAGCCTACTTAGGATGATATAGCTTTTAGACATAGATTATGGAGATCTTGTGTGTGAATGATGGTAAACCGGGAAGTCTGGGCCCATAAGTAAGTGAATGCCTACTAGAAAATAAAATCAAGAGTCAATTGTATACATAGAAGTCATGTATGTTAAGGATTGGTCAAAATTGATAGTATCAAGTGTATATTATTGAATGTATGTTTACAAAAACCCCCAAAACATATCAACATAAATGTTAACTAACACAATTATATCATTTTAATGAATATATAGACCATGTGCATAAGGAAAAAATATGCAATAATACACACCTAAAATTATGTTGTGATCATGTAGATAACATGCCTTGCTCTTTAAAATCTTTATCTTCAATGCAAGTAAAATTTTTAGACTCGAGTTCACTCAACCTAGAGGAGGATTGGAATGAGTGATCTCCTAAGAATGTTGGACCCCTTAAAAAAATTGAAGTTGTACTTTTACATGCAAGAGAATACTTATTCATAATTTAATTAGTAATAAAACATATGCCTAATTGACATACTCTATAATTTAACATAACAAAAACCATACACAAGAATGGGGGATTTTTATTTTTTTTTACTCCTTAGCCACTTTCATGATGTTTTAACTTATTTTGGATTTGGTGAAGTAAACAAGTATAAAACTATTGAAATTAAAATTGCATATGATATATCATTCACCATAAAAATATGAATGCTAACAGATAATTTGTTTCACTTATTAAATGTAGAATTGATCAAACATAAAGGGAAAAAAATGCACTTAGTTGATATGTTGTTTTATTTTTATCACTACCTATACATACTTATCTAAAATGGTTTTATGATTTCTCAACTCAGGAAAGAGACTATCAGAATCTACCAAGACAATGCTAGAAAAGCCCAAGCACTTGTAGTAACTAGTCCCATCCACTATCTGCCAAAACTATAGTTATTGATTTTTTTCTAGTTTGTTCCACAAAAAATCATTATGCCTACTAGTCTAGATGATTCTTGTATAATTTTTGACCCTATCCCCATGCATAGAACATAATTTTATCTTCCTTTGCCTTGAAACTCTAGATTTATTTTTAACATTTGCGTGACCTATAAAAATGGGTTGAATAGACCCAGCCACACCCCATTGGTGGTTAAGCATGATCTACAATCCAATAATCTAAAAAGGGCTCAAACCACATATATTTTTCCCATTTGTGTATGTGTGCTCAATAACGCTCCACTAGAATGAAATTCAACTCTTTAGCTTTTGACACTCAACAACATGCAAATTTGACCTTGTAATAATGTTTAGACTTGGCTTTTAAGACTATTTATTTTGAGGTTTTGTAGATTTGATGTTTTTTTATAGTTCCTCAAGGATCTGCAACTATTTCCTTAATGTGCAAGTAAATTTTAAATTCTTTGAATATGGATATGGCCTTAGGATTGATGTGTATATATAGATGGCTCTTTGGGTAATTTCACCTCATAATCGACATGAGATTTCAATTTTAAAAAAAATATTTGATGATCTTAGGACATTATCAATAACCAAGAATGTCTAAATGTTACTGACACTATCTAGGAGGGGTAAAATAATGATTCAAAACATGGTGACAACTTACTTAGGATAATTGAGAATTCTAGCACATAATAGGGATATCATGTATATGAATGGTATAAATTTGGGTTGGCTATGTTGATAGATAGATGGATAGGAAGGAATGTGAGTAAGAGTCAAATGTGTATGTACAAGTCATGTATGGCAATGATAGGTCAAAATGAATGTGTCCAAGCATCTAATATCAAATTTAAGTGTCTAAAAATGCCACATTTTAGTTTATTATTGAAAATGTTGGATTAAAATGATGAAATAAATATTTTTTTACTTGTTATTAATTACACTTATTATTAATAGATATGCCCCAAATATCGAACTTGATCCATACAAAACCTACAAAGAAACATGTAGAAATCAATGTCCACTCATGAATAAAAATCTAAAATATCTAGATCATTGAAATAATTAAAATTAAAAAGTCAAATAATGATTATACATGTGGGTACATGAACCAATTTTCCCTCTGTTGAACTCATGTTGAGAATGCCCTTGGGCTATTATGCCTCGAGGAGATGCCATTGTCAAATCCATTAGTTGAGAAGTATAAATGTCTCAATTCCCATTAGAGACTCAAAAGTACTATAATTTGAGTGGCATAGAAAATTCAACTACACTACTCAAACTATCATATGAAATCCTTTGGTGGAACCCCATAATAGGTTTGTATTTAAAAGGTGGAACTTTGTACCAAGATTGTATGTAAAATTTCAAACTCTTAATCAACCACTACAGATGAATTTTAGATTTAAAGTGATTACATAGTATCATCATTCTCAAACATAGAAATAGAAAATTACATGTATGAACAACATCCATGGCCCCAATTTGATCCATATGTACCTAAATGTGATATAGAATGACATAAACTATATGTAAATTTGTTCAATCTAATAAATATGATAACCTACTCAATTTAATCATTATAACCTAATAAATTTGTTTAATATGATCCATGTAATATTCCCATCATGTCATACAATTTGTCAATTATTCCTCATGACCTTGTAAAATGTCCCACATATGCCTCACATATGTTTCGTTCATGTCAATTATTCCTCATGACCTTATAAAATTCCCCACATATGCCTCACATATGTTTCATTCATGTCAATTTTTACCAATCTTTCCCAATTTGAATACACAATGTGATAAAAAAATCTAGAACAACTATCTATCAAGGCTTGAATCTCTATGATAATCCCACTAGTATACCCCATTTTGAGGTGAGTGTATGTGTGTGTGTGTGTAATCATGTAAAACTTGTGTGTTAACATTATTATATTATGTCATCTTATAAATATTTGATCATTCACTTACATATGAACATGTAACCCAAGGCATACAAGTGTCATGTCAAGTAGATATAACAATTAGGTACTCAATAATAATCAACATAGTAATAATAATCATAGATATAAATACTCAATGATAAGTCACACAAAATATGCATGATATTTTACAAATAAATGAATAATGTGTGATAGTTTACAAGGCACCAAAAGCTTAACAACCATCATAAAAACACACAAATATGCACATAATATCATGAGCATAATGCACACAATTACTCAAGACTTGAATCGACTATGACCTAACACAAACAAACCATGGACATGATATGAGCTAGATGATCCTTAACACAACTGATGCATGTCATGAAAACACACAATCAATGCCCTCATATAAACACACAAAATAACATGAATTAAAATAACACTCAAAGCAATTCGTGTTAATGGTCACACCATGAACATGCAATGTAACACACAATAATCATCGCATAATGTAATACACAATCAATGATCACATGATGTAATGATAATAATTTATCACACATAGAGCACACAACAATATCAACACACATAGATTAAGTAATGTTATTCCATATAATCAATCAATGTCATCATCTTATAGCAAAGTAAAATATCCATAAAATTTATCACCCTAAAGAGTATACACAAGATCAAGTCATGTATAAGTAGTGTAAGTAGCTCAATATGATCAATGGAATGGTAAAACAAATATATAGCTTGTAAATTATATCAATATTCCCCTAATGTAGGAATGCATGAAAATTATAAAGGTAGCCCCTTATGTGTAAGGAATGTACTGCATGTGAATGTCCATATATCATTTATAACATGTATGTCTTGTATCCCCCTCATGTATACCATGAAACTCATGTATGAAGAAAGCATATCTGTGATATACCATATATATGATAAATAACATAAATCAATCATGATAAAAACCTAAAATCAATCATGATAAAAACATAAATCTACCATATTTTTTGAACATTTTATTTTATTTTACTTTTTTTGAAAATTGAAATATGCTCCTACAAGCCAATGATCTTATCAAGGGAATGCTCATATGTAGGTCCTGGGAATGTCAAACACTATAGGTGATGAGTAACATGTGTATCATCTATCCATTTTTTTATTGTATCATCTTCCTTAATGGAAGCTCTAGAATTACAACATTAATTTGACCTCCTTCTCATTCACTCCAACTATACAAATATAGATCACTATCATACCAATTTTCCATATCACTACCATACTAATTTTCCATATCATTATAATCATAATCATCATATTCATTCCTTAATTCACAAAATCATGATCATTATTCACATAAGCATCATCATTAGACATGGAAACATGAATATATATATATATATATATATATATATATATATATCCATATTTTCCCACTCATTGGTATAATCATAAGGCACCACACCAAATTAAGGAATTAATTTATCGAATATCTTATATAATTAATTATGTTCATCATTATTAGTATCATGCACCTCACTTGTGATCATAGAAGCTTAAAATTCATGGCCTGAAAAATAGTTGAAGGAATGGTTTCCACTTTCTTTTCTTGCTCTAAAGACATTCCATCCATTGAAATGTAAATAGTCTCAACTCGGAGGTCAAATCTGATATGGTCATGATTCTTATAAAGTGTTGCATTCATTGAACTTATCCATGATCTTCCTAGCACAACATTATATTAATCCAAATTAGGGTTGATATGGAATGTAACAAAACATGATTTGAGACCAAGAGTTACATACCATTCAATAGATTCAATGCATACTTAAACCAAATTAGTCTTATTCAAGTGTTCATTGTCATATCAAAATACTGGAAAAGTGTCATCCTACATACATTAATTTCACTAGTATCAACCATAACATTGGTGAATTGATTTCCATCTATGTGAGGGATAACAATCAAATGCCCTAAGAATGAATAAGGCTTTGTAGTTTCCCCCTTGGAAATCATGCTTGTAATATTAGTCTTCTTTAGAGCCTTTCTTAGGAACATATTCTTTAGGTAATTTTTAATTTAGTATTTCAACCTTGGTAGATAGAACCATAATTTTAATAGGTTATTTCACTATAGAAGGTATGATTGAATCTGATGGTGATTTAATAGATGTATCTAATATAAGGTCACCACTATCAATTTGATCTTGTATTCTATTTTTCAAAGCTAAACACTTATCCAGATGATGTCCATGGACTCTATGATAAGCATAATAGTTTT
This sequence comes from Torreya grandis, assembly GCA_037957365.1. Lineage (NCBI taxonomy): Eukaryota > Viridiplantae > Streptophyta > Pinopsida > Cupressales > Taxaceae > Torreya > Torreya grandis. The sequence goes on along the minus strand of JARHVA010000060.1, from coordinate 4,456,477 downwards.
AATATCTATTTATAGGACACGTAGGAGGAACATAATAAATTTGTTTCAATGCATATTCCTTAGATTTTTACTTGAAGACTTGTTAATAATATACCAATTTCTTGATTCATTAGTCATAGATGCATTTTTTTCTTAACCCTTACTTGAGATGAAATATTTTAAGACATAGGTTTTGGATAGAGATCTAGATATATGATTTACATTAGCATGATCATGATTTTCAACATGTACAATATTATCTTCAAGTGATGTGACACTTACACATCAAGTTTGAATTTCCGTTTGTAACCTCTATATGGAATGCATACTACTAATATATAATCATGGATGGTTGTACTAAGTACATTGATGTTTATAGGATGGAAAGATTTATATTTACAATCACAAACCGTAGACCTTTCAAATTTGATATTTTAAAAAAAATCTATAGGAATATGCACCCTACCTCTTGTGATTGTGATAATAGTGACATCCTTATCCAATATAATCCTAGGGAAAATAATGGGGGAGGGATGGTGTCTATCACTACCTTGAGGAGGAATGAAACGAGTCACACATGGGAGCATTTCTGATTCCACATTCATGTAATATGTATTACTAAGGAGAGCTAATAATTAATCATTATTAATTTCAACCTTAATTTTTCACATAAATTTAATCCATTTCATTCAATTATTTTGAAACAATTTACATATTTCAAGAAAGTAACATGTAATTCTTCAAATCATAGATTGAATCATAAAATATAAATTATGAATATCCTTTATTGCAATCATAAAATTCCCAAATAAAGAACCAATTAACCCAAGAAAATAGTGAGAGTATTTTGGGAAGAAAAAATAATTTTTTAATAGATATTTATAGATACACAAAACCCATAATTTGTTTGAAAAATAGATATATCTTTTGACCTTTAGACCAAATTTAGTAATAATAAAGAAATGCTAGTCATAAAAATCCATAAATATTTTTAGGGGAAAAAAGATTTTTTTAATCGAAATAATGTATCTAATGAAAACCACCAAGCATTTCAAAAATACAGTCATTTTCAAACATATTTCATTTAAACAAGCTATAATTATAATAGAAGAAACTCTAATAGGATATTAGGCATGAAACCTTAGGGAAAAAGAGAAAACCTTACATTTTGTGCATATGACAAGGGGGAATAAAAAATAATATATAAAAATCAAACCCATATAGGAACAAAATCTAAAACCCTAAGAAGGAAAGATGAAACCTTAAAGGATAAATACTTATGGTTTATCACGCTCAAGATAAAGATCAGGGTCACCAGAATGTTTTAACTGATTTTGGATTTAATGATCTAAACATGTATACAACTAATGAAATTTAAACTAATTAAAATATATCACTCACCATACAAATTTGAATGCTAACAAAAAAATTATTATGCTTATTAAATATAGAAATGATCAAACACATAGGGGAAAGATGACACTTAATCGATTTATTGTTTTATTTTACTCATTACCATACACAATCATCTAAAATGGTTATGTGACTATTTGGATCAGGAAATATGCTACTAGAATATCCCAAACACTTACAATAATTGGTTACATCCATTATTTTATAAAACTATCCTTGTTTATTTTTCCAGCCTATTCTTCCACAGATCACTATACCTACTTGTCTTAATGGTTCATGTGCAGTTTGTTGGCCTCAACCCTATCCATAAATCCTAATTTTATATATCTTTGTCTTGAAAATCTAATTCCACTTTAGACACTTTTTTGACCTAGAAAAATGGGTTGGACTACCCCAACCACATTCCACCGAGTGGTTGAGCGTTGTTTATGTTTCAATACTCCAAAGTGGGTTCAAATCACATGTATTTATTACACCTAAGTGTATGTGCACTCAATAGCGCTCCACTATAAATCAATGCAACTCTTTGGCTTTTGACACTTGAAAACATTCAATTTTGACCTTGCAATAATATTCAAACTTATCTTTTAGGATTATTCCTTTGAGGGGTTTTCAGATTTGGATGCTTTTCAATAATGCCTTAAGGATATGCAAATATATTCTTCAATGTGAAACTGAATGTCATACACTTCCTAGATTGATATGGCCTTTATGTGTATATATAAATGACTCTTTGTATTATTTTTGCCCATAACTGACATGTGAAACGTGTAGTCTAACCTAAGGGAGGTATTTGAATTTGATAAATTAGTTATTCAAGGATCTTGGGACATTATTGATGAAGGTGGATATTGCTAGTAATCAATAATGTCCAACTATTAATGGTACTATCTAGGAAGAGTAAAACAATTATATGTAACATGGTGATAGTTTGCTTAGGATAATATATCATTATGGCATAGTATATAGAGATCCTATATATAAATGGTATAAATTTGGGTTAGCCAAGTCAATAAATGGATAAGCAGATATGGGAGATTGTAAGACTCAAAGGTGTACACACAACTCATGTATGTGAAAGATAGGTCAAAGCTGATGTTTCTAAGTGTTTGATACATAATTTAGGTGTCTATACATTATTTTAGGTTCATTTCCAAATGTGTGGTATCCCTAGGTTTTCTCCATGAATAGATCATTCTCCAATGTTGCATCTTCCTTTATAAACCTTCTCCACTTCACCTTTTACATTTGAAACATGTAGTTTCTTAGTCTCTTTACCTCCTCCCCAATTATGCCCTTTGGTTATAACACAACATTCATTCCTCATCTAGGTCAAGAATTTTAGTTTATGGGACAACAATAGAAGCTCAACTTCTTATCCAAATAGGAAACATGAAACATCACATGGATATTTCCCTTATTTAGAATATCAAGTGAATATGCCATTTCACCAATATTTACATGAATTTCATATGACCTATAGTACCAAGGTTTTAATTTATCCATATTCATTTAAATTTAGTTGCTTATATGGTTGAAGACCATAAAAACATAATTCCCTAAAAAAAACACTTTACTGATTACCATTTACATTTTATTCTTTACTATCACATGATATACTAGCTCACATTGCTTCTTAAGACTATCTTGTTTATAGTTATTTGATTTACACTTATTATATAATAAGTTTGCTTTACTCTTACTTACATCTCATATTACTTTACAACATTTTCATGGGTATTCCACTAGGCTAGGCAAAAGGAAACACAAAGAGACTTTGCCTATATACTTTATATTGTTAACATAATCACTCCTACCAAAATATTTTCATAATTCCAAGAATTCCTTGAAATAGGTCAATATTCTATGTACACACCTCTTGTACATATTTCTATCTTTTCATATTGAGGACTTGGTTTCATATATTTTTTGGCATATTAGATTGTATTAGGGCTTATATTTTGTATTATATCCACATTATTCATATTGGAATGAGGAAGTCGTGAGTAGTGAATTCCCTAATCCTTCTCCTTTCATTTAAAAATATAAAAAAATACATAAATATTAGTTAGATGTTGTGGTTGAAGTGAGGCTATTTTTATCTTTTTATATTGCATGCTTTAGTCTAATTTTTCATTACAAATTACATAAAATAGCAGATTTTTTTTTTGGGTAATGAATTATTTTGATGAATTATGGTTTAGGGGATTAATATTGCATACACAACTCACTTAAACATTGGCACAACTATTTCTAATAAATGATAGTAACCTAAAACAATAAGATCTAACTCAAGTCTAAAATAAAAATTTAAGTGTATGACAAATGATTGAACAAGCAATTAGAAACAATGAGAAGACAAAGAGAGGTGAAAATAAATATACCTAATGATTTTAATATAATTTTGGAACTAGATTTGGGATATGTAGTTAACTGTATTACTCTATGTGAAATCTATAATAATTACTATACTAGGATAGAATCAGTAGATGACTAAATGTGTACAAGGCATAATCTATGAGTTCTCGACTATGTACCCCTATTGATGGTGAATGTATACTTGGGTATTGATTCTATACTCTAATACTTTTATGATTATGTAATTTTTTAGGTATGTACGCTTGTAGATGATGAGTAGGGTTGTGCATTTAATTTTTATAATTAGAAAACAAAATATATTTAATTATTTATATTTTACTCCTTGATCTAGGCCTCAAATGTATCAAAAAAGGGGTTTTCAAGTTCACTAATTCAGGTTATCCCTTGAGGATTTGTAGCTACATATATTATGCACTTGGAATATAATTAACTTTAGTTATCTCATGCATGTGAGTGTAATCTAAACCAAGTGAGAGTAAGGGCCTCTCCTCCTCTCCTAGATAGATAAAATAAACTATATGTTCTATCTATAAAGTTATTTTGGTACAAGGTGATGATGGCACAAGACTTAGAAATAATGTATATTATTTGTAGACTCAATGTGTAAGCTTCTTCACAAGTCTAGAAATGGATAGGATTAATGAGTGGCTCAAATTTAATGCATTCTCTCTCAACATAGTGATACTTGTACTTATTTTTATTGTATGTCCAAATGTCTTAGGATATATTTGTATATATATATCTCTAACACATTATGCACAAAGGTTAGCTATGTAACAATGTGATAAGTAAAAGTAAAGGCACGTGAGATCAAGTCAAGATGAGAAGGACCCACAAAAGTAATAGGGATAGAATCAACATGTCATCAATTTTGTATGGGATGAAATTGGTAGAACGCCTAATCTATACCAAGAAAAAAAAGGCTTAGAATGGAGAATAGACTACTCATAGAATGGATGATTGGGATTCTTAAGCTAAAAACTGATAAATATGACATGAATCTAAGGATATTTAGATAAATCAAGACTAGATATATGTTAAATGGGGGTGAATGATGGCCAAAAATAGCCAAATGCACACATGTAGATTAAGTGTGCCAAAATATGATAATGACGCTATGGAAAAGGATGGTGTACCAAAAATAGATGTCTACATAATACCCTAATTTGATGTGTGTATATGAATTCATGTGAGTATCAAAATAAAAAAATTATAATTGAAGCACGTACCTACACTTTACCTAGGGAAGGGTGGATGAAATGATAAAATGCATGGGCAAGATTTCACCCACTTGCAATGATAGCTCCTAGTAATTTTGGTGAATGTAGATTCCAGATTACTCCTCCAAACCATTATAATTAGATAATGGCATGATCAATTGCTACATATATATATAATAAATATAAAAATTAAAGATATTGGATAGGGATGAATACACCTAATGATATACAAACCATGCTATCATTTCTAGTAATTAAAATTGAAAATAAATATGTTCATACTCAACTCCACTTCTTGATAGGGGAAGCATATATTTGTCATTTCTTGGCACCTTTTTATCATTTAATTTTTTTTATCCATTTTAAAAATATAAATGTATAAATATGGAAGTATGTATTCCCTTATTTTCAAGTGATGGATTGTAAACTTGTTCCCATAATCACTCATCTTAAAGTAAATATTTATGCACGCCACTTGTTATCATGTAATATAGTGAAAGCTATTATAAAATTATGTAAAAATGAATACAAACACATGCATGTAATCATTTCAAAGTGTCCACATGAAATGCTCAATAGTACTATGCAACCTCATATGAGGAAGAGAGAGGGAGGGGTAAGAAATATGTTACAATATAGTAATGTGATGCGGAATGAAGTAATACCCTGATATAAGATCCATATGCACAAGATATAGATAATAATAATCTCAAGGGGATATTAAATTGTATTATTCCCCAAATTCCAAAGCAAGGTAGGGATAAGTGATATGTCCCAATGTATAAATGTGACCCTATAAAAGCTATATATAACAAAGAAGCACACAAAAGTAGTAGTATACCCCAATAGATGCATGGTATAGACCATGACAATGTAAACACCAATTATAATAATCTAATAGTATTAATATGCATGATACGGATCATGGAACCAATCATAGTATATCATATATTGTAGGCAAATCATTTTACCACTCATTTATGCACATGCAGTAATATGAAATCATCATGCAAGGATGTATGCTTTAAAAGAAATGATGACACTACATAAATGACAACTACAAGATCCTATGTGGATAAGGATAGACAATAAATTTATAGGAAATATGTATAAGTAGACACAAACTTGAACATGCAATAAATCAAAAATATCATCATTATGAATGCAAGGGAATAAGCAATGTAATCATGTAAAAGTTTTATTTAAGCACACAATGTATATATCCATGTAACACACAAGATGTAGGTGATAAAAATATTTATCTAGTCAATGTAAGTATCTCTATATGATAAATAAAAAGCAAGAAGGAAAGTATCATAAACCCATTATAAAGAGATGCCCCTAGTATAAGGCATATCAACAATGTGACAATGTCATCCGGATGTGGGTGTAAAATATTATTGTATAGTATCTATAAATCCATGTTCATACATAACTTATATATCCTTCATCTCACCCCACTAAAATAATACCATGAGAAGCATGTGTGTAGCATGTATATTTAAACCTCTAGCATAGGAAGATAAGCATGATATGCATCCATCAACTAAGAGAAGCCAAGGAAGGAAATCAATCAAGCCAAGGGGAAAAGATATAGAATAAAAAAGAAAAACAAGATTCCAAACAACCTATAACTTACCTAAAAAATTAGTACATGCTAGGGTGGAATGTCTCAATATGTATGTTGTCATTGTTAGGAAATATGTGCAAGTATTCAGAATGGGGATCAAAAATCAAGGGGCAAATTCAAATACCAAACAACACAAACCAAGGGGATAGAATAATGTCAATGTAAATAGGATGCAAGGACCAAGATGATAAATCTATAGTAAATATGATGCAAGGCACAAACTCAAGGGAGGAAGGCAAACAAAAGCTACAACATATAAAAAGTATATGAGAAAATAAAAATATGGTAGAATGATGATATGTCAATGAAGCATAAGAGATAGGGTAGCATGGACAACCTATATTCATATCTATAAGATCAAAAGTAAGGTGCCATCCTCATGGTTAGTCAGATACATCACTAGAAGTATATGGTAAATGTTCACAAGCTATATAGTAACATGAATCCTACTCCTAGATGGAGATATGATGATAGTGGAATTGAAGAGCCCCAAAATCCTATGGAAAAGATTGTGCGGTAGTTTAGATATGTCTTTCTATAGTTGAAATCTTAGTATGTGCTCTAATATGAACCAATACAAGAGGTTGTAAGTCAATTTTGGGACATGGATGATTAGGAATTATACGTCTTGGTGGTGTAACCATAGGAATCTTAACTTTTGAAGTTGTGACTTGAGATATTGAAATTGTAGATGAAATGTAATAGGAGCCATAATTGAATGTGGTGAAATAGTAGACTATCACATGAGGTTGAATAATTTAATTTTTATGAAACACTTTACATAAAATCTCATGTTGTTTATGAGGTGGGACATGTATCTCAAAATATGTGCCAAAAATGGCATGTAATTTATCATTATGCATGAACTTAAAGAAATGATGTAATGTGGATGGTATTCCCCTCACTTGATTTAGCCAGGGTGTCCAAGTAATACATTGTATGAAATAGTATCAAACACTACGTATAACCACACTTATAGGGTCTAAGAACCAATAATAATTTGTAATGTAATACTACCAAGGGATGTGTATGTAATCTTGTCATAACTCCTACGTATCGTAATTTTCCCAATTAAAACTTATTGAGTATATCCTCTACTAACTTGAAATGACATTGTAATTATATTTTCACTTGAACTATTGTGAACATAATTTCATGTATAACAGATGAATGTGAATCAACAAAAGCATGTTTATAGGTTGGACCAATATTTGAATCATTGTGTGGAATATCATGATCACAATATGTGATAGATGGTGTTTGCTTATGTGAACTAGTTACCATAGTAGTAATACTATCAATGATGTGATCTTCAAAAATCGTTGATTGATGTATAAATGTAGTTATCTAATTCAACATTGTCTTGCTTCTCAGTATTATGATTTGACAAAGGATTTTTGAATACTTTCAAGCATTGAATAAGCATTGAGAAAAAAATGATATATGTAGTATTATGGCCATCAAATTGAATAGTGTTACTACGAATGATATCTTGAATATCATGGCATAGTTTATAGCATCATTTGGTAAAATGCCTAGAATCTCCATGGTAATCATAATTCTGAAGGCATAGGTTGAGAAGTATCAATTAGATATGGCATAAGTAAAGAAATCAAGTTGCATTCAAGTAAGTGTATAAGCACTTTATGAGGAGGTTGTTGGGAATCAAGGTGTCTCAACCTTGACAAGTTAGGACACTATTCATGAGCTACTATTCACATTCACTATTCATGTGATGAGGTGACAATGATGAGCTAGCAATGACTATGTATGTGATGTGGCAGGTGATGTAGGTGATGATGTGGCTTGTGATGAGCAGGCATGCCCCATGGAAGAATCTACATGATGTAAGTGCATGTGAATGGAGTGGGGTATACCACTCCACTAAAGAGACAAGTTATTGTCTTTTGTGATGCACATAACTTTGATTTAGGTATAGAATGAAAATAATGGATATGGGGCACACCTCTTAGTTGGCCTCATGATCTTGAGTGGAGGAAAAGTCAAAAAGATGATGGAAAATATTTTAGAAGCATGTGTGTACACATGGGATAGTGGGGAACAAGTTACTATTCCATATTGAAGGTATATGTGTGAGTGGAGGGCAGTTATGGAAGCATATGAAAGTGAAGGATCCAATTTTGACCATTGCACAAGAATACAAGCATGCAACTATTAATGAATAGTGATGCCACTAAAGGGTGGCACATTTCTTTCTTTCCCATGAAGTTTCTTCATTTGTATTCTTCCTTGTAATTATTTTATAAGTAAGATGTATTCTCCTTTGTAAGCATCAGGCTTGTGAGAAGATTTTAGAAAGCTAGTAAGCTTTTAGTTAAGATTTGTAAGCTTGAGAGTTGTGCAAAGGCATCGAATCTCTGTGGAAGCAGTTCTTCTCCTATGTGTAGTATACTGGTGATGCTCCTATGAAGGCTTGCTCTACAAGTGTGTTGTAATCTTGTTGATAGTGAATAATATATTCAACTACTTTGGAGTGTGGCATTTTTCTTCTGAAAGGGTTTTCCCCATGTAAATCACTTGTTATGGTATGTTGTTATTATTTAGTTGTATGTGTTTTTATTATCATTGTGTAATGAGTATCCATTTATTTGCATATTCTACTCTCTTGATTAGTGTAAGGAATTGTTTTCATGATCTTATATTCCTTTAAATTAGTATTAGATCCTGACTAGTTTTGGTTCTAGTTGTGAGTTTGCTGGATTTTTTAAACTAATCTAGTTTTGAGTAGGAGCTTGTGAAAGAGATATTTAGAGTAATTTGTTGCAAGAATTTTAAAATGGAAAGCACATTAGGGAGAATGGAAGTTTAAAATTTTTCAGGGAGAAATTTTGAGATGTGGAAGTTGAAGATGGAAGATCTATTGATCGACTGTGATCTATGGGATGCCATTGATGAGAATGTTTAGATATCTATAGATCTAGATGAAGCATCTAAGTATGATGTGATGGATTGGAAAGCCAAAAGTATCATTAGATTGTGCCTTGCAGATTTTGTATTGATTAATGTCCATGAAGAGACCACAACAAAGAAGTTGTGGAAGAAAATAGGTGAGATCTACCAAGCTAAATCCTTAGTTAATAAAATTTTATTGAGAAACAAGTTATATTCTTTGAAAATGGAAGAAATTGGAAAAATTAATATGTTGGTGTCACAATTAGTATCAATTGGTGTAAATATGGATGAGGAAGAGAGATGTCAAATTTTGCTTTGTTCTTTGCCTAACTCATGGGATTCTCTTGTTATGGCTATAGGAAGTACTTTTATAACCTTTAAATTTGAGGATGTTTTAGGTTCTTTGATTTCTAAATAAATGAGAAGGAAAGTTTATATTAGTGCCAATGAGGCCCTAAATGTTCAAAGGAAGATCTAAAGAAAGAGGCAAGAAGAATGGGAAGCATGAAAAGTCTAAATCCAAGTCTAAGGGGAGATCCAAATCTCCTAGAAATCCCAAGGTAAGATGTTGGAATTTTGGAAAGCATGGTTACTATTGATCAAATTGTAAATGAGAAAATAAGAAAAAGAAGAAGTATGATTATGATTTTGAATCGAATAAGGAAAGTAGTGATGCATTCATTTCAACCTTGGAAACCCATGTAGGTAATGATGCATGGTTAATTGATTCAGGTGCATCTTACCATATGACCTCTAATAGAAATTGGTTTTCTAAGTATGAAGAATTTGATGGAGGTAAGGTGTACTTGGGTGATGATACTTTTCTAACCATTGTTGGCCATGGTAGAGTTAAAATAAGATTTACAAATGGGAGGATTAAATGGTTTGATGGTGTGATGCATATCCCTAGGCTAGCTTGTAACTTATTATCTGTGAGTAAAATAATAGATGTGGGTGTGTAGGTTGTCTTTTCTGAAGTAGGTTGTAATATGGTTAGAGGTGCTATGGTGATAGTTAAAGGTGCCATGATTGACATTTTGTACAAGCTTGATGCTTGCAAAATTGAGTACAATAGTAATTCTGTGAAGACTAAATCTAAGACTACTCCATTGGATAAAGAGGTAATTACTATTTTTGTGAATGGTCATGGTTTCTAGGTACCTAAGGGTACTCATTCTATGGAGTTAAAATTTACTACAAAGAAGAATATGTTATGTCACTAGAGACTTGGCCACATTGGAGAAAAATATCTTAGGGCCTTGAAGAATAAACACCAAATTAAAGGTTTGATAGATTGAAATATTGAATTTGATTTCTATGATCATTGGGTTTATGGTAAACAAAACCATGTTCAATTTTACTCGACTTCTCTTTAATTTTGTGGTGTTTTGGATCTTATTCATTCTGATGTATTTGATCTTCTTAATGTTCCTTCAACTTCAATATCCACGTAGTATGTTTCATTTATCGATGATTATAGTATAAGGACATGAGTTTATTTTCTAAAGAGTAAATTTGAAGTTTTTAGTTGTTTTAAGGAGTTTAAAGTAATGGTAGAGTTACATATTGGAAAGGAAATTAAGTGTTTGAGGGCTGACAATGGTGGTGAATTTTTCTCTAATGATTTTTACATATTTTATAAAGATTGTGGTATATAGAGACATAAAAAAAACCCATATTCACCTCAGTATGATGGAGTTACAGAACAAATAGACATGACATTGATGGAGAAGACTAGGAGTATGCTTATTGGTGTTGGATTGGAACAAAGGTTTTGGGCCAAAGCTATAGCCACTGCTTTCTACCTAGTCAATAGGTCTCTTAGGTCAAAGATTGTTGATAAAATGCCTATGGAGGCATGGTCTAGCCATAAGCCTTCATTGAGACATCTTAGAGTTTTTGGTTGTAAGGAATATGCACATGTACAAAAGGAGAAGCAAACAAATTTAGAGAATAAGGCTATGAAATGTATCTTCATTGGCTAAAACTATGGTGTGAAAGGATATAATCTTTGGGATCCATTAGCATAGAAGGTAATATATTCTAGTAGTGTTGTTTTTAGAGAGACTAGGCCTTCTTTTGTTACACTATAGCCAAAGAAAATATAAAATAAGTGATTTAACTTTCTCCTATGCCTGAGAAAGTTGAGTCGAGGCCATGATAGAGACAAGAAGTTGAGGAGAGCTCATCAAGAATTGAATCTTTTGAAGAGGAGGTAGATGAAGAAGAACCTCCACCTAAACTTGTTTGAAGGTCTACAAGGCATAGACAACCACCAAAAAGGTATTCTCTTGATTATTGGAGATGTATATTTGCTTTGAGTACTAACATTGATAAATCAAGATCTGTAAAAGAAGCTTTGGGTATGAATTATGTGAAGTCCTAGAAGGTTGCTATGGAAGAACAAATGATGGATTTGAAAAATATTGATATTTGGGACCTTGTACCATTACCTAAAGGATGTAAGTCTGCTAGAAGCAAATGGGTGTTCAAGAAAAATATTGGTTCAAATGGAAATGTTGAAAAGTATAAAGCTCAATTGGTTATAAAAGGTTACTCTCAGGTTGAGGGTGTTGATTATGGTGAGATTTTTTCTCTTGTTTATAAAATGACATCCATTAGATTCTTGATTTCTATTACATCAACTTATGAGTTAGATATTGAGAAAATGGATGTGAAGATTGCTTTCCTTCATGGTGATTTAGAGGAGGAGATTTATATGACACAACCAAAGCATTATGTGGTGAAAGGTAAAATAAATTTGGTTTGCAAGTTAAATAAATCCTTTTATGGTCTCAAGTAGAGTCCTAGGATGTGGTACCATAAATTTGATACATATGTATTAAGTTTTGGGTTTGAGTGATCTAAATATGATCATTGTATTTATTATAAAATTGATGGTGATAATTTCCTAGTTATTGCATTATACGTTGATGATATATTATTTGTTGGTAATGGGAAATATTTGATTTCAGGACTTAAATATAAACTCTCCAAAAAAATTGAGATGAAAGATCTTGGTGCTACAAGACACCTTCTTGGGATGGAAATTATAATATATATATATATATATAGAGAGAGAGAGAGAGAGAGAGAGAGAATAAAAAGTTATGTCTTGGCCATAGTATGTGGATTCAATATTATAGAGGTTTAACATGCAGGATTGTAGACCATTATGTGTTCCTTTTTATGTTAGAATAAAGTTATCTATTTTATAATGTCCTACATCCCCATCAGAGATAGAAGACATGAGTAGAGTGCCTTACCAAAGTGTAGTTCTAAGTCTAATATATGATATGGTCTACACTAGACTAGGCATTGCCCATGTAGTGGGAGTTCTTTCACATTATATGTCTAATCCTTGTAGAGTTCATTAGGATGCAATTAAAATGGTCTTTAGATATTTATTGGGTACCTCAAAGTATTATTTATGTTATCATAGTAACATGATTGGAGACAGTCATCCTCTTGACATTCATGATTATTTGGATTCAAATTGGGTAGGTGATGTTGATAGCAGAAGGTCCACCAGTGCTTATGCGATTAATTTATTTGGTGATGAAATAATTTAGATGATTAAGTGATAGTTGGTGGTCACTTTGTCCACTACAAAGGAAGAGTATATGGTAGTTACTCATGCCTGTAAATAATCCATTTGGCTTAAGAGACTATGTTTAGATATTGGGTTGAAACAAGGTGCAATGACAATTTATTATGACAGATAGAGTGTTATTTGCCTTACAAAGAACCTAACTTTTCATGAAAGGACCAAACATATTGATGTAAAATATCATTTTATGAGAGATATGGTTGAGCATGGCAGGGTGGAGATGATAAAGGTAGAGACTTTGATGAATGTTTTATATTTATTAACTAACCCTATGAGCATAGATAAATTTAGATGGTGTTTAAAGTCTATGGGCCACTTAGACCCTAGTTTTTAAGTTCATGTTGGTATGGTTCCTTTAGGTCTTGCAAAGTATTTGATAAGTGGGAGAATGTTTGGAATTGAGGTGTCTCAACCTGGGCAAGTTAGGGTACTATTCATGAGACACTATTCACAATCACTATTCATGTGATGAGGTGGCAGTGGTGAGTTGGTAATGACTATGCATGTGATGTGGTAGGTGATTTAGGTGGTGATCTAGGTGATGATGTGGCTTATGATGAGTTGGCATGGCCCATAAAAAAATCTACATGATTTAAGTGTATGTGAATGGAGTGGGGCATACCAGTTCACTAAGGAGATAAGTTGTTATCTTTTGTGATGTACATGATTTTGCTTTAGGTGCAAAATTACAAGAATGGATATGGGATGCACCTCTTAGTTGGCCTCATGATATTGAGTGGAGGAGAAGTCAAAAATATGATGGGGAATCTTTTGAAAGCATGTGTGTACACATGGGATAGTGGGGAACAAGTTACTATTCCAGATTAAAGGCACATGTGTGAGTGGAGAGCAGTTTTGGAAGCATATGAAATTGGAGGATCCACTTTTGACCATTGCACAAGAATATAATCATGCCACTATTGATGAATAGTGATGCCACTAAAGGGTGGCACATTTCTTCCTTGCCTAGTAAGTTTTTTCATTTGTATTCTTCATTGTAATTATTATATAAGTAAGATGTATTCTCCTTTGTAAGTATGAAGCTTGTGAGAAGATTGTAGAAAGATAGTAAGCTTGTAGTTAAGCTTTGTAAGCTTAAGAGTTGTACAAAGGCACTGAAGCTCTATGGAACTAGTTATTTTCCTATGTGTAGTATACTGGTGATGCTCCTGTGAAGGATTGCTCTGTAAGTGTGTTTTAATCTTGTTGATTGTGAATAATACATCAAGCTGCTTTAGAGTGCAGGGTTTTTCTCCTAAAAGGGTTTTCTCCACATAAATTACTTATTATGGTATGTTGTTATTATTTAGGTGTATATGTTTTTATTATCATTGTGTATCAAGTATCTATTTGTTTGCATATTCTCATATCTTGGTTAGTGTAAGGAATTGTTTCTGCGATCCCATATTCCTTGTAGAGGTTCAGGTAACCTTGTGAATTGTCAAAGTTCCCTGGAAAGTGGAAGGACAAACCTATTAGGAGGTTGTGATATTGCATTTAAGGTTTTGACCTTAATCTTATCTTGAAAATATAGTTCATCGTTAGTATTATATTTGAATGTTGATTTTCCATAATATTTTGAGTTATTAGGAGTAGAAGCATTAGATTTATGCTTGAGCATATTAGCCTCTAAAAGTTTGATCTTGTAGTTTCAAATCACATGGAAAATTTTATCAAAATATTGTTAAGTGTTGAAAATAACCTTATCTTAGAGTGGTTGTGGCAAACTATTGGATAAAATATTTTTTACCTCACTATCATGGATTTGATGAGATATTTTTATTAGCATAGTCTTGAATCTAAGAACATATTAAACAACAATGTCACTGGTCCTTATTTAAGTTGTGCAATTTGAGAAAATGTGAAGTTTTGGATAATGTTAATAGCAAAATGAGATAATAATATGTTGTCCAAATCATTAAATTAATACATAGAGCCTATAGGTAAGGCATAAAACCAAATTAAGGAATAGTCCTTGAGACTTATATGAAAAATCATGGTTATCAAAAGATCATCACTAACAAATCTAAAGCATTAAGTAAAATATGATCGAATGTGATGCAAATGCTCACCCTTTCCATTTTAAAATTTAAGTTTAGGCACTAAAACAATAGGAGGTGAAGGATGAAAAATGACCTCATGAGACAATTGGTTGTGTAATATATAATGATAGGTAACCACATGAATAGGGTTGTGAGATCCTTGAGGTAGTTGTGTAATTTGAAAATGCATAGCTTGCAGTTGTTATTGAATAAATGGAGCTTGAGATGTCGAAGCATGTGTGGTAGCTCTCATAGGATTATCATTATTAGGAATAGAGACATGATTGGTAGCTTGACTATCTAATAACAAGAGTTAAACAATGAGAAACAAGTCATGATGGTACATTAGCAATTGGATTAGAAGGAGGTATTAAATAAAAATTAGGTTGTGTCAATTGGTTATGAAACTAAATTTATGGTTTTACCTTCATTCTTATCTTGAAAAGGTATATGCATCATTATTATTATTAACTTTGAATGTTGAATTTTCATGATATGTTGAGGTGGTAGATATATTTAATCATATTGGCCTCTAAAGGTTTAATCTAAATGTTACAAAGTTGATCAAAATATTGGATAATTGTAAACATAAATTTTTATTTAAGTGGTGTAAACATTTAAATATTTGAGAAAATTACTTAAATCTCATTATAGGGTATTTGATGTGACAATTTCATAAGCATAATCTTGAATCTAAACACATAGTTAGCAACATTCTCTCTAGGTCCATGTTTGATTTGATAAATTTGAGAAAGTATGACCTTTTGACTAATTTTTATATTAAAGTGAGCTATGAACATATTAGCTACATCTTTTATTAAAGAGCATGGGATGGACCCATAAATTTTATTAAAGCTTGAAATGGATGTAGATATGAGTCTACTTTTAGTAGGCAATGTAGCGAATGAGGAAAGAGAAAATCTTGCCAATATAAATTTTGTTGTAGGGGATATTCTTAAGGAAGGAGTTTTCAAGGATGGCACACAAATAGGGCAAGAGGAGACCATGGTTTTTCAATGTTGACTAGTTGAGGTTAATCTTGAGGTCCAAGATCAATACATAGAACTTAAAAATAGGGTGTAACACCAATCTAAGGAATAATCCTTTAGACTTATAAGACATATTTTTATCATAAGTAAATAATAATGAAAAAAACCAAATCATGATGCAAAATAGGCCCTATTGGGATGTGAAGGATCACCCATTTACACTATATAAATAAAATTTATGCACTAAAATATCATGAGGCAAAGACACAAAATAAACTAGGTAACTAATGGGTTGTGTAATATTGCATCAAATGAAACCACATGACTAGGTTTTGGGGATGTTTGAGATATATGTACAAGTACAAATGCATAACTTAAATTTTTTGTTGAGTTAATGGATCTTTAAGATGCACCTCTATGTATATGGGATGAATATTGATTAGCATTTGCATGCATATGTGTAGGATTGGATGTCTTTGTAAGATTAGCATTTGTATAAATTTAATAATTAAAAGATTGATAAGTGCTAAAAACTAAATTTTATTTGATAATTGGTACTAAAATATTAATTAAAATGTTTTTAATCTCACTATCAAGTGGTTGATAAATCACCCTAGTGATCAATGTCTTGAACCTAAGCACATACTCACTCATAGTTTCATTTATTTATTTCCAACTTGAGCTAATTTTACTAATTTAACCTTTGGAAAAATTGATTTAAAAATGTGATATAAAATTATCCTCTAATGATGTAAAAGAATGTACATATCCACATGGAAAATCATAAAACAAATCAAGAGTATACTCTTTCAAACTTATTGGAAATAATTTAAGTATCAACTTATCATTATGTTTAAATTATAAACAAGAGGCATAAAATGATCTAATATTATTATAAGGGTTTCATTTTCCATTAAATAATGTAAATTTGGGTGAAATAAAACCAATAGAAAATGAATAAGCAAGTGAATCATGATCTACAAGGTTTAAGAGAATGTCATGAAAAGAGACCATGTCACTTGACTTATGAGACCCTGAAGAAATTAATTTTACTATTTGTTGAACATCATTTAAAGCTTGCATTATGGTGGTGATTTCAAAATTTTAGGGTGGATTGGAAGTGGTACAAGAAATAGGAATGGAACAAAACAAAAAAGGATTGGAAATATTAGAGGGAATTCAAAAATCCATAGATGTTTGGATTAGAGGAGTAGTAAAGACAAGTTGAAGGTTTTAAAAGCTCGAGAGGACATCACAATATTTTGAACACTTGAAGTAATTAAGGTTTGAAAAGTACAAGTAAATGAAAGATTTTAAAAATTAGTCATCATAGGATTTTGAGAATAATGAATATTAGAAGAAATAAAAACATCATTAGGGTTGGGAGGAACTTTTAAAAAATCATCCAAAGGAACATTTTGGCTAGAAAATTATTTCAACATATTCATAATTTTAGAAATATCAATAGGATTTTTCATAGAATACTTCTTAATATAATCAATGGATTCAATGCTACCTTTTTCTTTCTATTTGAATCTCATAATCCTATTCATCTTCACCATCATACACATTTTTCACATCATTTTCTTATAAAGAAGTACACCATTTACAGTCAAATTTTAGAATCCATATTAGTTATGTGAATTTGAAATCAAAGGAATAATCTAAGCTAGCATTCAATTTACCAAATATTTATGATAATAAAAATTGGAGTATGAAGCTAGCACATCACACAAGAGTTTTGAAACAAGCACAAAGAAATTACAGCTAAAGAGATCTAACATGAATCAACACAAACCCTAAGATAATGAAACATTAGGAACAAACAAGAGCTAACCTTAATAGAAGAGAATAACACATTAACGGTTTAGAAAACCCTTAAAAAAGTAGATCCACCATAATATAAGTAAGATGTAAATATAATGGGAGTAAGAGATCATGATTTTACCAAAATTTAGTATAGTAAAAGTGGTTTACATCAAAATGCTCTATTTATACAGATACACCATGCAACCAAATCTAACAAGATTTACTCTAATAATTAAAAAAAAAAGACCTAAGTATAATAAGGAATAAGTAATTAGTACCAAGAGAGGGTTTTAGAAGATTTTTTTCATGAATTTGGGGGTAGTCAAAACAACATAACATATAAAATAGTTTTAAAATGCAAGACAAACAAACCTAATTGTATTAGATGATCATAAATAGTTGTTCGGGATACCAAAAGTGGGAAGATAGTTTTGGGCATGAAACAACTGTTAGTATACAATATGGAAATTTTTAAATTTATATAATATGATTGTACGACCATATTCACATGTTCTGGGGCTTTGAATACCTCACTCACTTTTTGTAAATTCTATGTAGATCTCTAAGATATTAATCTTCTTATCTGCAACCCTAACAACATATCACAAACCAATAAAAATGGGGAAGACATGATGCACATTTTTTATCCCTCCATTATTATCACGCTGTTATTTTGGCTTTTTTTGGAAAATAATACTTGATGCATCTCAATAATAAATTTGTAGATGCAAGCCCTAATCCTATGTGACATTTTGTGCTAACACGAAGAAGAGGTACACTACAATAAATACTTCAATTTTGTTAGAAAATAGTCTTAACATGAGTTTTTACATGTGGAAAATGATTAGTTACTATTTACCATGTGTTAGTTACCACAGTTATATGTAAAGTTATTATAGGTTAATTGGTTAAACGAATATATTATTATTAACAATATATTTCATATTTGGGTTAGTTGGTTAGTTTAGCATGCTATTACTAGATCATAACATCCCCACTTATATGTAATAACTTCCTATATAATGTAATGATAATCAAATTAATAAATACATGTTGTTGAGACTAGCCCCCTAAATTGTACTATGTTCACTTTGAGCCTTTGACTCCTCCATGAATTATGGGTTAAATCCTAATAATGGTATCAGAGCAGGTACTTCTAGACCTCTTTATACATTACATTCTCCTGTGATTTTACACCAAAATGATTTTTGAGTACTATTGTCATGTAGACCACATGAAACTATTGTTCATACATACATACACCCTACTTACACGCTATCCACAAAGTGTAATGAAGACCATGTGTATATTTGTTGGCTTCACCACCCATCTGCATTTTCCTCTCTACTTCCACCCTGTTAGACTTATTCACAGTTTGCCCACCCATCTTGTTCTCTATGTTCATTAAAAAATCAAGATATATATATATATATATATATATATATATATATATATATATATATATATATATATATATATATATAACACACACACACACACACACACACACACACACACAATTTTAGCTTCAGGTATTTTCCTATGTGTTTTATTTTTGGAGTTATTTGCTTCCAATATCTAAAAAAAGGAAAAAGAACATCATTATATATATATATATATATATATTCTACAGTTGTTTACATAGGGTCAGACCAAAAATTACATCAGGAGAAGAATTTATTTGGTTGGATTCCTATATTCTACTATACATTTTTGCATGAGGGTTTGAAAATTTGTTTGCATTCTAAGATCTTTATAGACCAGATTTGCATTGAAAGCAAACCTATTTAAAGTTTTCAATTGACATTAGACTTGGATTGAATACTTTGTATCGACTTTCAATTTCATGAGCTTTCATCCAACCATGGTGACCCATGATTCTCTCTTTGGCATAGGCGACAAAGTCCTCTCCTCATAGCATGGATGAAATCGATGAACTCCTCACTTGATTGTAGATCCCAATGACCCCTTTGCTTCAAATGGTGATTTGGCTTCACCTAGTTTGACTTCAAGCTCTAACTTATTCAACCCCTGTATATTCAATGGTGTAGCTCTAGCAACCTTCCAACACATTGACCTGCATTATATCCATGACTCGATGAGTTATCATTCCAAATGGTGATCACTTATCCATCTTGGCTCAATCCCAAGCTCCTACTTCTAATTCACAATCCATCCACATTACTCAATGGATATGTACATGTGAACTCCTCAGGTGCCTCAACCGCATCCCTCTTAGCAACTAGATATCCATCCTTTCTTCTATGTCACCGTCAATCTCTACATTCCTTATGGAGATGGAATACAAAGAGAGTTTTTACGGTTTAATGTTTATCTTGTATTTAGGTATTTTGCATTTAAGTTTGTTGTTTTGATTTTTCTAAGTCCATAGTTTTTAGTCTTAGTTTTTTTGGTTAAAGATTTATAAAACTTTTTATGACCATAGAATTATAAGAAGGCGGAAAACATCTTAGGTCATAGTTATTTATTATATGAATTTTTTATTAGGTTTAATTATTTCATTTTTGGTATGTCAAGTTGTTTTTCATAAATAAGTCATATTTTGGCTCATATTTTTAAGGAGAGTCATAGTCTTATTTTAAAATTTTCAGAGTCTAGAGTCGTCTTTAGTTTTTTTAGTGAAGTCTTTTTTAAATTAAGATCTTCAAATAAGCCTTGAAAGGAAATATTCAATAAGATTGGATTTTTAAAATCGCTTGTTTGTAATCAAATGCATTATTAGTTGAAATTGACATTCAAATTTTTCAGCCCATGTTAGAACTAGGGGGTGAATGTTAGGAAATAGTCTTAACATGAGATTTTACGTGTGGTAAATGATTAGTTACTATTTATCGTATGTTAGTTATCATTGTTTTATGTAAAGTCATTATAGGTTAATTGGTTAAATTAATATATTGTTGTTAACAATATATTTTGCATTTAGGTTAGTTGGTTAGTTTAGTAAGTTATTACTGGGACCATAACATCCCCACTTATAGGTAATAACTTCCTATATAATGTAATGATATTTAAATTAATAAAATCATGTTGTTAAGATTGACCCCTTGAATTATGTTGTGTGCACTTTGAGCCTTCGACTCCTCCATGCATTATAGGTTAAATCCTAACAAATTCTTGATTCAAATTGTGCTCTAAATGCTAAAATTTTATTTTACTAGACCTTTAATAAATCCTTGAGTCTTACTTTTAATTCATGTCTCATACCCTATCATTTCATATATTATCTCTCCTAAATGCACTAATGCAATTGTGTATTTTATACCTTTTCAATTTAATTTTAGACAAAATTAGTTTCCAAGTGAACACCCAATAAATGAAAAAGCTAAAAAAATGGATTGCCTAATAATAAAGTGCCCAAAACTAACCTAGAACATCGACGAGCCTAAAAATGTAGAGTCTACAGTTATGGCCACACAAATTTGTGCACTATATGGTTCTAAGCATATAGTATAATTTCACAAAATAAAGATAAAGAAAGAGAGAAATAGGGAGCGAGAGAAAGTAAGAGAAAAAAAACATTCATAAATACCAAAACCTCAAAAAATGTGCTAGTAAGAGCTAAATTTAGACCAATAAGTATAAATGCACAAGTACATTTAAAAAATGCAATTTTGACAACTAAACTACTCATAGACCAAAATTAGGTGTTTAGAGATAGGTTATGTGTCATTAGACTATTTGGTTGAACATGCATCATACTTAGTATCTTTTTTTTGAAATTGTAAAAGTAGTTTAGGCCCCCCCTGATAACAATCAAGCTAAGGAGAACACATACCAAGAATACACCCCCCATTTTTTTGAGTTATAATAGATGTTGTTGCCCTATTAGGGTTTAAAAAAAGGAGACCACTTTTCTAGAGATCCATGCAAAATTTTATAAAAATGAGGGATGTTTTCAAAGTCCTGAAACTTATGAAAAGGATTGTCAAATTTCACATTCCATTTTCTCAGTGATGAATTTTGAAGTCACTTGCTTGTGATTAGCATAATTTAGAAATAAACATATTGTTGATTATTGATTAATTTTCTTTATATGTTGTGAATCAATCAATTATTTTTATCCTGATTCATATAAAGAAAATTTGGGAATTAATTATCATTCAAAAAAATGGATGTTATGCAATTATGTGGAATAATTATTATTGTACATATCATGTTTTTTACTATTTAATATTACGTGAATTTTTAATAATGACATGGAAAAGTACATTCATGTTCGATTATTTATGACGTAGATACAACCCCCTCGGTGTGAAGGAGAGTATCATCACAGAAAAGGAATTAGATATAGATTATGGGCATGGATAAATAATCATGTAGATTGATTTATGTTTATTCTAACTACATGTTAGACATAGACATCCCATTTCACCTATTTTGGCACAAGTAGTGACAATTTAGGTTTGGTATGTGCTTTGATTACTTTAGTCTTCTTGTTTATACCATTGTAAGGGATACATTGGCTAATATTAGTTTTCATTAGGTGTGAAGTCACTATTCATGGCCACTACTCATGGTGATGTGGCATGATGGTGATGTAGATGGTTAATGATGTGGTTGATTGGTGATGTGGAAGGGCCTATGGAGGGTATCTCACATGCGATTAGGTTGATGTGATGGGAGTGGGGTGTAGCACTCCACCAAGGCACATGGATTTTTCTTTGGTAATCACATGGGTTTTGCCCTGAGGTGCAAAATTCAAGAGGTCAAGTGTGGGGTGCCATATGTGGCATCTCCAAGATTCCCTTGTGTGGCGATAATCCAAAGGTGATTGCATCACCTTTTGGACTTATATGGTCACATGGATAAAGAAGACAAAAATATCACTATGAGTGATTAGCTTCACATGTGAGGATGGGGTACCATATTTGGAAGCACATGGAAGTGGATAGAATCTTATCTAAATTAGTGGATCTACTTTGTTGAACCTTTGATCATGAATATAAGAAGGATATTGTAGTATATTTTCCTCACATGAGGATCGGGGGATAATTATTTTGGATCCACATGGAGGTGGCACATGATTTTGTCTAAAGGAGGATCTATTTTTGAAGACTTTTGATACATGAGGACAAACACCACTATTGAGGATAATTGTTCACCCAAGTGTGGCACATTTTTTAGGGTCACATGTTATTACTCTTTCTCTCTTATCTCTCTTATTGCAAATTCTATTAATAGCATAAGCTTTCTCATTGTAATTCATCTAGTTAGTGTATCCATGCAAGCTTGTACATACATTCTTGGAGGTTGGATCTTGAAGGTTATGTTATGTTTGGTTCAAAACTTAAATGATTTAAGTGTAAAAATTAAGTTCTTGGTTTTTAAAAATGAAGGATTTGATGGAGGAGCTATTGTAGAAGAGAGTTTATGTTGTTAATATGAAGTCTGAAGCTACCATTTTGTCCATGGTTTTTTTCCTTGCTTGTTTGCAATGGTTTTCCACATAATCTCTATGTAATATGTTTTCTTTCTTATCTATGATTTTGTAGCTTCTTTTATTATGAATTTAATTACTTGCATAGTAGGATATAGCTTATTGATCCTAACATATAGTATCAAAGCTTTTATTCCTAACATCTAGTATCAGTTCCATGGTGAAAAACTCCATGTGTGAGTGTTTTCTATTGTTGGATAGTTTGTGCAAGTGGAAGCTACTATGATAGGAGGAGAGATCAAGTTGAAGATGAAAAAAAAGTTTTATGATAGGTATCTCTCTATGGAGCAAGGTGTAGGATCTCTTAGTGAAGATTTTGTTCTCTTTATGTTGCCGAGGAGAAGCCCACATATGAGTGGAGGAGAAAGATAAAAAATCTTTGTCAAACAAGTTGAAGCCTACATAATATTCCTATCGAATAAAAAGCAACTTTACATCTTGAGGATCAAGCTGGTATCCATAGGTGGAGGTTGAGGACAAGGTATGACCTTGTTGTAGTTCTTGGAAACAAAGATGGAGGGGTGTATGATGTGGTATTCTATTGACCACATGTTGTTAGCTAAGATGTTGAAGACAAAAATACATGCAAAGGAAGGAGGTACAAATAAACCTAAAGTTGTACCTATTTTGAAGTAGTTGATGATGAGGAAGATGAAGATGTAGATGAATAAGTGAGACTTAGTGTTCCCAAAAGGAGAAGGTCATGTATTTGGACATGTAGTAGAACAGTGATGCATTTTGGATGCATTTTTAGGCTTGAAAACTTGGTAAGTACATTGGTTCACTGAGTAGCATGATGACTTCTCTGGAGCTATGATTGGTTCACTTGTGTCATGTTTGGCATGGTTGGTAGATGAAGGCTACATGCAAAAGATCAACTAAGACCTGGTGTTTTTGAAAGGAGAAGGTTGATGTTTACCATATAACTTGGGGTGTTGGAGTGTTGTACATATAGTCGTGGTGTTGGCCAGGTAGACTAATGAATGGAGTAACACTAGAGGAACATGAGTTGGTATTTTGGCAACATTTGATAGAGAAATATGTATTTTGGATATAGACTCAAAAACTCAGTAGGTGCAATGATGCACCAAGTATTACCATGACTTCCTAAGAGATGTGATTGGTCTAATGAACTTGTGACATATTGATAGCTTGGTATCTATGTGGAGAAGTCTAATTTTGACTTATATGAGATCTTTTCTCCTTACTATTATCAAGAGTGTTACATGTACTTGTTGTTGTTCAAGAAGTTAGAGTAGTGTGATTCCTACATGGTGATCTCTCTTAGGGAGAGATAGATACAAGGATGAGGCAAAAATATTGTTAGTTTGTATATTGAAGAAATCACTATATGGGTTTCCAACAAACATGCTAAGGGAGTATAGGATATTCAGTACCTTCATAGAGATCCAAAGTGTTATTAGATGTTACTACTATGTGTTTTTGACATGTTTGATGGAGGCACCAACATGATCACTATTTTTATGGCTCAGCGACTAGGACGTGATGAAGGTGATAGGAGGAGCAAACCAAGGATGGAGATGCATAAGGATTGGATATCAAAGAAGTACCCTACTTATTGCATTGAGATTTGTCTTTTCAAGTGTGTCCTAGAGGAGGAGAAGACATCTTATGTCCTATGTATTGGATTCATTAGGAGTAGGAATCCTCATGATGCCATGGTGAGTAATAAACTGGATATTCTCAAGCAATGGGAGTTGTGAGTAATTCATGGAAGAATACTGATAGGAGGATTGGTCTATACTATAAAATAAGTGAAGATTCACTTCATGTGCTGCAATTTGCTATGGACGAGCTGATGTTGACAAAGTCGATCAGGGCATAAAATTTTTAGTAGTGCAAGAAAACTTCTACTAGGTTTGTGTTAGGGTAGTAGTGGGCATAGATGGACAACTGGTTGAAAAATACTCAGGTGTGGTAAAATCCTATGTATATTAAATTTAAGTGGGAGTATATTTGGTGTGAAGTCATTATTCACAGTTACTATTCATGAATCATTATTCACATTCACTATTTATGGCCACTATTCAAGGTGATATGGATGGGTAGCGATGTGGTTGATTGGTGATGTGGTAGGGCCTATGGAGGGTCTCTCATATGTGATCATGTTGATTTGATGAGAGTGGGGCATATCTCTCCACCAACGCACATGGGTTTGTCCTTGGTAATCACATGGGTTTGGTCTCACATGGGTTTTGTCTTGAGGTGCAAAATTCAAGAGGTCAAGTGTGGGGCATTATATGTGGTGGCTCCAAGATTCCCATGTGTGGAGATAGTCCGAAGGTGATTGCAACACCTTTTAGACTCATATGGTCACATAGAGAAAGAAGATAAGAAGATCACAATGAGTGATTGGCTTCACATGTGTGGATGGGGTTCCATATTTAGAAGCACATGGAAGTGGATGAAATCTTGTCTAAAGTAGTGGATCTACTTAACAATTGAGCATGAAGACAAGAAGGCTACTATAGTAGATTGTCCTCACATGAGGAGTGGGGGACAATGGTTTTGGATCCACATGGAGGTGGTACATGATCTTATATAAAGGAAGATATCCTTTTGAATACTTTTGGCACATGAGAACAAACACCACTATTGAGGATCATTGTTCACTC
This sequence comes from Torreya grandis, assembly GCA_037957365.1. Classification (NCBI taxonomy): domain Eukaryota; kingdom Viridiplantae; phylum Streptophyta; class Pinopsida; order Cupressales; family Taxaceae; genus Torreya; species Torreya grandis. Next base: position 4,430,399 of record JARHVA010000060.1, on the reverse strand, counting down.
AAGTGTGGCACATTTTTTGGGGTCATATGTTGTTACTCTCTCTCTCTCTCTCTCTCTCTCTCTCTCTCTCTCTCTCTCTCTCTCTCATTGTAAATGATATTGATAGCATAAGATTTCTCATTGTAATTCATCTAGTTAGTGGATCCATGAAAGCTTGTGCTTACATGCTTGGAAGTTGGATCTTGAAGGCTATGTTATGTTTGGTTCACAACCTGAATGCTTTAGGTGGAAGCATTGTTTGATTGGTTGTTAGCACTAAAGAAGTTACTGGAGGAGATTTTGTAGAAGAGAGTTGATGTTGTTAATATGAAGTCTGAAGCTACCATTTTACCCATGGTTTTTTTCCTTGCTTATTTCTAAGGGTTTTCCACATAATCTCTATGTAATGTGTTTTCTTTCTTGTCTATGATTTTATAGTTTGTTTTATTCTGCATTTAATTACTTGCACAATAGGATATAACTTATTGATCCTAACATGTAGTATTAGAGCTTTTATTCGTAATAGTTTTCACAATAAAATAGCATTGTGTGTGTCCCTATTATTTTAATTAATAAATGTATGCTTCAAATATTTTGATTCATGTTTGCAATCTGAATGAATGTGGGTATATGCTTTTAGTCAACCAACCTTGTCTGCATGCTTTGTCACATTTTCGATAGCATAATTCATTTTTTGTAAGTGCTTGGGTCCATGACTTAATGGATCTATACAAGCCATCATAGTTAAATGTTAAGGACCATTTAGGTCTTATACATTTGTTAAACCATGTCACCAATCAAAATCGATAAATCTGAGACTTTTGAGTTATCTTTGTGACACAGAGTCTCTTGAAAGGGTTCTAATGTGCAATGCTTATAATTAATTAAAATAAATAAATAACCATATTAGATCTTATTAATGTCCAATAGTAACCATAACAAGTTAATAATATTTTGAGGAAAGTATTTATCGATGTAATATTTGGTTGAAAAGCCACCCAAGAATCAAAATGAGTGAAAGAAAAGCATAGCAAAGAAACCATAATTGATAGAATAAAATGTATTTTATTCAACATGAATACTAATACAAAGCCTTCACATGCTTACCTATATCTAAATTGAGAGTAAGAGGTGAGTATATATAAAATATACCACCTAAGAGACTAATAACACATGAAATGTGGGATAAAAGAAAAAAAATCCCAAAGTAAGCTTAAGTAAGTGTGAAAAGGTCTAAGTGATGGAACCAATTAGGGGAATAACCTTTTTTACATTAGGAAGTGACAAAAAGACCTTAGAAAGGTACCGGTCATGAAGAGAAACCTTTTACACTAACACCTCCCCTTAAGTGAAACTTGGGGGAAAAGCTTATAAAAATAAACAAGAATGAGTCCCGACAATTAGACCTGATAAGGTACCCATGTACAATGCTAAAAACCCCTCAAAAAAGAAGAGATGGAGAAAACCCAATGGGAAAAAACTCCCCCCATGAGAGGATGAGATGAAAAACATGAAAAAATGATGGAAGGAGGTATCAACATGACCTCTGAAGTGGGACATCCATCATGAATATATAATCAATAACCCCCCCATAAGGGGAAAAATGTGAGATTATGATCCCCCCCACAATGAAGTAAATTTTGTGCCAATGGTGAATGGCGAAAGATGCATGCTAAAAATGATCCAATGTTGACAAACTGCATTTCTCCCTTTAGGAAGAAAAAATTCCAATGGTCAATGTAGAAGAAACTCCCACTCCAAAAAGTAATGTGAGAAAGGAAGTCTCAAGATGAATGAGGTCTTTGGAAGCTTCTCAAGTGTTGCAATGTTGATGCCGAATGATGATAATCCAAAGTCAAGTGGAAACTAATGTAGAACAGGATCCAAACATGAAAATGCCTCCTTCAAAGATGTCTTCCCCAAATGCTACTCAATGATCTCCAATTCAATGCCAAACGATGATGAATGTTGATATGATGGATCAAGTACCATAAAAGATTCAGGTATAGTAACCATGGATGTATGGTGCTCACCATTGGCAAGACAACTTAACCAATAAGAATCTGGTACTTCTAAAGAACGTGTCAATTATGACTGAGTTGAAACTATTAACTCATGAATATCTACAAAAATTATCACTGTAGAAACAAACGTAGGCAAGGAAAGAACAAGAGGGTCTGAATGTGCCTTTGAATCATTTGAAGAAGAAGAAGATCCATAGAAGCTATCATGAAAGAGGAAATGAATGTCCTCAATGGTGTCCTTTAAATCTAAAATATGGGACTCACAAAACAACATTGTAATATCTATCAAATATTCATCCCAAGGAGATTTATTTGGAAGATCATGAATGTCCTGTTACACTGAATTACTACAAATAAGAAAGGGAGGAGTGGGTGATGCCTCCAAAAATTTCTTAGACTTCTCAAAATGGATGCCAATGGGTAACAAATTATGATCAATGTGATCAATAATAATGCATGATTCAAGGTTAGTAACCATGGATGTATGGTTCTTACCATTGGTGAGAGAACTGAACAGAGGAGAATCAAGTGCTTCTATAGAAAGTGTCAATGATGACTGAGTTAAAACTGTCAACTCATGAATATTTGTAGAATTTGTCAATATAGAATCATTAGAATGTAGAGAAATCATAGGAGATGATGAAATATCTACTAGTGTAGGATCAAAATATTCTAGCAAACTAATGCCGTTTGAATTACAAAGTTGCCTCAATTGTTGAAGTTAAACTTGTAGTTCCAGATCAAGTTTAATTTGTAGGCAATCATCTATGGTATGCCTTTTCTTCCCACAATAATCATATTTAATTTTTTAAAGATTAGGAGCCATGATTATAACCATCAAATAAAGGAATACCACAAGAGCACCCCCACCCCCCAAAATCACTCAAACTAGAATCCCCCCGAAAAATAATTATTTTGGAACTTTATAATTTAGTGCGTTTATAATGTTGAAGTTTGTTTTTCCAGAGTTTTACAAAGTCCAAGATGGACCCCAAAACTAAATGTACAATTAAATTATAGAATTATAACTTTAAAGTGATAACAATATGTAGATATGAAAAAAATGCACTTAAAAAAAAAGAATCACCTCGATTGGAGGTCATTCTTGAAAGTTACATGTCTTTGAAGGTTAAAAAACTGTGATTATTTGTCAAATCTGATGAAAAATTAATTTTTTGAAAAGCTGGTACTAAATGAGAAAAATATGATTGTGCCACTGCAGACAACACAAAATTCTACCCCAAATAAAATAAAATTATGTTGAAAAAGGAATTTGTATGCCTAAGATATGAGCCTCTGAAATTTAATTGCAAATTCAAAACCTGCAATGGTGAAGGTGGTCAAAATTCAAAAATTTATGTTGATGTCAACATGAAATCATCTACTGAATTTGGCAGAACTACTGCTAATTTTAGGTTCACTACTAAATTTAGTTACTACTAATTAAATTTAGGTATGACTAGATTTAGTCATGACTAAACTTACTGCCAAACTTAGTGAACTGCCATATTTGGTGGAACTGCCAAAAGAGCCACTAAATTTGGTGGAGGTGACACTGCCAGAATGTTTTTCTGAATAACAGTTAGTAAAAATGTGATAACTTCTTCGTTACATAATGAAATTCAAAAATTCAAACAATTCTAAAAAGCTAAGAACGAGACACAAAACCTAGAAATTGTTTTGAGCGATTCATTACAGTTAGAGATTTGTGTGAAGAAGAACAAACATATTTTTTATTGAAAAACTTATAATTGCATTTTTAAATGGTAGATCTGGCTTCAAATGTCCAATTGAAAAAAAATAAGAGCTAGATCTAACTTTCTCATACACCCTAAATGCAATGAAAAACAGAGAATTGCTCTTGAAGGTTAAAAAAATGTATTTTGGTTAAAAAACTTCAAACTCACTTCAAACCTCTTCAGATTCACATAGAAACATTGCAAAACTCCCTGTAGATGGAGCATCTAATGTTTAACTAGAACTAAATTAGGAGCACTACTATCTTTCTTGGATGGTCAAATTATGGTGGTGAGCTCCAAATTTGTTCCAAGACGCTTCAAAAATCACTTGCAATTGACAAGTAGATAAAGAAACCCCTCAAGAATCTGGTATTCCATTCACAACTTTCTGATTCTCCATATCATACAAGGATGCAAGAAAAAAACATGCTCATTTGCTATAAAAAAATAATAGATTTGCACTCCCAAATATCCTAGAAAGTTATCCTACAACTCACAACCTCTTTGGTACCATGTAAGATTTGATTGAAAAGCCACTCAAGAATCAAAATGAGTAAAAGGAAAGCATAGCAATGAAACTAGAATTGATAGAATAAACTATACTCTATTTAGTAAAAATGCTAATACAAAACCTTCACATGCTTCCCTATAACTAAAATGAGAGCAAGAGGTGAATATGTATAGGATATACCACCTAAGAGACTAATAAAACATGAAATGTGGGATAAAAGTAAAAACCCCAAATTAAGCTAAATTAAGTGTGAAAATGTTTAAGTGATGGAACCAATTAAGGGAATAACCCTTTTCATACTGAGAAGTGAGAAAAAGACCTCAAAAAGGCACTGGTCATGAAGAGAAACCTTTTAAACTAACAATCGATTAAGATCATGTGATAGAAAGAGAAAATAAAATGGAAAGCACAAGAGCTAAGTTGTGGATATTCTCTTCATCGTTGTGCATCACCTTTAGCCTATGCACTTAAAAAACCACATGTCCCTCTCAAGGCTTGGTGCTAGTAATCTTATATAGGCCTTGTGCTTAAGTTACTGATGTGGATAGGCCATGTGCTTAAGTTACCAATGTGGATAATATTTTTTGTAAATCGTATAATATAAATTATAAAAAAAAGATTGTGAATTATAAATTGAAAATTATAAATTATGATATTAATAAATTAAATTATATAACCTTTAAATAAAATTTATATAATTAATTTCAAATTTTAAATCAAATAATGTATTTTTTTTAAAATTTAAAAATATATCCCAAAAGACATCCTTAATATCTTTCATTATCATCTTGACATAAATACTTTAAGATTTATTAAGTTTTTTCCAACCTACCTATTCATTTTCTACAACAAACAAATCAATGTGAAGGTGGAAAACCATTAAAGCTAACCACCATGGATGTGAAGGTGGAAAAGTATTAAGGCTAACCACCATAGATGTGAAGGTGGAAAAGTATTAAGGCTAACCACCATGGACATAATTATGTCCGTTTCACCATCCAAAGAGCCGTGCAAAGACTAGAGAAGAAGTGTTGAAGGATGAGATGGTATGCCATTCGTAGCCCTTTTTGGGCACCTTTTATTTTTTTAAAGATACTTTGGAGAGAGTACTTTTTTTTGTTTTATTACTTTTGACTAATCGAGATTTGAGTGTGGATATAAAGCCTTTATATCATTGTCAATTCCATGTCCCGAGCTTTGGATTGCATATCGTTTTAGGCTCTTCTTTCTTTTTAGGGTTCAGTATCCCCATCGATGGACATATTGGCAGGATTATCAGCGACCGGGAGTTTTTAAACATGTTCAGTGCTAAGGGTTCTGAGTTAATAAAGTAGCCCTACATATTAATGGTTGGCTCTAAAACTAATTCCATGAAGGGATTATTGATTACTAATTTTTTAGATGGTAATATTATGAAAACATTTGTGTGAATGGTATTGTGAATTAGTATTTAAATGATTTGATTTTGATTTAAGTTTCACATATGATTGAATTTTGATAATTTTTTTAATATTCATTCATGAATATAAGGGAAGGAATCAACGAAGACATTTTTAGAAAGATAATTTGAAGTTACATGAAAATAAATTAATTATTAAAATAATTATGCACATTTTATCGATACCCAATCGAGAGGTTCTTACATCAAATTAGTTTTATAGTTCCTTCATATAAGAGAGGATCTATGTCATTGCACCGCATGGTTCAACATACATTATACTTAGTGCGTTGTTTTTGAAATTTTACGAACATTCTAAAAGCTTGATAATAATCAAGCTAAAGAAAACAAGTCTTAAAATACATCTCCCATTTTATTCATGTTTTCTAAATGTGAGTGTCATGTTATGAGTTTGAATATGGAGATATGTTTCCTATAAATTTATACAAAACTTCAAGAAAATGAATGAAATTTTCAAAACCCTAAAATTGAAAAACAAAATTATGAAATCAATATTTACATATTTATTATTACGAAAGCCAACCTCACATTTCTAGAAATAACATACTCTTCCATAAACATCCATACATTTATAGAATAAATTTCTATTTATTTATACATATATTTTTCAATTATCTTACTATTTAAATGTGTGATCCAAAACTCAGAAGTTCTGGTTGATGAAGATTGCAATAGCACAGAAACAACACAATAACAATGAACTCTCTGAGAAGAGACATCGTATTACTTACAGCTCGCAATACAAATATAGGCTTATCTCTGAGAAGAGATGTCTTGCCAAAACATACGCTTATCTCTAAGAAGAGATGTCTGTCCTCCCCTTTCGGGTTACAATATATTTATACATATTTTTGAAGGCCACTTCAGGAGATTGCGTGGCTCGAGGAATTAACGGTGATGACTGAACAATACAACGCTCGAGGATATAATCGCTCGCAGCATTAAAACAATACAACGCTCAAGGATATAATCGCTCGCAACATTGAAAATACAACGCTCGAGGATATGATCGCTCGAGGACCAAAACAAAATGAAAACAATACAACAGTCGAGGAGTTGACTGCCACCTAACTGTGACCGAGGACAAAACGAAATGAAAATAATATAAAAGTCGAGGAGTTGACTGCCACCTAACTGCCACCGAATGGTCACCTCGAATGGTTGCCTGGATCATTCCTCCTTCCTTGAAAAGCAATGGTCTCCATTGCATCAAGATTCCCCGTCAGGTGGGGTAGTTGTGTCTTGATGTGATTCGCTGTGAGCCACTCACCTTGATGGCTAAGCTGGCCTCTCCTGACCACTCGATACAGCGGAATAGAGCGTCCTCTTGTTGTCTTCATCCAAGTATCCACAATCTGATCCTCTTCTATCAGAGCAAGACTCTGTGGATCAAGCTCATTAATGTCTAGTTGTTTTGCCACAACTGAAGTGTCCAATAGAGGTGGGTGATATGGTTTGGTTACGACTTGCAGGCCCACACAGAGAGATTCGGCCTCTGCGATGGATTCCTGTGGCTTGACCACCATGAAAACAAATTTCTTGGCACTAAGCAGAGAGATAGATGTGGAAGGTGGTATTTCTGGTACCCTATAGCATCGTGTTCCAAGAGTGAGAGTGATCCGTCTAGTTCTTGATTCGTATATACCATGTCGATCATACATGAATGGCTAACCAAAGAGTACATCACAAATATCTAGATTGACTACATCACATAAGACCTCATCTTGGAAAGGTTGTATTGCATATGAGAGAAGACATTGGTGGGTGACACGGAGGTCTCTCCCTGGGCTCAACCATCCAATACTGTATGGTTTTGGGTGAGGCTTCATGGATAGATTTAGGCTTTTCACAACATTAGTAGAGATTAAATTCTTTTGACATCCGCTATCAAGAATGAAATGCAGAGGCTTACCTTTCACCCATAACTTAGAGTGAAACAACCTTTCCTTGTCATCTAGCATCTCGTCGTGTGTCTGTGATGAAGCTACAATGGCTTCAGGTTCAACATCTATAATTTCTTCCTCAACCTCTTCGACTGCAGGGTCTGTATGAGGTAGAGTAGTAGATGTTGAGGATGGTGACTCAGAAAGCAGTGATTTGATAGCTCGACATTCTTCTTTGGAGTGAGTTCCAGATTTGTGATAACCACACCACTTCCCGGTCTTTCCTTCCTTTTGCTTCCAATTTTGACCTTCTTTATCACTTTTCCATTTTGAAGACTGATTCTTTATATCCATTCTTCCATGCTCTTGCTCAATCTTTACTGCAAACTTGTATGTCTCATTGATGGTTTCCAAATTGAAGAGATCCATCTCCCCCCGGATGTACCATTGTAGTCCACCACGATATTTGAGAGTTTTATGTTTCTCACTGTCTTCAATGCCTAGTCTTGTAGACAAAGAATGAAAAGCGTATGTGTAATCTTGCACATATTGGTCCTTGCCTTGGCGGAGTTGTTGCCACTGTATGTACAGATCATCATACGCGCTGAGGGGATAGTATTCTTCTTTTACTGCTTTCGTAAAATCATCCCAGGTGGGTTCCACCCTAAGGCTAATGATATCCCAATTGAACCTCTTTTTGTACATTTCTCACCAGTTTTTCACGGGCAATGATGATTTCAAAAGAGCAAAAGTGATCTTTTCTCCATCGGTGAACTTATTTACCGAAAAGTAGGACGACAGTTGGTCCAACCAATTTTCCACCGCATCGGCATTGATTTTGCCTTCAAATGTGGGAATATCAAAATTTACCTAAACGTTGAAGGGTGTCGAGGCACTGAAAGGAAGCTCTCTCGATGAGGAGCCCAGATGTGTAGCTGCGAAGCCATAATTTCCCATCGAAAGTGTTTGAAGAATTTGAGCAAATTGTTGGAGCATCTGTGCTTGTTGCCGCTGGAGGGCTTCATTCACCATTTCCTTGAAAGGATCGGATGTCTCGGTGTCGTCTGCCATTTGAGGTCATTTGGGGCGCACAGGGGGAGCGTCTGGAAGCTCTGTCACTTCCCACCCAAGTTTCCTGTATCTTGACCTCGTCCTTGGGAACATACACTTCTCAAGACAAATCGCTCTGATACCATTGATCCAAAACTCAGAAGTTCTGGTTGACGAAGATTGCAATAGCACAGAAACAACACAATAACAATGAACTCTCTGAGAAGAGACGTCGTATTACTTACAGCTCGCAATACAAATATAGGCTTATCTCTGAGAAGAGATGTCTTGCCAAAACATACGCTTATCTCTGAGAAGAGATGTCTGTCCTCCCCTTTCGGGTTACAATATATTTATACATATTTTTGAAGGCCACCTCGGGAGATTGCGTGGCTCGAGGAATTAACGGTGACGACTGAACAATACAACGCTCGAGGATATAATCGCTCGCATCATTGAAAATACAACCCTCGAGGATATGATCGCTCGAGGACCAAAACAAAATGAAAATAATACAACAGTCGAGGAGTTGACTGCCACCTAAATGCCACCGAGGACAAAACGAAATGAAAACAATACAAAAGTCGAAGAATTGACTGCCACCGAATGATCACCTTGAATGGTTCCCTGGATCAATGTGTTCTACATTATTTTGTTTACAATAATTTTTAAATTTATATAAAATTAAATATTTTTATAAAACTTCCTTTAAAAAATAAATTTATAATTTAATTCGATTTTATTATTTTCAAACAAATTAAACTTATTTATATTTATTTAAATTTTTATAAATAAATGTATTACATTTTGATGTAAAACCACTATTATCATACACATTTGATATGTTAAAGTTGTAAACATTGGTCCAAGTCAAAGTCAGATAAGTTTTCCCTTATTTTCGTATTGATGAGTGCCAAGTGGCCACTATTTAAACACTTTCATATATTTTATTTTTTAATTCATATTTATGAGGAAACGTGAATATGGCGCATGCAATGACGTCATGTTTACTATGCATGAGATGCCTCTCAAAACAAAATTTACGAACAAAGCACTATAAAAGCCTTCTTTATTCCAATGACTTGATAGCGCTTTTTTTGGGGCGTTTATGTCTCTTTGTATACTTTTTCTTTTTCTTTTTCTTTTTGTCTCTTTGTGTATTTAATTGCTTATTAGATAAATCATATCATTATCTTTATTGTTGCCACTATGATTTGTCATATATTCATTAAAAGTTTTCATATAAAAAGTATTAATTTAATACATTGTTTGTCTGAAAATATGAGATTATATTTGTATAATAAAAAAATTGTAATAATATTAATTAATTTAAATATTTTTGAAAAATATTGGGATGTATTAATTTCAAAATCCAATAATTATGTTCGAATAAGGATATGTATTTTATTTAGTGAGTTTATCATTTTGTTGGTGTGAGTTTATAATTTGTTAGGATAAGTATATTATTTGTTAAAGTGAGTTTACTATAACTTTATAGATGTATATATTGGGCTCCTAATTCCTCAGCATTCACGTCTGTTCTTAAGCTTAGATGTGTCATAGGGTATTCGACAGGAATTGAACTCGAAACCTAGAGAGTCGAAATCGTTGATCCTATCCACTCGAGCTAACCCTTGGAGCTTTTTATTTTATATTATTATCTTACCTCCATGATACTTAAAAAATCAATTCTTCTTCTTTGTGTAATATTAAAAGTTTCAAAAGTTTCAAAAAAACAATGTGAGCTTTGGGGTCTATAGTTAACTAGGTGAACAATATAACTATCTAAGTATTTGTGAGACCTTTAATTATGAGAAATCAAACTTGAAAAATATATCAAAAATAATAATTTTCATAAATATAAATCATTCAATGATAGACAAACCTTAAGTTGTGTGTCAAAAATGTTTTAAATATTGCTTGATTATTTCTAAAATTCTTATAAGTACTCAATAGATTCATATAAATAATTACCACATAATTTTCCATATAAATGAACTACCAAACTATTATATTTATAAATAATATTTGAATTTAAATTAAAATAATATGAACACTCAAACCTAGTTCCAATGACGAGGGCATAAAAAATGGTAGAAATTAAGAGAAACATGTACCTGATGTAAAAGGGATCTAAACATAAGTTAAGGGTGAGTTAAGGAGTGCACAAGATAAACTAGAGATAACTGAGAAGATGGACAAGAGGGGGAAGATTAACATCATAGAAGTTAAAAAGATGGCTAATATTTTCCAAATTAAATCAAATTAGTCTAACATAAAATAAAAATAAAAATAATTATAAAAGATCATAATAAATACAACAATGTAATTTTTAGGTGTCAACATAATACCTCACTTTGATGTCTGTGTATGCATACATATCAAATAAAAATATGCAGAGCTTGCCTACAAACGTTTGCACTTTTGAAGCCCCTATGACAACTCTAATATATATTTAAAATATACAAAAGGCGAGTGCATATGGATAAGTTCTCACTCAATCCATAATCTATTAAAATCAAGAAAGAAAGAAAGAACATAAACTAATACACTTATTTTTGTTGGTAGGTTGGTAACAAACCTTGCATGAGTCCCTAGCATATTTGAATCTAAATGAAAAAAAAGTGCAGATGTACTGTGAAACCAACAAGAATGAATAAATGTAGATAAATTCTCATAACAATAATTTGTTGAAATCTAAAAAAAAATAGAAATGATGTAATTATTTTTGTAAAAATGTGAGGTGTCCTTGTATGAGTTTCGTACACTACCAAATCTAAGTTAAATAATAACTCTCCTATAGATTATCAACTCTTGAAACTAGTGCTAAATCATGCATACATTTATGAGTACAATATTTAGTAGTCCCAAAAAAAAACCTAAAAAACTCTAATGTAATATAAAAGAAGTAGGAATATGAAATGTCCTAAAGATATTCTATGGTGGGAACAAGTGGCATGTGTTAGGTATCTATTGGAAACGCCAACTTGTAGTTTCCCTCACCTTAAGGAGCACAACAATATGAAAATGTCATGACTCATTCGATCTATAAATAAAAATAGATCCTCCTTGTTAATGGGGCAAGGGTAAATAAGTCAACTCGACAATTTATTTCTTGTAAAACTACTCATCTAAGTTGGGTCGAACTAAATTTTCGCAGTGCTTCAAAAGGTAATCTAGCGCAGGAAGGTCTTGGTTGCATTCTTTGGCCCCACATGAGGTCTTTCTTTGTAACCTTCTGCTCATTCTTATCTTGATACAAAAAAAATAAAGTAGAATTTGAAGGTCTTATTTCAGGTTGTATTTGTACTTACAATGAAATAAAGATCCAGTTATTATATTTAACCACTTGATGTGAATGGTTGATTTTGAAACAAATTCCATAAATATTGTACATGACAATACGATGCAAATAATTGCGTAGATAGTATTATGAAGAAGTATTGAAATCACATGCTCTTGATTTAGTTTTCATGTATGACTAGGTTTTGACCAAAAAAATTAAGTAATTGTTTACTCTCATTAATGAACATAAGTAATGAATTGGCAAGACACCTTTCAAAAGGATAATTGGAAGAAAAAAAAATTAAGACATTTTTTCAGTACTTGATTAGAAGGTTCTTACATAAATTTTGATAGACAATTATTTATTCATCATTGACTTCCATATTTTAATATCTAGCTCATAGTATAACAAGTAAATATAAAACTAGAAAAATTTGATGGTCACCTCTGCCTATTGTGTTAATTTTTTTAGAGGGTTGTCTATTCACCATTTCTTTTCATATTTTAATATAGTTCATAGTAGAAGGATATATATAATATTTTGCTATTTTTATGGTGTACTCAAAATTTTACCTTGCATTTGATATAGTTGATCAAAAGAGTTTAGACCTTGGAACCTCCCATCAATAAGTCGTTCGACAAAACTGACTGTGTTGCATTTTATTTTAACAATTTTTTTGTTGACAATCAACTTGTAATCGATTGTCAAATGTACATGAAAATTAAGTTGAACTAACATGACATATCTTGTTTGTCTTGAGTCTTGACTCTTGAATTTTCCTCCTTCGTTACCGCCCACACTTCTTTGAACACTAAAATGGATTTTATATTCAATTTTGATTTTGAAAATATAATCCCTTACCACCTAGTTTTGAATAAGTATATATTTTATATTTATTAAAAATGTATATATGCATGCTTTGTTCTCTTGTGTGATTATTTTTATGCATTCTTTTTGTATTAAGGGAGGGAAGATGATATGAGATGAGCAGGGAGTGGCTCATGCAAGACATCAGTCACTATTACTCTTTTATTTTTTTATTTTTTTCATAAAATTCATGTCATAATAACTGTGATACCAATGTTGTTATATGCTTGTTCCAACACCTTTTATTATTGTATTATGCTTTCAAACTATTTTGGTTTTAAAGGGTAAGGAATTTAATTATTCTAGTAATATTATGGATAATCTTGTGTTGCAAAATATGTCAAGAAGGATGTGATTGCTTATTTTATTTTTTATTATATGTTGAATATCAAAACAATTATAAAACTTTACAAGTTCACTTTGTAATTGTATGATTTGTGACCTGCATCTAGTAGACAATGAAATTAATACATATAACATGTCAATATTACAAACCAAAGCACTGATATATTTATACAATAAAAGGATCAACATTCCAAATTTCAATTACATGCGATTCATTTAGATTTAAAAATCTTTGTTGGAAGAGAATGTTCAACATAAAAAAATAGTATCATAGAATAAATGAATATGTTCACATAGATTTATTATGATATTATTCATCTAATTTTCAATAAGCCTTTTTTTTAATGTCCATTCTATTTATTCTTATATAATATTTTGTCTGTAATTTAACATTTATATTACATGGAAATGACTTTTGCACAATAAATTCCCTCTTAGTTATTGAGAAGCTCATTACTTTATTTGAGATGGGACTTTATCCAAGAACTATTTGATTGCTTTTGAATTCAATTATAATAGTCACTAAAAACAATATTGGGTTTCTACGAGTGCATTGCTCTACCCGTAAGTTTAAAAGATATCCCTGTTTGTATTTGATTTAGTAGGAAACAATTACGTGGCTTTTTATATCTCTAACTTGAATGTCGCTGAACATTTTGACAAATGGATACATAATCATTTCCATAGTATCCATAATAACTTTATCGTGTTCATGATCATAAATGTAAGAATTTGTATGAAATCTTCATCATCAAATGAATTTGTATGAAATCAAATGAGTTTAAAGTTTTTATTGATTATATTTTGGATTTATAATACATGTGAGGAGTACATATGGTTGTTTTGATGGGTTGTAATGATGCTATTGTTTAGGACTTCGTCTTACTTGAATCCTCTATTACTTAAATTTTTCCAATCTCATCCCTCTCCACATACTTTGCACCATTAAAATATTCTCTCATAAGTTCTTCCATCTACGTGATTCATTCATTCTCGACCAATGTTTGGGATAGAATAGATAGAGCATTTGTAGTCTCCACTGTGTATTCCCTTCATCCTAAACGTGCTTCAAGCCGGCACTATAAAATATCTAATGGGTTAAAATATCTAGTTGGGGCCGGAGCAGAAATCATAGAAATCGTAAGTGGTCACACTGATTATAGAATAAAATAATGGGTTAAAATATCTAGTTGGGGCCGGAGGAGAAATCATAGAAATCGTAGAGCATTGGATTGATCAGGAGGTTAAATTCAGAAGCAGTTAAACTCATGGCGTTCGAAGCAGTTACTGTTATTTTTCTGGCTTTAACTGCCCTTCTGCTAATAGCAAAGCAACTCAGAAATAGAAAAAATAATAAGCTAAAACCCCCTCACCCTCCGCCATGGCCGATAATAGGGCATCTCCATTTGCTGAGCCAAAAACAGCCAATTCATCGAATTCTGTCCTCGTTTTCGGACCGCTATGGACCCCTTGTGCATCTTCAATTCGGCTTCCGTCCCTTTCTGGTCGTCACTTCTTCCGATCTCGCAAAGGAATGTTTCACAACAAATGACAGGCCCTTCGCTTCGCGGCCGCGCAACGCCGTTGGAAAGTATTTGACCTACGACTACAAAATGTTCAGTTTTGCTCCATACGGCCCCTACTGGCGAAACATTCGCAAAATTTGCACGCTCCAGCTCTTGTCTGCACACAGAATCGAAACCCTAAAACACGTTCGCGCAGATGAAGTTTCAGCTCTCAGTCGTGCTCTCTTTGAGAATTGCAAGCGCGGAATCGGCAGCGTAAACGTGAAATCCAAGCTTGCCGAATTGACATTAAATATGATTGTGCGTATGGTTGCCAGCAAACGCGCTGTTGCTAGAGCTGCTTATTCTGAAGAAGCGGCAGAAACGCAGTACTTTAAAGAAATGATAGACGAGATCTTTTTGCTTGCAGGGGCGTTCAACGTCGGAGATTATCTGCCGTTTCTCGGGTGGCTTGATCTGCAAGGCGTCGAAGCGGCTATGAAAAAGCTGCAGAAGAAATTTGATGCTTTCATGGAGGAGCTGGTCAACGATCACCGTGAGAGGCGGAAGACGGGGGACGAACACACAGAAGACTTAATTGACTTCCTCATCTCTGCAACAGACAGCCATGAAATTCTTTCCGATGATAACGATATTGTCGTCAAGTCCACCGCCATGGTAATTATTTCCTGCGATCTTTACTGCCGTCCAGAATTTTTTTTAACAGCCGATCATTTGTGGTAAAAAAAACTGTTTTGCTTTTTGTTTTTGCAGGCCATGATAACCGCAGGTTCAGACACATCTGCCGTTACAATCGAGTGGGCGCTCGCAGCTCTGTTACAAAACCCTAACATTTTGAGAAAAGCGCAGGAAGAACTGGACACGGAAATTGGACGGGATCGAGTAATAGAGGAATCGGATCTACATAAGCTGAAATATTTAGAGGCAATTGTGAAAGAAACTCTTCGGCTGTATCCGGCGGCGCCTCTTCTAACTCCCCGTGAATCGACATACGCGTGCACTGTGGGAGGGTTTCATGTGCCCGCAGGAACACGTCTTATAGTGAACGCCTGGGCCATACAGAGGGATCCGGCGCTGTGGGAGCGGCCAACGGAATTCGATCCCCAACGGTTTTTGAATAGCGAAAGAGAAATTGACATAAAAGGGCAGGATTTTGAATTGATTCCTTTTGGTTCAGGGAGAAGAATGTGCCCTGGCATGTCTCTTGCGTTGTGTATGGTTTCGTATACACTGGCGCGACTGCTTCAAGGGTTTGAGTGGCGCGTTCCAGAGGGCACTGTAATTGATATGACAGAGGGGCTTGGACTGACAATGCCCAGGGCAGTCCCCTTGGAGGCCTCTATCCAACCTCGCCTTCCCCTTCATCTGTACTGATATGTCTTCTCGGACATGGGCTTTTGCCAACAGAAATTACAATGTTAAAAGGTAGGGCTAGTTTTGTTTTAAAGGTGTATATATTAAAATAACGGTCCTTTAGATAGAATTGGTGAAATTATTTGGTTTACAAGAGTTTGTTATAAATTAATTATTATAGAATGCAAAGATTTAATATTATAAAAGATGATATAAAAAAATTTAATAAGAAGAAAGTTAAAAGTATTTAAAGTGATTTAAGTGTTTTTTGATCAATCTGATTTTTAAAATTAACTATGTACATATTTGTATTCAATTAATACAAAATACTTTTCAATAATAAAAAAATAGTTGTTTAAATTTTATTTTTCATTATTTTATTGAGTGATTGAGGTTCAAATTTATTGTTATAGTTTCAAATGCTTTTTACATGTATCTCTATGCAACGCATCTTTTTTGAGCTTTCTCGTAACGTGTTGGGAATATTCATATGGTCTTAGCCCATATGCTTTTGTCCTCTCTAAATCACAATGCACTCTAGTGCTTCCACCTTTTTCTTTCTAATTGGTGGAAGAAGGCATGCATACTAATTTTACCATAATTTAAATTCAATCATTTATAAATAAACAAGTTAAATAGCTCATTTGATAATTTAATACATACCTATAACAACGAACATATATTAGATACATACAAGATATATTTTGTTCTATATTTTTGGTTATCAATATGTTTAAGAGATGCGATGCTTTTATAGTCCATAAGAATTAGTTTACAAGTTTTTAGAAGTATTCTGTCAAAAATTTGTATATAGTACTTTCAAAAAACTTAATCTAATCAATTCAATATCTTTGTTCAATTTTAAGGTCTGACAAATTACAGGGACTAACTAATACATGCTAGAAATTAACTTTATTAAGCAAGCCCCCAAAGCCAACCTTTAACCAATTTAGAATTGCAGGGTCAACTCATTTTAAGAATACCGGGGTTGAAGTGCATAGGTGGGGTAAAAGGTAACGAATAGGTAAACAAAATTGAATATTTTTTACATAGTTGCATTAGGTCATGTCACGATCGTGAAGTTTAATCAAGAGCATTTATATACCCTAATAGTTGACAAGAAGCATATGTACATTTCTATTAGGGTAAAAGTCATAAACACAAATTCAAGAGTGACAACTTTAACATATGAACATATTTATATAAGAAGACATGTTCGAAAATAAGCCAAAAGCTTTTATATTCTTTTTTTCATATTTTAGATTATATATTATAATCAACAATTTAGATTAATCGTAAATATTTATATTTAAAATATTAATAAATCATCAAAAAATCTAACCACTTAATTTAATATATGATAAATCAATAATAATAATTTAAATAAATTATTTCTTTTAATTAAAAAATATTAATTTTAATTTATTTTACAAAAAATATGTGATCATGTTAAGATCGTTTCCCTTTTGGTTAATCCAATCCAAGTACAATCTATTGTTGAAAACTCTAATAATTTCGACAAAGTTCCCATGGTTTGGGTCATGGGAGGGGTCCCCTTAATACTTATCCTTATTCTTCGCATGTAGAGAATATGATTTAAATTTTTATAATTTTATCAAATAATTTAAAATTAATACTAAAGACACAATCTTTTGTGTTTTATAATAAATATAGATAAAAATAATTACGTCGAAGGTATTTTTGTTTTGGGTAAGGTTTTGTTTTAAATTTGTTTCCGTATATTTTTTGGATAACTTGCTTACATACATCACCATGTTTAATATTGATGATTTGTCTTTATTTAATATATATAATAATATATATTTATATATAGATATTTATGTTATAAATTTAATATGATATAAAGAAAATAGAGAGTAATATAATATTAATAAAACATGAATATAAATAAAACATGAATATAAATATATAATATATTTATAGTATAACAACAAATTTATGATATTCAAACTTTATACATTTAATCTTATAATAATTGATTATAATATATTTATTATATATATATATATATATATATATATATATATATATATATATATATATATAGGTATTTATGTTACAAATTTAATATGATATAAAGAAAATAGAGAGTAATACAATATTAATACAACATGCATAAATAATATATTTGCAGTATAACAACAAGTTTATGATATTCAAACTTTATACATTTAATTTTATAATAATTGAAGTATTTGTTCTTCATCTTTTCTTTTTTCTACTTTTTTTCCATTCTTCAATCTTTTAAACTAGTCATATGTGAAAGGTGGTAAAACCCTCAATCCATGTAATGACTTGACACGTGATATAACAACAAAGATCAAACATTATCTTCCTACAAATCTTATATCAATTGTGGCTATGTTAAGTGTTAAGCACTGTGATTTATGGATTGTTAATCTTTATGCCATTTTTAAAGGTAATTGACACATGTGACCCATTTCTATAGGGGTGATTAGAATTGTAGTTGGAATTGTATCAACAAAAGGAATACATATGTAATTATCAAATCAAACCATTACATATATAAGTGGTTTAGGGGGTGCCCGTCTTGGTTTGTAGTCAATGTTTTGAACATAATTGAATGCAATATTGACAAGGCCTACTTATGTCCGTAAGTTTGTAGTGAGCATCACCCTTGCACCATTAAGAATCAAAGATTAAGCTCCCAATTATTCATCTTCCAATCTTGCAACATTATTGTTTTGCCATCTAGTTACAATGCTTAAAGCTACAACTTGATTCAATGCATATAATTTTATCTTATTATGTTGACACACATTTTCATTTGTTGCAAATAAATGTATATGTTCGTTAAACTCCTCCTTTTCATTTGTTTCAAGTGAAGCATCGATTCTAATCATCAACAACCATCAATGTTCAATGATTGGATGAACATCTCTTAGATTTTATTGAAGTTGTTTGAACCATTGTTATTCTTCACTTTGACCTTGTTGTCTAAAAACCTTGTCTAGTGTAAAAATGATTATAAAGTTTTTCCATAATAACTTTGTTTGTGTTGTGCTTGTATATGGAAGATTATCCATTACCGGAGGCAACTATCCCAATTCCCCAACAAAAATCATAGATCTTCCACTAAAACACATATGAGTATTTTTTGGAAATACCTAGCATACTTGAGAATGAATATTTTGAAGCATTTTTTGACATATAAAGCTCATATCAATAATAAAAATATACCTATCATGTCAGCTTTCTTCTTGAGGTTTTTAAGCTTGCTTGGCATAGAACATGCCATTTACCTTTTTTGGGGATATGAAATCATAAATTAGAACTTGGTAAAGCACTTACAATTCTTTTCATTTATTGTATCTTTTCTCAAATAGAGCTTTTTAAGCTCGCTTGACATAGAACCTAACATTTCCACTTGACATAGAACATAACATTTTCACTTGGCATAGAACATAACACTTCCAAAATCTCTTTGATATAAAACATACCATTTTCTAATTTTTAGGATTCGAACTTGGATCAATTAGGATTTGTTAATATATATAGATTTTTTTTAATTTAATGTAATATCTCTCAAGTGAATGTTTTTATGCTTGCTTGACATAGAACATGCCATTTGTCCATTTAGGAGGTTTTTTTATTTAACATAATTTGTTTCAAGTGGAGGTTTTTAGGCTTGCTTGACATAGAACATGCCATTTGGCCATTTGGGAGGTTTTAAATCTTTTTTGGCATAGAACACATAGAACACTCCATTTTATTTTATTTTAAATGATTGTATTTTCTCTCAAATCAGGTTTTAAAGCTTGTTTGACATGGAACATACAATTTGCCCATTTTCCCATTTATTGCATAACATTTTTATTTTATTTTATTGTAGCTTTTATCAAGTGGAGGTTTTAAAGCTTTCTCATAGAACATGGCATGGTAAAAGGGTTTTAAGCTTGCTTGGAATATATAATGCTATTTTCCCATTTATGGGATTCAAGCTTGAGCTCGGATCAATTAATTTATAAATATAACTCCCCACTAAAATATTAAGCCATTTGTGGGATTTGAACTTAGACCAATTAATGTGTAAATTTAAATTAACACAAAACACCAACTTGATGTGTTTTTTAGGAATAATAACTGTAAAAAACTCATAATAATAAAATTAAAAGAAATCAAATAAACAAACAAATTAATTGATTAAATGAAAAAATATGAATAACCAAAAAAATTAAAATAGATCAAACATCGAAAAAACCCAGTAATTATTTATAAAATTAAATAAATGAACTAACAGAAGGAAAATCATAATAAAAAAAGTTTATAGTGAAGGACATGAAAAATAAGAGTCGTGTAGTGACTAATCCTGTCTTCGTAATGAATAATATGTTGCATTTGATCTTTGTTTCATTGAAATCAAAGTCTTAGGATGAAACAAATGAATTTAATTTTGTAACAGTGATTCTTAGAAAATATGAAAAGTAGTTTTTTTTGTTGACAAATATAGAATAATATAAATATATAAGAAAAAAATATTGATAGAATAAACTATATTGGAGTGCTCTAGTTCTAAGAGTTATAGTTAAACACTATTAACAAAGCAAAATGTATAGAAGCTTAGGATAAATTTATAGAAGTCATTGACATTTGTATATACATTGATAATTGAAGAAATTCATATTTTGAATTTGATATGTGAACACTCGATATGCATTATTATCATTTATTCATGTAAGATGAGAGAAGAAATAAAAAGTTGTTAGAAGTGTGTAGTTTGAAATCTAAAATAAAAATAAAAAAATCTTAATAGTGGATTATGTACCTTAGTTACTGTTTACTATGTCAACATGTAGAATGACTTTTTCTTTGTTATGAGTGAATCTTTTGTGTAATGAAAATCTTTGCAGTAGGTAGGTAGATAGTGCTAGCTTTGTCAGTGATATAGTTGTCATGTGAAATTTATGTCAATGCAAGGAGTGATGTCTTCAATGGCAGACATGAAATATTGCATTGTATATTAGTGTTTTTCATAGATTTTAGATTGTAAGTAAGATGATGGTAATAAATGCATGAACATTGTTAGTGACACAAAGGACAAATTGAATAATTATGGCCTGGATGGGTTGCATGGATTCAAATATGAAACTGCACTTGTTGGAAGTGAGTTGAAATGGCTTTGAATATATATTGACAATTGTCAACATTCATTCGGCGTGCAAAAGTTAAGGTTGAATAGAAATAAAAGATAGATTTTTTCTTGAAACAAATATAGTGTTTTCTTTAGGGATATAACTAGTAGAATGAACATAAATGTGAAAGTTATGAACAACTAAAGGTGGTTAAATTTTTTTTTTGACTATGATTTCCAAGTGGGCACAAAAACAATCAGCTTATTGAAAGGCATTGAGCGTTATGTAGTTAAACCAATCTCAGATTAAATCAAGATATAAAAATCTAGATTGAAATAATGAGTCTACATTACTAAGTCAAGTATTGATTATAACATATAATGTACATCTATTGTTGTATGTAACAATGCAGACAAGTCTTGGACAAATTTTGCAATTTTTTAAAGGTGTAATGAATGTCACTTGTGTAGTTTTTAAAGCTCTTTTAGCACCACATCATTTGACTAGATTTTTGAACAAGTACATCATAAATTCTTTGGCTTGTGTTTTTTGTTCAATTGCAAGAAACAGAGGGTTGAAAGTTCCAAATAGATAAATTTGTGAGGTTAAAAATAGTTGAGTTTTTTAATTAAAAAACACATATTTAAAAATGTGAAGTTAATATACAACTAGAATCCTATGTCTGTTGTATCATCTTCAGAAGTTCCATCTTTTATTTCCAAAATTAGTAACATACCATATTTTTTGGTAGATGTCATAATTACAGTGATCAAGCTAGTCACATAGGCTTTAGTGCTAATTACCAGTTTGTTGATTATTGAATCTAGGATGAATTTGTGTTTTGTGGAGACAATAGGTATGCTCTACACTATGTTGGATTTATTGACTAGTGGTATTGTATCATAATCTCCATGATTGTAGCTTGTTTTGGGAAAGATGACAAAATGGGCAATACTTATTGCTTTTTGTAGCTTAATTTTTTGTTCATGCATGCAGATAAATTTATTAGTTAAATTAAGAGTAATAGTCATTTTTCATTTTACATATGTTAAATCTGCATGTAGCAATTGCCTGTTCAAGTCTTTTTATAGGTGACAAGGACATTTCCTTCAAAGACTTCTATTTTGTAGATATTAAGATCGTCGATTGATAACAATGTAGAAGAGGTTATTGTTTACCTATAAAAAGAGTTTAACGTAAATGTGTATAGGTATGAAATGACACAATTTGAAAAAAAACTATAATTTTGCTAGTGCTTACCATTTTTCTTCTTTTTGTGGTGTTTGGTCATCTTCGATCCTTTGGAATGTCTTCTTCATGTTGACTGTGATAGTATAATGGAATTACAATAATAGTAACAACGATTGATTGTTTTAATATGTGAATATGTATTTTGATATGCAAAATATGAGTAAGTAATATGAAAACTAGCTTATTATATGAATTTGGTGTTTCCGTGTTAAATTATTGTAAATGTGTATTAAGTAAGAATAAGAAAATAATGTCATGATCACTCCAATATAAATATATTTTAAAATGGTATTTTTCTTGTATTTCAACATTTTACCATATGTGATCAATAATTGGTGTTGACAATGTATTTGGCCTTTCTAGTATGAAATGCATATTATGGGTTATCATGTGTTGTTAGAGGATTTATGAATTTTTATATTATTTTCTAATGTCAATATTAAAATTGGCCAATATAAATGTATTTTTTATTTTTCATGCATTTTCTAATGAATTGTTCGTAACATATATGATATATGACATTACTGCATTTGGTGTTACATATAAATTGACAATTGCAATTTTGTGGATATTGTTTGTAATAATTGCTTCAACATTGCTTGCTCTATATTGCATTATTTTGGAAATGCAAATGCGTTTTTTAATGTAGATCATGATTCCATAAACATGATACATTGAAATACAGTGAAAATGTTGTAGTAAATTGTCAAATATAATGTTTTCAATATGTGTCTCTTGAAAATACAAAATGTTAGATTGCATCATGTCATGATCATTGAGCCTGTATTGCAAATGTACTTGTAAGCTTACTCTTTTCAATGATGATATAATAATGTGATAATAGTTATCTAAATCATTTATATATATATATATATTTAGTTGCCATTTTGCATGTGTTTATAGGCATAACATCTACGTTGTTATGTTTTGTTTAGCATTGAATTTTTCCATTGTTAATAGAGCTAATAAGTATAATTATTCAATGATCTTACACATGGAAATGTTGTATATGCTAATCTATGATGTTTGATTCCATAAGGGTCAAATGCAAGGCCATATATTGTGAGACCTTGAGATCTATGTATTGTTCGTGCACATGCAAGTTGTATTGGAAATTATTTTTTAAAAATATGAGTATGATTATTGCATGTATTTTGTATAGGCTTAACAACATGCAAGATTGGTTTATAATCCTATGAAATGAAGTTATGATATATGTGATCTAATCTCATGCATTAGCAATACTCGATGCATAAATCATTGAATTTGATCCATAGTATGTCTATGTAATTTGTAATAGTATGTGCTTTGAGTGTTCTATCTGAGCCATTGAATAGTCCATATTCAATATCATAATTCTAATCATAGATTTAAACTAGTATCTCAGATTTCAATATGATGATAAAAAGAAGCATGAATGAGCGATGACATGTTTTTTAATTTCATTATAGTTTCTTGTTCATCATTACATGGATAGTGATAATATTTCCTAGCACAATAGATAGCATCTTAGTATTATGTTTGTTAACATCATCATTTTTGTAAAAGAGCCATGGGAATGTTGGACTATTAGATGAAAGTTGCAAACAATTTTGATTGATATAAGTTATGTCATCATGAGTTTGAGATGTGCGAAAATGGTTAAGAATTGCTATGAATTTCTCATTGTTTTAATGCTTATTGTTTGTAATTTGTAGATTTTTAATTGTTTTTCCAAAATTCAAATATAATGAGTTCATCATTAATTTTTAGATATTCAAATATTAAAAAATCATGTATAGGTTGCACTTGATAAAATTCTCCAAAAAAAAATCATATCTAAATTTCTAAAATATGCGGTAGGAATGTGCATTATATCTCACACACATTTTTCTATTGAATACAAGAAACAAGAGCCTGCTAACCATATGTCATCTATAAAAAGGAGTCATACTTGGTTGTAGTGCTTTGATAGTGTGTCAAGCGTATTATAAGTAAGTGGAGTAAGTTTTGATTTTTTGAAAGGTAAAAGGAATGTAGAGTGCAATGTTAATCCTCTAGTGTTGTATGTTATTTTTCTAGTGTATGTTAGTACTAGTCCCTTTGGCTTAAGTGGATAGTTGTCAATGAAGTTGTTATATAAATGGAGTAGTGTTTCATATATCAATTTTTTATATATGTCTTCCATGTGTCAACACCCCCTGTTAAAAAAATGTAAAGTGGTTTTGATTGATTCATTCACTTTTCAGTTGCTATATCTTTTACAATTGTTTATCGCTCTTTGTTCAAAGATCTCCTTCATTTTTAATAGTAATTGTTTTCATATATTAATGGGTGCTTTATTATTTCAAAAGGTTTTAAATCACAATTTTTTTTCATCTAAGTCTTGGAAGAAATGTAAATCACAATTCAAATCATAGTTTTTGTGGGTGGTTACATTATTTTTAGGGTTTGAATTGTTGTGTCAATATTGTTACTATCAAATTTAGTGTTGTCAACAATTTCATATATGCCACCCCAAGTAGAGTTTATGCAATAAGTATATTTGGATTCATTTTGTTGAATGTCTTTTTCATGGAATGAATATGCAGAACACCATGTTTTGTAACCATGTTTTAGATTATTTTTATTTTATATGAAAGATACATATAATAATAGTTTTTCCCTGCAATGATTTTCAATGTCAATATGTTTATTGTATTTGATGTATCGAACAACACGAGGTCTATCTTTTTTTTGGTTTCCCCCCCTTTTTTTGTATCCAGAGACAAAATCAACAAGGCAAATTTATGTTAATACTTGTGGTCATTGAACATAGTAATATATTAAATATTTTAATATTATGTTTTCTGATTGATCTGGTTCATGCCTTAAAAGTGTCGGAGGTTTTAGGATGAATGTGCATTGGTCTGACAGACTTGTGTTTATGAATACACATTTCCTAGAACTATTTAATGACAATGACAAAAATATGTGGATAGCTTATTGAGCAGACATCTATTGTCTATTAAGCAATGTGTTTCCAAGGTTGTGTATCATTTGTATAGCATCTATATTTGTTGTTTGATGTTGTTTATGGATTCATTCAAATGATTTTGTCATTGATGTATCAAGTTTTGTCAATTATGATGTAAAATAAAATGCTGCAACATAAACATTGAGAACAAATTGGGCATCTATATTTGCTTTCCATAAGTGCAACATTCTTACACAAAAGTTATTTGTTCATGCACGTGATAGCTTTCATTTCAAGAAAATTATTGGTTGTTGAAGTGTGCTTTATATTGCTTCTATATATTGACTTTCATTTATATATAATTTTGCCAGGAACATGTTGAATGTCATAGAATGTTCATAACATGTGTTTTCCAAATTAATATATACATGTATTAAATTTTTGATAGTCGAGTTATTTTTATTTGCACATGGTTCAAGGATAATTGTTCTAGGTATTGGTGGAATAGGGGAATTGTATCTACAACATGTTTTTGGATTTTTTTACAACTTTTGGCATGTCGATGTTCATGTAGTTTGGATATGTTTGAATCAATTATGTTTTCTTAACAAGATATATATTTATCCATGAACCTTATAACCTCAAAAAAAATTTCCTTTCCATAAATTGGTGCAAACTTTGTCTATAACATGAAATTTATATATTGAATTCCTCGATTTTGGAAATATGTAACTGATAAATGATCTTGCAATGGTTAAAACAAATATTCTTCTTTGCATATTATTTTAAATACTACCTTTATTCTATGTGTGTAATATTGTACACATGTGATAGGATATTTTGTGATCAAGTACATATGATTGACTGTATTGAACATGTTAGTTTATTTTGATTTATATTATTTTTCATGTCTATTATGCAATTTGGATAATGTATTTGTCAGTGGTTCCCAAATATGTTCAACATTTGAGAATGTAATAAAAAACATTGATGGTCCTAATTGGCGAATCATTGCAAATATATTTTTTCTTAGTTGTAAATAATATGGTGATATTCATATTTTTCTAAAATTGATATATATAATATCATATTTTAGTAGTTTTTCTAAATTCAGTTTATACTTGACGTCTCTTGCTATAAGTTTTCTCCCTTTTAATTTCCCTTTTCTAATTCTCACCCACATTATTTCAACCACCTAGTCAATCATAATTTTTATTGCTTTGAAAAATAGATTTGTAATGTGATATGCAAATGCACAATCCGCATGTTGTAATTCCTATTGATAAATTTTAGCATATTAAAATGTAGTTGTTATGTTTCGTTGCATGGATCACCATAGAAAAGATTTGGAAAAATCATTTCCTTAACATACTTGTCTTTAAAAATTCTAAATGGTTGTTAACACTCTATTGGTGCACCTTGGATCATTTTATCTTGAAATCATGAATACATGTTGACTTTATGAATCCATGTACCATGGTTCAAGTAGAAATATATTGTTCTTTATTGCTACTTGTTTCACTATCTTCCAAAATCCCATTAATGCATCGATTGACATTGTCCTCAAAATGTAATATTTTTTTCCAATTTTTTGCAATTTTGAAATTTTGAGTTTGATACAATTTCCTCTTACACAATTGTTTCAAAGCACACATGATGATGTTCAGATGAACCCATCCTTTTTGGTATGCATTTTTGCATTCTAATTTTCTCTTTAAGTCAATAAAAATTGTGGATATTTCCACTATTGAGTGTGGTAGTGCTTTTCATATTATGTCAATGTTATATGGTACATTGATAATGGTACCAATTAATCTAATTTGTGGTTTTTTATCCTAGTTGTCTAATTTGTGTAAAAGCAATTCAAAATGAAACAAAACATTCTTAAAGATCAGTTAGCATTTGCACATATCTCAAAGGCGTGCTTAACCAGATGTGTTGAAGTGTTGAAAATTTTAGAATAATTATATTTTAAAATCCATTATTACATCTAATGCATATTTTTTCATGATAATTTCATTCACATGTGTCAACTTTGCATATGTTTCTTTTTTTTATTGATTGAAATCTATTATATTATATTTGAAGTGTAGTTTTGTGCAAACTAATCATATATGTTTTGTTGTGTCTTCTATGTCTTTTATAAATTTATTGTTGCATTTTTTTATTGGTTTCATGCAATACGTTTTAAGATACGAAAATATGTTGCAGGTGTCTTACTTAATGCATGGTTTTTTATCTCTCCATGGAGTTTTATAGATTTTTTTATGTGGACTTTTTTGTTGATTTCGTGCAATATGTTTCAAAATATGTAAATATTTTTTAGGTGTCTTATGTGATGTTACTTATTTTCTATTGTGATTAGTAAAGATATTCTCATCTTGACAATTTTGCTTTAATGGCTCATAGTGTATATGACCTGTGTCTGTTTCAAAGAAGACTATGGTAAAACTATTTGTTGGTCATAAAGAATTGTAATACGTCTTTAATATGCATGTAAAACAAGCTAACCAAAGGTAGATTTTCACATTTAGCAATATGGATATCCACTCAATGCAAAATTCACCTCCTTTAATTTTGCTTTAGTTGAATGACTTTGCCAAGTTTACAATATAGCCTTGCCAACTTGAAATTTTGCTTGTGTTTTGTATTAAGCTAGATCCTAACTTTATTTATATGTTAGCTAGTGCCTTTTCATTTTGAAATAATATTGCATTGAAAAATGATTGTGCAATATTGACAAATTGAATAGAATAAGCTTTTACCAAAATCAAAATTACATTAGATAAGCCTATACAAGCCTTTGATTTCTATTTGTTATGAAACAATTGACCAATATGATTTAATATTTGTGCACATATTAGACAACTGAATATGCATTGATGGCATAGTGTATTGACTATTTTTTTTACAATATAGTAACTCATAATGTTTGCAAATAGTATATATGTCATAAAATAGGATTGAGTATTGAAGATTTTGACATTATTCATTGAATTATGATAGGAACTTGTGTCATATCCTTCTCTTTGCATTATTAGTGTATTAGTTGTTATGGATGCACATTATTTGTAATTCATCCCTTTAACATATTTGAATTATCTGACATACATGGGAAGTACCAGTTGTTAGAATAGATTTAGTATTTAAGTAAGTTTCGAGACCCAATGAAGGCATCCATGAATATTATTGTATTGAGTTTTCTCAAAGGAGGTTGCCCCCTTGAAGTGGCATGTGATCTAAAGGTTATTTTGAGTTATTTTCTAAAGTTCATTTTATTGTTCATTTATTTTCTATAGTTTGTAAATCTATGTAGAAGGTTCCTCACATTGAAGGTAGTTGTGTTTTCTTGTGAAGGACAAAATGCATATTTGTATATCTATCCATTTAGCTAGCCAATGTATATTGAAGTTATCTACCCATAAACCAATTTCATTCTTAGGGGAGATATGCGATGCAGATAATCACATTTTATGAAAATATGTTCCTCTATCATGTATTCCATGTAATATGTATAGTTTTTGAGAATCTAATTCGAGTTCATATGATTTAATTATAATAGAATCACCAATGTGTAAACAATTTAAGACATGGTTAATGATGCCATTTCTTAGTTGTAAAGGTGTTTATTGAAAATGTCATAACATGTGAAATTTGTCAAAGAGATAATCACCAACATTGTATTTAAATGTTTTAGCTCAAAAGAGATGATGTTCCGCCAAAGCATCATCAATGTTATATCATTGTGTTCTTGTTTATTGTTCATAGTATTTTACAAATATTATTATTTTCAAGGTTTGATTATTTTTTACTTTACATTTTTTAGATTCAAGTCCATTGCGTTTATGAACAAAAATTATTAGAAATATACAATAATGAACATACCTTAACTTTGCTGATATAATGGCTTATTTTTAAGTCCAATGTATTATTGCAAAGTCTTGTATAGAATAAAGTATGAGATTAACCAAATTGCTAATACAAGCAAATCATATTGATTTTTTTTAACAGTCAAGTGCATTAATTCTATGAAGACCAAAAAAAGGTGTAGATGTCTTGGCTAATTGATTAGCCATTCAATTTGTTTGATGTATTTTATAAAACAAATGTATAAATAAAATTTAAAGAGGACAAATGCATTGAATCAAGACAAAAGTATAGGTTTTTGGATTGTTCATAAGTAACTAAACATTATATATATATATATATATATATATATATATATATATATATTCAACATAATTAAAACCCTGATAGCTTTAGTTGAATTAAAGTGAATAACATTGACCATATGTTAATTTATTTTCCAACTTATAATTATATATTAAAATTGATTAAAAAATATATATTATTTGAATGAAAACAATAGAACTTATATATTTTTTCAATGTTTCATCATTTATTCTTTTGTGCTTTTTGACATTCAAGTCGATTCTCTGTATAGACAAAAAATAACTATAGGTATATGTTAATGTACATACCTTCAGTTTGTTGATATCATTGGTTAATTTTTTAGCACAAATAACTATTTCAAGGCCCTGAATAGAAGAAAATATAACATTAATTTAGTAACTAAAAAAAAAAAAAAATCCTTTGCTAATCATTAATCACACACTATTTTTTGTTTTCTTGTTAATTTGAATGCATTGTCACTATGAAGAGAAAACATAGGTATATATATGTTGCATTATTGATTGCCTGTTTTATTTTTTTAAATCCATACATACAGAAAAAATGTAGGAACAAAATTTAAATATTACAAGTGAATTGAATAAAAAAATTCTGAAAGATTGTATAAAAGTGCGGTTAATAACCTAGTTGTTACCAATTCTAGCATGTAGATCACATTGTTCAAAGCAGTAATAAAGCAATAATTTGTTTGATAGATAAATTAATTTTACAAAGAAATTTGAAAATAATTTTTTAAAGTGTCTCTATTTCTTTGTGATGTGAGACAAAAACAAATCCTATCGATGCAATAAATTATTTCTTATGCAACATCATTATGAACATGTGTGGTAGATATTGTAAGATTTTTTAAAAATGAAATCACATTAAAATTTTAGGACCATTGGTATATGACAAAAAAATTCACATGACTTAGATAGATACTAACAGATGTACCTGAGATTTAAATACACTTCAATAGCAAGAAATGAAAGTGTAAATTAGTCTATTAAGTATCTTGATTTCTTTGTGATGTTAGAGAAAAATAAATCCTGCATATGCATTAAATTATATAATATGCAACATCAATGCGACCATGTTCGACTAATTTTGAAGAAAATTTATTAATTTAAAGGGCATTTAATTTTTAGCATAGTTGTTATATGAGAATAAATTTCATGTCAATTAAATAGATACTAGAAATCACAACTTTTGTGAGATTAATACAGGACAACATCTACTTTCTTAGGGTAACCTGAATTGTATAAGTTATCTTAAGTAGACCATGTGGTTAAGTTTCATGTCATTTTACTTTACAAATTTTAAAATAGACAATTTCATGTAGTCCTAAAATATACTAGCTTCTATTTATTTGCTCCAATAAGAAATATCAATCTCCATTATAAGAAATTGATTTTAGTGTTATTTTTATAATAATATAATTGCTAAATCTTGGTTCTTTTCTTTTTTTGTGACTAATTTTTTTTATGATTTACCGTTCACCATAGGATTTACTTCCTCGATCCCTCTAGATGGCTTATTTCATGCCATGTGTCACCATCTAGTTTACTCAAGAGTTTGAGGGACTTTTGAACTTGGTTGTTTCACATAATTTTATCATGTGCCTTTAAAGCCCCAAGATGATGGCATCATTGTTGGGACCCAACAACCTTGATAAAATAGTAACCATGGAAAATCCCTATGGCTCTGAATCCCTGAAATGATTCCACATGCATCATCATATGGACCCTGGCACTTGATAAGTGGTAGAAGAGGCAACAGACTATTGAAACTCATCAAGCTCCCGCATCCTTGAGATTGCACAAGGACCTAGGGACCTAGGTAATGCGAAGAGTAGTCAAGAAGCTTTGTGGCTCCAGATAAGACTTTTTAACTTGGTTGTTTCACAAGATTTTGTCACGGGCCCCTAGATGTAATGAACCATTACACTAAAACCTTGAGGCATTAATAAAATCCACACATTAATATCATAACATCCCACCACACTTTTGAAGCCCAAAATTTGGGATGGGTTTTCACTTGTACACTAGGATCCTTGTATGTATGAGCCCTAAACAATGTTTCAATGTTGGCATAGCCACTCTTCTATGATTTGAACCCAAGTACATACTTAGATACCAAATGTAATGAATTGTTACATAAAAAACTTGAGGTGTTAATGAAATCCACACATCAAGATCATAACACTAGATCCCTGAGATGATGCCACATAGTATCATCATGGGAACCCAACATCCTAGATAGCACAGTAACCATGGAAAAGACTCAAGGATCTGAAGGCTTGTAATGATGCTTGAGAACCCAGGCACCCATGAGGTAGCAGTGGAGGCAGTCAATAGTTAAAACTTGTTAGGATCCCATAGCCCCAAGATCATGCCACATGGAGTGATTAGTGGGACCTTGGGACTTGTTAAGCATAGGAATATTCAAGAAGTCTCAGAGCTTCAGACAAAGCAGATAGCCAAAAAAAACCACATGGCATCATCTTGAGGCTCTAAAAGTCCTGATAGTGCAGTGATTGTGGAAAAGCCTCACACTTTTGGAGCCCCACGATGATGCCATGTGGCATCATAACGAGGACATGAAAACCCATGAGGCAATAGTGGAGGTAACCAAAATTTGAAACTTATCAGGCTCCCATGGTCCCAAGATCATGACACATGGCATGATCATGGGGACCCAAAGACCCAGGCAACATAGAGAGTAGTCAAGAATCCTTGGGGCTCTGGAAAAATAAAATTGATGAGAAAAGGCCACATGGCCAAGAGGTGAAGGCCAGTAAAACTTACCAAAAAAATAAAGTGAATCCTAAGTTTAAGTAATAGATTAATATGTATTGATTTGTTTGATAGATAAATTACTATGATAGAAAAAGTTGAAAATAAAGTTGTAAAGTGTACATATTTCTTTGTGATGCAAGAGAAAAACAAATTATGTTGATGCATTAAATTATTTCTTGTGCAACATCATTGCGAACATGTGAAACTGATATTATAAGGAATTTTTTAAATTAAAAGTGCATTAAACTTTTAGGATAGCTAGTATATGACAATAAATTTCATGTGACTTAGATATTAATAGATGTACCTGAGATTTTAATACACTTCAATAGTGAGAAATGAATGTGTTAATTAGTCTGTTAAGTAGCTTTATTTCTTTATGATATTAGAGAAAAATAAATCCTAAAGATGCATTAAATTATTTACTATGTAACATCACTATAACCATAGCTGATTGATTTTGAATTGAATTTTTTATTAAAAGTGTATTTAATTTTTAGCATGGTTGGTATACGAGAATAAATTTCATGTGGGTTAAATATATATTATAAATCATAGCTTTAATGAGATCAATGCAGAACAACATTTGATTTCTTAGGGTAAAATGAACTATAAGAGTTGTCTTAACCAGACCATGTGGTTAAGTTTCATATCATTTTACTTTATGCATTTTAAAATATACAATAATATGTAGTCCTAAAATATCTTAGGCTCTAGTTATGTGATCCAATAAAAAATATCAATCTCCATTGTACAAAATTGATTTATGTTATTTTTATCATAATATAATTGTTAAATCTTGGTTGATTTCATTTTTTTGGCTAACTTTTTTCTAACTTTTTTTTCACCATAGGATTTCCTTCCTCAAGCCCTCTAGATGAAAAATTATAGATTACAGTTTGTACTAATGTTATCTTCAATAATTTCTTCATTAAGTAATGAAGAAATGTTATGCTCAGCTATTGGTGCCTCAAAGAGGTTTTCACCAATAAAGTTGTCTTGATTGTTCCATAGCACCTCCAAGAATGTTTCACTAAAGGACATTGTCATTTCAATTTGATTATCTTCTAACACCTCAAACAAGGTTTCACTAGAAGATGTTGAGTTTGGAATTTGATTGTCTCCTAGTGCCTTTGAAAAGGTTTCATTAGGAGATTGTTCTTCTTCTACATGAATGTGGTCTTGATCCCCCTGACATTTTATAATTGATATGTCTATATGGATACATTTCAATAATGTGTGATTCTGTCTATCCTAATCGATACTTGTGGGAGGTGGAATGTTAATATATGGCTAGGTTGGTTGGTGCTAATAGCATGTGGAATAGTAATGGAATGGTAAGAGGTAGAAAAATCCTCGTAGAAGATACTAGGAGAACTTATGTCGATGCTAAAGTAATCATCCTCAGAAATTGTGGAATGATAATAAATATATTCAGATTGATTACAAGGCATGTGTAACCAATGTCATAACATCTAACAATATATTATGATTTTGAAGTTGATTCTAACTCAAAGGAATCTAAATCTATTGTTGATATTGATGTTGATTCTACTTATGATGCTAAATATGATATTGGTTCAATAACATAACCTAACTTTAATGATGATTCTTCTTTTTGTGTGCGACAAAGATGTTATGTTAAATGTTTGATATTGGATGAGTAATGGCCTGGGGTTGAACAATGGGCTCTTCAAAAATAGGTTTATCTAAGGACTCCACAAAGATTAGCTTAGCAAAGTGATGCTTCTCAACAAAAAGGAATTGGTCAACAAGTAACTCCATAGAGATTGGTTTGTCAAAGTGAGGCTCTTTAAAAATAAGGAAATAGTCAAAGTGAGACTCCTCAACCAAAGAGAAAGGGTTAAAGGGTGAATCAACATAAGTTAACTCATCATAAATAGGTGTTTCAACAAAACGTCATGGATTGGTTAGTTGTCTTGGCCTTGGTTTAAAAATATTAGATTTGGACACATTTTGGTCTTTAAATGATGGCTCTTAGGGAGGTAATGATTGACTATGTTATGGCTTAAAGACCATCTTGGATTTTATAAAGTGGGTGATGTTCAATAACAAATGAATAATGAATTATGGTTCAATAATGAGCTTTATATAAATAGGCTCATCAAATATGGGCTCAACAAAGACTGATTATGGATTTAGGATGGTAACTGTGATTCATCTAGTCATAATTTCATAACCTTGTTGGGATAATGAGCTAAAAAATTTGGGAAGGCCTAGAATGGTAGTCCTTAGGCACCATAGATCTTGGTTTCTAATATAGGCCAAAGGACAAGGGCCCAAAATGGTAATCCTTGGGCATTGTGGAGCTTGGTTGCTAATGTAGGCCAAAATAGGAGGGCTTGGAATGGTAATCCTTAGGCACTGTAGAGCTTGGTTGTTAATGTGGGCCAAAGGACAAGGGCCTGGAATGGAAATCCTTGGGTACTATGGAGCTTGGTTGCTAACATAGGTCAAAGGATGAGGGCCTAGAATGGTAATATTTGGGCACTGTGGAGCTTGGTTGATAATGCAGGCTAAAAGAGGATTATTGACATAAGTAGGGGATCAGGTACTATTATCATTGAAAGGGAAAACTTGGTACTTGAATTGGCCCAAATAAGTGTGGTCTCAGCATATTATAATTGGCATGGTTGAGTTTGAAAATTAGCCCAAAGAGGGTGGTCTTGGTCTATGAAAATAGTCTTGGTCTAGGTCTAGGTCAAATTGGAACTTCATTGACATGGTCTAAAAGGGGTAAAAAATGACACTGATTGGATTGGAATGCGGGTTAAAAAATAAACCCTGACTTTGGCATGATGGGTCAAGTGGGTTAAAATACTTAATGTATATAAAATGCATACCTTTTAACATGGTGCAAAGTGAAATTAGTCTAACAAAGGTACTGATTTACCCAAAGGTTGTTATAATCAATAGAAAATGTGAAACAAAAACTCAAAACTAGTATATGAATAAGGTACTAATTTTCCCAAAGGTAGTTATAATCAGTGATAAAGCTATCTATAAAAATTATAACAATTATGAACTATGAAGAATAACTATTTTTCTAAAGGTAGTTATAATCGTTAACATGGAAAACACCAGCTAGACTCAGAAACAAAGGTCAATCTAAAACAATGACTCGAAAACAATCTAAATCTAAGGTAGTTGGCTTGGATAAACTTAGTAAATTGATCATAAAATAATCTAATACTAAGGTAATTAGATTAGAATACACTCAATATTTGGCTCACTAAAGACCTTTTGATAATAGAACTAAGACACTTCAAAACTCAACACAACAAGCTTGAAATAAGGCACATGGCAAAAAATTGGCTTAAAGGACACTCAAACAAGGCACACAACAATAAACAACTGCTAAGTCTAGGCAACAAGGCCTTTAGATCAAATAATAAATCAATCCAAGTATCACAATCCAAACATAAAAGCTAGACTACCTAAGCCCAAATTAGATGAGGCTTCAACATAAGCCTAATTAGTTTAATATTTGTAATTTGAAATATTGAATTTCTAACTTAATGTAAAATACTTAGATGTTTTAAGGCAAATGGGCTAGACCAAAATAAATAGTGTCACTGCAAATCTAAAATAAAATGTATGAATAATTTAGAACTTAATTTCAAATAGACAAGTGTTTTAGAACAATTTAGGTAATGTAACAATGCTCTTTCAAACAAATGATATGACAATGGTTTTGGATTAAAATCCAAGGCAAACAATTGAAATAAATTAGGTAGCAAAATTATGCCTTTTTAAACAAGTAACACACAAATAGTTCTGGAATAAAAATCTAAAGCAAAATATGTGAAACAAAATGGGTAAAGTAACACCTCTTAGGTTAAAAGGGTGTGAAAAAAATGTGATGGTTATGACTAATTTTGATTTGATAAACAAATCATTTTAGTCTCAAACACACATATAAATAAAAAATAGAAATATCACTATTGGTTCATCTTATCCTTAAAACTAACAAGGTGTGTGTAGCTTCTGTCAAAGTTTCCACCAATATACCAACACTTGAAAATAATTAAGTGTTAATCCAAAAATTAAAGAATAGGTGTAGTTATAGTTTTTAATCCACCCTCTATATCTCAAGCATTGGTATGGCGTGAACTTAGAGTGAGGATCTCTCAGCATTTGGTAAGAAATTCTATGGCAAGTGGGGTTGACTAAAATATATAAGTTTTGAAACACACTAAATGGTCTCAAGTATGGCTAACACAAGGGTGCATCACATCAATTGGGTTCAAACTCTATAACTTATTATACAAAGGTTTAGTCCTTTGCATAATGACTTTAGTTGTGTATTGCTTAGTGAAGTCTGATATTTAATGTGAACTGACCTAGGTTTTCATTAGGATTAGAAGGTTAACCCTTAGTCATAGGTAATCCCAGTATTATGTGACCAATTTATATATCCCATCAAGGAGTGGGGTTGGTACGATGCTGGGAGATGAAACCCTAGGTCAACACACCCCTAAAAAACTTATGAGGAGGTGATGAACTCCCACCCACAAGTTAAATACAAGAAAATAAATAAATGAAATTAGGAAAGACTTTAGAGGTCATTTTTGGGTCACCTAAGTCACTTGGATTTTAGAGAGAGCATACATGACATTATTTTTGATAAGACCCAAACAAACAAAGCAATAAACAAATCATTTTTAGTCACCCGAGTTCCCTATAGAGGACAGGGGAGAGGATACATGCAAAGTGTTTAGTTTAC
Source organism: Torreya grandis (assembly GCA_037957365.1). Classification (NCBI taxonomy): domain Eukaryota; kingdom Viridiplantae; phylum Streptophyta; class Pinopsida; order Cupressales; family Taxaceae; genus Torreya; species Torreya grandis. Next base: position 4,393,362 of record JARHVA010000060.1, on the reverse strand, counting down.
CACAAATAAATAATTTAATCTAGAAACTTTGAAACTAGTTAATAAATAAAGAATAAACAGAAAGAGGAAAATCTCTTAAGATATCTGACTAAAGTGGATGGTCTTTTTTTTAAAACCACCAAATCAAATGTGAATGAATTTTTGACCCCTTGGCCTTGTTTGCTATTGTAAAATTGAAATGCGAAAAGACAAGTTGTGGTTAGGTTAATTATAAGAACTAAAATGAAAGTGTATGTGAGACTTAGAAGTGTTTAGGCCTATTTTTCTCCACCTTGTTTCTTGAAAAAATGTTTGGGGGTTCTCTTGTATTTAGGCCAAAAATCAAATCAACAACATTCCATTTTTAGCTCTTAGGTTTTTATTTTTTTGTCTCAAAAAAATCATCATCAATTACTATAGTGATCATCATTGATTCCTACAATCGATGTTGATTTATTACTATCATCATCATTTCTTGCAACCACACAAAAAACAAACATGTTTTGAAAGAAAAATTCTTGATAAACAAATTTTAAACTCAAATTTATTACGTCCCTACAAGGAAAAGGTTAGAAATGTAATGAATTGATTTTTAGGCACACATAAGAAATCAAGAAAAGTTAATTTTCACTATGTTTCTAGCTCATTGTGTTTTGATGTAGAGATCATCATCAATGATTGTAAAGATCATTGTTGATTCCTATGATCGCCAGTGATTTGTTATGATCGTCATCGATCCCTATAAATTTATAAAAATGATGTGAATTTTGAGAATAAAACTCTAAACTTGAAGATTTAGATACTCTTTTTAATAAATCTAAAGGTAGCACATCATTCTTCTCAGCCATACAGGGTGCGTGGTCCCATTGGTCATCCCATTATGTATCTTAAGAGTCTGAAGAGCACACAAATGGTGATTAGTTCCTTGTTAGTGAAGCTAATAAAAACACATGCATAATAATATAATGAAACTAAACACTCTTACCAAAGAACTAGGGGGAGCCTAGCATAATGAACAAGATAAAAAAATAGAGATAAAAGTACACAAGTATTTTACCTCCCTTGTCGAAATGAATGTCCACTTGGTGGCATTGTAGATGTTTGTGCTCGGTTTATGACATTAGAGACTTTTGTCAATGTTTCTCCATGTTGGTAGCACTTCTCCAATGGTTATTTGTGTCTTTTATTTGCTTTATCTTAGCTTGGTGTGAAGCTTGGTATCAAAATGGGCATTATAACATTACTTTCAATGGCTTCTATAAGGCATTCTTACAGAATAACCTTATGCACAAAAGCTTGTTTGGGTAGAGTGAGTGCACTTATATTTATAGGTATCATATCTAACTCTAACCCTAGGAAGGTGAGGTTTAGTTCTAACCATGGTTGAGTCTAAAATAACCTAGTTTGAGTCAAGTTAACCCTAGGTTGGGTCAAAGCATTCATGAATTCTTGACAACTCATTTTCATATATTTATGAGTCATGAAAACTCACTTTAGATATTTATGAGGTTGTGACTCATCTTTTTGGAATATTAAGAATTAATAAATCACTTTATTATCTCATTTGACCTTGACTTCATATTTGGCTTAAAATTCCTTTTTGGATAAATGAAATGCATTAATTTAACTTAAAATTTTTACTTAGGCAAGTTAATTTTGATTTACTTTGTAATTAACCCTGCTTAGTATTTTTTGGCTTTTGATAATTATTTTAAATGTTTTGAATTAATAACTTAACAAGCTAATAATGTCAGATTACTAGGTTGTAATTTGACTAGGGTTTAAACTGAACTAGGTTATTGGTGCATATAAGGTAATACCCCAAATAAGTGAGCCTTGCTACATTTATGAGAAATTAAATCCCAATGGCAAAGGAAGAACCCAATGTGTGTATTGAAAGTCTGCCCATAACACAATGGAAGATGAAGGCAATAGTATGAATATCTATGAATGTGGTCCAAATCATATCTATGGTATAGGTCTAGCAAGAATGTGTGCAAAATATGAAAGTAATAACACTGAAGTAAACTAGTCAAAATAATGACATGGAACATTCGCTGAAAGAATGCCCATGTGAAGAGTGGAGCATGACTCACCAATTGAAGAAATAAAGTCCATAGGAAGAGATGCATCATTGATGCTCATAATAGGTGTCTCACATTGTAAACAGTGTAGTCTTTTGAAGTGTAAGGCTGTGAAGGCTTTAGAAGAGCAATAATTAACACAAGAACGGAAGTAGAATCTACAATAGGACAAATGAGGTCTGGTAGAATCTCATCCTATAGTGGGGGTTCGATAGAAGGAAGAACACTATCCACCATGGATATGTCATCACAAGAAACAAAAGCAAGAGGTGAGAGTAAAACTATCTCAGAAGATATAATATGTAGTGGAGGAGGTGTGATGTAAGTCTTAGCTAGATCTCCAAAAAGACACAGTATGATGCTCCAAATAGTGCATGAAAACTTTATATATTCCACATGACAATGAATATCTATGGAAACATGTAGTAACAGAGTGGAAAAAACCTTGTCACAAGTGTTAGCCCACTTATTAAACTGAACAAGAATAGTGGGTGTAGGAATCTATCCATATAGAAATGGAATATGATTCTTGTGTATGAGAAAGTGTTTCATATAAGAGCACTAGGAAACATAATTATCCTTCCCAAAAAGGATCACTAGAGATAAAACAACTCTCCTTATCGGGTGGTAATAGTGCATTTTCTAGAGATAGACTTTAAACTATGCCAAAAATGAGTCCAATCAAATGAGAGTAATCTATGCACAAGTGACAATGCACGCTCAAATAGATGTTAGGGTCTACTGACAATGCATCCAAGAATACAAGAGAAATTTGTGCAAGTAGTCACTAAATGGCCACAAGTAATAGTTATAAAAATTAAATGTGCATAGGAGAGAGAATGTAGGGCTCGCAACAACTTCCTTGAGACAATCAACAGGTAACCCCCTCAAATTTTGGCACTTTATAAAGTAGTGAATTTTATAAGTCAATTTTTTACAATGTGAGGGAAATAAAAAATAAACACTTTTGCAAAAGATGGTACTGAATTTTGAGTTACCATTTGCAAGATATTAACAATATGATTTTTTGTAAATAGGCCTATTAACTAAAAACTTGCACTTGAAACTTAAAAAAAGTACCCTTAAGTGAGGTAAAATATGCCTTCCAACCACTTGTTGGAACCGTAATTTCACCACAAACATAAAAAATTCAATGTAAGTGGAAAACCATTTTTCCAATTACCTCGGTATGTGTGGAATCAAGTTTGACTTCCTCTTTAACCAAAATTACAGCTAGTAAAAGAAAATAATGTAATGTACAACTATTTTTAATAGGAAAGAAAGGTGGATTACTATTGTTTTTAAGTCTTAAGCCTATATAGGCATTGCCTGTTAGGAACCCCTTATCCAACGGAAGCACAATTGATTACTTTCTTATAAGCAATTAAACACGAAATTATACCAGAATGATTAAGTAACTAGAAACTTGAGACAGCAAAGAATTTGAGAGACAATACACACTCTTGTATTAAATATTACTAGAAGAAAATACAATAAGGAAGATGCCACTTCTTCCTCCACCTCAAGGGCTTGCCACACCTCAAGACCTTCTTTCCTCTCTCTCTTGCTCAACCACAACCAACTCAACAACCTGAGTTGTTATCCCCTCCTTGAATGCTTCAGCTGATCTCCTTGACCTTACACCTGTAGATCTCCTTGACCTTGCTCCTTGCTTCAATGCTTTACTTGCTTGCTTAATTTACAATACATGCGTCATGGGTCTTTAAATAGGATCCCATGCATACAAAAATAGAACTCTAACTACAATAATTAGACACATAGCTTGTGACTATAATTAGTCCTTAAACATTCAAACACTCGCTTCACTTAACTGACTGTTCGTCAACAGCAATTTTGGAACCACCACAGGTGATCGACGTCGGTCCCTGTCTGTCTGGTGCTGACCGACGTCAGCTGACTTCCTGTCGACGCCGGTTGCCTTCTACACTGGTCATGACCAATGTCGGTCATGCTGCCGATGCCGGTACTTCTGAATCTTCAACAACCTCCTATTTCTTCAAGTCTGCAATAGTTGAAGCTTTTAGCTCCACACCCTAACAATATCCCACTTGGAGATAAGTAGTTGCAAATGTACCTATACCTGTACACCATCTACTTTGTTCCCTTGGCTCTGTATCCCTCTTCAAAGTCATTCTTGAAGACCAACCACCACACAAACCTGTGATGCTATACCTGTCACTTATGCTAAAAGAATTTTGCTGCTCCCAAATTCTTCATGACATACCTCTAAACCAACTTTACACTTAGCTCAGAAAACTCCTTGTTTATGAAACCCTGCAACAAGCAACACAATATAGTAACATGATAATGTAGCTAATATTATCCAACCTGGTAAAGATAAAATACAATGGTCAAACCTCCATTGTCTTGCAGCCTAATAAAGACCATATACCATAGCCTTCTGTCTCATGTGTCCATCCACTCTCTTCTCTAACTTTGGAATCCATCCCTCATCCAGTGCTTCCTTCCAGCTGACAACTCCACCAATAAATACCTATTTGGTTCTTCTCTAAGGACTCACACTCCTCATCCATGCCAAGCTCCCACTATTTCTGGATTCTACCTATATTGCTTCTTCCATCTTCCTAGTTCTTGACCATCAGTAAGCAATATAAAGAAGGTGAACAATGAATATGAGGTTCACTTACCCTTTCTGACCTCCATATGGGTGTTTGAGACTCCTTGACAGCTTGCTGTCCACCCAACATCTGTTCCAGTGACTGATCTCGGCCATCTCCCAGTCTGCTCCCGACCGATGTTAGTTCCCTGCACTGAACCTGACTGTAGACATCGTTTCCTTGGCTGACATCAGTGTCCCCTCTATCGATGTCGGTTCCTACCTGACCGACGTTAGACTTCTCCTACCTGACTTTATCGACCCTGCTAGTCTGCACATGATCGATGTTGGTATCTACCTGACCGACGTCAATTCCAAGTGACCGACATTAGTGTTTGTGTGTTCTTGTAAGTGATGAAATATTCATCTGTGAGCTCATCTTGGATCAAACCCCTGTCCATACTGCCCTGCTTAGAATTAATCAGCCCTTGTGATTGATCTTTGTCCTTCATCTCCTCCATAAACACCAAGGCTTCTTTGTTCCTGTCAAAAGCATCAATTTTTTTTTTTGCAATGAACTCTATCTATGCTTTCTGAATCTGAACACATACCTTTTGAATCAAGAACGTCCATTCCCTTCTTATTCATGTGACCAAGCCTATTAAGCCACATCTTCGAATCTACAACTGAAGTAGATAAACCAGAAGTAGAATCAGTAATACAAGTAGATAGATAAAGAGTACCTACTTTCTTACCTCTTGTTAAAACAAGTGCTCCCTTGGTAACCTTCCAAGAATCCACTGTGAGGGTTATTGTGCATCCCTCATCACCCAACCTTCCTACAGAAACCAAACTCTGCTTCAGAACTGGGACATGCATGACCTCCTTCAACACCCATGTGTTGTCCATCTGCAATCTCAGCTACACTTCCCCTTTGCCAACTATTTGACAAGGCATACCATCCCCTAAATAAAGCACTCCAAAGTCTCCCTGGACATACTCATGGAACAAATCTCTGTTTGGAGATGCATGAAAAGAAGAACCAAAATCTAAAACCCAAGATCCTACCTGACTATCCAAAGAAAGTATGAGAGCGTCCTGTACCACAATATTTGCATCCTTTGCTTCTTCATTACCTTCATGTTGATTCTATTTATCCCTCAACCAACACTCCTTTGTGTGTCCTCTCTTTCCACAAAACCAACAGGTAACACCTCTGGACTCGGATCTCCTTTCCACCTTCGACCTTGATTTCCCTTGCTCTATCTTCTCTCTTTGCCTTCCCCTGCTTTTTGCACTTAGAGCATTCCCTGATGATTCACCTGTGCTTCTCCTGCATATTTATTCATTCAAGATCACACTCACAACATCATCAACTTTTAATATTTTAGAAGCAGACGCAGAATTACTTACTTCCATAACCAAACTATCCCAACTTTCTAAGTAAAGAACATAAATCAAGAGAGCATTTACTTCATCATCAAAAATAATATCGACTGAAGCTAACTGGTTTACCAAACCATGGAAATCACTAAGATGAGTATGTACCGATCCACATTCCTACATTTGCAAAGTAAATAGCTGCTTCATAAGAAATACCTTATTAGAAGCTGAGGGATTTTCATATAAATTCGCCAAGGATTTTATCAACTCTTTCGTTGTCTTGCACTGTGACAAGTTGGAAATCATAGACGATGCAAGGCTCAACCTTATGGAACCCAGAGCCTTCCGATCAAGAAAACTCCATTCTTCATCCTTCATATCTATGGGCTTGCATGCAACCCCACCCAACGATAAGTACAAATCCTTCTGATACAGATAATCCTCTATCTGCATCCTCCAATGTTGATAATTCTTGCCATTAAACTTCTCCATTCATAGCTTACATTCTTCTGCCATTGCTGAACTCCCACTCAATTAGAAACCCTGTGAATGACCTGTAATCAATAAATAATAACCTGCTCCTTGCAAACTATAGCTCTGATACCAACTGTTAGGAACCCCTTATCCAACGGAAGCACAATTGATTACTTTCTTATAAGCAATTAAACATGGAATTATACCAGAATGATTAAGTAACTAGAAACTTGAGACAACAAAGAATTTGAGAGACAATACACACTCTTGTATTAAATATTACTAGAAGAAAATACAATAAGGAAGATGCCACGTCTTCCTCCACCTCAAAGGCTTGCCACACCTCAAGACCTTCTTCCCTCTCTCTCTTGCTCAACCACAACCAACTCAACAACCTGAGTTGTTATCCCCTCCTTGAATGCTTCAGCTGATCTCCTTGACCTTACACTTGTAGATCTCCTTGACCTTGCTCCTTGCTTCAATGCTTTACTTGCTTGCTTAATTTACAATACATGCCTCATGGGTCTTTAAATAGGATCCCATGCATACAAAAATAGAACTCTAACTACAATAATTAGACACGCAGCTCGTGACTATAATTAGTCCTTAAACATGCAAAACACTCACTTCACTTAACTGACTGTTCGTCAACAACAGTTTTGGAACCGCCACAGGCGATCAACATCGGTCCCTGTCTATCTGGTGCTGACCGACGTCGGCCAACTTCCTATCGACGTCAGTTGCCTTCTGCACTGGTCATGACCGACCGTCGGTCATGCTGTCGACGTTGGTACCTCTGGATCTTTAGCAACCTCTTGTTTCTTTGTGTCTGCAATAGTTGAAGCTTTTAGCTCCACACCCTAACATTGCCAAGAAGGTGAGATTAGGTCCTCTATAAATTAACATGCATCCTTCCAACATAGCACGTGCAAGAAAAAAATATGCTGATGGGATATCAATAAAATTAGATTTAATCTTCTCACCTCTGTGTTGACTTTACACAGTTGAATCTGTAGATCTAAATGTAGACTCCTTCCAGCTCCCATGAAATGGAACGTAGGTCTATAAATAAAGTCTCTTCAACACAAAATAATATAATGAGTAGATCACAGGTATGAAGAGTTGATTGCGCCATAGAACACAAATATCAAAAGAAATATGCAGACTAGGGAATGAAAAATTTCACATAGAAAATAACATCACTCAGATCTTAAGACACCACTGCTACAAAATCTCAACACAACTGTCCCAACGTCATTCTGAGACCAACACAAATCTCAAGAGGAAAACACAGACACTTTACAAAGCAACATTGCTACTATTATTGCTACGCTCCACCTCTTCTACAAAAGATAATGCCACTTTTTGTAGGTGATCAAGCTCTAGCCAAGGCAAATCAAAGTGCAACATATCATGTAAAATGATGATTCTTATGTAAGCAATGTGCACTGATCTTAGAGATCTCCATGCTATAGTCTTCCAATGCAGCAGTCCTTTCAACTTAGATCTTGAAAAAAAGATGCCAAGGTTAAATGCCTAGATCATATTAATGGTCAAATCTCAGAGCAAAAGTACCAAGTTCAGATCTAAGCAAACCAAATTTAGATTTGAGATCTCTACCAAGAAACTTCAATGCCTTCCTTTCCAATGCCTATTTACAAATCTCAGAGATTTAATGCTAAGCAATAAAAATAAGGCCCTTTGCTGGAAAAGGATGACAAAATGCAAATTTTGATACTTCAAGACAACAAAAGATGACATCAACTTAAGAAACGGATGTCATAAAACTAGATTAAAAAACACCAAGATGAAGGAAAAAATCAATGTTTTCTTCCAACACCTATCTTTGCCAAATTGAAAATAATAGATCCAAAGCAGAGTTCTCCAAAAAACTCTCAGATCTGAAATCTAGATGATTTCTCTCAAGAATTCCTATGATAATACTATATAATGTTAGGGTGTGGAGCTAAAAGCTTCACCTTGATGCAAATAGAAGGAGGATGCTGAGTATGCAGTCACTGGCATCGGCAGGCCACAACCGACATCAGTCAGGGATCAGTGTACAGCAATCAACATCGGCAGGGATTGGCTGGCATTGGTCACCTCCAAGCAGATAGGGATTGATGTCGGTCGCCTATGGTGGTTCCAGAACTGCTGTTGATGAACAGTCAGTTAAGTGAATGAAGAGTTTGCATGATAAATACTAGTTCGAGTCTTTGAGCTACTTGTCTAATTATTGTATGCATGAGATCTATATAATAGACTCATGGGCTGTATTGTTAAGTGGAGAACTTGTAGAACTCAAGTCCAGAACTTGGAGAGTTCTTCCCATGGTGGAATCAAGTAGGATTCCTCATGTATGTAAGATCAAGTTTGATATGTAGGGTTTTGCAGGATCATGGTGGAGATCTACATGTGATAAGATTAGGTTGGTCTACAGGGGTGTGTATGTGCGAGGGTCAAAAGGAGATTGACGAGGGAGCAAGATCTAAGGTGACAACAATACATCAAGGAGCAGAATCATGGTGAGATCTACTTGGAGTACCGGTTCATACTCAGTTGTACTGGACATATAATGAGGTGAACAACAACTTGTGTTAGCTGTGTGTTGTGACCTATTGAGAGAAGATTACTTAGTTGGGAAGATTATTGGGAGCCCTTGAGGAGGAAGCCTCATAGAGGTGGAAGAAGAGTGTGATCTCTTTATTGTAATTTCCTTTGTAATGAGTTGAATACAATTATGTGTTGCCTCTCATATTCTATGTTTTTTCTCATTGATAGTTATTTGTTCTTCTGGTTATTTCCACATGCAAGTTGCTTATACATTGGTAATCATGTGTGATCTTAAATTTGACAAGTTGTGTCAGAGCTTTGGGGAACTTAGGTCGTATCAAATGGTATCAGAGTGAGGTTGGACATTCTCAGAGCAAGTTTGACTAACAGATGGCCCAGATCTGGTTAGTGTGTGTTGATTACAGGTTACTCACAGGGGTTTCTGATTGAGTGGGAGTATAACAACGACAGAAGAAGGTAAGCTGAGAATGAAGAAATTCAGGCACATGATTAACACCACAAGGAGTGTGGTGGGTAGTCTTCAAGATTGAGCTTGAAGAGGAATACAAGCCAGGATGTAGATTAGACAAAGTACTGGTATGGGTACAGGTGCAACTATTTATCTCCAAGTGGGAGATTGTGAGGGTGTGGAGCTAAAAGCTTCACCTTGATGAAAACAGAAGGAGGATGCTGAGTATGCAGTCACCAGCATCGGTAGGCCACAACTGACGTCGGTTAGGGATCAGTGTATAGCAACCAACATCGACAGGGATCATCCAGCGTCGGTCACCTCCAGGCAGACAGGGACCGATGTCAGTCACCTGTGGCAATTTCAGAACTGCTATTGATGAATAGTCAGTTAAGTGAACGGAGAGTTTGCATGATAAAGACTAGTTTGAGTCTTTGAGCCGCTTGTCTAATTATTATATGCGTGAGATCTATATAATAGACTCATGGGCTATATTATTAAGTGGAAAACTTGTAGAACTCAAGTGCAGAACTTGGAAAGTTCTTCCCATGGTGGAATCAAGTAGGATTCCTCATGTATGTAAGATAAGGTTTGATATGCAGGGTGTTGCAGGATCATGGTGGAGATCTACATGTGATAAGTAAGATCAGGTTGGTCTGCAGGGGTGTGTATGTGCGAGGATCAAAAGGAGATCGGTGGGGGAGCAAGATCCAAGGTGACAACAATACATCAAAGAGCAAAATCATGGTGAGATCTACTTGGAGTACCGGTTCATACTCGGTTGTACTGGACGTACAATGAGGTAAACAACAGCTTGTGTTAGCTGTGTGTTGTGACCTATTGAGAGAAGATTACTCAGGTGGGAAGATTACTGGGAGCCCTTGAGGAGGAAGCCTCATAGAGGTGGAAGAAGAGTGTGATCTCTTTATTATAATTTCCTTTGTAATGAGTTGAATACAATTATGTGTTGCCTCTCATATTTTGTGTGTTTTCTCATTGATAGTTATTTGTTCTTCTGGTTATTTCTACATGTAAGTTGCTTATACATTGGTAATCATGTGTGCTCTTAAATCTGACAAGTTGTGTCAGAGCTTTGGGGAACTTAGGTCCTATCATATCAAATCTCAAAATTTCATAAAAAATAATAGCAAATAACCAACCAATTAAATAATTAAAAACACATATTGGCACTCTAATACCATAAAAGAGCTATAGCCAGGATCAACAAATCAATGAATGTACATGATGGAGTGATCTCATGAGTCAAGCAAGTGTGCAAATACACATCATAATGAAGCTGCTAGTAAATGAAATCTTGTATATAAGAATATTACAAAGGAATGTGAGTAAATAAAATACTCCATATCATATTGAATTGCTTATACAAATAGATGAAGTTCATATCTCTCACATCTCTCAAAGTTGTCATAGCTCACAACTAAGTAGCTCAAACAATCCACATTATACTGTATTAGCTTTGAATTAACTGCATTAATACTACCTTAACTACATTAGAAATATGAAAGGAGAGAGTTGAATATATAGGTTGGAAAGAGAAAGACACCACACATTCTAGTGAATGTGGTACTAATCTTTCCAAGTAAGCCAAATGACCTCTAGAGCCCTACATAAGCTACTACAACCATGTAGGCAAAACCTAGTGGGAAAAAGACCTACATAAACAACACAGATAAATTTGGGTAATTCAAGAAATTTTTAGGCTTAGATTGTGTTATGTGCCAAAAATTGATTTAAAACCTGATTTAGGCATGAAAGTGACCAGAAATGAGTGTCTACATGTGGCACCATCCAACTCATTCAAGAGCCCAGGATATTTTTTAACTTGGTCATTTTTTAGAATTTTATCATTATCCTATGGAGCACCATGATGATGCCATGTGACATCATCATGATGACCTAATGGCTTTGGCAATGTAGTGACAATAAAAATTCCCTAAGACTATGGAGCCTCACAATAGTTCCACATGGAATCATCATGAGGGCCTTGGCACTCAAGAGATAGCAGTGGAGGTAGTTGATAGTTGAAACTAATCAAGCTCCTATGGTCTTGAGAATGTGCCACATGGCATGATCACAGGGACCTAAGGACCTAGGCAATGCAAAGAATAGTAGAGAAGCCTTAGGGTTGTGGACAAATTACATAGTCTAGAAAAGTCCATTTGGCTAAGAGGTGAAGACAAGTGAAACTCATCAAATAAATAAAGTGAATCATGAGTTCAAACAATAGATTAATACGTTAGTCGAAAAAATAAATCTACTAAGTTTCAACAAAAATACAAACATAGACCACAAACAATGGCATATGTTTCTTTGAATGCTCAGAAGACTTGGTAGACTTAAAATATTTTATACTTCTACGATAAACTCTAATCAAGCAAAATGAAGACACTTGGCAAAATCTCAGTGAACTAGGAGAGTCTTGTAATTCAAAAGCTCAAATGAATAATAATACTAAAAAAAAATTACAAGAGTACTTTGTAATAAATAACATTTATAGTTACAATAAAGCTACAAGGAAATGAATATCTACAAAATATTCTATTATTAATATGAAAAACTTTAGGTAAAACTCTATAATATTGTCATAATATGCATTTCCAGCTTTTTGATTGGCTTAAAAAATATGCAATCAAAAAATGAGTGGCATTTGGCTAAAAATTTTGAAAAAAAATATATATGCATTTATTAACTGGTACATATTAATGACATCAGTACCACATATGTCAACTGGATTTTTTTTGTTTTTAAAATTATGTATTACAATAATATTATAAAATTGTTATATGAGGAATTTCCAATAAATAACATTTAGAGTTTTACATAGTTTGTACATTACATTTATTTGCCACTTTACAATTGCATTGAAGTTAATGGAATATTCCTAAATAAGACCTAAAGAATATGCTAATATTTATGTATCAAACTACAAGCAAAACTTTATAATATTATTATAATATATATTTTTAAAAATTTGATTGGTTGAACAAAAAATAGTTTATTAAAAAGTGATTCCTGGAGACAATAAGGGTTTCTTACGGCTAGTCCCTGCCTTCAATAATAACATTATTGTGAATTTTTGATGATGTTCGAAGCTATCACCAATGTTTGAAAAGAAATTACTTGGTAAACCAAAAGAAAGTGGTGGTGATTTATTCAAAAATAAATAAGCTTATGTATTTTCAAAAAAATAACGATGGTGAACATGGGAGTCGAAGAAACGTAGCTATACATGAGAGCTTTTATATTGTAAACTGTTCAAAGTCAAGTTTGCATATAAACTTGCAATGTAAGTTTAACACAACATTCAATGATAAAAGCAATGGTTATTATAACATAGAGCTTTGAAGATGTTAATGATGACATACTAGATCATTTGACATGGTTTATAATACTTGATTGGAACGAGTTTCATTTATATATTATGTTAGGACTACCTAAGTGGGGTTGATAAGGGAAAGGATTTGTCATGTATTGTGTGTTGTTTGGCATGTGCCAAAATGAATTTCTAAATTTACACATAGTAAAAATGTTGATAGTTATTGGTATCTTACATATTTTATTTTAACTCTATTATCTTTTGATTTTTCGCATGCAATCAATTATTTCCAATGTTGCATTAGATATTGGGACTTGGTGGATTGATGAGGGAAAATTTAGTGAAACATGTCTATAACTTAAGAAATTATGAATTCAGAAGATCTTGTTTTTTATTTTATGTCAATAAAAAATATTAACCATGTTTGTAGCTATAACTATTTAATGATATCCAAGGTTATTAGCAACACATGCACCATTTTATATATTTTTATAATCGCATTCGATTAGCGTCGTGGCTAGTCCTTGCATTTGTATTAAGAATTATTTGTGCTTTAGTTTGTTGCAATTTTTCAAAGTACACTTGTTTTAATAATTGCAACTAATGAATTTGATTTTATATTCATTTAATTTAGAGTTATAAAACATTGTGTTTAATTATGTTAATTTATGATATAGGTTTGTGGAATGCTATTTTGTTTCTCTATATATGAAATTATAATACTGTAGTAATATATATGTATATTTATTTATTTTTATTTTTTATTAAAATAATATTAAAGAAAAAATTGATTATACACTGAATTCAAAGGCCATTATCGAAAATATATATGGTGAAGTTGAATTTCCATATCCAATGGTCATTCCCAATAGCTATCTAATATATTTTAAAATGTGCTTGGGTATTGTGAATTGAAAAGATGTACATTGGCAAAATTGATAGCACATTAAACTTTTAAGGGCATGCTTTCTTGATTTGACATTCTTTAATTCATTTGAGGCCCTTCCACTTGTTCTGTCATTGGGTTCTCATGTGTTGGGATGTGATGAGACCCCTAGGTGCCCAAGATGTTGACACATGGAAGCATTGTGGGTGTCCTAGTGCCTAGAGGTCACTAGTCTTATTCAGATCTTGGGGTAATTGATCGCACTTGGGATGTTACCACTGATATCATACTGCACATTTGGGTGTTTAGAGATGACTGAGATGTTCTGGGCACTTGGGATGCTACCATATGGTAGCATCTCATACATCTAAGTACCTAGGGGCCATTGTACTTGTTTAGACCTTGAGGTATATAATAGTCTACCACATGGCAACATCTTGTGCACTCAAGTGACTGAATATGAATAGGATGTCTCAAGACTATCGAGTACCTGACATGATACCACATGGTATAATCTCACACATCTGAGTGCCCAAAGATGAATGGATGTGTTGGGCACTTGGGATGCTACCATATAGTAACATCCCATGCATCTAGGTGATCTAGGTCACTGGACTTGTTTAGACCCTAAAAGGCACATGATATTCTACCATGTGGTAGTTTCCACTTACCCAGAGATGACTGGCATATGCCCAAAATCAAATGGCACAACCCCATTGCTCTTCTATTCCAGATAGGTCTGTAATAGTGTAATGCCTTGGGGTTGGCTTTTATTTGTTTTTTAAATACTTTTTTTTGAGTGCTTGTGAGTGTTTCAAGAGGACAATCTTTGAATTTACATATTATTTTTATATATGTTGATAACTAGTTTTTGTTTGAACTTTATCTTTAGTTTAGCTATATTATGATTTGTTTTTATTCATGCAAAATGACTATTTTATTGTAGGGTATCAAGGAAATAAGGTGGAAAGAAATAACAACTACTTAAAAAATATAGACAATAAAATGTTATAATAATCTTTGAATTTTTCTTGGTCACAAACTGATATCCTTGGGTAGAAAGTAAGCAAATAAAATTTGTGAAAAATTAGATCTTGAACAAAAAATAAAATGCAAAAAAATTATCTTGTCATAGCACCCCACATATTTGGGTGGCTAGAGTGAAATAGATGTGACAGGCACCCTAGATGCTACCACGTGCGATCATCCCATGAAAATGGGCACCCAAAGGTCATTAGACTTATTTAGACCCTGGAATATGCGATAGTATGCCAGATGGTGGCATCTTGCACATATGGGTGCCCAGAGATGACCAAGATATGTCAGGTACCCAGATGTTGCCACATAATAACATCCTACATAATTAGAGATGATTAACATGTGCCTAAAACCATGTGGTAAATTTTCACATCTTAAAAAAGGACTTAAGAAGTTGTCTGAATTTACAAAAGTTTCCTAGAGGGAAGAGGCACCTTTTCACTTTTTTAAAAGACAACTAATTTTACAAAGTTTTCTTGCACCACGTATGCCTCTTACAGTAGGCTGAAGCCTATTCAAGGTTTCCCAATGGGGCAATGACATCAGTGGTGCTCTGGGCTAGTGAGTCAACAAGATGATGCCACATGGCATAACCCCACTACTCCACTATTGTGGAGAAGTCCATACTAGTGTAATGGCTCTAGGTAGGCATTTGATTGTTTTTGGAATACTTTTTTTAGAATGCTTGTGTGTGTTTCACAGGGGCAAGATTTTAATTTGCATATTCTTTTTGTATACGCTGATTACTAATTTTTGTTTTAACTAATATTTAGTTTATCTATATTTCATTTGGTTTTTATTCATGTAAAATGACTATTTTGTAGGCTATCAAAGAAAGGTGGAAAGAAATAATATCTCCTTTAAAAATACAGATAAGAAAATGTAAAAATTTATAAATTTATATAGTTTCATTTTTTAAAGATGTTGTACCAATCTCTGGATTTTTATTCGTAACAAATTGATGTCCTTGGGAAAAAATTAAACAAAATTAAATTTATGCAAAATCTAATCTTAAAGAAAAAATAAACTGTGAAAAAATTGTCCTGTGCATGTTTTGGTCCTTTGGCTTTGTGTTGGATTGCATTGTTAATGATATATTTGGATATACTTTGAAATTTTTAGATGTGAAGTTAGTAGCAACAGTGATTCATGGAAAAGGTATTGAATATAAAATATGAAAAGAAGTTGTATTTGAAGTATCTAGAATGAGAGATGGGTTGGGAAAGGTCCTTGAATGAATAAAATAATTACATACAAGTGCATAAATAAACCTCGACTCAAAATTAAAGTTGACATGCACATTTTGAAAAGATTAAAAAAAGAACAAAGCTCACATTGTTATTTTTAAGTCAGGTATGGTCATGTATGGCCTCAATATGGTTATTTTGGTGTAGCATGCCCCATGGCCTTGGGTTTCGATAAGCTCGACCATGAGTCATCAATCGAACGTCCAATATACTTCCACATGGTGGCATCCAAGGAGCCCAATAACCCTAAGGTGTCAGGACTTTCCAAGACAACAAGGAACCTAAGATTCTGCCACATAGATGCATCTTGATTATTCAAGTGGTCAAAGGTGACCATTCTTACCAAGACCCTGAGGTGTTAGGTTAGTACCACATATCCATATGTGATTAGATGACATTGTGCAAAGTATATACCATGGGGGAAACCATAGAAATTTTAAGTGAAACATGAAAAAATACTTTGTGTTGGTATCATAGATATAAGGACACTAGGATGTGGTAGGGAATTTAGGGAAAGACTGCAAGATTGCTTGAAAGTAGTCTTATACATTATTATATGTTTCTATATTTTCACTTGAAGTGGATTATTTCCATGCATATTGATACTAGTTTGGATGATGTTTATTTCCAAGAATTTGTCGATACATGAAGTGAAGAGAACTTTTATATAAATGTTTTAGCTTACTTAAAGAATCAATTTTCTATGTATATTGGAAATGCTTCCATGACCTTATATGTAAATTCTTGCATGACTCTTAAATCGTTAGTTATAATTGCATTGCATTATGCAACCTGTGATTAGATATAATGGAAAATGATTATGAGATATGTCTTGAAAAATATCGTATGACTATAAAACCTTTATTTATTGATGATTTAGTATGCATATAATATACATAATCTAATCATGTTGACAAGTAAAGCCCATAACGTCATCTGAGGGTTGTGGTCAATTGTAATATATCTGAGATATTAAAATTTAATGTGCATTGCTTGGTCCAATTCAAATTATACGAGGGCCAATCTGCAATGTAGGACACAAGATGGATTGCACATATTATAAATATCAAAGAATAGAAAATGTACTTTTGGTATTAGATGATATCGACTAAGATGTCATGAAGTATAACTATGTAAAATAAAATCCAGGGGAGGGAAAATTATGTCAGAAGATAGTAGAAGAATTTATAAGTTTAGTAAGTGTTCTTAAATCCTATCATTTGGGATTAATCAATGTTTTTTAAGACTCATAAGGATTGAAATTTAAGAGGCCAAAAATCAATAGTAACATGAGTTACTAGGGAGAATGAAATTAATATGCAGATGTGAGATTGTGATAGATAGGTCAACATTGGTTATGTCTCACCTTTGAATGTCTTCTCATGTCATCTTGAATGTATTAAAACTAGTAGAGTTTCTTGTGTTACTATTTGGAGTAATATTGTACTTTACCACCAAAATGAAAATTTTAACTAGTTGTAAAGGCTTTGAGAGAATTTGGTGTCTTATGAAGGTCCTAGTGTATTTTTAAAGATCCTATAAGGTCTATTCCTATGTACTAAAGCTGATTTTATCTTCAAATCAATGTAAATATATGTTGAGACAAATTTGGAATATATCCAATGTAGGAAAGAGGTCTAATTTAGTATGATGGATAAGTCATTACTTGTAGAGAGATCTTGTTTCAATACCAAACCAAGTTTAGACTTATGGTTACAAGAGATACGTTTATAAATAGTTTAGGAGCTAACAAAAGTATAAAGGATGAGGAGGTTGTTTGTGGGTCTAGAAGTTTAACATCTTAAAGTTGTAAGCCTGTGTGTAAAATATGTATTGTTGCAAGGTCTAGGCCTAATTTTCAAGGAAAATACAAGTTTGATTTTGATTCTTGATGCACTTCAAAATACTATGAACATATACGTTCATGATTTTAGCTTGTTATTTTATCTTATGTCATGTTTTTATGATGTTCCATGAGCTCTAGAGATTTGTGTAAAAGGGTCTACAAGGGATATTGTCATAGTTTACAAGAATTATATAGAAAAGAAGCATTTTTCTGGATATCTCTAAAGTTTCATACTTGAAATATATGTTGGTTTATGTTTATAATGTTGATAAAGTGTATTCTTATTTTTATTAAGCATGTATATATGTTGCAAGGCTGTAAGACATAGAATATGGTTATAGTTTAAAGGAAAAGAGTAATCGTTTGTGTATTTCTTTTTTGTTGAGTCTAAAAGTGATTGATACAATAACGAAATCATTCAAATATCTTCATCCGATCAAAAACAACACTTAATAGTTGATAAATTCTAATAATTTTCTAAATCTCTCATCTCGAGTTTGCATACACAATTAGTTTATAACAGTTGAGACAGAAAAAAATGTTTTTAGCATTGTTTAAACATTGAAAGTGATAAAAAGGTGAGGTGGATGAAATAGAGAGTGTTCAATTCTTACAATATCCAAAACCAATTTTAGAAAGTGATATTTGATTTTATAATTGCTCTCTGGTCTGTTAAACCCTAATTAAGGTTTTAGAAGACTAAAATCCTTATATCTTGAGATCAAGCACTTCAGATGCTTTGAAACTTGGTATAAAGTTGAGGAAGGATAATTTACAATTGTTAAAAGTGGGTTTAAGGTGTTATAATCCATACAATGAGAATTATTATCAATTTTTAGTTAGTAGCTCTACATAATATAGTCTAAAGCCTATTTAAGAGTATAAGGGTAAACCTGATTCCTAGGTGATTTATTCTAAGTATTTAAAACTTGACAAGGAGATATAAAAATCAAATGAGTATTTTCAAGGTAATAAAGGTGGTTACAAGTTGATATGTGAAAAGGCATGTTTTTATGTGAAAACAAGCACCAAAGCTTCCATTAACTAGTGTTCATAATAAACATAGGAATAAGAGTTGGTTGGAAACTATTCACATTTTATAGTAATTGGACATGGTTATGTCGTGTAAGAATTTCAATTGTAAACATTGCAATCAGTTCACATTTTAGTCCAAACTGTGGCCAATGTCTAATGCACAAAAATGATACAATCTAAAGCTTATTTAAGAGTATAAAGGTAAACATAATTCCTAGAGGACTGGTGTTAAGTGTTTGAAACATGGGAATGAGCTAGAAGTGTAAAATAAGCATGTTTAAGATAATAGAGGTAGTTACAAGTTGATATGTGAAAAGGCAAGGTTTTATGTGAAAAAAAACACCGAAGTTTTTGTTAACCATTGTTAATAATCAATACACATATTAGAGATGGTTGCTATGGAAATTGTTCACTTTTTATAGTAATTGGACATAGCCATGTCGTGTAAGAATTTCAAATGAAAAGATTGCAATGAGTTCACATTTTAATTGAAACTCTAAGCAATGTCCAATGCATAAAAATGATATAGTGCCCAAAGCTGATCTTATGACAATGATAACATCTACAAATCCTAAAAGTTCAAAATTCAAAATTAAAGTAATTATGTGTTGGTTGTACTGAAATAAAATTTGAAAAAATGTTTTATGGATTATATTAGTTATAAAGATTTGGAAACTTTTGTCCAGAAAGAAATGCAATAAGATACAAATACAAAATCAATGAAATTATTTCATTCTCTTTACTGAAATAAAATTGGATCAAATGTTTTGAGGATTATATTAGTCATTTCATTAGATTTAAAATGTATATAAGGCAAATGAGCTAGATCAAACCAATTGTGCAACAATAATATATATAAACAAAATGTGTTTACAGAACTAATTTTAAAATCAAGTTTCATAGACCATGAACAATACATTATTTTTTGGGGATTATATTAGTTATAAAGATTTGGAAACTTTTGGCCATAAATAAATGCAATAAGATACAAATACAAAATCAATAAAATTATTTCGTTCTCTTTACTAAAATGAAATTGGATCAAATATTTTGAGGAGTATATTAATCATTTCATTAGCTTTGAAATGTATATAAAGCAAATGAGCTAGATCAAATCAATTGTGATACAATAATATATATAAACAAAAAGTGTTTACAAAATTAATTTTAAAATGAAGTTCCATAAACCATGAACAATACATTATTTTTTATCGATGGGCATGTAATAGTTTTCAAAAGATAAAAAAAAATATCAGGGTACTGGACAAGTTCAATGCATTAGTCCATACTAATTACAAAATTTGTTGATATGTCTGTATATGTTAGCATGTGACAAAAAGTCAAAGCATAACTGTTAATCAGGAACCATGCATAGGGCATAATGCAACTAATTCTTGAAAATGTACTTTTTCCTATGAAATGAAAGAAGAAAGAAAAAAATTAGAAGTATCTACATTAAAAGTTCAAAAAAAAAAAAAACTTAAGAATAAATCCTATATATCAGTTGTTGTTTATTGCATCAACTCATAGAATAGATTTTCTTTATTGAAGTGAATTTTCTTCATAGTGAAAATCCTCACAACTTGTAAATTATACTTGTTTTGGCTTTCATGTAGTTGTAGTATGAGATTTTAGTCAATGCAGGAAGCATCATATTTAGTGGTAGTACTGTTAGAGTGCATTGTATGGTATCATTTTTCACTATTTTTAGAATGTAACTAAGGTGATGGGTATATGCACATGAACTCTATTTATTACATAGAGGACAGTTAAAAGTTATAGCATCCATAAGTTGCATGGATGCAAATATGAAGCTATAGCTATTACAGGTAGCTTGAAATGGCTTTGAATATATGTTTGTTATTATCAATGTTACATCGACATACACATGTTAAGATTGGTGGCTTTAATTAAAGTAAGGATGGGCAATAACATATATAAATCTTATAAATTAAATTCCATATATTTTTTATTGATAATTATTATATTGACTAAAATTCAAGCTTGTGTTACAATGCCTAAAGCATATGTTACTTGATCTAGCAAAAAAATAGCAACAAGAATTACGCTCTAGTTCTTGAGAAATCAAGAGAACATTGGCTAAAAATTGATGTAAAGTAACAAAGGTGGTGTGCTTACTTGGAAAAACACTTGAGTACTATATGTACTAATAAACAACGTATGGCTAAACAGATTGCTAAAAAATGCAAATATAATTTGAAAAATATTTTTAAAATCACATTAAAGTGATCAGGTTAGCAATAAAATAATAGGTTTAATTAGTGCTTGAGTAATTGATTGCTATAAGTTTTTAGAACTTCTATTAGACATCTAGTTGTCTTGTTGCATGTGCAAGCTTCATTTCTACATTAAGTTATACAATTTGCAACAACATGCAACCTGGATAGAAACATTGAGACTAATATTGGATGAAAACAACATAAAGAGACATGTGACCTACCTTTGATTTTGCATCCAAGAGTGAAGACAATTCTTTGACATACTTTGTAGACTTCAATGATGTGATGAATGTTGCTTGACTAGTTCTAAGAGCTCTCTCAGGGCCTTGTCATTTGATCAAGTTTTTAAACAAGTATATAAAAAATTCTTTGACGAGTGGTTTTTGTTCAATTGCCAGAAAGAGATCCTCAAAACTTCTAAATAGGTAAAGCTATTATGTTTAGAGAGTAATTTAGTTTTACGATTTGAAAATGTATATTAAAAAAAATGAAGTATATATGGAAGTAGAAGCTTACGTTTGTTGTGTCATATTTAGTATTCCCATCTTTTATTTATAGAATGAGTTGCATTGAAGTTTTTTGGCACATGTGACAATTAAAACAATACTCCAACTGCATAGGCTTCAGTGCTCGCCATAAGTTAGCTAAGTGTTGAGTCAAGAATGAACCTATATTATGTGTAGATAGGAGGTATGATTTACACTATGCTGAATTCATTTGATATCAGTATTGAATTACAATTTCCATGATCATAAATTATTTTGAAAGCAATAGAAAAAAAAGAAATGTGAATTGAATTTCTTGGCTTGATTTTTTGTTCATACATCTGGATGAAGTTGTTGGGTAAATTCAGTGTAATATTCATTTTATCATTGATGTATGTTAGATTTGCTTGCAATAATTTCTTATTCTATTCTCTTTACAACATTGTGTTATATGTGACAAGCACATCTACTTAAAATAAGTCTCCCATCTTACAGATATTAATATCATCGATTGAGACCAAAGTGGGGGATATTGGTGTTTCGCTACAATGAAATAAGTGAAATGTAAATGCCTACCATTATTAAATGACACAAAATTTTAAAAAAAAAAAAATTATAATTTTGTCAATGCTTACATTTTTCCTATTTTTTGTGTTGTTTGATTACGGTCAGGACTTTCCATTGTCCTCTTCATGTTAATTGCAATAGTATGAGGAAGCAAGTAGAAAAGTTAAAACAATGAGATGTCCAAGTTTATGAGTTCATTTTCTTTATATGTAAAACACATACAAACAATGTTTAAAAGCATCTTACTACATTAATCCTTTATTTTCTTATTGGTTGTTTCATATGCATATCACATAAGGCCAAGTATAGAATATCTCAATCGATCCAATAGTAATCTAGTACAAAGACACATTCTTTTTATATTTGAACATTTGACCATATGTGATCGATAATGGGTCTTGACAATGCATTTTGATTTTCAAGTAAAAAATGCATATTGCAGGCTTCCATGTATTGTTCAAGCATCTATGAATTTTTATGTTGCTTTATAATATCAATATTGAAATCACCTAAAATAAATGTATATTCTACTCGACTTGCATTTTCCAATGTGCGATCGATAATAGAAAGGATATCTGAGATATTTGCACTTGGTGTTGCATACACATTAGCACTTATGATCACATGCATATCATTAATGATAATTGTCATTATTACCTCAACAATATATGTTTTGTATTACATATTCTCAAAATTGTAGATGTTTTTTATAATACAAATCGCAATTCTATGAATGTGAAACATTGAAATACAGTAAAAATGTTGTAGTAAATAGTTAGATACAATGTTTTCAATTTTTGTCTCTTAAAAACACAATATGTCAAATTGCATCATCTCATAATCATTGAGGATATCTTGCATGTACACATAGTAAACACATTATATTATTTTTTCTTTGACCTTGAAGTTTTACATTGTTAATAGAGCCAATAAATACAATGACTGGATTACTTTTACAGGGGCAATGTTGTGTATGCTAAGCCATGATGTTTGAGTTTGATAGGGTTGACTGCAAGGCCATCAAGTGTGAGACCTTGAGATCTATGTATTGTGCATGCACATGTTAGTTGTATTGGAAATTATTTTTGAATTGTCCGTGTGAAATTGTTTCATGTATTTTGTATAGGAGTTAAAATGTGCAATATTGGAGTCCAATCCTTTTGATAAGATCCATGATATAAGTGATCCAAATTTATGCATTATCAACATTCAATACAAGGATCATTAAATATAATCCACACTATGTTTATATCATTATCGATAGTATATGATTTAAATGTTCCATCTGACCTATTAACTAGGTGATCTTCAATGTCATAATTTCCAACATATATTTTGACCAACATACTAGGTTTCAATACAATAATAGTAAAAGGTAATTTCGATCGATGACATGGTTGTTTACCTTCATATATAGTATCCTATTCATTGATTGCATGAATAGTGATAGTATTTACCAATATAATAGATAACATTTGAACATTACATTTATTAACATTGACATTCCTATAAAAAAGATAGGGAAATGTTGGGTTGTTACATGTAACTCATAAATAATTTTGATTAATATAATCTATGTCATTATATGTTTGTGACATTGTTCATAGATGACTAAGAACCATTATAACATCTTCGTCACCTTGATGCATTGTTATTTTTAATTCATATATTTTTATGTGTTTTCTAGAAGTCATAGAGGATAATTTCATCTTTTAGTTTTGGATATTCAAAGATCAAAGAATCATTTACAAGTTGTACTTGAAAAAAGTTTCCATAAAAAACAAATATAGATTTGAAAAATATGTTATAGGAATATTCATTATATCTCATAGCCTTTTATCTATTGAATACAAGAAGCATGAGCCTACCAGTGATATTTCATCTATAAAAATAAGACACAGTTGGTTGTAGTAATTTGATAATGTGTCTAGTTTTTTGGAGGTAAGTGGAATGAGTTCTGATTTGTTAAAAGGTAGAAGGAATGAAAAAACAATATCATTCATCCAACATTATATGTTGCCTTTATAGTGTATGCCAATATTAGGCCCTTTGGCTTAAGTAGGTCATTATTAATGAAATTGTTATATAATCGGTGTAGCATTTCATATATCAATTTCATAATATATGTTTTGCCTGTTCTATCACCTCCATTTAAAAACAAGTCAATATATCTTTTCATTTTTTCTTCATTATTATATATTTTATAATCACTTGTTATTTATTCAAGGATCTTCTTCTTTTATAATCCTCATAGTTATCAGATAGGAATTACAACTTTCTTATTTCAAAAGATTTTGGATTGTATTTGTTTTATTCAAGTTTTTGAATAAATTTATATCATATTTCAAATCATAGTTTTCATGGGTAGAAATATTATTTTCATGTTTTGTATTGACCATGTCAACATTACCATTGTCAAATTCAGTATTGTCAACAATCCCTTCTATGTCACCCCAAATAGAGTTAATGCCATGAGTAAATTTGGCTTCATTTTTTTTTGTCTTTTTCATGCAATGCATATGCATAACTCCACGTATCGAAACATGTTGAAACCATGTTTTAAATTGTTTTAGTTTTATCTAAAAGGGATATATAATAATAGTTTTTCCTTGCAATGATTTTCAAGGTCAAGATGTTTATTATAATTGATATACTGAATAACATGCAACTTAATTTATAGCCTTTTTTCCCATTTTTTAGTATTCAGAGACAAATTCAGCAAGACAAATGCTCACTAATGATTCTAGTGATTGAACATAGTAATTTATTTAATATTTGCATATTACATCTTTCGATTCATCATCTTCATGTATCAAAAGTGTTGGAGGTTTTAGAATGAATGTGCATTCATTTATTGCATTTATAATTATGAATATAGATTTCCTAGAACAACTATTCAATGGCAAGTCAACAACTTCTTGAGCATACATTTGTTATCTATTTAAAAATGTGTTTCCAAAATTGTGTATCATTTGAATGACATCTATATTTATCGCTTGATGTTCTTTGTGGATTCGTTGAAATGCTTCTGTTAATGATACATCAATTTTTGTCATATAGGATGTGCAACAAGATGTCTCAGTAAAATCATTAAGCACAAACTAGGTGTCTATATTTTCTTTTCATAACTATGGCAATATAATTATTGGTTGTTTAAGCATGCTCTGTATTGCTTGTATATATTGACTTTCACTAATTTCTAATTCTACTAAAAACATGTTAAATGTTATAGAATGATCATAATGTCTATTCTCCAAATTGTTGTAGACATGTATTGAGTTTTTGATAACCAAGTCATCTATTTCTGAATATTGTTCAAGGATAATTATTTTTCGTATTGGAAGAACATGGAAATTATATAGACAATGTTCCTTTATTTTTTTGAAATTTATTGTATGATTATTTTCATGTAATATGGATATGTTTGAATCAAGTATATTTGCATAACAAGTTATATAGTTATTGATAAATCTTGTAATCTTGAAATTTTCATCAGTCCTATAAATTGGCACAGATTTGATCCATAGCATAAAATATGTATGTTCATTTCCTCGATTTTGGAATTATGTAACTAAAAAATAATCTTGCAAGTGTCCAAATAAATATTGATCTTTGTATATGATTTTTAGCATTTCCTTGATTTTATGTGTATAGTATCATGTACATGTGATAGGATATTTTACAATCAAGTAACTATGGTCAATTGTATCAAATGCGTTATCTTTTTATTTTCATATCTATTATGCAATTCACATAATGCATTTTTAAGCAGTTGTCACAAATGTTAAAAACTAGATAATGTAATAAAAAATGTCAGTGACCCTAATTGACGTATCATCACAAATGTATTTTTTGTCGTTGTTGTAAATAATCAAATGATATGCATATTTTTTTGAAATCAATATACCCAATATTGAATTTTAATAGTTTTTATTAGTTTGGTTTGTACTTTTTGTCTTTTGCTAAAAACTTTCTTCCCTTTAGTTTACCTTTTCTAATTCTCACCCACATTGTTGTAGCCACCTGCTCAATGGCAATTTTCATTGTCTTGAAAAATAGATTTGTAATATGATATGCAAATGCACGGTCTTTATGCTAAAATTCCCATGGAACAATTTTCATGTATGAAAATTTATATGTAATGATTTCATCATGTGAGTCACCATCAAAAAGTGTGAGGAAGTTCATTTCCTTAGCATACTTGTCTTTGAAAATTCCAAGTGGTTGTTGGTATTTTATAAGTGCAAATTGGATCATCTTATCTTTTGCAAGTCATAAATGCATCTTGCTTGTATGAATCCATGTACCATAGTCAAAGTGGTGATGCATTCTTGATCCTCGTCACTTGTTTCACTTTATTCTAAAGCACCAATAATGTTTGGATTGATATTGTAATTAGTGTGTAATGATTATTTTTAGTCCCTTGTAATTTTGACATTTTCAAATCAATACAATTTTCTTTTGCATAATTGTTTTAGAGCATGCATAATAATATTTGGATGAACCCTCCCTTTTTGGTATGCATTCTTGTATTCCAATTTTGTTTTTAGATCAATAAAAATTGTAGATGATTCATCAACCAAGTGTGGTAATAATTATTTAACTATGTCAATGTTAGATGGCTCATTGATAATTGCATAGGTTAGTCTGATTTAAAGTTTTTTATATCCTAGTTCTCTAATCTGTGTAAAAGTAATTCGTAATGTCTATGCACTTAATGCTGATCACTAACATTAGTCTTAATCTCTCCACTTAATTTCATATTAACATTATCCTTTTTTTAAATTAATTAATTATTCCCATGAAATACCCCCACTTTCCTTTAAAATCTTAATCTACCCCACAATCCCACTTTCCACATAATCTTCAATTTTAATTATTTAAAATTATAACCTACCCCACAACCCCACTTTCCACCTTAAAATATTAATTTTATAATTTATTCCTCATATATTTCCCTCCCAAAGGAAGGTCTAGAGGTTTCCCACCTCTAGAACCTTCCCCTCTTTAAATTTGAGATTTGAGAGGAAAAATCTCCCTCTCAAATCCCTTGTAGCCCCTTCCAAGGACATCTTTAATAATAGAGGCATGCCCCAAGAATCACAAGAAGTAAGAAAGGGACTCAAGCTCATGCTATTTCCATATCCTTCACAATACTAGCCTTCATATCCATCTTGTGTCCATTATCACCATCCATCTTTGAGCCATTGAGCAAGCAATCCAAACATCCAAGGCAAGTTATAGTTGATAGTCCGTTAGAACATCCTGGAGAGAAGCCGAAGGAGGAGTGAAATGATGGTAAGATCATTCTAAAATTATGATTGCTCTTCTAAATTCTCTCATATTAGGGTCTTTGTAGCGATTTGGGTAGATTTTGTGTTTTTTTGCATTTAAGTCTATTTTACTCAAAATTTTACGAGGATTCATTTGGCGACCACAGTGGGAGTGATCTAACTTCCTTTGAAACTAATGATCTATTTCCTTGAGTGTGTTTACTTGAGACTGTAGGATAAATCGAAGAGGAAACTGGTGGCTTCAGGTTTTGTATTTCTCCTTATGCTACCTTTTTCTCTTTGAATAATAATAGTTTGTGTTGTTGACTTATATTATAATTTGTTAATACTCTATTTGTTATATTATATCACATAAATAATAAAGATAAAAAAATAAAAATAAATAAAAAATTAATTCATTTCAGTAGTGTTTTATAATATTTTGTCTCCATGAATACCAAACTCTACCCTATTGTTTGAAAACCCTATCCTTTGTTCAAAATGGCTTACCATCTGACTGCATGGCATTAGGCCAAAAACCCATCTTGCAATTGATGAAATATCCTTACCTTGGTTGAAAGCTTGGGAGGGCATCAACAAAGTTGTGACATTTGATTTTGTTCACTTGAGACTCAACATTTTGTTAAACGGTTCCATGCCTCCATTGTGTTTTTGGTGAACATTCATACCCTGATTTAAAGTTCCCATTTTAAGACACATAATAGTGGTGTTAGCTTTGGCATCACACCTGACAATTCCATCTGCTTAAATAGATTTTAAGGGATTTTAAATAGACTCACTTTGCATATACCCATCAGTCGTGGCATTCTATGATACCTTAATTTATTCATAGGTATTTTGTTAGATAGTCCACATACTTGGTGATTAGCTATTGCGTCTAAGGGTCTTTACAGCAACAAAGGTAAGTAGACCAAATTAAGTCACTGTATTCACTAAAACTTTGGGGTGTTAGTGCTAAATATTGTCATAGGAGGGAGACTTAGAGGGAAAAGAATGAGTTCAAACCATTAACAAAGCCCTTCTTCTCTTACTTGAGTCGCATCAAACCCAACTATAACAACAAAATGAGAACCATTCTGTGAGGACATTTTGGCAGAGGTTGAACGTATGATTGGAAAACAAGTAAAATGTATGCTAGGGAGACGTAGTGTAATATCTTTTACACCTACTAATTTAAGATTCATAGATATTAAAAATCTTCTTCCTCAAATACTAATTCTTGCTTGACATTTTTGGCAACATTATTAGGTGATAAATTTTTGAATGTTATCTAGTTTTTACTGTGCCATGTGACTTAATGACATCCTTGTCTGGTAGTTATAAGAAAACGTGCCATCATTATTCCCAATTTTTTTAAAAATATACTTTTTAAGGGTCAAACACAATCATAATAGTTTAAATTTTTTTGACTACCCAGTTTTGAATGAAATGTGATGGTTTGAACAAATGGTCATATAGTCCAAAGTTTATGGTCCTCCAAATAGCTATGACATGGCATCATTTAAGTTTTGAGGATTAGCAATTTAGCTTTTAAATTAAGGATTCACTACGCTTTTGAGTTAATGATATTTTACTTAGAATGTTATGAGTCATCCATTGTTTAGTATTAATTTTGGAAATTGTCCTTATTATATGTTCTATTAAGGTTTTGTAAATTTAACTTTTAGCTCCACATAGAGACAAGCCATGTATTGTAAATTTTTAATTGATAGTTGCAATTCTTGTATTCTAATTATCATTTTAAAGATTTAATCAAGTTAAATTACATGTTTATGGTAGCATTTTAATCATTTTTTAGTATTTTTAGACATCAAAACAATTTGACTTGTTCAAATTATTAACATGATTTCTTTATTGATTATCTTGTAGGTTCCTACCAAATGATTATATGAATATTAGTCTACTAGTCATTTATTTTACAGGATTACTAACTTTTATATCAAATACAAACATCATTTTTAATTATCCATTTGGTTTTATATGAGTTGATGTGTGCTTATAGGTCGAGTCGTTTCAAGATAAAACTATTGACCCTTTTGGTGTAGGGCCTCACAAGACCTAAGACCTAACACTTGTGCTTGTAGGGGGGTGCTATTAAATCCATTGTTATAATTTTTATTGTATATATCTTTATTGTGAAAAATCATTCTTTATATAGTTTTTTTTGTGTGTGTGTGTATTAACTTATAAATAATTATCATATCGTGCTCCTCACACGTAGGTAACTAATTGATCAATTGATCATATCATGCATTTTATTGTTTGATAATCCCCCCTTTAGGATAGCACGTGACATGGATTTCATCACCACGCACGAGGCTTAGTCACTAGGGGTTAATGTCATGGATTTCATCACTACGCACTGACCAAACTCCATACTTTGACAAAGTATAATAATCAGGGACAACTATCGTTAGGCTAAGCAGTTGACACCATACAGGTCATCCATGAAGGGGAAGAGTTAATTATCTAAACCAGGCATTAGACATCACCCTATACATACTTGGGACCTAATGTAACATCACATATATCTAGGACTCCCCTAGATCCTTTTTAATACCTTAGAATAGGGGACTTTAGTCTTAACAGGTGTTCTACTATAGGCATCAGTATCAGTGCCAAAGTAGCCATCAAGTGCAAGTAAGGTTGAGAGGGTTTGGTTGATTCTGTAATGGGTCATCAGACTACAACCTCACTTGTGTAGCTATTGGATGGTGTGGGCATTAGGTTACACACCCATACAATATACTAATTAAGATTATTCTTGTGCATGACTGCTTATGTGTTGTGACGAGACCTATTTTGTTTTTTAGCTGAGTCGACCACACCCATATTTTATGTGATACCTTAGTCATCCCATAGGTTTAATAACTAACAATCCTAGCATCTTAACAATATCATATCTCATACTTAGTAAATTTCATCTACATATTAGTCATCCATCTCCCATTAGTAATCTCTCTACCACATCCCCATATCCATATAGTATTTATTCTCATACCCATCATACATTCCATCCCCTTAAAATCCCTCCTATATCTGTTCATCACCTGTATTTCCATTTCATATCCTCCATCCCCCTTTTCATCTCATATTCCTCTATCATTTTTGAATACTCTATTTAGCCTAGGAATCAAGTTTAGTGGTCACCCATCCTTATAAATCCTCATTGTCATCCTTGGACTAGATATTATCAACAGATAGAGTCTTGTTAAGCTCTTAATCTAGCACCCATCACTTATCCTCATGTTTATCAAGTGCTTTTTTTATTTAGCACCAATCATAATTGTCTCTCTACTAGTGAGCAAGGTATTTGATCCCATCACATCTCTTCATCCTTGCTAGATTGGTATCTCACAAGGATTCATCTCTTGGTAAATCTTAGTCATCTCATCCTAATCATAACATCATCCTTTTTTGACCACTAATTTTGTCTCTACTTTAGTTGGTATTCAAAATATCCACAACTTCTATCCTACATCATCACATCTTTCCCCCCATCCATCATGGTGACTCACTCTTGCCCAACATAGGATCAGACAAGCTTCTAACCAAGACATTGACCCATTGGATAATGCAGTGGACCCAACTTAAGAGCATGGTGATACTCATGGTGATGTGCATACCCTTAGAGGGGAAGATGAATGATTCAATCCCCTCTATAGTGATCATGTTAGGAATTTAATCAACTGATACATACTTGAAAACCATGATCATGTCTTAACCCATGCCCTTGAAGTAAGGGGCACATCTCATCAAAATGTCAATACCAATCAATTACCACATGAAGCGAAAGGTTTGGACCATGAATTTTCTAAATAAAAATTCCCACCACCTCTCTGTAACAACTACATTGAAGATGATAGGGGACAATCTATCATAGAAGACCATTTAGACCTATTAACATAACATATTATCCTCTTACTTCACAACCAACATCCACCATCCCATAGATGAAACAATACTCATAATAGTAACACCCAAAATAATGCCACCAGTACCAATAAAACCAATAACACCCATAGTACCTATATCCCCTAAAATAGCCAAAATCAAACCACAAATCCATTTGGAGACCCCATATTTGTGCAAGAGTGGAGAGTGACGAAGGAGACCATCCAACAAATAGACCTATAATCACAAGCCCACAAATATAAATATGAAGACTTTTGCTCATCACTATTGGACATGAGAATTTTTCAAATTCCCTTTCCCTCACATTTTTAAATACCCAAATTTGAAAAATATAGGGGAAAAGGAGATCCTAGAGACCACGTCCAATAATTCTATGTGGCTTGTCATGAAGTGGCCTATGAAAATGCCTATTTATTGTGACTCTTTCCTAAGATTCTTATTGAGCCAGCCTTGGAATTGTTCATGCACTTGTCAAAAGGGTCAATTTATAGTTTTGGAAAACTGACAGAGAAATTTATTTAACATTTCTCATATAATATAGAGCATGACATCTCCATCATTGATCTTTACAATACTAAGTAATGAAGTGGTGAGAGCTTGGTATACTTCCTACAGAGATGGCATAGCATGGCAAGTTAATTAAGATACATGATTCCTAAAAAATAATTAGCAAAATCTTTGTGGACAACCTTAATTCATAATTGAAATATCAACTAAAATTATAGTGTGCCAAATCCTTCTATGAAATCATAGAAAAAGGGATGCAGATATAAAAAGACCTCATAAAAAAGCTAACCATAGAAATTTATTCCCAAAATGAGCACACTTCAAATCAAGAGAATTCTTTTCTAGGAAAATCCAAGGTCTTCATTAAAATAAAAATGTTTTAGGTGATAGAGTAACTGATTCTAAGACACAACACGTGAAAACAATTCAAAAGAAGGGTCCCACACAACATCCTCATGTCCCTACTATCAAACATTTTCAAGGTAAGCCTACGTCTCATACAAGCAAAAGGCCATTTACAAGCTTGGGAGTCTCACTCAAAATAGTCTTGGAGTAATTGATCATTTCCAACATGATTACTCTACCTGAGGTTTGATCAGTGGATAATTGTCAACCTAAACATGATTGGTACCATGAAGATGAGTTTTACAAATATATTTGAGTAAAAGGACATGATACTAAGTAGTGTATGAAATTAAATCACTGTATCCAAAACCTAATATAATGAGGTGCTATCGAGATTAAAGGAAAAATGTCGTCGAATCAATTCCTTGGCATTTATAAAGATCCTCTCCCAATGCATGATCAAAGGAACCAGACATCCCAACAATACCAAGGTCAGGCATCATCTTCCAAATGCACTGATTATCATAATGTTCCCTATCATTACATTAATACCATCCAAATCTATAAAATCCAAGAACCCACTCCTCCTCCATCTCCCATCCTAAAAATTAATAGGGCTACATATGATTGCTCTGTCACCACTCGATGCAATAAGATTGTGATTCTTACAACACCCTCTTAATATCGCTCCACTTCCTCTACTATCCATAAGGGGGATATTTCTAAGAAATCCTCAAATAGTTTATATAAATCCTATGACATCATTCATAAATTAGAGAAGACTCTCACTTAAATATCTTTGATGGAGCTTTTAAAAATATTTGCTTTATATAGAGAGATATTGAATCAAGTGTTGAATGATTTGAAAGTACCTAGTGACCTAGATACCAATCAATTTTAGGCACTAGTAGCACATTTATCCCCATTGTAACAAGTCAATTTTAGTACCAAGGATCTACCCCCTAATGGCCCATATCATTATTATCCATTATACATTGAAGTTACCATATCCTATCACTGAATCTCCCATGTCCTCATTGACGAAGGATCTGCACTTAAATTATGTAATCTAGACTTTATAAAGAAATTGGGATACTCAAAGACATCGTTTGGGCCTACTTTAAATATGATCAAAGCTTATGATGATAATTATAGGCCATCAGTTGGGACTATCTATCTTCTTATTACTGTGGGACCGATTGTCCATCAAACTTTGGTTCATGTCATGGATGTAGACTTACCATATAACATGTTACTTGGTAGATCATGGATTCACAAAATACAAGCTGTGCCATCCACTCTACATTATTGCTTCAAATTCTCCCATTTAATAATGGAGGTCACCATTCCTAGAGTTATAAATCATCTTTATAGCTATCAAATGGATTAATCTCCATCACCTTATCTTAGCACCAACAATGCCATACTAAGTCCCACAACTGCTAAGTACATCTCTCCAAACCAATTAGAATCCACATCCCCATTGGATCTTGATGTCACATGATTAAATATCACATCCACAAGGTGTGAAGAGTATGAGTACAAAACATTATACATTGTCAACCTACCTCTCTCTCCATGAAGTTACGGGTCCCTAGTTATGAGGAAGAGTAATCTTGTTAAGTATCAATTTGGGCCAACTAATTTTTTGTGCATTGGATTCTTGACTGATGAGTGCATTGAAGATGGTGATGATTCTTGGCTCATTCCCAATGATGAATCCCTCATTTGTCCCAAACAAAATTATCCTAGAGCCTAGAGAATGATGGATAATATGCAATACAAAAGAAAGGGATTGGGAAGAAAAGAGCAAGGCTTATTGGAACCTATCATTGTTCAAGAATATCCACAAAATTTTGGCTTAGGGTGAAAACTATATGATGATGACCTAACCTGCATCATTATGGATTCTCTTTTGACCAATGAGTCATCTTTCCTCGATGAAGACATTGAAATAAGATATATCTATATTCACTTCAAGGAGCTTGCTACCACCAACCTTTTGGTCGATACCACTATTGCCACCATCAATGTCTCCCTCTGTTACCCTTCCCTCATAGATAAGAAATTGAAGTATGATCCCACCTTTGATACCTTTCAAAATGATGAGTCCATTTTGGAATTCATGGGAGCTAGGGACTTTATGCCGTTCAGAGATCATAAAAAGGAATTTTCCATCAGTCTTTGTCAATTAGTATATTTTGGAGAACAAAAAACATCCCATGGTCAAATCGAGGATGAATATTCTGAAGAATAAGGAGATCCTTCCAAAGAATTGGATGAACTCCCATCCAAATCCTCATACTAGAAGATTATTTTGACATTGATACTGAACTTCCAGGTTGCTTCGCTTCTGATGTTCCAAAAGTCTCATTACCCCCTTATTTATCGAATCAATCACCCTCTCTTATTGAGGAGGTGATAGAAGTTAATATTAAAGCTAATGAACATCCAAAGATAGTGAAACTAGGGGCATCTATTACAATAGAGGAACATGAAGTTCTTATCAAGTTACTAACATAATTTATTGATGTGCTTACATGGAGCTATTCTAAAATGTCAGGTAGACCCCTCCTTAGTGGTACACCACATATTAGTACATCCAAATGCAAATCTTTTCAAACAAAAAATGCATCTAAAGGTGGAGTTATTATCTAAGGAGGAATTACAAAAATTCCTACAATTTGGATTCATTCATCCCATCGATTATTCAAATCGGATCTCCAATATTATCCCCATAAAAAAACTACAAGGTGAAATCCGTATCTGTACTGACTTTCAAGATATAGATAAGGCATGTCTTAAGGATGACTTTTCTCTCCCTAACATTGATATGATTTTATATTTAACAACTGGGTATGATATGCTATCCCTCATGGATGGCTTCTTGAGATACAATTAGATCAAAATAGCCCTTGAAGATCAGCATAAAACAACATTTATCACTCTGTGGGGGATGTTTTTCTATCAAGTCATGTCATTCAACCTCAAAAATGTAGGAGCCACTTATCAAAGGGAAATGACTATTATTTTTCATGATATTATGCATGACATCATAGAATATTAAGCCAAAGGAATTGTTGGAGGGTAGTGATGGGCCTGTGAATGTCAAATTCAAGGTAACTAAAGAGCCGTTAGTTTTTAAATGGTGATAGGCTCATGGACATCAATTTTATGGTGATAAGATAGCCATTGATTTTCAAATGTTTGATGATGGGCCCATGAATGTCAAATTTAAGAAGATGGGTTAGCTGTCAGAGAAATGCCAAAGAATAAAATGTCTGAAAGAATTCTTTCAAACAAAATGTTTGAAAGAATTCTTTCAGACATTTTATCTAAAGGAATTCAAGAGCACGGGCTTTAAGTGTCATCAAAGGTGGGTGTCAAAGTGGTGAGCATAATGAAGGGAATTCCTTTGGGTATTTCACCCAAAGAAATTAGAAAGGCCAAGAAGCCTAAAGCAAGATTCAATAAACCATCGAGAAAGGAGCCCAAAGGAGAAAAGATAGCCCCCAGGAGCCTGAATTGCCAAGAAAAAGACAAGAAGTAGTAAGAAAAGAGAAAAGATAAGCAGGTAATATAGAACATGGCCACACACATATAAGACAAACATTTAGAATGCTCTAAGTGGCATGAAAAGTCAAACATAGGGACAAACTAGACCAGGCCAGGTGGTTTAGGAGGCGTCAGTGGAAGAAGTAAATGCTTACAGATGGAATAGTATCCATGAACAACTATTAAGAGGGTTATGTGACCTTTCAATGAGGTGGTCCAATTTTTATTGTGTTTGACATTAATGAATAGAAAGTAAGGGGAGTTATGGGAGCATTAAAGGAAAAAGCATGGCCCTAAATGTGGTAAGAGGAAGCCTTGTCATTTAAGGAGCAAAGCGACCCATGCTTTAGCAGGAGTGTTTAATTCAGCTTGGGTAGCAAAGTCAATATCTGGGAGACCTACAACATGGCTCTTTCAAGTGCATTTATGGGAAGATGATAACAACATGGGTGAATTCCTCTTGCTAAGGTGTTTAATGCAGTATGGGTAGCTTGCTCTTGAAAGGGTCAAGGGTCTTTCTCCAATATATATATATTGTAACCTCTCAGCTTTGTAAAGGGATCTCTCACTTTTATATGGTGAAGCCCTGATAAAATTTGCCTTTAATCAAAAGAAGCATTTAACCTCCATCTAATTCTTTACACTTTTGCATACGTTTGTGTATTGCCTTATGTTTAGTCATTTATTTTAATGCTTTCATAGGTTGATGCCAGTGTATCTAGTGTATCCAAGATCTTCTTATGCAAGTTAACAAGAAGCATGTAGGTTGGAGTATAGGTGCAAGTGAGAAACCATCCAATAACATGCTTCTAGACCACCTATGGTAGGTTCTTCTTCATTATACCTCCATCAAACCCTTGTTAAAACATTGATGCAATCTAAGTCTCTTGTTCAAATGAAGTGCGTGTTTGCCCTTTTTGGTATATATCGTAGATAAAATTTGAGTAGATCAATCAATTTTGGTGCATCAACATGTTAGTTAGGTTTTGATTTTATAGTATTCCTCTCTCTTTTCATCCCCCCTCATTGTTAGCAGTAGAAATTTAGGACCTCAATGTACATCAAGGGGAGCTAGCCCTTAATCTAGAGATTCATTCCTCAAACTTGCTACCCACAACAAGAGGAATGTCTCCATTGTGCCGCATGGAATAAAGAAGTTGAGTTTTTTTTTAAATGGTACAATCCACATCATCAACAATTTTTGGTATGCTCAATGGGACCAATTTTTACATCCTATAAAGTTTCAGGATTGGTGTTGGTCCTGTTACTATAAAAAGTCCAAAAGAAAGAACTGCAATACAGCATTTGGCAACTCCATCTTAATAACTAAGTCTCTAGTTAGTGATCAACTTGGCATCCCATGCCTAACGTCACCACAAGATCTTATTCTAAGGGTGTTTCTTTCAAATTTGTTGACCTGCTTTTGAACTCAGCAAAGAGGTTAAGGTTTGTAACGACTCATCCTTACACAACAAACTAGTTTCCTAGACCTAACATAAAATACACCTACACAAGGAGACCCAAGTTGAATCCTATCATAGCCATGGCTTTGCCTTTTGTGGCCTTTAATGGTCAGAGTCCTTTGAACCTTCTACATTATGACCCAATCCCAGGGACAACCCTTAAGAGTGTTCCTCGCTTTAGTGGAGAGGGGCCAATCACTATTATTGAGCATATGAGAAACATAGCCAACCTCTATAATATCCATAATGTTACTGAAGAAAATGTAGCCATCAGGTTACTAGCCTTGTCCTTTAAAGGTAAGGTTTTGGACTGGTATGGGACCTTGCCTATGAATTCAGTTGGCTCATGGAATGAATTAGGCACCCTCCTGACAAATATATTTGGAGAGAAAAGTGACCGTTTATCTTTAGCTAAGAAATTGAACACTATGAAGAGAGCTCTGCATGAATTTATGCTAGATTATAACACTAGTTTCCAAAAGAATTGAGACAAAATCCCCATTCTAGTGAGGCCGACCCCAAGCTATGCTTTCCTATATTACTTAAAGGCCCTGAATAGTGACATTGCTATCATGATATAGTCCATGAGTGGACAAGTTTTACTCCCTACTTATGAAATAGCCATAGATATCAAAAATTATTTGGTGTAAGTAGGAAAGATAGCTCTTAGACTTCATATGCCACTCTTTCTTGATTTGTAGCCCTCAGTTTAGCCTATTGCACCCACTTTAACCCCTATACCTAGTGTAGAAAGGGTGGTTGTTACCCCTAAAAATGATCTCCATGAATTTAAGAGCTTACTATATAGTGTTACCAATGAATTAGTTGACCTCAAGAGGTAGCAAGCTCAAAACTATCAGCCGAATCAAGGATACTAGTAGTTTAGGTAGATGAATAGACCTCCTTTCTATAATTATAATCAAGGGCAGGGTTAGATTACGTAAGTCAGGCCTTATCATAGTTACAATCTAAATTCCCTTTCATCATCTAAGCCTCTTGTCCCCACTCAAAATAATTTGATATAGGAACAACCTAATTATCCACCCCTGGGGCATGGTCAAGAACAAGTTATTTATACCAATGAGGTATCAAATAAATGTATGACCACACAAGGTGATTAGGTAGCTCAATTCTCAAGTCTTGAGGTGTCAACACAACCTGGGATGGATAACAGGCAGGCTCAATATGATTCCACTCTTATGAACCACTTGGAAGGGGAGTTTTACACAGTCAACTATGTAAGGAGTACAAATAATCTAGATGATTGCATTAAAGCCAACAATAGGTCTAAGAAGAGATCTATGAGGAAGCTCAAGCAGCTACTCAAGCATCCATGGTATCTTTTTCATCACAAGTAAACTAGAAATCACCCAATTATAGATAGCCAGTTGTAGCTTCAACTCCTTGGGTTGCACCTCAAGTTACAAATGCCCCCAAGGAGAACCCAAAAGGGACCAACCCTCCAATCAATGTGGTGGACCAAATAAATAATCTACACATGAATATCTCATTGTGGGATTCCTTATTAATGCTCAGATAAAAGGATATACTCCAAAAGGAATTACATGGGCTAAGTGAGCAAGCTGTCCCAATAAAGGTTGATAATGTGTTGATTGTGAATGGGGCTCCTCCCATGGGAGGTCAAGCAAAGAAGTATGAAAAGGTCCCTCCTTTATATCTATCCTTAGTTATCAAATATTTCTTGGTCCATAATTGAATCATTGATAGTGGATCAAGCACCTCAGTAATGCCCAAATTCATAGCTGACAAGCTAAGACTCAAATATGAGCAAATGACCAAAGGAGTTCTGCAATTAGATGGATCACCAGCCAAGACATTAGGAGTGGTAAGGGGCTTGAATCTAACCCTCCATGCCTATCCAACCTTCTCCATTCCTCATGATGTGGTATTGGCAGATGTTACCCCTTACTTTTCTCTTTGCTTATCTAGGGATTTCACGTCCAAGATAGGTGGGTACTTAGCAGCAAATTAGTCTTACATGGTCTTTAGGACCAAATATGGAACCAAAGTAAATACTGAGTTAGAGCCTATCCACAAAGATCACTTGGATCCATAATTGCCCAAGGTAGTAAATGTCAGCTATGCCATCATTGATGAAGAACTCTAGGTAGACCAACCCCCACCATCTTCCCTTGAAGGAGTTGATGACCTGTTTTTAAACAAATGGGAAAATGACAAATTTGAACATGATCCTTAAAAGTTCATCAAAGAATCAGGTCTTGGATTTTATTTCATGCATGAAAAAGATACTTTCATGCCAAATTTGATGAAGGCAAACCAAGAGAGCTATGGTTTGTGGCAACTTTTCTTTGATGGATCTAGAAGCAAGTTGGGAACTGGTGGTGGAGCAATGCTAGTTTCACTTTTAAAGGAAAAATACTTTTCAACTTTTAGGTTCCAATTCTCCTACACTTGTAATGTAGAAGAATATGAATCTCTTGTTCATGGTTTAGAGTGGGCAAGAAAAAGAGGAATCAAAGAATTGCATGTTTTTGGAGACAACGAGTTAATTGTAAACTAGGTGAGAGGTCAAAACTCAACCAAGAATTCCTTGCTCAAGTATTACAAGCATAGGGTGTGGGACCTAATGGAAAGCTTCACTACTTTCAACAACATTTCCATCCCAAGTGAACATAACAAACATGTTGATAGACTAGTAGTAGTTGGTGTTCAGTTTGACATTCCCAAGGGAATAAGTCAAGACAAAAATCAACACCATTTAAAAGTGATAGTAAGACCCTCCATACTAGATAATGTCATCAATTGGAAAGTGTTTGATAGTGACCAATAGATTACACTTTTATTATAGGAGGAAGCTAAGTTCACTTCTAGGAATCAATCTAAGCTGTAGTAGTAGTATGAGGAGCAGATCATTCAACTAAAAACCAACATACTTCCTAAAGGTTGGTCACTCTTAAGAGCATCTTCAATGAGGATGACCAACTCAAGAGTGACAAAGCAAGCATGTCAACCAATAAAAAGAATTATGAAAGGGTGGAGATATTCAAGGATAAGCTGCTTGTACTTGGGAAGGTATGTATAAATAAGGAAAGGCATTCTTTCATTTTGTTATGCCAAGAGTTTGTCAATGTCTTTGCTTGGGAGTATGGTGATTTGAAGGGGTTTGACCCAAGCTTGGCCCAACACACCATTGAGTTGGAAGAAGGTGCCAAACACATTAAGCAAAAACAAAGGCCAATCAATCTAAAGATTGAGCCTCTCATGAGGAAGAAACTCACCAAGCTGATTGAGTCCAAGATCATCTTTCCTATCAAACACTCTTTTTGGCTAGCCAAGTTAGGAAGAAGAATGGGGAGATCAGATTGTGTATTGATTTTAGAGACCTGAATAGAGTCTCTTTAAAAGATAACTATCCCCTCCCAAGTATGGAGTAGATTCTCTAGATGGTGATAGGTAGTGAATGTTTCTCCCTCCTAGATGGGTACTCTAGGTATAATCAAATTTTAGTGCAAAACTGTGACCAATACAATACAACCTTCACCACCAAGTGGGGAAATTTCACCTACAAGAAGATGCCATTCATAATATCAAATGCTAGAGCCACCTTCCAACAAGATATGGATATGGCTTTCCAGGGTTTGATCAATGATATTGTGTTGGTTTATCTTGATGATGTGACAATTTTCTCTAAGGAGGTAGGACAAGATCTGAAACACCTCAGGCAAATATTTGAGAGGTGTAGAGAGTTTGGCATCTCTCTCAACCCTAAGAAATGTATGTTTGTTGTCCATGAAGGAAAACTCCTGGGTCATGTCATTTTAAAAAAGGGCTTGACCATTGATCTGGAAAGAGTGCATGCTATATTAGCATTATCCTTGCCTACACACAAGAAGGGTCTATAAAGCTTATTTGGAAAAATAAACTTTATCAAGAGATTCATCCCTAATTTTGCTAAACTGGTCAAGCCACTAACTTCCATGTTGAGGAAGGACAAGACATTCACATGGACAATAAAGAGGAGAGATAACTTGATAACTTTAAAGGTATCAAATAATCTATCACCTAGGCTGCCACCCTGACTACTTCAGACTTCTCTACGGACTTCAATCTCTACATCTTTGGCAATGAAGAGGTAATATCTGCTATGATCAATCAAGTGAATGGTGAAAATTTGGAATAGCCTCTCACATTTTTAAGCCAAGGCTTAGAGGGATATGAGGTTAGGTACACATATGTCAAGAAGTAAGCACTTGAATTCATATGAAGCTTGAATAAATTCAGACATATGTTGTCTAATAGCAAGATTCACATCATGGTGCCACATCCTAGTGTAAAGGATTTCTTGCTAAGTTGTGACTTGAATGAAAAGAGGGCATGGTGGATCACCAAGGTAATGGAGTATGATGTGGATATCAAGACCAACAAGCTGGTAAAGGGAATAGGGTTGTGTGAAAACCTTGCTATAGACCTCAAGGAGCCAAAGGAAGGCATTTTGATACTCCATGATGCAATTGTAGTAGAATTACCTACAATCATGAAGAGCTGGGCCCAAGACATGGTTCATTCCTTCAAACTGGTGAGTGTCTGCAAGGCCTTGATAGAACTAAGAGGAGATATTTTAGGCTTCAATCTCTTCCTTATGTCCTAGTTGATGGAGTGCTATTTAGAAAGGACTTTTCAGGGGTACTCTTGAGACGTATAGATTCAGATTAGGTTGACAGGGTACTATCTAAATTTCATGATGGACTAGTTGGTGGTCACTTGGCTCCCAAGCCCATAGTTGCAAAGATTATGAGGGTTGGCTAATTTTGGCACACTTTGTTTAGAGACACTCATTCTTGGGTGAGGAGATGCCAAAAATGTGCTCTCTTTGGTGGAAAACAACAACTGGTTGTAATACCTCTACAACCTATTCAAGTGGAAGAACCGTTCATGCAATGGGGTTTAGACTTCATAGGGATGATCAAACCTCCTTCTAGTACTAGCCACAAGTGGGTCTTGACCGCTATAGATTATTTCATGAGATGGGTAGAAGTTGTCACTTTAAAGGTGACCAATGAGAGTGCAGTCCCAGACTTTTATGAAGGCCTGGTGATGAGATTCAGAGTCCCAGCTACAATCATTTCGAATAATGCATTAGCTTTCTTGGGAACCAAGACAAGCAAATGGGCATTAGGATATGACATCTATCTCAATGCTTCCTCTAACTAATACCCATAGGGGAATGGGCTAGCTAAATCTACCAATAAGAACGTGATTAGGATCATTAAAAGGACAATGGAGGAAAATCAAAGGACTTGGCATGCCAAGATAAAGATAGCCCTGTGGGCAGACAAAATCACTCCAAAAAGGGTAGTTTTCAATTCACCATACACACTTGTGTATGGAAGGGAAGCTAGACTTCCTATTTCACTTGAATTACTAGCCTTAAATCTTGCCCATCAGCTGTAATTAGAGGAGAGGGACAACATGGAGCTCATATTTTGTGAATTAATGGAGCTTCATGAGGCAAGAGAGCAAGCCATGGTTTCCATGACCAACCACTAAAAACAAACAAAGAAACATTCTAAAAATAAATCCTCACCAAAAGACTTCTCAGAAGGTGACATTGTCTTGAAATTAGATGAAGACTGTGTTAAACCTGGAAAGCACATGAAGTTTGATGCCTTGTGGAGTGGTCCATATGTCATCACCCAATGCAAACAACATAATGCATTCGAACTCTCTAGGTTGGATGGTAAAGAGATACATATCCCAGTCAATGGGATATATCTTAAACATTGTCACTAACCTTCTCTTGTTATGTACATAGTTTCCCTATTTTTTCCTCATTTTTCCCTGAGTGCTTTTATGCATGTTTATAGTTTTTTAACCTCTTGTGTGTTTTCTTTACCATTTAGGGTAAAATATTCATTGGTTATTAATTTTTTAAAGGTTATTTCCAAGCTTTTCAAGTTGTATCTTGACTCCATTCCCAATGGACCTTTAAGCCATCAGTCTTCTCAAGCACGGTAGGTATGCTTCCCCTATGAATCGCTAAATGTGTTGACCAATTTTGGTCCTACAGGTTGAAATTGGCCACCCCTTTTTTCCTTTTCCTTGCAAGTTCTTTTATACTAGGTTCTAACAAGTTCATCCCATAGCTACCTTATGGGCTTTTCTTTGACAGGTCTCTTTTTGTGAAAAAACCAAGTATTTCCTCCTTCTAATTGCCAAGTGCTTTGGGTCTGATAAGTAAAAGTTTGACTTGAAACCCATTTTGATCTTGAAATCCTAAAATATCAAGCATGTTACTTTAGAGGGCCTTTTATCAATAGAACAGACCAAGTTCAAAGGGCCAAGGGTCTTTTACAAAAAGTTTGAAGGGTAGGTACCCTTGCGGAGGGCACTTAGGTGCTAAACAGGACCTTTGCATTCTTTCAAAAAGTGACTTAGAGGCCAACAAGCCCTTGTGGGAGAAAATAAATTGACAAAATGGACCTTTATAAAATCTCAAAGGGAAACTTTGGGCTTAAGGTGTCCTTGCAGAGGGCAGATGGTTGAAGCAAAAGGCCAAGGTAGAAAGCCTGAAAGGGAAGATTTCCTTCAAAAAAAGTGACAAGCCAAGAAATGGATTTCTTCAAATAAAATGTCTTAATAAAATCCATGAAGCAACTCAAGGAAGAAATTTCTTCAAGAAAAATGTCTGAAGGGATTCCTTTAGACATTTTGTTCGAAGAATTTCATCGAGTAAGGAAATTCAAAGAAAGATGCTAAAGGCATGAATTCTTTCAGATAAAATGTCTGAAAGAATTCCTTCAGACATTTTATCCAAAGAAATTTAGAAGACAAAAACCCGAAGGGTAAGTTCCCTTTCAGAGGATGCTTGGCCATCAAAAGAGGAACTTTCCATTTTTTTGAAGGGTCACTTTCCCTTCAGAAAAGTTTGTTTGCATAAAATCCAAAGGAATTGCTAGAGGGTAGTGATGGGCCCACAAACATCAAATTCAAGGTAGTAAAAGAGTCATTAGTTTTCAAATGGTGATAGGCCTATGGGTGTCAATTTTATGGTGATAAAATAGCAGTTGATTTTCAAATTTTTGATGATGGGCCCATGAATGTCAAATTTAAGAAGATGGGTTAGTCATCGAAGAAAGGCTAAAGAAGCCTGGTGTCATCAAAGGTGGGTGTCAAAGTGGTGAGCACAATGAAGGGAATTTCTTTGGGCATTTCACTTGAATAAATTAGAAAGGCCAAGAAACCCAAAGCGAGATTCAACAAACCACTGAGAAAGGAGCTTTAAGGAGAAAAGATAGCCGCCAAGAGCCTAAATTGCCAGGAAAAAGACAAGAAGTGGCAAGAAAAGAGAAAAATAGAGTAGGTAATCTATAACTTAGCCATGCACATATAA
Source organism: Torreya grandis (assembly GCA_037957365.1). NCBI lineage: Eukaryota > Viridiplantae > Streptophyta > Pinopsida > Cupressales > Taxaceae > Torreya > Torreya grandis. The sequence continues at coordinate 4,348,710 of JARHVA010000060.1, read as the reverse complement.
AATAAACACTTATAATGCTCTAAGTGATGTGGCAAGTCAAACACAGGGATAAACTAGACTAGGCCAGGTGGCATAGGAGGCATCGGTGGAACAAGTAAATGCTTGCAGATGGAATAATATCCATAAATAACCATTAAGAGGGTTGCGTGAGATTTCAAGGAGGCAACCCAATTTTTATTTTGTTTGACATTAACAAATAGCCATTAAGGGGAGTTACGAAAGCATTCAAAGAAAAATCATAGCCCAGAACATGGTAAGAGGCGACCTTGTTATTCAAGGAGCAAAGTGACCCATGCTTTAGCAGGAGTGTTTAATGCAGATGGGCAGCAAAGTCAATATCTAGGACACCTACAATATGTCTCTTTCAAGTGAATTTATGGGAATATGATAGAAACATGGGCAAATTCCTCTTGCTAAGGTGTTTAATGCAGTATGGGCTGCTTGCTCTTGAAAGGGTCAAGGGTCTTTCTCCAATTTCTATATATATTGTAACCTTTCAGCTTTGTAAAGGGATCTCTCACTTTTATATGGTGAAGCCCTGACAAAATTTACCTTTAATCAAAATAAATGTTTTACCTCGATCTGATTCTTTACACTTTTGCATATGTCTTTGTATTGCCTTATGTTTAGTCATTTATTTTAATGCTTTCATAGGTCGATGACATTGTATCTAGAGTATCCAAGATCTTTTGTAGGTTAACAATAAGCGTCTAGGTTGGAGTATAGGTGTAGGTGAGAAACCATCCAACATCATGCCTCTAGAGCACCTATGGTAGGTTCTTCTTCATTATACCTCCATAAAACCCCTTGTTAAAATATTGATGTAGTCTAAGTCTCTTGTTCAAATGAAGTGTCTTTTCACTCTTTTTGGTACAAAGCATAGATAAAAGATGAGTAGATCGATCAATTTTGGTGCATCACCATTTTAGTTAGGTTCTAATTTTGTAGTATCCCTCTCTCTTTTCATCCCCCCTCCTTGTTAGTAGTAGAAATTCAGGACCTTAAGGTGAATCAAGGGGAGCGAGTCCTTAATCTAGTGATTCATTCCTCAAACTTACTACCCACAGCAAGAGGAATGTCTCCATTGTGCCACGTGGAAGAAAGAAACTGAGTTTTATTTTAAAGGGTGCAATCCCTAGCGTCAACAACACCAATGATGATACATGATCTGTTATAGTGAATACGGATGAAAGAAGTGCCCCCTATGCATAGTGATCCTTAATTTTATGGCTAACCCAACACCCTCAACACATTTAGCATCAAACCAAATATCTTGGGCATTATTAATTACTAAAGTGACAGCGAACCAATGAAGGTCCCACACCAACATGTGTGTGCATAATGAGTACCAGAGGTCGAATTGAACCACATGTGGGTAGGGTTCGTAAATTGTAATCATTAGCATTATTTGGACTATAATTTATAGGATTTGAGTTTGAATACAAAGTACTCCTACCTTCCCTCAACAAACAACTCCAAGCAAAGCATAATAATAATTCATAACTTTATAATGTAGAGATAATTTACAATGGTTACATTAACTATTATATACATCTATTCATTTCTCCTTCTAATCATTGTACCATCATAGTTATGTTCACTGATATAGAATAAGCTACCAAAGAAAACATTTTAATGTATACAATATGGGATCCCCATGTCAAATTTGATAGTGGGTGCACCCAATAATAATCATGCACGTGTAGATCCACTTCAAGCACCCATATAAACAATATCCACATGTATTCCAATCTCCCTTGCATAATACTAACAAAAAATACTCCTAACGTAACTTGCACCCTTAGAGAAATTGCTAGTATTATTATTTACATGAATATTAATATGGAATCCTTAAACTTATCTTTCTCTACTTGTAATTTATAACCTTGATTTTTAAAGGATTGCATATCAAGATGAAAAGGTCTACCATTATACTATTGTTGTAGTAATATAATACTATCAGTTGCCACAAAGGTGCAAGTTATGTTGGAAGGAATGTAATTGTATGTTTTGGTAAAGCAAGGTTTTATAAAGTGAAAGAATGCAAATCAACAGTTGTGGTAGGGAAAGGGCATGGCCATAAAAAACATGTAAGGAGTGAAATATTTCAATGTGAGCTAGGCAATTATGGTGAGGTGTAATGATAGGGTATTTCAGTGATAGACTAGAAGAACCTTAGGAAAATACACATGTAAAGTTCAATGACATGTCACAACTATAAATGCAATCCATAGCTTTCACCAAACTATTTCAGCGACCCAATACACGATTGAAACATGTGTCATCTCAATAAAATCAAGGGTTAGATATACAATGGACCCTTTAAAGCCTAGAGAATGCACCATGTGTCAATTTAGATGAGTTTTAAACTAATCATATGAAAATTATGACTACTTTAACTATACTAAACTTAATTGGATGACTCTAAAACTAATTAGACTAAAAATGGAAAAGGCTTATTCAATGGAAGATGACTCCTATATAATCTAATCAACTGATGCAGGATGCCATATGAAAATAAATATGGATACAAATATTTCCAATTTTTTTCCATTCTAATTGATTGATGCAGGATGCCATATGCAAATAGATATGGATATAAATATAATACTAACAACAATTATTATATTCATAACAATTATAGTACACATTTATCTTTACTTAATGAATGGAGGAAAAGTAAAATTGTTGCTAAGACCACAAGTGTTGTGACTTTGGGTACTCTATTGGCCCTGGGTTTGAATCCCCACCACTCTTTGCATACCCTACCCAAGAACTATAGTGGTCTGATGTATTTCAAATCAGTTACCACCTCGACTATTATAACTTCCTTTATGGAGGCTATAACTGCCATATTGAAGAGTGTAAGTTACACCATAAGGGATGTAATTTTATGTTTTTTTAAAGTGAAAAAATGCAAATCAACAATCATACCTCACTCAAAATCTGAGTACCAACCTCGTATCACCTTTTTTGCACAAAGTGTAAGAAATAATAATCTGATATTGATTTTAATAATCCTACACACACACACACACACAATGTTATATATTATATTGTATTATATGATATTAATGTATTATTTATGTAATATTATAATATATTATTGATTATAATATTATACCATACTAATACAATACAATACAATACAATACAATACAATACAATATATATATATATATATAAATTAAAATAAAATATTATAATATCTATTAATATATAATATATTATTACATTGTGTTGGGTCGGTTAATCCAAAGTCACTTTATTTGTATTTGGTTTATTAGTGTTAGTTTTCTTAGTGTGTTAGCTGGGCACATACACTCCTTTCATAGTATTAATGTTAGGTAAATTAATAATGTTAGTAAATAAATGTTATTACGTTAGTTGGGTCCTATGGTGGAACCACCTTGAGAAATATTTTATAAACTTTAACTTTGTAACTATTTGAAATAATGTATTATTTACATTATGTGAAGCCTTACAAAAATTTGTGATGTAATTTATACATTTACCACATGTGTGAGTAGTCCCAATGGTGGAATCAAATCCCTAGTAGAGTATGAGAGAGACAAACCACATGAAGGAGGACAGAGGATGTAAACATGAAGAGACAATAAAGTATATTTGAGATTTTTTTTTACAAATATCCAAACTCAATTTTTATGCCTATCAAAGTCTTTGTGCAGCCCAAGCCATAAAAAATAAGAAATGTACTACCATCTACTATGAAAGAAGTAATTATGAGGCTATTTGTATGGATTTTTGAGCATTTTATGTCATTTTGATCCTTATGTTTGCATCTGTTTACTATTTGAATGGCTCCAAACCTCTATTTTTTGCATTAGTATGACACAAAAGACTACAAAATTTATTTTGTATGGCCTTTTCTAGTTATCCATTCCTTTTGTATGGTCCAAAGTTTATGTATTTAGTCAATATGGCATTTTAATCATTTTAAATAGTTTTGAACATATTTTTGTCAAGAAAACCCAATATTCTATGCTTCTGTATGGCCCAAGACTGAGTTAAAAGGTCTACAAGTACTAAAAACATAGTTGTATGGTGTGTGTGTGTGTGTGTGTGTGTGTGTGTGTTGCATAACTAATTTCATATGGTGTTAGAATCTTCTGGTTGATTGTTAATCATTAAAAACCCTTCAAAATTCACTTGAGAGACATTGTACAGCTTCTTGCATTTCAAAATGCATTTTTGAGTAATTTCTATGCAAACAAAGGGAAAATTCAAGAAATGGTATGACTTCATACAACCATGGTGGTGTTCGAAGTAGAAGTATGGCCTTGTTTATTTGAAACATTTATTTATATCTATTTTTTCTATATTATTATGTCCTTGTAGGACCCACAAGAGAAAGAAAAGCACAATTTTCACATCCCATAAAAAGTTGAGTGAATTAAATTTAAACACACACACACACACAATTCAAATTATAAAAACTAATGTTATTTAGAGTATTTATTCTAAAATTGCTTTTAGAGGACTTGGTGATGAAATTTTTGTAAGTCACATGTAATAGGAGAGGTCCAAGGTTCAAATCCTTCTAAAAGTATTAATTTGGTCAAGATTATTTAAAAAAAGAAAGGAACATTTTTAGAATATGATTTTAAGTTATAAAGTGCACATAATGGAGTAACAAGGGTGTAATTTACACAACTTTCAACATTTACAACAACTTTTGCAACTTTTATATTTAATCACTCTTTTGTACGAAGGTGGTCATGTAACCAGTCAATATCTAAGTTTTGGGATGTTTCAGATACTTTGGAATGGTACATTATATTATTTGAATCTTATTTATATAATTTTTAAAGCAAATATATTGAAAATAATGTATAAGGGTGCATTTTTGCTAGAAATGGACACCTTAAAATGAAACATTTCATAATGTTATTTCACACTTGTGTTATCAAAGAACATGTTGTATATTATAGGCATCAAGATCCTTATTATTGATAAAGTTTAAGTGTTAAAATGGAGGCTAGACGATAATTTCTCTTCTCTAGTTATTTATTTACTTAGAATTTGGGTATAATGCTTGAATAGTATTTTTGGTAGCAATAGTGTATTTTTTTTAGTTTTAGTTTTCTTTAGTTCATTGATATTCATGACGAGGAGTATGTAAAGTAGTTTTGATTTTTTTTATTGTAAGGGATTCTCGCCTCTCACTTAATGTGGGGAAGATATTGCATGGCCTTCGATCAACCATCGATGATTGTACAAGTTGACATAATAGTTACTATCACCCTAATCTTGAGTAAAAGTATGTCAATGTTTTTTGGGTATCAGGGAGGTGTAATAGACATAGTACTATATATTCACTTGGATGAGTTTTTACGTGATACTTAATGTGGATTGAGGTGGTTAAACAAGCCTTTATCATGTTCTACTACAATATGATATAGAATGGTTAGAGTGGATGAGAAAAGTTTAATTGTGTTCATCATTCATGCCACAACTTGCATGGGGCGGGCTTTTTAGAAGTGACATTGGTGGATAAATACCATTATGTACAGTGTGCTAGTTTTAGGTACAATGGATACTTTTGATGACTTCATAGTTATAAATCCACATCATATTCTATACCCCTTGTTATATCAAGGGGGTTTTTTGGGTCAATTGATCCAAAGTCACTTTATTTATATTTTGTTTATTAGTGTTAGTTTTCTTAGTGTGTTAATAAGGCATATACATCCCTTACATAGTATTAGTGTTAGGTAAATTAATATTTTTGTTAGTAAATAAATGTTAGTAAGTTAGTTGTGTTCAAAGTTAGTTGGGTCTCATAGTGGAACCATCTCTAGAAATATTTTATAAGCTTTATATTTGTAACTATTTGAAATGATTGAGAATTTACATTATGTGAAGCTTTGTCAAAATTTACAATGTAGTTTTGAAATTTACCACCTGTGTAATCACTCCCAACACACTGATAGGCGTTCTTATAGTGGCAAGTGGGGTGTGATGGAAAGTTATCATGACGTGAGTGTGTTCACTCTTAACTACTAACATAACTAAAAAAAAACATCTATGAAATGTTGTAATCTATTTCATATTTGAAATAAAATTTTAAAATATTAACATATTCTATCTTTGGTGAATCCAAGTAGATGTGTGAAGATACAATGCCTCCAAACTGGGGTTTTTAGGCTTATGCAAATCTGAATAAGCCAAAAAATTAACATGGCCCTTATATTTTTTAACATCCTTTATTTTACACTCCTAGGGAGCTCTAAATTAAATACAATTTAGAGTCTATGATGCTTACGTTTACACCAGTTGATAAAATAATTTGTGTGCACATTATTCTTACAAACCTTATAGAAGAAAACTACCTCTTTGGCCCCACTTAGTGTCTCATTAACTCATGGGGAAATGACCATATAAATATGTATGAATGACCTCTTTATCTTCATATTGGGGAATAAAACCTAGAATCAAACTTGTGATCTATTGAAATCTAGAATGCACACACTAGCTACCTAGAACAACATTATTGATGAGGAAGTGTGAAGGTGATGTTTCAACTTAGATTTGAGGAGTGCATTTTGTCAGACATATGATTCTTGACATGGAAAATTTAAGGTGCACAACATGATGAAGAGAATATTCTTTCAGGTGTTGCTACAGAGGAAATTAGGGTAGGGAGAAGTTGTGCTACCATATTCTTCTTACACCTCCTATCCCTCTTCCCCACATCTGTGCCACACCCCTTTCCCTAAAGAGTCTTTGGATTCCCCAAAAAAAGTCTATTATTTTTCATCATTATAAAAATATATTTACCATAGTCCTTTAATTTTTTTTGGGATTGCACCTAAATATCTTATTAGTCCCTGCCAAGGCAGGCTAATAATGTTTTCACTTTTTAATTAGTCATTTTTGCTTCAGCCAATCATTCTTTTAAAAATGCATATGATTTTAATAATTATAATTTTTTTATAAAATTTTTACATATAAATTTGGATTATTCCTAGGGGTGTTATTTGGGAATATTTCAAAATTTATATGAAAAACTTTAGGGACACATTGTTATTTATTGTGTTCACAGAATGAATGTGCTTTCATCACCAACCCATTTATTTAAAGTTTTCCTATTTGTATGTTCCAATGTAGGCTTATATGGCCACATGAATGTGAAATACCACATCAATTTCAACCTTCATTGCTAACCTCTGGACTAGCATTAAGCAACATACAATATGTTTTTATAGGATTCACATGGCATTTAAAGGTTTGAGAATCCAATCTAAAAAATACAGAGGCAATATACCACCTTAATAGGTTGAGCTCCAGCATTAAACCGATAATAAAATCTCAAGTTCAAATCTCAAATACACGTAATGTATTTAATGTTATTAAATATATTGTCAAATAATCAAAATTTTGTTATTCGATTTTATGACTATCACTGTCCTTGTAAACTGCACATAAGTATATACTTAAATTTTAATGTAAAATATTTGTGGGTAAGCATTATTTTTGAAGAGACATTTATTAGAATAGGACATCAACATTAAAGATCTATTTTTTCATTACGTGGGTAAATTTTAATGACTCTAATAATATTTATTATCTTTGTTATTTCATAAATGCCTTATTTATTCATGCATTAATGTGGGCTTAGTCCACTATCAGGTGATCAGTGATTGATATTAATGTCACAAACTTATCTATTCTACAATTGCATCTGTGAAATAGAAGTGGAAATAGGATTGTCAAAGGTAAAGAATTTCATATTCAAACAAGTCTAGATAGAGTGAGAAGATTTTAAATTTATCTTTTTCTTTTCCTTCTTGTTTATTGTTGGAACGAGATTTTTTTTTTGATGTTAAATATTTTGATGGGATCTAGTTTTGAGTTACATCCTTACAGCTTTGTTATAAGTGCTTGATGTTATAGTCTACAATGGGGAGGCTCACCTTGTTAGAAGTGTAGATTTTAGAGTGAAATAATAATCTTGTAGAAATTCAATTGCATAGATCATGATTTATAGAGAGATGTTTTTTACATGGCAATGGTTGTATATTTATTTTTCACATAAAATTTCATTTAAATAATGTAATTTTTGTTACTACATAACATAGATTATAAGTTATGTTTTTGTATTGCTGCATATCATGAATGTGGCAAATGAAAAATCTACTTAATGGATGTATGATTGATTTTTTTGAAAATTTGAGAGCATTTATTACATGGAAAGTTATGAACCTTGATTTTTTTTTGTGTTCTCTAGATTATGCTAACATTTAAATTTATAGCAAGCCTTTGTGTCTAGGTTTAACAGTGTTGCATGTATTATCAATTTGTTTGTGTAGGAGGTATCATAATTTTCTACCCCCATTCATTTAAAAAATATTAAATAGTTTTCATTTCTTAAATACTGTGGCTTTTTAATGCTGGGTTAGTGTCGGTTTATAGGTGACCAATGAAAGATTTGCTTTGGCTAATGGTCTTAGACATTTAAATTATTTTCTACTTTGAGACTGTTTAATTATCGAATGATCTGAAGTGATTGATTAGTCTGAAACAATTATGTTTACAAAATTCATTTTGGTTTTATGATTCTAAAAATAAATAAATCGGGTTTCAAAACTTACATAGGCATATCAAAAATAACAATGTGTCAAATTTACAAAATTTTGTAGCCTACTTATTATAGGAAATTTTCCCCCATTAGCATTGACATTGTTATGATATGTGAATAAGTACTCAAACAATACTTGGCATTCTATTAGTTGCCAAGGATTGTAATTTGTTGGGTAAGAATAGGAGTTTTTTTTACAAAAATAATTACGATATTCTACTTACATGTATTGAATTCGTAGATCAGATTTTTCTTATGTTATGTTCTTAGATTTTGGGCATAGTTTAATTTTTTCCCTTTCAAGGTAAGCATTTCATTTTTTAAAAATAGAAATGTTTTTTTTTTGCATTTGGCATAGGGCATATTACATAAGATAGACCAATTCCTCTACAATGAATGTGCTGGTCTTTTCCTTTATGGCATAGACTATAGACATACTATATCTGGCCCATGTAAATCTAAAGTTTATATTATGCCCATATGCATGGGTCGGCTATCATTACAAGAACAAAATTTATAGCTTTTATGAGACTAGTTGCATTTTTCTTATCATTCGATGAATATATTTGACTCATATGTAATGCCATCTTGTTTGCTTTTCAATATATCTATATATAAGAATCACTTTTGAATTAGTTGGTTTTTTATTAGTGAACCAAATAATTTGAAATAAATATTAGATTGATATTATGGTGTTTTTACTATAGTTTGATACATAAATATTAGCATATTCTTTGGAGTGTGATTTAGAAGCATTTCATTGCCTTTAATACAACTGTAAGTTGAAAGAGAAATAAATTGTGTAAATTGTCACATTATCATTTCCAAAATAGTTTTATTAAATTGGATACTTAAATGTTATGTTTATTACTCAGTGACGTGTCAAGAACCTACATGTTTCCTGTATCTAACATCATTTTCAAGAAACTTTTCCTAAAAATGCCTTATATATTTTTATCAAATCGTAAGTTATTTTCATCTACATGGTCTTTTTGTTAATTATCTCATTTAATGAAGTTAATTTAATCATAATTGTATCTGAAATTCATGTCTTACTGATTCACCTACTCTTTGTTCTAAATGTGAAATCTCTTTAAATTATTTCATCCTGATAAGTGGGTAGGAATTCAATTTAACTTTTAATCATAGTCCTCATTGGGAAGTTGTTAGGTTCTATGGATAGTGTCTTTGTTAAGACATCTATTTTTTTGCCATGTTCATAATCTAAAGGCATTTGGCTATTAAAAAACAAACAATCAAAGTCCTTTGATTTTATTAGTTATTCAATTAGTCTTCCCTTTTTATCAATAAAATCTACATCATTTACTTTTACTATGTATTTAGTTATTATTTTTTACATGTATATAGGAACTTGGAATAGTATGTTGGATTGAAAAAATAGGGTCACCAATCAGCAAAGTTAAGGTGCACATTTTACCATATATCTATAATTATTTTTCCTTGAAAGAAATGTATTTTAATTTTGATAATCCTGATATACAGTATGAATAAATATTGGAAACCCTGATAATCGTAGAAGACTATGAGCAACAAACAAGAAAATAATTCAGTAACATCTACAATTCTCTCAATGAACATCATCTTTTTTAAGGCATATCATTTAAGTATAATATTGGTGATTGCCTCTTTGACACATTTCATGTACTATTACATTTTCAATATACACCCTTAGAGCTAAGAAATGGTATAATTGACTATTTCTAAAATTATTTGCATGTTGGTGATGTTATTGCAATTAAATCATATGAACTAGAATTAGATCCTCGTAAACTATTCATCTTGCATGGAATTCATGATAGAAAAACATATTTTTGTATAATAAGGTTATCTACTTTACTTATATCTTATATGAATGAAACAATTTTATGAGGAGACAACTTTTGTATACATTGGCTAACTAGATGGCTAAATACATACATATGCATTTGGTCATTCACAAGGAAAAAAATACTATCTCCGCTTCAATGAATAATGCCAAATGATTCCATACTCAGTCTTGTTATATGACATGCATCCTATTTGTGGGCATTATAATCCATTTTATTACAACAAAAATAGCCAATACACAATACCATCTATGTGGATTCAATTGTCTAATATGTGTGTTCATATTTGATCACATTGGATAATGACTTCAAATCAAATGCAAAATAATGGCTTATATAGACCCACTGAAATCGATTATCATTGTGGCAAAAACTTATTCAATTTGATTTGTAATGCCTTCATCACTATATATCCCACTCATTTTGTAATGTGGTATTGTGTCGAGATAAAAAGGCACTATCTTACATCGAAATAACGTTACATTCTAGCTTCACATAAAACACAAACAAAATCTCAAGATGGGAAGACTATATTATAAACTTGAAAAATTCATTCAATCAAACTAACATTGAGGGGGATGAATTCTACTTTGAGTGGATGTCCATATATATAGATGCAAAATCCATGTCTGGTCAACTCATTCAATGCGTTTAATAAAGACATATGCCAATTCCCTATAACCATCAAGAAACTATAACATAGTTTTTTTTGAACAAATATGAACCATGCTGATTATTAACTATTAATAGAGAGATGTATTTCCAACACTAGCATTAAAAATTAAAATAAATATGAGAATACATCAACTACTACATTTAAAAAATATTTTCATTCTCTAAAGTATTTTACATGAAATCTAGACAAAATTAAAGATAAAAATTGTGTAAAGTGCAAGGAGTGTTGAAAGGTGGAGCCTAATCATATTATAATACCCAATTCCTAACAAGGGGGTGTGGGGGGAAAATGCCCCCCAGTATGGTCACCATGCAGATCTAGATGCGATAGTAGTAGTTAAAATGACTTCCATAAGAATTATTTTAAGTTTGGTGGCAGTAAAAGATTTGCACCTTGAATAGTTAGATGTGAAAATTGCTTTCCTTCATAGTGATTTGGAGGAGGAAATATATGGAACATCCATAGGGATACAAAGTAAAAGGTAAGGAGAAAATGGTGTGCAGGTTGAAGAAGAGTTTTTATGGTCTAAAACAAGCTTCAAGGTAGTGGTATTTGAAATTTGACATGTTTATGATAGAACAAGGTTATAATCGATGTCATTCTAACCATTGTGTCTATTTTATGAGATTAGATAATGGAAGCTATATTATCTAGTTATTGTATGTAGATGACATGCTTGTTGTAGGGTCTAACATGCAGGATGTAAATGATCTCAAAAGAAGATTAGCAACTTCATTTACAATGAAGGATTTGGGTGCTCTAAAGAAAATCCTTGACATGAGAATAGTAAAAGATAAGAAATATAAAAAATTGACATTATCTGAAGAAGAGTACATCAAGAAGGTGTTAGTCAGGTTTAATATGCAAGATGTAAAACCCATAAGTAAACCTTTGGGAGGGCACTTCAAATTAAGCAAGGAACAGTGTCCTAAAATGTAGGAATAAATCAATTACATGTCTAAAGTTCCATATGCTTCAGCAGTTGGAAGTTTAATGTATGCTATGGTGTGCACAAGACCAAATATTGCTCATGAAGTGGGATTTGTCAATAAGTTTATGAATAATCTAGGAAAAGAGCACTAGGATGTAGTCAAGTGGATTCTTAGGTACTTGAGAGGGACCACTGATAGATGATTATGCTATGAAGGTTTAGATGTTACCTTACAAGGATATGTTAATGTAGACATGGATGGAGATTTAGATGGTAGGAAGAGCACCATAGGTTATGTTTTCACTATTGGTGATATAACAATTAGTCAGATTTTAGAATTTCATAAGATAGTTATTTTATCAACTATAAAGGTACAGTATGTTGTAGCTAAATAAGTTGGCAAAGAGATGATATGGATGCAACAATTCATGGAAGAGTTGAGTTAAAAGTAAGAATATTATAGTTTATATAGTGATAGCTAGAGTGTGGATCATTTAGAAATGAACTCAACATTCCATTCAAGAACTAAATATATACAACTCAGGTATCACTTCATCCATTTAGTTTTAGAGGATGGTCAACTAAAGTTTGAAAAGATCCATATGAGTCAGAATCTTGTAGATATGCTAACAAAAGTAGTCAACAAGGAGAATCTAGAGAGTTATTCAAATTCAATAGGTATTTAGGGATAACAAGAAGATGAGAAACATGCTAGGGTTAAAATTCAAAGAAAAGTCTAAGGAAGAGTTATAGTGGTGGAGTTGCATCAATCAGTCTCTAAGTGAGATATTGTTGGATGGTGGAGCTTGATGTTCTTATAATGCTTGGTTCTTGACAAGGGAGGTTTGGGGGGTAAACGCCCCCCACTATAGTCATCATGGGGGTCTAGGGGGAGACCAAATTGGAATCCCCCTAGTAGGGTTTGGGGGTAGTACTCTCTAATTTAGTTAAAAATGCATTATAAAATATTGTAATTTCATAGTAAATCTAGACCGTTCACTGTTAGGTTGTAGATTTAACATTAAAAATTATGTTAGTGCATTTTTGCCCTATATGTAACCCTCATTTTGATATGAGGGAATCATAATTATGGTTTCATGTTATATGTGAGTGAAGAGGAGATTGCAGTGGATGTATTTTAGGTGAAATCCTTTCATTTTATTAAACTAAATAAAGAGAAGAACTAGTTGTTTCTGTGTAGATGTAGCCCATATTAGGTGAACCATGTTAAATTTGTGTCTATTTTGTATTATGTTTTCTACATTTTAGTTCTATATTTATTTTATTGATATTTCTATGTAAGAATTAGTATTAGAGTTGAAGGTTTATTTGGTAGATAAACTCACAAGAAAATAGGGTTCCCGATTCAAGAGGGAGCAATGGCAGAAGAAGGCAAGTTTATGATCAAAAATTTTAATGGCCTAAACTATTAGCTATGGAAGATGCAAATGGAGGACTATCTAAATCAAAAGGATCCTTCCCTACCATTGGATGAAATAGCAAAGAAGCTAATGACTATGAAGGATGAAGACTGGGAGGTTCTTGATGGAAAGGCACTAGGAACAATACAACTGTGCTTGACAACATCGATGGCCTTACATATATTAAAAGAAAATACAACAACGTATGTGATAAAGGCATTGGATATAGTGTATGAAAAACCCTCATCCTCTAACAAGATATTTCTTATGAAGCTTTATTTAATCTATAAATATCATAAGGTGGGTCTGTTGTTGATCATTTAAATGAATTTACCACAGTCACAAATTAGTTAAGCTCTGTAGGAGTAAATTTTGACAAAGAGGTTAGGGATCTTTTGATTCTATGCTCATTAATATAAAACTAAAATGGTTTGGTCATGACTGTGATTACTTCTATCTCTAGTTTAAACACTTTAATGTTTGATGATGTTATTAGTGTTATTCTTAGTGAAGAAATGCAATAAAAAGCATGGGTGAGACATTAGGTAATGCTTTGACTATGGGGAATAGGGGAAGACAAAAGGATAGAGGAAAAGGCCTATGTAATCATGGAAAGTCTAAGAAGGGTAGATTCAAATCCAAAGGAACATTGGTGTGCTAGATTTGTGGGAAGAAAGGACACTTGAAGAAATATTGTTGGTTTCAAAAAGTAAAACAAGGAGATGGATAACAAGATAAAAATAAAGAAACAAATGTAGTAGGGGATGTGTTACAAGATGATTTAATTCTTTCGTTAGATAATATTAATGATTCTTGGTTGTTAGATTCAGGGGCTTCATTTCATGCTACACCTCATAAGAAATATGTTCAAGACTATGTTCAAGGTGATTTTGGATAGGTTTATTTGGGTGATGTGAAACCCTATAAAATTGTAGGAAAGGGTAAGATACAAATAAAATTATAGAATAGAAACAAATAGTTGCTAAAAGAGGTGAGGCATGCTACTGAGTTGAGAAGAAATTTAATTTCAGTAGGGCAATTGGGAAGTGAGGGTTACGCAATTACATTTGTAAAAAATTCATAGAAGGTCACTAAAGGATCACTGGTAATAGAAAAGGGAGATAAGGTAGGTACACTATATTTATCTACTAGTAATGTTGACTCTTCTATTGATTTACCTTCTATAGAAGTGGATATAAAATTATGGCACCACAGACTTAAGCACATGAGTGAGAAGGAGATGCAAGTTCTCCACTAAAAGAATTTGTTGCCAAATTTGAAGAAGGTGGATTTGGATTTATTTGAGCATTGTGTGTATGGGAAATAGAAAAGAGTCAAATTTCTCATAGTTAGGAAGCCAAAAAAGGATGAAAAGTTAAAGCTAATGCATACAGATGTATGGGGACTAACTCAAGTATCATCCCTTGGTGTCTCTTCTTATTATGTTACTTTTATTGATGATTCAACTAGAAAAATTTGGATTTATTGCATATTAAAGTGTTAGGGTGTGGAGCTAAAAGCTTCACCTTGTTGCAAACAGAAGAAGGAGGAGGTTTCTGAAAGTACGCAGTCTCTGGCGTCGGCAGGCCACACCGACGTCGGTCAGGGGACGCAGAAGGGAAACCGACATCGGCAGAGGATCGGCCGGCATCAGTCACCTCTAGGAGGGCAGGGACCGATGTCGGTCACCTGTAGCGGTCAGAACTGTTGTTGATGAATAGTCAGTTAAGTGAACGCGAAGTTTGCATGTGAAGACCAGTTTGAGTCTTTGAGCCGCCCGTCTAATTTTAGTGTATGCATGAGATCTATATGAGAGACTCATGGGCTGTATTGTTAAGTGGAGAATTTGGAGAAGAGCTATGTGAAGCTTGGAGAGTTCTTCCCATGGTGGAATCAAGTAGGATTCCCCATGTGTGTTTAAGTAAGATCAAGTTTGATTTGCAAGGGTGTATGGATGCGAGGTTCAGAAAGGAGATCAACGCGGGGATGCTAGATCCAAGGTGACAGTAATACATCAGCAGGATCATGGAGAGATCTACTTAGAGTATGATTGTGTACTCGATTGTACAGATGTGCAATGAGATGAACAACAGCTTGTGTTAGCTGTGTGTTGTGACCTATGAGAGAAGATTACTCTGGAGGGAAGTTTACTGTAAGCCCACAAAGTGGAAGAAAGAGTGCCACCTCTTTGTTGTAGATTCCTTTGTAAAGAGTTGAATATAATTGTATATTGCCTCTCATGTTCCTGTGTGTTTTCTCATTGATATTTATTTGTTCTTCTGGATTCCGCATGTTTAGTTGCTTATACATTGGTAATCATGTGTGCTCTTAAATCTGACAAGTTGTGTCAGAGCTTTGGGGAGTTTCGGTCCCATCAATTGGTATCAGAGCGAGGTTGGACGTTCTCAGAGTGAGCTTGACTAACAGATGGCCAAATCTGTTAAGTGTTGTTGATTACAGGTTACTCACAGGGGTTGTTGTTTGAGTGGGAGTATAGCAAGGCAAAAGAATGGAGAAATTCAGGCACAGGTGTAGCACCACAAGGAGTGTGGTGAGTTGTCTTCAAGTGGGAGCTTGAAGAGGAATACAAGCCAGGATACAGATTAGACAGAGTACTAGTATGGGTACAGGTGTAGCTCTTTATCTCCAAGTGGGAGATTGTTAGGGTGTGGAGCTAAAAGCTTCACCTTGTTGCAAACAGAAGAAGGAGGAGGTTTCTGAAAGTACACAGTCTCCGGTGTCGACAGGCCACACTGACGTCGGTCAGGGGACGCAGAAGGGAAACCAACATCGGCAGAGGATCGGCTGGCGTCAGTCACCTCTAGGAGGGCAGGGACTGACGTCGGTCACCTGTAGCAGTCAGAACTGCTATTGACGAACAATCAGTTAAGTGAACGCGAATTTTGCATGTGAAGACCAGTTCGAGTCTTTGAGCCACCCGTCTAATTTTAGTGTATGCATGAGATCTATATGAGAGACTCATGGGCTGTATTGTTAAGTGGAGAATTTGGAGAAGAGCTATGTGAAGCTTGGAGAGTTCTTCCCATGGTGGAATCAAGTAGGATTCCCCATGTGTGTTTAAGTAAGATCAGGTTTGATTTGCAAGGGTGTATGGATGTGAGGTTCAGAAAGGAGATCAGCGCGGGGACGCTAGATCCAAGGTGACAGCAATACATCAGCAGGATCATGGAGAGATCTACTTGGAGTACAATTGTGTACTTGATTGTACAGATGTGCAATGAGGTGAACAACAGCTTGTGTTAGCTGTGTGTTGTGACCTATGAGAGAAGATTACTCTGGAGGGAAGTTTACTGTAAGCCCACAAAGTGGAAGAAAGAGTGCCACCTCTTTGTTGTAGATTCCTTTGTAAAGAGTTGAATATAATTGTATATTGCCTCTCATGTTCTATGTGTTTTCTCATTGATATTTATTTGTTCTTCTGGATTCTGCATGTTTAGTTGCCTATACATTGGTAATCATGTGTGCTCTTAAATCTGACAAGTTGTGTCAGAGCTTTGGGGAGTTTCGGTCCCATCATAAAGAATATTGTATTTTTGATACTTTTAAGAAATGGAAAGCTTTGGTTGAGAATGAGATAGAAAAAAAGTTGAAGTGTGTCCAATCAAATAATGGAGGTGAATAATACAATAAGGAATTTGATAATTATTGTTCATCCCATGGGATTCATAAAGAGAAAATGGTTCCAAGAACACCACCAAAAAAAATGTGTCAAAAAGGATGAATAGGACAATCATAGAGAGTGCAAAGAGCATGAGATTACATGCAAGGTTTCCCTTAGAGTTTTGGTCAAATGTTATGGATATTGCTATTTATTTAATAAATAAAGGGCCTTCAAGTCCTTTGGATTGTGGCATTCCATAAGAAGCATGGACAAGTAAAAATGTAGATTGTTCCTTCTTAAAGTGTTTTGGATGTGAAGCATTTGTCCATATTGATAAAGAAAATATAACCAAGCTTGAAGAAAAATCAAAGAAATATATTTTTATCGGAGGTTACCGTTTATGGGATTTTGAAAATCATAAAATCATTAGGAGTAGAGATGTGATATTTAATGAGAAGGTCGTGTAAAGAGATCAATTGTAGGGAAAATAATAAGAAAAGCCAAATACTGAATATGTAGTACTTGATGAAATCACTAGAAATGAAATTCTAAAAGTATCAAAAAATTAAAATGTACAACAAATACAAGTACCTCAAACTCCTAGAAGTGTAGTTAGAAGATCTACCAGAAAGTGTAGTTGATTGATGGTGATGAGCCAGAAAGTTATGAAGAAGCAATGCAGGTAGAAACTAGAAAGGAGTGGAAACAAGGCATGAAAGAGGAGATGGACTCCTTGGTACATAACCAAACTTGGAATTTCATTCAGATGATTGCATGTAAAATATATTTTAATAATAAATGGGTTTATAGGTTGAAGAAAGAAGATGGAGTCAAAAATATGTACAAGGCCAAAATTGTTGTAAAGGGGTTTACACAAAATAAAGCTATAGATTTTGATGAAATATTTTCTCCAGTAGTTAAAATAATTTCTATAAAAACTATTTTAAGTTTGATAGCAGTAGAATAATTACACCTTAAATAGTTAGATGTGAATATTGCTTTCCTTAATGGTGATTTGGAGGTGGAAATATATATGGAGCAATCACAGGGATACGAAGTAAAAGGTAAGGAGAAAATGGTGTGTAGATTGAAGAAGAGTTTGTATGGTCTAAATCAAGCTCCAAGGAAGTAGTATTTGAAATTTGACATGTTTATGATAGAACAAGGTTATAGTAGATGTCATTTTGACCATTGTGTCTATTTTAAGAGATTAAATAATGGAAGCTATAGTATATTTTTATTTTATGTAGATGGCATGCTTGTTGCAGGGTTTAACATGCAAGATATAAATGATCTCAAAAGAAAATTAAAAAATTAATTTGTAGTAAAGGATTTGGGTTTTGTAAAGAAAATCCTTGGTATGAGAATAACAAGAAACAAGAAAAATAGAAAATTGACATTATCTGAAGAAGAGTACATCAAAAAGGTGTTTGTTAGGTTCAATATGAAAGATGCAAAACCTATAAGTACACCTTTGGGAGGGTACTTCAAATTAAGTAAGGAACAATGTCCTAAAACACATGAAATAAATTACATGAGTTGGAAGTTTAATGTATGTTATGGTGTGCACAAGACCAAATATTTATCATAAAGTGGGATTTGTCAGTAGGTTTATGAATAATCTAGGAAAAGAGCACTAGGATGTAGTTAAGTGGATTCTTAGGTACTTGAGAGGGACCACTAATAGATGATTGTGCTATGAAGGTTCAAATTTTACCTTAAAAGGATATGTTCATGTAGACATGTCTAGAGATTTAGATGGTAGGAGGATCACCACATGTTATATTTTCATTGTTGATGATATAGTAGTTAGTTGGATTTCAAAATTACATAAGATAGTTGCTTTGTCAACTACAAAGGCAGATTATGTTGCAGCTACAGAAGCTAGAAAGGAGATAATATGATGAAATGGTTCATAAAAGAGTTGAGGTAGAAGAAAGAAGATTGTAGGTTGTATAGTGATATCTAGAGTGTGATTCATTTAGTAAAGAACTCAACATTCCATTCAAGAACTAAACATATACAACTCAAGTATGACTTAATTCATTCAGTTTTGGAGGATGGTCAATTGAAGTTGGAAAAGAGTCAGAATCCTACAGATATGCTAACAAAAGTAGTCACAAAGGATATGATATAAAGTTATTCATATTCAATAGGTCTTCAGGGATAACAAGGAAGATGAGAAACATGTCAGGGTCAAAGTTCAAATAAAATTCCAAGGAAGAGTTGTAGAGGTGGAGTTGCAGCAATCAGTCTCCAAGTGGGAGATTATTGGATGGTGGAGCCTAAATTGGTTCCCAATAACAGGGGTGTGGGGGGGCAATGTCCCCCACCCCCACTATGGTTTTCATGGGAGCCCTGGTGGGAGTTTGGGGGTAGTGTCACCGAAACAAAATCTAGTTAAAAATGCATTATAAAATATTGTAATTTCATAGTAAATCTTGACCGTTCACTATTAAGTTACAAATCTAACAGTAGAAATTATGTTTGTGATTTTTTTCCCTATATGTAACCCTCCTTTTGATATGAGGGCATGGTAATTATGGTGACATGATATATGTGAGTGAAGAAGAGGTTGCAGTGGAAGTATTGTAGGTTTTATCCCTTCATTTTATTGGACTAAATAAAGAGAAGAACATGTTTCTATGTGGATGTAGCCCATATTGGGTGAACCACATTAAACTTATGTCTATTGTATTGTGTTTTCTGCATTTTAATTATGTCTTTATTTCATTAATATTACTTTGTGTTCTATATTCCTACCAAGGAGGACAATTGTAGTATAAATGAAATAATATCACTTAGTGCATTTAAAAAATATTTTCATTCTCTAAAGCATCTCATGTAGGATCAATAGAAAATTGTGAATAAAAAATGTATTAAGAACAAGGATGATAAAACAAAGTGCCCATTAAATAAGACTCTGGTAACATATTTGCATATATTCAAATGTGTTATGCATATCCAAGAAAGCAATGTAACAATAAAATTCATAAAAGACCTCAATGATACACTAAAGCATATATGCTTGGTTTGTAATCAATTACATTTCAAATATAACATGATATATTTCAAGAAAACATAAAGATAAACATATGCAAATTTGATGCAAACAAAAGAAATTATTATGAAAAAAATGCATTAGGTGTAATAATGCATTAAGGAATGAAATTACTTCCAAATTTGAAATGCCTCAACATATTTGGTTAAATGCACCTTTTACATATGTTCAAATGCTAGCAAATTTGAAAGAACACCTTGTTTCATTGTGAATCCCTATAAAAATTTGAGTAAAATATACTTAAATGCAAAACAATACAAAATCTAACCAAATCTATATAAAGACCCCAATATGAGAGAATTTAGAAGAGAAATCAGAATTTTAGAATGACCTTACCATCATTCCACTCCTCCTTCAACTTCTCTCTAGGATGTTCTAATGGACTATCGACTATAACTTGCCTTGGATGTTTGGATTGCTTGCTCAATGGCTCAAAGATGGATGGTGATAATGGACACAAGATGGCTATGAAGGCTAGTATTGTGAAGGATATGGAAAAAACATGAGCTTGAGTCTCTTTCTTACTTGTGATTCTTGGGGCATGCCTCTATTTTTAAAGAGGTCTTTGGAAGGGGCTAGAAGGGATTTGAGAGGGAGATTTTCCATCTCAAATTTTAAAATTTAAATAGGGGAAGGTTCTAGAGGTGGGAAACCTCTAGACCTTCCTTTGGGAGGTAAATATATGAGGAATAAATTATAAAATTAAGATTTTTAGGTGGAAAGTGGGGTTGTGGGGTACGTTATAATTTTAAATAATTAAAATTGAAGATTATGTGGAAAGTGGGATTATGGGGTAGATTAAGATTTTAAAGGAAAGTGGGGGTATTTCATGGGATTAATTAATTAATTAAAAAAAAGGATAATGTTAATACAAAATTAAGTGGCAAGATTAAGACTAATGTCAGTGAGAAACATTTAGTGCATATATTTTGCCCCTCTTTAAAAGGGCATTGCGAGGGAAACCAAGTGGAAGAAGTAATGGTATTTCAAAGAAAAACTCAGTCATGGACAAATTTTAGTAGATGCTTGTATATGATATGATGCCCCCTCAAGGGGACATGCGAGGAAGAATAAGGTGAATGACCACTCGAAAGAAGAAGTGATGGGTAGGGTGAGATGGATAAATGAGGGGATGGGATGCCAGATGTGGGATAGAAGATGAAGAAGCTAAGGTTGACATTGATCAATGAGTTACACATTGATAACAATGCCCGTGGCAAAGACACATGCACATGGAATGGAGATAATGGGTATCATGGTCATAGACACATCCCAAGGGGGAATCAACCGCAATAAGATGATAAAATTATTAAGTTGTAATCTTTAGATAAATCTCAAGCAAGGACGTATGTAAGGGAGAGCTATAGGTAAATCTTTAGACTAATGATGGGTGTATCTCAAAGATGAATTAATCAATATGATGTGGTTGATGATAGATAAGAAATGAGATGAGTGAGTGACCAAAAGGATTGGGATGATGCCCCTAACAAAGACACATGTAGGGGAGAGAGAGAGGAGATAGTGGCCAAGTGATACCTACATAGTCTAAAAACACCTCAGGTCGATGTAGTTCTGACTAGGAGGGATACAAAGTAGGACCATGAAGGATAATCGATGGGGATATCAATGAGACCATCAAAGTGTGGACAAAAGGTGATGAAGGCCAATAATTAAAGAGGTTAATAAGTACATTAATCCCATATGTAATGGGATTAATAAGTGGATAGGTAGAAAAGTGAACAAATAAGAAATGATTAATGAGGTGAATTCACTGAAAATGGAGTTGAGACAAAAGAGGTGGTTTTGATGAAAGAGATGGAAGATGATGTTAAACTGCCCCTATAAGGTGGAAAAATGGGGTAATAAGTGGAATGTAGTGGGTATCGCTATGAGCCAAGTTTTAAAGGGGGGTCTTGTGGTAAGGGCTTCAAAGGATTGTTGGAAAGAGGCCATCATCACTACAAGCTAAGTTTTATTGGTTGGAGTGACTGTGAAACATGTGCTAATTCCCTACACCAATGGCTGCCCTTACTATGGGCTGAGGTGCAAAATTAGGATGAGTGGTAGGATTTGAAGAGTGTGTATAAGCACTTCATTGATGGGTGTATGCAAATTTTGGAGTAGGAATCAGGTTTGGGCATTGAGGAGGGTATCATTAATTTAGAGCTTAATGGCTGGAGGGAGTAAGGTGTGGTCACTGATAGAGAAGGCAATGGAGGCTCAGTTGCCACTTAAAACATGCTAAAGAAGATTAAAATAGATCAAAAGAGGTTAAAATGCATAAATGGAATGGGAGGAAAAGGGATAAGACTGAGTTAGTTGGATGTGTTGAGAGGGAGATCATGGCATAGGTCGATGGTAGAAGATCAGGTCATGTAGAATAGAGAGGAAGCAGGGCAGGAGGATTGACATCAAGGCAGAGGTGAAAATCAAGTATGAATGGTATTGTTGGATTTGTTTATTGATGTTATACATATGGGTGTAAGAATAAATTTACATTGAACAAGGGTTGGAGGGTTATAATAGGGAAATTAGGGGTCATGCAGGTAAGTGGAGGAGGGATACTGGTAAAGAAGGGAGGTGTGGCCACATCATAGGGGAAGAAATTAATGGGTTAAATGGAGGTGTAGGATTAAAAATAATCAAGAGAGGGGGGTGGAAGGAAAAAGAGGTCATGGATGAGGGTTGGGGGAGGAGAAGGATTCATGATTAAGGGTGGTGGTATGTGAAAGGTAGTGGCAAAAAGGATTACGATTAGGTTATAGAGGGGAAGAATTCACATCAAGAGACATAAGAGGCGAATGAGAGAATTTTATTGGGAAGGTTTTATGATATGTGTGGATTTTGATTATATGAAGTGATGGTGTCAGTTAATCATTATATGTGTGCATATTGCAGGTGGATCAAGCACAAGAGAGGAGAATGATGGCAGTAGGTTCATCAAGATGGTTTTGAAGATGGTGACATAGTCACTAGGTAAGGAACATGTACCAGTCATGGAGGCATGTGAGGATAAATATAATCAATAAGGGTATTAGGAATCTATTAGAATTTGTACAAGGGGAGTGACTAGATTTTTACTGCTAGGTCACACATTTGTAGGGTCAGATTGTGCACATGGATATGTAAATAGTAGAAGTATTAGCCTAAGTGACCTCTTTGCTAGAACAAGTGAATCATCAAGAGGCATAGATTGGTGTATTTAAAGAACACACAAAGCAAATTTAGGTTGATTGTATGTAGTTTTAGGAATAATTAGACTAGCAAGAGGTGGAGGCATGACTCGTGAGGATGGAATGAATTATGGACCAGGTATTATTGGAGGCTTTAAGGTTCAGAGATGTGACTACTCAGGTGGCAAGGATGTTATGGGAGGTTTAGTACTATAGAGATTTGTATGAACGTGTAATGCCAGTAGGTCATAGGGCTCCATCATACAGGGTGATTAGCCAATCAGAGAGAACATGAGATTTTAGGTCATCAGGCCAGTCTGTGCATCCATCATCGAGGCCACCACCACCACAAGGTGGAATGTAGGATAGGATACATTTGTAATGGAGAGTTGTGGCTCGATGAAAAGATATGTAATTATTATAATAAATGATGTGAAAGGAGTTGTAATGGAATGAAATTATGTAAATATGATGTATTGTGTAATGTGATGTTAATAATAATGAAAAAGGGACATGTTTGTTGTATTATGTAATGAAATGATTTGATGTGAATGATAATGATAAGAAATAAGATAATGATATAAATGAGTATGACATGTACATGGGGTTGGAAGGGCTGAAAAGAAAAGGATGTGATGGCACTCAGTGAGTGGGGGAACTATTGGATGGGAGTGATGACCAGTATTAGGGTTCGTTTGTTTGGTAGGTGTGGGAAATCAATGTCGATGATTATAGGTAGGTAGGTGTTAAATAGCACATGGGGAGGTAAGGCATTTTCATTACTTCTTCAATCATTTGCATAGGAATTATATGTGTAAACAGGCAAGGTCCCTAAGGATGTTGTAGGGTAGACCAATACCACCACTAGAGCTAATCTATGAGGTAAATGTATAGGTGTTCTAGATGTTGTATTGAGTGATGGATATGTTGGAGGTGATATTATGGTAGTAGTAACCAGAAAAATTGAGACTCCAACCACCATGCAGAGTGCAATAATTTTGTTGCATAAGATATCAGACAAGGAGATACACCCAAGTTGTTGTAGAACCTAGAAGCATCCCATTGTACTAAAGGAGAAACATGTAAGGGAATCTATAGGGAGTTGATCATACATGAGGGCCAAAATATGAGGTGATCAATGGAATGAGGAAGGTAGTTCTTGAATCGAACCCATTTGTCATGTGTGGTTATTACAGATAAGTTGGCCATTTTTCCTTGGAGGGAGATGGTAAATGCTAACGATATGGAGACTTGGTCAAGTGGTTGGATGGGGGGAGACTTTGGATCAAATGGAGTACCACCACAACTATAATGATCTTGATATTCAATATATGCTTAAATACCCTTAAGGTAGGGAAACACCAGATAATACTCCTTTAGGAAGGAATAACTCCACAATGTCTCTTCGAGGGGACAACCTCCAATATCCTCTTACAATAGAAGACTCAATGCTTACTTGATATCTTTACCATGATATTCATCTCCTATATATATATACATCTATCTAACCCATGGATGGGTAACCTCCTAATCTAATGTAGGCTGACCATTACCCAATGTAATACTTCCATAAGTTACTCTATTATCCTAATATAGTGTACCCATATAACTAAGGGGATGTGTGGCACATGTCGACATCTCCATCAACCCATATACATCAATATATCATATCCCTAGGTACATAGCATTCATTCCCTCCTTAACATATTTTGTCCCCGAAACATAGGAAGAAACCAAATAATGAGTGTGCTTCAAATCATTGCACACTTGTCTCCAATCTCGATCATATAGCCATCCATATGTGATCTTGGTAGGTGATAGCTCTCCAAGCTTGTTTCCTGATTTTATTGTGCTCCTTTGATTTTATTTATGGTCATAATTATACTGCTTTGGTGTCCAAGCATAATTATTTCTCTTTTTATTCCATGTACCATATTCTACTGCACTACTCTGATTCCAACCATGACCATAGTAGGTATTCTTCCATGCATAGTCATAATGATTCCCCCATTCATTCCATGTGCCATAGTATTTTTTTTTGGATTCCATGCATATCCATAATGATTGGAAATTTTATTTTCTGTATAGACAAAATGATTATTATTATGACACTTCCTCACCTGGTTCCATGATTGTTTCCTCTCATGATGATGTGGGTGTCTATATACCTCAACCTTTTCCAATACTTTGACCTTATCCACCTTTGCTTCTACCTCTTCCACATTTTCCTTCTTTGTCTCTTGAGTAGATGAAGTGCTCATTTGTAGTGTGTCTTTATCTATATCATCTGAATCTTCATCATGTTCTTCATCACCTATTTCCATCTTATCCTCATGATCTACCTAGATTGTTATTGGTGCCTTTTGAACTATGATATCTTGTAAACCGATCTTATTTTTCCTATACCAAAACTTCATGAACTTTTTCTGAACATTGATATTCATTGTTCCCAAAGTTTCTAACCATATCCATATCATCCATATCCAAAGCATAAAAATTTGAATGCAAAACATATTTTTCCATAATGAGCTTCAGATCTTCAAACATTGAAATATCCTTACCATCTACTTGAACCTCTTTGATATTCTTTGCTTGAACATATAGATGCTTGGCCACATTCATGTTAATGAAGTTATACTTGCTAGTAGGGTTTATGGACACCACCACCTTCTTCTTTTGAATGCATCCATGAAATTGAAAAATTGACTCGGATTTTTTTGGAACCAAATTATTTGAACCCTTATTTTCTTCTTCTTCTTCTTCTTTTTCTTCTTCCTCTTCTTCATCTGCTTCTTCTTCTATTGCTTCTTCTACTTCTTCTTCGTCTTGTTCTTCTGATGATTCTTCTATTTCTTATTCTTCTTTTTGTGTTTCTTCTTCTTCTATTGCTTCTTCTTTGTCTACTTCTTGTTTTATATCCCAACGATCTAAAAATATATGTTCCATTTCTTTCCATGAAGAAAACCTTTTTGTACAACTCAACTGATCAAACCAATCTAGTGTAGGTCCA
The DNA here is from genome assembly GCA_037957365.1 of Torreya grandis. Lineage (NCBI taxonomy): Eukaryota > Viridiplantae > Streptophyta > Pinopsida > Cupressales > Taxaceae > Torreya > Torreya grandis. The sequence goes on along the minus strand of JARHVA010000060.1, from coordinate 4,322,367 downwards.
GAAAAAAAAGGAGTTAATTGTCTTTGCCTAAAATTTTTTATAAAATAATTTTCCAAAAGGAGCCACCATTCTCTAACATCAATATCATCTTTCCTTGAAAATATTTATAACTCCATGATCCACAAAAAAATTAAGGTTCCTGAAACCCTAAAATGTCAAAACTGATCCATAAAATCACACCAAACAACTCAAAAAATTATGAGTGTTTGGCTGTGTTTCTCTTATATATTCTTACATCTCCAGTAAAAATTTTGAATAAAAATTTCCTATATTTCGGAAGATATAGCAAAATTATTATAAACCCTAAAATATCAATAACTCCCTCAAAACGAATCAAAAAATTCTGAAATTTTTACTACGCTTCCATTATATTTTCTTACATCTTCAATAAAAATTTCAAACAAAAATTCATTATATTTCAGAAGATATAGTGAAATTAGTGTTTCTCTCCACACAAATTGCCCAAATCAAAGCTCTGATACCACTTGGAATGATCTTGATATTCAATATATGCTTAAATACCCTTAAGGTAGAGAAACACCATATAATACTTCTTTAGGAAGGAATAACTCCACAATGTCTCTTTGAGGGGACAACCTCCAATATCCTCTTAAAATAGAAGACTCAACGCTTACTTGATATCTTTACCATGATATTCATCTCCTATATATATATATATATATATATATATATATATATATATATATATATATATATATATATATATATATATATATATATATATATATATATATATCTAACCCATTGATGGGTAACCTTCTAATCTAATGTAGGCCGACCATTACCCAATGTAATACTTCCATAAGTTACTCTATTATCCTAATATAGTGTACCCATATAACTAATGGGATGTGTGCCACATGTCGACATCTCCATCAACCCATATACATTAATATATCATATCCCTAGGTACATAGCAACAACCATGATTAGGGTAGGTATAAGCTTGAGTCAACTATGTATTGGTTATTATAGAAGAACCAGAGATGTGTAATGTGAGTGTTGTGATATTTTTAGAGGTGTTTGAAATGATGTGTGGTTGTGTGATCGATATAATGTCAAAGAGGTGTCTGGTTTATGATGATATGCTTTAATGTAATCCTCTTACCGAAGGGGGAGTGTTGGTAGTAATGGAGTGAAGTGGTTTTGAGCCATATGTCCTTTGCAATCCATTTTTGTTATTGCACTTGTATTATGTTTGTACCAATGACATGATAAGAGTCAAGGATAAATTGAATTTAGAGTGTGTGGGAACTTCATTGAGAGGTGGATTTCTCTGAGTAAACATGCATAAGCCATTGATACCATCCTCATTCCCAATAACATATCTAATAGTAACTAGACTTATTAAATAAATAAAGCAATGTAATATGTATAGAAACAAAATAATAAACATGCATAGGCAAACAAACACATAATCACATAAGACAATTATGTAATAGTATAAACAGATAATGAGGATATTATAAAAATAGTTGGATAATGATGTGATGATAAGGTGATTATAGATAATAGACCTAGATTAGGGGATATGTACATAGGATGTATAGTGCCCAATACTAGCATACCTCAGGAATGAGTCTAACCAACTCTAAGAGAATCACATATGGAGTTAGTGTGACCTCTCAGGTGTCAAGATCATAATTCATGTGAAACCCCCAAAATAGGAGACCAATGTATGACCCTTCCAACGTTAGCGAGAAGGTGTGAACCATAGTCTTAGAGATAGAAACAGACAAATGGGGATGGAAGTCAATCTTGAGGCTAAAAGGAGACATGCCTATCAAAAAAGACATGATGGGGGGATAAGAATATGTTGGGTCAAGAGAAAATGATAGGATTTAAGGATACTTAGGCGATGACAATGGATGAGATATTCTAGAGGATTTCCCTAGCAAACAACCCTATTATTCAACAAGCAATGAATCCTGTGATTGAAAACTCACATTTCCTATTATTGCAGAAGGACCTATGATAGATTCCCACTATGAAGACTATGATGTTGGGAACCGGTTTTCATCATGGTACTTGCCTAAGGTGCCAGAAGACTAGTTTTCACCATTGGACAGATTATTTTTTGTTGTTGTTGTTGTACTAATGAGGAGGGGTAATGGATGGATGGATGGGATGCGAGGTGCCCCATAGACAAAAGATAATGATATCTAGACTAGGTATAGAAGTGCTTGAGGTAGACAATATTCATGGGATCATCCAACTCTTATCCCTCAAGCATGGCCAACTTATACGCTCCTAGGCTGAACTTGGCAATGATGACATAGGGACCTAACTAGTTGGCTCCAAACTTCTCTTTCTTATCAGGGTCTACATTGGTATTTTTTTGATTTCCTTTTAAGACTAAATCCCTAATATTGAACTCCATAGCCTGATTCTTTTTGAAATATTGGCCCTATAATTTATTTTGGTATGCTCAGAGGAGATCTAAGGCCTTTTATCATTTTTCATCAAGGAGTTCTAATTCCTATAGTTGCTCTTGTCTGAGATTATGATCTGTAATGATACCTCTAAGTGAGAGATAGAGAGAGGGGAGTTCCACTTTGAATGGCAATATGGCTTCTATCCCATAGACCAATGTGTATGAAGTTGCCCCGATAGGCATAAAAACACTTGTTCAGTAAGATCATAGAGATAGATATAATTGGAGGTGCCAATTTTTGCCAGCTTGATAGAGAGTCTTTTTTAGAATCTTAATGGTAGTATTATTAGTTAATTCATCTTTTCCATTACCTTAGGCATAATATGGAGAGGATAAATGCTGAGTGATATGATATTTTTGACATGAGGCCTCTACATTTTGTTTTTTACATGATTTATCATTGCCTAAAATTATATTAGTAGGTATACCAAATGGCAAATGATTTGATTGAGAATGAACTTGGAAATTTGGATGCATGTTGTGTAAGTGAGTGGCATTGCTTTGACCCATTTAGTAAAACACTTCATAGATGTGATGATGAATTTATGGCCATCTAATGAAGTGGGATTTATCTTGCCAATTAAATCTATGCCCCATATGGAGAAAGGCCACAGACTCATAATAGGTTATAACTCTTGTGCAAGAGCATGGATGAGGTTCTCATGCTATTGATAGGCTACACATTTATGCACATACTGGTAAGAATCATGGTCCATTATTGACCAATAGTAACCATTTTAAATGAGCTTTTCTGCTAGGGCCATTCTACTGATGTGTTTGCCACATACACCATCATGGACTTCTTTGATAGCCTGGGCTACCTCTTTCGATGTTAGACATCTCAAAAAGGTACCATCATAGCCACATTAATAGAGGGTGCTACTAAGGATTGTGTAGTAGGTAGTGCGATGGATGAAAGCTTTGCACTGATGGTGGGTAAGGTTAGGGGGAAGGATATTGTCATGAATATACCTATAAATATCATGGTATCAAGGTAGATTGGGATCATTGATAGCACAAATTTGAAGTGGAGCTAATAATTGATAGGCCAGGATGATTAGATGCTCAAATAAATAAATTACCTTGTAGGACATCTACTGGGAGATTAATAAGTGAGCCAATAGTGGCCATCTAATCAACTAATTTATTACTTCCCCATGAAACCTGTTCAAAGGTGATGGACTAAAATTTTGTCTTTAATTAGTCCACTAATTGTTTGTAAGGAAGTAGATTTTCATCCTTCATTTGGAAGTCACCATTGACCTATTTGATAATTAATTGTGAGTCCCTAAATACTTGTAAATATTGGATATTCCATTAGATAGCTAGCTGAAGTCTATCTATTAAAGCGTCATGCTCTAAAATATTGTTAGTACATGGGAAGGCAAGGAAAAATGCTTTTGGAATGAGATCACCTTAAGGGGTGACCAAGAGGATACCTAACCCAAATCCATGGGTAGTAAATGAGCCATCAAAATATAACTTCTAGCCTTATGTTTGTGAAGTATTCATTATGGACTCATCTAAGAATGTAGTGACAATTGGGTCAATCGATTCTAATAGTGCTTCAACTAGTTGATCTGTTATGACCTACCCTTTAATGTCTTTCTAAATAATATATTCTATATCAAATTTATAGCATAAAATTATCCATTTTGCTACTCACCCAATTAGTGCTGATTTGGATAGTAGGTACTTCAAAGGGTCAACTTTAGCGAGTAGCTAAATTTAGTTGTTGAGCATATAATGCTAGAGTTTCCATGATGCAAAAACCATAGCTAGACATGCTTTCTTGTTAGGTGCATAGTTCAGTTCATATGATATTAGTGTTTTAATGAAATAATAAATGGCTTGTTCCTTTCCTTGATCATTATTTTGGGATAAGTGAACACCAATATCACATGATGTAGCTGAAATATATAAGAGCAAAGGCTTTCCCAAAACTGGTGGAGACAAAATAGGTGGATTTACCAAGTATTGTTTTAGACTTTTAAAAGCTCATTGGCATTATTCATTCCAATAAAATGCAGCACCTTTATTTAGCAAATGAGTAAAGGAGTGGCATTTGTTGGTCAGCTGAGAGATAAATCACTTGATGGCCTAAAGTTTGCCTTGGAGACTATGGAGTTGCTTGAGAGTACGAGGGGGTAGCATTTTAGTTATTGATTTAACCTTCATTGGATCTACCTCAATGCCCCTTCTTGAGACTATAAATCCCAACAATTTTCCTAAAGTCACTCTAAAGATGAACTTTTTGGGATTCAACCTTACTTTGTATTTTCATAATCTTTCAAAGATTCTCCTGAGGATCACATGGTGCTCTGACCTTAAATGAGACTTCCCTAGAATATCATTGACATAATTATAAATGGCCTTTTTTGAAGGGAAAGTGACCCTTAGAAAAAATGGAAAGGTCCTCTTTTGATGGCCAAGCATCCTCTAAAAGGGCAATTACCCTTTGGGTTTTTGTCTTCCAAATTTCTTCAAATAAAATGTCTGAAGGAATTCCTTCCGACATTTTATTCAAAAGAATTCATACCTTTAGCATATTTGCTTGAATTTCCTTACTTAGTGAAATTCTTTAGATAAAATATCTAAAGGAATCCCTTCAAACATTTTGATCCAAAGTTTAGTTCAAAAAAAGGTTCCAAATCATGATGAAACCTCTTGCACATGGAAGAGCTCATTGAGAGCTTTTTGGCACTTGTTTTGGATCACAAAACAGAGTCTAAATGCCCAAGTTATAGGATGCTAAAGTTATTTTATGACAGGCAAAATAAGGAAGTGTTGTAATTTGAATGCGACAAGTGGACCAATCACCCGTCGACACGTGACAGTGCATTTTTTTTAGTTAGTGAAAAAATTTAGTTTGGTGTTTTGGTTTGGTTTCAGCCTCCGATCTTTGGCAGTGGTCATATGGAGATCTATGGGCCCCACTATTGGCTCGTTGGGGCCCTCAGTGAGGGTTGACACACTTGATTAAGGAGGGTTGCCTGGGTCTCCATCTTTGAATCTATATACATATGCAATAGTATTTGAATCCTTATTATGCCTTGTATTTCCCGCATGTGGGACTAATGTCTAAGCATTGTAAACTTTACATTGCATTGTTACCAAGCATCAAGCATGAAGTCAAATTCCAAGATAAATGACCAAGGGTCAAGAGGGAATGGATGAGCCCCATTAAGCCACATGGGAGAAACAATAGTTGGCATGTTTTTATGCCATGAAGGCCCTTCTAACCTTTCTGAGTCATTTCACATGCCTCGAGATTGAAGACAGTCGAGTCAAGCTTGAAGACTAATCTATATTCATGTCTAATGTTGGCATTTATGCTAAGATCAAAGACTGAGTACCATACCAGCTACACTTAGCCTTGCCACAAATGTTCAAATTAAAGGCTGAGCTACATCATTGGTGGATCTATTTAAAGTTAGTGTATATGTTAAGTTGGTACACTAACCAACAAACTATGCCAAGTTAAGCACCTCGATCCCACCAAAAGGGGCATCAACATTATGTAAGGAGGCCGTTTAACTATTAAAAGACTTCAAAGCCATTTAAAATTACCAATGTGGGATTAAAAAAGATAAGCCAAGCACCCAACAAGGATGCCGAAGATTTGAACCCAACACCTATCATGCAAAAGGGACAGGCCTTGACCGCTTGAGCCACGGGTTTGCAAGTGGTTTAAAAGGAGCAAACTTTTATTTGAATGTAAGTTTCTACAGACTGTGTATTTTTATTTTAATAGGCCAAGAGCTAGATTAAGCTTTGAGATAGCTTTAACAAGTGGTTTATAATCCAATTTTTGACCTATATACATAGAGAGACCCTTTTCAGTTATGTTTTGTAATTGAAAAGAGAAATATTGTAATGGATAGACCAATAGTTTGAGTGAATGGACCAAAGCACCTTCACAAGGGGATTGAAGACTGAGGAAGGATTCCATGTTGCTGAGCTTGAGTATATTAGCAAAGGTGGAATTCTTGGACAAAGATCAGACCTAAGGGAAGTTGTGCAACATTTCAAAGAATTTGTAAGCCATTTGTTGTGCAAATTTAATAGAAATGGTCCTCACTATTGGGTGGACCTAGAGATGTAGGCAAGAGATGTTAAACTCTGTTATAAATGTCGGATGGTAATTTGTCATATGATTGCATGTTTTATTTTAGTTTCTGATTTTTAATATATGCAAAGTTTTAAAATTGACAATTTATGATATTTTTAAAAATCAAATTGGTTTTATTGGAGAATGGAAGTTAAAAGTCATTCGACTGTTCCAATCTAATTCGATAACTGAGAACACTTATTTACCAAACAATTTGCAAGTTCTTTTGAGTATTTGAAGAATTTGTTAAGTTTGAGAAATTCAGTATTCATAGTTTAAAACTTCACTTTGAGTTTATCATTGTAGTTTATGGATCAAATTGGTATCAATGTAGTTAGAAAGTATGGTTAGCTTCTGATTATGTGATTTGATAGATGATTTCAGTTTATTAGTTATCAATATCACCTTATTAGATTACAGTGTGCAGTTGTGGAATCAGTGTGTTTGCAGGAAACCATGTGCAAGTTGTCACATAAAGCCAAGATGGAAGAGCTTGAAGTCATCAACACCCAAATTCAAGATGAGAATGTATTCCTGAGATGTAAGCTCTTAGCCCTTAAAGATCAAGTTGTAAGTTTGAAATCAGAGCTTGAATCTAAGGATGAGCTCTTGATCAAATTATAGTGTGGTGAACTAAAGAAGGCCATCCCTTTTACTTTAGATGCAACGACTATGACTGAGTGCACTGTAAGTTATTCACCAAGTAAGTCATCTTCTTCTTTTCATTCAGATTCAGATTCAAGTAATGATGCTTTTGGTAGTTTTGAACAACACACTAAGGGTATAGGATCCAAATTGTTGATAAAAATGGGCTTTAATGGAAGAGGTCTTGGTCGAGATGGCCAAGGAATTACTAACCCAATACAGGTAGAGCATAGATCTCTTCATGCAGGTTTGGGTTACACTAGTGAGCAGGTGGATATTGGAGAAAATTACTCCATGGCTAAAGGAAGACAAGCTTCTAATAGAAAAGTTCTAAGGCCACTACTAGAGCATGTCCAGTGTAAGAGAACAAGTAAATGAGGTAATGAGATTCTACCTCCTAGTTCTTACACTAGAGTTAGCACTAAATCTTTTGATCTACTTTTTATGTTTAAGAAATTTGGATTTAACATTTAAAAGATGATGCAATCATTTCCTTGCACTTTTTATGGAATGCATAACCACAATGTTGCATTTTTTTGGAAGAGACATGCTTTGATTAAGCATATTGCAGGTGTTAAAGACCATTCTCGTCATGGTAAAGCGAGAAGAGGTAAAAGGGAGACCTCACCTAAGAAGGTTTTATGCACTCATTGCCACATGAGTGGACATCAAATTGTTCATTGTTTTAAACTTCAATCATCTTCTCATTCTAGACATGGTAAAACTAAGATGAGTTATTAACCTATTAATAAGGTCAATGATGTTAAATCAATCCATAATGATGTTAATGAATCCACTAAGGAAATCAAGTTAACTAGGCAAAAAATTTGATTAAGTGGATTAATAATGTACTTATTTTTCAAAGCATTATTAAGAATTTGGTTAAGGAAAAGAACAACCTTTGATGATGCATTATTAGAGTTTGTGAGAACACTTTGAGATAGGGTTATCATTCGAATTATTTCAATTCTCACCTTATGTCAAATAGCTCTATGTTTTGGAATCTCCTATTTATGCTGGGTAAGTTGTCTGTAGGACTTTAACTCATTTGATCAGTTGGAGATAATATCAGAATGTATGTTATAGGTTGAGTTAATTTCCTTACAACAATTCTCATATTTGATTGCTATTTTGAGAATGTATCTATTTTTGGCACATGGATGTATAGATGCATTATAAGACCCTATGGGCATGTTTGGATGTTAGGCAATATAAACTTTGTGTTGTTTGTATTTGCTTAGCATATAAGTCCCATACCAGGGCATTGTATTGCAACATGTATACAACATTTATTGTATGTTATCATCATTAACAAACTTGTTTGCAGTTACATAGGAATTATTTCAGTTTATTGACAGTTCACCGTTTTACATGATGTGACATGGGTAGACATTTTTGGTATGGTGTGATCAATTTATTGGCAGTTGCAAATTCCTTTTCTCATGCCATGTTGTAGGAATTTTCACTTGAGTTATGAATCATTTATTTTTCCAATGTTTATCTCTTGTTATGATTGGGCTCTGTTAGATGTGATGCAGTAGACCAGTTATCAATTTTTAGAGGATGGTAGACTTTTGGAGACCAAAAGCCTCGTTTGTAGGGAGGTGTGATCTAGAGTTCAATTTGTAAAAAGGTTCCAAATCATGATGAAACCTATTGCACATGGAAGAGCTTTTTGGTGCTTCTTTTGGATTGCAAAATGGAGTCTGAATGCCCAAGTTATACGTTGCTGAAGTTATTTTATGACAAGAAAAATAAGGAGGTGTCGTAATTTGAATGAGATAAGTGGACCAATCACCCATGACACGTGGTAGTCCATTTTTCTCAGTTAGTTAAAATTTTTGGTTTGGTTTCAACCTCCAATCTTTGACATCGGTCGTATGGAGATCCATGGGCCCCACTATTGGCTCGCTGGGGGCCCTCAAGGAGGGTTGACACACTTGATTAAGGAGGGGTACCTTGGCCTCCATCTTCAAATATATATACATATTCAATTGTATTTAAATCCTTATTATGCCTTATATTTCCCACATGTGGGACTAATGTCTAAGCATTGTAAACTTTACATTGCATTGTAACCAAGCATCAAGAATAGAGTCAAATTCCAACATAACCAACCAAGGGTCGAGAGGGAATGGATGAGCCCCATTAAGCCACATGGGAGAAACAATAGCTGGCATGTTTCTATGCCATGAAAGCCGTTCTAACCTTGCCAAGTCATTTCACATGCCTCAAGATTGAAGATAGCTGAGTCAAGCTCAAAGACTGAGCTATATTCATGTCTAATGTTGGCATTTATGCTAAGCTCGAAGACCAAGTACCATGCCAAATACACTTGGCCTTGCCACAAATGCCGAGATTGAAGTCCGAGTTACATTATTGGTGGATCTATTCAAAGTTAGTGTACATGCTAAGTTGGTATACCAACCAATGAACTATGCCAAGTTAAGTGCCTCGAGCCCACCAAAAGGGGCATCAGCATTATGTAAGGAGGCCACTTAGCTATTAAAAGACTTGAAAGCCATTTAAAATTACCAATGTGGGATTAAAAAAGATAAGCCAAGTGCCCAAAAAGGAGGCCAAATATTTGAACCCTGCACCTATCATGCAAAAGGGATAGGCCTTGACCGCTTGAGCCATGGGTTTGCAAGTGGTTTAAAAGGAGCAAACTTTTATTTGAATGTAAGTTTCTACAGACTGTGTATTTTTATTTTAATAGGCCAAGAGATAGATTAATCTTGGAGATAACTTTAGCAAGTGGATTATAATCCAATTTCCAACCTATATACACAGAGAGAGCCTTTTTAGTTATGTTTTGTAATTAAAAAGAGAAATATTATAATGGATAGACCAATAGTTTGAGTGAAGGGACCAAATCACCTTCGCAAGGGGATTGAATACTAAGGAAGGATTTTGTGTTTTTGAGCTTGAGCATATCATCAAAGGTGGAATTCTTGGACAGAGATCAGACCTGAGGGAAGTTGTGTAACATTTCAAAGAATTTGTAAGCCATTTATTATGCAAATTTAATATAAATAGTCCTCACTATTGGGTGGACCTGGAGACATAGGCAAGAGATGCCGAACTCTATTATCAATGTCAGATGGTAATTTGTCATTTGATTGCATGTTTTATTTTAGTTTTTGATTTTTAATATATGCAAAGTTTTAAATTGACAATTTATGACATTTTTAAAAATCAAACTGATTTTATTAGAGAATGGAAGTTAAAAGTCATTTGACAGTTCCAATCCAATTTGATAATTGAGAACACTTATTTACCAAACAATTTGAAAGTTCTTTTGAGTATTTCAAGAATTTGTTAAGTTTAAGAAATTCAATATTCCTAGTTTAAAACTTCACTTTGAGTTTATCAGTTTAGTTTATGGATCACATTTTTTCTGAGGAAATTCATTCCTTGAGTTTCTTCATGGATTTTTTTTAGACATTTTGTCTGAAGAAATCCATTTCTTGGCTTGTCACTTTTTCCAAAGGAAAGATTCCCTTTTGGGCTTTTTGCCTTGGCCTTTTGCTTTGACCATCCGCCCTCCACAAGGACGACTTGAGCCCAAAGTTACCCTTCAAGATTTTATAAAGGTCTATTTTTTTAATTTCCTGTCTCCTGCAAGGGCTTCCTGGCCTCTAAGTCAATTTTTGGAATAATTCAAAGGTCCTATTTAGCACCTGAGTGCCCTCCACAAGGGTACCTACCCTTTAGAATTTTTGTAAAAGACCCCTTGCCCTTTGAACTTGGTTTGTTCTACTGATAAAAGGCCTTCTGAATTAATTTGCTTACTCTCTTAGGTTTTCAAGATCAAAATGGGTTTCTCGTCACACTTTTTCTTGCTAGACCCAAAGCACTTTGAAATCAGAAGGAGGAAACACTTGGTTTTTTCATGGAAAGAGGCATGTTAAAGAAAAGCCCACAAGGCAACTGTGGGTTGAACTTGTCAGAACCTAGGCTAAAAGACCCTACAAGGAAAAGGAAAAAAGGGGTGCCCGATTTTGGCCTATAGGACCAAAATTGGTCAACAAGTGTATCTTGGGGCTGCACCTCTGATCTCCTAGGCTAGAAGTAGCCTCGCTATTGGTTGGAGGGACTCGAGTTGAAAGTAATTTTAAAACAAATAGTTAATATTCTATTGCATACAAATAAAACAAAACATGAAATAACAAGACTACACTAAAAAATTTAAGTATTAATATAAGATGTGTATTTTAAAAGACCAATATATAAAATAAAGGTAACTATATCACAATAAAATGATTTACATCTGTAGACATTACATTTTAGTAAATCCTATATATATATATATATATATTACAAATTTTATTTTTGGGAAAAATGTATAGAACATTATATTATATTTACAGTTGTTGTAAATGTTGTGGAAGAGGCAAAATTCTCTCAATTTTATTTCCTCTAATTTTTGAACATTTACATATTGACTATCTTTCATTATTGTAAAGCGCTCGAATGTAAAAGCAGGGGATATATATATGTCATTGAGTGAGCATACTCTTGATACAACAATGAATGTCAACCCTTTATAATCAATGTTTCTAATATCTATTGTTGATTTATTAAGAGTCATTCCCTATGCTTTATGCATGGTTAGACCCCATGACATTTTAATAGGCATTTATCAGTGATTCCCTCATCTAATAGGAGGAACTAGAATATTTGATGGATTAAAACTACCCATGGGGACCAAAGTATTTTTTTAATGCAACAACTGTATACATGGGTAATGAAGGATCAGATTAATGCACATTGGTGACTTAATTACAATGCACATGTAACAAATACCAATAGTGCATTCATTGATGGTTCTATTACACAAGCTCAAAAATGATTTCATGCGAGGGTGGATGCTCTATCTTCAATACATGCATTCTTCATTTGCAATGAATTGTGTCCAAGTATCCAAACAAATAATTACAGTAGCCACAACACTTTTCACCCTTCCATTGTTGATAAAAACAATAATCAGTTCAGTGCTAGTAATAATAATAACATTAACATCATTACATCATTGATTTGAGTTACACATTAGTCATGGAGTCTTGTTATAATTAAATCAAATCTCCTGACATCTTCAATGACCTTCAACAATAGAAAATGACAAATCAAAGATGTGACTACCTTACAAGTTATGAACCCCTTTATAATGGGTGATGTGAGTCATGTAAATCTAACCATTACCCTGAATTTGGTTCTATAGTACAATATGGACCCCTTGGCATATGGTATCACCTAAAATACAATGTCATTGCCACTCATCATCACCGCCCAACACACATTGAAGTATTTCATCACTTTCATGTTCTTTATCACCTTATCCTTTCTTCTAAGGGTCTGATTTTAGTGTTTTTGTATGTTAATAAGCCTTATTTTATTGATCTAGGTGTTAATATATTTGCATCATGGATGAACAAAATCTAAAAGATAGATTCTAGTACCTTAATGTCTTATCTACACATAAAAAACATTGTAATGTACATTCGAGCCACTCATCATAAATGGAGCCCTATCATAATCAAATTAGTGTTCATGACATCCTCATCCACCCTTAACAATAGAAAATAGTCAATCAAATATTTTTTTACCTTCCAAGCTACATACCCCTTTGTAATGTGTGTAAGTCATATAAATCCAATAGTTATCCTAAATCTAGGTTTGGTGTATGATATAGGCTCTATGGTGCTTGATATCACATGAAATACCATGTCATTTCCCCTCACCATCACCACCCAACTCACCTTGAAATCTTCCACCACTTACATCTCTTATACTGCCTAGCCCTTCCCCACCACTTTGCCATTAATCAAGCTCTTTAGGAAAGAAAATGTATCCTAACCCTATTTTTCATTAAAAATTCAAATGAAGGAACACATAATCTCATTTTGTACCATCACCTGAACCAACAATATATGATTATTGTTACTTACCATTATGTGCACAAAAGGTGAGACAAGGTCAACACTCATGGGTTTCAAGTGGGGTATACTACCAATTTACATTCTTACCCTTTACAAAATCACGCTTTACCAAAATAGAAAATTACATCTGGTGCTCTATATATTATGGGGATACTATAATATAATCTTAGTGTAGAATTTAAATGATAATATAATTATATTTATTAATTTTTAATATAGTTATTTTAATAAATAAATTTAGAAGAGATATAACATAAGGAGAAACCAAGTCACTAATTCAATAATTATATGGTGGTGTTGACATTCACATTTTAGAACAACCCTAATTTGTTTCACAGCTATCAAGGCTATGCACATTAATGTATGTGGCACCCAATTGACACATGGCTTGTCAACATGTAAATCCAACCACTACCCTGAATCTGGGTTTGATTTTCAATATAGGACCATTGAATAATGGTATCACCTAAAATACCCTTTCATTTACCCTCATCATCATGATCAAGCTCACCTTGAAATATTTCACCACTTGCATGTTTTGTATTGCCTAGCACTTCCCCACCACTTTGTCATTTCTCAAGTTGTTTGTGAAACAAAATGTCTCATCCTCGTACAACTAATTTTGATATCCTATCAATTAATACATAATCTCATTCTATACCATCACTTCCACAAGAAATATATGATTGTCATTGCTTTCCTTTGTGTGCATAAAATGTGAGATAGGGTCACCAATCATTATTTTGAGTAGGGTGTGACTACCAATTTGCACTCTTTCACTTTACAAAACCACCTTATAACAGAACAAAAAATAACATCTTGAATTCTATATATTATATTAATACTATAATATAATATTATATTATAATATTATTGTATTTATTATTATTTAATATATATATTCAAAAAAATAATGTGTAAGAGATATAACATAACCATCTAAAATAACCTATCATTTCCCCTCATCATCACCACCCAAGTCACCTTGATTTATTTCGCCACTCTTATGCTCTATATGGACTTGCCTTTCCTCACCACTTCATTATTTCTCAAGCTCAATGTGAAACACAACATCTTCTCCTAACACATAGCATTATCATATGAAGGAATATACAACCTTATAGTCATATAGAATTTCACTTGAGTATAATGAGTGTTTCTTAAGACCACCCTATCCCTAGATTAGCCCTAGACCTATCTTAGGGCCTCTTTCAATCCTTATCAAGATCTTGAGTGGGTCCAACCCATCCCTAGACATTCCTAAACCAGCCCTAGACCTTTCTCTAAGCATCTAGGCCCCTAGTGACCCAGGTTCTGCCACATGGACACTAGTACACCACTTTCGACACTAGTGTACTGCATTAGTGATAAAGGGACCATGCTAGTGTCCCTTGCCTCTTTTTAACCCAAAAATATATATTTCTAGTTCTTAAGGCACCTTAGGTTTGGCTTAGGCTCAAATCAAATTGAAATAAACATCAGATACACACACACACACACACACACACAACACTTTTATCCCTTTACCCACTAGATGGAAATTAGATGTAAATACTCATGAATAAACTCAGAAATAATTATGAAAATCAAGGTTATTAATCCCTATTCTACCCTGCTTCTATATACAACCATATACAACATCCCTAAACTCAATTTAATCATATTTTTAGCCTCAAGCCTCATTCAAAGCACTCAAGCTGGCAATCATACTAGTATTTACTTGCACTTACATTGCCACTTAGATTGGGATAACTACATTAGGATTGATCCCCTCTCGAGGTATTGGTATATAGGTAACTCTAAACATAGTGGGTTGTTGAGGACATCTAACCTATCCAATTAACATCACACTTTTTCTACTTGTGCCACTCAAATACGCTAACAACATGGAGGTCTAGGGTTTGCTCCTAAATTAGTAAAAAATTAGTCACAAATAGTGGATTAAGGTTCATTCACAAAGGCATAGGTTTTTGAAACTTAGGTGAGGTTATTCCTATAAGTTCACATATTTTTCATCAAGAAGACACTGGGATGACATAAAAGACACTATCATAGTGCACTACTATCTTAAAATTTGTGCCACTATTTATGAGGAGTTCTAACTCTAATTAGCTTCTACACCAGTTTATATCCTCTTATTCATCTGTCTTAGTTAATTTACCACTAAGCACATACTTGTATGATGCATTGTTATTTTTAGAATTATCAATTAGGTCAATTCTTATATAAATAATGTTGGTATAGGATATTTGTTTTCATACCATTTATCTTGCTTAGTTGTATTTGTACATTTGGGAAGTTTATCCCACATGTATTGGAATGTTGGTTCCTTGATTTTATTCTACCTATTTAGAGAAAATTAATCTCACATACATGGTATGGTTGGGATTATCTTAACTTATACTTATATGTACATCCCTTTGTAAGCTTTATTGATATGGAATATTTAGAATCTTCTAGATTGTGGTGAGCTACTTAGCTAGGAGTTATGTAAGTTGTGAGTTGTGATAACTTTGAGAGTTGTGAGAGATATGAGCTTAGTGAATTTTAAGCTTCAAGCCTTTTTTATGTAATCCATTTCCAATATATGAAGACATCTATTACAATTTTTACTCATTTATTGATTTATAGCTTTAACAGATTTGTGTGTTCGTTCTTCTTATCATCAATCTTGGACTTTCATTCTTGGGTAAAACTTACATAGTATCAAAGCTCTAGGTGATGGTAATGAGCATTGGTTTTTATGTTATTGTTAATATTTTAAATCATGATTTGATTATTGTGTTATATTCTCCATCAACTACTAAGAATTACTCTATGGATAAATGTGTTCATCTGTAATTTTTTTCCTTTTTGCATGCACTGATATTGGGACAAATAAGTTTAATTTTTTAATTTTGGATTTTGGATTTTTAACCATCATATTGGCCCAAGAAAATTTATTGATAGCTGCTCCATCCACTACTCAACTCATTTTCTCTTCCCAAGTCTCTAATCAAGGTTTCTTGTCAATTTTTTTGTAAATCTATTTTTTTATAAAAACGTGTGTTTCTCTCAAACTATATATAATCGTTCCAAACCATTTATAAGTTTTTTTTGCCTCATTTTCACCTTTCCAGATCATTTTAAAATTTAAAATTTTATTGATAGTTGAAAATGTTATCATATTTTTATTGAATGGTCCTACTAACAAAAAAATAGATTTGGAAAACCACCTTTTTGGTAAATCGCAGTTTTCCTCTAAAATTTATGGTTTTTAGATAATACATTTGGTTTTGTAAAATTAGTGGATTTAACTTTATTAAATGGGAGACATGATCATGTTGGGACACAATATTTTTTAATTGATTTTTATTGAAAATAATATATTATATTTTTATATTATTTTTTATTAAAAAATAATATCTTGTATATTTTTTAGCTTGTTTAATATAAAAACAATATTTGTGAGATTTATTGGGAGATATAAGGAGATTATAAAATGTATTTTCTTGTTACATTCCCTTTCTCATTTGATGAAGACTAGAGGGTGAGGCTCAGTTTGGCAAGAGGCCAAACCCCCTCACAAGCAAATAATGTTTATCCTTCCTGTTTGCTCACATTGATCACTTGCTCTACTTGAAGGTCATCCTCTGCACAATGGAGGTATACTTCATCAAGCTGATGGGAATTATTATCAAGAGCAGTTAGTCATCTTCTTTTATCTATTTTAGAGGGGAGTTTTTCCTATGGGGTTTTACATTTTATCTACTTTATTAGAGTTTTTATGCACTTAGGTACCTCATCAAGCCTTGTTACCGGGACCCAATTATTCCTCCCACCTAAGCTATGCTTAAGGAGGTGTTGGTTTAGAATATTTATTTTCCAACCATTTATCTTAATTATGTTTGTACATTTGGGAGGTTTATCCCACATTTATTGGGATGTTGGTTCCTTACCTTTCTTACACCTATTTAGGATAAGTTAGTCCCACATGCATGGTATGGTTGGGATTGTCCTAACTTTCATCTATATGTACATATCTTTGTAAGATTTATTGATATGGAATATTTGGAATCTTTTATATTGTGGTGAGTTACTTAGCTAGGAGTTGTGGAAGTTATGAGTTGTAATAACTTAGAGAGTTGTGAGAGTTGTGAGCTTAGTAAGCTATAAGCTTTGAGCCTTTATTATGCAATCCATTTTCATTATATGAATACCTCTATTGTAATTTCTACTCATTTCTTGATTTCTAGATTCAATAGATTTGTATGTTTAATCTTCTTGTCATCAATCTTGGACGTCCATCCTTAGATGAATCTTATAAATTATTAGTTGTATTTATTGCATATTTATTCTCTAGTTTAATATTTCAGTGCTTTAACAACTTAGGGTTTAAACTCCATAAATCCCTTAAAAATTAAATCATTTGGTGAACCTGACTTACTTAGAATAGTGAAAAAACCCTAGCCATATATGCTCTTAGGGTTTGTATCATTTTATTTACTATGATTAGTAATTAATTTCAAAATTTCAAATCTAATTTATTGTTCTACTTTGTAATCTTTCATAGATTAAATTTCTTAAAAGGTTTGAAATATACAAATTTTTGTTTTCTTACTTTCCAACATATAATGGCAGAATTCAATAATCGATTTGATGAGACTGATAAAAGATAATTTAAAGATTTCATTTTTAAAAATTCAAATTTGCAAGATGACCTTATCTATATTATCCACAAATAATTTTAGAAATCTAATAATGGTCAATCTTCTAACCCCCATATGTTAATATTGTTACACCTAGTATGGTGTAAACTTAGATTCTACAACAACATGTTCTAAATCATCAACCCTTACCACTGACAACACATCCTATGGCTAGTATGCATTCTTGTTATCTAGATGTATAATATCTTATGCATGAGATCCATGATCTATAGGCCAAGGTGTTACATCTTCAGCATGGTGATACTAGACCAACTCATGCCTTGGATTCTCATGTTCTTATATATACACCTTTAGAACAACATATAGAGGCAACTATTTTGCCATCTAGATTCATCGAATAAACTCTTACTTCATATGATGGTAAGGGTGACATAGAGAAACATCTACAAGCTTTCCACATAACATGTTTGGACTATGCATTTGATGATTAGTTACTCACTAAGTTGTTCCCTCACTGTTTAAAGGATTATGCATTTTAATGATTCTATGATCTTACTAATCAATCCATCATAGCATTTAATCCACTAGTAGATGTGTTTTTATCATGTTTTTCAATAAACATTAGTGATAAGGTTTCCTATGCTTAAGTTTCACAACTCAAAGAAAAAATCTAATGAGCCAATAGCTAAATATATCTTACAATATAAAACTATATTAGCAAATATGACTAGCCCCATGGAAGAAAAGAAATCCAAGACATATTTGAATATAATTTATTACTAGCATTGCATGAAGCTTTCCTATTATTGTCATATAGTGAAAGAATGGGAAGTCAATATTCTCTCCATGGGAAAATTAAAGTACAAAACTAGATCAGATTCAACTAATAAGAGTTATAATAAGCCCCCATATAAGGTAAATTCCAATGAAAATGAGAATGATTCAAAAATAATAGTTAAATCAAAGCCACCCCCTTGCATGATTTTATCAGCTCCTCCATGGAGACCTTTTATGACTCTTTCTCAATCTCTAGCACATGTTCTCTAGCAATGATTGGAATGCAATGTCATATCTCTCCCTCCCATCAAAGACATTGATATGATTAGGCCCCTTCTAAAGGATTATGATTCTAATGCATTTTTCAAATATCATAGGACACCAGGCCATACTAAAAATAGATGCATTAGTTTGCAAAATAAGATACAAGATTTGATAAAAATGAATATCATTAATGTCGACATTCCTATAGAGGTGCCTAAAACACAATCGATAGAAGAAAATGCATTGAAAATATTTTTTAGATCCATTTACAAAACATACAAATAATAAGATAGTGGGCACTTTAGGTGTTTATTATACATATTAGGCATAGCCATTGTCAGCATATTATCATACTCATGCAGTGGACACACATAATTGGCATAACATCATTGGTGTGTATCACACTACAATGCCAACTAGACCTCTCATCACTTTCTCAAAGAAAAAAATAGTAGATGATGACTCATATTTATATGAACTCTTTGTACAAGCCTATATTAATCATCATCCCATTCAGAGTGTCATGGTTGAAAATGGGTCAAGTATTAACATGTGTACTATCACACTTATACAAAACTTGGGTTATTTAGAGTAGGACATTTCTCACAAAAATATATTTATTCATGGTTTTAGTGGCCATGTTCAAAACTCCATCAGGGAGATAGTATGAGCATTATAGGTTGGGTCGAAAAATGTGGCCACTAGACTTATAGTGATACCTAGTGCTAGCACATTTGACATGTTATTAGGTAGGCCTTGGATACAACATCTTTAGGATATCCCATCTACCACACATAGATGTCTCAAATATATACATGTTAATTAAGTGATTATAGTTGAAGGCCTTATATATGAGTATCATTTACCTATTCCATAGTTACTTATATAGTAGACACTAGTTTTTGTTCAGCACATAGAGTCTACTAGCACACATATAATATTAGTTGAGCCAC
Organism: Torreya grandis; assembly: GCA_037957365.1. Lineage (NCBI taxonomy): Eukaryota > Viridiplantae > Streptophyta > Pinopsida > Cupressales > Taxaceae > Torreya > Torreya grandis. The sequence continues at coordinate 4,302,571 of JARHVA010000060.1, read as the reverse complement.
CAGTGCAAGTGAGGTCTACTCCTATGACATTACCACATACTCATACACTCTCATGGATACCTATATTAGAGATACCCTTACATCAAAGACATGTTATGGATTCTAGAGAGCCTCTCTCTACCCCATTACAATGCAGATCAGTGTTACAACATAGAACATCCACTATAATTATAGATTCTTCTATTAGATGGGTTTTTAAGAGCCCCATAATTCATAAGCCAACTTAGTCAGCTTGATAGATTCATATTCCCACTCCGTAGTTAGTTTCAACTATAGATCACTCATTACATCTGATTCCCTCATCTCATATTTCTCATCACATAGCATGCACGATCATTATTCCTCTCTTTGATACAGGACACATTTATTTCAAGACTCATTGATTAGTAGTATGTATCCTCTTGTACATAGTTTATCTTATCTATATCCTTATATATAGTTTCAATTTTATGATTGTTTGTACATAGCTTATATTCAAAAAATACAAAAACATTCAAATATTGCTCATAAATACAAAATTTTAGATTGTATGCATTTCCATGTTTACATTCCTTATATTTACCATGTACTACATATGCTATCTACGTTAGTTTATTTTGGTTTTATCATACATATATGCTTCACTTGTTCTTTTTGAGTGTTCATATATTCTTACATGACTCATGTCCTATAGACATATATAGATATGTTATTATCCATCCATTGGGGTGACATACACATATGCACTGATTTAGCATTGATACATTCATCCATTGGGGGCATCCTATGCATAGCTTCTGATTTACCAAGTCATATAATTATATACTCCATATCACAAATTTAACATTGTTTATATATTGATATTGATTATCTTATAGTTCTTAGTTTATTTGCTGAAAACCACTACTATAGACTCAACTTATGTACATATTTACTCTTATATAGATTTGTACCACATGTTTATTCATATTTTCATTTCTAAATTTCCTAAATTAGATTTGATTGTCTCTCTTTACTTCTACATCTAATTGAGGGCATTTGAGTATTCCATTTTTTATGGATTTATACCAATTCTTTTCATATTGTGTATGTTTTAGATATGTGCCCATGTCCTTATGTGTGCCTTCTTGATTATATATGCAAACATTTGAACATGTCCTTACATGTGGATCTAATCCAACCTTACTTGCTCTATATGCATGTGGACCTTTAAACATGTCCTTTTATGTTTGCTCTTTCTCAAACTTAGTGACATGTGCCCATGCCCTTTGTATTATGGCCCCTTGGCCTAATTTGTGTGCCTCATCTGTTTGTATGTATTTTTTCATGTACGTGTCATGGCCATGACACTTATCTCTTGCTTGTTACACTTACACTTAGTTCTATATGCCATGAGGGACCTCATGGATCTCCCCTTCCTCCTTGGCTACCTTGATGGACATCATGCCCCATCCCCCTTGTTACATCCCGATTTCCAAATAATTAAATTTACTTGATTATCCATGGATTTTTATAGTTGGTAATTTGATTTGATTTAATTCCACATTGAAGGATAAAATAATAAGGGAATTAGAGAAGAATAATGGCACTATTAAAAAATAAATAAAAATTAGGGTGACATGGAAGGATAAAAGAAGGGAATTAGAGAAGAATAAGGGCATGGCATAGGAGAGGAAGAGAAGAACATTAGAAAGGGGTGAATAAAGAGTGGAGTGAGGATAAAATATCAGGGGGTAGCATAAAGGAAAGAAGGTGTATCTACTATCATCTGGTGCCATAAAAGGTTGGTGATGTATTAGATTTTTAACTCAAAAAAAAATTCTATAATTATTTAGTGTTCGATTTAGATTTAAATAGTGAATTTTATGAATGGTCAATGTATTTTTGTATACATAAATGTATGAGAACCATATGTATTGTCAACAAAAAATCATGAGACTTAAATATGAGTGAATGAGGTCTTGATAATTAAAAACTATGGATATATAACTATACAATGGTGTGACTCTATTGCATAAATTATAGTAATGAATATAGGTGTGAGTTGAGTGTATATACCATATATAATTAGTAATTGAGATTACTATATTCAATATAGTGAACTTCATATATATGTAGTGAACTGTGTACAAGTATGAAAAAATTGTGTAATGTAGAAATAGCATATAATGACCTATGTAAATATGGCAATCTATATAACATAACGATTTGTACATGATAGTAAACTTATTTAGATAAAATATAAGTACAATATAGCGAACTATATACATAGCAATCCAAATATTTTATTATTCAATATAATGCTCTGAATACAATAGTATTCTTATGTAGTGAACTATATATATAACAAATAGTGAATCTATCAATAATGCATGGCGAGCTTTATAAATATGTACAATGATCTATAAATACATGTAAAAATAATAATATATATATATATCCAAAATAGTGATATATATATAGTGATGTATATATAAATATTTAAAAATAGCGAACTGTGTAGGATATCTTTGCATTGTTAGCATATATGTGTTGCAAATGAATGGGAAAGGACTGCATGTTTTGACAATTAATACAATGATATGTATAAAAAAAAACTAAGATAATCATAATTCATTACATGGAAACATAATACTATGTATAGTATAGTGATTTGGGTATAATATTATGCATGTTTAATGAATCTATATAATGTATAGTGATTCTATTTATAATGATAGCAAACTGTGCATAAAACAACAAACTATATATTATGGTAAGCTCCTAAATGGTGAGTTATCCTAAATACAATCAAAATATATATTTTGACATGATATGAAGTATAATGTGTATGGTTTACATTAAATACATCAGCCCTAAATATATCTAAAGAGTCCACTATCAATATGAATAAATTGACTATGTTATATTTGCAAAATAAATGAATAAATTGGCTATGCTACATTAGTCAAATATATGAATAAACTGGATATGATATTAAATCATTTTAATTGGTTTTAAACTGGCTCAAATTATTACAAGATATTAAATGTAGATTTTATGTGATTTCAAGCAACGTTACACATTAAATTGTCAATAGATTTGTGAATAAAGAAATTATAATGGATGAAGTCCTTGATTTGAATTGTAAATGACTATTGATATTATATATAGTATTTATATATTGCTTGAGTACCTATTTTTGGTATGAATTAAGAATCTATTTAATAGGTAAAAGTGCTCATATTTATGGAATATATCTATATGAATATTTAAGATATGCATATATCGCATATATTAATATAATAGGTGTGCTTATATTTATAGTTTTATTATTTGTTAAAACCAAGTTATAGATTTTTGAAGAAAATAACATTATTTATATATGTATACCAACCTCCTAGAAATGTAATAAGTTGTTTAAATGAAACATTATGTTCATATGAGGTATAACTTGGTTTATGAGTTATTTGATTCTCTAAAATTATTGTGACTAACTATTGAAATTGAGAAGTGTGTACATAAAAATGATGGACTACGATATTATTACTTGTCATAGAATATAATATATATTTGAATCTAATTACAAAAATAAAAAATCTGTAATCTAAATATAGATTATACTTGGGTGATATAAATTGCACTTGTTATGCTGTATATTTATGTGAAAATTAATATAGTAGATATTCATTCATACGTTTGACGGACTAAATGTATATATTTTGATTATTCTTATGTTTAGCATGTTGTATGATTGCTAATAAGAAGTAATCTATATGAATAAATTAGTTAGATTTATATTAACCAAATATCATATTATTGGTGCTAAATAGTGAGATGGACTTCACTAGCTTACTAGTATCACCAATGTCAGATGAAGGTAATCCGATCAAATGGTGCGTATAAATTTGACTCATCTTAGATATTAATAACTATTTAAAACTTTGACCAAATTAATGTTAGTTAGATATTATCATTTGATATGTATGATTTACATGTTTATGTGATATCATGTTAGAACGTATTTCTTTATTGTACACTTTATGTTCTTATAAATCATATAGTACATTGGTAGTAACTTGTCTCTCTTGATTCTCATACCGTTACTTCTACTCACTTATGAAGGGAGGGACATTCCCTAATGGAGGATTGTGTGTGAGATTGATGGTATATGGTTGGTATGGATAAGTGCTTAGATGATGCTCTCCCTCCCTATAATAGTACTTATTTGGACACTACACTTGAGATTGCCATAGATACTGGAGTTCGAGAAACTCATGCGCTATCAACCTTGTATATTGTATCTTGTATCTTGTATATTGTATTAGATTTATTATTATTGATACAATATTTTTGATGATATGTAATTATTTACTTATCTATACATTAACAACAATGTTTGTATCATTGTACTAATCATGGATGGATATTTGTAATTATTTTATATAATCAGTTATGTTGTTTTATCTGATGATAGTGATTAGTGATAGATAGATGTCACATGTTTATTTTATAGTTAACATACTTAAATTGTTTTATCTAGATCACAAATTATATTTTCATGGTAACATCTAATGAAATAATACATTGATCAATTTAAAAAAAAATCTAAGTCAATCCTAGTGGGGATGTTACATGTGGTATCAAAGCTACGACTCAACCTCTAATACTTAATGAGTCCACTAATGCTTTCATATCCTTCTAGTTACCATAAAGGAGAATGGTTAAATCTAGAGTATCTTGAGAGAGTCCTTCAAATGTCAATGATAATAAACCTCCATTTGATCCTAATTGATTTGTCATTGAGCAAGTTTCAAAGTTGGATCAGATTCTCGCAGCCATGAATGAAGCCAATGATCAAATTTTAGAGCTGAAATAGGAAGTTCATGGCCGTGAAGAGGAAGTACACCAAGATGTACCTAAAGAGAATCCTATTAAAAATGGAATCTCTTAGTATGTGAAAGCACATATAGCATCAGAATTAGATAGAGATGTAAAAAATGTGAACCCAACTAAGTTCGATGGAACTATTTTGGGTGATAGATCTGAAGCATGGTTGATTGAGATGGATAATTTTTTTGAGATTTAAAACTACTCTAAGGTCACTAAATTAATTTGGAGATCATACAAGTTGGCTAATAAAGTAACTACATGGTGGACCAATAAAAAATTGGAAATGAATCTTAATTCAACCACCACCACATGGGAGCAATTTGTAATATTGTTTAGATCATGGTTATTTCCATATCTAATTTTGACCATAAGCTTATATATTTTTACAATCTAAAGTAAGGAAACTTATCAATGAATGAGTACTTGGAATAGTTCACCAAAATTTTAAAGTATGTACCTCAGTACCAAGTAAATAAGAGGTTTATAATTAGGAATTTCATCATGGGATTGAAACCCCAGATTGGTGGAGAGGTCGATGTCCATAGGCCATCTACCATGGACTAGATATTTGACAAGGTAGTCAAGCAAGAAAAAAAGTTGAAATCTCTTGCTCAAGCCAAGGACAAGTTTAAGAAAAAAAATTGAATTTATAAACCAACATTCAAAAATAAGAACTAGAATCAAAGGTGTGGAGACTCCAGGAGTCATTTTAAAAATTAGAATGCTAGATTCAATAATGGTTTAGGCAATAAGAAATAGGGCAATAGTTTTCAAGGTAGTTTCAAGGGAAACTAATAGTCTAACATGAATGAACCACCTGGAAGTTGCTTCATATGTGGATATGACCATTATGCTCATAAGTGTACCCAGGATAAGTCAAAGAACAAAGGATTTACTCAGTAGGGAATTTTTTAGCAAAGTATTCATGTGGAAGCTGATAATCAAAAAGCTGAAATCCAAGCTTCACCTATACAATTGCCAAGTATTTAATTTGAACATCTAGTTTCCATTTTGATAGATAAAAGGGATACATAATATTTTATATCTCCTAAATTTTTTAATAAGTTATCTAGAAGAGCTAGAGTAATGGAAAATGCATGGTCGGTATAATATGAGAATGATTCAAAAGTCAAAATTGACAAGTGTTTAATCGAAGCCAAGATTAGGTTGCCCAAATTCACAATAGTAGTGGATATTTATGTAGCACTATTAGGGTCATATGATGTGATCCTAAGATTCAATTGGATTATGAAGCATAAGGCCAAGGTTGACTTCTATCTGAAGAAGATTGAGTGTTTGCATGATTTTTGAAATCAAACACAAATTTAGGATGAGAAGAGAACATTGAGGCTTAGGCAAATTTATACAATGTAACTTAAAAGGGATCAAGGAAAAGGATGCCAATAATTTATCATCAATATAAATTAAATGGATTAATTTAAGTAACCATCCCTTGAAGATTATCCATTCCTTAAGAATTATCATGATGTGCTTTCAGAGGAATTACCTGGATTGCCTCCTAAACATGAGTTGGATTTCTCAACCAATATCATTCTTGAATCAGAACCACAATATAAGGCATCATACAAGATAACAACCACTAAATTGGTTGAATTGAAGGCTCAACTCTAAGAATTGTTATCAAAGGGGTTGATCAGGCCAAGTGTGTTATCATGGGGTACAACAATTATTTGCATAAAAAATAAGGTTGGTACTCTTTGATTTTGAATTGATTATAAAATGTTGAATAAGAAAAATATCAAAAACAAGTATCTGCTACCTCGTATAGATAATATTTTTGATTAGATGCAATGGATAATGGGTTTTCCTAAGATTTATCTTAGAGCAGGATATCATCAATTGAGGATAAGGAATGGGGATATTCTAAAGATAACGTTTAGAAATCGATATGGTTACTATAAGTTCATAGTGTTACTATTTGGGTTGACAAATGCTCTGATAACAGTGTGTTTAGAGATTATTTAAATCATTTTGTTTTGGTCTTTGTTGATAAAATTCTTATATACTCTAAGAATGAAGAGGAGCATCTTCAACATCTAAAACTATTTTTGTAATGGTTATAGAAGCATAAATTATATATAAAATTGTCCAACTACGCATTTTTTCAAAAGAAAATATAATATCTAGGATATATTATCTCTATTGATGGTATTTTACTAGATCCGACAAAGATAAGGCCATTATGGAGTGGTCAACACCAAAAAATGTCACAAGGTAATAAGTTTCATGGAATTAGGGGGATATTACAAGAAGTTCATTATAAATTTGTCTAAGATAGTTAATCTGATTACCTCTCTACAATGAAAGAACTAAATTTTCATCTGATCAGATAAATGTAAAGTAGTTTTTCATGAATTAAAAAGAAGGCTTATTTTAGCACCAATGCTGAGAGTCCCTGACCCCAATGGTCATTTTTTGGTGATCACAGACACATCTGGGGATGGACTAGGAGGAGTTCTTATGCATGAGGAGTGTAGTGCTTAAAAAAATACACAATGCCTCATATTCAATACATCTAGGAGTAACCAAGCTTATGGTAGAGCTTAGACCACTTTATTTTTGGAATGGAATCAAGAAAGATGAGGATTTGTGTCACATTGTCTAGAATGTCAATCGGTGAAAATTGAACAGGTGCATCCGATTGGATTGTTATATCCACATGATATACCAGAATAGAAGTGGTAGGTGATCATTATAGACTTTTTCCAAGGTTTACCATTATCACATAATAGACATGACATGATCTTGGTATAAGTTCACAAACCACCCAAGGTGACTCATTTTATACCAAAACATTTGACAGATGATGCACCTAATCTTGCAAAGAGATTTATAAAAGAAGTATATCAGTTGTATGGATTTCTAGAGAAGATCATTTCAGATCATGATCTGAAGATGACTTATATATTTTGGATAACTCTGAATTTAGCTTTGTGCATGCAATTAAACTTTAGCACTGCATATGATCCAAAAATTGATGGTCAAATTAAGTGAGTTAATTAGGTGTTATAAGATCTTTTTCATATGTATTTCATGGCTCAGTAATACAAGTGGAAAGATTATATTTTGTTGGTTCATTTTTCTTACAATAACTCATACCAATTATCTTTGAAAATGGTACCATTTGAAGTATTGTATGCTAGAAGATGCAGGACACCAATCATTTGGGACAGGTTGGAAGATAGGGTAGTACTTGGACTTGAGATACTTTTAAAAATGAAATATCAAGTCAGATTAATCAAGTAGATACTGACCAAGGTCAATGATAGACAAATTTTAGCAATGCATATCAAATGGTGTGCATGAATTTGAAGGATCTTAGAGATTAATAATTATTGAAAACTTGGCCAAAGTAATGTTTAGTTGGACATTGTAATTTCATATGTATGATTTACGCATTTGTGTGATATCATATAAGAACGTATTTCTTTATAGTGCACTTCATGTTTTTAGAAATCATACAACACATAGATACTAGCTTGTCTCTCTAAATTCCCACGCTATTACTATCTACTCATCCATGAAGGTAGGGTCATTTCCTAATGGGGGATTATGTAGGGGATCGATGGTCTATGGTTGGTGTGTAAAAGTACTTGGATTATATCTTCCTCCCCACAATAGTACTTATTTAGAGACTACACTTGAGATTTCCATAATTACTAGAGTTCAAGAACTCATGTTTTGTGGAGCCTTATATCTTGTATTGTATTTGTTAATAATAAAATGTTATACCTAATGAGATGTAATTATTTACTTATTGTACCATGATAGTAGTGGTTGTATGTTTGTACCAGTCATGGCTAGAAATTTGTAATTACTTTCTATATTCAATTGTGTTTTGTTTCATTTGATGATAGTGATCAATGACAGATAGATGTTACATGCTTATTTTATAGTTAAAAATCTTAGTGTGTTATGTTTGGATCACTAATTAGATTCTCATGGTGAATTCTAATGAAAGAATATGTTGATTATTTTTTTTAAATTACATTTTTCTATGTAGATCCTAGTAGGGATGTTACATGTGCTAAAAGAATATGGTAGTCTTTAGACCTGAGATGCTTTCAGAAATGGAATATCAATTCAAATCAATTAGGCAAAGATTGGCTAATGGAAATGATAGGCAGAAGATTTATGTTGATCTTAAGAGAAGATATAGGCAATTTAGTCGGTGATAAAGTGTTCTTGCAGGTTAAGCCATAGAAGAGCTCGATTGAATTCAAGAAGATAATGAAACATTCATCAAGATATGTGGGACTTGTTATAGCTTAGAATTTCACCCTTGTGAGAGATTTCTTTAGGCTCTCTCACTTCCATCTACAAGCATGGGGACAACGTTAGGATGTGGGTATCCTATAGTGAGTTTGAACCTCTAGGCTTTTTAATGAGGCTAGTTCCTTAGGTGCTTCACTTTAGTTCCTTGATTCCCACACTAAAATATACTATTAGCTAAGGAAAAGGGGTAGGAAGATGACTAAAAAGAAACCTAAGCTAATGGAGGTGATGCACCAAAAAGAAGTGATTCACTTAGTCTGGGAAAAGAGCCAACTATTGATGAACCCAATAGGACAAAAGCTATTCTAGTTCTATCCCAAGGCCATAGGCATGGATTTTTTGTATGGAAGTTGAATGGAAGCCTTGCACTTTGAAGGATTAAAAAAATAGGTCTGTGGGAGACACTATGAAGTAGTAACACTTCAATGAGATATCGACACATAGACACTTCACATAATCCTACATAAAATCGAAAGGATCAAAAGCAAGGTGCTAGAAAATTACAGGTGATGAATGATAATCATACATTTTGTAAATGAAACCAAATATGCACACTTGTTTTAACTAGAAATAGAAAAGTCTTCCTTGTATTGCTTCAAAGAGTCTTTTACAAAGTGACTTATACAAAGTAATTATATCACTAATCTGGGGATGATTTGCTTGGATCTGAGGCCTCTATTTATTTATAAAAGGGGGGAAAGAGAAGGGGAATAACTAAGAAGTCATTGATGGATGGAACTCTGATATTGTCCCTAAATGTGCTACTTAAGATCACTAAACAATTCTCTTGAGCCCCTCCTATCTTTAATTTTTTGTTTGGTGCATCTGAGAAGCCATGTTGTGAGCAGCTAGAATGTCTCTTCTTGGCATGATGCATTTAATCTTTGCCCTCAAGATTGACATGGCTTCTTTCTCTTTATGTGCCCTACCAAAAGGATATAGGTCTCCATGTGTTTCAACCATGTTGCATTTAAGCATTGAATGGTGATTGTGGGGAATGAACTATGATGGATGAGAGCCTTTGTAATTTCTAGCTACCAGTTACTTAGACTCTTCCATGCTCATTGGTCATCCTTGTTCCACTTGTCCTTTACTAATTGGCCCTTTCTACTCTAGTTTATGCCATGTGGTAGCATTTCCTTCATTACATCATGATTCTCATGTTGCTGGACCAAGCGTAAGTCAAGCACTTGAAGAATCCTGATTTACTCTATGCAAAGTAATTTGGGTTCTTTGATCTCTCCAGCTTTGTACTTTCTCAAATCCTTTGATTATAAATATTTTTAAGTAAAGTATTTGGAGAAACCTGATTTACTCTATGTAGAGTAATTTGAGTTTTCCAAGCTTACTTTCTTTGGACTTGTCCATCTTGAAGTCTTCTTTATTCTATGGGCTCTTATTTGTCTTGAGGAAATATCTTGAAGGAATTCCTTGAGATAATTTATTCAAAAGAATTCCTCTGGATTTTTTGTTTGAAGCTTCCTTCTTGCTCTCTTCCTTTGAAAACCTTTCAAACTTTTCAAAATGAACTTTCTCAAAGGGTGAGAGACCCTTTAGGATTCTTGTATGTCCCTTTGGACTTTCACAAAATATCCTCTTAAAGGGAAAGATACCCTTCATGAATTTTTAAATGGTCCTTCTGAAGGGTAACATACCCTTCAAAAAAATTACAACTATCTACTTGGAGAAGGAAAAGTCCTTCAGATTCTTGAAAGTGACCTTCAGGTTTTGACGAAGACTCAGCTCTTGAAGAACTTGAGAAGCACTATTTTTTGAGACTAAATCAGGTTTGTCAAGCTCTTTTACTTATTTCAAGCTTTTGACTAGTCATAACTTATGAATTAATCAAGTAGTGCTCCTTGGAGAACCTAAAATACACTGTTCATGAGTAATTTGGGTTCATAAACTCAAATTAATTCTACTTATAAAACATTTAGAAGTCAAGCACTGTGGGAAACTTGATTTACACTATGCCCTCAGAAACTTGAAGTTATCACTATAGGAAAACTTGAAGTCTTCCCAAAGACTTGTCATTTTCTTGCCTGAAATCTCCCTTTTCATACTTAGTCAAATTTTGATATATGGGCTAAAAATGGCCAACATTTCTGGTGACTCATAGGGAAGCATGCCTATTATACTTGAGAACCCAACTCATTTGCTTCATTCAATCCATTTGGCATGGAGTCATTAATTTTGTACAAGGCTGGCTCTATCTAAAAAATTTCCTTGAAGCAACAAGAATAACCAAAATGATACAAACTGTGCCCAAGGCACTTAGGGAAGGGAAAACACAACTAAAATAGATGTGCACAAAGCACTTATAAGAAAACATGAAAAACTATATAAAAGGTACAATATATACAATGACTATGAACTCTTTTAATAATAAGTCTTTAAATAAATCCCATTGCCTAGGATGGGTAATACCTCCCCATCTAGTTAGGCAAGCTGAAAATCATTATGTTGTTTGCATTCATGGATCACATAAGAGCCACTCCAAAAGCTATCAAACTTGGTATGGTTGCCTGATTTGGCCTTTTTTGAATCCTATTTGAGGACCAAGTCTCCATCCTTAAAGTCCCTTATCATGGCTCTCTTGTTAAAATCTTTCTTGACCTAAGCTTGATATGACTCTAACATTTTCATTGTAAGGTCTCTTGTCTCCTTAAGTTTCATGAGTTCTACCAATCTCATATTCATGGGTTCATCTTCTAGCAGCTCCAATTGATGGGCTAGCTCTAATGCAGGAAGCTCAAGAGAAATGGGTAACTTGGCCTCCCTTCCATATACTATAACATATGGAGAATTTCTAATAGTAGCTTTAGGAGTTACCCAATCAGCCCACAAGTTTGTTTTCAACTTGGTGTGCCACGTCTTCTGATTCTCCTCTATGGTCCTCCTATTGATTCTAAAAAAATTCTTATTTATGGACTCAACTAGTCTGTTTCCTTGAGGATAATATTTGGAAGAGGTGCTGACATAGATGCCCATTTTGAGAGCCCATTCACTTGTTTTCAAACCAAGAAAATCCAAAGCATTATCAAATATGATAGTGGATAGAACACCAAACCTGGTCACAATGTTGTCATAGAAATCTAAGACTACACTTTCATTGTCTTCCTTCAATGTAATAGCTTCCACCCACCTAGTGAAGTAATCTGAGCACCCACTTATGTCATGTACATGATAGGGGGTTGATTACTCTAATGAGGTCCAAACACCACCACATGAATGGTTTCTCTAATTGAATTGGGTTTAGAGGGAAAGTTGTTAGCATTTGATTACCCATGAAGAGAGCACATTCTCAACACTTCTTCACCCATGCATAAGTGTCCTTGAAGAGGTTAGGCTAGTAATAGCTAGCCCTCATTATCTTTGCTGATGTAGTCTTGGGAGCAAAATGACCTCCTATAGGCCCATCATAGAAATGTTACAAAAGCTTAGCTACTTGATCATCATCTATGCACCTCAAGATCATTCCATTGAGGTCTTTTCTAAATAAAACCCCATCAACTAAAGCATAAGGTATGGACTAAAGTATGAAATACCTTCTTTTTTATTTGTCCATACCTTGAGAGCACTCACCTGTTAGTAAAAAGTGTGTCATATCATGGAGCCAACTAGTATGAGGTGGAGGTGCATCTACTTGTAGGTTATCTTGTGTTACCAAGATGACCTCTTTGTCTTCATGAAAGTCATCAACCATATGCTCACATAAGCCTTTACCTCTTACTAGCTTAGTGACCTTGATCTCCACATCATACTCCATGACTTTATTAATCCAACCAACTCTTTTTTCACTCAAATCCTTGTTAAGAAGGAAGTCTCTTACTCTAGGATGAGACACCATAAGGTGGATTTTGCTATTGGATAGTATTAGCCTAAACTTATTTAGGCTTCTTACTACTACAAGGATTTGTTTTTCTACAAAGGTATACCTCACCTCATACTCTTCAAGCCCCTGACTAAAAAATGTTAATGGTTTCTCAAGTCCTTCACCATTTTTTTCATCAGCATAGCTGATATATTATCAATGTTGGCAAAAGAATATAATATAAAATCCCTTGAGAAATTAGGATTGATAAGTGTGGGTGCTTAAGCGATGGCTTGCTTGATAGCCTCAAATGCTGACTTGCCTTTATTTGACCAAGTGACCACTTGATTCTTTTTTAGCATAGCAGTGATGGGTTTAACCAAACTTGTAAAATCAGGGATAAATTTTCTCACAAAGTTTATCTTTCCAAGGAAACTTTGGAGTCCCTTCTTATGCTTGGGCAAGGATAAGGCCAAGATGGCACTTATTCTCTCAAGATCAATGGACAGCCCCTCCTTTAAGATGATGTGGCCTAGTAGCTTGTCTTTATGCACAATAGACACACACTTCTTGAGATTCAATGAAATCCTATACTCTCTACACCTTTCAAAAATCAGCCTCGGGTGGTCCATATGTTCACTGACATTCTTGAAGAAAACTGTGATTTCATCCAAGTATACTAGCACCATTTGGTTTAGCAACCTTTAAAAATCCATGTCCATGGCTCTTTGTAAAGTTGTGCTAGTATTTGATAGACCAAAGGGAATATTTTAGTATGCATACGTGCCCTAGTTGGTGGTGAAGGTAGTCTTGTACCAATCTTCATCTTCACCCAGACTTGGATGTATCTAGAAAATCCATCCAACAGATTGAAGTGTTTTAATTCTACAACTACTTGGAGAAGTTGCTCCATGGATGGCAGAGGCTAGTGATCCTTTAAGGAGACTTTGTTTAAATATTTGAAGTCCAAAAGCAGCCTAATGTCCCCACTCATTTTTCTTACAGGCACAAAGTTGGCTACCCATGATGAGTGTTTAATGGGAAAGATGATCTTAGACTCAATCAACTTAGTTCCTTCCTCATTAGCTCTTCAATCTTGGGGTTAACAGGCCTTGGATTTTGCCTTACATGCTTGGCATTGGCCTTTAGCTCTATGGTATGCTGAGCTAACTTAAGATAAAAACCCTTTAGGTCATTGTACTCCCAAGCAAAAATGTTTGCATACTCTTGGTAAAGTTCTATAAAATCATTCCTCTCAGCCTTGCTACTTACCTTCCCAAGATTTATAAGTTTGTCTTTGAATATGAGGACTCTCTCATAGTTCTCTTCATTAGTAGACATTACTACCTTTCCTTTCCTCATATGGTCTCCTTCATGAAAAAGGCCCTCAAGTGTAACCATCCCCTTAGGAAGTTTATTCGACTTTAGCTAAACAATCTAATCCTCATATTGATGCTACAATTTATCTTGGTTAAAGGAGGAGAACTTAACTTCCTATTGTAATAAGTAAGCAATTTGCTTGTCACTCTCAAAAACCTGCCAGTGGGCTTCATTATCTAGCACTGATGGCCTCAACACCACCTTGACATGTGGTTGAACCTTAGCTTCCCTTTAGCTCACTTAGACTGTCAAATTGAGCTCCCATGACTTTCAGTCTGTCAGCATATCGGTTCTAATTTTTTGGGACAACTTGAATGCTAAAGGCCTCAAAATATTCAATCGGGTCTAACACTCTATTTTTGTAAGACCTCATCAAAGGGTTTTTTATAATGTTCAAGCCTCTGAATTTGTTAACTATGAGTTTGTTGTCCCCATAAGCTTGCAGTAGTTTGATTCCTTTTTTAGTGGCCCATTGAAGGCCACGAATCAAGCCTTTGTATTATGTTGCATTTGAAGAGCAATTGAAATGGAACCTGTAGGAAGAGAAAATCTTATTACATGAGGGTGAAATCAACATTGCCCTAGCACCTTCATCATTTTTTCCCCTTGAGCCATCAAAGAATAACTTCTATAAACCATTACGGTCTTCTTTAGGTTCAATGATGAAAGACATGGATTGATTCTATTCATGCAACAGATAGAAACCCATGTCTCTTTTCTCAACACCTTTCAAAGGGTTAAAAAATTGGTTCTCCCCATAGCTCATCCAAGAACAAGCCTGGAACCTCTTGAGGATGAGTGTTCAGCTCCTGGCCAATTGTAAACTCATCCTCATCAAGGATAATAAAATTGAGGTTTATTTTATCTGGTTGATGGGGTTTAATATATAATTATGCCATGGGTTCAGCCTTGATTAAGATCTTAGTCCTATATCTTGTTATGAACACCATCTAAGACCAATCTTCTACAAGGTAACCCTGAATCTTGGTTGTGAACTCTCTAGAAAGACACAATACAAAGTGAGGAGGGATATTCGAGATCAGCACATCTTGCACCACATATATGTTAGGGAAAGCATGCAAGTTTAGGCTCAAATTCCTAATGATAACTGATGGCTTTGTGGAAGAACCATCAAGCTTCAAGACTCCCTTGGTGTGTGGCTCATACTTGAGGTTTATCTGGTCAGTAATAGACTTTGGCATGACTGAGGTGTTGGCCCCACTATCTACCAAGCAATTGTGCACCAAGGAATCATCAATTATTAATGAAATATAGAATGGAGGGGTCTTGGTCACATTACTTGACCTTTCTCCCAAAGGACTCTTGGATGCATTAATGAAAACTTCAGCTTCCTTGATTGGTTGCTTACTTGTAGTTGTAGAAACACTCATCCTAGACAAACCTTCCTAAAGAATGTCTACTTGGCCAAGCATGAAAAGTATGTCCCACATTGGTATGCTCACATTGGATTTATTCATTCGCTCCACAATATTGATTAGCATGCCCCCAAACTTTGCCTAGGTTTTGGAAGTAACTGTTGCTGGCTTTATCAATGAAGGAGTGGTGACAATAGGTTGTTTCAAATCTTCCTAGTTGTCACCCATATTCCTTCTCTTGAACCTTATGTTCGCTGAGACTAGGATGTGGGCCAAACTAGGAGTAGTCTATGGATTGGATGCATAAGACTCATCTTACTCACTGATGACCATTAAGGATTTTGACTGGTTTGACCCCTAATCTGAGCCTTGTACTTGTGGAGGCTACTTTTATTTTGTCAATGTGGGTACCTCTATGCTTTAGGCCATATGATATAGGTTATATCCATAAGTAATAGCTCGCTACCATTGATCATTGAATGCCTAGTTGGATCCATTAATTAAGACAATGGATTGTCCAAAAGAATGATTCCAAGGCATTGTCCTTTCAGCCTCCTAAGCCATATTATTCTAAACCAGGACTAAGGAATTGGAAGGGCCTATAACATTTATATTATAATTATGCTATCTAGCAAAGTTAGGCTGCCTATGTCCTTAGAAATTTCCTTTGTAGGGTGACCTATTTTCTTGATAAGGCTGTTGTTGAGGTTGGTATGGAGCTTGATATGGCTTGAGGTAAGATTTTTGCCTCTTGACATTGACCACATCATTCTCTAAGGATTGGATCATACTCTTTAGTTCTAAGTATTTCTTCTGCTATTGGGAGTAATTAGATCCGCTAGTAGAGGCCTTTTCTTGCTTAGGTGAAGGCACAATAGCAATTGTTGGCATTATAAGTATAACATCAAGTGGAGGAATGACTACAGGAGGTGGTCTAATCTCTAGAAAAAGATGCATTGGGGGTCTGGGAGTAAGCTTGCCAGCTTGAACTAGGCAATTTTCTACCTTGATGGCCACCTCATATGCATCTGGTAGTATGTCTCCTCCCATAGATTGAATCATTATAACTATGTCACTATTGAGAGCCTTTAAGTAATACAAGAAAGAAAAGTTTGGAGATGGTCTAATAGTTGATGGAATTCTCTCCCACACCTTCTAAAATCTTGTGTTGAAGGCTATCATGACTTCATGAGGAGCTCTCTTGATTGTGGTTAGTTGCTCTGCAAGTGACAAATTATCACTTTTATCTGTAAACCTTTTGAATAAGGCTATCCCCAGCTCATCCCATTAGTGGATGGAATTAGGAGCTAGGCCCCTATACCAGTCTAATGCCTTTATTTTGAAAGATACAACCAATATACTAATAACCACATTCTCTATTGTGATATTGTGAATGTTACAGAAGTTGGCTATGTTCGTTATGTGCTCAGTAAGAGTTACAACTTGGTCTCTTGTGTAATAAGGAACACTTTTGAGGGTTGTTACTGGTATACGATCATACTATGGTAAATTTAAAGGAATGTGGCTATTGAAGCCCATAAAATCTTTTTGGGGAATCATGGTAGCAAGAGGAGCTAACAAGGATCTTCTTGCATAGGTATACCTTATGACTAGTTTAGGAAAGTAGCTTCTTACATAAGGGTGAGTATGGGCAAACCTTAACCTTCTTGTTGAGTTTAAAGGTAATTCAAAAAACTCAAAATGAAAATCTATAGAATTTTATCTTGTAGTCACCTTTGGTATGAAAGATAGCTACTGCTCTGCCACCAAATAGCTGGGTATTCTTTGGAGTCACCAGATACTAGAAGATGAAAGCTACCACTGCTACAAATTGATCAAAACAACATCAAACTTAACCAATATTCCATAAAAAATGAAGATAAAAATGATGGTGGGTCCCACCAGATGTGCCAGAATTGTTATAGTTTAGAATTGCACCCTTGTGAGAGAGTTCTTTGGGTTCTCTCACTTCCAGCTACAAGCATGGGGACAACCTCAAGATGTGGGTATCTTATGGTGAGGTTAAACCTCTAGGATTTTTAATGAGGCTAGTTCCTTAGGTGCTTCACTTTAGCTCCTTGTTTATCACACTGAAATATACTATTAGCTAAGGAAAAGGGGTAAGAGGATGATTGAAAAGAAATCTAAGCTTAGGGAGGTGATGCACCAAAAAGAAGTGATCCACTTAGTCTGGGAAAAGAGCCAACTATTAATGAACCCAAATAGGACAAAGGATATTCTAGCTCTATCTCAAGGCCAGAAGCATGGAGTTTTTGTGTGGAGGTTGAAGGGAAGCCTTACGCTTTGAAAGATAATAAAAATAGGTCTACGGGAGACACTCTGAACTAGTAACACTTCAAAGAGAGCTCGACACATAGACATTTCACGTAATCTTGCACAAAACCAAAAGGATCAAAAGCAAGGTGCTAGAAAATCACAGGTGATGAATGACAATCATACATTCTGCAAATGAAACCAAATGTGCACACTTGTTTTAACCATAAATAGAAAAGTCTTCCTTGTATTGCTTCAAAATAGTCTTTTACAAAGTGATTTTTGCAAAATAATTCTATCACCAATTCAGGGATGATTTGCTTGGCTCCAATGCCTCTATTTATTTAGAAAATGGGGGGAGAGAAGGAGAAGAAAGAAGAAGTCACTGATGGTTGGAACTCTGATATTTTCCTTGTTGTCCCTAAATGTGTCGCTCAAAATCACTAAACAATCCTCTCAAGCCCCTCTCATCTTTAAGTTTTTCTTTGGTGCATTTGAGAAGCCATGTTGTGAGCATCTAGAATGTCTATTCTTGGCATGACACATTTAATATTTGCCCTCAAGATTGATGTGGCTTCTTTCTCTTTACATGCCCTACTGAAGGATGTGAGTCTCCATGTGTTCAACCATGCTACATTTAAGCGTAAGATGGTGATTATGGGGAGCAAACTATGATAGATGAGAGCCTTTGTAATTTTCAACTACCAACCACTTGGACTCTCCCATGCTCATTGGTCATCCTTGTGCCACTTATCCTTTACTAATTGGCCCTTTCTGCTCTAGCTTACACCAAGTGGAAACCTTTCCTCGTTGCATCATAATACTCGCATTGTTGGACCAAGCTTAAGTCAAGCACTTGAAGAATCTCGATTTACTCTATGCAAATTAATTCAAGTTCTTTAATCTCTCTAACTTTGGACTTTCTTAGATCCTTTACTTATAAATATTTTTAAGTAAAGTACTTGGAGAAACCTGATTTACTCTATGTAGAGTAATTCAGCTTTTCCAAGCTTACTTACTTCAAACTTGTCCATCTTGAAGTCTTATTTGTTTTGTGAGCTCCTATTTGTCTCAGGAAAATATTTTGAAGGAGTTCCTTAGTAAATTTGTCTAAAGTAATTATTTCATACTTTTTGTTTGAAGCTTCCTTCTTGATCTCTTCCTTTGAAAACCTTTCAGACTTTTCAAAATGAACTTTCCTAAAGGGTGAGAGATTCTTCAGGCTTCCTGTATGTCCCTTCAGACTTTTGTAAATGATCCTCCTAAAGGGAAAGATACCCTTAGAGAATTTTTAAATGGTCCTTCTGAAGGATAACATACCCTTCGATAAAATTGTAACTGTCCACTTCGAGAAGGAAAAGTCCTTTAGATTTTTGAAAGTGACCTTTGGCTTTTGAAGAAGACTCATCCCTTGAAGAACCCAAGAAACATATTTTTTGAGACCAAATCAGGGTTGTCAAGCCCTTTTACTTATTTTGGGCTTCTAACTACTCACAACTTATAAAGTAATCAAGTAGTGCTCCTTGGAAAACTCAAAATACACTATTCATGGGTAATTCAAGTTTGTAAAGCTGAATTACTTCTATGTATAAAACATTTAGAAGTCAAGCACTGCTGGAAACCCTATTTGAATTGTGCCCTCAAAAAATTGAAGTTGTCATTGCTGAAAAACCTGAAGTCCTCCCAAAGACTTACCATTTTCTTGTCTGAAAGCTCCCTTTTTAATATTTAGGAGAATTTTGTTATATGGACCAAAAATAGCCAACAAGACCCTTCTAGGTGTTATAAATGTTTAATCTTGTAGTGTATAAGCTTGCATTACCACAAGTCCTAGCTCTATTAAATAATGTCTTCCATGTTTTTTACCTTAAAAAGTATATAGTTGATCTTTTACATGTGTTAGATTTGAATGCTTTACACGTTCTGCATCTTGGAAGTGTCATGGTAGAATTAATCAGAGTAATTGACACTCACAAACTTCATTTGTATGATAGAGAAATGTCATAGTGCAAGGTCTTATAGGACCATAGTCTGAGAATAGTACTACTTTGGAGAACTATGATGAGTTTTTCAAATGATTTATATATTTGTTTGCTTAATTTGGTACTTCATACTATGTTATTTTTCTACTGAATAATGTTTTTAATTAGGAACTAATGTTTGAATAAGTGTCATCAAGACGATGACCAGTTTTAAGGGAGAAGTATGTTACATCTAGATTTCTCACTAAGCAAATTTACTTGATTATCTGTGAATTTTTATAGTTAATAATTTGATTTAATTATTATTAACTAATATATAATTCACATGATTTTATGGGAATATTGATATGAGTTTAGTTGTATTGTATGTTCTTTACATTATGACCATGTTAATTTATTATTACAATAGTATTTCATGATATATATATATATATATATATATATATATATATATATATCATGGTGATTATGGGTTAACTACCTTCTTGTCATGAGTTTGATGTAGGAGAGATTCATCTCTCAGAGCATGACAGAGGGAGAGCATCATCAGAGAGGGTGATGTAAATGAAGATGTTGGGTGATAACAGAGGAACTGCTAGAACCCATGCATAAACTGCATTAGATGGCACTCATTATATACATAGTTTGAATTATTAGCATTAGTACATTTTGATGTTATCTACATTTAGATAATCATTTATGCATGATAATTCATGTGTTAGCTCAGTTTAAAGCTTATGTGGAATTAATCGTGTGATTGTGTTGTGAATATTATTGTGTGTCTATGTCATGTCATTATATTCATGTCTTATTAATGCTTTAGAACATCAGCTAGTTATATTCATGATATTCAAGAATATTATTATATGGATTAAATGCCTTAATGCTTATGTGGAATTAATCGTGTGATTGTGTTGTGAATATTATTGTGTGTCTATGTCATGTCATTGTATTCATGTCTTATTAATGCTTTAGAACATTGGCTAGTTATATTCATGATATTCAAGAATATTATTATATGTGGATAACAAAAGACATAAATAACCTATACAATGCATTAATAACACAATAGTTACATTGTTATAATTAGAATTAGTATAATAGTGTATGATTTACCATTTTGACTTTATATTTGTCATATTATCATTAAGTCATGATGATATTCGAACTGATAATTATAATTTATCAAATATATTGATTTTTATAAATAGGAATTAAAACAAATAATCAAGAAATTAAATGAAATAGACTAAGTTGAAAAAGAAAAAATACAAAAAGCTAAAAAATGGCAAGCTTTAAAGGGGCGAGCCTTAAAGAAAGCACAAGATAAAAAAATTAGGGTGACATGGAAGGATAAAAAAAGGGAATTAGAAAAGAATAAGGGGTGTGGCATAGTAGAGGAAGAGAAGAATAGCAATAAGAGGAGAATAAAGAGTGGAGCGAAGATAAAATAGGAGGAGGTAGCACAAAGAAAAGAAGGCATATATGCTATCATTTGGCATCATAAAAGGTTGGTGATGTATTAGATTTTTAACTTGAATTTTTTTGTAATTATTTTGTGTTCGATTTATATTTAAATGGTGAATTGTATGAATGGTCCATGTACTTTTGTATACATAAATGTGTGAGAACTATATGTATTGTCAACAAAATACTGTGAGACTTAAATATGAGTGAATGAGGTCTTGATAATTAAAAAATATGGATATATAACTACACAACGATGCAACTATACTCCATAAATTATAGTAATGAATATAGGTGTGACCTGAGTGTATATACCATAATAATTAGTAACTGAGATTATAATATTCAATATAGTAAACTTCCTATATATGTAGTGAACTGTGTACAAGTATGAATAAACCGTGTAATGTAGACATAGCATATAGTGACCTATGTGAATAAGGTGATCAATATAACATAGTGATCTATACATGATAGAAAACCTATTTAGATAAAATCGATCCGAGTAAAATATGGCAAACTATATATATAGCAATCTAAATATTTTATTATTCAATATAGCACTCTAAATATGATATTATTCTTATGTAGTGAACTATATATATATATATATATATATATATATATATATATATAATGAATAGCAAATATATCGATGATGCATGACAAGCTTTATAAATATGTATAGCAATATACAAATATATGTAAAAATAATAATATATATATCCATAAAAATAATTTATATATATAGTGATATATATACAACTATCTAAAAATATTGAATTGTGTAGGATATCTTTGCATTGTTAGCATATATATGGCACAGATGAATGGGAAAGGACTACGTGTTTTGACAATTAATACAATGATATATATAAAATGAAAATGAGATAATTGTTATTCATTCCATGGAAACAAAATGATAGGACCTAAGTTCCCCAAAGCTCTGACACAACTTGTCAGATTTAAGAGCACACATGATTACCGTTGTATAAGCAACTTAAGATTGCGGAAATAACCAGAAGAACAAATAACTATCAATGAGAAAACACACAGAACATGAGAGGCAACACACAATTGTATTCAACTCATTACAAAGGAAATTACAATAAAGAGATCACACTCTTCTTCCACCTCTGTGAGGCTTCCTCCTCAAGGGCTCCAAGTAATCTTCCCACCTGAGTAATCTTCTCTCATAGGTCACAACATACAGCTAACACAAGCTATTGTTCACCTCATTGTACACATGTACAATCAAGTATGAATCGGTACTCCAAGTAGATCTCACCATGATCCTGCTCCTGATGTATTGCTATCACCTTGATCTTGCTTCCCCACCGATCCCGTTTTGACCCTCATATACACACATCCCTGCAGACCAACCTGATCTTACTTATCACATGTAGATCTCTACCATGATCCTGCAACACCCTGCATATCAAACCTGATCTTACATACATGGGGAATCCTACTTGATTCCACCATGGGAAGAACTCTCCAAGTTTCACACTTGGGTTCTACAAGTTCTACACTTAACAATACAGCCCATGAGTCTATTATATAGATCTCATGCATACACTAATTTAGACAAGCGGCTCAAAGACTCAAACTAGTCTTTATCATGCAAACTCTGCATTCACTAAACTGACTGTTCATCAATAGCAGTTTTGACTGCCACAGGGGACCGACGTCGGTCCCTGCCTAACTGGAGGTGACCGATGCCAGCCAATCTCCTGTCGATGCCAGTTGCTTCTGCGCTTCCCCTAACCGACGTCGGTTGTGCCCTGTCGATGCCAGTGACTGCATACGCTCAGAAACCTCTTATTTGCAACAAGGTGAAGCTTTTAGCTCCATACCCTAACAATCTACCACTTGGAGATAAACAGCTGCACCTGTACCTAAACCAGTACTCTGTCTAATCTGCATCCTGGCTTGTATTCCTCTTCAAGCTCCCACTTGAAGACAACCCACCACACTCCTTGTGGTGTTAATCCTGTGCCCAAATTTCTTCATCCTCAGCTTACCTTCTTCTGTTGTTGCTATACTCCCACTCAATCAAAAACCCCTGTGAATGACTTTTAATCAACAAACCACTAACCAGATCTAGGCCATCTGTTAGTCAAACTCACTCTAAGAACATCCAACCTCGCTCTGACACCATTTGATAGTATCAGCTCTTGAACCTACAACTAGGCTCTGATACCATTTGATAGGACCTCAGTTCCCCAAAGCTCTGACACAACTTGTCAGATTTAAGAGCACACATGATTACCATTGTATAAGCAACTTAAGATTGCAGAAATAACCAGAAGAACAAATAACTATCAATGAGAAAACACACAGAACATGAGAGGCAACACACAATTGTATTCAACTCATTACAAAGGAAATTACAATAAAGAGATCACACTCTTCTTCCACCTCTGTGAGGCTTCCTCCTCAAGGGATCCAAGTAATCTTCCCACCTGAGTAATCTTCTCTCATAGGTCACAACATACAGCTAACACAAGCTATTGTTCACCTCATTGTACACCTGTACAATCAAGTACGAACCGGTACTCCAAGTAGATCTCACCATGATCCTGCTCTTGATGTATTGCTATCACCTTGATCTTGCTTCCCTGCCGATCCTATTCTGACCCTCGCATACACACATCCCTGCAGACCAACTTGATCTTACTTATCACATGTAGATCTCCACCATGATCCTGCAACACCCTGCATATCAAACTTGATCTTACATACATGGGGAATCCTACTTGATTCCACCATGGGAAGAACTCTCCAAGTTCCACACTTGGGTTCTACAAGTTCTACACTTAACAATACAGCCCATGAGTCTATTATATAGATCTCATGCATACACTAATTTAGACAAGCGGCTCAAAGACTCAAACTGGTCTTTATCATGCAAACTCTGCGTTCACTTAACTGACTGTTTGTCAACAGCAGTTCTGATCACCACAGGTGACCGACCTCGGTCCCTGCCTGACTGGAGGTGACCGACGCTGGCCGATCTCTTGCCGATGCCGATTGCTTCTACGCTTCCCCTAATCGACATCGGTTGTGGCCTGCCGACATTGGTGACTGCATACGCTCAGAAACCTCCTGTTTGCAACAAGGTGAAGCTTTTAGCTCCATACCCTAACACAAAATACTATGTATAGTATAGAGACTTGGGTGTAATATTATGCATGTATAGTGATTTTATTTATAATGAGAGTGAATTATGCATAAAATAGCAAACTATATATTATGGTAAGCTTCTAAATGTGAGTTGTCCTAAATAAAGTCTAAATATATATTGTATCATGATATTAAGTATAATGTGTATGTTTTACATTAAATACATCAGTGCTAAATATAGTTAATGAGTCCACTATCGATATGAATAAACTAGTTATGCTACTTTAGCCGAATATATGAATAAACTGGCTATGTTACATTAGACAAATATATGAATAAACCAACTATGATATTAAATATATTAAAATTGGCTCAAATTATTATAGGATATTAAATATATATTTTGTGTGATTTCAAGCAACGTTACATGTTAAATCGTTAATATATTTGTGAATAAAGAAGTTATAATGGTTGAAGTCCTTGATTTGAATTGTAAATGACTGTTGTTATTATATATAGTATTTATATATTACTTGAGTACCTATTTGTGTTATGTATTAATAATATATTTAATAGGTAAAAGTTCTTGTATATATGGAATATATCGATATGAATATTTAAGTACTCATATGGATATATTACATATATTAATACATTAGGAGGTGTGTTGATATTTATAGTTTTATTGTTTATTAAAACCAAGTTAAGATTCTTGAAGAGAAGAACATTATTTATATATGCATACCAGCCTACTATAAATGTAATAAGTTATTTAAATAAAATTTATGTTCATACGAGGAATAACTTGGTTTATGAGTTATTTAATTCTCTTAAATTATTATGACTGAGTATTAAAATTGATAAGTGTGTACATAAAAATGATGGACTGCGATATTATTAGTTGTCATAGAATATAATATATATTTGAATCTACTTATGAAAATGAGAAATATGCAATCTAAATATAGATGATAATCAGGTGGTATAAATTGTACTTGTTATGTTATGTATTTATGTGACAATTAATATAGTGAAGATTCATTCATACATTTGATGGAGTAAATGTATGATTTTTTATTATTCTTGTGTTTAGCATGTTTTATGCTTGCTAGTAGGAAGTAATCTATATGAATCTATTGGTTATATTTATATTAATTAAATCTCTTATTGTTGGTACTATGTAAGTAATGAGACGGACTTCATAGGGTTACTAGTATCACTAATGCCGGATGAAAGTAATCTGATCAAGTGGTGTGTATGAATTTGATTGATCTTAAAGATTAATAACTATTAAAAACTTTGGACAAAGTAATGTTAGTTAGACATTGTCATTTCATATGTACCATTTACATATTTATGTGATTTCATGTTAGAACCTATTTTTTTATGGTACACTTCATGTTTTTAAAAAAATTACACCACACAGGTATTAACTTGTCTCTCTGGATTCCTGCACTATCATTATCTACTCAGTCATGAAGGGGGGGGATTTTATCTGATAGGAGATTATGGGGGGATCAATGGTTCAAGGTTGGTGTGTAAAAATATTCAAATGATGCTCTCCCTCCCCACAATAATACTTATTTGGAGACTACACTTGAGATTATCATGGATACTACAGTTCAGGAAACTCATACTCTATGAAGCCTTGTATCTTGTATCTTATATGTTGAATTTTATTTATTATTATTGAGGCATTATTCCTAAAGATATATAATTATTTACGTATATGTACATCGATAGCAGTGACTGTATCATTGTACCAGCTATGGCTGGATATTTGTAATTACTTTCTATAATTAGTTATGTTATTTTATCTGATGATAGTGATCGATGACGAATAGATGTCACATGCTTATTTTATAGTTAACATACTTAGAGTTTTTTTATCTGGATCACTAATTAGATTATCATGGTAAAATATATGAAAGAATACATTGATAAAAAAAATTAAAAAAATCTAAGTCATTCCCAGTGGGGATGTTACACCCCTAGGTAGCTACTTAGATTATATCCAGATTTGTTGCTCATATATATGCTTACATTGTTATATCTATCTTGACAACCATGTGAATTCTAGATCTCACATGCATTTTACATTACCAACTTGTGTTCAAATTATCTTATATTTTAATGGCATGCATACATATTATATTGGTTTATTGCTTAGATATCATTTATACTCCAGCTAACACACAGGTTGCCTAGTTTTTTTTAAGGACAATTACTTCACAAGTTTAATAACTCCCCTAAAAATAGGGGGAATTCATATATGTTTGTCATAGATATCAAGCCATTTGTGTGCACTTAGACATAATTTATAACATTTAGACACAGATTACAGAGCTTGAAATTAGGAAAACATAGTTGAAAATATTCAAACATAGATCAATTTTAGTTTACATAGAATGACGCTAACACAACACAGGGGACAATAACATGGTGAGATATTATCCAATAGCCCCATAAATATAAAAATCTAGATTGGCTAGATAGGTATATCAATTACAATTCAAGTATGCACAGTATCAGTCATAGATTATCAGTTTTGCTTAAATTATTCTTAATTTTACACAGAATCATACCAGTTTATTTAGATTGGGTGAATCATGTGTGGCATAATCACTCCTATTTTCATTTTAGTACACAAACATAAATTATTATAACTCAATATAGAGTCCATATACAAAGATATCAGAATTATGGACATGTGCACAACACATTGTTTCCACATTATCAGTTTTGCACCAGCTCATCTCAGATGGAATGACAACACCTTGTCATTCTCCATATTGTATAATCTAAACATCATTTATACCAGGTTTCACCCCAGATTTATGTCTTATTCCATTTACAATGGCTGGCATTTCCACATAGTCCCTAAGCTACATTCCCAAGTGACCGAGAGCCATTTTTCATTTCAAAGTTTCTAAGTGGACCTAGAGCCATCCTACATAATTTAAGTTACATCACATAGCTTCAATTACATCACGCAATTTTAGTACATATGCATCTACTATAACATCCCTATTGAGATCTAGCTAGAAATATGTAAAAAATAATAATAATAAACACATATGCAAAGTAGACTACATCTCGAGAGTCTAATAGAGATAATAATAGTATTAACGTACTAACATGACATCAACTCATCTTACAATGTAAAATATGGATTTCCAATATCATGAGTAATAACATCCTACACACGACACACCATACATAGGAGTAATAACAACATAAATTTAGTTCATCAAACATATGCATGAATCTTTCATTATATTATATCCCATATTAGAAATAATGATTACAAATATACCACCTGAATAAACATATAATTTAACTATACAATTTAAACAATAAAATTGGTTTCCAGATATCTACACCCTATGATAACCCATATTACCATAGTCTAGTGTTCTAAGACTTAACTACCAGTTTTACACAATAAATAATATGAAATAGTCTCAAATACACAAAAAATATAAGCATTATATAAGTAACTATATATAACAAAGCAAGTAATCATTCCCATAAAAATGCAATAACATACCAACACAACATTTGTTGAACTCCTAATTTTGCATACACACATACAAAAGTCTACCAACTGTAATAACACATACTTTTCATTGTAATAACTAACATGTATATAGCAAAATAGTCAGATGTAGATTGAGTTGGGCATAATATTTATAGTATGTACTACCCGAGTATAACATATTTTTATACTATAATACCCTATGATATCCCATACTATCATATGTTCTCAACTATATAACAACACACAATCCAAACTTATGATTTTCAAGACTCAACTGATTCATAATAACAAGCATACAATACATAGTTATACCACATATGTATACTACATACAAGCTTACCAAAGTATCATAACCTATAAACATGCATCACGATGCACCATTATGCACTAAGTGTAGCTAAGTATTAACACATAATAATACACTCATAGTATGTAATTCACACAAATATTCCATATTGAATACCCATGTTTAATAATCATTTATATTATTAATTGAGAGTCAGTTAATTCATAAACTCATTATGACTTTACACCCTAATGACTCATTGTTTTTAAGAGACTGTTCCAAAAACTATAGTTCATGATGCCTATGTAACTTATAATCATCTAATTAATTACATGTATAATCCTTATATACTAGAATTTTTCCATCCTAATGTGCATCACATATAGGTATTCTAATGCTATGCAATATATAAACCATAATTTAGTGTTTTAATTGCAACTAATAAGCATACATAGAATACACTCATTTCATACAATAACCTAGAACTTTATTTTTCCCAAAACATAAAATATTTAGTGTATCAATTGATTTATATTTAGGGGTTTTAAGAATCATTTTCTAAATTATTCCATTCAATTTTTCTTCTTTTTTATTAATATTTTTCCCAAGAATATTAACTAAATAAATATATTCCCCATAATTTTAATTATGTAAATAGTCATAACTTAATTTAATAACACATTCCATGTGATGAGTTTCCAGATTTTAATGAGTCTAAAAGTTAAATTAGTTTAAATATGAGGTTGTTATGCTTACCCACTCGACTCCATTTACACATTATTATGATTTAAGAATCTAGTTCTGTGTCATTACTCTCGCACTTAAGTTACCAGTTTAGGTTTTATGCCTACCAGGCAATATAACTCTAACAGTATTGTAGTGTTAGGAGAAATCTAACATAAAACTAGAAAGTTTATAATAAAATCTTGATTTAACCGAGTTACAAATCCCATCTGAGGTCTACTACAAATGATGGTTATTATAAATTTACTCTATTAATGCTTCTTTTGGCATTATCGAATGCCTTTGCAAAGAGGTATGGTTATCTTTGTTTAAGATTTATACCTCATATATTAATTCAATAATTGACCAAACATTTATCAATGCATTGAGGGTTATATTAGCTAGCAATATAAATATACTTATGAATGATGGTTTTCTAACTAGCTCAACACGCTGAGTGGTTCAAGTAATATGATACCCAAATATAATAGATAAATTATAATATAATGACTTAATTGTAGTTAATCTTGATAACACACAAATATATCATTGCTAGTTATCTCTTATACCCAATGTGTAGCCAAATAAGAGACATTATATTTTTAGCCCATGTTATAATAATCACATTTATTCATCATAAATTAATAATTACATATATTCCTCATGGTTTAATAAATGGGGATGATACATTATATTAATATTCCCCTGGCTATATGGTCAATCTCTTAAATTGTATTTAATTCTACTCCTAACAATTAAGGTCTATGTCAATGTTTTATGACCAGCACCTAATGATAGTAGGAATTATATGACAAAGTTGATCCTATCATGTTTTAGAATTACCAGAATGTGCTAGGGAAATAAGCTTACCGATAATGAAATCGAAATCTCATAATATAAGTGGAAGAAGAATTTATGGGTTGAAGTCATTGACTCTATGTAGTTTGATGCCACATAGAGCAGAAAAAGTCACGGATACATAATTTAAGGTTTCATTTTTCTTTTGAATAGATACGAATCCCTATCACCCAGATTTAGTGCAAATCTAACACCCATACCCAACTTATTTAATTCTAAGGTTTACCAAATAATAAAATAGAACTCTTTGATGTTACATCCCATTAACCATATTTTTTAATATCAAATCTTGATATACTGATTAACCAGATGGTGTAAACTATTGTTGAGGAACCAGATAGTAAAATCAAATCAGAATGTGATATCCCATTACGGTATACCATAGCAAGTATTGAAACCAATGTTCTCGAATAAATTAGATTGAAATCATATAGGAAGCAAAGTAATCTGGTTATAACCTATTCTAATATGTCCTAGAGTTACACCATGTTGTTGGCTGGTTATTAATTTAACTTAATAATTAAACCTATGTACATTACTCTAATATCCCATTCTAATTACAATAATTACTTTGTACATTTCTCTGTATACAAAGTATTTGTTTTATACTGATTGCTAGGTATTAAGAGACGATACAAGAAATATAAAATGTATTTCAATATTTGTAATGTAAAAATTATATAGGAATTAGACAATGATTATTTATTCGTATTCAATATTGTAATTAAAGACTATATTTGTGCTTTGATACAAGGCATCAATTTTATTCTTCAATGTATATATTGTTGTATCGAATTGGTTTTAAGTCTTCTTTCGTATAGCCAAAGAGGTAATTAGAATAGAAACATGTCCCATATGTAACATATTGGTGGACTGGGTATGTCCAATAATGTGTCATTGAAATAAGAAATTGGTGGACAGATTGGAATTTAAGGATGATCACGCTTAGTAGTTAGTACGCAATAATTCTAATCATGGCATAACATTATTTATTTATGTATACTTAGTCTAATACTAATTATAAAATATTCTTATATATATTCCCTATTGTATCCCAAGACAAACACACACCAAAACTAGAAATACTAATCCCGTAATCATACAGATAGAATCATAATTCCAAAGCATAGACTATAAAAATTCCCTTTCATTATTTCTCTTAAATAGAAAATAAGTATTAATTCTTTTTCCAAATTTTTGTTTTTGGCTTTCTTTTTGTTTTTGCGAATTTTAAGACCTTTAATTGTTTTTTTTTTTTTTTTCTAAATTTTTAATTTATTTTCCTCTTTTTTTCTAATTTCAATGTTTTTCTCTTTTTTTTTCTAAAATCAATTCCCTTTTTTTATTTTAATATGAAATTGTAATTCATATTAAACCAATTTAACATTTAATTATGCTTTAGTAATTTAATAATAAAATAATAATTTGTATTAATTTTACCTTTATTAAATTCATCTTTATGTGTATTAATGACATATTACGCTAATCACACTAGGAACTTATTTCTATAATCTACCTACTCAATCAATCACAAAAAATAGCGATTTAAACAAACACCATTGCAATCATTTTAAAATGAATTTTATATCATGACTAACTATCATGGTGTATGTAGGGTTTTGCTAGCTATTTGTCATCCAGTGATGTTTTCATTTACATCATCCTCTCTGATGATGCTCTCCCTCTAGTACGCTCAAGGAAAGAATTCTCGTACATCCACCTCATAACACATAGGTAATTAGATGTTTTCACATGATAATCATAAGCAACAATATATAATTGAATAAATACATTAATGTGCTTAAAATGTAATACATACATCATCTAGTTAAATATAAATAATTATGTATTATCATCTAACTAAGAAACATTTTATTATCTCGAAATAACATAAATCTCAAGCTTAGTCAGAAATATAATCAAATTTGAATTTGTTAACTACATATATCTATGTAAAATCTAGCAAATTTGTCTGGTGGGGAATCAGGATGTAACATCATTTCCCCCTAAATCTAATCATCGTCCCTGATGACTCTTATTTAAATATAAGTTATCAATCAAAAATATTTGTTAGCAAAGCAATAACATGATATACAATGTCAAATTAAACAAATAAATGAAAAATTACCTATAGAACTCACCGAAGTTCTTCCAAGTTGCACTATTTTTAGAGTATTGGTCCCACAAGACCCTACTCAAAAACATCTCTCAACTAAATAAACTTAGTTATGAGTATCACTTACTAATTCAATCATGACCACCGTGGAGTCCAGAATCATCAAGATAAGTCTATATATTATAAGATTGACCACTTCTGTTATCTTGAAGGATCATATATGTCTTAGTGAAAATTTTATTGATTACAAAGAGCACATAAGATCATCATGCAATCCAAAATAAATGACTAAGGAGAGTTCCAAAAAATCTTCCATCTCCTTTATACATCTCTCTAACCTAAAGAGTGTTTTTTCTCATTACAGAGAAAAATAATTAGGAAACTTGGCAAAAATAATGTGTATTGTTAATACTATCACTATTTCATGTAGCTTCAGATAAGTATAGCATGTCAATACTATCACTACTCCAAAGAGCTCCTGAAAAGTATGACGATGAATAGGAATGACAAATATAAAGTATATAAAAATCATAGAATACTCATCTATATGGAATCCTAATCCACTGTATACATGTGTATGGCTATAAAATTGAATTTGATAAGTTCTGCCTATCAAATCCCAAATTTGACAAGTCCATCTGTTGATCCAACTCAGTACCAATAATCCACGTTAATGTGAGGCTAAGTAAGATTCCATCTTATCACTAAGAATTCATGTTCCCAATTCACTACTCTTCCCTTAGGTCCTCATGACCTTATGATCTCCAAAATGTGCACAATAAATTTTAAAGAATCATAATTTTATGCTAACAGATCATTAAAATCAAAGCTATACGCTAAATAATTCTAGATGTATTCTTGTACATATAAAATAAATCATACAATCAATCCATAATTATATTAAGTTCTTACTGACCACACATAACTAGTATCTTATTGCATAGTCTTAACCTATATAACTATATTCATAGTTAAAATAAATTAATGTTATAATTAACATAACATATATAGGTTGAGAATCACATCATTCTTTCAACATTATAATAGAATAAACAAAACAATATCCCCTTGCTTTCTCAACTAACACACAACAAGTTAAAAGTTTTTTCCAACCCCTAGATTGAAAAATGTTTTATGCATCTTAAACCTTACTCGCTTCTGGTGATAGGTATAAAAATATCTCTTCAAAACAACATGTTATAAGCAAAAGAGAATAATATCAATCTATGAAAGGGTGAATAATATCATACTATTTATAATCAACTTATATAATTTAATTTATAAATCATGGTTTTCCACCTCATGTGGTCTTAACATCAAGTAGTTACTCTAAAGAGATATAAGTAAGAAATAAAGACCTATCATCTCAAAAACTCCTACATTCCTTTACCAGGTAAAGGAAAACACTGTAACTCAATGTTGCCAAACACTACCTACTTACCCAATCTTATAAGTATGGTATCTCAATATACTCCCATAATCAGGAGAGACATATGCCAACATAAATATGTGTATGTTCATTCAATCATAAAACTTATCTCTCACCAAGAGTAGAAAACATTCTCCCATAAATTTCAAGGGGGTATAGTCAAAGGGTAGATGCACAAAGTTAGGGGACAAGAAACATGACAGTCTCTTAGCTTTACAAGTTTTTTTACAAAGGGCATAGGCCCTTTTTAAAAGCGTTTACACCCTTTATTTTGGAAATTTGAGGCTCAAGCTATTACCTGAGCCTCGAGCGCATACACCCTTTTCAAAGGGAGTACACCC
Source organism: Torreya grandis (assembly GCA_037957365.1). Taxonomy (NCBI): domain Eukaryota; kingdom Viridiplantae; phylum Streptophyta; class Pinopsida; order Cupressales; family Taxaceae; genus Torreya; species Torreya grandis. The sequence goes on along the minus strand of JARHVA010000060.1, from coordinate 4,268,711 downwards.
TTTCTGGTTATCAAATGATGTATGCCCTTTACAAATGGTGTACACCCTTTATAAACTATATAATGCGTACACCCTTCCCAATTTTTTATTCTCATGGGTTGTTAGCTAAAAACTATGGCTAAGAGAGGAAGGGAAATTATTTTTGTTAAATTTTTATATTGATGCATGTAGTTTGGAGCTTTATTCTGCCATCAAGGTTTGAGATCAGATTGCTTCACATCAGGTATGTTATTTTTGCATTTTTTTTTCATTTCTATGTAACTTATTAAACTAGGGTTTTGAATTTAAATTTGCATTGAATTTTTTACATTGGTTTAAAAAACCTATTTTTTAAAAATTTAGATACATAAGTTTGAAGGATCCATTTCTCAAAGAAAATGTTAGACAAAACCCACCAGAGTTTGATTTTGCATAAGAAGTTGAATTTTATGAGAAATACAATGTTAAACATCAATAATTATAGATAATTATCAATGGCTTGCATCATTCTTCAGTTGGTAATGCACAAATTTTACTTGCCAATACATTAGAATCTATTTTTCATGAAGTGAGAAATGTGACTTCACAACTGGATTCAATGTTGCATCGAAGAGAGGCTCTGAAATAATTTTATTTAGATAAATGATCATATGAAGATGTGAAAAAAATAACAAAAAAAGATTTTTGTGCTTTATTTATCAAAGCTAGAACCAACCTACCTCCACCAACAAATTGCAAACACATTAGTATTGATTGGTGTATTCATGCAGATATTAAAAATAAATTTTGGGATAGGTGATGGATGGTATTTGAAGAGCCTCCATGAAACAATAATGAGGTTCCACTATATTTTTTTAGAAAATTGTAATGTGAGTTTATATTGCAAGCAATTCCAAATTATTTCAACATGAAGGCATCCCAAGGTAGAAGAGGTGGGTCTTCATTTGATAGACCTGGTGCTAGGCAGGACCAAAATCATCATAACCAACCTTCGATAAATAGAGTATAGGACCTCTTATTTAGGTACAACATACACAGAGTATATTTATGGAGGCTAGAATGTAAGAGCATACACCATTTGTATATGTTTTAGTAATGACAGATAGTAGCATACCACACATTAGCCTACCAAAGCATATGCCACATGTAGATGCTTCAATAGCACATGACACTAGCATTTCATACACTATATAAGATATAGTAGCTTCAATGACTCCTATCAGGATACGCTAAGCTCTTGTTGTTGAGGATTCTTCAAAATTAGTATTTGATGCATATGTTTAATTTTAATTATTTGGTTTATTTTTGTTTGTACAAGAATATTAAGTTTATTTTCTAGTACATGTGTTCGTACTTAATTGACTAATTTATTTGACTAAACTTATTATTTGTTATTTGTATCTAGTTGATTGGTGATATTATGGGTACCTCAACAAGCCTTGACTCTATTGTAGAGGTTACAATTGGCATAGGTGTACCTTACACACAAGTTTATAAATTTTTAAATTACATATTTATTCATTTACATGTTTATTGTCCTTTGAATAAAAAACTCTATTTTAATATATATTATAGTCATAGCTTTTTATCATGTTCATTTAATTCACATATTATTCATTTATTAGTTTTATAGATGATGAGGGATGTTATGGGAACCCCTCATGGATAAGAAAAAGGTTTAGGTTATGTTTCCACTACATCAAAGAATCCACTATCTCTAGAACAGGTTATGATTCAGGGATGGAGATTGGTGAGAACACATAGTTTAATTGTTGTTATCTTTAAGCAATAATATTTTGTCATATTTACATAATTGTATCCCACTCTAGATCTAATGATATATGTATGCTCTATAGGATTCCCCATCACAAGTGTATATGTATTCTTGTATCCCTCGACAACCATTTAAATGGAATATGGTGAGTGTAGAATCATTTTAAAATTTTACATTCTTGAAAAATTTATCAAATTTTTAATATAAAATTTTAATACATTAATTTTTATATTTTATATATTGTGCAGAGACAAACATTTTCATCAGTTATCGATGAAGTAATAGATGACTCACATGCTAAGAAGAGATTATCTCCTCATACTGATGCATCCAACACCCCTAGATCTATGTCTATGGCAATAAAACATAATTTATTTGGAGGCAATAAGGAGCAAGAGAGCTAGTTATTGTGTTAGGGATCTAGTTTTAGGCATAATCAATTTTGTATGTCGATATGGCTCACATTGTATGTCTATATGGCACATTTTGTCTATATACATAGTTGCAGGCACAATTGATTTTATATGCTGATATGGCCTACATTGCATGCCTATATGATGCATTTTGGCTATGCACATGTTATGGTCTACATTTTTTATTGATATATGTTATATTATTTATGTTAAATTATGACATAGAACTTTGCATGTATCACATATATACGATTTGACAATATGATTCCTTATACTATGTGTATTTTTTATTTTTATCATTTAATGTTTACACATATTATTGGTTAATGATTAAATTATTACTTAATATGGGGTTAAAAAAATTACATTATTCTCTAACTGCTTTGAATTATTATGTATATTTTAAATTTACATGTTATATTTGATATTTACTTGTTTCATTTATATTTGCTATTTATTTTCCAATTCACACATAATTCCCCATCTAGATCTCTAGCATAGAAGAGAAATGCTTTTCATAAAGGATATCAACCTAAGAAGGCCACACCAAACTTGAATCCTCATATACCTTCTAGCTCAAACAAATGCAAGAATAATTATAGTGAATAGTGGTGCCATCAACAATGACCAGAGAGCCATGAACACTCTTAATGTTGGGCGTAACAATCCTTTCTTTGGAAACCTACATCAGATCATGCACATATAGGTGATACTAAACCAAATAACACTTTCCTAATCACCAACATTAGTTCCATAGAGACCTCAAAGGAGTGTGAATGTCTTTTCTATACAATGTTATGGACCTCAAGGTTTGACCTCTTCATCTTAGCATTGATAAACTGCGTCAGAATAACATCATCACACTATCTACAACCCAACAACTTGGCCTTCCCACTATTGTGCATTGCAAGTTATAATCCCTAGGGTGGATTCAATAACCTGGTACAAATATATAGGTTTGGAGGCAATGCACATTCTAGTATATATTTGAGCCTATGGATGGCACCATCACTTGCAACATTGTGCCTCTTGAAGTCTATAGCATATTATTAAGGAGGTTATACTTGTATGACTAAGATTGTATATATATATATATATATATATATATATATATATATCAAGTGAAACCAAAAATTTGGGATGTACACCCAAAATATTGCTTCTTCAACCTATTATAATCAACTCCACTAACCAAAGCCACATTGGTTTCTTCTAGAAAATGTCATAAACTAATCATGCACATGCATAGTTTTATGTTGCTCATTGTTTGTCTTAAGACACCTATGTAGGAAAGAAAGTAAGAGTTTATAGTGTGATCAATGAAATCAATGTCCCAATAACAAAAACTTGATAATTTATTGAAGCCACATAATGGATTCTTCCTAGAGCTTGAATTTCTTGCAATGCACCATGTACTAAAACACCACATATATTTGGTCCATTTACAAAAAACCCTTTCTATCATATATAAATTTGGGAGAATGATGATCATAAATGTTAGGAGGTCTAGTGATGCACTTTTGTATGTCTTCATATCCTACTTGTCCATACAACAAACAAAGACAATTATATGTGTCTATAAAGTCACCATGGCCTACTTATACATGGGTTAATATCGACATTGATATCCCTCTCTAGACTATCCACAAAATTACAATCTTGGTAAGGCAAGAATATAGACACAAATGAAGAGACTTAAGCAACTTTGATATTCCTTGACTAGTATATAAAACTTGAGGTTATATTCTTATGGTCCTTAAATACATATTCAATCTTTATCTCAATATGGAAAACCGATCCATCTATTGGTTTTATCTATTTGAACTTAAAAGACTCAAAGCTCTCTACAAGCTAAATAAGCCTAAATGCCTCAAAAGGATCAAAATAAAAAATATTTTAAAATAGGGGTATATATCAATCTAAAATACTTTATCACAATATTTTTTATGTGACTCAACTTTTGTAATACCTAAAAAATTCTGCTACAAAGAATTTTATCAAAAACCTCTCATAGACTTACTAGTCTTAATGTTGCTCTAACATGCCAAAACCCATTCTGTATTGAATTAGCACTTCAAGACACCTTAGATATATTATTTAGAGGTTTTATGAATTATCAATGCTCAGATAAAAGGTTTTTATTTCCACTTTTACTATTTAACCCAAAAATTCATAAAATCATGTTTTGTCTATTATGCCTAATTACCCTCTAGTAGGTCAAAAGTCAAGATATATTTTACTTACAATAGATGATATTTTTATGAGGTCTATACAAATACATTAGATGTGTTTTAACCTTAATTTAGATTTTATAGACTCAATTTTGAAGTTTCTAAACCAATCTCTCTCCTCGTTATCAAAGAAACATAGAAAACAAGGTATCTCTTACACATACTCAATTGGTCAGAGGAGCCCAATAGATGAAACATATATGAAGACACATCTAGATGGGTATTTTTAGGCTAAAACAACCTTTTTTTGGTCTCAGTCAGGCCCTAGAAGTGAAATTTGTAGTTTGTCAGATGCATCCCTAAAGAGAATTCACTCATCACTAAATGTGCAAAGTGAGCAAACTTTGGTCATGCATTGAATGAGAAACATGAGGGATAGAGACTAACCATCAAGTCCTACACATGGAGGGATGAGTCCTATAAGAAATCTTGGAAGTATTTTATCTAAATCATGATGGATGAGATGCAACAAGGAGTTTTCTCTTGTAACCAAATCTCTCAGAATGAAGTAAAAGTTAGTTAGTGAGGGCCATAAAATCTGACTCATCAGTCCAATTGATGAACCATTTACACAAACACATCTAGATGGGTGTTTTTAGGCTAGGATGACTTTTTTCAGTCTTGGTCAAGTCCCAAAAGTGAAAGTTTTAGTTGGTCAGAGGCATCCTAGAAGAGAATTCCCTCATCCCTGAATATGTAAAATGAGCAAATTTTGGTCACACATTACACGATAACCATGAGGGATATATATTAACCATTAAGTCTTACATGTGGAGGGATGCATTCTCTAAAAGTCCTATGAGGATTTTATCTAACTCATGACATATGTACAACCTAACGACTTGGCCTTCCCACTATTATGCATTGTAAGCTATAATCCCTGGGGTGGATTCAATAACCTGGTATAAATATATAGGTTTGGAGGCAATGCACATTATATTATAAATTGTAGCCTATGGATGGCACCATCACTTGCAAAATTGTGCCTCTTGAAGTCTATAGCATATTATTAAGGAGGTTTTACTTGTATGACTGAGATTCTATATATATCAAGTGAAACCAAAAATTTGGGATGTACACCCAAAATATTGCCTCTTCAACCTCTTACAATCAACTCCACTAACCAAAGTCACGTTGGTATCTTATAAAAAATGTCATAAACTAATCATGCACATGCATAGTTTCATGTTGCTCGTTGTTTATCTTAAGATACCTATGTAGGAAAGAAAGTAAGGGTTTATAGTGTGATCAATGAAATCAATGTCCCAGTAACAAAAACTTGAAAAGTTATTGAAGCCACATAATGGATTCAACATAGAGCTTGAATTTCTTTCAATGCACCATGTACTAAAACACCACATATATGTGGTCTATTTACAAAAAACCCTTTCTATCATAAATAAATTTGGGAGAATGATGATCATAAATGTTAGGAGGTCTAGTGATGCATTTGTGTATGTCTTCATATCCTACTTGTCCATACAAAAAACAAAGATAATTATATGTGTCCATATAGTCACCATGGCCTACTTATACATGGGTTAATATCAACATACATATCCCTCTCTAGACTATCCACAAAATTACAATATTGGTAAGGCAAGAATATAGACACAAATGAAAAGACTTAAGCAACTTTGATATTCCTTAACTAGTACATAAAACTTGAGGTTATATTCTTATGGTCCTTAAATACATATTCAATCTTTATCTCAATATGGAAAACTGATCCATTTATTGGTTTTATCTATTTGAACTCAAAAGACTCAAAGCTCTACAAGCTAATTAAGCCTAAATGCCTCAAAAGGATCAAAATAAAAAATATTTGAAAATAGGGGTATAGATCAATCTAAAATACTTTCTCACAATATTTTGTATGTGACTCAACTTTTTCAACACATCAGAAGGTTTGCTACTAAGAATTTCATCAAAAACCTCTCATAGACTTACTAGTCTTAATGTTGCTCTAACATGCCAAAACCCATTTTATATTGAATTAGCACTTCAAGACACCTTAGACATATTATTTATATGTTTTATGAATTATCAATGCTCAAATAAAAGGTTTTGATTTCCACTTTTAATATTTTACCCAAAAATTCATAAAATCATGTTTTGTCTAGTACGCCTAATTACCCTCTAGTAGGTCAAAAGTCAAGATATAGTTTACTTACAACAAATGATATTTTTATGAAGTCTATACAAATGAATTAGAGGTGTTCCAACCTTAATTTGGATTTTATAGACTCAATTTTGAAGTTTATAAACCAATCTCTCTCCTCGTTATCAAAGAAACATAGAAAATAAGGTATCTCTTACACATACTCAATTGGTCAGAGGAGCCCAATAGATGAAAAATCTATGCAGACATATCTAGATGGGCATTTTTAGGCTAAAACAACCTTTTTTTGGTCTCGATCAGGCCCCAAAAGTGAAAGTTGCAGTTGATCAGAGGCATCCCTAAAGAAAATTCACTCATCCCTAAATGTTGAAAATGACCAAACTTCGGTCATGCATTGCATGAGAACCATGAGGGATAGATACTAACCATCAAGTCTTACACATGGAGGGATGAGTCCTCTAAGAAATCCTAGGAGTATTTTATCTAACTCATGATGGATGAGACGAGGCAATGAGTTTTCTCTTGCAGCCAAATCTCTCAAAATGGAGCAAAAGTTGGTTAGTGGGGGGCCAAAAATATAACTCATCAGTCCAATCGATGAACCGCTCACACAAACACATCCATATGGGTGTTTTAGGCTCGAATGACCTTTTTTAAATCTTGGTCAAGCCCCAAAAGTGAAAGTTGTAGTTGATCAGAAGCATCCCAGAAGAGAATTCACTCATCTCCAAATATTTAAAATGAGCAAACTTCAGTCACACATTGCATGATAACCCTAAGGGATAGAGATTAACCATTAAGTCTTACATATGGAGGGATGCATCCTCTGAGAAAGCATATGATTATTTTTTATAAATCATGATAGATGAGATGTAACAATGAGTTTTCTCTCATAACCAAATCTCTTAGAATAGGGTAAAAGTTAGTCAGTAAGGGCCGTAGAATCTAAATCATCAATCCAATCGACAAACCATCTACATAAACACATTTGTATGGGAATTTTTAAACTAGAACAACCTTTTTAAGATCTTGATTGGGCCCCAAAAGTGAAAGTTTTAGTTGGTCAAAGGCATTCCTAACGAGAATTCACTCATCCCCGAATGTGCAAAATGAGCAAACTTCGATCGCACATTGCATGAGAACCTTGAAGGATAGAGACTAACTATCAGGTCCTACATGTGGAGGGACAAGTCTTCTTAAAAATTCCAAGAGTATTTTATCTAATTCATGATGTATGAGATGTGGTAATGATTTTTCTCTCATGACCAAATCTCTCAAAACAAGGTAAAAGTTGGTCAGTGGGGGCCATAGAATCTGACTCGTCGGTCTAATCTATGAATCATCTATACAGACACATCTAGATGAGAATTTATAGGATAGAATGACCTTTATTCAGTCTTTATTGATCCTCAAAATTGAAATTTGTAGTTGGTTGGAGGCATCCTTTAAGAGAATTCACTCATCCCCAAATGTGCAAAATATGTAAACTTTGGTTACATATTGCATGAGAATCGTGAGGGCTAGAGACTAACCATTAGGGCTTACCAATGGAGGGATGAGTCCTGTAAGAAACCTTAGGAGTATTTGATCTATCTCATGAAATATGAGACATGGAAAATATTTTTCTCTTGTGTCCAAATCTCTCAGAATGTGGTAAAAGTTGGTCAGTGGGGGCTGTAGAATCTGACTTATCGATCCAATCAAAAAACCATCTACATGAACATGTCTAAATGGGCATTCTTAGACTAAAACAACCATTGTCTAGTCTTTGTCGGGCCTTAAAATTGAAAATTGTAGTTGGTTGGAGGCATCCTTTAAGAGAATTCACTCATCCCTAAATGTGCAAAATGAGCGAACTTCGATCCTGCATTGCATGATAACCGTGAGGGCTAGATACTAATTGTTAGGTCCTACACATGGAAAGATGAGTCTTCTAAGAAAAACAAGAGGATTTTATCTAACTCATGATGGATGAGACATGACAATGAGTTTTCTCTCACATATAAATCTCTCAGAATAGGGTAAAAGTTAGTTAATGGGAGTCGTAAAATCTGACTCATGAGTCCAATTGACAAACCATCTACATGAACATGTTTGGATGGGAATTTTTAGGCTATAAGCACTTGTGTTTAGTCTTATTTGACCCCTAAAAGTAAAATTTATAGTTGGTTGGAGGCTTTCCTTAATAGAATTCACTCATCCTCGTGTGTGGAAAATGAGTGAACTTCCATCGCACATTGCATGAGAACCATGATGGCTAGAGATGAACCATCAAGTCCTACAGATGTAGGGATGAATCCTATAAGAAAGATAGGAAGGATTTTAATTAACTCATGATGGATAAAATGTGGCAAAGAGGTTTATCTCATAGCCAAATCTCTCAGAACATGCCAAAAGTTGGTCAGTGAGGGTCATAGATTATGGGCATCCTAAAAAAAAGTAACGAACAAAAACATAGTGGTAAATAATGTAGCATTAAAAATGTAGTATGATAAAAACATAGTATGACAAAACATCATGGGGACAAAATGTAACGAGTAAAAAATGTAGTGGTATTGTTAATGTTACGAAGATAACACAACTTTCAACTAAAGGTCCAAACTCATGAAATCACATTTTCGTCTATTATTTTTCTTTTAAATTTGGTGCATTAATTTTCCACCATGAAATGTTAACTACTCTCACCAAAATCAACTAGACAATAAATAAACAATGTGATAATCACTAAAGTGTCCCAATTATGCTCTTCACGACATTTTTAGGACATTACCAATATCACTACATTTTTCCTCACTATGTTTTGCCCTCGCGATGTTCATACTAAGTTTTTTATCACTATGTTTTTTACCACTACGTTTATGTCTGCTATGTTATCACATAGAGCCAAATTTTGACTTATCAGCCTAATTGACAAATCATCTATGTAAACACATTGAGATATGAATTTTTAGGATATAATCACCTTTGTTCAATCTCAATCAACCCTTCAGAGTGAAAGTTGTAGTTGATCAGAGGCATTCCTTAAGAGAATTCACTCATCCTTGAGTGTGAAAAATGAGTGAACTTCATCGTGTATTGCATGAGAACTATGAGGGATAGAGATGAACCATTAGGTCCTACACAAGAAGGGTTGAGTCCTATAAGAAATCCTAGGAGTAATTTCTCTAACTCATGATGGATGAGATGTGGTAAGGAGGTTTTTATCATGGCCAAATCTCTTAGAACTGGGTAAAAGTTGGTCAGTGGGGGTCATAGATTCTGACTCGTCAGTCCAATCAATGAAAAACCTATGTGAACACATTTAGATGGGTGTTTTTAAGCTATAAGCACCTTTGTATAGTCATGATAGACCCCTAGGAGTGAAATTTGTAGTTAATCAGAGGTATTCCTTAAGAGAATTCACTCATTTTGAGTGTACAAAATGAGTGAACTTTTATTGTGTGTTGCACGAGAACTATGAAAGATAGAGATGAACCATCATGTCCTACACGTATAGGGACAAGTCCTATAATAAAACTCAACACAATTTTATCTAACTCATGATGGATGAGATGGGGCAAAGAGGTTTTTGTCATAGCCAAATCTCTTAGAACATGCCAAAAGTTGGTAAGTGAGGACCGTAGATTCTAACTCATTAGCCCAATCAATGAACATATCATGATAGGCATTTTTAAGCTAGAATCACCTTTTTCTAGTCTCGATCAACCCTCAAGAGATAAATTTGCAGTTGATCATAGGCATTCCTTAAGAGAATTCACTCGTTCTTGAGTGTGAAAAATGAGCGAACTTCCATCACATGTTGCATGAGAACTATGATGGATAAAGATGAACCATTAGATCTTACACATGAATGGATGAGTTCTCTAATAAATCTTAGGAGGAATTTCTATTAATTGTGATGGATGAGATATGGCAAGGAGGTTTCTCTCATGGCTAAATCTCTAAAAATTGGGTAAAAATTGGTTAGTGAGGGCCATAGATTCTGAGTCATCAACATAATTGATGAACCATTTGCATAGACATGTTCATATGGGGTGTTTTTAGGATATTGTCACCTCTGTCTAGTTTTGATCGACCCATGGAAGTGAAAGTCATAGTTTGTCAAAGGCATTTCTTAAGAGAATTTACTCATCTCTGAGTGTGCAAAATGAGCAAAAATTTATCACATGTTGCACGAGATTAGTGACGGATAAAGATGAAATGTCAAGTCTTACACACACAAGGAAAAGTCCTATAAGAAACCTTAGGAGTAATTTCTCTTACTTGTGATGTACAAGATGTGGCAAGGAGGTATATCTCACATCCAAATCTCTCATAAAATGTCAAAATTTAGTTAGTGAGGGCCATAAATTTTAACTCGTCAGCCACATCAATGAACATAGACATGTTGGGATAGTCATTTTTAGAGTAGAATCACCTTTTTTTAGTCTTTGATCAATCCTTAAGAGTGAAAGTTGTATTTAATCATAGGTATTCCTTAAGAGAATTCACTTGCCCCTGAGTGTGTAAAATGAGCAAACTTTCGTCACACATTACACGAGAATCATGAGGGATAAAGATGAATCATTAGGTTCTACACATACAAGGACGAGTCCTCTAAGAAATATCAATAGGAATTTATTTAACTCATGATGGAAGAGATGTGTCAAGGAGGTTTTTCTTGCAACCAAATCTGTCAAAACTTGGTAAAAGTCAGTTAATGAGGGTCATAAATTCTAACTTGTCAGTCCAAATGATGAACTATCTATGTGGACATGTCTAAATGGGAATTTTTAGGATAGAAGCACCTTTGTCCAGTCATGATCGACCCCCATAAGAAAAATTTTCACTTGGTCGAAGGCATTCTTTAAGATAATTTACTTGTCTTTGAATATCCAAAATGAGTGAATTCATGTCGTGTGTTACACGATAACTATGAGGAATAGAGATGAACCATTAGGGCTCAAGCATGTAGGGATGAGTCCTCTAAGAAAGACTTGGAGGAATTTTTATAACTCATGATGGATGAGATGTGGCAAGGAGGTTTCTCTTGCAGCCAAATCTCTCAGAACATGCCAAAAGTTTGTTAGTGAGGGTCATAGATTTTGAGACATCAGCCCAATCAATAAACCATCTACGTAGACATGTCAAGATAGGAATTTTTAGGCTAGAATCAATTTTTTCTTGTCTTGGTCAACCCTTAAGACCAAAATTTATAGTTGATTAGATGCATTCCTTAAGAGAATTCACTCATCGTCAAGTGTGCAAAATGAGCATATTTATATTTCACATTGCATGAGGAACATGAGGTCTAGATATAAATTGTCAAGTCCTACACATGCAAGCATGAGTCCTCTAAGAAATTCTAAGAGTAATTTATCTAACTCATGATGGATGAGATATGGTAAGGAGGTTTCTATTATGACCAAATCTCTCAAAACATGCTAAAATTTGGTCAATGAGGGTCGTAAATTCTAACTCATCAGCCCAATCGATGAACCGTTTATGTGGACACATTGGGATTGGCATTTTTAGGCTAGAATCACTTATATATAGTCTTGATTAATCCCCAAGAGTGAAAGTTATAGTTTATCATAGGTGTTCCTTAAGATAATTAACTCATCTTTGAGTGTGCAAAATGAGTGAACTTCCATCGCATATTGCATAAAAATTGTGAGGGCTAAAGATAAATTATCAAGTCTTACATGTGTAGGGATGAGTCCTCTAAGAAAGTTCACGAGGAATTTCTCTAACTCATGATGGATAAGATGTGATAAGGAGGTTTTTCTCATGATTAATTATCTTAGAACATGCCAAAAGTTGGTCAGTGAGGGTTGTAGATTCTTACTCATCAGCCCAATCAACAAACCATGTATGCAAACATGTCAAGATAGGAATTTTTAGGCTATAATTGCCTTTGTCTAGACTCAATCAACCCTTAGGATAAATTTTTTTAGTTGATCAGAGGAATTCCTTAAGATAATTCACTCATCCTCAAGTGTGTAAAATGAGTGAACTTTTTTTGTTCATTGCATGAAAACCATGAGGGCTAAAGATGAACTATCAAGTCTTACACATGTAGGAATGAATCCTATAAGAAACATCCAAGAGGAATTTATCTAACTCATGACATATGAGATGTGGCAAGGAGGTTTCTCTTGTGGCCAAATCTCTCAAAACATGCCAAAAGTTAGTTAGTGAGGGTCGTAGATTCTGATTCGTCAGCCTAATTGATGAACCGCCTATGTAGACACATCAAAATAGGCATTTTTAGGCTAGAATCACCTTTATTAGGTCTTGATCAACCCTTGAGAGTTAAATTTTTAGTTTATCAGAGTCATTCCTTAAGAGAATTCACTCATCCCCAAATGTGCAAAATAAGCAAACTTAAATTGCACATTGCATAAGAAATGTGAGGGATAAAGATGAAACGTCAGGTCATACACATGAAGGGATGAGTCTTCTAATAAATTCTAAGAGAATTTTTTATAATTCATGATGGATGAGACATGATAAGGAGGATTTTCTTGTGACTAAATCTTTTAGAACATGTTAAAAGTTCATCAGTGAAGGCCGTAGATTCTAACTTGTCAACCCAACCGATGAACTTTCTCTATAGACATATTAGGATAGGCATTTTTAGGCTAGAATCACATTTTTTTTGTCTCATTCAACCCTTTGGAGTGAAATTTTTAGTTTATTTTAGGCATTCCTTAAGAGAATTCACTTGTCTCTAAGTGTGCAAAATGAGAGAACTTCCATCATGCATTGCATGAGAACCATGAGAGTTAGATATGAACTATCATGTCCTACACGTGTAGGGACAAGTCATATAATAAATATTGAGATTAATTTATCTAACTCATGATGGATGAGATGTGGTAAGGAGGTTTCTCTTGTAGCCAAATCTCATAGAACATGCCAAAAGTTGGTCAGTGAGGGCCATAGATTCTGACTCGTCAGCCCAATCGATGAACCGTCTATGCAGACATGTCAATATAGGCATTTTTAGGTTAGAATTATTTTTTTCTAGTCTCGATCAACCCCTAGGAACTAAATTTATATTTAATCTGAGGCATTCCTTAAGAAACATCACTCATCCTTGAGTGTGCAAAATGAGCAAACTTTTATCATACATGGCATGAGAACCATGAGGGATAGAGATGAATCATCAGGTCCTACACATGTAGAGATGATTCCACTAATAAATATCAAGAGGAATTTATCTAAATTGTGATGGATGAGATGTGGCAAGGAGGTTTTTCTTGTGACCAAATCTCTTAGAACATGCCAAAATTTGGTCAGTGAGGTCATATAATATGACTCATTAGCTCAATCAATGAATCGTCTATGTAGACATGTCAGGATAGGTATTTTTAGGATATAATAACCTTTGTTAGGTCTTGATCAACCCTTGAGAGTGAAATTTTTAGTTCATCAGAGGCATCCCTTAAGATAATTCACTTGTCCCCGAATCTGCAAAATGAGCAAACTTTTGTCATGAGTTGCACAAGAACTATGAGGGATAGAGATGAACCATCAAGTCCTACATGTACAAGAATGAGTCCTTTAAGAGAGAATAGATAATGTTATTTTCATGTTTGATGCAAATTTTATATCACACTTTCATATTCTTGATCACATTGTATAGGTTTTGTAACATATAAATGCTTTATTAACATTTTATGTTATGAAAATTTTAGGAAAATGTTACAGTAATGTGAAATGATCCTTACACTATAAAAAAATCATCCAATAACCTTTAATCATATTTATCATTCACTATTCATGTGCTTTATTTAACCTTCATGATACTCTCACAAATCATCAATGCCAAAGTAACCTTTGCATGGGTAATCAAATCCCAATGAAGTTTTATTCACATAAAGATTTCCTTTTTTCTTATAAGACTCTTTTTTTAACCCTATTTATGTAGCTAAGTTTTTTTAGGTTTGTATAAACATTTGGGATCTATTCCAATGACTCACATAACCTGATTTCCTTCCATAACTTTGATATCTACAAAACTTAGAGAATTGGGTTCATCCAAACCTGGTAAACCTGTAATACAAATAAATTAGGGTTGTAAAAGACTTTTATAGATGCACAATGAGTTTGTAGACCTTCCTCACAATTCACACATTGATATTCATGCATTACACAAGGAATAGGTATCAAAGTATCCAAATGAATAAATTAAAATGTATGGATCCTTTTTATGTCATGAGCTTTATTTAGAGACTATGAAAACAATCTATGCCCTTATCCACACTATTTATCCTCAATAGTATCAAGACACTGAACATGTTCATATAACTCAAAATTCAATTTTTAGCTCAAGACTGTAATAGATCCATTACCACAAAACAAGGGTCTATTAATAGAAACCTTTAACACAGAGGTCATTAGAATATGATATGAATTACTTATTCCTTTATTGATCATCATTCATAATCAATTTCCATAGAATATACATTCAAGAAAACACAAAATATAAGATATACATAGAATACTATGAGCAAAGACAGTTTTATCAATAATTTCCTTTTATTCACTGCTCTCCTCTTTCTTCTACTTTGAGAATATCTATTCAAAACTATCAAATATGTAGACCCATGTCATATGAGATTCAAGGAATTATAAACCCTTCATCTTTTCATAAGACTCTAATTACATGATAATGTATTTCACATCATCAAATAGATGTTATGATCTCTTAAAAGGCTTAGAAGAATTCAATTTTTTAAATAGTGCTTTTGGCAGGAAACTATAAAGTTTGAATTTTATGAATCCTAGACACCTATTAAAGACTCCTAAGGACCAAAAACTACTCTAGAACACCTCCTACCTTATTTCAAGATAAAAATGACATCATGATGACATCCCTAAAGGATGCTCCTGCATTAGTGTTTTCTTGAAAGGATAAACAGAGAGAATGTGAAAAAAGATTTGCTTAAGGTAGATAAAATTAACATAAATTGTTTTGGCTAGTCTTTGTTTCAAGAAGATAATCTTCTCTACTCACGACACCAACCATGTGAATTTGAAATCTCGTATGGTGTCACTAATCTACATTTAAATTCTTAATAAAAAATTAAACAAAAATAAACACATAATCATAAAATAGGTGAAAAATAAAATACATTAAATCAAATAACTTTATTATATTAATTTGAAATAAATTAGATAAACTTACTAATCCAATATAATGTACCTTCAAGATCAGTTATATTTTCAAGTGTTTCAAGAATCGCTTCATGGTCAGATTCAGGTACTTTACACAAAGTTATATTGTGAGGCTTTCCCTGATATTTGATCATTTAAATATTTGTAGCAATGACAAGGTTCGAATAATGAAGCACCTTCTTATGTGTTTCAAAGTCCTTAAATAACAATTATTTTATTTTTTTATGATAGTGCCTATAAAACCAAGTTTTAGTAACCACTACAAATCAAATGGGATAAATTAGCTCTTCTCCATCCATAACATTTGTGGTTAATTTTTTTTGCCTCTACACAATGACACAAGTAGTAGTTTGTTCCCTCATCATTGTTCTCAGGGCCAATTACTACAAAAACATGTCTTGCATTTAAAGTATAATCAAATTATAAGTACATCTAAAAAAAATAAAAATATCACTAATATATAAGGTCATATATTTAATTAAAGAATAAATTATACCTAGTTTCACAAGATTAGAGATGTGGTCAATGTCAACTTATGATGTCATTTCATGATCTATCAATTTTTGGAGTGAATAGATACTCTCTACAGGTGATATGGGTCTCCAATACCATTTGTCAACACATTATTTTGACTCACATTCATTCCAATTAAATTCCATATATGAGGAACAAAAATATGCCATATCCTTAGTATAAATAATCCATAAACTTGAATTTGAGTTTTGAATGGAGTGGAAAAGACTTGATCTAGGAACTATAATTCAATCTTCATACATTGCCTTATGTTGTTCCTCCATTAACCAAAATAATCTTTATACATGAGAATGTTTATTCAATCCATGACAAATATTTTCAATACACCAACTCACAATACTCATTGTATTGATCAAATTAGCACCATCTTTGTGCTTTGCCTTCTCTCTTTTAAGGGCTCTTTTTACATATGCACCAGCACCATCATGTTTCCCTTTTCCATACCCAGCCTCAAAGAATCTCCAAAAATGTTGAACGTCATTTTTCTCATGTATTTCGCTTAACTAGTAAAACATTTGATGATTCTTAAACTACCATGTACATAATTATCTAACCAAATATAGTGTGTATCAAACATTATTTGTCTTGCATTTATATTCATATAAAATATCTCAAAATTACCCTGGACAAACTTTGGAGAATATGATCTGTCATCACTCATATAAAAATGGTACTCCCTCAAAATCTTTTTGTTGTCATCTATGCTATTAGGTGCATGTCCAAATGTAATATGAATAAAAATTACAACTTGAATTGAATTATAATATTGGGATTGAACCTCATTATTTGGTTTTCGTGTGTAATTTTTAGCAAAATCTATAATCAAAATAATGGTGTCAACTATGAAGTTATCCTTGCATGCTTTGAGTTGATTATCTAAAAATTTTGATTTGTGTGTGTGTCTTACATATTGGTAGATAATATTATTTTTGAATTCAAACATGAAATCACATACAGAAACTTTGGTCATAATCAATTCACATCTTCATGACTCTTTTTCATATTTGAACACATACTTAACAGATCTGTACTTCTTATAATCAATTGGTTGCTTTCTAAATTCATGTGAAATATCTTCTTGTAAACAAATCGTCAAATTTGAAAAACCACCACAATTATTACATGTTCCATCTAAACATTGTTTGGAAAAAAAAAATTGTCCCTCAGGTATTTGATATAAAAGACCTTGGATTAATTCTCTTGATGTTTTAAGTGGGGAAAACACCATACATTCTTGCAAAATCTCATCAGTATGTAAAGTACAATGTATATGATGAAAAATATCAAAATACATAGAATATTCACAATGTACCTGTTGATGTTTAGAATTGCACTTTGTTTCAGACACCAACAATGGGAAGTTTCAAGATGTGGGACATGCGACTTGAAACAACCTCCAGATTTTTAAGAAGCTAGTCTCTTCTTTATATCAAGTGTTGGGGGGAAAAGGGATAGGAATTTAAATAGAAACACAAATGCAAAGAAAGAAAATCTAACTATGGCGATGCGCCTGAATGTAATTTTGATCCTTAATCCTAAGCACAGTGAAACTATATGTAAGATTCAATTACATTAAAGAACAGACGAGGCATGATCAATGTAAAAGATAGAAATAATAGAAACAGAGGCTCGCAACTTAGACTACTTTCGTAATGATACAGGAAACATCAATAAAGGCACATAACTCTATCTTCTTATTAATTCTCTAGCCACATAAAAGGCACAGAAACATGCATAGTTACATAAACTTTACAAATTAAGAAAATAGAATAAAGGCAAATGATCTTCCTAATCACAGCTCTAGAAAGTCTAAAACTCTTGATAATAATTTTCTCAAAAAATTCTCTCTTTTTTAGTATCTCATCCCTCTTTGATGATCCCCGCACTCCTCTTTATAGCCTCGAATTCCCTCCAGATTGTCCGCATATTCCCAAACTTACAGCCCAAATTAAACTCTAACTGAGTTGGAAGTGTCTATCAGAAGATAGTTCTTAGATTCTAAAACGTTCTATTTCCCTGTAGTTCACTTGCTGAAATAGATACATAGGACGCTCTATTCTATTAAATGGAAGAGGACACTTAGTCAATTCCCTAAAAATCTTCTTATTACTTTAGGAGACATCAGAGGATGACACTTGTCGTGTTCCGTAGCAACTATCAAAGACATGCAGCATTTTTTGCATAACTTATACTCTTTTATGTCTTGGCTTAGGATCATTTCACCTTTGACACTTGTCACCATCCGCTTCCTCAAAACCACAATAGCTTGAAAGAAAATAAGACCCATAGCATCTCTTACCTAAGTAACTTTAAAAGGGACACAGGGACAGGTGTCAATCTATGTTGTTTCAACAAAAGACACGTGGTAATCTCTGTTGCTCTTTAGCTATACTATGGAAATGTTCAAGACATATGTTAGGCTCCTACAGATGGTGACACTTGGCAGCTTCCATAGACTTTTAGAAATAAACCCGAGACCCACCACAGTCTTTTTTCAGCAATGAAACATGAAGAAGATCTTTTGGATGGCAACACGTGGCAACTTCCACTGCTTCTGGGAAGATACGTGGCATCTTCCACTGCTTCTGGGAATGGATTAGAAAGGGGCTCGATAGATGACACTTGGTAGCTTCCACTTGAATGGTTTGGTTGTGCCTTACTGCCTTCTAAAAGGGCACTTGACCCTTTGGTTTTTGGGGACGCTCCTTTGAATTGCCCAATTATACTAAGTCATTGAACCGACCATATTTTGAATGCCGACACATGGTGACTTCTGCTCTCTTTAGCTGAGATATGTGGTAGCTTTCATCACTTTTAAAAAAGCAACACTGAGACCTTCCACTATTGCCACTTGGCACTTTTTGCCTGATCTCGATACTTAGCCTTTTGAAACCTTCTGCTACAAAGAGATAAAATGCAGGTGTCGATATGAAACTGTGGATGGTGATACTTGGTGTGTTTCGCTGAGTCACTGTGAGATACGTGGCACATTCTAACCAGCTCATAGAAAATATAAAAGATGCCTCAGATGATGACACTTGGCATTTTTACTTGAGAAAGGATGCCTCAGATAATGACACTTGTCAGCTTTCGCTTTACCCCAACACTTAGACAAAATGAATCAAAAAGGAAAATAGAGCCCGTGCTCTATTTTAAAACTCTGCCATCTCAAACCATAGTATGCGAAGGTAAAATTTCATGGCGTGTGATTGAAAAATAGAATGAAACGTAGAGTAAATTTTTTACTCTACAGTTACTGGCGACCCTGAGGACTTTTGAGCCTGCTCAAAAAGGAACCACGACTCCTGTTAGATCAAAATTTCAAAATCACAACTTTAATAATGTTGTCTGGTAGGTAGACCACTCTTCATCAGATAACCCTTGCTTATTTTGTAATTCATTAAAAGCTAAATCAAGGTTAATGATATCCTTGTGTGAAAATTTTTGCAAAATTTGAATAGTAGCCTTCAATTTGAATTCGAGCTGGGAAACAGGAACCAAGATAGCTTGTATTTCAAGGACTAATGAATCATATCCTTGAGATCCTAGAAAATTGTTTGATCATTTTGTTTGGCCAATAGCAATGGTTCAATTTCTTCTACCATCAACACGATATCGTCATCAGGAAATGGAGAAGGAAGTCCTAATTGTACTAGATCTTCAACATGTTGCTAAATTTCATTGATTCCTTCCTTCATGACATCCAAAAGCTCCTTGCAACTGTTGGCTACATAATTACAACTGAGAACCTCATTGACTCGCTTAGCAGTGACCATTCTGTCATTGATTCCTATTGCTAACAATGTTGCATCTACTGCATCATAAAGCTTTTGCAGCAATGTTTGTGAGTCTGTTACTCTCTCAGAGACTGTAGCCAGAGTATTTACAACTGAACTCTCCACCTTTTTGCACAAAATCTATGCATTTAGTAGGAAGGTGAGAGAAGGTCTGAGCTGATTAATCTCTGAAGAGATTCTCTTCCACATGGATTCGTATAGCTACCTTCCCATACTTAATACTCTTACACTCTTTGGCCTATTGGCCAGCTCTAGTGTCAATTGTGCCGCTCTCTATTGCTCTGCATGAAATTCGACTTGTATAGCTGCATTTCTATTTAGTTCACTTAACAGCATTTATTGTAATTAGGTAACCTATGATAGATGTTCCTCACACTTTTCTTACAACACTGGTTTTTCATGCCTAAGGGTCATCACCGCATCCTTTACCTATGTGAGCTCTACCTTTAAAGAATCATTTTGGGCCTGAACTGCCCAGTGAGTCTGAAGAGAAATAGTATTTTGCAATTGTTTATTCAAATTATCTACCTCATTGTTTTTACTATTGATTTCTGAGGTCAAACTGTTACAATTTACCTCTTCCTTGGCTAGCTCAGCTTCCATCTTCTGTAGCCTTCTTGATATCTTCAAATAGTCTTCAGTAATTGCAAAAGTGGATTCAGTTAGTAGCTCAACTTTGTCTTGTGTCCTGAAGAGTGACATGTTGATGGTCATAGCATTCATTGTGTAATCTTTTGGCTGCATTTGCTCTATTGGCTTTATTACATTTGGTGACAAATGAGTCACCATCAATTACAGCTAGATGGGGTCAAATTGGGACTGCAGATGGGGTGTAGCCAAAGCTTTATTTTCCCTATTCTTCTTTTTCTCTCTTTGGGCTTCTCTTGCCTTCCTAGCAGCATCTACTTGGGTCCAAAAGGTGGAAGGAGAGGCAATGTTCCCACTCGTAAAAGGATGTCCTTATGGTAGACCATATTGAATAGCTAATTGTTGGCTATGGGTAATCTGAGCAGAAAGCTTCTTGGGAATAGAGGGAGAGAAATGAGGTAATGTTTAAGGCTAGAGGTGGCACAAATGGGGTGAAGTGAGAAATGGGGATGGCAAAAGTGGCAGGAGAAGAAATAGACTGAGAAGGAGAGGGAGAAATAGTACTTACTTGAGGAGCAATTACAGTACCCTATAATTGGCGCTGTGTGGTATCTATCTCCTCTTCTGAATCAAATTGAAACTGCACCCTCTTTCATTTCTTGGGTGTCTCTTCTTTTGGCTGCATTTTTGCTCCTTTTAATGATGCTTATGGGGAGATAGGAATATCTATAATTGAGACTGATGGGGAAGCTTGTGATGTTGAAGGCACCACACTTTTTTGCATTTCTATGGCACTAAGGGATTGAGGCCAAACTGATACAGTTACTAAAGCTGTAGTTTACTCTGAGTCTTGTGACTCTTGGCTTGACCCAGCCC
The DNA here is from genome assembly GCA_037957365.1 of Torreya grandis. NCBI lineage: Eukaryota > Viridiplantae > Streptophyta > Pinopsida > Cupressales > Taxaceae > Torreya > Torreya grandis. The sequence goes on along the minus strand of JARHVA010000060.1, from coordinate 4,247,232 downwards.
TAGCTTCTTGCTCTTCACCTGGTGTCAGCAAATTACTTGTCTCTAGGCTAGATATAGGGGAGAGATGACACTCATCCCATAGTTCTTCCCATCTTTCATATGTGTCTACATTCCTGAAAGAATGGGTTGTTTGACAAATTTCCTACCTATACTTACAATAGGCCTCTATCTTCTCAGTATCCCAATATTTATTCTTTGATGTCCTCCTTAAGCCAGATGTCTTTCTGACTTTAGGATCATAATCCCCTTGTTTAACATAGAATGTCTCCCATGGCCTATTTTGTGGAAGGGGCAAGTTTGTTAACTCAACATAAAATCTAGGAGTGTCTTCCCTAGGATTTCTTCTGTTCTCCAAAAATGGGCAGCCTTCATGCACAATTCTATTTACAACCCTGTGAGTCATTACCTAGGAGGCTATGAAACCATTTCGGTCATAAACCCATTTGTCTTCTACTAGAAGGAAACCCAAAAATGCTAGCTTTTTGAGCAACACAACTTCTGCGTCTTTGGTTTCCAAAACCATGCTTATTGTCATCCACGGGAGATCATACATTTTTCTTTTTCTCTTCCAAGAACCAAATTCATTGTCAACTATGGATACCTACCTAGTGACCTCTAGGAATGCTAACCTAGGAGTCAAAATCTTAGGTAGCAATATTGGTTCCCCACAAAAACCATGGACTCTTATAATGATATGGTGGGATCCAAAATAGAAATCACAAGGAATTGGGCAACTAGCTAGAAGATTTGAAACACTGAAAAATAATCTATTCATAACTGGTTCAGGATTGAGGTGGCAAAAAGCAGGAGTAACAAATAATTTCTAGAACTCATATGGGTCACTAGTCTTCGACAAAATGTGTGTCCATGCAGACACAGGAATGGTCCTTTGGACATCAAAATCTGGGTCATACATATTAAGATACATATGTTGGGCAAAGAGGTCAGAGTTTTGGAAAAGCATGAGGTGGAACAAATAGGAAGAATACCTAAACACTCCTTTTGATTTGAAATGGGCCAATTATTCTACCATTGAGAAAGCAATTTGTTCAAAAAAGTCAAGTCGATACTCCTGGGTTTTGTCAATGGTCTTCAGCCTAAAAAGGCTAGCCATTTGTTATGCATACGTTGCCATAACATCTTTCATGCCAAAGATAAAATCCATCATAGACAATGTGTCTTGGCTAGCCTGTGTGAATAGGCCTCTTGGTGCAGGGAGTGTGGGTACCGTAGTATCATCATCACCCATTTGTAATTCGGATCTCAGGAACCTTGACTACGTGTTGATATTTGTCCATGTTCTTTGCATCTTGGCAACAGTGGAAAACGTAGTTGTATTATCATGATGCAGGGCTAACATATCCCTGATAGCTTACGATGTGATTTGCACTGTGAATAGACCTCATTGAATGGTGCATGAAGGTGCATGAAACAAGTCTACACATAATTCGACTAGGTCGGGGCATGAATGTACAGCTGGGACAATGAATTGAGCCAGTTGTGAGGTCCATATCCTCATGGTGAATGTTTCAAATTGCCCTACTCTTTCCCTTTGTAGACACCTTTGATGTGCCCCTTCTCTAAGAGTTTTGTTGCTAGCTCTCTAAAGAATTGGATCCATGATGCCATCCGCATAATCTTTTATTTTTGCTGGGTCACTTGCTTGACTAGCTTCAGGAAACCTGGTGCGTGGATAAGTCTTCAATGGTTGTGCAAGAGCCAAAGCATACGATTTACTTGCAAGAAACTTATCAAGGGATTCATACATCCCAGCGCCTTGTTGTGAAGATTGTGCCCCCTCCATCTCTATATATTCTCTATGGTAACTTGTATGAACCTTTTGCAAAATAGAAACACTTTTACTGAAGCAAGTTTAATAGGCACTGAAAAATTGCAAGGAACAGGATATTTTCTTGCAGATGCAGGAATGCTTGAGAATTTATAAACTTTAACTCTTGCTAAGGGTATTTATTGACCTATCAAATCTCAAATGGCATTAAACTTGGATAACCGTTAGCAAAACCTACTCAATCTTCCTGGGACAGTGAGATAGACACGTTATGCAAGTGGTAGCACAAGGTACCTTGGAGATTTAAAAAGATTTGAGAAACATTCAATGTGCCGAGAATTTGAATAATTTGAAAAACTTTCTGAGCCATCGACAATGTGTTCAAAGAACACTTATTTAAAAGAAAAGTAGGAAAACAACAATGGGAAAATAAAGCAATACGGGAATGGGAAACTATCTAACTATAATACATTAGAGACCCAAGTTAACAAAAATGCTTCAGATAGATTCCATTTATAGGAATCTCCTCAAGTTCTCCTTCCATCGATTCCAGCTCGAATGAATTCCTCTACTTACACGCACAAATTTTATACAGGCCAGTCCATAATGCTTCAAATTTAGTATGCTGACTTGGCTTGGCGGCTCTTGCATCCCATTTCAAAACAATTGAGCTTACCTCAAAATGACGATTCAAAGTCCTTTTATCAAAATAGTCCTTAACCATTCCCTGTTGCTTAATTAATGAATCATGGGCTGTATCCCTCTTCTCCTAAACTTCCAAAAGCTCTGTAAGTCTAACCTGCATGGGGCCATTTTCCTCAATTTCAATTTGTTTGATCAGCTGGAGGGCAGGGATCTCCAAGCTTAGGGGGATTATAGTAGACTTTCCATATACCAATTCATATGGGGACATTTTGATCACCTGTTTAGGCATGATTCTATCAGCCCATAGTGCTAAATTAAGCACTTTATGCCACTCTTTGTGATGATCAGCCCCTACTCTTTTTATGAGTCTAATCAGGTTCTTGTTAGTCGATTCTGCCAAATCGTCACCTTGAGGGTAATAGTTAGAGGAAGTTTTCAGATATATTCCTTGTTTTAATGCAAAGTTGGATACTTTAGACCCCAAAAATGCTTTAGCATTATCTGAAATTATGGTGTGAGGAGCCCCAAAGTGAGTAGTGATACTCCCTAGGATCACATTTTCTGTTGCTTCCTTTAGTGGGACTGCCTCAGCTCATTTGGTGAAGTAATATGTGGCAATTAATATCCATTTGTGGCCCATACTAGACACTAGATTTATCATTCCAATGAAGTCAAGACCCCATTGAGCAAAAGGTTCATCTACAATTATAGGACTAAGGGGCATTGTTGCATTCCTTCTCATCCCCATGTAATTATAAGTCTTTCTTTAACAAGAGTGTCACTGGTCTCACCAAGCCTAAAAAATTAGATATGAACCTACTGACAAAATTAATCTTTCCTAAGAAGGACTGAACTGCCTTTTTATTTACTAGAAGAGGTAGGTTCATTATAGTTATAATTCTTTCAGGATCTATGGAAACTCCTTCTTTAGATACTATATGTCCCAATAATTTGCCTTGAGGCACAGTAAAGATGCATTTCTTGGGATTAAATGATATTCCAAAATCCTGACATTTCTTAAAGACAGATTCTAAATGATCAAAATGATCAACATCATTTTTTGAAAAAATAGTGAGGTCGTCTAGATAAACCAGGATGATTTTATTTATAAGTTCCCCAAAGGCTACAACCATAGCTCTTTGGAAGGTGGCTCCTGCATTTGACAGGCCAAATGGCATCTTAGCATATGCAAATGTTCCCCATTTGGCAGTAACAGCAGTTTTGTACTGGTCTTCATCAGCCAACCAAATCTGATTGTATCTAGAAAAACCATCTAGCAAAGAAAATATCTTTGATCCAGCCACAATTTGTAGAATTTGTTCCATGGAGGGCAAGGGATAGTGATCATTCAGAGATACTCTATTTAGATCTCTAAAATCTACACACAGTCTTACATCTCTATTATTTTTCCTAACTGGTACTAGATTTGATGCCCAGGTTGAGTGCTTGATTGGAAAAAATATTTTAGAATCTAAAAGTTTCTGCAACTCATCTACCATTAGAGGCTCAATCCTTGGATTTATTGGCCTCTATTTCTATTTTATGGGATTAGATCCTTCAGTTAGTTCTATTGTGTGTTGAATAATGCCTCTATTGTATCCATGAAGGTCTTCATAGCTCCAGGCTATGACTCTGTCATATTTTTTGCACAATTTAATTAGTCTTTCTTTTTCCTCATGAGTTGTAGAATTCCCAACTTTTAGTTTTTTCCCTTGACTCACCTCTATTTCAGAATAATCTGCTTTGTCTACCTGAAACCTTTTCTTCTCCATGCTTACATCCTCTGGATCAAATAAGTTTTCTAAGGTGATCAAGCCCTTGGGGAGCTTATTAGTCTTCAATTGTATAATCTGATCTCCATATGCTTCCTCAATTTTGGTTTGTAACTGATCAACAAAATCATCTGATTGTTGTAAGAATGAAAGTGCCTGAGAATCATTTTTAAATACTGCCAATTCTCATCATTGTCTGGAATAGTTGGCCTCACTATAAATTTTACTGACTCATTGTTAATTAATAGGCTAGTTGCTGGATCAAACTATGAGCCAATCTGGGCCATCCTATCAGCTTCAGAATTTTGACCCCTAGGGACTATCTCGATATTGAAAGCTTCAAAATCTTCTATTAAGTCCAAATCCTACGTCTGTAGGATCTCATCTTTACATTTTTGGCTGCTGCCTTTTCTCTAATTTGCTTTACTACTAATTCTGAATCCCCTTTTACTATTAGATTCTTTACTCCCTTTTTCTTGGCTAACAGGAGCCCATGTACTAAAGATTCATACTCAACATCATTATTAGTACAAGTAAATTGGAAATGGATAGCCCTTAAAATTTTCTCAACATTTGGAGCAGTAAGACAAAATCCTGCTCCAGCACCATGTTTACTTCTAGCCCCATCAAAATTTACGGCCCAAATTTATGAACTTTGAGTAGTTGGTTCCTCTTCCCTTAAAACATTTAGGATTTCATGGTCCTCATCAAAAATGACATATGTGCCCAAACTAGTAGAGTCATAATTCCCATATGGGTTGCTATGCATCATAGCCAACAACTGGTTATTTTCTTCTTCTTGATCATGCTCAGTCCAGTCACCTAACTCTTCAACAAAAACCCTTTCTTCTTTATTTATCATAGCATGGGCTGCCTCTAACTTTGCAGTGGGCTCATTAGTGATGTGATCTTTATATAATGGTTCAGATAATATCTTCATCTTTGAACCGTATTTGGTTCTTAAAATGAGATGAGACCAATCAAGGGACATATATCCTCTATTTGTTGTAAAGTCTCTGGATAAACATAAACTAAAAATAGGAGGTATATTTATGACTACTACATCTTGGTTGACAATTATATTAAGACAAGTATATAACTGCAATGGGAGTTATTTAATTCTCCCTATTGTTTGTACTATTTTGCCATCTAGCTGCATAACTCCTTTTGTAAGGGGTTCATATTTTATTTTCAAAGCATCAGCTATTTTCTTAGGCATCACTGTAGTACTAGCTCTTGAATCTATCAATGCATTATGCAAGAGTTTCTTTCCAACTATCAGAGTCAAATAGAAAGGCTCTAGTTTGAATTTACTTACTTGTGATGCATTATTCACAAAGGCTGTTGTCTTCAGAGGAACTATGACCTTGAGTTTTTCTTTATCAACAAGTCCTTCTTTGGTGCCATCATGCTTAGGCATTGCTTGGCCTTGCTTAGGCATTGCTTGGTCTTGTAGAGCCTCTTGTAACAGCGTCTTTTTTTCAAGAATAGCTAGTATGTCCCATATTGATACTTGTGTTGGAGTCTTCTTTAACTGATCTACCACATTCATTGGTCCCAATGCTTGAGCTCTTTGAAAATAAGGATATCTTATTTTTTCTTGAACATGTGCAGGAATAACTTGGCTCTACATTGGTTGATGCACTTCTTGTCTGACGGCTATGTTTCTTTGACCTTGAAATGGAGGATTTTCCATAACTTGACTATTGGCAGCTTCAGGCTATCCCATCATTCTTCTCTTTGACCTAGTATAGTAGTCAGATTGCACCACTGGTTTTTTGGAGGTAGATGCTTCGTTCAATAAAATTGATTCTTCATCTTCAACCCATGAGAACAAAGCATGTTCCAGGGTTATTTCTTCCTCTTGTTGCAAGGACATTCCTTGCATCTGAGCCACTAGGACTGAAATCTGCATACCAGGAGACTAGTAGGCTTGATTGTCACTGGAACTTCCAAACTGACCATCCATTCTTCTTTGCTCAGCCACCTTTTGTTTTATATTACCCCTAGGACAATCTCTAGGTGTATGAGCATCATTGCAAGGGAAACACTAGGCATTACTATTATCCACATAATTATTTTGCCCTGGAACAATCTCCCTATTTGAATTGAGAGGAATAGTCTATGAGGGTGTGGGAACTGCAACTAATTAATTCATTGGCTGATGGTTAGTTTGTCTTAGAGGACCGTGATATTGGTTTTGCTGAGATGAAAATTTGTTTCCTTGATAGCCTTGATATGGAGGCTTAGAGAAAATATTCCGCTATCTTTTTATATTGATCAGCTCATTGGAAAACGTCTTTGGGATATTCTTGATATCATCTAGCTCAGATGACTGAGTGGGGACAATTTCTTTAGCAGATGGTTGAGGGTAAGTGTACATAGACACAGGTGGGCTTACAATTTTAGGGACTTCTTGAGGTAATGGCAAGGAAATTTTTGGGAACATGGGCATGGGAGGCCTTGGAGGTAATTTTCTAGCATCTATCAAATTGTTCTCAGCTCTGACCGCATATTCATAAGCCTTTGGCAAAGTGTGTCCTTCAGGTGACTGAATCATAACAGATATATCTGAATTCAAAGCTTTAAGATAAAACACTATGGCCATACCTGGTAATGGTCTAGCTGTAATAGGGATTCTGTCCTAAGTCTTTTGAAATCTGGAATTGAAGTCAATCATGGCTTCTTATGGTCCCCTTTGAATGGTAATTAATTGTTGTAACAAAGAAGACTTATCACCCTTCTCTGCAAATTTTTCAAAGAAAAGATCTCCGAGCTCATCCCATGTAGATATTGAATTGGGAGTCAAGGATCGGTACCATTCCAAAGCCTTCCCTTTAAAGAAGCTGCTAATAACCTTATAGCCACATTCTATTGTGTGATGACGTGTATAGCACAGACATCTGATACATCTTGAAGATGTTATTCAGGTGTTTTAGAATCTTGCCCACTAAATTTGGGCAGAGCTTTCAAGGCATTTACTAGGATAGGATCCCAAGTAGCTGGTGGCACTGGGAGGATTAGAGGACTACCAGTGTTTCAACTTGCATAATTCTTTGGGGGAATAGGAGCTCCCATATTTACCCTCGGTATTGGTATAAACTGATTGACTCTCCTTCTTGGACTAGTTACCAAAGGTGGTACAAGAATACCTAGATTTACAGCAGATTGAGATCTAGTTATTGGTCCATAGCTCTGACTCCTTGTAGCTCTCTGGTTCATATGATCTTGAAAGAAACTTCAAGACTGGTCCCACCGGGCGTGCCAAAAACTATTGATGTTTAAAATTATGCTTTGTTTCAGACATCAACAATGGGAAGTTTCAAGATGTGGGACATGTGACTTGAAACAATCTCCAAATTTTTAAGAAGCTGGTCTCTTCTTTATATCAAGTGTTGAGGGGAAAAGGGATAGGAATTTAAATAGAAACACAAATGCAAAGAAAAAAAATCTAACTATGGCGATGCGCCTGAATGTAATTTTGATCCTTAATCTTAAGCATAGTGAAACTATATGTAATAATCAATTACATTGAAGAGCAAACGAGGCATGATCAATGTAAAAGATAGAAACAATAGAAACAGAGGCTCACAGCTTAGACTACTTTCGTAATGATACAAGAAACATCAACAAAGGCACAAAACTCTGTCTTCTTATTAATTCTCCAGCCACATAAAAGGCACAGAAACATGCACAATTACATAAACTTTACAACTTAAGAAAATAGAATAAAGGCAAATGATCTTCCTAATCACAGCTCTAGAAAGTCTAAAACTCTTGATAATAATTTTCTCAGAAAATTCTCTCTTTTTTAGTATCTCATCCCTCTTTGATGATCCCCGCACTCCTCTTTATAGCCTCGGATTCCCTCCAGATTGTCCACACATTCCAAAACTTATGGCCCAAATTGAACTCTAACTAAGCTGGAAGTGTCTATCAGAAGATAGCTCTTAGATTCTAAAACATTCTATTTCCCTATAGTTCGCTTGTTGAAATAGATACACAGGACACTCTATTATATTAAATGGAAGACGACACTTAGTCAATTCCCTAAAAATCTTCTTATTACTTTAGGAGACACCAGAGGATGACACTTATCGTGTTCCATAGCAACTATCGAAGACACACAACATTTTTTGCATAACTTATACTTTTTTGTGTCTTGGCTCAAGATCGTTCTACCTTTGACACTTGTCACCATCCGCTTCCTTGAAACCTCAATAGCTTGAAATAAAATAAGACCCACAACATCTCTTACCTAAGTAACTTTAAAAGGGACATAGGGACAGGTGTCGATCTCTGATGTTTCAACAAAAGACACATGGCAATCTTTGTTGCTCTTTAGCTATATTGTGAAAATGTTTGGGACACATGTTAGGCTCCTATAGATGGTGACACTTGGCATCTTTCGTAGACTTTTAGAAATAAACCCGAGACCCACCACAGTCTTTGTTCAGTAATGAAATGTGAAGAATATCTTTTAGATGGTGACACGTGGTGGCTTATACTACTTCTAAGAAGATACGTGGCATCTTCTACTACTTTTAGGAATGGAGTAGAAAGGGGCTTGATAGATGACACTTGGCAGGTTCCACTTGAATGGTTTGGTTTCGCCTTACTGCCTGTCAAAAAGGCACTTGACCCTTTGGTTTATGGAGATGCTCCTTTGAACTACCCGATTGTACTAAGCCATTGAACCGACCATATTCCAGATGCTGACACGTGGTGACTTCCACTCTCTTCAGCTAGGATACGTGGCAGCTTCTGTCACTTTTATAAAAGCAACACTGAGACCTTTCGCTATTTCCACTTGGCATTTTTTGTCTGATCTTGATATTTAGCCTTTTGAAACCTTCCCCTGTAAAGAGATAAAATGCGGGTGTCGATATGAAACTGTGGACGGTGACACTTGGCACATTTCATTGAGTCGTTGTGAGATACGTGGCACATTCTGACCAACTCATAGAAAATATAAAAGATGCCTCAGACGATGATACTTGGTGTTTCTACTTTAGAAAGGATGCCTCGGACAATGACACTTGTTAGCTTCCGCTTTACCCCAACACTTAAACAAAATGAATCAAAAAGGAAAATAGAGCCAATGTTCTGTTTCAAAACTCTGCCATCTCAGACCACAGTATGTCAAGGCAAAATTTCACGACGCGCGACTGAAAAATAGAATGAAACGTAGAGTAAATTTTTTACTCTACAATACATTACAACATATGGTGTGTGCGTGGTTAATTTTAACATAAAAAGGCTTGCACATCTCAAATGATCTTTGGTTAATTATTATAGGCCATTAAATTTTTCAATAAACTTTTTATAAAATTTTGTTTGTGTCATGTCTAAAAAATGTTTTGCATGTGACTCATAATTTTTTAAGTCTTATCTTATTTTAACAACATATTTTACATTAGATGAAACCCTTGTGTTGTCGTGCCAAAAAATTTCAATCTATTATTTTGTTCCTTCAACAAATACCTTATCTTTTTGTGGGAATCTACCACTAGATGCCCAATAATATGTCAATGAAGGGTCATCAAGCCTTGTTCTTCTTTTTATGACATTTATTAGATATTTTCTATTTAAATTCAAAGATTTACTTGTTTCACTAAGAATTCAAGTTTTAGATGTTGACTTACTCACTATAGATTCCATTATTACTCATCTTGCCATATTACCATATTTATTCTAACTTATATTGTGTATTATTTTAAATAGATTATTTACTATTGTACTATGTTTTCCCTCCATGTTTAATGTTCTTAACTTCAAATTGTGCATCACATGACACATTTTTTGCATTTTCATTAATTAAATAAATAATTAACATTATTTTGTATGGATTTTATTCTTAAATGCATAGTTCCATACACATTGAGAATGACGTTGAATTGTTCTTTTTGATATTTTACCTTCCATAGGTTTTATTATTTTTCATCTATTTCAACCAAATATTTTGGTATTCATCTTATTATCCTTGGAGGTGTGGGTGTAGGAGCTATATTTTGTATTAAATTACGTGGTGTTAACACTTCAACCATATTAGGGACATTAGAGGGTTAACTATCTAAATTAGGGGTTATAGATGAATTAAATTTCTCTTCATTAAGAGACACATGATTCGGGGTCATTATTTGATGTTATTTATCATCACACTCAAAAAAATTATCATGAATGGATGTTTCATTATATTGTGTTTGTCCATATGTTCCATCATTCATTACAAATTCATTACTTACATACTCTACATTTTGAATTTCATCTTGCAACAAAAATTGACTTGGTTCTCTTATCTCAATTGAAGATATATGTAAACTAAATTATAGGAATTGGGCATGTTATTTTCATTAAAAGTATTACCTGGTGTAGAATAAGAACCTTCACCTTGCCTAAAAACTCTTATGGATGCCCTTCTATCTACTTGTCTTTTTTTTTCTTTCTTTTTCTCTTTTCTCTTCAATTTTCTCATCTGTTAGCTCTTTGATTGGTATTTTACAATGAATTCCCAACCCCATTATTTATCTTTGCCAAAATAAGACAATTGTAGATTGAAACTTAAATAATTCTTTATGATTCAAATAAAATAAATAAACAATTCATCAAATTCACATAGTTGCAGTAGAAAAACTAGTTTATATTTAGAAAAAATAAAACAAAAGACTCATTTTTGTGGTAAATGCAAAAAGAATTCATGAATCACAAAGGGCATGTGTGCTTTAAAGCACGTACGCCCTTTGGGATCCATAGACCAATGGGCAAATCAATTAATTTACCTTTGGTACATGTGGAAAGGACGTACATGCTTTTTAAAGGGCATATGTTCTGTTGATATTTACAAAAAAAAATCACTTTCCCTCCAATTTTATCTCAGTTTTAAACCTAGGGGTCTCGAACCTAGCCAAATTCTATCATGGACCAACCAAAGAAATTTATAATAAATTTAGGGTTTTTTATCGACAAGTTTGATTAGACAGCTTTTATTATTTTTTCAAAAAATATATGGGTTTATAGAGCAAAAAGCATAGTTTTTAAATATATAATATTTTTTAATATTTGAATATTATTTATAAGAATTATTTAATTTATACATGACATAACTCTTATATTCTATATACAAATCATCACAAATTCTCTTATAACCTTTTGAATATTATTTGAATGCTTATAAAACTTATATCTCAACAATCTAGACATTGTCAACTATGTTTTAAAAAATTGATTTTCATGAAGTTAAGGTCAAAAAGTTGTGTTCGTACACTTGCAGTTTCAATTTTTTAGTTATCTTGACTTGTAAAATTATTTAAAAATTATATATATAATAAAAAAATATTCTCAGCAATCTTCGACATTTCACCTATATGTATATAAAATTTCATACAAAAATTCAATCATTTACTCAAAACAAGTGTGTTCATACATATGCACTCTCCTTATCTTTTTACAAAAAATGACCAACCTATTTTCATAAATGCAACTATTTTGCTCACTTTTATCATTTGGGTATTGAAAAAAATTATATATTTAGAAACTACATTCAAAATTCCATAATTCATGTTTTTATGTCATTGTCAAATTTCTTTTTGAAGTATCTCTAAAATTCTCTCCAAGTTTAACTATTATTATTTTCAAAAAAAAGTCACTTTATTCCCCCCCCCTTTTGTCCCCCATTATCCTGCATCTAACCCAAACAACATTTAGAAATAATTTTCATTTAAGAGAATACTAAATCAACAAAATGCAAATAAGACTCCTCTTAAAAACATCATAAAAATGTTAATGGAGAATGAGATAATACAAACTCATCTTTAAACTAACTAAGACAGATGATACTCCTTGTTAAACCACATAACTAAAGAGTGCAAATTCCATAATCAAACTCCCAACACAAAGTAATTATCAAGCAATACAACAACACTCTACTAAAAGGATTTCCACCACCTTAGACGGTACTAAAATAAAAATGTTTTTATGAGATTTTCCACTCTTAGGATTTATGAATATAAACAAAAAACTAAAACATATATATATATATATATATATATATATATATAGTGAGAAGCATCTCGTATTTATAAACACTCTCAAATCTCAATGACAAAGATAACTTGATAATCAAGAAATACATCATCATACTCTAGTTATTCAATCTAAGTGATCAAACTACGATAGAAAACTCTTGTTCATAACTCATGAACTATACTATATACACATCTACCCAAGCCTCGAACACAACCATCACCATAGGGACACTCGATAAATCGGTCTCTTTAACAACTCAAAGGGGTATAAGTGCTTTTAAAAGTACACACTCAATGATCTACACACATTTATGAAAGTAACAAAAAATACAACATGGTGTAACCCGGTTTCATACTGAGACACAAAAATTCCTAATACCAATACAAAAATTCATGTCACTAGGTTCACAAGACAAGAAAATGCTAATGGTCTCATTGGGTCCTAGAGTTTGAGCCACAGCTTTGATACCACATGTAACATCTTTGTTGGGATCTCGATATAAATACATAAAAAAATTAAAATAAACACATATGAAAATTAGACTACATCCCAAGAGTCTAAAAGAGATAATAATAGTATTCACGTACCAACATGACATCAACTCATATTACAACATATATACAAATTTCCAATATCATGAGAGAAAGATAACTCAATATAGAAAGTAATTATAATATTTTATATTCAAATTATCTAAATCCACAATCACCACTACCAAAGTGCATCAATGTATAATTATAACTCTTCATGACAATTTATAATAACAAGTACAATATAATATGATGTACATACAGATACTTGACTACTCGAGAGCATAATTCCCAAACTTCAAGTATTTGTGGTAATCTCAAGTGTCATCTCGATAAGTAATACTGTTGTGGGGAGGGAGAGCATCATTCAAGCACTTTTACACACCAATCACGAACCAATGATTCCTTGAACTAATCCCATTAGGAAATCTCCCTCCCTTCATGGATGGGTAAATAGTGACGGTGTGGGAATCCAGAAAGACAAGCAAGTACCCATGTGTTGTATGATTTCTAACTAATTAAACATACAATGTATCATAGAAAAATCGATCTATTGAAAGATATCACATATACATGTAAATTATACTCATGAAATGATAATGTCTCACTAAACATACTTTGACTCAAAGTTTTATAAATAAGTTTTACATGTAACATCCCACTCTAATATGTCATGAAGTTATGCCATGTTGTTGGCTGGTTATCAATTTAACTTAATAACTACTCTTATGTACATTACTATAATATCCCATTCTAATTACAATAATTACTTAGTACATCTCTATGTATACAAAGTATTTGTTTTATATTGATTTCTAGGTATTAAAAGATGGTACAGGGAATACAAAATGATCTCAATATTTGTAATTTACAAATTGTATAGGAATTAGATAATGATTATTCATTCTTATTTAATATTGTAATTACATACTATATTTGTGCTTAGATACAAGGCATGGATTTTATTCTTCAATGTATATTATTGTGTGATCTAGGAATTTGACTCAAGAGAGGATGGTTAGTATGGTGTTAGTTTCAAAATGAAAACAAGATGAAACAAATACACTAATAGCATAACATCTCTAGGCCTAAACACTAAGGAGAGATTAGTTAACAAACACAAATGACAAACACAACTAAAAGTCAAGAAATAAAATGTAATAATGTCTTCACCTTCCTTGGATGCTCCAAATACCTTTGTAGTAGTGGCTTGCTCGGCTTGTGCTCATGAAGTCCTAGGCAATGGAAGCTTGGTTGCCTCCATCTCTCCTTGGCACCTTTGGCTTATGCTTGGCTTGGCTTGGAATCAATTTGGCATGGTAACACTAATTTCTTGAAGCTTTTATAACCAATTTGGTATTATAACTTTGCATCAAAAAAAGCTTAGAAATGATGTTCATGGCCTCTCTATTTATAGATTTTTGGATTTGATCAGAATCAACCTAAACCATCCATCTCAAGATTGAGATGTGTGGTTGACGATTAATTCAATTTTTAAAATTAAGTTTATAATTATCCTCATCATGAAATTGGAAGAAGGGGTAATTAATAGGCATGGAGGGCATCATGGAAGGTATTGATGAGGCATGGGGGCATGAAGCCTGATATTTATGGCATTTATGGCCTAGAGATATATTTCGAAGAAATGAGGTCACTTGATAATGTAGATATTCAATATTCATTTTAAAAACAAATATTCAATAAGTTTTCATATAATTATTAATTATGCCTTCATTTGAGTTAATTAGCTCTTGAGCATGATTGAGCACTTTGTGCACAAATTACCAAAATTGATCAAAATGTCTTGTTATTGGTCTAAAATTTGACTCAATTGAAATTGAAAGTCATTGTTAGATGCGTTGGAACCATATTTCCATTTACGATATTTCCAACAATAAATAACAAAGGCACATGTCTTGTGTATAATATTTGATAGGAAAGATCAATCTAGAGCAGCCAAGTACAAATTTGGCATTTTGACTCAAAATGATCTAATCAAAGTTAACTGGCTCATAAATTGCATTACCCCATTTAGGAATATCCTAGCCAAAATTGGCACTTAAATATGTCATTTTCACATCATTTTACATGTTTTAGTGTTTTTAGGACAAATTGCGTGTTTTAGGTAGAAATTAGCCAAAACCCTGATTTGAGGTTATCGATGGCTAGTTTTAAGTGTCTACAGTTTGCCCTTGTTTGGGAAGATGTTGCAAACCATAGGCAAAGCAATGTCTTCTCAAAGAATGAGAAATGGCCTATATGCCAAAAATAAGATGGTGGTTGAAGAATAAAGCTCTAAATGATTTTTGGGAATCCTATGATGATGCCCCCTCAAGGGAGTGGTTGTCACATTTATTGGATGGTCCCTTGAAAAGAAACAAGAAGAAAGGTGGAATTAACCTGTGGTTGAAATTAATCTAAACGAGAAGATACTTGCCTGCATTGATGTAAAAAAGATACTAATTTATCCAAAGGTGGTTATAATCAAGAATAAAAGTCAAAATAATGATTTGCCAATATGCGATTATAATCATTAAGAGGACCTCGATTGGCTAAAGATGATTATGCCCCAGTTAGGGATGATTAGCAAGCATAACTCAAAGATATAACCTAGAATACAAATTAAAGATGAGTGGGTGCAAAGTGATGAAATAGATGGATAGAGGAATGAGATTGATCAATAGAATGATTCAGTTGTACCTACCAATGAGTAGATGCTCATCCTGATTAGTAATGATACAACTAGAATAGCCAATGAGTTATATTGATCAAGGGTGGGATGGAAGGATTTGCCAAGGTGCTAAGGAAAAAATTCTACGGCTCCATTGATTGTAGAGCTTCATGAAGCTAATTTTTGTTGTAGCATGTAATGGTAAGCTTCGTGATAGAACACCATGAAGACTTGCCCAAAATATGTGTAAGGACTGACTCCCAATATCTAATAAACACTCAAAAATAATACACCAATGATAAAAACCATGATGATAATATTGATGTATGAATATGGATAAACTCAAGAATGTGTGTAAGGAATCACCTAATGCATACATATAGACTGAGTCAAGGCAACAGTACTGAAAGCAAACAAATAGGCAAGTGAATAAACAAACAAGCAAACAAACAAACAACTGAACTGAAATAAACAAACAAACAGAAAGCCTAAAAAGCAAAAGAAAGCATCCTAACAATGATAATGCCCCAGTAATGTAGATCAAGGATAACTGACTAGGCTTAAATAGGACAAATATTTTTGTATTTTTGAAATTTTATGAATGTTTTTAGAATTTTGAGGTATCTTAACTCATTAGAGAATGACAAGATACCTTCTCATAAAATAGCGAGAATATTTGGCTTAGGTTGCTCACAAAATGGTGAGAGCGTATGGAAAAGGGGACTGAGGTGACCTCAACATGAATTGAGCATGACCTACATAGTCCTGAAATGACCTCAAGTCATAGTAATTCCATCCACATAAAAGGTGGGAAAAACCAACTAGGTCTCAACAAGTTCTCAAATCTAGTAAATGGCCAGTCAAATGAAAATAGTAATGGCAAGGTGATGCGACAATTCATGATAAACAAGTATTGCCCCTAGTTTGCCCATAGGCAGTTATAACTAGGATACAACAGCTTGCCCATAGGCAGTTATAATTAGTAGTAAGACTGGTGAGACACTTATTTGCCAATAAGTGGTTATAATCAAGCTCACATAAACAAATTTGATACGATGAAAGATATCTTTCCAGAACAACTATCACACTACTTTCATAGACTGTCATTGTAAACATGGACTTTATTGTTTATTTAAACCTGATTGGAATCCCCCCACAAAAGGTGTGAGAAGAACTAAAGTAACCAATATCAAAACAAGATTGGATAGGATGACTAAAAACAAGCTTTGGTTTAATAGGATTGGAAGGATAGGATGGTATGGTATTTGATAGATAATGATGGTCTAGATAGATTAGATAAAATGGTAAGAGGGTTGCCCTCAAATGATGGGGTAAGTGGTAGGAATATTCGATAATGGAAAATGGATATGTAATAATGGAAATGGCATGGCAATGTGAAATAGTATGATACATGTTTTTGGTCTAGGTATGGTTTTTGATTCTATTGTTCCTGTTGATGGGGAGATGCACATCCTAATCAATAAATGAAACAAATAGAATACTTGAACATGTTAATTACTAGCCCACACCTTGTCTTAAAAGTTGCTCTGTCAAAAATGGCCTACAAATTTGGTTGTTGACAATGCTTATGTGTTCTTCCTTGGTCATTGATTCTGATTCCTTCAAGCATCAAGACAAGGTATCTTTGTAGCCTCTGCAAAATAAAGTATGATCATGGATGGTAAACAAGGAAAAATAATGGATGGTAAGTTTGATTGTGAAATGAAATGGAAAATTATAATGGAATGTGTAATGGTGGAGAAACAAATGAATATCAAGACTTTCAATCGCATGTAATGTTGTTGATACCATATTCGACATAACTTTGGTTGTGGTAAGGCCGAAGACTTGTTCTCTCAATAGCACCACCAAATTTTTTTGTTGTTTGATCTTAAGAGTAACTACCATCTGTTTAGGCTATAGATAGGAAGCTATTTTGATTTTACCTTTGATTTTATCTTCATCAAGCAGTGAATAAATGCTCAGTTATTGGTTCTTTAAAAAGGTTTTCACCAATGAATTTATCTTGATTATCTTGTAGCACCTTCTAGAAGGTTTCACTAATGAACATTGGATTTTGACTATGATTTTCTTCTAGTACTTCTGAAAAAGTTTTACTAAAAGATGATGAGTTCTAACTTTGATTTCCCCCTAGCGCTTCTGAAAAGGTTTCACTAGGAGAGTGTTCTTATGCTACATGAATGTTTTCTTAGTGTCCTTTCTCTTCTTCAACTGTTATGTCACCATGGATGCAATTCAACAAAGTGTGATTCTATAGATCCCAATCAACACTTATGGGAGATGGAATGTCAATGATATGACTATTTTGGTTAATGGTAATGGCCTATGGAACGATAATGGAATGGGGAAAGGCTGCACAATCCTTGTAGAAGATACTAGGATAACTTGTGTCAAAGCTAAAGTACTCATCCTCAAAAATAATAGAAGGATCACAAATGTATTCAAATTAATCTATAAGGCATGCATAACCAATGTTGTAATATCCATGAACATATTCTTCTTTTGAATTTGATTCTAACTCAAGGGACTCTGAATCTGATGTTGAGACTACTATTGATTCTAATTCTGACGTTAAATCCAATGTTAGTTCAAGAATAGAACCTAAATTTAATTTTTATTCTTCATCTGATGGGTACTCTATTACAATGATGTCTTGTTGAATATTTGGTATTGGACAAGTAATAGCCTGTGATGGCATAATGGGCTCCACAAAAATTGGTTTGTTAAAGTGAGACTCTTCTAGGATGGGAAATAGGTCAAGAGACAACTCCTTAGAGACTAGCTTGTCAATAAGAGGCTCTTGAAAAATAGGCACATGGTCAAGGTAATGATTTACCTAAATGTAATTATAATCATTAAAAAGTGACTCAGCAAAGACTAGTTTGTCAGTGTGAGACTCCTCAATAACTAGTATAGGATAAATAGGTAATTCATCACAAGTTGACTTATTATAAGTGGTTGGTTCAATAGAAACATTTTAGATTGGTTGGTTTTCTTAGATTTCATTTCCAATGAGTTGAAAAATATCAATTTTGAACACAGCTTGGTCTTTGAATGATTAGATGGATTGAGGTTTGGATGGGATTGGTACTAGATGAGGAATGACTTGCAGTTAGATAACAGTAGGACCTTGGGGAGCATGATTACTCACACGAGCCAAAGGAAAAAGTCTTGAGCTGGTAATAATAGGGCATTATGGGGCTTGATTGCTTGCACAAACCAAAAGACAAGGTCCTGGTATAGAAATGGTTGGGCATTTTGGAGCTTTGTTGCTCACACAAACCAAAGGACTAGGTCCTAGAATGATGAAAGGGCATTGTGGAGCTTGATTTCTCACACAAACTAATGGATGAGGTCTAGGAATGGTAATGGTATTCCTTGGATATTGCAGAGCTTGATGGCTTATATAATCTAAAGGATGGTTAGGGGTATTCAATGATCGGATAACAAAAAGATGTCATGAAACTTGATTGCTTGCATAAGCAAAAGCATCAAAATCTTCCTCGTAAACCATATCATCCCAGTCATGAGTTGGATCATAAGCTAGTTTTTGGATGTGTTTCATGTACTAATTTTTGAAAAGAGGGTATGGATTCCTATCTTAAACAACATTATCTGTAGTTAGGTCTTCAAAGTCCTCTTCATAAGCCTCTTCATACCAGTCAAGGTCTTGAATTGGATCGTAAGTTACTTCATGACTTTGTTCCCATGAATGATTAATATGAGGCAGATAGAAATCTATCTCACAAACCATATTAGTATCATTAGGGTCTTGAAAAAAGCCATAAAAATAATTTTGTGTGGCCATTTTATCATAAGTCAGATTATAAGTGACTCCACCATAAGTGTAGTGAGACATATCCACATAAATGATGAAAGTTCCAAAAATAAAAAGACAGAGTTCTACAAACTCTGAAAAACTATGTCTAAAGGACAAATGATTCAAACTTGGTCTAACTTGATCGAAAGGGTGGAGTTGTATCTCCAATATGGTCTAAAAGTGGAGTTGTATATCCAAAATGATTTGTGCTAAGACTTGGCATAAAATAGCCTAACATCAGACGTCTAACATCAAATGTCATACACACAAAAGGTCAAGCATCTAAATAAAAATTGACATGTCAAAGGTTTAGGTCGAAGTGTTCCAAATAAGGTCTAAACTAGGAAAGGAAAAATTTGAGTTGCTAGGTATTTTTTTTAAACGTGAAGTTAAAAGTTAGGCTCAAACAAACAGGTATGCTAGGACTTTTAGCCAAACAGCATCAAAAGCTAGACTTGAAACAAAGGCTGATGTGATTTGATTTAATCTAACAAGTTTTGAAACAACTTTGACATAGACCCAGCACACGGAATCAAACATAAACATGATCGATTGGCATAAAACATAATATAAAAGGCTCTTTGAAAAAAGTTATGTTCTCCCAAATAAAGGCATAAATAATGATGAGGATAGGCATTTAAACAAACAAACCATAAATAGTTTTCAATTTTGGGTAATCAATTAATCAAAGTTATGCAACCCAAAAGAGAAATATTTGTGTATCATCCCCATGAATTGAGGCTTAAATATAAATCAATCAATGTTTGGATCCAAATTTAACAAGGTTAATTGAAAATTCAATGTTGAAAACTAAGATTTGACTAAACAAGCTAGACAAGATTGGATAGCATGACGACACAAGACAAAGGTCCAAATGGTATACAAAAAGTGGTTTGAAACAAATGGTTTTGATACAATGGTAAACAAGTCTTGAAACAAATTAAGTAGCCTAATGACGTAATCATGCTAGAAATGATGTGGTCAATGTTTATGTTTCAAAGACTTAAAGGGCTCAAAAATGTTTTGACATGATTTGGGTAGCATAACACTACCCTTCACAACTCAAATGCATTGTTTTGACATGGCTTATGAATAAACAAACAAGTTTTAGTCTCAAAGCATACCAAGTAAAAATGACCAAAATACACTAAGTATAATCATCTAAATCCTAGCAAGGGTATGGAAAAATTGGGTTTACTAAACTAGCAAGGTTTCGATTGCTCTAGGGGAATCAATTGCACAAAGACTTTCAAGTCAAATGATGCAAAAGATAATCATAAAAATTAGGTGACCGCAACATTGACTAGTTATAAAAAGGTCTAGTCCTTTTTACAACCACTACATCCTACTATTCACTCAGTGTAGTGTGATGTCGAAATATAGATACGTCCCATGTGCAACTCTGAAGGAGCCAATTGAAGTCAATGTTGAGAGATGAAACCCCAGGTCAAAGCTTCCCTAAAGAACTCACGGGAGGTAATGACATCCCCCGAGTAAGCCAAGATGAATAAATAAATAAAGCATGAAAGTAGAAAGACTTTAGGGTCATTTTTAAGATCACCCAAACTTTGATGAGTTTTTAGGGAGTGCTTTAGGTGACATTCTTTCTAAGCCTTGGACTAGGCTACTTGCAATAAGAATGGCACTTTTGATTTCAAGGGTTCCCTATAGGAGACAAATAGAAGAGCATACATGTAACATTCCTCTTTTTGCCAAACAAAAATTTGATTAAATAACTATTGCAAATAAGAATTGACAAGTGTGTTCAATTTTAAACCCAAAATAAAATATTTGGTGGTATTCATTTGACCCCTTAATCTTAGTTGTAAACTTCGAAAAATATTCACCAAAAACACCTGAATTCTTTGTTAAACACCCTAAACAAGGTTTCTAATTGATTTTTAAACATGCAAAAGGTAATTTAAACATGTTTTAAGCAAATATCAAGCTTGGTCCTGTAGCAAAATTGTTAGTGTCTTTTAGCTTTGAATCTCTTTTGAGTTTGAAATAATAAACTTTGAAAAAGTAGCTCTTGGGTCTATATTTTTAGAAAAACACAGTGACCAACGTTGATTATTATCACCGACATCAGTTACTCTAGCTAACCAAAATCTAACTGATGTCAGTGTTGTTGATCAACATCGGTTCAGTCAGGTAACTGATGTTGGTTAAGTCGGGTAACTGATGTCGATATTACTTGCCGACATCAGTTACTGTGTAAAACCGTGGCAAACAAAAATGGCAAAATAAAGTTACAAAATCAATTTGCAAGAGTTTTAAGAGCCCAAATAAATATTTTAGAGTTGCAAAAGGATCTCATTCAAGTGTGAGATGCATCTAGTCCCACCGTGCATGCCATTATGTGATTTAAGAATTTGATTCAAGAGAGGATGGTTAGTATGGTGTTAGTTCTAAAATAAAAACAAGATAAAACAAACACACTAATAACATAACATCTCTAGGCCTAAACACTAGGGAGAGCTTAGTTAATAAACACAAATAAAAAGTAAGAAATCAAATACAATAATTCATTCACCTTCCTTGGATGCTCCAAATGCCTTTATAGTAGTGGCTTGCTTAGCTTGTGCTCATGAAGTCCTAGGCAATGGAAGCTTGGTTACCTCCATCTCTCCTTGGCACCTTTGGCTTATGGCTTGGCTTGGAATCAATTTAGCATGATAACACTAATTGCATGAAGTTTTTGGAACCAATTTGGCATTATAAATTTTCATCAAAAAAAGCTAAGAAATAATGTTCATGGTCTCTCTATTTATAGATTTTTGGATTTGATCAGAATCAACCTGAACCATCCATCTCAAGATTGAGATGTGTGGTTCAAGATTAATTGAATTTTTGAAATTATTTTTTTAATTATCCTCATCATGAAATTGGAAGAATGGGCAATTAAGAGGTATGGAGGGCATCATGGAAGGTATTGATGAGGCATGGGGGGAGGGGGGGCCGAGCGGGGCGTGAATCTTGATATTTGTGGCATTTATGGCCTAGGGATGTCTTCCCAAAAAATGAGGTCACTTGATGATGTAGATATTTAATATTCATTTCTAAAAACAAATATTCAACAAATTTCTATGGAATTATTAATTATGTCTTGATTTGGGTTAATTAGCTCTTAAGCATGATTGAGCACTTTGTGCATAAATTACCCAAATTGATCAGAATGTCTTGTTCTTGGTCTAAAATTTGACTGAATTGAAATTAAAAGTCACTATCAGATGCATTGGAACCATATTCTTATTGAGGATGTTGCCAATAATAAATAACAAAGGCACATGTCTTGTGCAAAATATTTGATAGGAAAGAGTAATTCAGAGCACTTAGGTGCAAATTTGGCATTTTGACTCAAAATGATCTGATCAAAGTTGATTGGTTTATAAATTATGTTACCTCATTTAGGGATAATCTAGCCAAAATTGGCACTTAAATATGTCATTTTCACATAATTTTACGTGTTTTAGTATTTTTAGGCCAAATTGTGCATTTTAAGTGAAAATTAGCCAAAACCCTGATTGGAGGTTATCGATGCCCAGTTCTAAGTGTCTACATCTTGTATCAAATTGGTTTTAAGTCTTATTTGGTATATCCAAGAGATAATTGGAATAGAAACATGTCCCATATGTAACATATTGGTAGATGAGGTATGTCTAATGACACATCATTGAAATAACAAATTGATGGACAAATTGGAATTTAAGGATGATCACTCTCAATAGATAGTACGCAATAATTCCAAGCATGGCATAACATTATTTATTTCTATATATTTAGTTTGATACTAATTATAAAATCTTCTTATATATATCCCCTATTGTATCCCAAGACAAACACACACCAAAACTAGTAATACTAATCCCATATTCATACAAATAGAATAATAATTTTAAAGGCATAACTTACCTAGAAAGATGCTTGCTACTTTTCTCTGTAGCTTCTTATTTTACGACGCCCCCTTTTTTTCCTCCTCCAAAGCACAGACTATGAAAATTCCCTTTCATTCTCTCTTAAATAGAAAATACGAGTTAATTTTTTTCCCAAATTTTTGTTTTTGGCTTTCTTTTTGTTTTTACCAATTTTAAAACTTGTAATTCTTTTTTTTTTTTTTTTCTAAATTTTTAATTTTTTTTCTAATTTCAATGATTTTCTCTTTTTTTTCTAAAAACAATTTCCTTTTTATATTTTAATATGAAATTTTAATTCATATTAAACCAATTTAACATTTAATTATGCTTTAACAATTTAATGGTAAAATAATAACCCATATTAATTTTACTTTTATTGAATTTACCTTTACATGTATTAATGATACATTAAGCTAAGCACACAAAGAATTTATTTATATAATCTACCTACTCATGCAATCACAAAAAATAGTAATTTAAACAAACATCATTGCAATCATTTTAAAATGCATTTTATACTATGACTAACTATCATGGTGTGTGCAGGGTTTCGCTAGTTATCTGTCATCTAGTGATATCTCCATCTACATCATCCTCTTCGATGATGCTCTCCCTCCAGTACGCTTGAGGGAAGAATTCTCCTACATCCACCTCACAACACACATGTAATTAAATCTTTTCATATGATAAGCATAAGCAACAATATATAACTGAATCAATACATTAATATACGTAAAAATGTAATGCATACATCATCCAAATCAATATAAATAATTATGTATTATCATCTAAAAAATATTCCATTATCTCAAAATAATATTAATCTCAAATTTAGTCAAAAATATAACCAAATCTAAATGTGTTAACTACAAATATCCACGTAAAATCTAACAATTTTTTTTTGTGATGAATCGAGATGTAATATCTACTACACATGAGTAGACAATGATGGAGCCATACCCTACTTGAGTTCTTGAGCCACCTACATAGGAGAGTTAGATAAGCCATCAATCCAATCCAAGTTAATCATAAATTATGATCCATCGAATGGGGGTGAAAAATAATGAATTCATAACCAATTTGAGTTATTGAGCCACCCACATATTAAGATTGAGCAATCCATCACATCTCAATCCAAGTTATTCACTGATTGATCACCAACTATAGACACATGATGACACCAATTTATTGCATTGGTTCACGTATCTAATGAGGTGTATTCATTGATTTCCTCTCTCTCTTATCTCTTTACTTAGTTGTGTCTTTGATTTTAATAATTCTTAAGTATGAACTGATTCAGTCATGTTTCATTTGCAGGACACGCAATGGAGCATGTTTTGCATACTCAAACCCAGATTCAAGGGCTTTACCTCTTAAGTAATTCTGGGTATGCTTATTTTTCCTTTATCCTAGTCATTTCACTTTTTAGAATTTATAGAATAAAGGGGGGACAAATGAAATCATATAAAGTGTCACTTGAGTGCAATGAGTGTCACTTGAGACCACCATGTCCCTAAATTATCCCTAGACCTATTTTAGGGCTTCTTTCAATCCTTATTTATCTTTCATGTAGGTCCAACCCATCCCTGGACATTCCTAAATTAGTCCCAAACCTTTCCCTAAGCATCCAAGCACCCAGCACCCTAAGTTCTACCGCCTAGAGACTAACATGCCCCTTTGGACACTAGCACACTACGATAGTGACCAAGGGACTGCATTAATATCCCTTACATCTTTTCAACCCCAATAGATATATTTTCAATTCTCAAGGCACCTTAGGATTGGCCTAGGCTCAAATCACATCGAACCAATCACTAGATCAATATATATACACCACTTTTATCCCTTTACCCAGTAGATGAAAATCAGTTGCAAATACTCATGAACAAATTTAGAAACAATTATGCAAATCAAGGTTATTAATCCCTATTCTACTCTACTTCTGCATGCAACCATCTACTATGGTCCTAAGCTTAATTTACTCATATTTTTAGTCTCAAGCAAGCACTCAAGCGGGCACTCATACTAGAATTCATTTATACTTGCACTAGCACTTAGATTGGGAGAACTACGTCAAGTTTAATCCCCTCTCAAGGTATTGGTATGTAGGCAACTCTCAACATAGTAGGGGGTTGAAGACATCCATCCTAGCCAACTAACATCACACTTTTACTTCATGTGCCACTCAAATACCCTAACAACATGGATGTATAGGATTTTCTCCTAAATCAGTCAAAAATAGGTCACATATAGCATAGTAAGGTTTTTTCACATAGGCATAGGAATCTCAGACTTAGGTGAAGCTATTCCCAGAAGTTCACATAGTTTTCAACAAAAGGACACTAGTGCAGCATAGAGGACAGTAGTGTAGTGCACTACTATCCAAGGAACCATGTTACTGTCTAAGAGTTCTAAGACTTGTTTTTGGTTTAGGACAATTTGATCAGCTTCTACACTAAGTTCTAGCCCCTTGTTCATCTGTCTCAATCAATTTCCAACAAAATGCATATAGCGATTCATTGTTATTTTTAAAATTATCAATTAGGTCAATTCTTATAAAAATCAGTGGTTGTATTTATTGTATATTTATTCCCTGATTTAATATTCCATCCCTTTAACAACCTAGGGTTTAAACTCCATAAATTCCTTAAAATTTAAATTAAACCTCATTTTCTACCATTA
The DNA here is from genome assembly GCA_037957365.1 of Torreya grandis. Classification (NCBI taxonomy): domain Eukaryota; kingdom Viridiplantae; phylum Streptophyta; class Pinopsida; order Cupressales; family Taxaceae; genus Torreya; species Torreya grandis. The sequence continues at coordinate 4,221,360 of JARHVA010000060.1, read as the reverse complement.
CCTATGTCAGAAATTTTAGCTTATTGTTTCTTGTTTCGTGCATAAAAGGTGATACAAATCAACATCCATGACTTTGTTTTACCAAAAAAATACATCCCTTCTAGTGAAAAGAAATGTCTCCTTCCCGCACAACTCATTACCATATTGTATGAATGAATACATATCCTCATTTTTTACACGATCTCCACTATAAAAATATCATATTATTGTTTCTTAATGCTTTGTGCACAAAAGATGAAACAGGGTCAGCGGTCATAAATTTCAAGTGCAATATGACTACCAATTTACACTATCTCTTTAAAAAATCCTACTTGACCAAAACATGAAATTATATCCCTTCTCACATAACTTGTATCTAAGTAGAACAAATGTATATGTACACTATTATATAATAATAGTATATATTATATAGCCATATACATATTTATATTATGACTATATTAGATATTATAATATTTTTAAGTTGTTGATTATGCGATTTTTAAAATTGGGAGGTGGCCGATGGAGCACAGGGCTCGAACCCAAAGCCGCTGGGTGGTAGACCCCCAGCCCTACTACTGCACCCCGGCCCGTAGCCTATAAGTGCCTAATGTTATAATACAAAGTAGTGGACAATTGGAATAAAATAAGAACAAGTTTACGGAGGGTTATAACACATAGTTGAGACGCTACAGGGGGTATCGAGCATGCTTGTAATTTTTATGTAAAAATGAGTGTTGTTTAAATCAGATAGAAGTTATTAGAGGTTCCGATGGTGTCTTCCACATGCCCTGACTTCTCATAGATGACCATGTAAGTTTCTGTTTATCTAAATTTCATATTCGAACAACTAAAACTCTCTTTAATGGTAATTATGGTGGTGAAGCATGAAAAAGTGATAGAACCAACAGTTAAAGGGACAGCCAATGTGTTAGATGTCTGTGCAGAATGTGGGTTAAGTATTGACTTGTTCAAACGGTGTAGTTTACATGGACCCAAACAAAGACCCTTCGTGGATGAGTGAATATTGCATTGTCTATTGGGTTTAAATGACATAAACGGTGTGAAATGAATCATCAGCCACCCGTAGGTGTTGAATCACTGTAATTATTGGTTGGAGGCTTTCAATGTTGTGGTGAAGGCTGTTGATAATTCACGCAGTTTATGGTGAAGAACGAAATCAAAGATATGGGCATCATATGCAATCACGTGACCAGGCGTGAGTTTGGTCTTCATGTTTTGGAACCAGAAATATAGGACGATAGTGGTAATGTTACTTGGTTCCTCATTATTGTTAAAAATGTTGAGGCGGTTATGAGCATGGAGAGGTTGTGGAAGATGACGGTGGATTTTCTAATAAAAACCATGGATCTGTTCAAGACTTTATCGATATTTTTTGAGAGTGATATGCAAGTCACCAAAAGTAAGAGCAGTTCTTGAATTGGAAGACATTGCGGGGTGTGTAAGATTTGTTGGAAGTTATCATGTCGATCCACATTGACAACATGTCTGTAAAGTATGTTGATTCATTGGAGGAAATGATGCATCAGAGGGAACGCAGTATGGTCACCACCAGAAAACTAGAGTCCATGAAAACGATTGTTGAAAATTGTTGAGCATCTACCATTTTTTTCCGTCTTATGTGAAATGAATTTTTGGGGTTGGCACCCCAATAAAAACAATCCGAGTGTAATTAAAAGAATGTCTATTGAATTTACTTCCCATCATTAATATAAGTTTTTTAATTTGATTCTTGGTATTTATATAGATGATTAATTTTGGTATCAAATTAACTTTATTTGTTATTGTATGGTTCAAATTAGATTTTTATTGGTATGTTGTTTCTCATATTAAGCCATGAATTGTCTTTTCTTATTTTATGCTTTCTTACAAACTTACGTTGTGTTTATTTTGGGTCAATAATAATACAACCACTCAATCTGAAATGCTTGAGAACCTACAAATAGACTATTGTTTCTTTCAGTATGAACTTAGATGCCCCTAAAATGTCCAAAATAATGTTTTAAAAAATTTTAATCTCCGAGTCTTTTTTGGCGTCCCTTTATCCCTTTTCCTAATTTGTTTGGTTCTTTGTGCCCCATTTGTTTCCCACATTTTATTTGTGAACTTGTACGTTAATCAAGTCTTAATTTAAATTTCAGTAGAATATAAGTGCACGAGTGCATTGATGCATTTAGGAGGACCATTCACGATGGAATGCATTTATATTTGAATTGATAATCTATTTATTAAAGTGGTAGAGGAACTCTCCTATGTCAAAAACAAAATTGAAGGTTTAGTGAAAGAGCATATAAAATCTATTAGTTGATTTTATCTCATTGATAATGATAAGGAGCAAGACTTTATATTGCACTAGACTGCTTATTGAATTGCATGATTATTGATTGCCAAATTAATAAAGAATAAGGATTTGATTGAGGCATGCCTCTTGTAATTAATTTCATTTTTTGTTATATTACAATTAGAATAGGGTTATAAGGAAAGAGAAGTAATTTAGGGAGATTTGCAACCCAATTCAACAATCTGAGAGAACTTTTAGACATGTAAGAGCAGACGAAGGCACTAATAAAAAGTTATCAAAATCAAGCAATCATCTACTAGGATTAGACTCAGTGATCAAGATCGAACTCAACCTATTAGGATCAAACCTCTAATCTTTGGCTAGTTAAGATAGTATTTTCTAATCTTAGCTATTTTTTTCACATTTTCGTATTAGCACCAATTTTTTGGGTTATCTTTGGGATTGATTCAAGACATATTTACCCCTAATTTCAGGCTTCAAAAATACATAAGTCATAAATTAGGTATTTCTCTAAGAATTCTCTTTTTCAAATTCCAAGTAGATTAATCTTTATCTTCGCATTTTAGCAACAGTCCCTAAAATAACTCATCAAGTCATGTTATGCATTCTAGTCTATGAATGTTACGAAGACATTGAATGGTTACTAGAAAGTATAAGACTATATTAGTTTCATTAATATAAATTTATTTATTTCATCATTAACATGGATGCAAATATTATCATTCATACCAACTAAGAATTAAAAGTTAACAGTATACAAGAATAGATTCATTCATAAGGAAGATATACTCTTGATTAAAATGAAAATTACAATTTATGCAGGGAAATTTATACAACAGATTATAGATTCAAATAGTTTCCTATATTTCTCTCTACATCTTCATCTTTACTTTACAAAACTAGAGTATATATAAGTTGCAAAGAGACTATGGCTCTTCATCTTCTTGACCTTTAATCTTTTGAACTAAATTATTTGAATAAACCATTCAACCTTCCATGTGTTTCATCATCCTACATGAAACCATGTTTTATACAAAATAAGCTATGATGTACACTTGTCACATGCTTATCATACAAAAAGGTAGGTGAACTATACTCCACACCTTCTTACTAACACTTTTTCAAACTTAAAGAGTTGTCTCATATCAAGAAAAAGATGTTGATGAAGAGGCAAAGAATGGAGCTAGTTGGAGTAGTACCAAACTGATGATCAAGAGGCAACGGTTATAATTTTGTTCAAAGTGTCATTTAATAGTTTTCACTTCTTGTGCACTACTTAGCCACCCTTCCAAGCTTTCAACTAAGTAGCATATAAACCTACTGCACTTTGCAGGATTTATATAGGTTGGAATAATTAGGAGGTTGCCCTTTATAGGTTTTTAGCTTTTTTGGTCTTGCTTCCTTAGCTTTTTTACTAAAAAAAAATTTGTCACAACCAAAAATTTCAAAACTGTGGAGCATGGGATACCTTACTATGGTAGAAGAGGCATAACCTGTGATGTTGAAAAGTAGTGGTTTGAGAAGAGTGGGCAATCATTGATGAAGTTGTAGATGATAATGAAAAAATTGATGTTCAATCAAGGTTTTGTTAAGGAGGAGGTTGCATAACTTGAGAATCTTTCTTTGCATGAATAAGCTTATGAGTTCGACAAGTGGAATGTATTACGATTCATTGATGATCTTTTGGACTAAAGTGTCAAGATTGGTCAAATCTTGCCTATACATTGTCCAATCTTCCAAAACATCCCTAACTGTGTTGAATAACATGTGAATGAGATCTCCACTTTGCTTGATGGTTTGGACATCATCTTTAACTACAACTCCAATGATTGGGGGGTGTTGTGAAATTTTTTGTTGTATGTCTTATATGATATGTTTAATTTTTTCAACATACCATTGTTTATGCATGCCTGAAAATGTACTATGTATAATCTCCAACTCCTGAGTGTGCATTTTAGCCATGACACTATCTCTCAATGCAAGATATTATTATAAAGTCTTGTCCATTTGGTTATTATTACTTAGCTCTCCATGATTGCCTTTGATTTATCTTTCTTGAGCTAGATATGGCATGATGTCTCCATGTATCTTGGAGCTAGTTTTTCCATTTGAGAATCTTCCATAATCATTAGGTAGATTGAATCACCATTACAGCTAAGACCTCACTGTATCCCTTCATCAAATTTAGATATTACATTAATTTCATTGCATTGTAGGTGGAATTAAGCTTTAATGCCCTACAATCATTGTGTTGCGAACTAATCCGTACTTAACCTAGTGAGAAAAGCAATGAATTATTTATCTTCTAACATGACTTGGTCACCTAGAAGTTGATGAACTAATTTTGAGTAGGTTTCATCAATCATCTTGTGCAATTTTATAAATTTCTCTTACAACTCAACATTCTTTATGCGCAATTGATTATTTTATTACTTAATATTATATACCTTATATGTCATGGACATTTAAAATGTAGCAACACCTTCTATCTACTTTATGAATGATAGTTGTCAATCATCCAAATTAACTTATAGGGTTAAAGTAGGTAGGGCTAGTTGGGTCACAAAATCCAAAGAGATCATTGATTGTTGTCTTATTTGCCTAACTGAGAGAGTAAATGTGGTGTGTCATAGTGTTGGTGTTTGTATATCCATCCATCATGATCAATTGGACTCATCCTTTGTGTGTGAATCTTCCCATTGAGTTTCTCCTTGTGCTAACCCCTGTATAAGTTTCAAATGGTTGCATTTTTACATCAGCCATTACAGCCTATGTTTCTCCATCTCCTTGTTATTATTATTGTATTGATATTTATTAACCTATCATTATTTAAAATTTACCTATCTCTAACTAGATAAATTTAATGGCATTTTCTCATGGTTTCTTCTCTTTCTCTTTTTTGGCCTTTGTAAATTTTTTAGCCGTGAATTTTTTTGTTGAGTCCTACATAGCATTATTCATTTGTTCCTCCTACTTGCACAAGTATTATTTGCCATTTATACTTCGAATCTTAAGTTGATATTTATTCCTCTAACTTTATTTTTTATTCCTTATCTTTCGTAACTTTTTGCCTCTTATTTTTTGTGATAGAATAAGGCATTCTTGCCCTTACAAGCCTTCTCATCAACTACTTTATCTTCCCCATTTTTGCCTTGGTAGTATCATGTGTTGTTTACTGGTATGTTTGACCCTAAGCTTGTGGTTGATCCAAGTGCTCTTGCCTAGGAGGTTGATCTTATATTCCTTGTTCTTGCTACACACTTTGATCCAAGGACTTAGTAGTTTAAGAACTAGAAGGAGTTCCTCTTAGCAAGGGTGGGGGAATACAGTGAACAATTTATCATGAATGGTGGATAAGATGATGGTGTGACCATGATAGAAGGTGAAACTTGATGTTTGGGCATTAAAAAATTTGGGCATACATAGGGAGGTACCAAAATTGTCTTATATCGATTCATAGTTTGGGTTTTAGTTCTTGTTACTTATGGTTGTACTTTCCCTACTACACTCTCTAGAATAGCAAATGTCTCCATCTGCTCTATGAGGCTTGGGTGTAATCAAGTAGATCCATGCATGTGAGGTTTTAATACCAGTGACATGAAGGGGATATCTTTTTCCACATTGATTTCCACCAACATAGATTCCTGTGAGATTTCTTATTTGCCTAAGGCTCTTTATGCCAATTATTTCTTTGTGCTTAATTCGTGTGTGGTTGTGGTTGTTTGTGCCTTTGTTGTATATCCCAATGCTTCTTTCTAAAACAAAGATTTCACTTTATCTTGGCTTCCTCATCTTGTCTAATTATGTCCACTATAATGGATTCGAGATGTAGCATAATTTCCACAAACATCATGGATGAGAATTTTCTTCACACCCAACATGTGTGAACTATTTTTTAGAAGAAGAATTCCTTGTCATCTTCTTCATCATAAGTGTCATTCTTGATGTCCTCAAGCATCACCCTATATACTTCTTCTATTGTAACTCATAATTGATGTAAATCATATTTTAATGTGATTTTTGTCATCTTTGTGTCACCAAGCCATGGATTTGTTTTTTGGGTTCATTTTGAAAATTATGAAGGTTAAGGAACCAATACCCTATGCTTATATGGATTTGCTTACGATGAGGAGATCGACTGTTGATCATGCGGGTTAGCCTACACTTTTTCTCATGTTTATTATTATGGTTGCACTCAGCACCTGTGTTTGAGGCTATAATTGTTTGGCTCCATGTGACATGGATCATAGCAAATGGACACTCCTAGTAAAGACATTTTTGTCACTTCTACCTAGACCATGTAGATGTCAATGAAGAGGCAGGAAGGAAGGGTGGATAGTTTCTACAACTCATGGATCCTATTTTGACTCAATTTTACATTTTTTAATGGTTAAAATTGGCTAGAGATACTTGAGAACATCCTCATGTACATGTAGTGTGTAGTAATCATATCCTAGATCTACACCAATAATCTTATTAACATACCCACTTGGAGAAGGTGGTATCCATCGCGTAGCCATATAAGGTTAAGGAAGGTGTTGGTTGTCGAATAACTAACATTTAGTGCAATTTATCCTTTAGGGGATGTCTATTACATGAAGCAAATTGGGAGTACCAAAAACTAGTACTATAAATATTGAGTTATTCTTATAAGGATATTCTCAATGTTTGTTATAAATTATGTTGTGAAGAATTATTTATAATTGAATTCCTCCACTAGCCTCACCATTATGTGTGCATTGTTCATGGTGACATTTGTAACTTGTTGTGCACCTTGTGTTGTTTACAAATATCAATGCACAATGCATTATGTGAGGACATGAACCATCATGTCAAAAACCTGATTGATGGGCACCCCTTTGGTTATCTAAGTATATCACTCTTGGATTTCTAAATGAATGGGGGTTTCTTTGTCTTGTAGGCCTCTGTATAATTCCCCCTTATTGGTAGTCATTTACCCTACATGATAGTATCAACATCAATGTGAATTGTTACTTCCTTTAACAGATGGATGACTCCCTCATTGTATTTACGAAGGAACATCATCATTAAATCCTCATTTTGGCCAAAGATAGGTAGTCACACTAACCGATTGGCATCAAACTCTCATAGTCTATTAGGAATTATAAGCACTCCTTACTCCAGGGAAATAACTTATGGTTGAGTAAAACACTCTCTAGTTTTCCAAATCAATGAAGTTTAATTGCCCATAATCACTCCATTTTGCTTATCATAATGTTCCATCTCTTCCTTCTAATCCTCTAACAAAATCACAAATGCATGGATATCTTGTCTTCTGTGCATTATGTTGCAAATGATTTTCAACAGTTGGTAGTTATCCACCCCTTGCCATTTTTTTATTTGTTGATGTCTCATTCTTAAACTTAAAACTTTGAAAAACCAGCACATATCTTTATTGTTGTTGACCAATTTTTGGTCTTATAGGCCAAATTGGGACCCCCTCCTTTTTATTTACAAAGAGTCTTTCACATCCATGATTTGGCTAAGTCATCCCTTAGTTGCCTTGTGCTAAATACCCCATATCAGACCTGTTCCATGAAAAAGCCAAGTGTTTTGTCATTTTTCATAGTCTAGTGCAAATCAAGATTATGCAGGTACATTACTTGTCTACTTTTATAAGTAGAAGTGATTAAAGAACCCAAAATAGTCCAAGCAGTTCACAAAATTGGGCAATATATTTCCTTCAGAGAGCACCTTGGTCGGTGGCAGGACCAAATTAAAAGTTTTGAAGGGGCATTTCAAGACCCAAAGTGCCCTTGCAAAGGGCAGGGAGCACCTTTGGAAAAATGACAAGGTAGAAGGCCAAAAGGTAAGCTTTCCTTTAGAGAAAATACAAGGCAAAAGAGACCAAGGATTTCATCAGACTTTTGTTTGAAGAAAATCCATGTATAACTAAGGCAAAGAATTCCGTCAGACAAAAAGCCTAAAGGAATTCCTTCAAACTTTTGGATGAAGGAATTTAAAAATAAAAGAGCGTCAATTTGAAGGAAAGACTTCCTTCAGGCAAAATGTCTGAAGGAATTCTTCAGACATTTTGTCTGAAGAAATTGAGAAGATAGGGGAGCCCAAAGGGCAAGTACCCTTGCAAGGGACTCTTGGCTACCGAAAAGGAACCTTTTCCACTTTTCTAAAGGGACACCTTCTCTTTAGGAAGGTTAATTTTATAAAGGCCAAAAGAATTACCAAAGATGATGATGGGCCTAAAGATGTCAACTTTAGAATGATGAACTAGCCATTGGCAGTTTAAACATCTAGTGACGTCCCCATTGGCGTCAAATTAGAGACAGTGAAATAGCCATTGGTTTTTGAATGGGAGAGGCCTGATGGAATTCAAAGGGGCATAAGACTTGAGGACAAACTGAGTGACCCACTAGAAAGGGAGCTCAAAAAAGGGAAAAGAATATCCCAAGAGCTCAAAATTTCTAGAAAGAGACAAGAAATAGCAAGGAAAGAGGGAACAAAATAGAGAATCCATAACACAGCCATGCACACATATGACAACATTTGGAATGTTCTAAAATATGTACCCAGGCAAGCACAAACATGAATTAAGTAGTCCAGGTGGCACAAAAAACATTAGCACAAGAAGATATTTGTAGTGACCCATGTTTTTATAGTGACATTTAATACGACCCATGCTTTACAGTGATATTTAATATGGGTTAAGCACCAAAGTCAAGACTTGCGACATCTACAACATGGTTATTTCAGGGCATTTCTAGAAGGATGACACTAGCATGAGCAAATTGCCTCTTTCCAATGTATTCAATGCAGTATGGGTTGCTTATACTAGAAAGCACCAAAGTCTTTTCCTTTTATGCTATATATTGTAACCTCTCAATTGAGGAAAATATCTCTCAGCTTGTATGGGGAAGCCCTACAAGATTTTACCTTGAATCAAGACAGCATTTTTACCTCCATTTGAGTTTGCACTTTTGCATATGTCTATGGTTTAGTCTTGTGTTAAGTCATTTTCTTTAATACTTTCATAGAATGATTTCAGCATGTCTAGTGTATTGTGAGTTTCTTCTTTTGCAAGTCAACAAGAAGTGTCTACAGCAGAGTATAGGTGCATGTGAACAGGCTACCATAGTGTGTCTTAGAACACCTCTGCTAATTCTTCCTCCTTGTATCTCCAGAGTGTTAGGGTGTGGAGCTAAAAGCTTCACCAAGGAGCATAGTTAAAACAGGTTCGGGTCTACACAGACGCCGGCGTCGGTCAGGAGCGACCGACGTCGGTTAGTAGCAGTTGCAGAGGCGCCGACGTCGGCGATATGGTCGACCGGCGATGGTCACAGGCGAACAGGCAGGAACCGACGTCGGTTACCTGCGTGTCCAGAAATCTATTTTCGTGGACGGCAGCGAGTGTTTGCATGATAAGTTTGAGTCGTGGACTCAAGCTTGCGTCTCTATTGTTAGCAATACTATTTTTAGAGCCCTTGTTCAAGAGGCTTAACTGTTTGTTGTAAGAGCATGCTCAAGTTTCCCTATTTCTATATGTAGGAAGATCTTCTTAGCTTAGAATTGTAAGAATGTGTGTAGAACTGTAAGAGTAGAACATTGTGAATGTTTGAAGGATAGTATAGAGTTGCATCAATCCAGGTTGTTGGATTTGAATGTACTTGAGAGTGAGCTCTTGAGGAATAGAGATCTAGTGAGAGATCTTGTGTGCATCTGAGAGAGGTGTGGAAGAACGAAGCTTCTTCATATTGTATTCCTATTGTAAAGAGTTTCAATACAAGTTTTCAGGGTGTTTTCTTGTATATCTTGTTCTGTGCTATTTATCATTTCAGTTACTTATCTATCTGATTTATTTCTGCGTTTATTGCTTTCACAAGTGTAATCTATTGTTGGTTTGATCCCCCAACAAGTGGTATCAGAGCCTTGGTTACAGGTTACAGGTTACAGATTACAGGTTGCTCACAGGTGTTTCTGCAAGAATTTCTGTTTGAGTGGGAGAAGCAATGGCAGAAGAAAGTAAGCTGAGAATGGAAAAGTTTAATGGCAAGAACTACCAACATTGGAGAATGCAGATAGAGGACTATCTGTATCAGAAGGATCTCTACTTACCGTTAGGTGGGATAGCAAAGAAGCCCAAGGACATGGAGGATGAAGAATGGGAAGTTCTTGACAGAAAGGCTCTTGGGTCTATAAGACTGAGTCTGGCCTCCACTGTGATATGTAATTTGTCACAGGCAAAAACAACGGTAGAGTTGATGACCACGTTAGCAAATATGTATGAAAAACCCTCAGCTTCAAATAAGGTATATCTTATGAAGCAATTATTTAATTTGCATATGAATGAAGGTGGATCTGTTTCTACTCATCTGAATGATTTCAATGGAATTGTTAATCAGTTAAGTTCTGTCAATATTGTATTTGAAGATGAAATAAAAGCTCTTTTGATATTATGTTCATTGCCCGAAAGCTGGCATGGCTTAGTAATGGCAGTTTCTAATACTGCATCTGCATCAAATATTTTGAAAGTAGAGGATGTGGTTAGTGTTATATTGAATGAGGAAATACACAGGAAAAGCACAGAAGAGACATCTGGGAACGCTTTAAATTTTGAGAGCAGGGGAAGGCAAAAAGAAAAGAGCAAGAGGAGATCAAGATCCAAGTCTAAGGTGAGAGGAAGATCCAAATCCAGGAATGGCAGGAAGCCACAATGCTAGAACTGTGGAAAGATGGGGCACATAAGCAGAGATTGTTGGTCAAAGCCCAAGGAGGACAACCAACACGAAGGAAAGGAAGAAGCCAAGGTTGCAGGTATTGCACAGGATGCTTTAATTTTCTCTTTGCATAATAACATAGAATCTTGGGTATTAGATTCTGGTGCTTCTTTCCATGCTACCCCTAACAGAGAGTATTTCAGTGACTATATCCATGGAGATTTTGGAATAGTGTACTTAGGGGATGATGAGCCTTGTAAGATAATTGGCAAAGGTAAAGTGCAGCTGAAGATGCAGAATGGCAACACATGGGTGTTGAGAGAAGTGATGCATGTTCCTAGTTTAAAGAGAAATTTGATTTCTGCAGGTAAGCTAGGTGATGAGGGTTGTACAGTAACTCTCACAGCAGATTCTTGGAAGGTGACCAAGGGTGCACTAGTTATGGCCAGAGGTAAGAGAGAAGGTACTCTCTACTTGTGTAATTGTGTTACTAACAAATCTCCTTCAGTTTTATCTACTTCAGGTGTGGATTGTAAATTGTGGCACTCAAGGCTTGGCCACATGAGTGAGAAGGGGATGTCAATACTTAAGTCTAAAGGTATGCTTTCAGATTTGAAAAGTATGGATCTAGAATTTTGTGAGCATTGTGTATTTGGAAAACAGAAAAGGGTTAGTTTTCTCAAGACCGGGTCTACTAAGAAAAGGCAGAAGTTGCAGCTTGTTCACACAGACGTGTGGGGACCGGCTCAGGTAGCCTCTATTGGCGGATCACGGTACTATGTTACATTCATAGATGACGCCACAAGAAAGGTATGGATCTACTGTATTAAAAAGAAATCTGATGTTTTTGAGACTTTTAAGTTTTGGAAAGCCATGGTTGAGAATGAAACAGGCAGAAAGTTAAAGTGCTTGAGATCTGATAATGGCGGTGAGTTCTGCAGTCTTAAGTTCAAATTGTATTGTTATACACAAGGAATCTGTAGGCAAAGGACGGTTCCAAGGACACCTCAGCAGAATGGTATTGCTGAAAGGATGAACAGAACTATCATGGAGCGTGCAAGATGTATGAGATTGCATGCAGGGTTGCCCTTAGAGTTTTAGGCAGAAGCAGTTGACACCGCAGTGTACCTGATTAACAGAGGACCTTCTACAGCTCTGGATGGTGGAATTCCAGAAGAGGCATGGACAGGTAAAAAGGTAGATCTCTCATATCTCAAAGTTTTTGGTAGTGAAGCCTTTGTGCATATAGATAAGGAAAATAGAAAGAAGCTTGATCCTAAGTCTACGAGGTGCACGTTTATAGGCTATGGCTCAGATGATTTTGGTTTCAGATTTTGGAATCTAGGAACTAACAAAGTAATCAGGAGCCGTGATATTGTTTTCAATGAAAGAGTGATGTACAGTGATCAGATAAGGAAGCTGGATCAATCTGGGCAGAGCAATAGCGAATTGGACGAAGTTATGGTCCAAAATGAGCTCGCGGGAAAAAGAAATAATCACTTGCAGGAAAACACAGAGACCGACGTCGGCAGAATTGGAACCGGCGTCGACAGTACAGAAACCGATGTCGGTCATACAGAGACCGACGTCGGCAGACCAGGCACCGAGGTCGGTCAGGAAGAATCGACGACGGCGAGTGACAGGTCTACAGGTGGCCGAGGTCGGTCACTGTCAGAAAATTTGGGTGGACAGATTGTTGAAAACAAGTCCAAGACACCCACCAGGAGGTCTGAAAGGGTAAGTAAGCCTCCACTTAGATATTCTCCTTCCTTATATTATTTATTGCTAACTGATGGTGGAGAACCAGAAAGTTTTGAAGAAGCATTACAGGTGGAGTCCAGGAGTAAGTGGGAGCGTGGCATGGTTGAGGAGATGGAGTCCTTAAGAGAGAACCAAACATGGGATTTGGTTGAGTTGCCAGCTGGTAAGAGAACACTGAAGAATAGATGGACCTACAGGTTGAAGGAAAGTGAGGATGGTCAGATGCGATATAAGGCCAGATTAGTGGTAAAAGGATTTGCACAAAAGCCAGGTATTGATTTTGGTGAAATTTTTTCTCCGGTTGTTAAGATGACTTCAATAAGGGTTATATTGTCTTTGGTTGCTTTTGAGGATTTGCATCTCGAGCAGCTAGATGTTAAGACAGCATTTCTTCATGGAGATTTGGATGAGGAAATCTATATGGAATAGCCAGAAGGTTTCGAGGTCAAGGGTAAGGAGAAGTTTGTGTGCAGGTTAAAGAAAAGCTTGTATGGCCTCAAGCAAGCTCCAAGGCAATGGTATTTGAAATTTGACATGTTTATGACTGAGCATGGCTACAGTAGGTGTCAATCAGACCATTGTGTGTATTTCAAAAGATTTGATAACGGTAGATACATTATTCTATTGTTGTATGTAGATGACATGCTGGTTGCAGGGTCTCACATGCAGGATATCTCAGAGCTTAAGGAGAAGTTAGCTCAAAAGTTTGCCATGAAGGATTTGGGAGCAGCTAAGAAGATCCTTGGCATGAGCATTAGGAGAGACAGGAAAAATCACAGGTTGATATTGTCTCAAGAAGATTATGTGAACAAGGTGTTGGAGAGGTTTAATATGCAGGATGCAAAACCGGTGAGTACACCTATGGCTGGACATTTTAAGCTAAGCAAAGAACAATGTCCCAATTCACATGATGAGGTAGAGTACATGAGTACAGTTCCATATTCTTCCACAGTAGGGAGTTTGATGTATGCAATGGTGTGTACTAGACCAGATATTGCCCAAGCAGTGGGAGTAGTAAGCAAGTATATGGCCAATCCAGGTAAGGAACATTGGAAAGCAGTTCAATGGATCCTTAGATATCTGAGAGGAACCAGCAGCAAGCACCTATGCTATGGAGGTTCAGATACTTCTCTACATGGCTATGTAGATTCAGATATGGCAGGGGATTTGGATGGCAGGAGGAGCACCACAGGGTATGTTTTTACTGTAGGTGGATCGGCAGTTAGTTGGATATCTAAGTTGCAGAAGGTTGTAGCCTTGTCAACTACAGAAGCAGAATATATTGCAGCTACAGAAGCTAGCAAGGAGATGATATGGATGACACGGTTCATGGAAGAGCTTGGAAGGGAGCATGGGAGTTGCAGATTGTACAGTGACAGTCAGAGTGCAATCCATTTGGCCAAGAACTCAGCCTTTCACTCTAGAACCAAGCACATACAGCTAAGGTACCACTTCATACGGCAGGTATTGGAAGATGGTGAGTTGAAGCTGGAGAAAATTCATACAGACAAGAATCCTGCTGATATGCTAACAAAGCCGGTTACAATGGAGAAGTTGAATCTTCATTCAACTTCTATTGGTCTTCATGATTGAGTTGAAGATGGAGGAGCAAGAAGATGATGCTGTACAGGTTGGTGCAGCTGGTTTATCTCCAAGTGGGAGATTGTTAGGGTGTGGAGCTAAAAGCTTCACCAAGGAGCATAGTTAAAACAGGTTCGGGTCTACACAGACGCCGGCGTCGGTCAGGAGCGACCGACGTCGGTTAGTAGCAGTTTCAGAGGCGCCGACGTCGGCGATATGGTCGACCGGCGACGGTCACAGGCGAACAGGCAGGAACCGACGTCGGTTACCTGCGTGTCCAGAAATCTATTTTCGTGGACGGCAGCGAGTGTTTGCATGATAAGTTTGAGTCGTGGACTCAAGCTTGCGTCTCTATTGTTAGCAATACTATTTTTAGAGCCCTTGTTCAAGAGGCTTAACTGTTTGTTGTAAGAGCATGCTCAAGTTTCCCTATTTCTATATGTAGGAAGATCTTCTTAGCTTAGAATTGTAAGAATGTGTGTAAAACTGTAAGAGTAGAACATTGTGAATGTTTGAAGGACAGTATAGAGTTGCATCAATCCAGGTTGTTGGATTTGAATGTACTTGAGAGTGAGCTCTTGAGGAATAGAGATCTAGTGAGAGATCTTGTGTGCATCTGAGAGAGGTGTGGAAGAACGAAGCTTCTTCATATTGTATTCCTATTGTAAAGAGTTTCAATACAAGTTTTCAGGGTGTTTTCTTGTATATCTTGTTTTGTGCTATTTATAATTTCAGTTACTTATCTATCTGATTTATTTCCGTGTTTATTGCTTTCACAAGTGTAATCTATTGTTGGTTTGATCCCCCAACACAGAGGACCCCTTACTAAAAAAATTGATGTAGAAGAGTTCTCTCGTGTCAAATGAAGTGTATATTAGCTTGTTCTTGATGTAAAGTATATGTCAAAGCTAAGTAGATCAATTATTTTTTTGTGTATCATCATTTAGATAGGTTTTATTTCAGTTATATCCTTCTCCTTTTTCAACCCCCCCATATTTTTAGTAGTAGTAAAAGACTTCAGAGATGCATCAAAGGTAGTTATCCCTTATCTAGATATTTTCCCCTTAGTTTTGCCAGACCCACAGCAAGAGGGGAGTCTCCATTATGTCATGTGGAAGAGAGAAGCTCAACCTTCTTTCAAGGGTGCAATCCACAATGTCAATAGTTTTTGGCACACCTAATGGGACTCATTTATTTAAGGAGTTGAAGGATTTCTTGGTGTGTTCTTCAACCAATCAGCCTTTGAAGGCATTTCAACCAACACCAATGGCGACTTTGAGTTGAATCAGTTGGTTAAGCAGTCCTAGTGCCATCAAGAAATCATATTTTGGTATCTATAATCCCATTGCTTAGTAGTATGGACCTTGATTTACTTCATATAACTATGATCAAACTCAGGTTGTTCATGGCATCACCTCAAGTAGCTCGTTTGGTTGCCCTTCACCTAGTGTAAGGGACGTAATGTTGCAATTTGAGAAGCAAGTGATGGAGGTAAACAGATTAGAGGAGTAGAATAGATATCAACAAGAGCTTATGTACAAAGAGGAGTGCTTGTTTAGGCAAGCCCAGGCCTTGCAATCCATGAAGGAAGAAGTAGCAAAATATGAGAGTCTATTCATTCAAAGCAATCAACCTTGTGTGCCTTCACCCATTCCAAATCAGTCCCCTCCTATTATAAAGAAATCCCCCTATTTTGCACCAAATCCTTTCTACCAAATAGCACTTGCTCACTCTAGCTCATCTGATGCAGTAACCACTCCTACTCTTAATTCCTTGCACCTAGATTTCCAACATTAAAGGGCATTAGAGCAACCTCTCATGGAGACTAACCTTCTCACTTCTTTAGAATATGGACCCTCTTTTGATGGGAATCACCCTATATCTTTTGGAAAGCAACACATCTCTCTTGAAGCAGCCCTTCATGTGCATGAGCAGACCCTTCCCAGTCTCCCTCAACCTCCTCAAATCTTTCAGCATAGGAGTGCCTATCATGAACCAGATCAGGACCTTGAAGAGGATAAAGTTGTTACTTGTTCACAAGATAAAATTTCCAATCCCAAGGTCATGATTTGGAAGCAAACAATGGAATCATGCAGTGGGAAAAAAGAGTAGGAGAGGCCTATTCATTTTGATATAAACCTTGAAGAAGATGAAATTGCTCCTACTCATCATGATGATGCTTGTGACCTCTAAGAAAGGCTCTTCCAAGGGAATATAGCCAAGTAAATTGTAGAATTAAAGTCTAGAATGAGGTTCCTCAACCAAGGTGTGATGGATGGTTCAGATCAAGAAAAATATCTTACATTTAAACACACCCCATCTACACCCCTCCAAGAGAGCTATCAAGCCACATCTGATGTGGATGAAGTGTTAGCCAAATGGAAGGAGGAGAATCATTTGATTCTAGCTCAAGGTTTTCCTCCTCTTCCACATGAGTTTAACCATCATCCTTCCACTTCATCCCTTCTCAAGGAAGAACCTTTTTTGAAAGAGGCAAGTGAAGAAGAGAGGATCCAATTCGTGGTTAATCAAGAAGCTCTCATGGATGTCAATGAGGATGAAACTATCATGGATGCTCCTTTTGAAGACTAGGAGCCTAAGTTGGAGGAGGATCAGGAGCATGTCTTTGAACAACTAGAGACTCTTATTTTTTAGCAAGAAAAGGAGAGGCCTATCCATCTTGATGAAAGCGTTGAAAAAGAGAGCCTTGAGCAAGAAGGTGATGTCCTATGGGATGAGCAAGCAATTTGTGATCTCATTTCAAATATCACAATAGTCACCCTTCTTCAAGAAAGCCATGATGAAGCACAAGATAAGTTTGATAGTCTCTTCAATGAGGTAGAAGGGAACAAGTCAATCCATGATGCATATCAAGGGGGTTATGAGCTAGATGATCCTATGGTGACGAGCTAACAGCCATTGACTTCTTGGTGAGATACACTAGCATGAAGGGCCAACATGAGGTAAGCTTTCAAGAGCAAGATGAATACATATATGTTGGAAGCATGTTTGACCTTGATTCATTTAGATACAAGCCAATCAAGGTGGCAGACAAGAAGAGCAAGTCACCAAGTCTCCTTTCATTCAGCCACTTGTCTGGCACCATAATTTATCTTGCCATGAAGGAGACTTAAGAAGTTTTCAGTTTGATCCAGAAGGGAGGCAAATGTATCTATTTAGTTTTACATAGTAGTTTGCTTTTAGTTGTGTATCTTTCATTTCCCCTAAGTGTTATTTGCAAACGTGTGTGTAGTTTTTTAGCTATTGTTGTGTGTGTTTTCCTTTGTGTTTGAGGTGAAATCCTTGTTGGTTCATAAGTCCTTACAAGGTTATTGTTAAATTTTCCAAGTTACATCCTGACTCCATGCCCAATGGACTTAGAGGCTACCAGTCTTCCCAAGCATAGCAGGCAGGCTTCCCCTGTGAGTCACCAAATGTGTTGACCAATTTTTGGTCCTACAAACCAAATTGGGCACTCCCTCCTTTTTTTTTACAAAGAGTCTTTCACATCCATGATTTGGCTAAGTCATCCCTCAGCTGCCTTGTGAAAAATACCCCCTGTCAGACTTGTTCCATGAAAAATCCAAGTGTTTTGTCATTTTGCTTAGTCTATTGCAAATCAAGTTTTTGTAGGTACATTACTTGTCTACTTTTATAAGTAGAAATGATTGAAGAACCTGAAATGGTCTAAGTAGTTCACAAAAAAGAGCAACATATTTCCTTTGGAGGGCACCTTGGTCCGTGGTAGGACCAAATTAAAAGTTTTGAAGGGGCATTTCAAGACCCAAAGTGCCCTTGTGGAGGGCAATGAGCACCTTCAAAAAAATGACAAGGTAGAAGGTTGAAAGGTAAGCTTTCCTTTGGAGAAAATACAAGGCAAAAGAGACCAAGGATTTCTTTAGACTTTTGTCTAAAGAAAATCCATGTATAACCAAGGCAAAGAATTCCTTAGGATAAAAATCTCAAAGGAATTCCTTCAGACTTTTATCTGAAGGGATTTACAAAGAAAAGAGCATCAAATTTGAAGGAAATACTTCCTTTGGGCAAAATGTCTGAAGGAATTCTTCCAACATTTTGTTGGAATAAATTGAGAATATTAGGGAGACCAAATGGAAAGTGCCCTTGTGGGGGACTCTCAGCTGCCGAAAAGGGACCTTTTCCACTTTTCTAAAGGGACACCTTCCCTTCAAGAAGGTTTATTTTGTAAAGGCCAAAGGAATTACCAAAGACGATGATGGGCCCAAAAATTTCAACTTTAACATGATTAATTAGTCATTGGCAATTTAAACGTCTGGTAACGTCCTTGTGGGTATCAAATTCGAGACAATGAAATAGCCATTGGTTTTTGAATGGTGCAGGCCCAACAGAATTCAAAGGGGCATAAGACCCAAGGAAAAACTCAATGACCCACTAGAAAGGAAGCCTAAAAAAGGTAAAAGAATATCTCGAGAGCTCAAAATTGCCAAAAAGACATAAGAAATAGCAAGGAAAGAGGGAACAAAATAGAGAATCTAGAACATGGCCACACATATATACAACAACATTTGGAATGTTCCAAAAGATGCTCCTAGCTAAACACAAACATGAATTAAGCAGTTCAAGTGGCAAAAAAATCATCGGCATAGGAAGATATTTGTAGTGACCCATGCTTTCATAGTGACATTTAATATGACCCATGCTTTCGCAGTGATATTTAATACGAGTTAAGCACCAAAGTCAAGACCTATGACATCTACAGCATGGTTATTTTAGGGCATTTCCAGAAGGATGACACCAACATGAGCAAATTTCCTCTTTCCAATGTATTCAAAACAGCATGGGCCACTTATTTTAGAAAGTGCCAAAGTCTTTTCCTTCTATGTCATATATTGTAACCTCTCAGTTGAGGAAAATATCTCTCAACTTCTATGGTGAATCCCTACAAGATTTTACCTTGAATCAAGACATAGCATTTTTACCTCCATTTGAGTTTGAAGTTTTGCATATGTCTATGGTTTTGTCTTGTGTTAAGTCATTTTCTTTCATGCTTTCACAAAATGATGTCAGCATGTCTAGTGTATTGTGAGTTTCTTCTTTTGCAAGTCAGCAAGAAGTGTCCACAGCAGAGTATAGGTGCATGTGAATAGGTTGCCATAGTGTGTCTTAGAAAACCTCTGGTATTTCTTCCTCCCTATATCTCCAGAGGACCCCTTACTGAAACATTGATGCATAAGAGTTATCTCATGTCAAATAAAGTGTATATTAGCTTGTTCTTGATGTAAAGTGTATGTCAAAGCTAAGTAGATCAATCATTTTTTGGTGCATCACCATTTAGATAGTTTTTATTTCAATTATATCCTTCTCCCTTTTCACCCACCCCCCCATATTAGTAGTAGTAGTAAAAGACTTCAAAGATGCATCAAAGGGAGCTAGCCCTTATCTAGAGATTCTCCCCTCAGTTTTCCTAGACCCACAGCAAGAGGGGAGTCTCCATTGTGCCACGTGGAAGAGAGAAGCTCAACTTTCTTTCAAGGTTGCAATCCATAGCATCAACAATTGTTAACCCAATCTAGCTTTACTTTAAATAATTTCATTGTATCAATATATTACCTATGATAGGAATCACAATACATTCTCCCAATTACACCTACTACTACTAACCCTGTAAAAAAAAAATTAAAAAAATTAAAGAAAATCCTAAACTACTTTGTGTTAGAAAAAACTTATTTTTGAATTGACTATTGTATGAAAATTATTGATGGTAAGGCTTGAACCTACAACCATTTATCCTTCTTATAAGGATAGTTCCTTGAATATCATGTAGTATTATAGTACATTTTTGTGACACTTGGTGAATGATGCAAAGGTTTTTCCATCTAATGCACAACTTTCCTATTGTGTTATTAATATGTTATCATATAAAAATACCATTTGTTCTAGTTGGAACTCTTTAGATCGTAGGTTACAATCATGCCAACCCTTTTGAATTTACTTATGCACCTCCTGAGTATATTTTTCCAACTACCTTATTTCTTCTATGCAAGTCAATTATAACAAGCATTTTTGCAGTAACTCCTTATCTCCTAACTACATTATCATTTCAATTTGTAGGCTTGAAATTATGTATTCCATTGGAATTACTACTTCCATTCCATACATTAGTTGGAATGGTGTATATCATGTTGCACATTTATAGTTTGTTCAATATTCCTATAAGATCACTGGTATGCGATAATCTTATTCATCTATCTTAACATTAAAATCTTCATCACCATCCTCTACAAAACCTTGTTAGATGCTTCTACTTGGCCATTTTCCTATGGGTGGTATGTCATGATTTTATGATGTGAAATCATAAATTCTTTTGTTGAAGCCTTGATAGTTTTATTTAAAAATTGTGTACCCCTATCACTTATGATTTCTCAAGACATCCAAATCTAGTTATGATGTTTTCATATAAAAAACCCAATGTCCTTTGCACTACAACTTGAATTTTTAGTTGCCTCAACCCATTTGGTGAAGCAGTCTATCACAATTATGATATATTTGGCAATGGATCTCTTAGATGTAGAATTAATATGTCCCATGAAGTCAATACCCCATTGTTCAAATGGTTTTGTATCCACAGTATGATTCAATGGCATCTCATCCCTCTGGTTAGGTTTTCCCACCCTCTAAGAAACATTACAGTGTTTGGAAACCCTATATGCATCCTAAAATAAGGTTGGCCACCAAAGCCCACTTTTTAGTGTTTTTATCACAGTTAATTCCCTTGAAAAATGTCATCAAATTATTCCTTTATGTGTTTCTTCCAAAACCTATAGTATTTCATGTTATAGGGCCACTCTACACATATCCTCAACCTTTTTAATTTTATAGAGAAACCCATATATAATTTTAAATAGTAAGGTTCATGTGACTAGTTATTTTTGTCATGTTATGTATAATGCACAGGGCATACACCAAGCTCAAGAAAATTTTAAATGTCCTCCAACTATTTTGGGATCACAACCACTCTAAAAAATGTGCATATGTATTTTCATCTTATTGTTCTTTGGGTTCCTCTCTTATTTGAATACAACTAAGGTAGTCTTGTCCCACATTTTCTCGCCTTGTTTTACATTGATTTTGAATTAGAATTCTTCAAAAAATATTAGCCATCTATAAATTATTCCTCCCAACATCAATTTATTAACCAAGTATTTTAATGCTAGGTGATCTATGAAAAACTCGAACGGTTAGCCAATAAGTAGTGTTAGAACTTTTGAAGTGTAAAAACTATCTCTAGAGCTTCTCTATATTAGCATATAGTTTTTTATAGTTGTTGATAACTAACAACTTATGAAGTGAATGGGGTGATCTAACCCTCCATCTCTAGGTTTTTCTAATAGATCTCCCATTGTTGGTCCTATTACATCAACATGAATGTGGAATGATTTCTTCCAGTCTGGGAAAGGCAAAATGGGTGTTTTAACTAACTTTTACTTCAAATATGTGAAGATTATCTGACATTCAAAAGTCTATTCAAATTTATTTGTTTGCATAATATATTTTCTAATGGTGCTAAAATGTTTGTGTACATGTGAATGAATTTGCAATGATACTCAGTGTGACATAGGAAGGATCGCACCTCCATTGAGATAATATATGGTTTAAGTCCCACATTGATTATATTTTTGCCTTGGTCTACTAGAATTCCATCATTACAGACTACATGTCCCAGTAATTTGCCAAATGGTGTGAAAAATATGCATTTTTTTAAATTTAATGTTATTTGAAAATCTTGACATCTTTCTAAAATTAATCATAACTTTGATAGGTGTTCTTTTAATAATGAGAAGACTGCCCAATCATCTAGGTATAATTATATAAATTCATGAATGAAATCATTGAATGTAGTAAAAAATGCTCTAGATAAAATTATAGGTATGTTCTTCAGGGAAAATGACATTACCTTATAAACAAATGATCCCATTATGTTACAAAAATTATTTTTGTTTGATCTTTAGTTGTGATAGGGATATGATGGTATCCACTGAATTTTTATGTAAATGAGTAGACTTCATGACCTACAACATATTCAAGTACCTCATCTATCAAGGGAACTAGGTAAGAATCATTGACACATGCATCTTTTAATGATTTTTAATCTCCACAAACACCTATCTCCCATGTCTTCTTAGGTTGTACCACCATGAGACTAATTCAATCTGATTTCTCAACCAAGTATACGATTCCTCCTTCTTTCATCCAATCTATTTATGATTTTCATATTAGGCTATAACCTATACGGTTACTTTTTGATTAGGTGTACGCACTCCTTTAGCTCAACATCCATCTCAACAAGGGAAGGGTCTCCACCCCTAACTTTTAATAAATTTATGGAAACACATCTTCATAATCTCACAACAATTGAACCATTTATGAGATATGTTGTTGTGTCCAATAATCACCAATGGTTGCTAACTTTTATATTATGTCTATACAAATATTTTCAACTCTTTTTCACATTGGTTCCTAGTAAATTTTTCTTAGTTCCACTTGAATTAAATCCATCACTTTTCTTTGACCTTTTTGCTTCAAGATATTTAAATTTCGTAGTTAATGCTCTTATGTTTTCTCTATGTTCTTCTCGTGTGTGTTAGTGTTTGTTTCAGCATTAAAAAATCCTTTCAAATCCAAATATTCCTCATTTTCATTATGATTAGAGTCCTTGGCACTATTCCATATTCTATTACAATATTTCAATAAAAATTCCTCTTTTCCCTTATTAGCACGGTACTCCTCTATAATTGTGTGAAGACTTGTGCCTATCTCATCCTGTGATTATTATTTTTTTGCATTATGTATATATTATTCTTACCCATGACATAAGAAAATTTTCAATTTCCATAAATCCCTATGCACCATCATATTTTCATCTTTAAATACAAACATTTGAATGAAGACCTATTAAATTTGTGGCCAAGTTTGTGTCTCTTATCTATGTTCCTAATGTATATACCAAACCTTGGGTAGAGGAGCTAAAGTACATTGAAAAAAAAGGACCCAATACCTTGGGTCAATTTGTTGTGATGTCCATATTTCAATGCATTTGTAAATATGTATTTTTAGACAATGGCCCTCCATGAAGAATGGCCACTTTTTTGAGATAAAAGTTGCAACTTCAAATATATCATATAGCATCTCATGCACTTCTTCCCAATGAAGTTTGTTGGATCTATGAACATCCCACCAAATCACAGCAACCCCTTTAAATATAGAATTCAATGCATGACTCATAGGTCTATACTTGGAACATGATTTTCCATCCTATAAAGGAACTATTTTATATTTTTCATAGCAAAATATTGGGGCAATTATATTTTGTAGTGAACACCATTCGTATGTGGCTTACTTCTTGATCTCTATGCACCCAATTTATCATATGACCGTCTGAATCACCACTTATTGAGTAAATTGTTTCCCATGGTATATTACCTCCCTTATTAGGTTCAATATAATCTCTATCAGTTGAAGTTAGCCGATATATGATCAATATCTAGCCTTGTAGGATAATGCATAGAAGGGGATTTACATTCTTCCATTTGGAACTATGGACAAGTGTTAAGCCTCGAGACTAGTTGAGCACAAGATTATTCTATCTTTTATAACTATGGTATCTCTTGTACATGGTGTGAATAGTAATTAAACTCTTTTATTTACAGAGCTTCTAGTTTTGGTTATCTATTGACATTAAACTAGTTATCATCCTTGTATGCATATGGAAAAGATAATTTATTCAGGATCGTGTATGGGTTGCACTCATATTTATTCAATGGTATGATAATAAAAACATTCTCCTCATGTGCCTCCAGTTGGTTATCTACTATGTTGATGGTCATGTAACCATCATAGGCCCATTTTTTCCAATTATAGTAGGATAATGAGTCTCATTTGTCTTCAACTCAATCACTTCAAAGTCTCCACATAGACTTTAATTATAAATATTTATTTCTACATATTCAAGTCTCCTAATAGGTTTGACTCAACCATAGTCTGACAAATTCAGAGTAATAGGGTTGAAATTTAGAACTAACCTTCTAATAGCTTTCCAAGTTGATCTAGGAATCACATTTATGATGATGATGAAATCAAAGATAACATTTGGAACTTCATATATTTTGAGCTCAATATCCATTATGTGTCCACATCGCATGGCTTCTTAGTCTTGACATACTAAACCACTCACTCTACTCTTTATTGTCCTCTTTGTGCACAATCTAGGAAAAAATGCAATAGGTTTGTAATATTTTGGGAGATATCTTAATTTCATAGAGTATTTACCAATTTTAGAAAATATGTCAGAGTCATGACTACTCCATCATATCATAATATCGAGACAATCTATCCATACATTTAGGCATATGTTGTCACTAGATCTCCTTCAGTGGTATTCTGATTATGGATTGAATATAATAGCTAAGTTTCTTGAATTATCAAAACCTTCTCTCTCACAAGGTTTGGTTATTTGTCCTCTCACACTTTTTTGAACATGTTGCCTTTAGGCATCCCTAGAGGTGGAGTACCTTGTTCCTAGTGTTGAATCCTAGTTAACAACCTAGACAAAATCCTAGTTTTTAAGATGGGAATGTACCATGTTCATATTTCACATAATTTTCTCCTTCCTTTATTCCTTAAGAATAGGGAAATATTTAGTATTATATTGGCATGTGATCTTATAATATGTGAAAAATTTTCTCATTGCATATTAAAAGGATAATTTTATGCGATATGATTAATTTATACACACGGGTGGTAAGTAATAAGATATCTTGGTTATCTATTCTCTTACCTTCAATTTTGATTACCACCCTGATAACCTCCCTATATTTTGAGATGATCCCCACCCTTACGATTGAATAGAAAATCCTCGGTATTATTTTTTAGGTAAAGGAGGTACCCAATTTGGTTATTGTTATGTAGAAATAGGGGTCCATCCTTTTTTGTACTATGAAGAGGGAGGTGTCCACCATGGTTGATACTGAGAATAAGGAGTTAATCTTTAAGGAGATAGAGGCATCCACCCTATTTGCTATTAGGGTGACTAGGGATTCCACCCAAGAATAAGTTATGTTGTTGAGGGACCCCATCCACCTTATGTTGCGACATCAACATCCTACACTCGCATAATTAATTTTCATACTAGAGACTGTTGTGTAGCGACAGCAAAGAGATTTTGAGTGATGTCGTATTTTAACTCTTGTAGAGCTTTAAAATTATTTTCATCATGGTTATGGAATTTTTAGAAACTACATAATGCATTCTATGACTATTGTACATAAAGTTGTAATAAATGATATTTTTTAGATGCATGTCCTACACTATGACATACTTCATAGAACTTTGTTTGATAATTAGTCATTGTAACAACCCCATTGAGTTTCACTAGAATATAACAATAAAAAAAATTAAATTAAGTAGACATATTCAACATATATATTTCACCACAAGAAACCTAACTAGTGATCTTTAATTAACTAATTAATTTAGTTAACCAAACAGGTTATACCTAATCCACTTAGATAAGGATTACCATCAACATATATAAAAATGATGAACAGTATTGAATAACCATAAATGTCTCATATGATCATAAATGAAATGATATAAATTTAGCTATGGTTGATATGATATCATAGCCTCTACTATAGAAGTATAATATATAAATGTTATGGTTTTCAGTAATAAATAATAATATCTCAAATGATAAAACATTATAAAAATATATTCTGAGCAAAGCCTCCACGACTCAAGTATCAATATGTAATCTCAAGTATAGGACTCTAACTAGGAGGAAGAGCATCATCTAAGTACTTTTCCACACCAACCACAGACCATAGATCCCCCACACTATCTCCCAAATAAAGGTATGGTCCTCCCTTCACAAATGGGTAGATAATGATGGTAAGATAATCCAGAGTAATGAACTAAAACCTGTGTGTTAAAGATATCTAATACATAATGTGTAACATAAATAAATCTATTCTAATATGATATCACACAAATGTGAAAACTATATGAACATATGAAATGATAATGTTTATCAAACATTACTTTAACAAAATATTTTAATAATAAATGATCTTTAGGATCAGTTAAATTCATACACACCACTCAATCATATTATACTTGATCTTGCATTCATGGCATTAATCAAGCCAGTGATATCCATCCACTAATTAATTATGGTCATGAATGTGAGATTCAAAAATATAAATAATAATATTAAAACTAATAGATTCATTCAAAAATATTCCTCTTTAACAAATCAAAATTCACTCTCCATGATGGTCACCACCTTATTGGTCTTCTCCTCATCATGGTGGCCTAAGTGGCTCATCCAAATATGGAGGTGATGGTAGGGGCTAGAGATATCCTCCCCCATCCCAAGATGGTGATATCAAAGGCTAGGGTTTGTCTTCCCAAGGAAAATTCCCATGCCTAGCTTTGGCAATTTCCCCTAGAAGAAATCAAAATGAGACTTTATATGCTCAAAAAAAGATGGTTTAGGAACCCTTACCTATTGATGAGGATCCTCCTACCTTGGAAGGATGGGGTGGTAAGCCTCAAGATTCATTATCTCCTCCACCTCCCCTAATATCTATGTTTATCATAGCTTCTTAATTATTCTCTTTACTATTATTTGTACCTTGTTCTCTCTGCTTTGTTGTCAAATAATTGATGCGATGTAATTTTTTGTGGGTGTGTTCACTTTTTGACCACTTTCCTGACTTGTCCCAACATGGTTTTTACCCTCGGTGTTATTTTGTTCGTGGGGTGTGACTTTTCACTGATTTTTTTGGTATGATTAGCGATGTACCATATCTCATTTTATATATAAATAGAGTCACTTTTCAATATAAAAAAATTAAGTACAAAATTATCACACACATTCATTTAGTTCATCAAATGAAGTGAAATAAATCCATTTATCTAGTTTATTACATATAATAAATAGAATCCAAAAAGATTCTTAAACATACCATTCGGGTATGATCACATCAAAACTGTCAGTTATCCTTAGTACTATGTAACTTATAATGTTATTTCTCTATGAATCAATATTATATCTCAAGCTCATTAATTATTCATATTCCACGTATAACAAAAGCCAGTCAAAAACATCATAAATATTTTATATTTAAATGCTTAAATACATTATCTTAATGATTTCTATCCAAACATTAAAATATATAACAAACATTCATTTACATGCCACATGGTAATAATGCACAACACAGCTGAGTATATAAAATACATGTATATATAAATGGTGTAATCAATCTGATTTAATACAATTTACAATTATATGTTTTACCATTTTATGTGTGTGTGTGTGTGTGTGTGTGTGTGTGTGTGTGTGTGTGTGTGTGTGTGTGTGTGTGTGTGTGTGTGTGTGTTTATACGTTTATAAATCATTGAATATCATTACATTATCGAAAAACTACTATTTTTTATGTAATATACTCCTAAAATGACATCCATTGTCTACTATATTAGAGTATTTTGTATATCAATGTATATATATCCATCTAATAAAATAGTCCCATAACTTATTTCATAAATGGAATGAATCTCATACTCTTGTTTTTTATGAAACATACAGAATTTCATACATAGTATCATTTTACCAATCAAATATATTAACATAATCAATTCCAATTTGACACTTCAACCATATTCAAACACCCAACTGATTATAACTAGTCAGCTTACAAACTTGTAATAAAATCTAGTTCAAGTATAAAGTCTTTATGCATAGTGATGTTTAATAAAATAAAAACAGAGTCAAATACCCAACTCAGTTATTTAAAACAATAAATCACAACCAAAATACTGTGCATAACATACAATTATTCCAAAAATGCAATCCATTCAATGACTTCTTAAGTCTCTTTCCCAGATAAAAGACAAATCTGAACTATATATTTTACACAGTCATATTTAAACATAATCCTCTCATAATTATAATGAACAAAATCCATAAAACTCTGACATATATATATATATATATATATATATATATATATATATATATATATATATATTTAATGGTATTTTTCCATGCCTAAAACCAATAGAATAACCTACAGGCAATTATCCACCTACACATACCCAGGTTTTATAATAAAACTTACACCAAAAGTTTTCTCCAAATTCATTTATATAAGCACCATGCATAAACAAAGGCTATAATATATATCCAAGAGCATATATCTATACATCCACCCTACATTTATGTGTGTGTGTCTATATATATATATATACCCAAAACTTGAATTGAATTATACACAGACACTCAAAATAAATATATACAACTAATTCACATATATTATCTCAAGCTAAAATGTATATATCCATTAAGTATAGCTTCTCATAATGAATAGATTTTTTAAATTGAGGGAGAGTTTAGCACAAATTTTCATGCTATTATGTCATAGTCATGCCAAATTTTATGGCTTTTTTCATACCCTTTGGTTACCCTGAGTCAAATGTGGGGTTTTGTGGAGGCTGAGCCTTCTACAAGACTCCACATACAACCCAATTATTCTAAGATTCAAATGAATAAACCTAGTAACCAAATTTGAAAACCCATTTAACATTACACATAGGAATTTTAGTTACAAAACCTACTTGTGAATTCCCAAGAAACATTATGTATTCCTTTCTATTTCCTTCAAACTATCACCTTATTCTCTTTCTGCAACTCTCTCCTCTATGTTGTGTACCATCTCGTACATATCACCCACTATTTTTTATTATTTTTCATTCTTCTACTCTTCACCATTAATGTTCACTTCAATTAACATTATTAATGCATACATAAAATATCTCAACTAATTTTCATAGTCCATCATCATGCACTACATAATAATCTCCATTATCTTCTCCAAATGATGCTTAACTTGAATCCAATGAATAGTTAGTAACCCTAATCACTCGAAACTTTTTTTCTTTGATTAAAATAATCATTTTATAATCCCAAAAATAATTGCATGCCATTTGACTTAAGTTGCTTCCTTATCGACTCCCAAAACTAACAATCAATCAATACAAAAAATAATATAACCTTAATTCTATACCATGCATCGTTTATGGCCTTAGTCAATTCAACCTTCCATGCAAAGTTGACCATTCTACTAACTTATAAAATTAAATAGTATGACATTGTATTTGAACACCATAGTTTATGTTACCATGTTAACCACAAAACACTTTGTAACGTAATGATTTTCTCAAATCATTTAATAATAATAACTAATGTCTAATGTATTTTGAATATGAAACATTTGATCAAACATTTAATCAAATACAATATCTTTTAAAATAATATTATTGATCTTTCTATATTTAAATCAAACCTATATAATATCATAATAATAATCTTTAATTATTATTGTCTAAACCTTATAGATGAATAACAACAATGGGATGAGTCATCATATCATAACACTATGCATAATCAACAAGTAATAAGGTAAGCACATTATATACAATTTCACTCATTCAACCAAACAATTATGATAAACAAGATAAGCTACATATGATCACTAAATTAATGAAATCACTCAAACAAATCAACTTAATCAGTAATAGCAACTAAATTTAATGAAAACATAAAACAAAACAACAGTCATAAAATAAAACATACTACGACTACCTATCAAACAACACAATCAACAAATACAAATGTGTTGTGTGCAAGGGTTTCTATATTTGTTCTCTATCATCCCCCAACATGTCCATCTAAACCACCCTCTCTGATAATGCTCTCCCTTTGTCACTCTCTAAGAGAAGAATCTATCCTGCATCCACCTCACAATAATGAAGGTAGTTATTTTGAAACATCATTATATACATAAACTAATGTGGTATAATAATCAAATATGATCACAATTTATTGAATGTAAAAGTAATACTAACTATATCCATAAAATAATATATTATAATAATCAAACATGATCATAATATATCGAATTTAAAAGTACTACTAACTCATAGCAACTAATCATGTAAATTAAGCAACACAAACTATCCCATAATTAGCATATGTCATCTAGCTTTATCAAATATTAGTTAATAAAATAATCAACCATAATAATCTATAGATTAAATAGTTTATTTAGCTTAGAGATAAATCAAGATATGACACCCTTCACCCCTAAAGCTGGTCATCATCTCAATGACATTTATTCAAACATAAGTTATGAATTAAAAACATTGTTCAGCAGAAAAATAATATAATATACAAAAGCAAATTAAGCAAGCAAATATGGAAACAGCCTTTAAAATTAATCATAATCCTCCTAAGTGGTACTATCATCTGAATATTGGTCCCATTGGATCTTGTATTATGACACTTCCTTATTATGCAAATATATTTTGTGAGTGTCAATTACTCTGATTAGTTCTACCATGACCACCCCGAGGTCCAAAACTTAAAAAGCATTCAAATCTAATACATATAAAGGATCAGCAACATACTTTTTAACATCAGACACATGAAAGACATTATGTAAAAGAGCTATAAATAGTGGCAATGAAGCCTATACACTACAAAATCGACCACGTATAAAATCTTGAAGGGTCCTACATATCTCAAAGAAAGTTTTTATTGACTTCCTAAATTTAATCAAGTTTTTTTGTGGCTTAACCCGTAGAAACACTTTATCATCAACAAAATATTATTTATCTGCTCT
Organism: Torreya grandis; assembly: GCA_037957365.1. Taxonomy (NCBI): domain Eukaryota; kingdom Viridiplantae; phylum Streptophyta; class Pinopsida; order Cupressales; family Taxaceae; genus Torreya; species Torreya grandis. The sequence continues at coordinate 4,190,302 of JARHVA010000060.1, read as the reverse complement.
TTTTATATCAACATAACTTTTATGTCTATCATTATCCCCGACCAACCTCTGCTTGATTATCCTGACTTTCTCTTCCATTTTTAAAATCATATCAAGTCCAAAGACTACCTTGTCTTCTAACCTACCCCAACAAATTGTGTTCTATGCCTCCTTCCATAAAATGACTCAAATGGATCCATCTTCGATGTTGATTGGTCTAAGTTGTTGTAAGTAAACTCAAACAATGTAAGGTACTTCTCCCAATTGTAATTTTGATCCATACAATACATATGAAGGAGATATTTTAAGACCTTATTAACTCGCTTTGATTGTCCATCAATTTGTGGGTGATATGCAGCGTTGAAGTTAAACTGCATAATCAGATCTGAATTTAAAGTTAGCCAAAATCTAAAATTCATCTTTGGATCTCAATCTAAAATGATCTTCTCTATAAAACCATTCAAATGATACACTTCTTTCAAAATTCTCTTTACAAGTGTAGGTGTATCATCTATCAAGTTTTCCGATATGATGTGGGCTACCTAAGTTAGTTTGCCAACTATAACCAAGATCATGTCATGCCTATTTTGTGATAATGAAAAACCTTGGATGAAGTCCATATTGATCACCTACCACTTTTATTCTAGTATATCATGTAGATATAGGAATCCATTTGGATGCACATGTTCAACTTTCACATGTTGACATTCTAGGCAATGAGACATAATCTATTGCATCTCTCTTGATTATTTTCTAAAAATAGAGTGATCTAAGCTCAGTCATGAGTTTGGTTATTTTTTTATGTCTTAAATATGGGCATTATATAATTCCTTTAGCATTGGCCTCCTCAAATTATATTTATCAAGCACATACATCCTATCATTGTACCACAAAAAATCCATTATCTATCTTGAAACCCTTATACCTAAGATTATGAGCATTATTAGATAGTTCTTTCCTAATCTGATCATATAATTCATCCCCTGACAATATATTGATCACTTGATCTATGAAATTACTTCTAATAGCAGCCACAGTTGTTATATACCTCCTATAGCTTAAATCATCTACTCTATTCTCCTTACCTTTGATATAATTAATATTAAAATCATAATCAAAAAAGAACTCTGACAATCATCTTTGATAAACTTTTAGATTTGGTTGGGTGAAGATGTACCTAAGTCCCAAGTTATTAGTCTTGAACTCATGGTTTTCCCAACAAATAATGTAATATCCCCACACGGATTCACTTAGATTTTTTTTTAAATTTATCAACGTATTATTTCATTAGATTTCACCAAGAGAATATAATTAGTGATCTAGATTAAAAAAAACTCTAAGTATGTTAACTATAAAATAAGCATGTGACATCTATCTATCACTAATCACTATTGTAGACACCTAAAACTAGCCACCAATAACCTCCAACTAGGTTTTTGACCAGTTTCTTTCAAAATGCACAATTTGGCCTAAAAACACTAAAACACATTAAATGATGTAAACATGTCATATGCAAGTGCTGATTTTGGCCAGGGTATCACTAAATGGAGCAATGCAATTTATGAGATAGCTAGCTTAGATCAGATCATTTTGAATCAAAATGATGATTTTGCATTTGGGTGCTCTAGATTGCTTTTTTCTACCAAATTTATTGCATGAGACATTTGCCTTTGTTATTTTGTATTGACAACATCCTAAATGGGATAACATATCCAGTGCATCTAACATCGCATCTTAATTCCAATCTAGTCAAATTTTAAGCCAATAATATGACATTCTAACCAATTTGATTAATTTATGCACTAATGGCCAAGACTTTCACCAAAATTGATAAATCATGATTAAAGATATTAATTTGAATCATAAGCCTAATTAAAAATTCCATGGAGCTCTTTGAATTTTTTTTTGGAAATTGATTATGAGTTTCTACATCATCAAGTGACATCATTTCTTGGGAAGGCATCTTTAGGCCATAAATACATAAAATATCTGATTAAGTCCTCCTATAACTCATTAAGCCATCCCATGCCTCTTTAATGCCTCTCTATGCCAAATATTTGTGAGAGAATTTATTTAATTTGACCTCCAAAATTGAATGGATTCTTAACCACACATCTTCATCTTGATATGGATGGTTTAGGGTCATTCTGGTCATTTGCAAAAATCTATAAATAAGAGGTCTTACCTATTAAATTTCAAGCTCTTTTAGTCTGAATTTATAAAGCTAAAAATCTCTCTTGAGCCATTGATGTAGTTATATCATGCCTAATTGTTGAGCCAAGCCAAAGGTACCAAAGAGAGAGGGAGCCAAGCAACTCCATTGATGAAGACTCTTTGATGCACAAGCCGAGCAAGCCACTCTACAAGCTATTTGGAGAATCTAAGGGAGGTGAAAGATCCTTTGTCTTTTGCATTCTATTTATATTTTTCATTTATTTTTGTTCATTATGATGCCCCCTTGAGATAGGCTTATGATGTTAGTTATTAGTATGTTATATTTGGATTTTCATTTCATACACTAACACTATACTAATCTTTCCTTATTGCAATCCTATATTCACAAATGACATGCTCGGTGGGACCTAGCCTCTCAAATTTGATCAAATAGTACCTACAAGCAACCTACTAACCATTTTCATGCAGAATCTTGGAGTGTGGGAGCAAAGAGGTTGAAAATTGGATCAAAAAGATGTTTTTCTAAAATTCATGATTTTGTCATTCTGGATTTACGATATTGTCCTCTAGACTACAATCTTGCAACTGACACAGTCATGGTTTTATCATTTTAGTCATGATATTACATTTTGATTGTGTTTTTGGACTAACTTTGTCTCTATCTACATATTTAGTAGTGATATTACAATACCACTACTCGTTAGTAGCAATATTACAATACCATGATTCACAAGTAATAATATTGCAATACCATGACTTGACAGTCATTATATTGTAATACCATGACTCGATAGTAGTGATATTACCTATTCGATTCATGGTATTATGGGTAAACCATTAGAGGTTAAGTGACAATACCGTAGCTCTTGTAGTGTCAATATTGTACTATGATTAGCATTATTATTAATCTGAGTGGTGGTATTGTTGATTTCTACTAACTAACCCATAAGTAGTGATATTGTGTTAACCAGTCACAGTTTTGTAGAGTAGCAGGATTGTACTATGGAGTTGTAGGATTACATTGTGTGAACCTAAGAGCTGAATTTGCAAATTTATTTGTTTCGTTTGGAAAATGCTTCAAGGCTAGACAACACTCTAACTTTTTCCTTGTAGGGCCAACTTGATAAGTGAACAAACTTAATCCAATATTTTTAACCTCTTTTTAGTTGCTTAAAATGGATTAGGAATTTTCATTTTGGTGCTTAAAGAAACACTTAGATGTTTACTTAAATAGTTTATAGTTATTCTTTACCAGTTTTTTTTACAACTTAAAGCCAATGGGCTAAAGAACACCACCAAACCTTTCATTTAGAGTTTTAAAATTAAACTCATTTCAAAGTTTTTGCAAGTTGTTTATCATTATTTTTTAGTTAGTTTTGATTGAGCAAATAGGGAGTTGTGCATGTATGCTTTCCCCCATCCTCTATAAAAAACTTGTGGAATCGAAAGCACCATCTTCATTACAAAGTACCTTAGTCCAAAGGTATAAAAGAGATGTTGTGAAGGAATTTTCTAAGACCCACATAGCTTGGGTGATTTAGAAACAACCTTAAAGCTCTTTTACTTAGTTTTTTATTTTCATTGCATCTTGGCTTATGAGAGTGACTTCATTACCTCTCATAAGTTCTATAGGGAAGCCTTGACTTAGGAATTCACCTCCCAGCATCATCTTCAACACCTCTCCATGAGGGGTTTATAAATTGAGATCACCCCACTGGGATGGTGGTTTGAGAGGTTAAATGATCTCCTATCATTGGGATTAAGCCTGAGATGTTTGAGCATGTTGGACATCACCCTACACTGAGCAAATGATAGATATAGTGATTGTAAAAAGGGCAAGACCTTTTCACAACAAGCCATATGATGTGGACCCAATTAACATGTTGTTTCTCTTATATTTTGATGTGAAAGTCTTGTGCATCTGATCCATCTAGAAATTTTTGAAAACTTATTAGTTAGTTAATCCCACTTTATCATACCTTATCAGTTTAGGTCTTAAGATGATTAGTTAGTTACTTTGTCTCTGTCTTAGGTTACTTGGTCTTATTTGGAGTCAAAATTATTTGTTAACAAAGGGTTACAAAATCAAATACATTGTCCACCATTTTTTTTAACAAGGAGGCGTTATGTTGCCCAAGTGAAAATCATATTTTTTACTTGTTCAAAAATTTATCATAAACTTTGTGTCATATCTTCCATTTTGGCATATTTATTCTACTCATTTGAGTCTAGACCATTTCTCCAATTTTCTTAAAGTCCTCCATTGATAATTTAAATTTGAAATTTCACCTTTATAAGTTCATAAGTTTGATGTGTTAAGTGGGTTCACCATTTGCATTAAACTTGAGGGAACTTAGGTTCAATTTCTAATTTGAACTGAGCATTATTTTTAGAATCATTAATATTATCATCATTTAATAAGACTCAAGTCATCTTGCATATCACTCACGCTTTGAGTCATCAACTATATTTTATACTACCCATCCTATTTTCCCAATTGTCTTGAGTCCATTTTATACCACACTTTTGCTTAGAGATTTGTCAAAGTTTGTGTGTGTGTGTCACTTGAGTTGAAAAGAGCAGTGTTACACTGCCAAATTCTTGTCAAAACCATTTTACCTTAGAGTCTTAAACTAAACATTTGCCATACCTTGTGAGAATTTTAGTGTTATTACACTGCTCAAATTATTTTGAAACTTGTTTCATAGGCCTATTTTCATATAGTCAAAGTTTTTCCAAAATTTCCAACCATTTTTAATATACCTTTATGAGTTTTTGTCTAGCATGGTTATGCCATTCATCTTTATCTAGCTTATCAGTCAAAAGACTCTAGTTTGTGCCATTATTTGGGAGAAAATAAACTATTTCCAAGAACCTTTTGTTTCATACCCCATACTTATTGATCAATTTTATATCTAAGAGTTAAATGCCTAGTTTTTATTGAAAAGTGTTTCAAATATGTTAGATTAAATGTCGCATCTTTTAAAGTCTAGCTTTTAACATCATTTCACCAAAAGTCCTAGCATGTACCTTTGTTTGATCCTATATTTTGATGCCATGTTTGGCTAAAAGTCCTAGCAACTTTTGTTTTTCCTAGATTAGACTCATTTGAGACACTTTGATCCTAGAATTTAACATTTCAATTTTTAATCCATCTACTTGACCTTTTTTTATGAGGCATGTAACATTGGACATTTAACATTAGCTTATTTTATCACAAGTCATTACATCAATATTTCTTGGATATACATATCCATCCTTTGACTAGGTTAGACCAAGTTTGAACCTCTTTTTAGACATCACTTTTTCAGATTTTCTAGAACTCTATCCCTTTTTGGTCACAAAATATTTACTATGGATCTTAACATGTATTCCTTCACTCATAGTGGCATCATGTACCATCTGGGATTTAATAATGTGGTCACACAAGAAGAAATGGTTCAAGACCCCTATATAGATAATGTTGCTTATGAGATGGATCCTTATCCATATTATAACACTCAAGCAGGGGCACAAAACCAAGACTCATTAACTCATTATTTGATAAACATACCTCCATACTTAGATTATGATCAAGTGTAAATAGAGTAGTACATAGCTGAGGTATCTACATTTGAAGAACCATTTCCTCAACAATCATACAATGATACTACACCATCCACATATGATCCATATCTATTTGAGCATCACTTATTGGAAAATAAGGATGAAGTATTGATTAGAGATATAAAAGTAGCAGCAAATTTTTTTACAAATTTTCCCCATGAAAATTTTCTAGGTCTAGTAAGAATGCCTCATAACATACTGTATAATCAACAAGCTTCTTATAGTAATCTTTTAGCTCTAGTCCAAATAATGTATCAGGACCCTAATATGATTTTCAAAGTCAAGGACCTCATTGAGGATCACTTTGCATAAATTCAGACAGCATACCAAACTTATTTGAACCTAGTGCATAATTTTAATTATATGACCATGTCAAATAGGCCTCTCATAGATTTAATTCCTTCAATACGAGTGTTAATAGAATTAACGGGTCAAGACAATCAGGGTGTAAACTCATTCACACAAAATACTTTAGTTGACAACTTGTTTCATACCCCAACCATAAAATAAGTGTCTTCTACTTCTACATAAAACAGTGGACAATGAGCAAGAAACGTCTAGTACAAACCAAAGTGGTGTAAGTACATAAACAACTAGTCTAAAAAAAAGTGTACCTTTAGTTAACACCATGAGTGGTTCTCCAAATCAAGGAGTAGGAGTTTCTATGTCCCAACCTTAGCTAGCTACTACCACTAATCCTCATCTAGCTTCTTCTTCAAGCACTCAACCAATAGGATTAGGTAGTCACCTAACAACCAATGTCATTCCTCAACAACAAAATGTGATGAATCTTACTCCTCCCCAATAGGAAATGATTAATATTCCATAACAATAGGCACAATCCAACATACCAATACAATAGAGGTAGAACATATTGCCACCTCAACAGGGGGTAACTAATGTTCAACCTCACTAAGTAATAGTGAGCATACCTCTTTCCTCATAGACCACTATACCAATTAAAATCTAAATGATGTCTAATAAATAGCATAAAAATATTGGTCAACAATAAATTTTGAATCTTCAACAAGCATCAACTTCATAACAAGGATTCGTGCAACCTAGAAGTTCTAATGTTCCTCAAGTATAGATCAAGCAACCTTTGAATTTTGTATAGAATGTGCCACTAGTTCAAAGATAGGGTCTTGGTTCATAAGTACCCCCTCAATAGCAGGGTTTTATTAGTCAGAAACAATTCCCTATTCAACCCCAATAGGCATAGTACATCCATATTCCTCCATCCCAACCTCAAAATCCCCAAAGTCAAACCTATGTACCTAATCTGATCTAGAATATAACACCACAGTACATGAAAAGTCAATAATCAAACACTAATACATGCATGCATGTTCCTAATCTATTCCCCAACCAAACTAACGTAACCCAAAAAATACTTCCATCATACCCCAATCAAAGTGTTCCACTTGTGACCGCTCAACCATCTACCCAAGCCAATATTCCACCTCAAACTAATGTTCCCTCTAGTTTGCTAGCCCAAGAACTATAATAGATGAAGGATGTGATTTTTACCATCCAATATTGTAAACAAATCAAAAAATTTAAGTTGGATGACGTGTTTTCTTATCTATTTAGCATGAAGTACTTGCAGATACCATTTCCTTCAAGATATGAGCCACCAAATTTTGACAAATAGAAGGGGAATGGTGACCCCAAGGCTCAATTGACCAATTTATTTATTACATGCTATCCAATGGCATATATAAACATATTAATTTTTTTGATTTTCCTAAGGAGTCTAGTAGGACAAGCCTTAGAGTGGTTTTTGAAGTTACCCAAGAATTTAGTATCATATTTTGATGATCTTTCAGACAAGTTTGTGTATCACTTTTCATATAATCTGAAGCATGAGATTTCATTGGCCAACTTGATGCAAGCTAATCAAAAGTTTAGTGACATTTTTGAAATTTATTTATGGTGATAGAGATCCCTTACAAGTTGAATCACCCATGGTTTACAAGATAAATAATTAGTTGTTGTGTTTACCAATTATTTGTATAGTGAGATATCCTATCATCTAGAATTATAGTGTGTGAATACCTTTAAGGAGATCATTGACAAAGGTTTATTGATTGAGTGAACCCTTATAAACAAAGAGATCATCAATAAGAATCAAGATACCAATCAAGGAAATGGCCAAAACCAGCATCAAGTCCAAGCACAAGTGTCGTAACTGGCACAGGCCAATAACAATGATAGACCAAGGCAATTTAACCACAATAAAAAATTTGTTGAAAATGGAGTAATAGAATCAAAATGTGTCCAAATGGTGCAAACACCATCTACTCAACCCACACAACATCTATAAATTATGCCTAACCCACAACCTTTTCAGTAAACGTAGCAAAAGTAATAACCTAGGTGGCCCACACAACAAATATAATAGCCTTTACCATTACAAGCCCCTCCTCCAAGGATGATAGTGCCTCCTCATCATGTTTTTAGTGACCTTTTAGAACCTATTTAATCTATGTTTCACAAGCTTACCATTGCTAATCTGATTAATTAGCCTATATCAAAACATTATCCTTAGGGCATTCCTTATCCTGATTGGTACCACCAAAATGAATTATGTGAATATCATTAAGTTAACAGACATAATTTGTGTTGTTATGTGCAAATTAAACATTTGAATTAGAATATGTTGGATAACAGGGAGATAACATTGGATGGTGGTGCTTCCACTTCTAATTAGACCATTGGAATCTATCAAAACCCCTTTCCCCAACATAATAACCATCCATAGCAGTAATAATAGCAACATTGGCTAGTGCAACACCAATAATAATAGTTTTAAAAACTAATGCCAAACTAATAGAATCAACAAAATCACCAATAGTAGAACTAACAGCATCTAAACAATGGACAGAATCAAGGTCAGAATGGAAACAACCAATAGACCTACCATGCAATTACACATGACTAGAAAAGGGTTATAGGTCATATTGCAAGAGGTTACATTACTACCATCTCCATCAATCTAAGACCGAATACCAATCAATCAATACCTTTGATAAACAATGTCAATCCACCAACTCATATTGATAATCCTTCCTTGACCTCGAACTACATATAGCCATATCAATAAGTAGGCATTACTAATATTAGACCCTATACTGATAACTTATCATTACCTCATGACCACACACAAGTGTACTAACAACTAAGACTCATCCTATCTGGTCCCCCATTATTACCATCATTAGTTATCAATCATAGTCCTATGTTTAATCTTGATTATGCAATCATAACTTAGAGGTCAAAGATTACCATCCCAAGCCCACAGCCATCTACCACTTTGTCCATCACCTAACCAACCATTATACATCAAAATAAACCATTTAATACTGACCAAAAAAATAATTTTGACATTTTGGAACATTTACAAAAGACAACCACACAAATCTTCATTTTAGATTTATTGCATACATCAACAATCCATAAAAACATTTTGAATGAGTTCCTTAGCCAATCCACTATTTCAAGTGACATATCCCCTTATAGAGATATTTTGAGCTCTAGATATGAATTTAAACAAGCTAAATCCAACTCAAAATGCAAACTACCTATTAGGAAGGATTTACAAAATAAATCAAAAAACTTACTGAATTCCTTGCTTCATATTACCTCCTTCCAGGATTTGTAAATGATCAAGTGATTGCATATAGACTCAGATTGACATGAATGTTTGATCAAATGATTTGGATGTTTGGATTCAATGAATGCTTGGACATGGATTGATTTTTGGTTTTCAAGTTTTTTTTTATTTGAGGGTGGAGGGAGAGCTTGTTTAAGTAGGAAAATGGAGGGAAATTTAGAGCAATTAAAAATTATTAAAAGTCTCTAGTTTGAATATTTCTAGAGACTTGAAGGAGCTTCTCCAATTCTAGAATTTCTTTATAGGTTTATGGGATAATGAGGGATATTAGATAGGTATTAATGAGGATTAAGAATCTTAGGGATGTAGGAATGTCTACGGTATAGGTTAGTAGGTGGTTAGGTGGGGTTTTGGAAATTTTAACTTTTCCTATAGTGGATAACTAGGATTAGATTAGGATAATGGAAGACTTAGAAGAATTATGAGGGAATGGGATTAGACTAAGGATAGTGAATGAAGGATAATGGATGGGGATATTAGATATATGGTTGGGATTAGGAGAAATTAGTGAGATAAAATAGGTTAAGTGGGGTGAGCATAATTTAGTGCATAGACCCTTGACAAATTCTAAGCTTTGGTTTGACACCTAGCTCTAGCCCAACAAGTCACTTTCAACCAAAGTGATATGTCATCCATTGGTCCATTGCAAAATAACCCCTTGTATATCTAAGTTTGCATAAAGTGGCACAAAGTCAAATGTGTCCTTAAAGATAATGGATCAGATCTAAACATGGTATCTCTAAATTTCATCAAGCTTCTCAAGTACATGATGGTATATCTTCAAGCAAAAGTGATAACCATCAAAGCATATGATAATGAAGAATGAGAATCACAAGGTACCATCTATCTACCAGTTATCCTTAGGCCCTTGACCCATGATACACTTTTCCATGTGTTAGATCTCGATTTGTCATACAATATGCTTTTGGTTAGACCTTGGTTACATGAAATTCATGTAGTCCCATTAATGTTGAAATAATGTATCAAGTTCTCCCATTCAAGGATGGAAGTTTGTATACCAAGAGATTTACATCCATATGAGCACTGCAAACACCTACAGGCCATGTTCAAGAGCTATAACTATCATTTCAACATGAATCTAGTGGCCAAGAAGGATAAGGGAAAGGCAATGCTCCTTGATTTGCTTGAGGATAATAGAATTTATCATAATACCATTGATTCCCTCTCCCACATGTTGCCTCTTGAAATATCCAATCATTATACTATCTCACCTAATGACCCAGGAGAGTATGTGACCTATGATACCTTTCATATTACAAATCTTCAATAGAACCTAAAGTCTTTCAAAAGGTATAAATCCAAGCTACTTTGCTTAGAATGGAAATAAAAGGGCAAAGGTAAAAAGTATAGTCCAAGATCCGTCACATTTATACCAACATCTAGCCTATAACATCACCTTCTCAAAGGAGATGATCATGGTTATACAATGACAAGTAGGTCAATTGTTATGAGAATGCAAAGTATCCTATTCTCAATAGGACCATGAAGAATCAAGATTATGAAAGAGGAGCCTCAAACTAAATCAACAAGGAACACTTGAGCCAATTTCCATGACCAGATACAAAGGGCCCTATGGACTTGGATTTAAACTACCTGAGGGTGACCCCATCTACCTTAATCATGTTTCACCACCATCAACTAGTGATGATGATTTTGGTAGTGAAGTAGGGTCTAATTATAGCCCTTTTCACAACCTAGCTAAGACCAACCTATTTAACCCACCCTCATTTTTTTTTACCCTTAGACCAATCATTCATCACAACCCACTACCATTTTATTATCCTCAACTGATAGATTCGGACCAACAAGAATCCAACATGTTGACTGATGAGTTTTAAAATAATGAGGCTTTCTATGATTTTATAGGCATTAGAGACAATGTTTTGTTGGGGGACCATAAACTAGGGTTCTCAATCAAGTTAGATCCTGAAGCCTATTTTGAAGAGAAGATGAACACCCTTAGCCAAAATTAAATAATTAAAACATTGAGGTCCCAAATTGAAAACTTCTTTGAGGAACTTTTTTACCAAGGAAAAAGTAAAGAAAAAGGACATTCTAGTGGTGAAAACCTATTTCAAGCACCATTAGATGGGGGTGTTCAACCTTCCTCAAGCATAGCTCAAGAGACCACCAATGATGAACTTGTCTATGAGTCTAAGTTTAGTTTTGAAGAACAACAAGCCTTTGATCAAATCAATCAATATTTTCCAATAGTTTTTGTTACATGGCTAGATTTTCCATTGGGGGACTCTAATTCATCATGCCTAGGAGAACTCAAAGAGTCAATCCTAATAGAGGACTCTAATGTGGCGAATCAATTCAAATCATTGCCCACTATCCTTGAAGATGGTTTGACCCTTCTAGTGGAAGGTACAATACAGGTTAACATCAGGTCCCTAGATAACCCAAAGTGGATCAAGCTAGGTGCATCTCTTATTGAGAAGGAGCATGAAGTCCTTACAGCCCTTTGAGGGAATTTGTAGATATATTTGCATGAGCATATTCTAGCACGCTAGGTTTGGACCCTACCTTGGTTCTACACCATCTTATGGTCAATGTTGATTCCAGACAAGTAAAACAAAATTTGCATAAGATGCATCATCGTATTGTTGTATTAGTGAAGAAAGAGTTGGAAAAACTCTTAGAAGCAAGATGTATTTAGTCGATTGACTATTCAGAATTGATCTTGAATGTTGTGCTAATTAGTAAAAAGCTAAAAGGAATCAAAATCTATACTAATTTCTATGATATAAATAAATCTTTCTATAAGGATGACTTTTCATTAGCAAACATTGACAAGATCATTGACTCCACAATGGGTTCTGAAATGCTTTCATTAATGGATGACTTTTCAGGATACAACCAGATCAGGATAGCACCAAAAGACCAACACAAAATAGTGTTCACCATTCCATGAGGAACATTATGTTATTAGGTCATGCAATTTGATCTTAATAATGTAGGGGCCACCTATAAGAGAGTCATAACCATCATATTTCATGATATGATACATGACATTGTTGAAGACTATATCAATGACATTTTGGGTAAATTAAAAACCAAGTTTGATCATCCAGCAGTGCTATGCAAAATATTTGAAAGACTATGTGAGAACAACATCAAACTTAATCTTAAAAAGTGTGTCTTTTGTGTTACTTGAAAAAAAATCGAGGCTTCATTATGTCTTATTGAGGCATTGAAGTTGATCCATCCAAAGTCCAATCCATGATAGAGACGCCACCACTAACTAATTTGAAGCAACTCCATAGTTTACAGGGCTAGTCTATCTAATGCTTCATATCATAGTTGGTTGATAAATGCCATCCTTTTATGCATCTTCTAAATAATGGAGTCCCATTTCACTAGTATGATCACTATCAAAAAGCTTTTCAATGGTTAAAGTACCATCTAGTGAATCCACCTATTATGTTGCCTCTTATGCTAGAAAAGCCATTTTTGTTGTATCTATCTGCTACCAACAATGCCCTAAGGGCACTTTTAGAATATCATGATGATAATAGAAAATATCATGCCATGTACTATTTAAGACATACATTGGTCACATACGAACATAATTATACACCCATTAAAAAAGCTAGTTTAGCCATGGTCTTTACAGCTAAAAAACTGTGCCATTACATGTTAAATAATAAGACCATGGTTATTTCAAAAGTAAATCCGCTCAAGTATCTACTATATAAAATAGATTTATAAGGTTGCATGGCCAAATGGATCATGCTTCTCAGTGAGTTTGACATCGATTACATCAACTAAAAATCTATTAAGGGGCAAGTTCTTACAGATCAGCTTTTCTTGTACCAATAACATGGATGAGTATGACGCACTTATCACAGGGCTTCTCCAAGGAGTACAATGAAACATATCTCATCTCAAGTTTTATGGTGATTCTTAGTTAATCATTAATCAGGTTACAAACCACTTTTAGACCAAATATGACAAGCTAGTTCCATATAAGGTCATGGTCGATACTCTCAAGTAGTAGATTGCTGACATTCAGTTTGATCATATACCAAGGGCAAGTAATAGAACCACATAATCTATGGCCATTATTGGATCTTTGATTTGACAAATAGACATGGTTAAAGAGTATCAGTTCCTTATCAAGAATTTATTAGCACCAGCTCATGAACCTTCAACCGTCATGATGATTTGTGATATTATTGGTCATAGCTCTATCTAAGTACACCTTTAAAAATATCTCCATGACCAAATTATACCACTTGACCTATCCCAAAATAAATCCAAATCCTTCATCCACTAAACCACTTATTATACTTTACTCAAATCAACTGTTTACCATCAAAGTTTTGATATAAATCTACTTCATTGTTTAACTTTAGTAGAATCTACACTAGCATTATGGGAAAATCATGTAGGAGTATGTGTAGCCTACACCAGCAGGGTCATTCTATCCAAAAATCTCTTGCATACTGATTACTATTAGCCCATGATGGATTTAGATGAAGTTGCATATGTGAATAAATGTGATAAATGCCAATGGCATGCCAATCTAATTTATGCCCAGGCTAAGACTCTAAAACTAATGTTGACGCCATATGGCCATTTGCTACATGGGGCCTCAACCTCATTGGGAAGATCAACCTCACCTCATCTGATGGCCATAAACATATTCTTACCACCACTGAATATTTCACTAAGTAGGTTGAAGCTATACCCCTCACTTACGTGACTGGGAAGCAAATTTCCAAGTTCATTTTTAACTGTCTCATTTGTCACTACGGTATCCCTTCTAACATTATATTTGATAATAGAGGATAATTTAATAATGAGGATTTTGAGAAACTATGTACTAAATACAACATCACACAATATTTTTCCATACCATATTACCCTCAAGGTAATGGTCAGGCAGAAGCATCAAATAAAACCATTATTAACATTCTCAAAAAATTTGTCAATGATGTCGATTGTAATTAGCACCTTCATATATTTTTCACCCTTTGGGCATACCTTACCAATCACTGTACACCCACAAGATCCACTCCATATTGACTCATTTATGGTATTAAGTCCATTCTTGCCATTGAGGTTGAGTTTCCATCTTTGTGCATCTCTTTTAAGCATGTCCTGGATGACAATGACTATCGAGTTGCTCATCTACAAGAGTTAGAGTTACTTGATGAGAAATGCATAGATATAGTGAATAATCTATAAGCCTATTAGAATCGACTTCAAGGCCACTATAATCGGCATGTGAAACATAGAGAATTTGAACTTGGTGATCTTGTCCTTAAAGAAAAAAACCAAAAGAATACCATAATTGAAAAAAAGCATAAAGGCAAATTCAAACCCAACTAGTTGGTCTTTTTATCATTATGGAAAATTATGGAATAGAGGCATACAAGCTTGTCATACCAAATAGACATGAACTTGATGAACCGATGAACATTATCCACCTCAAGTGATACTACGCTTGAGTGACTTGGTGTATTGTCTATAGGGACCATTTCAAGTTGTATCATTTTATCAATATTCTTCTTTGTACTATACCATTTTACCATCCTATCATCCTAACAACCTATCACTTTTTCCTATCATGTATCCATCATATCATACCTTTTTTATCAATCATGTTATTTTCTCCCTCCCTACCTATCTCTATGACATTGGTTTTAATCTATTTGTTTCCATCGCCATTTTTAGCAAGAGGATTTAGATTAGTTTTTGCAGTTGTTTCAAGAATTCTAGACAAAGATAGTATTTTGGAATAGTAAAATAGCAATTTAGTAGTTGCATTCTTCATTTCTTATTATGTTCTTTATTTCAAATGTACCTGATTATAACTACCTATGGTCAAATCAATGTCTCACTAGTCTTGTTACTAATTATAACCACTTATGGGTAAATTAGTAACATTGACCTATATCATAATTTTCTAGTTATAAATGCCTATAGGCAAGCTAGGGACAACATTTGTTTATCATGCCTTGACATACCAACTTTCCAGTTCCTATGCCATACTATGCCTTTATACCAACTGTGCCTATTTTGTTTGAATTGGCTATTACACTAGTCAGATTCCTCTGCTATAAGGTAAAACTACAGTGACTTGAGGTCTCATCCTGGGACTATGTAGCTAGTCCTTGATACTTGTTGAGGTTAGTTTAGTCACCTTAAGCCATGTTCTCATCATTTTTCAAGCAACTTCAACCATGATCTCACCATTTTATGAGCAACCTAAGCCACTTTCTTACCATTTTGAGAGCAACTTCACCCACGCTCTGACTATTTTTTGAGCATCTTATGCAACGCTCTCACCATTGTGTGAGCTTGGACCATTTAATATCTCCTCATTCTCAATTGAGTTGAGATATTCAAAACTTCTAAAAACATTTGTAAAATTGTTCAAAAAACCAAAAACATTGACCACTTTTTTACTTTAAGGATTTTGAGAACCCTTCATAAGTCACAAACAAATCCCTTGTTCTTTAGTTTCCCCATCTTTTTTGGCCTTTTATCCGATGCATTTATCATTTTGCAAGACCATTCCTATTCTTCTATCAATCCATTATGTTATTTTTTCATCAGTTATCATTTTCTTCTTATTTCTTCGGAGAACTACAATCAGCTTAAAGTTTTTGTTGGTTCTTACATCCTTGGAACTATGTAGGTAGCATCCACTTACCTAGCACATATAGAGACAGCTCGGTCACCCACTTCCATTTCTTCTATTCTCCCAATCATGTTTATTTTCTAAGTTGTCACTTATTTTTTAGGGGCAATGTTCATCACGTAGGTTTATATCATATTGTTTATACTAACATTAGGACTAACTATTATTTGTTTCTTTACTTATTTGTTTGTTTGTTGTTTGTGTGTTTGTTTGTTTGATTTTAACACTATTGCCTTGATTCAATCTATGTGCATTTATTGGGTGATTCTTTGTGCACTTATACTTGAATCCATCCATATTCATACATCTACATTGTCATCATGGTTTTATCATTGGTGCATTGTTTTCCCTTAAATATTGGATTTTGAGAGTTATTACTTATGCATATTTTGGCTTAGTCCTTATGGTTTTCTATCATGATGCCTACCGTATAATGCTACAACAAAAATCAAGTATAATAAGTCTACTCACCAATGGCAGCATCAAATCTTCTCAGTACCGACATCCCAATTCAATCCCAATCATATCCCAAATAGAGTAATTAATCATGAAAGAATTTCAACCTTTGTTAGTTCGAATGGGTATTTCCTTACTAGCAGGTTATTCCAATTCATCCTTACCCTCTATGTCAATTTATCATCATCATCAGCCAATAAATCATGTTTGCCCTAATTGGGGTCCAATGATTATAACTATCTTTGAGAAAATCATTGTAGACTATCCCACCTACATTTATCAATAATTATAATTGTCTTTGGGTAAATTATTATGTTCTCACCAAATTTACTTTCTTTTTGCCTAAATAGGGGTATGTTGCTATCTTGTTTGTCTATCCTAACTAGGGCAACTCCATCTTCTCAATGATTATAACCACCTTTGGGCAAATCATTATGTTATCATACCATGTTACCACTATTAGGGTACAATGCTTATAACTGCCTTTGGAAAAACCATTGTACACCATCCCACTTGCATTCTCAATGATTTTGACTACTTTTTCAAAATTAGTGTTTTCTCACCCCATCATCTTCATATGTTCGATTCCCTCATTTTACTTCTTTATTTTTGAGGGATCATTTGCCAGCCTACTTAAGCCAATCATTTCCTTGAGGGGGCATCATATAGTTCATCCATTTCCATTGAAGTTGTAGGCATATAGGACCTTTTCATTCTTTGAGAAGACATTACTATACCTATAACTTGCAACACCTTTCTAAATAGGAGCAAACTATAAACACTTAAAACTGGCCACCAATAACCTCCAATCAGAATTTTGATTAATTTCTATCAAAATACATAATTTGGCCAAAAACACTAAAACATGTTAAATGATGTAAATATATCATATGCAAGTGTTGATTTAGCCATGGTATCCCCAAATGGGGTAATGCAATTTATGAGACAGCTAACTTTGATCAGATCATTTCAAGTTAAAATGATGATTTCTCACTTGGATGCTCTGGATTGCTCTTTTCCACCAAATTTATTACATGAGACATGTGCCTTTGTTATTTTGTGTTGGCAACATCCTAAATGAGATAATGGATCCAATGCATCTAACATCACATCTTAATTCCAATCTAGTCAAATTTAAAGCCAGTAATATGATATTCTGATCAATTTAATTAATTTATGCACTAATGGCCAAGATTTGCACCAAAATTGTTAAATCATGCTTAAAACTAATTAATTTGAATCATAATCCTAATTAAGAATTTCATGGATTTTTTTAAATATTTTTTTTAGAAAATGATTATGAGTTTCTACATCATCAAGTGACATCATTTCTTGGGAAGGCATCCCTAGGCCATAAACATATATAATATATAATTAAACCCTCCCATGCCTCATTAAGCCATCTCATGCCTCTTTAATGCCTCTCTATCCCAAATATTTATGAGGCCATTTATTGAATTTGACCTCCAAAATTTAATGGATTCTTAGCTACACATCTTCGTCTTGAGATGGATGATTTACGTTCATTCTAGTCATTTGAAAAAAAAAAAAAATAAGAGGCCTTGCCTATTTAATTTCAAGCTCTTTTGGTGTAAATTTATAATGCTAAAAATGTCTCTCAAGCCATTGATGTAGTGTTATCATTCCCAATTTTTGAGCTAAGCTAAAGCCATCACAAGCCAAAGGTGTCAAGGAGAGGAGTCAAGCAACTCCATTGATGAAAACTCTTTGATACACAAGCCGAGAAAGCCATTCTAAAAGATATTTGGAACATCTAAGGGAGGTAAAAGATCATTTTTCTTTAGCATTCTAATTGTGTTGTTCATTTAGTTTTGTTCATTATTCTCCCCCCTTGAGATAGGCTTAAGGTGTTAGTTATTAGTGTGTTATATTTAATTTTGATTTCATACACTAACACTATACTAATCTCCCCTTATTGCAATCTTACGTTTACAACTATCATTAGATAAAATAACATAATTGATTATAAAAAGTAATTACAAATATCTAATCATAGCTGGTATAATGAAATAGCCACTATTGTTAATATACAGATAAGTAAATAATTATATCTCATCATAAATAATGTCTCAATAATAATAAATCCAATACAAGATACAAAATACAAGGTCTCACAAAGTATGAGTTTCCCTAACTCCAGTATCTATGGCAATCTCAAGTGTAGTCTACAAATAAGTACTATTGTGGATAGGTAGGGCATCATTCAAGTGATTTTTCACACCAACCATAGACCATTGATCTCCTGTACAATATCCCATTAAGGAATGGCCCTCCCTTCATGGATGAGTAGAGAGTGATGGTGAGGGAATCCATAGAGCCAAGCTAATACCTATGTGTTATATGATTTCTAAGAATATGAAGTGTACCATAAATAAATTATTCTAACATAATATTGTACAAACATGTAAACTATACATATGAAATGACAATGTCTAACTAATATTACTTTGGTTAAAGTTTTTAATAGTTATTGATCTCTAGGATCAGTCAAATACATACACACCACTTGATCGGATTACCTTCATCTGGTATTAGTGATACTAATAAGCTAGTGAAGTCTATCTCACTACTTACGTAGTACCAGCAATATAATATTTGATTAATATAAATATAACCAATAGATTCATACAGATTAATTCCTACTAGAAAACATAAAACATGTTAAACACAAGAATAATCAAAATTCATACATTTAGTCCATCAAGCGTATGAATGAATCTCCACTATATTAATTGCCAAAAATACATAGCATAACAAGTACAATTTATACCACCTAGGTATAATCTATAATTAGACTACATATTTCTAATTTTCGTAAGTAGATTTGAATATATATTATATTCTATGATAAGCAATAATATCGCATTCCATCATTTTCATGTACACACTTCTCAATTTCAATAGTTAATCATAATAATTTTAAAGAATCAAATAACTCATAAATTAAGTTATATTTCATATGAATATAATCTTTCATTTAAACAACTTATTACATTTCTAGGAGGATGGTATGCATATATAAATAATATTCTTTTCTTCAAGAATCTATAACTTAGTTTTAACAAACAATAAAACTATAAATATAAGCACACCTCCTAATGTACTAATATATGCGATATATGCATTGAGTACTTAAATCTTCATATCAATATATTCTATATATATGAGCACTTGTACCTACTAAATATTTTTTTATAAGTATCATATATAGGTACTCAATCAATATATAAATATTGTATATAATATCAACAGTCATTTACAATTCAAATCAAGGACTTCATCCATTATAACTTCCTTATTCTCAAATATATTGATGATTTAACGTGTAACATTAATTGAAATCACATAAAATCTAAATTTAATATCCTATAATAATTTGAGCTAGTTTAGAACCAATTTAAATCAATTTAATATCATCGTTAGTTTATTCATATATTTGACTAATGTAGCATAGCCATTTTATTCATATATTTGGTTGATGTAGCATAGCCAGTTTATTCATATAAATAGTAGACTCATTAGCTATATTTTATTGAAACCATACACATTATACTTAATATCATGATAGAATATATATTTAGATTGTATATAGGATTATAGAAGTTCAGAATGAAATCATAACCAACAGGATCTCTCCTAAAAACCATTACCACCACACCAATAACATAGACATTACATATAATAAATAATTTGTAAAATAAAGTCTCTATAATTGTATTCACAACATCTGTGTGGGTCTCCACAACTAACTGAGTCAAAAGTACATGGGAGTGCTTATTAAATAGGCAAGATAGGTTGTTTCGTGCAATAAAATATTATTACATGAATAACATATAAAATAAGAGTATCTATTATTATTGTGCACTCAAAAAATATGTGCATAAAATAATATAGTATATCCAACAATAAAATAACTAACTCCCAAAACAATCTTATATTCTTTAATCCAACACCCTCCCTTAAACGTAGAATAAGGAGTGAAAAAAGAGAAAGAAAAGAGACTAATGGGTCTCAATAATTAATCATGATCAAGTACTCATGTACAAAATCATAATAAAATATACATTGTCCCTATGGTAACTAATCCATCCTACCATACTACATGGATGAAGAATCACTATAACTACCAAGTCAAATAAGAACTGGTAATTTGCACGAGTCTAACTCTATAAAAAACACTAATCTCAAAACACTAGAAAAAAGAGTCATCAAGGATGAAATGTATCACCACAAGATACTCAAAAACCAGTAATGATAGCTAAAGTCAAGAGAGCAAAAGACATATGCTGCAAGGTATTCCAAGAAATTAAATGGCTCAATACTAAAACATAATGTTGAAGAGGTGCAATCGATGGAATGAAGGCCATCAAATACAAATGCACTCGATGGACTTGAAATTCTTAATAGAACTCAAATTTATATGAGTGATCTAGATCCACTACTCAATTAAAAATAATAATTGACACTAGAATTCACCAGCATAGCTCTTACAAAAAAATATTGTCAGATGTATCGATAGTGTAAAACACTTTACCAACTAAATTTGATCTACTTATAGAAGATGTGATACACCAAGGGTTAGCAAGGAACATGATAATTTAAGAAGTAGGATCTGCACCATACCCCACCATATTGTTGACTAGGTGGAGTGATGAAAAAAGGTTTGTATGAGTGGACTAAATCCACTACTTGAACACTAACACATTGACATTATATTCACTAGAATAGCTACTCTTTATAAGGAGATCAAGTTTCACAATAAATCTGAAGGAGACTGTCAACTGTCAAAAAAGTGTCAAAGATACAGAACATATAACTCTCAAGAAGATGGACTTGGTGGTGATGGGATAGTCAATAACTAAATAATAATGTGCTCAATATGAAACATACAAACATGAAGAAAAATATCTATGACTCTCAATGTGTCTAAAGATAAAGATCCCATATAATAAAAACACTAGATGATGCATAAAACCTAGAATGCTATCAATTTGTAGAAGATGCCATCAAGAACAAGAGAGTTGCTCCTAAAACAAGGGATTAGTGTGTGACACAAAACTATACTCAAGAATGTAGGATGTCGAGCTCTATTAAAAAATTTGTCTGCGAGTATAAAAGTGGCATAAAAATATAATACACACTAAAAATGGGATGTCAAACTCTGTCGATAATGCATCCATGAGTGCAAAGTGTGATGACAAGGACAAAAATGTAGGCCAAGAGGGTACAAGCATAATAATAATAATGACCTCCAAAAAATTAAGGGAAAGAGCGATAATAAGTTTGTTTTATCTATGAAGGGGTCTGACCTCCTGCCAGACCGGACCTCGCCCTCCATCTTTGACAAACTAAGATGAAATACTGGTATCCCAACAACAAAATTGGCCTCAATAATTAAAATGGCCTTCAAATTATAATAATACCACCTTTTAAAAAATCCCCCCTCTACAATAAAAAAAATAGACCTCACTTTACAAATACACGATCTTAAAATAAATTTCAGTGCTTGTGAAATATTAGTGCCCCCACATAAACAATTCCCTTTTTACATGGTTGTGAATAAATAAAATGGTCTTCTTTTGTTTTGTACCACTATATAAAAGGTCATATCACAAGTTTAAGGTCTTAAATCACCTTGAAGGAGAGTATATTCATGATGGGGTCGAACACAAGGATCCCCACTCTCACAAGTTCTTAACATAATATTTATAGCCAACATGACAAGCATGTGCTTAGATAGCTTTTTTAATATGTAATTAAACCTTTAAAGATGGGGTAAAAAACTTGAAAGGCTAATAATTAAATAAACCCACCTATGTAAGTTGGGTTTGGTTGGCCAAGTGGTAGGGAACACATGTTGGTTGATTTAAAATTTGAATTTTTAACACATGTCAAAATCAAAAAAAAACTATGGGGTTTGAGCCAAAGGTGAGAATTACTTTACTGCCAAGCTAGATGAACAAATAGCCAAGTTTTGAGTCTATGGACAATTGGGATGAACGATGGTTGAGGTGGCATTTTGATCGGGTGGTGAGAGATTGTCTAATGACAGCAAGGGAGATTCTAGCTGCTTAGGAAGACATCTATGGGGTAATATTAAATATAGTAAAGACAACCACCACACTAACCCTTCATCCTGAATTAGTCCATAGGTAGTGAAGATTTGGTGAAACCATTGATAAAATTTATAAGGAAGTTGTAGAGAGGTCATCTTTAGTACTCAAATAGATGATTGTGAAGCTTGGATGATCAAACAATGAGAGGAAGTACAGGTGTATACTAAAATGGATTCCAAGTGCAACTCTAATATATTTTGATGTGAAGATATTCACCCATGTGAGTAGAGAGATCTTCATAGTTTGGTTGATAATGTTTGAAAGAGGCTTAGATCTTGCCATAGCAAGCTCAACATTTGAAGGATTCAATAAAGCTCAACATTTGAAGGATTCAATAAATAAGTTGTGCCTCAAAAATAATAAGAGCCTCAAACTTTTTTTCCTCCCAAAAAAGCATTGGAATTAATTACATCATCACTTACAATCAAATTATCATCCCCACAACTTTTGTGATCAATGATTAAGGCTATTGGGTTTTCATCAAAATTGACCCCACACTAGATAGAAATGTCTCAAATAAAATCCAAAGCACTAGTGATGGCTACAATGATCAGATCATGCCCTAAATCCATAAAATTTAAAACTACAAGCAAATTGAGGGCACCTCCCAGCCTATCAGCAAAAGGAGTGAAGATAATATTCAATGTTGTATTAGGAGGCACATTGAAAGTTAATAACTATGGCCACAGTCTGTTGATTTCTATTTTTAATCAAACATCAATAGCCTTTGCTCTAGGTCCTCAATGTACTTATAACCATTCATTGTTAGAGGTTGACAATAGAGGCTAGGCAGTGGAAGACTAATGGTTGTAAGCACTAGATCGACCGATGAAGGCAAGGAGAAATCTAAACCTAGATATATGACAAGGATAAAAAAAACTTTTATAATAATTATCCCTGCATTAAATCCTATTACTCACATTCGTAACAATCAAATTCACCCATTGTACATCATTCTTCACATTCTAACAATGGTAGCCACTCTGTCAAATCCTTCAATGCAAATATAGTTGTGGCTGATACAAATACTTTATTGGGATCGTCAATATAGCCAAATCAAGTTGGAAATGTGTGCAACCTACACAAATTTATCAAAACCTAGCATATATTCTTAAAACAACACTAGGAGTTGAGTAATGGTTGCATGGAGTAGCCCTGATACCATGATAAAGTTCATAAAAAACTTATAATGAACAGGTTCTCTCCAAAAAACATTACCATATAACCAATAACACAATGAGCAAGTATGCACAATAAAGTCTCTAAAAGTATATTCACATCATCCATGTGGGTCTCCAAAATTGATTGAGTCAAAAGTACATGGGAGTGCTTATTAAATAAGCAAGATAGGTTATTTTGTGCAACAAATTATTGTTGCATGAATAACCTATAAAATAGGAGTATCTATTACTATTGTGCACTCAACAAATACATGCACAAAATATAATAGTATCTCCAACAATAAAATAATTGACTCCAAAAATAAGTTTACACGCTTTACTCCAATAAGGGTAATTCAAATTTAGGATCTTACCATAATATATAGTACATTGTTTTAGGCGTAGTTTGCTCTCATTATAAATATAATCGCTATACATTATATAGATTCATAATACATGCATAATATTACACCCAAATTGCTATACTATACATAGTCTTATGTTTTCATGGAATGAATAATGATTATCTCAGTTTCTTTTTATACATATCATTGTATTAATTGTCAAAACATGCAGTCCTTTCCCATTCATTTGCACCATATATATGCTAATAATGCAAATATATCCTACACAGTTCGCTATTTTTAGATAATTATATATGTATCACTATATATATATATATATATAAATAATTATTATTGATATAAATATTATTTTTTTACATATATATATAGATCGTTATACATATTTATAAAGCTTTCCATGCATTATAGATACATTCACTATTCATTATATATATAGTTCACTACATAAGAATAATATTGTATCTAGAGCACTATATTAAATAATAAAATATTCAAATTGCTAGCTATATATATATATATATATAGTTCACTATATTATAATCACATCAATTTTATCTAAATAAGTTTGTTATCATGTATAGATCACTATGTTATACAAATCGCCCTATTTACACAGGTCACTCTATGTTATGTCTATATTACATAGTTTATTCATAATTATACATAGTTCATTGCATATATAGGAAGTTCACCATATTGAATATAATAATCTTAGTTACTAATTATATATGTTATATACACTTAGCTCACACCTATATTCATTACTATGAATTGTGGAGTAGAGTCACACCATTGTATAGTTATATATCCATAGTTTTTAATTATCAAGACCTCATTCATTCATATTTAAGTCTCATAGTTTTTTGTTGACAATACATACAACTCTCATACATTTATGTATACAAAATTACACAAACCATTTATACAATTCACTATTTAAATGTAAATGGAACACTAAATAATTGCGAAAAATTTCTAAGTTAAAAATCTAATACATCACCTTTTATGGTGGCAGATGATAGCAAATATGCCTTCTTTCCTCTGTGCTACCTCCTTCTATTTTCTCTTTGCTCCACTCTTTATTCTCCTCTTCATGTTGTTCTTCTCCTCCGCTCTTATGTTGTACCCCTTATTCTCTAATTCCCTTTTTTATCGTTCCATGTTGCCCTACTTTTTTTTTTCTTTTTTTTAATCTTGTTCTTTCTTTTAAAGCTTGCCATTTTTTATCTTTTTGTATTTTTCTTTTTGTATTTTTTCTTTATCACTTTATTCTAATTCGTATTATTTCCTAATTATTTATTTTATTTCCTATTTGTAAAAATTAATATAATTTCTTATTATAATTAGCACTTTGAATCTCATCATGATTTAATGATAATATGACAAATGTAAAGTCAAAATGGTAAATCACACATTATTATACTAATCCTAATTATAACAAAGTAATTATTTTATTATTACTATAATACATAGGTTATTTATGTCTTTTGTTATCCATATACATTTTAAGGTGTTTAATCCATATAATGATATTCCTAAATACCATGTAGATAACTAGCCAATGTTCTAAAACATTAGTTAGACATAAATACAATGACATGACATAAATGCATAGTAATATTCACAATGCAATCACATGAAATTAACTTCACATAAGTATTAAATTGAGCTAACACGTGACTTATCATGCATAAATAATTATCTAAATGCAAACAACACCAAAATGTACTAATGCTAACAATTCAAATTTTTGCATATAATGAGTGTCATATAACATGGTATGTGCATGGGTTCTAGTCATTCCTCTGTCATCCCCTAACACCTCCATTTATGCCACCCTCTTTGATGATTTTCTCAATCCATCATGATCTAAGAGATGAATCTCTCTTGTGTCAAACTCATGAAAAAAATGTAGTTAGTCTGTAATCATCATAATATATATATATCACAAAATACTATTGTAATAACCAATTAACATGATCATAATGTAAAAAATATATACTACAGCTAAACTTATAGAAATGTTCCATAACATCATATGACTTACATTTTAGTCAATAATAATCAAATCAGATTACCAATTATAAAAATCTATGGATAATCAAGTAAATTTGTTGAGTGGGAAATCAAGATGTGACAAATAATGCCTCCAAACTTGAAAAGCATGCACAGTTGCCACAAATTCTAGGTCATGAGGGGCATAATTCACCTCATAAAGATTCAATTTCCTAGACTCATAAACTACCACTAAACCATCATGCATAATAACTCCTCCAAATCCATCCCCAGATTCATCGATGATCACTAAGAATCGACCATTAAGATCAGTAACTCTTAGCACTAGTGCTGAAGTAAGCCTCATTTTCAGTTCTTGAAAGGCTACCTTACACTTATTTGACCAATCAAAATTCTAATTCTTCCACTGAAGAGATGTAATTAGATTAATTATCTTATAAAAATTTGGGATGAATTTCCTGTAATAACTTGCTAATCTCATGAAACTTATTACCTCATCTACATTCTTTGGTGTTGGCCACTCTATAATGGCTCTTATCTTTGTTGTCTCTACTAAAATACTATCCATAGATATAATATGCCTTAAATATTGCACTTTTTTTTTAAAAAATGCACACTTAGACAATTTACCATACAACCTATGCTTCCACAAATGTTGTAAAACTAATTCTAGATGTTGCAAGTGTTCTTCCTCATCATTGGACTAAATAAGGATGTCATCAAGAAAGACCAAAACAAAATGATCTAGGTAATCTCTGAATACATTGTTCATAATATTCATAAATGTTGTTGGATCATTTGTCAATCTAAATGATAACATTGTGAACTCATAGTGCCCATTTCAAGTTTTGAATGTTGTTTTCACAATATCCTCTTCATGGGTCCTCAACTAGTGATAGCTTGCTCTAAGATCAATCTTAGAAAAGGTAGTGTTCCCTCCCATTTGATCAAAGAGATCATCAATGCATGGCAACGAATATTTATTCTTGATCACTGCTTTATTCAACATCTTGTAGTCTATACATAAATGAAGAGTGTCATCTTTCTTCTTGATGAAGACAACTAGAGCACCCATGGTGATACACTCGATCAAATCATCCCCTTTGACAACAACTCCTACAATTGTGTCTTTAAATCAACCAATTCAATGGTTGTCATTCTGTACAGTGCCTTCGATTGTGGTTTAGATTTAGGTATGATATCAATTGAGAAATCAAACTTGTGCTTCGATAGAAATCCTGGTTATTCTTCCTAAAACATGTCATGGAATTTTCTTAGAAAAGGATAATTATTTACAGATGGTTCCATAGATTCTTCAATCTCACTTATCTTAATGATAAATACTTGTCATCCCTTTGATCTTTTTTGAGTTGAATTGCATAAATTTGTCTTAGCTTCAACTCCCTTTTCTCACCTTAAAATTGTCTTTGAGTTTTGAAATCATATTGACACTCAACCCTCTTCAGAAAATAGATAACCTTAGCTTTATGCTTTGTGGGCCAATTGAATCATAGGATCACATCATATGATCCCAATGGTGTTGCATAAATATCTACTACTATTGTAAACTCAAACAACCTAATCTCTGCTTCAACTAGACACTTGTCAACTTAGGATTTTGACTTATTCCCATATTATATCGACCATGTATTTGCCATAATTCTAACCTTTATAGAAAATTTAATAAGCATCCTAGGAGCAATGAAACATTTTGTAGCTCCTGTATCAATCAAAATACAAACTATATGATCGAACAAAATACCTAATAATTCTATGGATAAAGCTTGATACTCAACCTATTAATTATCAATAGTTGCATGAATCCCTTATTGAAATGTACCTTGTTGAGAAGCTAAAACCTTGTTATTTGATTTGTCTTGAGCACATTTTCAAGCAAAAAGGTCACCTCCATAAATGAAACACCCTCCAATTAGTCATTTCCTCTCAGTCTGTTGGTTTCCCTTGAAACCGTTATTAGGTTTCTTATTTCCTGAACCATTATTGAACTTGGCATTCTGATTCTTGAAATGACCCTTGTAATCTCTATTTATCTTCTTCTAATTATTCTTATAGAAATTTGGTATAGAAATTCTAATTTTTTAAACTTATCTTTAACTTGGGTAAGAGATTTTAGTTTTTATTATTGTTTGACCGCCTTCTCGAACACCTAATCCATGGTAGATGGACCATGCACATCTAATTCATAGCCTATTTTAGGTTTTAATCCCATGATGAATTTCTTAATTTTGAACCTCTCATCCACCTGATACTGAGGTACATACTTAAGAAGATTGATGAATTGCTCCTAGTATTCATTCACTGATAAATCTCCTTATTTAAAAATCTAAAAATCTGTAAGCTTTCAATCAAAGTATGGTTGTGGAATCTATTATGACCTAAACAATGTCACAAACTATTCCCAAGTAATGGTGGTTGAGTCAAGGTTCACCTTGAGCTTCTTGTTTACCCACCAAGTCATTATTTCACCAATAAGTTGATAAGCTCCCCAGACTACTTTTGTGATTTTAGAATAATTTTGAATCTCAAAATACTTCTCTATTTTTATCATCCATGCTTCAGTTCCATCCCCCAATATAGTTCCATCAAACTTAGGTTGATTCATCTTTTTCATGTCATGTTCCAACTCTGTAGATACTCAACCTCTCACATCATGTGGCACTCCTCGTGCCTTTACTCTTGAAGATGTCACTAGACATCAGGATGCTCTTCAAGTTCCTCTTGAGCAGTTTCCTCTTTATGACTATGCACTTCATGTTTTAGAGTCATGATTTTATCCCTAGTCTCTTGCATAGTTGTGAGAATTTGGTCCAACTTCACAGTTTGCTCGTAGTAAACTGATTTAGATCAATAAGGGGTTTGGTATTTGAATTACCCTCATCTCCTAGTCTAGCATGCAATATTATTTTTCTTGCTTATCAAGAGAATAAGTTTGCATTAGCAAACACATTAAATCTTATAGTTTAAACCTCAACTCTAACACCACAATGTAACAAAATGGGTTTTATCGAAATATAGTAATATTTTTTTTAAATTAAATACACATATTCAACATATAAATTTTACCATGAGAAATGTAACTAGTGATCTTTAACTAACTATATTAGTTTAGTTAACCAAAAAGGTTATAGCTAATCCATTTAGCTAAGGTTCACCATTAACATATATAGAAATTATAAATAATACTCAATAACCATAAATACTACATATCATCATAAATAAAATGATATAAATCTAGCCATAACTGATACAATATCACATTCTCTATTATAAAAATATAATGTATAAATGTTACGATTTTCAGCAATACATAATAATTTCCCAAATGATAAAACATGATACAAAGCTGCTTTGAGTAGAGTCTCCACAACTCAAGTATCAATACGTAATCTCAAGTGTAGTCTCAAGTATGGTACTCCATTTGGGGGAGAAAGCATCATCTGAGCACTTTTCCACACCAACCATGGACCATAGATCCCTTACACTATCTCTCAAATAAAGGAATGGCCCTTTCTTCATGGATGGATATCGTATAAATATGAAAATTATATCCATGAATCCAGAGTAATAAGCCTAAACCCATGTGTTGAAGATATCTAATACATAATATGTACCATAAATAGATTTGTTCTAGTATGATATCGTATAAATATGAAAACTATATCAATATATGAAATGATAATATTTATCAAACATTACTTTAGCCAAATTTTTCAATAATAAATAATCTCTAGGATCAATCAAATTTATACACACCACTCGGTCAGATTACACCTTATCTTGCATTGATAGCGTTGATTAAGCCATTAAAATCTATCCATTGCTTAATTAAGGTCCTGAATGTGAGATTGATAAAAATAAATAATAATATTAAAAATAATAGATTCATTCAAAAATAATCCTCTTTAGTAAAGCTAAGTATAGAATTATCACACACATTCATTTAGTCCATCAAATGAATTGAAATGAATCCATTTATCTAGTTTATTACATATAATAAACATAATGTATAACAGTCTTAAACATAATGTATAATACTGGGAGCTTGGCATGGATGAAGGATGTGATTCCTTGGAGGAGAACCAAATAGGAGTTTTTGGTGGAGTTGCCAGCTGGAAGTAAGCACTGAGAGACGAATGAATGTTCAGGATGAAGAAGAGCGAAAATGGATATGTGAGACGGAAGGCCAGGGTATATGGTCTTGTATAAGCTGCAGGACAATGGAGGTTTGATCATTGTGTTTCCTTTACTAGGTTGGATAATATTAGCTACATTATCCTATTACTGTATGATGTGCTTGTTGCAAGGTTACATATACAGGTAGTTGTTGAACTAAAGGTAAAGCTAGTTCAGAGGAGTGTCATGAGGAATCTAAGAGCAGAAAGATTCTTTGGCATGAGTGTGTTATAGAGACATGGAAGGTCACAGGTTGACTTTGTTTCAGGATGATTGTGTGAGACCAGTTAGCACGCCGATGGTTGGACAGTTCACAGAACAGTGTCTTGATTCACATAATGACGTTAAGTGCATGGTATGTACTAGACCTGAGTTTTTCCAAGCAGTGGGAGTTGTCACAAGTTTGGAGCCAATTTGGGAGAGAAGCACTGGAGGGCAGTTCAGTGGATTCTTAGAGGGACCAGTAGCAGGTGCACATGCTATGCAGGTTCAAGTTATTTTCTACATGGTTTGTAGATGCGGATGTGGTAGGTGATTTGGATGACATGAGTTGCACCACAGGGTTTGTGGTGGTTGGTCTTCAAGAGTGATCTTGAGGAGGGATACAAAGCCAAAGGAACAAACTAAACAAAGTACAGGTATAGGTATAGTTGTAGTTGTTTATCTCCAAGTGGGAGATTGTTAGGTTATGGAGCTAAAAGCTTCAACTCTGTAAACCAAGAAAGGAGGATGCTGAAGTTCTAAAAGTACCAGCGTCGGCAGTATGACCGATGTCGGTCATGATCAGTGCAAAAGGCAACCGGCGTCGGCAGGAAGTCAATCGATGTCAGTCAGCACCAGACAAGCAAGGACCGACATCGGTCGCCTGTGTGTTCTAAAACTGTTCGTTGCATGAACAGTTAGTTCAGTGAACTGAGTGTTTACATGTAAAGGCTATTTCGAGTCTTGAGCTACATGGATAATCATTCCAAATTAAGAGTCTAAGTTATTGTTTAAGTTTGGGATCTATTTATAGACCCATTGGCATGTATTGTAATTTTGAGCTAGAAAGGAAGGCAAGGTAGATCCTTCCATTATAAGATCATTGAGTTGCAGGTTGTTGTAAGCTCATAGGATATCTATAGGTGTAAGTATGGTCTATTGAATTATAGGTTGCAGGTTCATGGGAGATCAACTTGAAGTATTATAGAGTGCTTGGTGTACTGATAGGGTTATTACTGACTGGTTGGAGAGGTGAACACCAATTCTGTGTGTGAGTTGTGTGTTGGGACCATTTTTGGTAGGAGAGTGTTTTGAAGAAGAATTACTGTACACTTGAGGTGTGGCGAGCCTCTATAAGGTGGAAGAGTGTGGCGGCTCTTTATTGTATTCTTTTTTGTATAAGTATTAATACAAGATAGTGTACTGTCTCTCATATTCTGTGCTGTGTGAATTCTAGTTACTTGTGCTTCTGGATATTTCCGCATGTTTAATTGCTTGTATTTGGTAATCATATTGTGCTCTTTCTGAGGAGCAAGATCCTAACAAGTGGGATCAGAACAAGGTGTGTTGTTCTTGGATTCCCTGACAACTGGTATCAGAGCTTTTGGTTGGGATACTAACAGGTTGGATTAGATCTGGTTAGTGTGTGTTGATTACAAGTTACTCACAAGGGTTTCTGTTTGAGTGGGAGTAGAGCAATGGCAGAAGATAGTAAGCTACGAATGGAGAAGTTTAATGGCAAGAACTATCAATTATGGAGGATGCAGATTGAGGATTATCTGTATCAGAAAGATTTGTACTTATCATTGGGTGGGGTTGATTGCAAACCCCAGGATATGAAGGATGAAGAATGGCAGGTTCTTGATCGGAAGGCTCTGGGATCTATTAGATTGAGTCTTGCATCCTCTGTGATTTTTAGCTTATCACAGTGTAAGACAACAGTAGAGTTGATAGAATTTTTGGCAAATTTATATGAAAAACCCTCGGCTTTGAATAAGGTATTTCTTATGAAGCAATTATTTAATTTGCAAATGTTGGAAGGTGGATCTGTTCATAGTCATCTTAGTGATTTCCATGGTTTGGTAAACCAGTTAAGTTTAGTCAATATTATTTTTTATGATGAAATTAAGGCTCTCTTAATCTTGTGTTCATTACCTGAAAGTTGGGAGAGTTTGGTAATGGCAGTTTCTAATACTGCGTCTGCTTCAAAAATCTTAAAAGTGGATGATATTGTGAGTGTGATCTTGAATGAAGAGATACGCAAGAAAAGCATAGGTGAATCATCAGGAAATGCTTTGAGTGTTGAAGGCAGAGAAAGGCAAAGAGAGAAGATAGAGCATGGGAGATCAAGGTCAAGGATAGGTAAGAGATCCAAGTCCAAGTATGGCAGAATAACCTACTAGAAGTGTGGAAAGCAAGGGCACTTAAAGAGAGATTGCAGATCTGGTGAAGATCAGCATGAAGGACATGAAAAAGAAGCAAATGTTGCAGATTTCATTGCACATGATGCTCTGGTATGTTCTTTGAATAAAGTAAAATCTTGGGTTTTAGATTCTAGTGCCTCTTTTCATGCATCCCCAAATAGGGAATTTTTTCATGAGTATGTCCAGGGAGACTTTGGAGAAATTTGTTTAGGGGATGGTAAGCCTTGTCAGATGGTTGGCAAAGGGAAAGTGAAGCTGAAATTGCAAATAGGTAACACATGGGTGTTGAAGGAGGTCATGCATATCCAAGTTTTGGAGTGAAATTTGATTTTTGTAAGAAGTTTGGGTGATGAGGGTTGCACAGTAACTCTCATAGTGGACTCTTGGAAGGTTACCAAGGGTGCACTTGTTGTAACAAGAGGTAAGAAAGTAGGTACGCTTTATCTATCTACTTGTATTACTGATTCTCTTTTTGGGTTATCTACTTCAGCTGTAGATTCAAAGATGTGGCTTAATAGGCTTGGTCACATGAATAAGAAGGAGATACATGTTCTTGAGTCAAAGGATATGCTTTCAGATTTGAAAGGCATAGATTGAGATTTATATATGCAGAAGAAGAAGGTGACATTTCTTGAGGAATTCAATGTTAATGACAAGAATAGGAAATCCTTAGTTTTCAAGGAGAAGGTTATGGATAGAGTTCAGCACAAGGGGTAGAATAATTCTAAGCAGAGCAAGGGTGATTTGGACAAGGGTTTGATCCAAAAGGAGCTCGCGAGAAAAAGTCAGTTCTCATTAGAAAAACATAGAGACCGACGTCGACAGAAAAACTGACGTCGGCATCCAGACAAGGACCGATGTCAGCTATGTGCAGCCCGATGTTGGTGACTCAGGGCAGATAAACACCGGCATCGGCAAGGGGGAACCGACGTCAGCGATGAGACAGTCATAGGGAACTGACATCGGTCGGGTGCAGACTGAGATGTGACTGGCATCAGTTACTGAGATAGATTTTGGGTGGACAGCAAGTTGTCAAGGAGTCTCAAGCACCCATATGGAGGACTTAAAGGGTATGTAAGCCTCAAATTCATCATTTCCCTTCTTTACACTACTTGTTGCTCACTTATGGTATAGGACCAGGAAGTTATTAAAGAAGCAGAGCAGGTAGATCTAAGAAACAGTGGGAGCTTGGCATGGATGAAGGATGTGATTCCTTGGAGGAGAACCAAATAGGAGTTTTTGGTGGAGTTGCCAGCTGGAAGTAAGCACTGAGAGACGAATGGATGTTCAGGATGAAGAAGAGCGGAAATGGATACATCAGACGGAAGGCCAGGGTATATGGTCTTGTATAAGCTACAGGATAATGGAGGTTTGATCATTGTGTTTCTCTTTACCAGGTTGGATAATATTAGCTACATTATCCTATTACTGTATGATGTGCTTGTTGCAGGGTTACATATACAGGGAGTTGCTGAACTAAAGGTAAAGCTAGTTCAGAGGGGTGTCATGAGGAATCTAAGAGTAGCAAGATTCTTTGGCATGAGTGTGTTTTAGAGACATGGAAGGTCACAGGTTGACTTTGTTTTAGGATGATTGTGTGAGACCAGTTAGCACGTTGATGGTTGGACAGTTCACAGAATAGTGTCTTGATTCACATAATGAGGTTAAGTGCATGGTATGTACTAGACATGAGTTTTCCCAAGCAGTGGGAGTTGTCACAAGTTTGGAGCCAATTCAGGAGAGAAGCACTGGAGGGCAGTTCAGTGGATTCTTAGAGGGACCAGCAGCAAGTGCACATGCTATGCAAGTTCAAGTTATTTTCTACATGGTTTGTAGATGCGAATGTGGCAGGTGATTTGGATGACATGAGTTGCACCATAGGGTTTGTGGTGGTTGGTCTTCAAGAGTGATCTTGAGGAGGGATACAAAGCCAAGAGAACAAACTAGACAAAGTACAGGTAGAGGTACAGTTGCAGTTGTTTATCTCCAAGTGGGAGATTGTTAGGTTGTGGAGCTAAAAGCTTCAACTATGCAGACGAAGAAAGGAGGATGCTAAAGTTCTAGAAGTACCGGCATCGACAGTATGACCGACGTCAGTCATGATCAGTGCAGAAGGCAACTGGCATCGACAGGAAGTCGGCCGATGTCAGTCAGCACCAAGCAAGTAGGGACCAACGTCGGTCACCTGTGTGTTCCAGAACTATTCGTTGCATGAACAGTTAGTTAAGTGAACTGAGTGTTTTCATGTAAAGGCTATTTCGAGTCTTGAGCTACGTGGATAATCATTCTAAATTAAGAGTCTAAGTTATTATTTAAGTCTGGGATCTATTTATAGACCCATTGGCATGTATTGTAATTATGAGCTAGAAAGGAAGGCAAAGAAGATCCTTCCATTGTAAGATCATTGAGTTGCGGGTTGTTGCAAGCTCATAGGAGATCTATAGGTGTAAGTATGGTCTATTGAATTGCAGGTTGCAGGTTCATGGGAGATCAACTTGAAGTACTATAGAGTGCTTGGTGTACTGGCAGGGTTATTACTGACTGGTTGGAGAGGTGAACACCAATTTTGTGTGTGAGTTGTGTGTTGGGACCGTTTTTGGTAGGAGAGTGTTTTGAAGAAGAATTACTATACACTTGAGGTGTGGGGAGCCTCTGTAAGGTGGAAGAGTGTGGCGGCTCTTTATTGTATTCTTTTTTGTACAAGTATTAATACAAGATAGTGTATTGTCTCTCATATTCTGTGCTATGTGTGAATTCTAGTTACTTGTGCTTCTAGATATTTCTGCATGTTCAATTGCTTGTATTTGGTAATCATATTGTGCTCTTTCTGAGGAGCAAGATCCTAACAAGTGGGATCAGAACAAGGTGTGTTGTTCTTGGATTCTCCGACAATATATATATATATATATATATATGTTTGAATCTAAGCCACATAAACTCAATAGAAAACAAAATGATAAGTTTGTTATACTATTATCTTCATCTCTCAGATGAACTACCACAATTTCACACTTAACCCTGATGTTTCAACAATGGCATATATATATATATATATATATATATATATATATATATATATATATATATATATATATATATATATATATATATATATATATATATATATATTTGAATCTAAGCCACATAAACTCAATAGAAAACAAAATGATAAGTTTGTTATACTACTATCTTCATCTCTCGGATGAACTACCATAGTTTCACACTTAACCCTGATGTTTCAACAATGACATATATATACAATATATATATATATATATAAGCATATATATCCCTCAAATTAAATTAAATATATACTTAGATATGTTTCTATATATCCACATTTCTATACCCAAAAACCCAAATTGGATTATAAACAGACACCTAAAATGAATATATATAACTAATTCAAAATGTATATGTATCTCAAGCCAAAATGTATATATCTAACAAGTATAACTGCTCATAATGCATAGATTTTTTTGAATTGAGGGAGAGTTTAGGACAAAATTTCATACTAGCCTGGCACAATCATAACAAAATCTATGGCTTTTCCCATACCCTTAGGTTACCCTGAGTTGAAGTTGGGGTTTTGTGGAGGTTGAGCCTTCCACCGAGCTCCATATACAACCCAATTATTCTAAAATTCAAACAAATAAATCAAGTAACCAAATTTGAAAACCCATTCAATATTACACACAAGAATTTTAATTAAAAAACCTACTTGTGAATTCCTAAGAAGTCGTATGTATTCCTTTCTCTTTCCTTCAAACTATCACCTTATTCTCTTTCTACAAGTCTCTCCTCTATGTCGTGTGCCATCCCATCCACAGCACCCACTGTATTCTTTTTATTCTTTTTCATTCTATTATTCTCCACCATTAATAGTGGCTTTAACTAACTATATTAATGCATGCAAAAAATAGCTCAACTAATTTTCACAGTCTCTCACCATGCACTACACAATAATCTCCATTATGTTCTCCAAATAATGTTGAACTCGAAGTCAACAAGTGGTTAGTAATCTTAATCACTTGAAACTTATCTTTCTTTGATTAAAATAATCATTTTATAATCCCAAAAATAATTACATGCCATTTGACTTAGCTTGCTTCCTCGTCAACTTCTAAAACCAAAAATCAATCAATATAAACAATAATATAACCTTAATGTTATACCATGCAATGTCCATCGACTTAGTCAATTCAACCTTCCATGCAAAGTCAACCATTTGACTAACTTCTAAAATTAAATAATATGACAATGTATTCAAAGACCATAATTTATTTTACCATGTTAACCACAAAAACTTTGTAACACAATGATTTTCCCAAATCATTTAGGAATAATAACTAATGTCTAATTTACTTTGAATATGAAACCTTTGATCAAATATTTAATCAAATACAATAAATTTTAAAATAATAATATTTATCTTTCGATATTTAAATCAAACTTATATAACATGATAATAATGATAATAATCTTTAATTATTATTATCATCTAAACCTTATAAATGAATAAAAATAATGAAATAAGTCATCATATTGTAACACTATACATACTCAACAAGTAATAAGGTAAGCACATCATATACAATTTCACTCATTCAACCAAACAATTATGTTAAACAAGATGAGCTACATACGATCACTAAATTAATGAAATCACTCAAACAAATCAACTTAATCAGTAACAGCAACTAAATTTAATGAAAAAATAAAATAACACATTAGTCGAAAAATAAATCATACTACAACTACCTATAAAACAATACAATCATGAAATACAAATGTGGTATGTGCAAGGGCTTATGGATTCATTCTTTGTCATCTCCCAATGTTTCCATCTAAACCACGCTCTCCGATGATGCTCTCCCTCTATCACTCTTTGAGGGAAGAATCTATCGTGCATCCACCTCACAAACATGAAGATAGTTAGCCTGAAACATCATTATATCCATAAAATAATGTGGTATAATAATCAAACAAGATCACAATATTCTGAATGTAAAAGTATTGCTAACTCATAATAACTAATCATGTAAATTAAGCAACACAAACTCTCCCATAATTAGCATATATCATATAACTTAATCAAATATTAGTTAATCAACTAATCAACCATTAATCTATAGATTAAACATGTTATTCAACTTCGAGAGATATCAGGATGTGACAATCATTCATTACAACGGTGCCCCTCTTATTTACATTCCATAAGCCATACAACCAATCTTGGTTTCTTTCCTTTTTGAAGTTCATCCATCTTAAGCAATGATGCATCTAACTTAGCATCATTTTTCATAATATTAGGAGATTATTCTCCACAATCATTTATTTTTTATTGTAGTGTATCTTGCCTCAACTTTTGTGGTAAACTTACCCTATGTTATCATAGACTGGATCTTGCTTTATCCAAATCTTAAAACTAAAAGTTCAACCTGTTAATCATATTAGAAAAATGATGATCATAATCCCATATGGATTCTTTCCATTTTGTTTGATTTATTATACATCTTGAATTATTTGACTAACACACTTCTACATTTTGAATTCTCCTATCAATTTATCCTTAACACGTTAAAGAGTCATTGTTGCATGATTAGTTTTAAATATGAACTCTAGAGTTCAACTAGTCAAAGCTCCTATATGTTCTCACTTCTTAACTACATCATGTGACACACCCTTAATCAGTCGCTTCATTTTTTAGGGTAATAAGTACTAATATGAGTCAATTGATGCGTCATAAGGCATCAAGGTAAATGTTAGCCAAATTTTGGCTACCATAGACCACTTCAACAAAAAACTTTCCTTGTCAAGCCTTCACTTTGGTTCTTAAACTTGAAAATCCTTCATATAGTATGTTTAACATAGATTAAGGTATGTTAGACAAGTTTAAGGTAAATGTCCTCCTTCTAACATCATGTTTATTTGGTCCAGATATGTCCTAATCAAAGAGGTCCAAGGAGTGTCAAGGTTTGTGAGGATTTTTTCATGTCATATAAATTATGTCACATCATTTTATATGTCCCATGTCCTATACAAGTGTCCCAAAAGAAATCAAACATCTTGCTATAATGGTACAACTAATTTTGAAAAGTTTTTTTGACCATTTGTAATGTTTCAAGAAGGAATATGGTAAGTAATGGCAAGTTTTTAGTAGAGGGAGGTGGTTGACATATAACCACACATCCGTACAAGCATGAGAGAGCTTAAAGAACACTTGTCATTTTAGTTCAATCAATTTTTATGTAGAATATGACAGTTCTCAAGTAAAAAGGAGAGGTTTTCAAAAAATTTGAACATGTTTCAGAGTAAATATCACTTTTAGACACTCAGATAGCTTCCTCCAGTCTAAGAAGAGTAAAAACCTATTCATTCTTCCTATTGCTCTCTTTGGTAACTCTAGAAGGCACTTTAGTTTTCAGTTGGTACAAGTAGGAGAGAGAAAATTAGAAGCTCAAATCTTATCCATAAGAGTGGACCCTAATGCCCTTCCAATTTGAGGCATTGGTTTCTTGGTTAATCCCCTTAAATTTATGGATAGTCATTAAGAATCTAAGGGGCAAAAAATGAACTTCAAACCCCACATGGGTCAGTTTCCATCAAGCGTGGAGTTATGAGGTTAGACCAATGGATGAAAAAAGAATTAGGTATGGTCTCTTGAACACTATTATAACCATAAAATATCACTTCCTTCCATTTTTATTCATGATCATGTTTGGTGTAGGGTCAAATGTTTTTGTTTTGGCAACTTGAACATGATAGTCATGTGTGCAGGGAGTTTGAAGTTGTCTTATGCATGAAATGAATGAAATCAAATTTTCCATAGTGATTTTAAGGTCTAAATGGTATTACATTCTCATATAAAGCATCAATGGGTGACAAGATTCAAGATAATAGGTTACAATGCCTCCTTAAAAACCTTCTAAAAGAGCACTGTGAGCTTACAGGTTTGCAGCCCTATAGGTCACCATTAGCATCAAAATTTTGTCTTAGTAACCTCAAATTCATCCTCATAA
Organism: Torreya grandis; assembly: GCA_037957365.1. Taxonomy (NCBI): domain Eukaryota; kingdom Viridiplantae; phylum Streptophyta; class Pinopsida; order Cupressales; family Taxaceae; genus Torreya; species Torreya grandis. The sequence continues at coordinate 4,150,435 of JARHVA010000060.1, read as the reverse complement.
GACTTCATGAGGTCTATTTAAGAAACCTACAACATATTTTCATCTCAAACTCCATTCCACATTGCAACTCAAATGGATGGTATACTTGGGTAAGACTATGTAAGTTTGAAAGAGAGACAGAGTTATGAATGAATACTTAAGGAGACCTAAGCACATTAGGGTATTGAAAAAGACTTCAAAACAAATTCCCCTTATTTTTAACATATTAAAATTGGTCATAATAAATTCAAGGAGGATCAAAACATAGTCAAATGGAGGTCCATGTATCAAGGTGACAAGTCAATAGGCCTAGATGAGTAACTATAGGCATGTGTATGAAAAATGGAGCAAACATTAACTGTGTGGTGTTTGAAGTATGTATATAGGTTCTCAAAGGGTCAAGAGAAGCTTGAATATCAGGATAATATCACTAAATAAGATCAAAGTTCCAACGAAAGAGGTAGACCTTCAAATTTACAGTCATGATGCCCATAAGCACGTACAGATAGGTTTTGGTGAGTTAGAGAAAATGTGATAAAAATTGCTTGAATATACCATGAATATGGATGGATAAAGAGGTTTTATTTTTAAAACTAAATTATAACATATTTTTCATTTGATATCAAGATGACTAAAGGTGGGAAAGGTAGAAAATTGAGTTAGACCTAGAAGCCAAAATTACCACCTACAAGTCTAATTGTATGAAGATAAATAAAAATGTGGGTTTAATGTGTCTTGAGGTTGAATAAGTTAGTATGAAATCAAGATAAGTTATCTTCACTTTTATATACTCAAATCCAATTGCATAAATATTCTCTAAGCCTAATATCAAAGAAGCCTAAACTGTGCACCTTCAGGCCTAATAGGGAATCTTCAGGGTTGTTTTTAAATGTGTGAGTATAATATGTAATATTGCATTGAAATTTAGGTTTGGAAGTTTTTTAATAAGATTTAGGATAATTATTAAGGTGTTCACAATTATTATAGCCTTGAAAAATTTAATATAAACTCCAAACTAGGCCATTATGGTCATATTGGCCTAATGGCCTACAAACCCTCGAGTTGTGAAAATTAGGTTGATGAGCCTTTTTAAGGGTAAATAACTATTGTATATAATTGATTAACATTATATAGGATATTTCAGACCTATTAAGGACCCTTATAACTAAAAAAATTCACTTTTAATGTTTTTTGGGTTTAAAACCAATCCCTCAATCTCTCACACAATTTGTCTATCCAAGAAGTCATATTGTGAAGCTTAGAACTCACCTGAGGGAAAGCATGGTGGTAGATGTTTATTGGAGATGATTATATGGGTCTTCCACTTACAACTCATTGTATTATTTCATTCACCCACCCCCACATATCTATAAACAATCCTTAAGATTGGAGGTCTCTCTTAACCCTGTATTTGCCTTGTGAAGGAGCCTTAGGAGCATTTTATTTTGCTTAGATTTATATGAAGGAGTTTTATGGGAGATTAATATAATATGATATGTTATATTCCCTTCCCTAATTCCATATTCTATAATTTCTCCTTGAATTAGGCCCCTATACTTTATGAACCATCATTAAGATGGTAGACACTTAAAACCCTTGCTAAACCTCTCTAGAATACCCAATGAGAGAGAAGATTAGTTAAATGAATTCCAGTAGATTATTTTTTATTGTAAATGGCAATAATTTTATTCATATCCCCCATGGGAACCTGATAAATACACTTGGTGACATGTGTGAAGTCAAAACAATACAAAATTGGGCTTAAAATGACAGTTGCAAACCTTTGTATAAGGATTAGACTATATGAAAGAACCAATATCAATAAAAAACACTTGTGTAGCATGGAGAATAAGTATAAAAGTATTATATAGGTCACACCAGAGTTATACATGTGGATATAACAAGTTCTAGGTCCTTAAGATAAGATAAGATAACTAGTGCTCTCTTGTTGACATAAGTGAAGCCTAATTGTAGACCTATTGAGTATTCTTCGACAGCTTCACTTCAATATATTTAGTTGTATTATGATGGTACAAGCCTTACCAAACCATCATCAAGCATTATAACCTATTAATTTCTTGATAAATCACTCTAGTTACCTCTCAGGCCTAAGTATGCATCTAAGTTAGGGTTTTGGCCATTTATTGTTTCACTCATTTATACAAGGTTTTAGATCCTCAAATTTGGCCTCAAACATGATTAGGATGTCTTGAAATTGAATCAAAAAAATTATTGGATTTTTACATGTTTTAGGGATGTGTAGATCCAAAACTTAGTTTGCTAGGCCTAGAGACCTAATTGAGGGCTAATGGAAAGAAGAATAGGTGGAACAAGTACACTTGCATTGAGTTTTTGATCATGAGATTTTTCATAGAGAATAAAAATCCAAATGGGTACTCAAATATTTTATTTTTATTTTCAAGATCATCTGTAGAAGGTTCTAGGCAAGGATATTTATATGTTTGGAGAGTTACGAGGAAATAAAGATAAGTAAGAGCCTTAGGTGTGAAATGGAGTGATAGAGAGTGTATGAGGCACTCAATGGGGTTAGTATAGGTTTTTTAAGGCAAAGAGAGATGATTCATGGAGATGGTTGCATTCATGAAGGTAGAAACAATATTTGAGACATTTGGGCCAAAGAGAGTTAGTGAGGATTGTGAGCTTTTGAGGATAAAAGAGGAAGTTTACAAGAATTGTAGAAGAATAGCATGGAAGATCCAAAAAGGCATAACCAAGAATGACACATGTCATGACATACACTTGTATCTCCTTTTACATAAGAATTGATAGTCTAATGAATGGGTTGATGAGTAATCCAAGAAGACTAAGAGCTACTCTATGCCATATTGATGAAGGAAGAAATCATATCAAGTATACACCTATTGATAAAACACTTCATAACTGTCTACTTACAAATTCTTCTTGATTGTAAATTGTTTCTTTTTTAATGACATTTGTCATAATTATCTCCAATATTCTCTTTCTCACTCTCTCATATTCTTCTCTATATATACAACCTTGTTTACCTTAGAAAGGATCTTCACATTGCTTATGGTGAAGCCCTGCCAAAATTAAGTCTTGTAATTGCCTATTGGAATCAATTTAAGATAAATATTACTATCTTAATTTTGCATACAATGATCTTGAATGGGTTGATTTGATGAATGCTTTGTAATAGTAAGTGTGTTTCCTTGCATTTGTCCTTCTTATTCATACCTCTATGTAAGTTTGTCTTCTTTCACAGGTCATAAAAAGTGTTATACATGGTTTGCTTATTTGGAGAATTGATAAGTCTTAGTGTCTATTACTATTACCTCTTGGCTAATGATCTTAAGTTTTTGAAATCTTCATAGCCTTTATATTGAAGCACTATTGTGATAGGGACTGTCTTGAAATGGTATAATCAGATTGTAACTTAGTATTTCATAGTGCATTATTTAGAAAGTAGGACCTTATGTTTGGTGTATCACCTCCAAGTTTATTATTAGCTTTAGCTTTCATATTTATCTTTTCCAAGCCAATAAATTAATATAATTGTTAGTGTAGGTGTTTTATTTGGGAGGTATCCCAAAATCTATAGTTTTGGTCCACTTAGAGGTTACCCACAACCTAGGACTAATCCCATTGAATATTTCAAGTGAGAGGGGTTGAAGACACCCTCTCAAGGGTTTAAATTTGATCTATAATAGTTTTGGCATGTCCAATGGGATATAATTAGAAATAGGGTGTCCAAGATTGATGTTGGTCTTAACACAAGTGTAGTTGTAGCACTCTTCTTCATATAGCATCTAACTCCAAAAATTTCTAAACTCTTGGTTGCTAACTAGTTAGCCAATTTTCATGCCAAAGGTGACTACAAGATCAAAATTGAAAGGTATCCCTTTTGAATTTATTGAATTACCTTTATATTCATTCAAAATAAATAGATTTCCTCATATTCTCCCTTATACCAAGTCACCTAGAAGAAAGCTTCATTTCCCCTTTAATTCAATTCTTCTTAAGGATGGTAGAATCACAAGAAATCTACCCTTTATTACTTTGAATGGTGGTTCTCCGTTAGACCTTGCACAATATGATGACATACTAGTGGCTTCCCTCAAGAGTGTCCTTTATTTTAGTGGAGAAACTACTCTTACTCCTATTGAACACATTAGGGACATGGCAAATTTATACAACATCCATAATATAACACAAAAAAATGTGGCCATTAGGTTTTTGGCAATTAGTTTTAAAGGCAAAGCTTTGGAGTGGCATAGAAGCTTAGCCCCTAATTTCATTGACTCACGGGATGACTTAGGAGAGAAATTGAGTAAGAGGTTTGAAGATAAGAGTGGTCATTTGTCCTTGGTTGAGCAATTGACCACCATAAAAAGAGCCCCTCAAGAATTCATGTAGGATTTCAATTCTAGGTTCCAAAATGCATGGGATAGGATCCCAATTCTTTTAATACCCACTCCAAATTATGCATTCCTATATTATCTCAAGGATTTGAATAGTGATATAGCTATTATGATTCAATCTATGGGTGGGAATTCCTTATTAAATGCATATGAAATCGCTATTAGAGCTGAGAACAATCTGATCCAAGGCCTCCTATACCATTGTTTCCTTATATTCAACCCCCTAATCCAACTCTTGCTCCAGTTCCTACCATAACTGATCATGAGTTGGCTACCCCTAGTTAATTAGGTAAGCCAAATTATGTGGAAGTACTCCTTAAGACTCTTAAAAACAAAGTCATGGCAATGGAGAGGTAATAAATTTAGTTTCATAGGCCTTATCAAGCTCCATACCAATCTTATCATCCCTATTAATCAAATAGGCCACCCCTCTAAGGAAACTCTTAAGGGCAAGGCCATATCACTAATGTTAGACCACACACTAGTTATAATTCAAATGTTGCTTGCACTTCAAGAGCTTTAGTACCCACCCAAAATAATATAATGCAAGATAAAGAATGGCCCTCTCAATGGAATCAACCTCATGATAAATATATCAATCAAGATGGGGTGTTTAACCAAGCTTACGTAGCACAAGATAGAACAATACCTTCTCTAACACAAGCTAAAGTTTCAAATCAGGTTATGGCTATTGGAGAGCAAGGTCAGTCAAGTGCTACACTTGTAAACTTTCAAGAAGAGGAATATTTTGTAGTGAATCAAGTGATTAGGATAGTTCTATTATAGCCATCACTATGTCTAAAAGGAGGGTTATTGGGGAAGCACAAGAGACTGGAAAAGGTTCATCTTTAATCCCCTCTGTGACTCAAGGGGTAAGATAGCCTAATGTAGTTTCTAAGGCTCAATAATTTCAAAGAAATCAAAATGAGAAAATTACCGTTATACACCAAATTAAGTAGGCCCAAGGTGATCTCATATCTCCGAAAGGATAGTCAAAGATTGGTGATCCTTCTCTCAACATAGTGGATCAAATGAAAAATATCTATGTAAGTATGCCTATGTGGGATACTTTGTCTATTCCTAGGCAAAGGGATGTGTTGCAAGAGGATATATCTAAGCTCAGCTCAATATCAAGAGCAATAAAAAGAGGTACTCCTATGTTCACAAACACATCTAAGCCTAATGAGTCACAACAAGTTAAACTAGATAAGCCTCCTCCCTTTTATGTTTTAATGATCATTGGTGACAATTTGGTTCATAATTTTTTGATAGATAGTGTGGCTAGTAACTCAGTTATGCCAAAGCAAATGGCAGATAAGCTAGGCCTCAAATATGAGCCCAATACCAAAGGTGTGTTATAACTAGATGGTTTAGCCACTAAGACAAGTGGTATTATCAAAGGTTTAAACTTAACTCTTCATGATTACCCTAATTTCTCGATTGCTCAAGATGTGATTATTGTTGACTTGCCACCATACTTTGCCCTTTGATTGTCAAGTGACTTCATGACAAATATTGGTGGTTATTTGTCATTAGATTGGTCATATATGGCTTTTGGGACTAGATATGGCACCAAAGTTACCATAAAATTAGAACTTATCTCAAGGTTCACATTGAGCCATACAAACCAAATGTCACCAATGTCAATTGTACTATCATTGATGAGGAGAATCATCCTAGTGACCAAGAGCGAATTTTTCCTCTTGAAGACATTTTATATCTCTTCCTTGATGATTGGGGGATAGAAAATCATGAGTTTAACCCATATAAAGGTGTTGAAGAGGTTCGTATTGGTGTATATTATTTACATGAAGATGATGGTACAATCATACCCTCTCTCTCTAAGCCTAAATATGATAGTGATGGTTTATGGAAATTGTTTTTTGATGGCTCAAGAAGTAAGAATGGATTAGGGGTAGTTATTATGCTTGTTTCTCCATTAAATGAAAGGTACTATTTTGCAATTAGAATTTAGTTTAGTTTTACTTTCAATGTAGCTGAATATGAAGTTATTATACATGGGCTTCAATGGGCAAGGAAGAAAGGAGTAAAGCAAGTACAAGCCATTGGAGATAGTGAGTTAATTGACCACCAAGTAAAAGGTAAGAATGCTACCAAAAACACATTGTTGAAGTCCTATAAGCATAAAGTGTGGGACCTTCTTGAATATTTTGAGGCCTTTAACATCCAATCAGTCCCAAGAGAAGATAATCAACATGTTGATAGGTTGGCATCAATTAGAGCACAATTTGACATCTCTAATTATGTCCAAAATTCAAAAACTTAGCCACACATCATGGTAGTTTTAAGGCCATCAATACCAAAAAATGATGTCAATTGGAAAGTTTTTGAAAGTGACAAACAAATAGCATATTTTATACAACAATAAGCTAAGTTTCTAGTAAAAACTAGGCCAAGTTGTAGCACCAATATGGGGACCAAATTGTATAATTAAGGTCTAGTAAGCTTCCTAAAGGACTGGTTACTTTTGAGAATATATTAAATGAAAGTGACCAAATAAGGAGAGATAAATTAAGCATGTCTACAAAAAAGGAACATCATGAGAAAGTGGTCATCTTCAAAGATAAACTCCTAAAGCTTAGAAAGGTGTGTAATTTAGCTAAGAAGGCTACATTTATTGAGTTATGTAGAAGATTTTATGTTGTCTTTGCTTAGGAGTATAGTGATCTCAAGGGGTTTGAACCCTCATTGGCTCAACCCATTATAGAACTTGATCCCAATGCTAAGGATGTAAGGCAAAGCCAAAGGCCTATCAATCTTAAAGTGAAGGTGATAATGATAAAATATCTCACCAAGTTGATAGAGTCAAGATTTATTTTTCCTGTCAAGCACCCTTTGTGGGTTTCCAACTTAGTTCCTATGAGAAATAAGGGTGGTGAGATCAAGTTATGTGTGTATTTTAGATACTTGAATAAGGTGTCATTGCAGGATCACTATCCTTTACCTTCTATGGAAAAAAACCTTCAAATAGTGGTAGGTTCTCAACATTTCTATCTTTTGGATGGCTATTCAGGTTACAACTAAATGTTGGTGAAAGAAGATCAATATAAGATAGCCTTCACTAATAAATGAGGCACATATGCCTACAATAGAATTCCATTTTGTTTATCCAATGTAGGTACCACATTACAAAGGTCCATGGATATGGCTTTCCAAGGTTTGATCAATGAGATGGTACTAATATACCTTGATGACATAATAGATGAGATTTGATGTACTAATATACCTTGATGACCACTTGAATCATCTAATGTTAATATTTGAAAGGTGAAGGTAAATGGGGTTTCTCTCAATCCCAAGAAGTGTGTTTTTTTATTTATGAGGGTAAACTCCTTAGCCATATTGTTTATAAATATGGGATTGCTATAGACCCTGACAGGGTGAGTGTCATACTAGCTTTGTCATTGCCCAAGTAAGAAAGCTTTTCAAATTTTTCTTGGGAATATCAATTTTTATATAAGGTTCTTAATTGGTTTTGCCAATCTTGTGAGACCTATAACAACTATGTTAAAAAATCATCAAGCATTTGTTTGGACTAAGGAAGGGAAGGCTAGTTTTGAAGCCATCAAACAAGTTAATGCTCAAGCACCCACACTAATCAATCCTAATTCTATAAGGAATTCTTGTATGATTTTACTAACATTGACATCATCTCTTCTATGTTAATTTGGTAGAATAATGAATGATTTAAACAACCTATAGCATTTTTTATTCAAGGGTTATAAGGATATGAAGAGAGGTACACATATGTTGAGAAATAAGTGTTGGCAGTTATAAGAAGCCTTAAGAAATTTAGGAATATGGTGTCTAACAACAAAATACATGTCATGGTAACCCACCCAAGCATAAGAGACTTCATCTTGAATAAAGACTTAAATGAGAAAAGAGTTGGATGGATAACTAAAGTGATGGAGTATGATGTTGAGATCAAGGCAACTAAACTAGTAAGAGGGAGAGGGTTGTGTGAACACCTAGCATTAGATATTTAGGAAGGAGAAAAGATGGTTTTGGCATTGAAATATGGTCCTAGTATAGCTATAACTCCATCTTCTCTAAGTTTGACATAATAAATTTTAAGGTTTCTTCAAATAGGTGAGTGTCTTATGGGTGTAGATCAAGTAAAAAGGAGATACTTTAGATTGCAAGCAATACCTTATGTTATTATGGATGGGGTTATTTTTAGGAAAGACCTCAATGGAATGTTGCTAAGATGTGTGAAAATGGATCAAGTTGATATGATTCTAAAACAATTCCATGATGGACTAGTTGGAGGTCATTTTGCACCTAAAACCATAGCTACAAAAATAATGAGAGTTACTATTAGCCTAGCCTATTCAATGATTCATATGCTTGGGTTAGGAAATGTGAAAAGTGTTTATTCTTTGTAGGTAAATAAAGACTTGTATCCCTTCCTCTTAATCTTATTTAGGTTGAACAACCATTCATGCAGAGGGGACCTGACTTCATTGGAATGATCAATCCTCCATCTAGTGCAAGCCACAAATGGGTGCTTACAGTTACTGACTATTTCACAAGGTGGGTAGAAGCAATGGATCTCAAAGAGGCTAATGAGACTTTAGTGCTTGAATTCTATGAGATCCTAGTGACAATATTTGGGGTGCCTACAATAATAATTTTTTATAATTCCATAGCTTTCAATGGTGTAGAACAATGGATTGGGCTCTCCAATATGGTATCTACTTAAGTAATTCTTATAACTACCACCCCTAGGGCAATGGGCTAGCTGAGTCCACTAATAAAAATTTTATCAAAATTATAAATAGGATAATAGAAAATAATTAAATAACTTGGCACACTAAATTAAAGACAACCTTATGGGCTGATAGGATCACCCCAAATATTGTCATGAGTAACTCACCCTATATGCTTGTCTATGGGAGAGAAGTCAAGTTGCCCATTGCACTTAAGTTACCAGTTCTTGAGTTGACACATCAAATTGAGAGAATTGATAATGATCCTATGGAGATAATATTGGTAGAACTAATGGTCTTGGAGGAAACAATAAACCATTATATGCACACCATGAAAAGTCACCAATCACGAGTGAAAATACACTTTGACAAGAGAGTTATCTCAAGAACATATCAATAAGGAGATCTTGTCTTGAAATAGGATGCATATATGGATAAACCTGGTGAGAAAATTAAGTTTGGTGCATTGTGAAATGGACCTTATGGTGTCATTACTTGCAAAGAACACAATGTCATTCAGCTTTCAAGACTCAATGGAGAGGAGTTGAGTATATCAATCAATGGGATACACTTGAAGCCATGCTATTAAGGTCAATTTTAAAACTTGTACATATTAGAGTATGTCTTTATATTTCATAAGTGCTTCAAGCACAAGTGTGTGTCTTGTTTACTTTGTGTTTTTTTTCCTCCAAGTGTCTTATGACACATGTGTAGTGTGGTGTGGTGTGGTGTCTTTGTCTTGTGTTTATCCAATTTAGTTGATTTCAAGGTTGTTGTCAAGTATAATCCACCATTTTTTTTACCAAGTTAATTTGGATTCTTGACTCCATATCCCAATGAATGCACTAAGTCATTAATCTATATGCATAGCAAGCATGCATTCCTAAGAGATCACCAAAGATGTTAGCTAAATTTTGGCTATCATAGACCAATTTAACAAAAAAACTTGTCTTGTCAAGCTTTCACTTTGGTTCTCAAACTTGAAATCCTTCATAAAGTATGTTTAACATAGATTAAGGTACGTTTGACAAGTTTAAGGTAAATTTCCTCCTAACATCATGTTTGTTTGGTCAAGATATGTCTTAGTCAAAGAGGTCCAAGGAGTGTCAAGGTTTGTGAGGTTTTTTTCATGTTATATAACTTAGGTCACATTATTTTATATGTCCCATGATCCATACAAGTGTCCCAAAAAAGGTCAAACATCTTGTTATAATGTTGCAACTAATTTTGAAAAGCTTTCTTGACCATTTATAACATTTCGAGAAGGAATATGATAAGCAATGGAAAGTTTAAAGTAGAGGGAGGTGGTTAACACATCACCACACTTTCTTATAGGCATGAGAGAGCTTTAGGTATACTTGTCATTCTAGTTCAATCAATTTCTAAGTAGAAGATGGTAGTTCTCAAGTAAAAAAGAAAGATTTTCAAGAAGTTTGTATAGGTTACATAGTAAATATCACTTACAAACACTCCTATAGCTTCATCCAATCCATACAGGTTCAATTCCATGCATTTGATGAGGTTTCCTACTCAATTAGAACAAAAACCTATTCATTCTTCCTATCACTCTCCTTACCAACTTTAGAAGGCACTTCAGTTTTTAGTTGGTACAGGTAGGAGAGAGAAATTTGGAAGCTTAGATCTTAGACATATTAGGGGATACTAATGCCCTTATACTTTGTGGCATTAGTTTCTTGGTTAATCTCTTTAACTTTATGAATAATCGTTAAGAAGTTAAGGGGAAAAAATGAACTTCAAACCCCACCTAAATTGGTTTTCCTCAAGTGTGGAGTCTGAGATCAAACCAATGGATGAAAATGATTAGGGATGGTCTCTTAAACACTATTATAACCCTAAAATATCATTTCATTCCATGTTTCTTCATAATCATGTTTGGCGTAGGGTCAAATGATTTTGTTTTGGCAACTTGAACATGATAGTCTTGTGTGCATGGAGTTTGAAGTTGTCTTGTGCATGAAATGAATGAAATCAAGTTTTACATAGTGATTTTAATGTCTGTAGGGTCTATAATGCTCCTATAAATCATTAATGGTTGAGAAGCTTCAAGATAAAAGGTTACAATGTCTCCTTAAGAGGATTACAAAAGAACATTGTGAGGCTAAAAGTCTGTATACCTGTAAATCACCATTAGCATCAAAATTTTGTCTTATTAACCTCAAATTCATCCTCATAAGACTCCATGAGGTCTATTTAAGAAACCTAAAACATTTTTTCATCTTAAATTCCATTCCATCTTGCAACTCAAATGGATGGTATAATTGGGTAAGATTGTGTAAGTCTAAAAGAGAGACAGAGTTATGAATGAATATTCAAGGAGACCTAATCACATTAGGGTACTAAAAAGGACTTAAAAACAAAATCCCATTATTTTTTGCATACTTCCATTGGTCAGACTAAACTCAAGGAGGATCAAAACATAGGGAAATGGAGGTCCAGGTCTCAAGGTAACAAGTCAATAGGCCTAGATGAGTAGCTACATGCCTGTGTATGCAAAATGGAGCAAACATTGATTGTGTGGTGTTTTAAGGATGTATATAGGTTATCAAAGAGTCAATATAAGCATGAATATCAATTTAATATCACTAAATAACATCAAATCTCAAATGAAAGAGGTATACCTTCAAATCTATAGTCATGTTGCCCATAAGCACGTACATACAGGTTTTGATGATTTGGATAAAATGTGTTAACAATTTATTGAATATACCATGAAGATGGATAGTGAAATAAGTTTTATTTTTAAAACTAAATGATAACATATTTTCCATTGGGTGTCAATATGGCTGAAGGTGGGAGGGGCAGAAAACTAAGTTAGGCCTAGAAGCCTAAATCGCTACCTACTAGTGTTATTGTATAAAGATAAATAAACATGTGGGTTTAAGGTGTCTTAAGATTTGAATAAGTTAGGATGAAATCAAGATAGGTTGTATTCCCTTGGATATAATCAAATTAAATTTCATAAATAGTCTCAAATCCTAATATCCAATAAGCCTAGATTGTGCACCTTCAAGCCTAATAGGGAATCTTTAGGTTTATTTTCAAATGTGTGAGTATAATATGAAATCTTGCATTGAAATTGAGGTTTGTAATATTGTGATGAAGATGAAATATAATATTGAAGCTGGTCACAATGATTTTATCCTTAAAAAATTTTAAGATAAACTCCAAAAGACCATTAGGGTCATATTGGCCTAATGGCCTACAAACCCTCAAGTTGTGAAAATTAGGTTGATTAGCCTTTTGAAGGGTAAATAACTATTAGAGATCATTTAGGAACATTATATAGGATATTTAAAACCTATTGAGGACCCTTATAACCACAAAAATGCACTTTGAAATTTTTTTGGGTTTAAAACCAATCCCTCGGTCTCTCACAAAGTTTGCCTGCTCGAGAAGTCATCGTGTGAAGCTTAGGACTCACTTGAGGGAATGAATGGTGGTATATGGTTATTTTATGTGATTATATGGGTATTCCACTTCAAACTTGGTGACTTATTTCATTCATCCACCCCCACAGCTCTATAAACAATCTTTATGATTGTAAGTCTCTCTAAACCTTGTATTTGTCTTGTGAAGGAGACTGAGGAGCATTTTATTTTGCATAAAATTATATGGAGTTGAATGGGAGATAAATATCATATTTAATATTAAATTCCCTTACCTAATTCTATATTCTTGCATTTTTTATTGTATTAGTCCCTTGTACTTTATGAACTATCATTAAGATGGTAGACACCTAAAACTCTTGCTAAACCTCTCTAGAAGACCTGATGAGAGAGAAGATGAGTTAAATGACTTCAAGCATATTATTTTGGATTATAAATGGTAAGAATTATCTTCATATATCCCATGGGAACCTGAGAAATACACTTGGTAGCACGTGTGAAGTCAAAACAGTACAGAAATGGGCCTAAAATGACAGTTTCAGACCTTTGTGTAAGTATTTGACTATATGAAAGCACCAATATCAATTAAAAACACTTGTGGATCATGGGAAGAAGTAAAAAAAATTCTTCTACATGTCACACCAAATGTCTATATGAGGATGTAACAAGCTATAGGTCCTTAAGACAAGCTAAGATCACTAGTGCTCTCTTGTTGACATGAGTGAATCCTAACTACAGACCTATGGAGTACCCTTGGAGAACTTCCCTTCAATATATTTAGTTGTATTATGATGTTATAGGTCATAAGATATCATCATCAAGCATTGTAACCTATTAATTTCTTAATAAATCACTTGAGTTACCTCTTAGGCTTGAGCATGCATCTAAGCTAGGGTTTTGGCCATTTCTTGGTTCTCCCATCTATACAAGGTTTCAGATCCTCAAATTTGGCTAGGAATATGATTAGGAGGTCATCAAATTGAATCAAACATTTTCTTAAATATTCACATGTGTGATGGATGTGTAGATCCAAATCGTAGTTTCCTAGGCCTATAAACCTAATTGAGGGCTAATGGAAATAAGAACAGGTGGATCAAGTACATTTATGGGTACTCAAATCTATATTTTTTTACAAAAGTATATGTATAAGGTTTTAGGCAATGAACTTTATATGTTTTGAGGGCTACATGGAAATGAAGACAAGTATGAACCTTAGGTGTGAACAAGGGAGTTGATACAAGTTTTTTAAGGTAGAGAGAGGTGATTCAAGGAGAAGGGTTACATCAATGAAGGTAGAAAGTAGATTTGAGGCATTTGGGCCAAAGAGAGACAGTGAGGATGGTGAACTTTTGAGGATAAAAGAGGAAGTTTACAAGAATTATAGAAGAATGGCATGGAAGATCTCAAAAGGCATACCCAATAATGACACATGTCAGGACATACACTTGTAAAACCTTTTACACAAGAATTGATAGTCCAATGAATAGGTTGATGAGTCATCTAAGAAGACTAGGAGTTACTCTATGTCATATTGATGAAGGAAGAGATCATATCAAGTATACATCTACTGATAAATCATTTCATAATTGCCTACTTGCATATTCCTCTTTCTTGTAACTTGTTTCTCTTGGAATGATAATTATCATAAGTCTCTCTAACATTCTCTTTCTCACTCTTTCATATTCTTCTCTATGTATATAGCCTTGTTTGGCTTAAAAAAGATCTTCACATTGGTTATGGTGAATCCCTACCAAATTAAGTCTTGTAAGTGCCTATTAGAATCAATTGAAGCTAAATATTACTATCTTCATTTTGCATACAGTGATCTTGAAGGGGTTGTTTTGATGAATGTTTTGTGATAGTAAGTTTGTTTCCTTGCATTTGTCCTTCTTATTCATACCTCTATGTAAGTTTTTCTTCTTTCACAGGTCATAGGAAGTGTTATGCATGGTTTGGTTAGTTAGATAAATGATAAGTCATTAGTGTTTATTGCTAGTACCTCTTAGTTGATCATCTTAATATTTTGTAATCTTCATTGCCTTCATATTGAAGCACTAGTGTGATAGGGACTATCTTGAAATGGTATAATCAAATTGTAACATAGTATTTCATAGATAATTCTTTAAAAAGTTGAGGACCTTATGTTTGGTGTATCACCTCCAAGTTTCTTATTAATTTTAGCTTTCATATTTCCCTTTTCCAAACCAAGCAAGCAATAAAGTTATTAGTGTATATGTTGTACTTGGGATCTAGCCAAAATCTATTGGAAATTTGTTAATGATGTCTTCAAGGTGACCAAAGATGTTGATGAGGTGTCATATGTGCTAGAATGATAATGACAAAGTATGATTCAATGAGCCTGAATTTTCTTGCATGGTTCTTCAGTGTTTGCCTGAGTGAGGCATTTGATGGATGATATTGTTGGTATGGACATGTTACAAAGTCCCTATGGCGTGTCAAGAGTGCTTAGAATGAGTATGAAAGTGAGTGGATATCATAAGGTAATTCTTTGTTTCATCTAGACTTTTTGGGTCTAGTGCTAGAAAATCTGCATAGGTAGTTTGATGATGTCACAATTACCACATGTGGATGAGTCTAGGGGATTTGGTCATATGGTTGTGATCACATTAGTCCCTAGTTGTTATGCACTAGAATTTAAGTCATGCATCGAAGTACGGTCAAAGATATGAGGGTGAAAGTTGGCTTCTCAAATAGAATTCACTAAGTTCCCATACTTAGCCAAATTTTCAAAAGGGTTCAATCAGAGTCGAGTAAGCAAGTTGATGAGGTCAGCATTCGCACGCATGGATGTGTCAAGATAAAATTATCATATGGTTTGTTTATTTTTGTGCTTAATTTTTATGCACTAAATTTTAGATCATGTGATGAAGCATTTCAAAAGATATGCATATGTAAATTTGGGATCCCAGGAAGATTGATTGTGTTTTTCCATAGCCAAATTTGCAGGTAGGAAGAAATGTTGAGTAGGCATTTTGATAATGTTATAGTTCACACATGTGGTAGTTTCAGAAGAAGTTGATCATATGGGTTTGTTCAGTTTTGAGCATAATTGATTTTCTCTAATTTTTAGATCCTTCAATGAATCATGTCAAAGGATATACATGTGCAAAGTTGGTCTTTCAGGTAGGTTTTGACATAGTTGGCTCTGTGACAGAAAAATCTAGGTGAGTAGATTAATGGCATTATATCTTGCACGTGCAAAGGTTTTAAGAGTAGTTTATTACATGGTTAGATTCCCATATGAAAGGTGTTCATATGGTGCAAATGAAAAGTATTGAGATTGATTGAGGAAAAAGATATATCTATGCAATGTTGGCTTTCCAGGCATATTACAGTCGATCCCTATACATAGTTAATTTGCTTGATGTTAAAGATTTGGACCTAGTGAAGATCCAATAATTCACAAGAGCTCTTACATCCAAATCCAATGATTCACTTAGAGTCAAATGGGTAAATGTGATAGTTTTTTATCGAAGGTAAAGATCGATCAGCTCTCAAGGAGATCATTGGAGCATGTTGGCTCCAAGATGTCAAGAAGCAGTGAGATAAGGACAAGTGTTTGAAGTTTAACATTGAGCAGAGATAAAGATCAAGCTTATTCAAAAGATCAATAATGAGTGGGTGTTCATACTAATCAATATCAATAGTGCATTTGAAATTCAAGAGGTCAAAGTGAAAATTATTTAGCATGATTAAATCAAGGACAATCTCAAAGAAATCGATGGAGCGTATGAGGTCAAGGTTCCCAAGATGCACAAAATGAGGTCAAAGTGACAGAGTTTTAAAATTATTAAAGGTCAAAGGAGATTGATGGTGCATGTTTGATCTGAGAAATGAGGACATGAGATGATAGTATGATGACCGAAGTTTAACTATGACCATTTGAATTCAAATATTTGAATTTAACAAAGGAATGACCAGTGTCTGGTTTTTAGGCCATATCTTTTGATCTATGCAGAATTTGCTCATGGTGTAAAAATAAAATCTATAGAGGACTCTAAGGAAAATATGTAAATATACATTTAAAGGTCTAGAAGTGTGTACAATAAAATTTATGAAGGTTCAAATTTGACTATATTTTTGTGTTTGTTCTACAAGTGACCTAAGAAGAATGTTTGAGTTTGTGTCGGTGTTGTTTTGATGTCTCATGATAACTTAGATATTTGGGAGTGTTTTAGACTCCATGAGGATGATCTATGTGGTCTTTAAAGGTTTTATTAATTGATATTCTATATGAACAAAGGTTAATAAGCTGACTATGTTCTTGAAGGTTACTAGCAGAATGAGTGACCATCTTGTAGAGATAGTTTGAGGTTTTTTAGCCTATGTTGGAGTGTCTAAGGCACATGGAGATGTTGCAGACATCTTGGAGGTTCTATTAATATGAATTTTTTATGTTTTTATTTGAGAGATTTGTGTGTTTGATTTAGAATTTTATGACTATATTTTTTGTGTATGAAGACCTAAAGAGCAAGGTGACCTAATTGGTAGGTTCAAGTGTGGAGTTGGTGTCAAGTGGCATGGACCCATGTGGGTGTGACTAAGGGGTAATGTGGAGTGGACCTATGCTTTTGAAATTGGTCTTGAGTTTCTATTTTGCTTGTTGAAGTGATAAGTGGGTGAATAGGTCTCCATAAGACATATAAGAACTACAAGGGCCTTATTAAAAGGTGTAGTTCCCTAAGGGTGACCCATAGATGCTATGGTCAATTGATGAAGATTGTTTTGAGTCATGTCTTGATGTAAGAGAATCCTTAAGGGTTAATGCAATTCTAATGGCTTACCAATAAGTTGTTTATCATAAAGGCTCTATATATAGTGAAACCAAAGGAGATGGTTTATAGGCTTGTGGAAGTGGTGTGTGCATTACAGAAAAGAAGAGAAGAGGTCGAGTGTGCCCAATGGTTGAGTTGATGAGTAGATCAAATTAAGGACTATGTGTATGACCTATAGGTCATATTTATAATGTTCAAATAGTGATCCTACAGGTTGAGGATGAGCAAAGGACATATAGTGTCTATGTGAGCTTGGTGGTTGATCTGAGAGACAATTTAGAGTGTGGACTGTGTATGACCATTTGGTCATATTGTTGATGTGATGATAAATTTATTGTTGAGGAGTGAATAATGATCCAAAAGGTGGATTTATATGCATTGAGTTTGCAAAGTTGAATAAGTGGGGTTATTTGGGATATGTAATGTGTCCTAATTGATCTTTGTTTGTTGGTTCAAGTATGTAATGTGCTTTGGCCAACAAGGAGTGTTGATTAAAGGTGAAGAGTGATAATCAGAGTTAATCATCATGTGTTGAAGACATCAGTTCAAAGGTGGAGGTGTTCAAAAGAGGGTCTAAATGACTTGGTCTTCCTTAGGGGCAGTTGCTCCTTGTGAAATGGGTGTTTCACTAAAGGCAGGTGGTCCAAAGGAATTGATCATCTTAGGGGCAGGTGATCCTTGTGGAATAGGTGTTTCACTAAATCCTAGTTAGGAGGACATGATCAGTCTCTAGTTTATAATACCTTATAGGACAAGTCGTCCAAGTGTTTGCAAGATTGAGAGTGGGTTTTATTCCCTAAGAGGGTTTCCCACATATATCTTGTGTTATGTGCTTGATCTTGCATTATATCTCTTATTCATTGCTATCAATAATGTGTATGTTTCATGAATGCTTGTGGTAATTGATTAAGAGTAAGAAAGGATTGAAATTGAATTTGGATTATTTGGGCTCACTGATTCACCCCACCCCCTCTTAGCGATTGTACCTCTAACAATTGGTATTAGAGCCAGTCCTTTGGAGGAAGCTTAATAGGTTGAAGGAAATTTTGAGTAGGTACAAAGATGGCTAAACAGTTGAAGAAAGAGAATCAATAGTGGAAAATTGTGATCAAGGCACTTGAGGAACAGATATGTACTTTGAATAAAGATGTTAAAGAGGATAAGAATGTTATCAATGACCTCAAGGTTTAACTAGAACATTACAAGGCAAGTTTGAGTTTTAAAAAAAAGAACATGAATAATGAAGAAGTTTGCCATGATAGTGGTGATAAATAAATGTTCTATGATAGTGAAGAAGATGAAGTGGATCTAGGAGCTGAGCTCATAAGGAGGTATCACAAGATGAGGCATGTGATCAAAGGTCTTGAAGCACAAGTCAGTTCTCTTGAGGGAAGTTTGTTAGAGCAAGCATGTAGAATAAAAGATGACATGTTTAAAGAAGCTAAGAGTGATAAAGAGACTATCAAAATTGTCAGAGGTCAATTGATGGATACTATTTCAAGTATAAGAGATAAATAAGATGAGTGCATTCAATTAGAAACCAAGCTAAATTCATTGAAGGATGAGCATGAGCAATTTTTTGTCAAGATAAGCAAGCTTGAAGAAGATCAAAAGAAGTCAAATCAAGTCAAGAGAAATGAAAGAAGATTAGTTAGACATCCCAATGCATTAAGGTATGCTGATTATTTTCATGGCCATTGTCAAATTTTCTATAAATATGGTCATAGGGAAAGAGATTGTAGAAAGATGAGCTCTAAGAATGAGTTCACATGGAGCCTTGGAAAAAGGAGCAATTGGTCATGGAGAAGTCATAACATAGATCAGTCAAGAGGTATGTTGAATGATATTGTTTGCTACAATTACAATAAGATAGGACATATTGCCAGATTTTACAAAGATAATTTGAAAAAATACTCATTTTTTAACAAAAGGAAGGATGCTCTTAAAAGTCACTCAATGGTGTTGAGACCAAAATCTATGAAGGATAATCATGATCAAGGTGGACTACCTGCTACATCAAATAAGGAATTAAATGTGAAGAAGATACAAGAATGCCAACAAAATTTGTCTTCTATCCAAATAGAAAAGGAAGATCACTATCATCATCAAGCAAAAGGTATGAATGATCTTATTTATTTCATATGTCATAAAGTTAGTCATATTATTGGGTATTGCAAGAGCAGGTTGAATGTGTTCTCAAAGAAAAATAAGGTGTACGGAGCCCCTAGTGTGCAAGGAAGAGGTCACAAATGTGTATGGAAACCTAAGCCTATCAAGAGAGATTAGACTGAGACCAAAGATGGTTTATTTGCCATGATAGATATAAAGGGAAGATAAGAGTTTATGTTGATAGCATTTATTAACAAATTTGAAGAAAGGAATGAAGTCAAGAATTCATTCAAAAGTCAAGCAAGACTGCAAGATAGATGAGATTATGGAGATATGGGGCTCTCTAGAGTTTTGGGACTTTTAACCACTCTATGTCAAAGGGGTGTCTCTCTCCAAGCTTTAAAGAGATACTTTAAAGAAAGAGGAAGCATGATGGATGTTGGTTGGATCTTGATTATTGTTGCAAGACAAAGAAGGTCATGAGAAGATGTGTTAGCTTACTATGAAGGACTTTTTTGATTGGCAGACCTGTGTGTGCAAGGCTTGAAAATAGGGAATGGATGTTTCCAGGTGTCCAACCAAGGATGATGAGGTGTCAAGATATTCTATTGCATATAAAGTATGTTGATCTTGTTCAAATGGGATCAAAATATGTTCAAGGTTATTGGTTATGAAGTTAAGAACTTGTAATTTTTTATTTCTAAAATTGATTGATTAAATGTTGAAAGACTATAATACAAGGTCAATATGTAGGATGAGGAGAATGTGTGGTCGTATCTTTGATATCATGAAGGTCTCTAAGTTTTGTTGATGACAATTTGTGTATGCCATGGAGTTAGGGGGAGATAACTCTATTAGTTTGAATGGCTTGAGGAGCTATTCATGATGTGAGGGGGAGCTTTGTAATTGGTCAAGTCATAGGATTAGAAGACTGTGTAGTTGAATCTAAGAGAGAAGGAATAGAGGTAATTGTATTGATTCATCATTGTTGGAAATGGTTTGAATATTTTCAAAGAAAAAGGTGCCTAAGCTTATTTGACTTAGGGGGATTCCCTCCTAATGTTTTCAAGGTAAGTTTATGTAGTTTCTATTATTCATGAATGATTTGTCTTCATAGAAGCTATGTATGATCAGAAGAGTGTAGTCATGGAGCATGTTTGAGAAGCTCAAGGTGAGAATAGGTTTGCTCAATGTTAAGGGGAGTTTGTATCATCTCTCAAAGATGGTCTCTTCCTATTATTGGTCCTTGATGTCTTTTCAAGTCTGTAGGATCATAAATTTAGCCCATTTTGTCATTGTGTCAAAGGGGGAGAAAAAACCCAAAGAGAGAGATAGATTCTATGCATAAGCTTTTTGTTGGTGTTTGACATCAATGACAAAGGGGGTGATTGTTACAAGTTTTTCAATGATGTCTCCAAGGCAACCAAGGATGTTGATGAAGTGTCATGTGTGCTATAATGATAATGATAAAGTGTGCTTCAATGAGCCACAGTGTTCCTGCATGGTTCTTTAGTGTTTTCCTAAGTGAGGTATTTGATGGATGATATTGTTGGTATGGATATGTTGTAGAGTCCTTATGGGGTGTCAAAGGTGCCTAGAATGAGTATGGAAGTGAGTGGATCTCATCTGGTAGTTCTTTGTTTCAACTAGACTTTTTGGGTCCAGTGGTAGAAAATCTGAGGAGCTAGCTTGTTGATGTCACCATTACCACATGTGGATGAGTCTAGGGGAGTTGGTCATATAGTTGTGATGACATTAGTCCCTAGTTGTTATGTGCTAGAATTAAGGTCATGCATTGAAGCATGGTCAAACATATGAGGGTACAAAGTTAGCTTCTCAAACAAAATTCACTAGGTTCCCATACTTAACCAAATTCGTAAAAGGGTTCAAGCAGAGCTGAGTAATTATGTTGATGAGGTCAGCATTCGTACATGTGGAGGTGTCAGGACAAAATGATCATATGGGTTTGTTCATTTTTGTGCCTAGTTTTTATGTGATAAATTTCAAATCATGCGATGAAGCATGTCAAAATATATGCATATGAAAAGTTAATTAAGCTCCCAGGGATATTGACTGTGTTTTTCCATGGCCAAATTTGCATGTGGAAAGAAAAGTTGAGTAGGTATTTTGATGATGTTATAGTTCACACATGTGGTAGTTTCAGAAGAATTTGATCATATGGGTTTGTTCAATTTTGAGCCCAATTGATTTTTGTTAATTTTTAGATCATGCGGTGAAGCATGTCAAAAGATATTCATGTGCAAAGTTGGCCTTCTAGGGAAGTTTTGACATAGTTGGCTCTACAATAGAAAAATCTGAGTGGGTCGATTAATGGCATTATATCTCATAGGTGTGAAGGTTTCAAGAGTGGTTTGTTACATGGTTGGATTTCCCTATGAAAGGAGTTCATATGGTGCAAATGCAAAGTCTTGAGATTGATCGAGGCAAAAGATATATTTTTGCAAAGTTGGCTTTCCAAGGATATTATAATTGGTCCCTATACTTAGTCAATTTGCATGATGTTAAAGATCTAGACCTAGTGAAGATCCAACAGTTCATAGGAGCTCATACATCTAGATCCAATGGTGTGCATAGATTCAAATGGGTCAATGTGATATTTTTTTAGCAAAGGTGAAGATTGAGCAATGCTTGAGGAGATTGATGGAGTGTGTTGGAACCAAGATGTCAAGAAACAGCGAGATGAGGACAAGTGTTCTAAGTTTAACATTAAGCAAAGATAAAGATAGAGCTTCTTCAGAAGATCAATGGTGAGTGGGTGTTTTTACTGATCAATATCAATGGTGTGCATGATATTCAAAAGGTCAAAGTGAGTTGTTCAGCATAATTAAAGTGAGGACAATCTCGAAGAGATTGATGAAGCGTATGAGGTCAAGGTTTCCAAGATCCATGAGATGAGGTCAAAGTGATAGAATTTTAACATTATTTAAGGTTGAAGGAGATTGACGGTGCATGTTCAATCAGATCATCGAGGACACAAGATGATAGCATGATGACCAAAGTTTAATTGTGACCGTTTGAATTCAAATATTTGAATTTAACAAAGGAATGACCAGTGTCTAGTGTTTAGGTCATATCTTAAGATCTATACAGAATTTGCTCATGGTATAAAAATAAATTTTGTAGAGGACTCCAAGGTACATCTATAAATATAGATTTGAATGTTTGAAAGTGTGTATAGTTAAATTTATTAAGGTTCAAAGTTGACTATGTTTTCATATTTATTCTATAAGTGACATGAGAAGAATGTTTGAGCTTGTGTTGATATTATTTCGATATCTCATGATGAATTAGCTATTTGGGAGTGTTATAGACTATTTGGGAGTGTTATAGACTCCATGAGGATGATTTATGTGGTCTTTGGAGGTTTAAACAATTGATATTCTATATGAACAAAGGTTAAGAAGTTGAGTGTGTTCCTAAAGGTTAATGGTAGATTGAGTGACCAACTTACAGAGACAGTTTGAGGTGTTTTGGCCTATGTTGGAGTGTCTAAATCACATGGAGATGTTGCATATATCTTGGAGGTTCTACTCATATGACTTTTTCATGTCGTTATGTGAGAGATTTGTGTGTTTGATTTAAAATTTTGTGACTATGTTTTCTGTGTATGAAGACCTAAAGAGCGAGGTGACCTAATTGGTAAGTTCAAGTGTGGAGTTGGTGTTCAAGGTGGCATGGACCCATGTGGGTGTGACTAAAGGGTCATGTGAAGTGGACATATGCTTTTTTAAGTGGTCCCAAGTTTATATTTTTCTTGTTGAAGTGATAAGTGGGTGAATAGTTCTCTATGAGATCGATAAGAGCTACAAGGGCCTTATTAAAAGGTGTATCTACTTAAGGGTGACCCATAGATGCTATGGTTGATCGATGAAGATTGTTTTGAGTCATGTCTTGATGTAAGAGAAGACTTAAGGGTTAATTAAAGTTTAATGGCCAACCAAGAAGTTGTTTATCAAGAAGGCTCTATATATAGTGAAACTAAAGGAGATGGTTTCTAGCACTGTGGGAGTGGTGTGTGCATTGAAGTGAAGAAAAGAAGAGGTTGAGTACACCAAATGGTTGGTTTGATGAGTAGAATAGATTGAAGATTTTATGTATGACCTGTAGGTCATATACATAATGTCTGAATAGTGCTCTTACAAGTTGAGGATGAGCAAAGGATAAATGGTGTCTATGTGAGCTTGGTGGTTGATCTGAGAGGTAGTTCAGAGTGTGAACTATGTGTATGACCATTTGGTCATGTTTTTGATGTGGTGAAAATTTTATTACCGAGGAGTGAAGAGTGATCCAAAAGGTGGCTTTGGATGCATTGAGTATGCAGAGTTGAAGAAGTGGGGTTAGTTGGGATATGTAGTGTGTCCTAATTGATCTTTGTTTGTTGGTTCAAGTATGTAATGTGCTTTGTCGAATAGGGAGTGTTTAGTGAAGGTGAAGAGTGATAATCAAAATTCCATCATCAGGTGTTGAAGACATCAGTTCAATGGTGGAGATGTTCAAAGGAGGGTCTAAAGGACTCGATCTTCCTTAGGGGCAGTTGTTCCTTGTGAAACAGGTGGTTCATTAGGCATGTGTTCTAAAGGAGTTGATCATCTTAGGAGCAGGTGATCCTTGTGGAACAGGTGTTTCACTAAATCTTGGTCAGGAAAACATGATCAATCTCTAGTTTGTAATACCTTATAGGACAAGTAGTATAAGTGTTTGCAAGCTTGAGAGTGAGTTTTATTCCCCAAGAGGGTTTCCCATGTATGTCTTGTGTTATGTGCTTGATCTTGCATTGTCTCTCTTGTTCATTGCTATGAATAATGTGTATGTTTTATGAATGCTTGTGGTAATTGATTAAGAGTAAGAAAGGATTGAAATTGAAGTTAGATTATCTGATATCACTAATTCACCCCCTCTCTCAATGATTGTACCTCTAACAAAATCTATAGGTTTGGTCCACTTAGAGGTTACCCACAACCTAGGACTAACCCCATTGCATAGCTCAAGTGAGAGGCCTTGAAGACACTCTCTCAAGGGTGAAATTTTGATCTATAACATTAAGAAAATATCCTATAGGTAATGACATGTTTCCTTTGATTTTACTAAATATGATTGGTTTGATTGGTGATGATTTTACAAGTTTCTAAAAACATGCTATGAAGGTGTTTGGAGTACCAAGATTTTTGGAATCAACATTTGTGTTAACTACTTGTCCAATATCCTTCTCATGCCTACCTAATTTTTTTGTAGCTTCTTCAAACCACTTCTTAGTTATGACTACTTCTATAACTCCTTTCAAACTACTATTCTCAAATATTAAAATAGGCACAGTGGATGCATCCCCTTTGAGTGAATGAACCGTGTCTGGAGTATCTATCATACCCATTCTTGAACCTACCCTAACTTTATGTTTTATCATTGCTTCTTGAGAAGACTGTGTTTCTTCTTTCATATACAACCATTGCCTTTATATCTATTTTTTAAATATATTGCTAAGTTATTCTAACTGCATTTTTTCGCCCTCTTTACGATTTCTCATTTTTGTTCCTTCCTCTCTTTTTGGGTTGATTTCTATTCCCTGTTGGTCTCTGTGTTCTCTACAGTTACTACATTCCCTTCCATCTCTTCTGGTGTTTTTTGAATTTTAGATTTTCTTTGTTCTTCAAAAGGTATAGTTCCTCATGTTTTCTTCATAGCTTATTTTCTACTCTTACTTTCAACTAAATGTGACCCTTTATATTCTACAAATTTTTTCTTGTTCCATATTTTCTATTTTCACAACTCCCTTTAAAGCCCCAAAATTATTTTATCATCTTTATTCTCTATGTTATCCAATCTATGGGTTTCAGTTCATAGTCATTAGTCCATATCTTCTTCATTCAATTCCCCCTAGTTTCATCCCCATAATGTCGTTAGCAACTACTCCATGTCAGTTGGAATTAGAAGCATGGCTTTTTCCATAACTAACATCTTCAATAGCACTAGGAGTTGCTTCAAAAAAATCCTTTGATCCCTATAACAAATAAATCATATGCACCTTCAAACATAATATTCCCTTGAACAATGAATTCCATAACATACCCATCAATTGTAGCATTCACCCAATGGTCAATCGCACGAATCCATTCAGTGTCTAGATTAGGTAACATTTCTATCTTTTCTTCACTCCATACAAAATGTTATGTTTCACATGGTTTAAGACAGTAGTACAAAACTCTAGATACTTAGGCTGCTAGCAACTCAGACAAATTATACCAAAATATTTCATAAATTTATCCCTAGATGTACTTAGAAGTAATATCCTCTAAAGATACTCATATTCTTATAGCTTATTCTTTTTCAAACTTATGTATCCTCGCATCTAGCCAATTTTCAAGGTCCCTTTGAGTAGGTAACTATTTCAACATATTCAGGGCCTAGTAATGGAACCATAGTTAGCAACATTCCCTGGAATAACTCATCAGGACATGTTATGTGTTGTAGTCTTTGAATGTTATGATAGGACTCTAAATAGTTACAAGAAAGTATAATAGTAATGTAATTTCATAAGTAGGTATGCACTTATTTTCATTCAGATCAACTAGGAATTAAAAGTTAACAATATACGATAATACATTCATTCGCAAGGAAGATATACTCAATTCAAATAAGATTTATATTCATCTAGAAAATTTTCTACAACAGATTGCAAATTCAAATAATTTCCTATATTTCTCTCTATTTTACAAAAGCAAAGTATATATAAGTTACAAAGAGACTATGGATCTTCATCTTCTTGACCTTTCATCTTCTGAACTGAAGTATTTGAATCGTTTAACCTTTCATGTGCTTTGTTATCTTACATGAACCATCTTTTAGATAAAATAAGTTATGATGTACACATATTGCATGTTTATCATATAAATTTGTGTGTCAACTATACTTCGCACTTTCTCACTAACATCGCACATTTTAGATATGCTCTTATTGTTATATTGTTGTATTTTATTCAAAATTTTCTTGTTCAATGTTTATACAAGTTTGGTGTACTTTTGTTAGCCTAAAACCTCATTGTGCACTTTACCTTTGTATATTTGGGTGAATGCATGCCATGCTACATCTCTTAAGGGTAGGTTGTGTCTATTGCATATTGGATATGATTTATGTCTAAGGTTTCTTAAACCCTTGCATTAGTATACAATCTTATTAGAGTTACCACTTGCATATACCTCGTATTACCCTCATTTCTTTACATTCTCGCTTTCTTTCTAAGGTTTGTGATTATCATATATCTAATCTTTCTAGGGATGTACTCATTTTTTCTCCATCATTAGCCTTAGTTCTTTGTGCTTATTCAATATCCTAGGGTTTGTGTGGTGCCCTCCTATTACAATTATATTTTACATGATCGTGTTTATTTTGTTTAGGGTTTTGTTGTTAAATCTCTTTAGTCCTAAATGGTTTGTGTTTGCTTCAAACCCTAATGTAATTACAATGGCTCACCATTTGAATCTTATATTTCAATATATGTTGCAAGTACTTCAATAAATTCCATGTTTTTTTCATAATTTTGTAGGAGATATAATTGTGATTATTATGATAGTGAGGATAACAAATTGATGATATATTAAGGCAAGTAAGTTTTAACCCAACCATATTGGAAAATGAAAATGCAAATGATATGAATGTCTTGGGTATTATTTGTTTGTCTATAACCCCTCGTGATTATGGAATGCCAAATTTTAACTTATACAAAAAAAAATTGGTAAAGAAATATATGATAACAAACAAAATAAGTTAAAATAATATAGATATAAACTTAGATGTGCACAACAAGTTGATTTGTTTATGAAACATAATGTGAATAAAAATGATTATCTTCATAATCCTTTTTTGAATGTCAATGTTGATAATGATATCAATTTTCAAAACCCTCGAGATAATTAATGGACTGGAATTGAGGGTGATTATGATTTTGAAGCTAAAATAAGTGCACAATATAGAGATGAAGCTAGTGAATCCATTAGAGCCTGTGTTATATAAAATCCTTCTCATTTTAATAAGATTATCGATATGAACCAAGAAGTAGTTAGTATAAATATTGCTTGTGTTTTAAATAATGTTCCTATTACTTCTATGATTGTTTTATTTGGCCTTTTGTATTTTTGAATGTGCTTAATAATTGTGTGCCTTCACACATATTACCTATGCAATAAAAAATGTCTACCCTTCAACCTCAACCTCTTAGTATTCTTATGGACTCTGCTTATGACGAGTGTCTTCCCATGAGAGATCCACTCCATACTAATTATACCAACTTTCAAAATAGTCAGTATGATGGATGCAATAGGTGAATTATAAGAAGTTCAACTTTTATCTCTCAACTTCCATAATCCTAATGGTAAGGGTATTTCTCATACTTTATCATGAAACCCCTTAGTGCACATGGTCATAATCTCTTATATTCCACGTCATTTATCATGTGTAAACTTACTTTATTCAATGAATGTAGAGATGCCTATAAGCATATCAATTAAACAAAGCAATTTCAATAAAATCAATAAGTTTGCATTATTCTAGCATTCTTCCTAATTGAATCGTTAGATATAATCAATTTTAGTGGCATAAAATGTAATTAAATTTTGAAAATATAAATTATACAAGCACTTTGGTGTTTGAACAAAAATAAAAATAAAATAACATAGAGCTTGGAATCAAACACAAAGAAGCTAAGGCTATGGAATTTATGCAACTAAATAAACCCTAGAAAAATCAAATAAATTCAAACATTAGGAAAGATGTAACTCTAGAAGGGGTGTAAGCTAGAAGGGGTGTAAGCGAACATGGATACACCAAAATATATATAAATGGATTTATATTAAATAAAAATACAAATATCCAATTATTTTCAACTAGGCTATATGATATACATAAAACAATAATCTATCTGAATTAATTAATTCCAAGCCAAAGTAGGGCAAACAGAGAGTTCAGAATTATTTGATATTATTTCACAATCTAATGACAACAGTGAAATTTAACAGTGGAAATGTGTGCTTGACAGTGAAGTAGAACTCACCCAAAAAATTGGCAACAATCAAATATGTCCATCTAGTACATTATCTAGTTTCTAGATAACGTCTTGATTATTGGATCATTCCAAACGAAATTGTAGACATGGCGAAACTAATTTGACGACTACGTTTGTCAAAATTTTATCTCTAAAAATTTCACTTAGATATATGCATTTTTACTTCCATGCCCTACAAGACATAATTCTTCCTCGTATCCGAATTGGACAATAATACCTAAAAACCAGAGGAAAACAATAAATATTTTGAAATATGTGTTAAACCAAAAATAATCAAATTATGTTGATATTTGTTAAGGTAAAAATAACAAACCTTAATAATAAGAGTAGCTTCAATAACATATAAATTAGTTTTTCATAATGTCTATCCAAACATAAATTTATGTGCTTTAAATAATATTCTAATAATTACAAGTGTTTAATAATTTTTTGTGAACAATAATCTCAATTTTCTAAATTTCTTACAGTTCCTTAAATATGTTTTTAAAAATTTAAATAAACCATTATTCATATGTATTTATATACAAATTGAATATAAATTAAAATAATAATAATAATTGAAAAGAAAGGACCACACCAATAATATCAAAGCGTTCCGTGTAATATAAAAAATATTATGACATTTCAAATATAAATTTTAAAAAAAGAAAAACAAGAAAAAATATATATTTATAAAATATTTTGAAAAAATATATAAACCAAAAAAAAGATAAATATGTAAATAACATTTAATTTAATTTAAATCAATAATAAACAAATACATAAACACTTTAAAATCATATAATTATTTACAAATCAAAAATATATATATTCAAAATTTATCCTTTCAACAACTGATAACGATCCAAGAGTATGAATCGAAACGTTGAAACATTTATTTCTTATTAACGTAGATTTCGTCCCTTAAAATATATATACAAACCATTTACAGATGTCCACAAGGACCTACAAGACAGAGAAGCACCTATCTTTCTATTTTACTTTCTCGAAACCCAACATTACAAAAAGATGCTTTTGTGTATTCAGCGGCCCAGGAAAGAACACTTGTTAGGAAAAATGAATAAGTGAAAATTGGACTTTGAAATCCCAAGAATATTCTATTACGCATCATCAAATCTCACTTGATTTTTATTTTTTAAATAAAACAACGTTAGGTGACCCCTCCATTTAAGCAATATCTTCAACGAATCTCAGAGACTCTGTACAAAATTTGTTAAAGGTGGGAAGTACATTTGATATCAATCAATCAGGATCGAAAGCCAAAAAAAAAAAGAAAAACAATCAGGATCGAAAGCCAAAAAAGAAAAGAAAAAGAAAAAGCAGCAATGCCTAGCATAGAGAAATGTAAGCCTATGCGAACCGTGATAATCCAATCTTCGAAGTGGCATTTCCTTTTCTCTTTTAAAGTGATAGCAGTCATTGACTCTTAATTCTGTTTTAAGTGATAGCAGTCATTGACTCTTAATTATGTTTTTAGTCTCATTTTTTTTCTATTTTGATATTTTAATTTTATTTTTATTTTTATTTTTATTTTTCTTTATTATAATTTAGATATTTGATTAGGTTGATATTTTATTTATTTATTCATTGGTAACATCCAAGTATTATTATTATTCTTGTTATTATATAATTCTTTTTCCTTTGTTACTTTTGATTATTTATTAGTGTTTATGTTTTCTATGTTTATTAAATAACATAATACATTGATCATAACAATTGTCTTTAAAGGGAAAGTCCCTATTTTGACAAGATTAATTTTATATGAGACTGAGTACTTGATTTTAAAATTGTTTGTGATTAGACGTTTTTAAATCTTTTCAATTTTTTTCCATTTCAATCTCATTATTCCACTAGCCCACACCTCGCAACCATATAATATTATTGGTGTGACAAGTAACCCAAATAAGACCATGGTGGTCTTCCAGTGCCATAACTCAGTGTTGCTACATCGATTTCGAAACACAAAGAAAACTCTCTAACCACCTTGTGTTCCTTCACCTTGCAAATATCTCATCGGAGTTTGTTGTGAAAAGTCAAGGTCGAGATTCTTGTATTCTAACACCACTTCAAGATCCCTTTCTACAAATTGGAAATCAAAGTGGTGTTCCTTCATTTTCGTTAAGCAAATTAAAATTTTGGATTTTCTTGATGTTTACCTACATCCCTTCTTTACAAAAGAACTCTAAAGCTTGGAGATGTTCTTTTAAATCTTGGATTCTCCTCTACCATTAGGTTCAAATAATCAACATAAAGCAAAAGTTTCACCACATAAGTTGCCAAGTGGACCTCTTCCCCTCTAAATTTGTTTATCCAATCCTCTAGCTTATCAATGTAAAGCTCAAATAAAGTTGGGGATAGTGGGCAGCTTCTTTGACGCCTATGTCACTTCTGAAACATTTAGATAACCCTCACTATGTTCTGATTTTAGCATTGACTTGCTCATACAATCTATGAACAATTGCCTTGTAGTGCATCAAGACCTCTAGCTCTTCCATTCTACTCCATAGTTTGCTCCTTGGTACTACGTCAAATGTCTTTTTGAAGTCTACAAAACAACAATATGTCAAGTGTTCAAGTGTGACATAATGGTCCATAGTAGAGTGTTGGCCCTAAACCCTGTTTGTCCTTGCTCTCTTTCCTTTTTCCTCTACCCGATTACTAATTATGCATTCAATCATACTCCCAATTATGCATTCAATCATGGTCAAAAGGCAGTTTGACCATGATAGTCCGATAATTTGAAGAGTTATTTACTCCACCTTATAACAAAGATATGATTAAGTTGGTTGTCCATTCTATTGGAAAGCCTTATTGGATGGCCTCATTAAAAAATTCTTTGATTTGAGGTGCTATGATATTTGCCCCATATCTCAGATGTTCTACTTGTAAGTTGTCTATGTCACGGACTTTACCTATTGCCAGCGTTTTAATCCCTTATATGATCTCTTCTATCATGAAAAGCTCTTCATTAACAGCAATTGTGGAAGGTGTATTTGTTCACTTTCACGCTCATACAATTGTTTTGAGTACTCTAACCACTCTCTTCTTGTTATGTTATTCTCATATTTCTTTTTCTCCTTGCAAAGTTCCGTCCAAAGTCTTTTTGGTTCATGATTTTCCTAAGTAAATCAGCTCTATTCTCCAAGTTTCAATCTACTTTTTTTTTGCCCTTGCTATTTGTTCATATGTTCTCATGTTTTCTTTGGTTCTACTTATAGGTTCTTTTTAAGATATCCAAGTTGTCTTGCACTCTTCATCATACCACGGGTTTGTCAAGAAACTATTTCTTTCCTTTCTTTTAGTTTTAGCTCTCTTGCATATTTTTAATGCATCTTAGATAGTATTTATTATAGCCTCACTTTTTGTATACTTTGTACCATTGTTTTATGCTCCCTTCCCTTCTTGCATCTTATTTGTACCATTATTTTGCACTCTTTTACTTTGTACTTTGTACCATTGTTTGAACAAGACAATTAGTATGCTATAATTTTGAGGAGTTAAATAAAGCCCCTATCGATTGTCATGTTGAGGACTTCAAAAAAGCTTTTTCTCTAATTTCTTCCTTTTCAACTAAATGTTATTATTCTTGTGTCTTCTATTCATATTCGCCATTTCTAATAATCTCTCTCCATTCTTTTCAACTAAATATAAAAGAAATGTTCTCAGAAAACTGATATTTTATTTTCAAATTAAAAATAGACAACTTCAATTGCTATTTTTAGTAATTTATCTACATTCCTTTCAACTAAATGTTAATACTCTCACATCTTTTATTCATATAAAATAAGTATCAATTTTCCCATATCTTATTCATATTAAAAAAAATTGTTATCAGAATATTTAATACTTTATTTTCAAAATAAAGTGAACCAACTAGTCACCATTTTCAATAATTTCTCTATATTTCTCCTTTCTTTTCAACTAAATATTATTTTTCCCGTATCTTTTATTCAAATAACATAAATGTTAACACCTGTCTTTTTTTTCGTATTGAAAAATTATTAAAAAAAACTGATACTTTATTTTCAAAATAAATCAAAACAACTCCAATCATCATTTCTAATATTTTTCCTCCATTCCTCTCCTCTTTCAAGTAAAGAGTGTTGATACTCCCATATCTTTTGTCCATATAAAAGAAATGTTATAAAAAAACTGATACTTTATTTTGAAAATAAAGTGAAACAATTCCAGTCATGATTTCCAATACTTTCTGATACAGTTGCCAGAAACAGTTGCAAAACGAATATTACGGTGTAACATATAGGAAAATAGTAACATATTGAATGCCAAAATAATCATTTAATTCAAAATAAAATAGTTCAATGGCAGGTTAAGAAATGAAACTTTTACTTTGCGACAAAATCTAGAAGGCATTCAATGCTCCTTGCACGAATAATTGAAATACCGGTTCAAACCCCATGAGAGCCAATCCGGATCCGTGCCACTTTAAATGCTTTTATTGAGAGTTCACACAGGTTACATCCCACCCCAGTCTCTACGAGCATCATTGATTATATTGCCTGGGAATGGGGATAGTTGATTGGATAATTGAAACCCTCCCCTGTTATTATGTTGCAATAGATGAAGTCCACGCAAATAAAAAATTTGCTATTGGTTTTCCACGAGGAATACATCCCCAAATAACTACGAAGGCAAATTGATTTTAAGCTTAGCAAATGCTCAGGGCTCAATCACTAACACACACGAGTTTTAATGTGCCTGGGATCGAGCTCAACTGTGGAAAAGTTCCTTAGCAGGGTACAAAACTACACACGACACAATGGGAACTGCTAAAACCTATAGCAATTTGCAAGAAATGATCTTATTGGAAATAAGCTTACACACACTTTTACTTAGAAATTTGTTAATTGTCAAGGGCGACCCAATTAGAAAAACTTGGAGCAACATTCTCCAAAAAAATTCAGAACAAGTTAGGCATGTCTTGGAGAATAAATCACAAGATAGCATTTATACCACTTCCAGCATAAGAGGAGCTGAAAATATCCAAAATTAACAAGGAAGAACATACAGTATCCTTTAACTACTAATCCAGAGATAGTTACAACTATGACTAAACCAGATAAGAGAAATTTAAATCAATAGAGGACGAGGTGGCATCTAGGAGGGAAGAACAATGCGCAAGACTGCCCTCATTGCATCACCAAACTTTACTCACAGTATGAGCTTCATCAAGACATACTCTAGAGAATAGGTCTATGTACAATGTACATTCCCACGAGCAATTCGTTGCCAAAATTTAAGCCATAAATTATAAGACTTGGTAGTGGTGGTGGTTCTGTTCCAGAATGATCATGCATGTAGAGAGGGAACTAATGGTACTACAAAGATCAGGTGATGCTTCAGTAAAAAGTAGTATGGCATACAAAAGGATGTTAACTGTTTCCATTTCGCAATCAAAATACATACCCTACTAAAGCAAGTAAGCAACCTCTTGTCAAAAAG
Source organism: Torreya grandis (assembly GCA_037957365.1). Lineage (NCBI taxonomy): Eukaryota > Viridiplantae > Streptophyta > Pinopsida > Cupressales > Taxaceae > Torreya > Torreya grandis. Next base: position 4,116,475 of record JARHVA010000060.1, on the reverse strand, counting down.
ATCAGAAGATATCAAATGCAGACAGGCCTGAAGTTGACAGAGGCTATTGCTGAGGCACCTCACTTCTGACCTCGTTTCTTCCACAAATCCCCCAGTTTCTTTAGCATGGCTTTTTTCTTCTTGGAGTTCGGCGAGGTGTCAAAATCATCCTTCATGGGAGATGAGAATCTCATGTTAAGAACATCAGAATCTGATAACAGAGAAGCTGATCTTTCCACTACTTTACCATTAAGTTCCCCGTTGTGGGCAGCAGCTAGAACAGTTGCAGCTGCATCGGCCGCCTTCTTCCATTGTTCAGTCTGTATCCTCAACCTCTTCATATCTGCTTCCATGGCCAGATTTGCAGCCTGTGCAGCCTCAAGCTGCTCTACTGACCTGTTTGCTCTCTGGCTACTATTTTCCAGTTCCAACTCACAAACCCTTAGTTTCTCCAAGGCTTCATTCTCTTTAGCATTGGCACTTGCAGCTCTCTCTTGGGCCTCTGCCATTTTATCCTGAGCAAGAGCATCTGCCTCCTTGGTTTCTTCATCCAATGCCTCAGTATTAGCCTCTGATGATTCAGATTTCTTTGCCAAGACTAGCAATTTCTCCAATTGGGAAATTTTCTCAAGCCTTGCAGTCTCATTGGATTTCAAATTCTCATTTTCCTCTAGGATATTTTGCAGCTCTGTTTCTTTGTCCATCAACAAGGCTTTAAGATCAGCGACTTCCAGCTTAATCTTTTCGGATTCTTCTTTTGTTTCATTAGCATTGGCTCCTGTTTCTCTCAGAGCTTCCATCAACTTACACTCTCTTTCATTGGAAAGAGCTGCATGCTCATCAGCATCCATCTTAGCTCTTATGGCCGCTTCGTTTGCACGCTCTGCCTCTGCTCTGACCTCACTCAGCATTGCCTCAAAGTTTCTCTCTGTGCCTTCCAACATAACTTTCATTTGCTCAGCTTCAAGTCTGGCCTTCTGTGCCTCCTCATAAGCAGCCTCGAGATCAATTTTCACATGCCCTGCTTCCGCAGTAACTTGGTGGAGGTCTAACTCAAGATTTTCAACAGCCTCCTTACTCCTTTCTTCTCCTTCAGCTTCTCTCTTATTTGCTTCAACTAGCTCCGATCTAGCTTTCTCAAGCTCAGCCTTCAAACCCTGGACTGTTTCTGTTAGGATACCCAACTCATATTTTGTACTTTTGAGACCAGCATTGGCTTCTTCAAGTTCGGCATTTACTTGTCTCAAAGACTCCATCGCCTTTTTCTCATCTACTTTAGCAGTATTCATCTTCATCCTAGCTTCCTCCAGATTAAGGTGTGCATCACGGGCTGCCATGAAAGCCCTAGCCTCAGAAGCTTTAGCTTCTTTCAGTTCAGATCTCAGACTCTCCAAATGAGCATGTGCATCGGACAAATTTGGCTCAGGCATTCTCAAATTATCAATTTCAAGCTTTAAGCTATCGATTTCCATATTAGCCTGCTCGACCTGAGCAATGGTCAGGGTCCTAGAATCCATGGCTAAGCTCAGCTCTTGCTTTACCCTCTGAAGCTCTTGAGTAGTCGACATCAAGGCAGCCACATCCATTGAATGCTGTCTATTCACGGCTTCAAGTTGAGACTGCCATGACATTTCCCTTTCCTTTGAAGCCTCCTCATACGCCTGCTGCAGCTCAATGAGCTGAGCCGTTCCATTCTCAGTAATCTTCAGTACTCTCTTCTCTGATTCTTCAAGCTTTGCAACTGTTTCATCCTTAAGCTTTTTAGTCTCTTCCAACGACTCCAATGCTTGAGCACTTACAGTCTCTACTGCTATGAGCTGTTCCTTTGTCTTCTTCAGCTCTTCTTGGAGCTCCAATGCTTTTGCCCTTTCAGTTTCGGCTACAAGGAGCTGTTCCTTTGTCTTCTTCAGCTCTTCTTGAGCCTGTGCAACCTGTTGCTGCAACTCAGATGCCTTGGTTGAGCGTTTCTGCCATTCAAGAGTCAAACCTCAGTCAAAATAAAAAATTCTGTGAAAGAATCTCCGTAGGAAGCAAAGTGTTACATGAAAAATCTCAGTTAAACCAGCGTTTCCTGAAATAATCTCAATGAAAAGTAGCATTTCCTGAAAAAATCTCAATGAAAAATAGCATTTCCTGAAATGATCTCAATCAAAATAAGACTACTTAAATCCCAGCGATAATAATGTGTTTCCTGACAAGATCTCAGCGAAAATATGCTGTCCATGAAAAATCTCAGTCAAAACAAATGTTCCCTGAAAATACCCAATGGTAAAAATATCTCCAAACTCACGGACGATACAAACCATAATAAAATCTGAGTGAAAATAAGAGTTTCGTGATTTTTAAAAAACAAAACTGGGTGAAAATAAATGGTTCGTGAGTTTTTTTTGTTAAACTCGATGAAAATAAATTGTCCGTCATTAGGGGAAAAAAACTAAGTGAAAATAAATGGTTCGTGATTAAAGGGGATAAAAAACAGGCGAAAATAACTGATTCGTGATTTTTAAAAACGCAGTAAAAACCAGAAGTCAATGCCTGCGACAAGAACCACAAAATGAGTCGGGGCAGATCAAAATACCTCTGATAATGGACTCCTTGGCGACTTATGCTCGGGGATTTTAGGCTTGGGGCTGGCCCTGGGGCTTCTGTCAAGCGACAACCTGCTGCCATTATGCGGCGGAGTAGCCCCGCTGTCTGAATCTGAAGCCGCATTTTTTGCCGTCCTTGTAGATCTTGGCGTGGCCGGAGACACGCCGGACGACGACGAACCGCCTCTGTTCACAACAAAATGAAAAATGTAGCCCTCTCAGAAACCAAATATCCACACTTTTCGCATCTATTTTCAAAGATCTGCAGCCCAAAAGCTCAAAACCAAAATAAAATATCTAAATGTAGCGAAAATGGCCAAACCTTGACTTCTGCGACTGCATTTTCAAAAGCTTGCCGCCTCTCCCTTCACAAACCAAAAAAAAAAACTTGAAAATAACGTCCTCTGCTTTAGTCTAGCGAGGTTTTATCCTATATTTTCACAACATCACAATGCTGTCAGCTAAGAAAACATCATCTCCGAGAATCCTTCACCGGACAACCTGCAACAACAAATGCACACAAAACAGTGACATTAAACGTGACATTTAAAGACCTCACTGCATTTAAAGCCAAACAGCAAGGTTTGAACACGATCTTAACGGCTTCAACAGCCTCAAGCAACTAATACACTATAGACCGAACAAAACTGCCAAAACGGCCATTAAATCTACAAAGCAGCAGTCAAAACCTCGTCTAAAACACAAATACCACAAAATAGGTTATTTCCCCTTCTAAGCAACAGATTTCTCCTACATTTGACCACAAAACACATTTGCCCTCTCCATTTTTTCACGGAACAACGCTTATTGCCATTCGGAATGTGTTCTTCGATGTCTGAACCACAAATAAACGCAGAGCGACTGCAATTTTTTCCAGAAAACTTACCAATGAGATTCGATCTGGCGTCTATTTTCCAGACGAAACGATCCGAAGGCGCGCAAATGACGAATATCACTATTCCCGATGACAACTCCCTAACACCACATGCAACAAAATATTATTGCATGCATTCAAAGCAAACAAATGATACATGGATTCATTTTTGTCTCTTTCTCCATACGTTGATTTTTTTTAAAAAAAACTTGTCGAGTGACAAATTAGCAAATAGCCAGGAAAGCGAGATTTTTTCCGGTCCCCCTCCACGCAACAGATGCCTTTGCTTTAACCACAAATATAAATCCGTTTTAGGGTTTCATTAGGAAGGATTTGAATTTCGATCAGGCCCGCTCCTTCGAATAAATTATTTAAGGCGTTTGAATTTGCTGTAATTATTCTCATCACGGACGTTGGAATTGGTGGTATTATTATTATTATTATCCTTGTCACGGACATGGGCGCAGCGTAGCGTTATTTTATAGTTTTTAGTGGGAGTAGATACACAGATACCTGCACTGCCACCAACTATATTTAGTGGGAGTAAGATAAGTGGCACAAAATATACTAGTTTTGTCTGAGTTAAAGTACAGCCAACTGTTGGAATTCTAGTCTTTTTTAGGGTCTGTTCACAGCTGACATTTTTAGAGGAAAGGCTGTTTATTTTAAAATTACACGTTGACTGCCGGCTAAGGATAGTCAAGTCCGCTTTTGTCGCCTCGTCTTTTATGAGACCCTCGTGGTTTTGTATATTTTAGCCATTTTTAATCGATTTCTTTAATCGAGTTTACGTTGAATTTATTTATTTGAACGTGAAGATTAAGACTGGTAAGTAGTTTCCGTGCTCCATTTTTATTTTAAATGTTAAATATCCGGTACAACCTTAACGGGGTAGATATTCCTAACGACCACCACTACCCTCCATTCTTGGAATAATTCATATCAAATCTAAAATTCAAAAGTTTATGGTATGAAGTTAATAATTAAGAGTAATAGTATTCCACATTAATTTGGAATATAATGAATATTTTCAAATATAATTTTGTGAAAATTTTTGGATGTATGTTTCGAATCACATTTCAATTTTATGATGGATTATAGATTTTATGATTTGAAACATCGACCTAAAAATATTCATTATAAATTGACATTTCAAACAAACTACAAAAGCATTTTTTAAGAAGGGATGAGAGGGTGCTAAAAGACGATGTTTATGATGCAGACTTGAAAAAAATAATTGATAAGTAATTGAATAGTAAAATTAAAGACGTTAGAATCAAGAGCATTGAGAGGAATATTATTTTGGGTTTAATGTAATGTTTGTGTTGTTAATATTATTAAGATTCTTAAACGTATATTTAAAATAAAAATTGATGCGCTGAGTAATTTGTTTTAGGATGTTAAATACGATGATAAATTTGGTCTCCAAGGAGGGGACGTTGTGTATCTAGGGATATGATATATTAATGTATGTGGGTTGATGGAGATACCAACATAAGTCACACATCTTCCTTGGTTAGTTATATGGGTATAATATATTAGGATAAATGAGTAATTTGTAGAATCAGTGCATTTGATAATGGTCAGCGTACATTAGGAATAGGAGGTTACCCATACATTGTTAGTTATATAGAGGTCTATATAAAGGAGGTGAATATCACTATAAAGGAATCAATCAAGTAAGTGTTGAGTCTCTATTTGGTAGAAGGTTGAGTCTTCTATTTGGTAGAAGGATATTGGAGGTTATCCCCCTATGTAGCATTGTGAAGTTATTCCTTCCTAAAAGAGTATTGTATTGTATTGCCCTACCATAAGGGTATTATTCTATTTCTATATATATATATATATATATATATATATTATATTTAGGCATATTGACCCTATTGTGTTGAGTTGATATGCATTATATTTTGCATTATTTTTAAATATTATAAGTGTGGATCATAAAAGGTGGTATCAAAGTACTAATTTGGGCAAATATTGAGGGTGAAATCTTAATTTTGGAGAATCGCTTATATCTTACAAGTTGTTATGAAATTTTTTACAATTTTTTTAAGTATTGAACAATATTTCAAGAAAGTCACGATGGAAAAAAATTGAGGCTTTCTAATCAGTTTTGAGGGAGTTGTTGATTTTTTAGAGTTTTTAATAAATAAGTCATACCTATCGAAATGTAAGGAATTTTTCTATGAGTTTTTTTTCTAATTTTATATCTTCATATATCTACAATCAAAATTTTAGAATTTTTTGACAAATTTTGTGTGAGTTATTGTGATTTTATAATTTTTCATATATTTGCTCTACAGACCAAAAAATTTAGAATTTGCCTGCCAAATTTTTACTGAAGTTGAAATATAATATAAAGGATATACAATCAAATTTTTGGACTGTTTGACTCATTTTTGCATGAGTTATTGAGATTCTAGGGTTTTTTCGTTAACCCTAGTTTGTGTGAATGATGAAATTCAAGGAATTTTTAGGGGAGGAACATATTAATGCTAAATAATGGTGAATATTTTTTAAGGAGAGATATTTTAATCAAAGTGTGGCAATTAATCTTGTAGCTTGCTTTGTCTGGGCCTGCACGACATTGCTTTAAACAATTGAGCAATGCACAAAAGCATTCTTCATGGGAAGAAATGAAACAGGGTTTCCTAGATCGATGGGGTATAAAAGAAAAATAAAATACAAGAAAGGAATAAGAGGAATAAAATGGTGATAAAGAAGAGAATGGAGATGATGAAAAATTAAAAATAACAAAATAAAATAATGACAATGAGGAAGAACATGCAAGTGACAATGAAAAAGAAGAAATTGAGCATAATGATGATGAGGAGACTACAGATGCTGCAAAAAGAGAGGTAGAGGATCTCAAAGAGAAAGAAGAAGGATTGAATGATAAGGGTTCAAGAATAGTTTGGATCCAAATAAATTAGAGTCAATTTTTCAGTTTCGTCGATGCATTCAAAAAAAGAAATTCATTGAATCCATAAACCCTAGCATTAAGCATAACTTCATCAACATGGATGTGGCTCAACATCTACATGTTCAAGTGAATAATAAGATGTTGTTCAAGAAAAGAATATCAAGAAGGCTCAAATAGATGATCAAAATATTCAAGTTTTTTAATATTTGAAGCTCACTATGGACAAATATGTTTTGCATTCAGATTTTTATGATTTGAATATGGTTGGTGTGGATATGGTTCTTAGATATCCATGGTTAGAGACTTTGGGAATGATCACTACTAATGTGCAGAATAAGTTCATTAAGTTTTGGTACAAGAAAAAGAAGGTTATTATTGACCAATTTTGACCCTAAGTCAAAATAGGTCAACCCTTCTATAGTCAGAATTCCTATAAGGTCTTTCCAAGGTCATAAATATGTTTATTCATGTTTATTAGGGTCACTTAATATGTTTAACTTTAGTTATTTTGGTCATTTGCCTTAATATTTCCTTATGACACCCTTTTGGCCTTTCTAATGACTTGTACGATTTCCATAAGGAACCAGATGTGTTAAACTATTTTTGAACATCCAAGAGGTCAGTTGAGTGTCGGATGGTAGTTTGGTAACTGGCAAATACAGGTTCAATGTGGAAAGGAGGAGATAGTAGTAATTTCAAGCAATTTAATGGTAGTTGTATGATCATGTACAACCACTTAGCACGTGGGAAGGCTCAGAAGTGTCCCTTCGGGTTCCCTCAATCCATTTCCACACTTAATAAGCTTTGGCAGGTCTAAAAATGGCAAAAACTAGTTCATATTCTCCATCACTATCCTAAACAAGTCAAAACAAGTCAACTAATTTTATTTCAGTATGAATAGTACAGGAGGAGGTCAGTGGAATGCATTTTCCAAGTGATAGTAGACTTCATTAGATTCTTTTTCATGTTAGGAGTTCTATGAATCATCACTAAGAATGTTGATGACTCAAAACTACCTACTTATCCCCAAGGTCTTCAAGTTTTTCATCTTTTTGCATTTGTCTAACATTTTCAAGTGTTGTACATGATCTTGCAGAGTATTTCCTTCCTTTTTATGTTATTTATAATCTAGTTTGCATGTGTGGAGGTTAAGGAGTGAGCAAGACCATCTCTCATTCTATTAATAGAGATTCCATTGAAGTCTATAGACTGTGTCTCATCAAATTTCAGAACTTATCTTCCTATTTTGGTTTTAGATCAAAGGGTGATATGTTGTTTTTCAACCTCTCGTGATATGATGATTAGTTATCCTGTGAAGCTTAGTCCCAAATAGCATTAATGAAGTTATCTGTCAAAATATCACAAAGTCAAGAAATCATATAATTATCACCTACAGTCAAGTGAGAGTGAGCCTTGACCAGTCACATTGATGTAAACAAGAAGCTTTGAAGGTGTTGGAGGATTCTAAAAGTGGAAATAATGAGGTTGAGCCATTCAAGAGGTCAGAGATTAGTTTTGAAAGACCAATTTGAAATACATAGTCATATATGATAACACCTACATGCAGTGTTCATCAATGGTCTGAATTCATACCACAGAGGTCTGAATAATGTTGAGTAGAAGGTGTTTGAACTCTTCGAGACCTTCAATCAAGATTAGAAGCATAGAGAAGATCAAGGCGACAATGATGATGTCACTACATGCAGGGAAATTTGAGTTGATGTTCACAGGTTGGAAAGGTTGTTAAATGGGACTCATTACCTTAATATCTCTAAAAAAGGATTTTACCCTATACATTGACATCTTGTAATGAGAATCCATGAAGTCTAAGTAAGTCTTATGTATTCATCCTTTCAGCTTGGACATAGTAGTAACTTCTCAACATGATAGGAGGTGAATTTGATCAAGAGAGGATAATGTAAAGGAGTTTCCCATTCAAGCAAGTTTTCACTAAAAATATTCAATAGACTACAGTCCCATTTTAGTCTACATGAACTTATAACTTGCAGTGGCCTTTGGTATGTTGAAGATAATGGTGTGAGAACATGATATCAAAGCATGGGATTGGTTCACACATGTATGAAATGGCCTTATATACCCAATGGAAATAAAGGTATAGAGGCAGTCAGGCATATGATCATCGACAAGAGCATCATGATTATGCATTGAGTCAAATGAGCTTGGAACAATAATGACCATAGCGAAAGGAGAATGATGCATGATTCCAAAGTATAGAGTAGATTCCATTCATTTATGAGATCTATATAGTGGCTTCAATATGGAACCAAGGGAGTGGACCACAAGGTTCAATCAAGAAAATGTCCATCTACAGGATTCTCAACTCTCCAATTAAGAACTTACAGGTGAAATAGTCAATAGAGTAGTTAGCTTGTGTTAATGGGGAGCCTTGACAAATAAACAAAGCTATGGAAATAGATGAATATGATTGGGATCACTCTTATAGTGGTTATATCAATTTCATATGATGCTCAGGGTAAAGGAAAGTTGACAAACATGCTCCAATTCAGTTCAAATCTTGTACATAGTCAACTTAGTATGCAAACTAGCCTAAGCTAGTGGAAAAGATAGCTTAAGGGGTTGGAAAAGGTGCAATATGGGTGAATTAATTGAATCCATATTCACACATATCTAACACATCTTTGGGTGGTCCTAATGTGAAATAATAAAGTAGAGGTAAGTTTCAAATCTCAACCTATAGACAGTTCAAACCTTGTAGACAGTAGACAGTCTTGAGATGCTAATTTTAAGTTTTGTGATATTGGGAGATTTGTAGAGGTTACCAAGCCTTAAAAATTGGTATAGAGTATTTACAAGACATAATATAGCCTCTCACAATCTCATTTTTCCCAAGCAAATAGGGGAGATGCCCGCCATGTTTTGTCTCAGATAGAGGGCACTCCCAACCAACACAATTTACAAATTTGATAGATGGATGGTAAGAAGATGAGATGATAATGTTCTAGTGAATAAATAATGATGTGAAAGGTTTAAATAGAGAGGTACAAAGTGTTGGAAGGCCCATACAGTCATTGGGAACCCATAAGTGGGTTATACACCCAGTCACACTTAGACTAGGTCTTTAGGCCTATACCCTAATGACCTCCAACTCCATCCAAAAGGCCACATGAACCTTCCAAAATATATGAGGACCTTCAAGGGATAGTATAATATGGATCACATCCATCATTTTGTAGGGGAATAACACAAATTGGTCCTTTTGACCCAAATCCATCTCAGACCTATCCAAAAAGCACAAGAGAGCTCAATAGGCCAAATTTAACTGCTCACAATTGTATGGATACCAAACATGAGACCTCAATCACTTGGGGAGGCTTGAAGGGGGTCCTTTACCCCAAATTTGTGGAATTTTTTCAAAGGTTGGACATCAAGATTTTATGAACAATCCTTACTAGTCCAAACTTCTTAAAACCCTATCTAGGACCAGATGGAGAAAAGATGGTGGGAAATGCATCTAAAAGTGATCAAGTGGCTATGAAAGTTCCTTATACATGTATAGATCTCTCCTAGGCTCCTTGACATGCACCTTGGTCATATTATCATCTATATGGAATAGCCTAATACTATGTTTTTTTGTAGGAATTAGGATGTTTTGTAGGTACAAAGGAAGATGTTCAAGTAAGAACCATTGAAGGAGGTCTTCAGGGACTTATTGCAGCTTCTCAAACTCAATTCCTACCACAATGAAGCATGAAAACATCTATGTGAGTCCATTCATGGTAGATAGTCAAAATATAGCATAGTGAAGACAATGTGACTACTTGGTGAGGAAGTGAGAATTGTTCCAAGAGTTTCATGGAAGTCTATTTGATAGACCAGAGGAAAAAGGAAATTCATTTAAGTTGCCTAAAATCTCTTCAACACATTTATTTGAGCAACTTCAAGCCATTTGGATGACAAGTGTGAGGACAGACCTAGAGAACTAGTGACAAATGACTGGAAGCAGTGAATGATAGATAATAAAGATGAATCCATTAGTTAGGGATGACTTTATGACATGAACTAACCTCTTCTCTACCTTCTCATGATAGGCCATATGTGTCAAGGCTTCATATGGTAGTTTTGGACACTCAATTTCACTCCTTACCTTCATGAAGGTAGTTTTGAAGCATGCAATGAAGGGTCTATGCCAAGTTGAGGAAGATGCTTTGTCTGAGATTGACACATGTTCATATCAATTTTCTAACTTATTTTCCACTTCATTCCATGGCTTTGTAACTATTTCTTATATTTTGACACCTTGTCTTGTGACCTTTGGTATTCACTTCTTCTCTCTCTTCTTCTAAGTTATATAAATTCAAGCCTTTTTGGTTTTGTATTGGATCGACAATTGGTATGGCAAAGCCCTACTGGTTTTGACACCTCATTTGCCTTTGAATAAAATTTATAATTTGATTTCATTCTTTGTAATCTCTTACTTGAATGTATCAATTAGTTTATGTGTTGACAAGTGATGAAAATGTTCTCCTTGTTTCATGTCTACTCTTGCATGTTTGTGAATGAGATATATTCTAATAGGTTTCATAAAATATATTGTTTGTCAAGTTTGTATTGAAGTGTGTGAGGGATTAGTAGTGTCTTATATCTAACCTTAATTTCTACCACTTGAAGATAGGTATATCAATCTACCTTTATGAGAAATACTTATGTTATAAGGATATAGGGTTGAATTTAGTTTGAGTTGTCTTCTTTCTTAAGTGCAGATGTAGTTATCTTGGTGGAGTTGTCTTGTGTGGAGTTGTCTTGGTGTATCACCTCATTAGCATAGGTTTCTTTTAGGTCTCCTTCTTCCCTTTTCACCCCCAATAGTGATTATCTTAGTGTAGTGTCAGCCTAAGAGACAAATCAAGGGAGCTAGCCCTTTCAAATCTAGAGATCTATCTCTTATGGTGGCTTGTCCATGAAGGGAGATAATTCCATGTTGTCCTAAAATTGAGGTGGTCTACTTGAATTCTCTACGGTGTAATTTTAGGCTACAATAGTTACTTTATAGGATATCATAGTTGGAAAGGCTCAGATATGAAGATGAGATTGAAATAGGTGAAGAAGTGCATGTAGAAGAGTCAAATGAAGACATAGTTAAAGAAATAGTACAAGTAAAGAAGAACACTTCATCTACTCAAGAGATAAAGGAACCACCAAAGGAAAAGGTGGAAGAGGTAGAAGAAAAGATGGATAAGGTCAAAGTATTAGAAAAAAAATGAAGTATATAGACACCCACATCACCATGAGAGGAAACAATCATGAATCCATGGCTATACATAAAATTAGAGTACCAATCACTATGGGTATGCATAAACACCAAAGAAGAATTACTATGGTCAAGTATGGAATTAGAGTAGCACAGTGGCATATGAAACATGGAATCAGTGGGGAAATTACTGTGACTATGCATGGAAGAATAACTACTATGGTCATGCATGGAATCAGAGTAGTGCAGTGGAATATGGTACATGGAATCAAAGGAGGAATAATTATGCACAGACATCAAGGCAGTACAATTATGATTATGAAGGCAAACAATGTAACACAATGGAATTTAGAAACAAGGTTAGAGAGTTATCACCTACCAAGATCACATACAGATGGTTAGATGATCGAGATTGGAGACAAGTGTGCAATGATTTGAATCACACTCATTATGTGGTTTCTTCTTATGTTTTGGGGATGAAACATGTCAAGGAGGGAAGGAACGCTATATACCTATGGATATAATATATTAATGTATATGCATTGATGAAGATGCCAACATATGCCACACATCCCCCTTAGTTATTTATATGGGTCCAATCTATTAAGATAAATGTGTAACTTGTGGAATTAGTACATTGGGTAATGGTTGGCTAACATTGGGATTAAGAGGTTACCATCCATTGTTAGTTATATAGAGGTCTAGATAAAGGAGGTGAATATCATTGTGAAGGAATCAATCAAGTATGCATTGAGTTTTATATTTGGTAGAAGGGTATTGGAGGTTATCCCCTCAAAGAAACATTGTGGAGTTATTATTTCCTAAAGGAGTATTGTATGTTGTTGCCCCACCTTAAGGGTATTATTTTATTTTTGCATATATTAAATACTTGGGCATCTTGACCCACCAATATCTATTGTTTTGTGTTTATCTACATTATATTCTGCATTATTTCCTATTATTATAAGTGTGGATCATAACATGGGATGTTTTTTTGGGGCGAACCTATGGATTATAAATGACTACAAATAAATAAAATATGTGCTACAGATAAAACTTTATGTGATGGTAGACCTATGGATTATAAATGACTACAAATAAGGAGAATGTGTGTTACAAACTAAACTTATGTGATGGGGGATTAGGTACGATATTGGATATTTTGAGGTGGTTATTCAGTCACCTCTATAGGCTCTGGAGGAATTGAATATTTTTACGTATGAATTATCTTGTTTATTATTATTGTGGCTTTGCTTTTGATCTGGTAGGACCTTGAGCAATTTTTCAAGTTGTTTGACTAGGTGGATGATAAAGTTTGTGTGCCCCATATTATCTTGATGATTCTTTATGGTATACCGAGTAGGGAGTGGTTTTTGCTTGGTCTCAGGTTATGTTATGTTTTACTTTTTCCCTTGTTTGTTTTTTATCATTTAGTGTTGGTTTTTTTCCTTTGGAATAATCTTGGTAGCATCTGTAAATTTTAATTTCTTTTTTTTGTTAATATGAAGTTGCAATTTTTTTAAGGTGAAATAAAAACAAAGACAAGGAACAAATTTAGAGTTACTATAAGTAGCCCTCAGGAAGAAAAGGGCTATAACTAGGAAACATCCCCCCACTAAATACAAAGCAAATCAGTGTACAACATACAAAATAAAACAAATAAATGTCAAACCAACATAATTGTTAAGATTCTATCGATAACCATGTTGGATTTATGAATAGTCTTGACAAAGAGATTATTGTTACTAGTCTTTATTAACATTCTCTAAAAAATGGTTGCTTAAGCACTGAGATCCCCCCTTTATGACTAGATTTTCTTGTGTTTCCATAAAGCGTTCCAACTACAAATTGATTTTTTTCTTCTACGTTTCTAAATCTTCGTTGTGTAGAAGAGTAGTTTACATACTTTGTTGCATAGAGGAGAATTGAAGCAAGAAATCAGAGTAAAGTTGATGAAGAGTTATTACCTAAGAAGTAGTGTTGTTAAAGAAATGAGAATGACATATTTTTCTAAATATCCTTGTTTATAATCTTCAAAAATTATATTATTTGATAATCCCATTTCAATAAGAGAAAATTTTCCAACACTTTGACTTGTGAAGAGGGATAATAAATCATGTTGAACTTGATTCCAAATCAGTTTGATTAAATTGCATGTCCAAAATGCATGCATAATAGTTTATTTATTATTGTAGAAGAGGCAAGACAACTTAACCTCTTGAAGATACCCAAGTCTATCAGCAATAGGTAGCTTGTAATGAATCACTCTCCACGGAAGGAGTTGGGCACTAGACTCAAGTTTCAATCCCTAAACATTGGTGCAGATTTGAAGCCATTTGCACTCAATTAATTTACAACTTCACTTTAGGTTCATTCTTTTTTGAATTTATATAATGGGCAACAAATTAAGATAGGAGATTCTAAGAGGAAATTGATTAAATCTCAGCAAACATATTAATAAGAAGATCTTTATTAACCAATGATATAAGATCTCATTTTTTCAGTGTTAGATTTTGAAGGCACTTGTTTGTGATTAACATAATATGTTAATATAATGTACAATTAATAAAAATAATATAAATTTATTGTTTTGCAACTAGGGATGTTGATTATTGTCATATTGCGTCGTATACTTATGTAATGCAGTTAAAGGAATTAATTGTCTTTTGGATAAATTGAAGTTATGCAATTATGGAGTATAATTGTCATTGTATATAATCATGCTTTTACTATTTTAATATCATTATTTGGATAACTACCTTCTTGTTCTATTGTTTGATGTAGGTACAACCCCATTGGTGGGAGGGAGGGCATCATTGAAGAGAAAAAAATAGATGTAGATTATGGGCAGTGAAGAGAGAACCATGTGGATTGCTTTGTAATCATTTTAGTTGCATGTTAGACATATACAGCTACTTTCACATGTTTGGCATAAGTAGTGACCATATGAGATTGAGTGATTGACTACTTGGTTGCATTGCTTTCACCATATGGATGTTTTTAGAAGGTTATAATATGGGTTTTGAAAGACCCCTAAAACCTTATACAATCAAAATCGAAAGATAAAAAAATAAAAGCTCACATGAATCCAAACATAGATCAACTGCTAACTAAAAAGTTGTGAACTAATAGTGAACCTCTGCCCAACAACAAAAACATCAGTAGAACTTCTACAACTAGTCAACACTCCAACAACAAAACAACATCACCACTCCACCAAACCAACAACTTGTTGTTATGCAACCACGAAAGTGACTAACCATTATCATCTATATGTCTAACACACCATATCACTTAGTGATAATAACTACCTACCTATTTGGTTATGGATCTCACAAGTTCCTTCAATTTAGTGTTCCTAGTCACTATATCACTTTTTTGAATTGCTCTTTTGGGTTTAGATTTTTTGTTAGTCACCAAGTTCCAATCCGTCACACTCTCCATCCTCTTAGTTGACTTCTACCTCATATTCCTCCATTCCCTTTCTCGCATACTCCTTATACATATATCCCTCCCAAAATGCAAGGATCCTCAACTTGTTAACATTTGTCTCAGTAGTTGGGGCTAGAATTCAGTTTGTTTCTCTAAACTAATAGTAACATTCTTTCCCTCATCTACTTGTTATTAATCTTGATCCTAGATCTCCAAGGCTTTTATCTCTCCTTCCTCAAGATTAGCTTTTTACTCATCCTCCATACTTGGACCTTCATTTTTCTCACAATGATTTTGCTCTTATTTTTCCACCTCCTCAACCTTCCCTTAATCAATACCTTTTAGTGATTTCTCCATCTCTAGCATTATAGTCGTAGTGCCCGCTTTGATATCCTCAAGATGACTTAGGTCCTCAATGTTCATGCACCCATAACCACCTTCAACCATGCCCTAAGTTTCTTCTCCTTGACTATCACTTGGTTTTATGGCCTTTGTTCTTCATCTTGATCATTTGTTGATTTGGCCTCTTCTTTTTGTCTCTAGCTTCTATCTATCCCTACATTTTGGGATGCATTGTGATTATTGAAACCTACCTTTCTTCTCCGCTCAATTTTTTTTGCTTATTCAAAGGACATTAGATAGATTCACGACCTTTTTTATGGCATTGTGAACATATTGAAGACATATTTTCATATTATATGGTTTAAAATCTCTCTCTGTATTTAGATCTCAACTTGATAAGGGGTGGAAACTCTTTGTCCAGAAAAATGTTTACACAACACCTTGCAAAAATCAATCTTCTCCTGGATTTAATGATTGGATCCAAGGTGAGAAATTGACCAAAGGAATTTACAATACCCTTCAAAACCTCTTCATCCTAAAATTCTAATGGAAGACTTGGAAGGTTAACCTATATTAGAAATTGATTGAATTTTTCCTCGTTTAAATCCACACATGAAGTCTATTTTCTAAGTGAAAGACATGATCTTCTTCAGAACCAAAGACCTCCTAATAGCACTGTTGAGCAATCCTCTATATTTGTTAAAGAAATAAGGAAAAAAATCATTAATCGAGGTAGAAATTTCTACCTATCCTCTGGGCTTCCACTTGTTATTAGCCCAATCTATAAAAGTGTCGATCTTAAGTTTTCTTCCTTGAATTTTTCCAATTAAGGCATTTGACCATCTATGCTGAGCTTGGTTTACAACAATATCAAGGATTTGAAGACATAAAACCCCTTCTTCGACTGTGGCATTTAGATCTCGGGTATCCACTGTGATACCCATTGGTTGCTTCCCAACTCCTCAATTTTCCCATGAATAGAGGCCAAGATCAAAAGATATTAACTTCTCTCCTAGGTCTGAATGATCTAAATTTGAAATTCTAAAATCTCCATTCTCAACATTTTTAGGGAGGCTAATTTTGTTAAATGTAACATTCTTAGGAAGACCACCCTTTGTTTGGGTGTCAACCTCTTTCCCCTACCCATAAGTGGGAAGGTCTTCATCAATCATGATACTACTACCAACAACCTTGTCAGCCTCCCTATAATTTTTAAAATGTCTCCCATAAGACACATCCCTACTAGAATTCATAACACAACCTATCGTTGATATAAAATTCATCACTTGCTCTGCATCTATGCCCCTAGTTTGTCCTATTCATGTAATCTTTCCTTACACCATTTTCCCTCATTTGATTCATAGGGGTCTTCAAGGTCCCCATGTTCTAGATCTCTTGCAAGAAAATCCCATCCAAAATCCTTTTTCAAAATCCCTCAAGACTATGCTCAATCTACCATCCTCTGAAACACAAAGTAAGATGATAAATACACTATAAAGTCACCTTCTAGATTTCATTGTTATGGTAGATACACCTAACTCTGGGTTTGCTAGTAGTCATACCAGTAAATAATTTAGTGTGTGTACACCTATTTCCTCTATGAATGCTTGAACACTTGTTGCATACGATTGTCAACAAGTATTATTATTTCTCATTATGTCTTGCGCTTCAAGACCTATTTGCAATTAGTCTTTGGGTGAGAGACCCAATACACTTATATGAACTATCAATGTGATCATTCGACATTATCAATTTTAGTGTTTTGACAAGTTCGGTTGATAATTTGGTATTGATAAACTTGAACTCTTGCTACAGATTAATACCCACATGTGTTTACATCATCTCATAGTGACCTCCTTGAATAGTCTATACTCTAGCGACATAATCCTTGTAGGGTTGTTGCAGGGCAAGGAGACCCACTAGGTGTGCAAGCACCTTAGCGTTGTTTGAACCCCTTTCACTTTTTGAGGTGAGGACACACACACACACAGAGTTAGATATTTAATGATTGCTATAATATTTTAGTGGATTACGCTACTTTATTTATAACCTATAAAATTGTAAATTGTACGATGTTAAGTATAAATTGTAAATTGTAAAATGTAATTGCCTCGAAGGGGAAATACGTAGAATTAAAGTGGTTTAGATTTTAGAGCTCATAATTTTTATTTCACGTGGCACTTGTATCAATTAGAAGAATGATGATAACTACTAAATTTATTGGTGATATAAATACTATTCAAAGAATTGATCTTCTCTATCAATCACACTTACCACCAAAATCAATGTCATCGACAAAATTCACTTATGTCAATGACATTAAATTCTAATATTTATTATAATTCTCATTTTAACTCGTTCAAAAACATGGATGAGTCTCATTATCATCTGGTATTTAATTATTTGAGATTTATTAAGACTTCCGCGGCATAGCCATTCAATATCCCCATCGAACAACTTGATGGGAAGAGGGGGAATATGGTGTAATGGTTGAAATTCACATGGGCTAAGCCCAATTACATTAATTGGAGTTATGATTTTTTGTAAATGCATTGAAAACGCCAACTCCCATAGCCGTCTAAAATCGAAATGCACAGAGGCGGGCATGAATGGCTGTCAATTAAACATTTATTAACGTTTGTCTCTAAGAGGCCTGCCATTTGTAATGTTTTGTTATATAAATTTTCATATTACAGGTGTCATCTTCTCATAAATATTAAAAGCTCAGTTTGCGTTTATATATTTAATTAAACGGGTATTTGAAAAATATATGGTTTTCTAATTTTTAATACAGAATTTTTAGCGGTCATAAACAATCTAAAACCAAAACAAAATCAAGCCAAAACCTGTCAATTTCTAGGCTCGCTGGATCAAACCTTAATAAAAAAGGGCATGTATTGAAGTTGCTGATGGTTAGTAGAAGCGTTATACACTACATGCGATAGATGTTATTTATACGTGATTTAAATATTTTCAATATAAGCATAGCGAGGAGTGTTGTATGTGATTTAAAATATAAATTTGATAAAAAAATGATTTGTACACATATATATAATATGGATATTTAATGAAAACTTGTAATTTAATAAGAAGAGTTTTTGTAGAGATAAGATTTCGGATACAGCATGAGGCTCAGTCCCTAACGACACTAAGTCGATAGAGAAACAATAGAGCTCAAACACAAGAAAAGATCAAACAAAATAAACTAAAAGGTAGGACCCATAATATTAACTAAGGTGAAAAGTCGATGAAAGACATATTATCTTTCAGTAACTAGTCTGCAAAACACCCACATATCTCAAGATCACCTCTCAATCAACACCAAACAACACCAACCATAAAACTAAATAGAAAGAATGAGTGAAAGTGAGGGAAGTCACTCGTAGGTCAGGATCAACCTTCTCCTAGAAGGGAAGTTTTCTAAACTCCTCAGGGACTTGTTTCTGATAAGACCCTCAGCGTCATGTCATAACTTTTCAACCTTAGATCAACCTTTCTACTTTGACAAAGTGCCCAAGTTAGCCTTAAGGAGCCCAACTGTGGTTCGAACAATGAAAAAGGGTCTTGGAGAAGCAAAATGATTGTTTAGAGCACCAACATCTGAAGTCCCTCCTGTAGAGTCACACAAATTAGTAAAAGGGATGGACTCCTCTCCCAATGGAACATGGCACTCCTTCGTTATCTTCTTCTCGAGAGGAGCTTTTGTAGGAACATATGAGAGATAAGAGGAATGGACAATGTGTTGAACATAGAAAACCCCATGATTGTACCAAACAAAGTCATAATTAGGAGGGCCCTATTTATTTTTCCAAACTCTCTAACGACTAGAAGAAACTTGAGAAGAATATGAGGCAACATGGTGCCCAAAGAGGTTGCAACAAAAGCTCTTGAAGGGGAGGGCTTCAAAGTTTCAAGATATTAAATCTAGGATCCTTGAGAAGATTCCACCTTAACAGAATGAGAATGTTATGGCCCTGATGGGCAAATTTCACTAATGCCTCGAGGTTTTGGGTGTAGCGGTTCATTACATGTGGTATCAGAGCCTCCACCCGGGTTCAAGTCACAGAGCGGGTGGTTACGCCGGTATGGCAGTGTTCAGTTGGGGCTCGTACGCTGGAGTTCCAGGCGGTACATGCGCAAAGCCAGCCCAGAGTCTGGGCTTTGGAAGCGTGGTGGGATGTTATGGCCCTAATGGGCAGATTTCACTAATGCCTCGAGGTTTTGGTGTAGCAGTTCGTTACAGAGAAAACAACTTGGACAAGTTTAAGATTACACAAACCCTTGTTGTTTTGTTGCCCCTATAGTTCTTGTCCAACTTGACAAATGATCCCACCAGATTACTCAGTTGTTTAATAAGGTCATCATTGTAGAGGATAGGCAAGAGATTGTAGAATCTAATCTAGAATGGAGCTGTTGAAGTGGTTGCCTTGTCCATGTCAAAGAAGGGAGACTAAGGGCAGAAGAAGCAACTGTGGATGCCCCGAAACCATGGTCCGACCGACCTAAAAATATATGATGTACACCTATCTCTCAAGTGTGAGATATTTTTAGAACTAATTCAACTAAAAAATATCAATGTGTAATACCACTATTTCCTTTGAGTGGACTGAGTAAACTTAACTAGCAGTGACAGTCTATGTTAAACAAATAAACTACTCTTTTTAGGGGTAGTTAATTGTCGTAAGAGGTTTTTTATTTAGGGTAGAGTTATTTATTTATTTGGTTTAGGAAGCTATGTTGTAGGGGGAAAAATACACAAAGGGAGCACATTTTTTGGTAGGAGTAATTATGTGTGGTAAAAGTGGACTGATTGTCCCTGTATTAAACAACTGTCATGTTTTGTGATGGTTTTTGACTACTGTATATTACAAAATTAATGAAGATTGTTGTATTTATTTGATTCATGCCTCACCTCAAATTATGTGTTATGTATGATATTGTAGTATTCTATAATTCTGTTGATAATTTTTATTAAGTGTATAAACATTTGTCTAACATATAGAGTTACAGGCATATAGATTGGCATCAATTTGGTATAAGAGCACCATGGCCCAAAGGGGATTACATATGAATTGGGTAGGTAGAGGCAGGAGGAATGCAAGATAGAGGGGAAACATAGGGTGATGAATTACTCGAAAGATTAGAGGACCTTGAGGTTAGGTTGCATCATGAATATTCGGAGGAAGAACTAGAAGTTCAAAGGGGTCAAGTTAAAGCCATAAATCCCATGGAAAGGCTTATTGAAGCTGTAGCCAAACAAGGAACTAGGGTTAAGGTTAAAGTCCCTAATTTTAAAGGTGAACTAAATCCTAAAGTGTACATGGATTGGGTTCAAGAGTTATAGAAATACTACGAGATGGAAGAAATTGAGGAAATTGATCCAAGAAGGATCGAAGTTGTACATCAAAAATGAAGTCTTGTGTTTCTCTATGGTGGGATCATCTATGTTAGGAAGAGACAAGGGAAAGAGAAAATCAGAATGGGGCCAAATATACTAAAACATTTGAAAGCTAAGTTTACGCCCTCTAATAATCAACAAAAATGTTTTAGAGAGGTTCAAAATCTGAGGTAAAAAGAGTCATCAATATAAGCTTGTACTGAGTAATTCTCGAGGCTAAAAATCAAAACTTATTCGTTGGAAGATGATGAGCATGCAATAACTAGTTACATTAATGGGCTTAGATTTCAAGTCTAAGATGAGTTAGCGCTGCTCAAAGTGAACACCATGGATGAGGCATATCAGTTTGCCTTAAAATTAGAGGAGAAATTGCATCGAAAAAGTGAGATGATGATTAAAAGGGGTGATAGTAACCCATGTAGAGAAAAACGAAGTTCCTTTGAACTTGCCAAAGGAGAAGAACCTGAGGGAAATGTGAAGCCTAACTTTCAAAGAAATAGAGGTTTTAGAATTAGAGAACAAGGACGATAATTTCTTGGGGAATGGAAGCCCTTAAGATGCTTCATATGTAATGACACTCATAAAACCCAAGACTACCCACTAACTTGTAAAGCTACAAATCAAGCTATGCTAGCTGAGGAAGAGCACATAGCCATGGAACTAGAGGATGAAACTAGGGAGAACTTAATGATGTGAAAGACCTTGGTGGCAGGAAACAAACAATCTGGAGATGGTGACTGGAGTATAAAAAATGTTTTTTTGACCCAGATGCAAGTGTCAAGGTAAGGTATGTAAGGTAATTGTTGATGGGTTCAAAAAACAACGTGGTGAGTATTGAAAGGGTGCAAAGATTAAATCTTTCTTGTATTCCCAAATCTGAACCATATAAGATTTCTTGGTTGAAGAAATATCAATGTGCTTGTGGATAAATCTTGTTTTATTACCTTTTAATATTAGGCCTTATGAAGATAAGGCACTATGTGATGTAATACCTATGGATGTTTTCCATTTATTATTAGGAAGGCCTTGGAAATACGATTGGAATGTAGTTCACCATGGTAGAGAAAAAAACTTATGAGATATAACATGAGGGTAAACTCCATGTTTTGAAATCCTTTTAAATAAGAATGGTGCGGTCATTCTATATTGGTTACACAAAGAACTACAGATGTGGAAACAACCCACATGCATTTAGAGGAAGCAATAATGATAGAGAGGGATGATGATAAAGAAGATGGAGTCATGTTGACTCTTGATAATTATGTCTCGTATTTAAAGAGAAAAGGAAAGCCATCTCTATCTTGAAAAGGATATGAGATTTATTGAAAGAATGTCTTGTTTTTATAATATGTTATTTGAGTGTGTTGCAGGTGTAGAGGAGAGTGTGACAAGCAAAGAGACTTAGAATAAAGAGTTTCCTTATGATTAACTAGAATAAGACAAAGGAAAGGATATCCTCATGTAAGATGATGAACTTGAACATAATGAAACATCAGAGGACGGGGGTGGAGCTATTTCAAAGGGAAGTGAAGGGATCTTCAAAGGCAAATGAGAACATTAAGTTTGAAGTTATCCCCAACATGATTGAGACATCATATGATAAGCCTTGGTCAAATGCTGAATATTATTGTAGAAATCACTCCATCCAGAAAATTGTATATGATTGAAGATGGATAAATGGTAGACTTTTCTATCTTGGGAGTCCCAACCAAGGTCGGAGACTATGGTTTGAATGTCTCTTCAGTGGATTCTAATTTACTAAAGGTTAGTATAAAGATTCAAATGTAAATGAGTCATGTGTTGTTGAGGACAAGGTAAATGAGGTTGCCTCAACTAGTTATACCATAAATCAACATAGCATTGATAGGGAGGATATTGTTGAGATTGGGAGTGTGATATGTGACCATTCCTTGCTGAAATATGAGTCCAATTTGTAATACTATTATTTCCTCTGAGTGGATTGAGTAAACTTAGCTGGTAGTGATAGTCTATGTTTATAAATAAACTACTATTTTTAGGGGCAATTAACCGTCGTAGGATGTTTGGAATTTAGGGTAGAGTTATTTATTTATTTGGTCTAGGAAGGTATGTTGTAGGGGGAAAATACACAAAGGGAGCACAATTTTTTGTAGGATTAACTATCTATGTTAAAAGTGGATTGATTGTCCATGTATTGAACAACTGTCATGTTTTGTGATGACTATTGATTATTGTAGATTATAAAATTAATGAAGACTGTTATGTTTATTTTATTCTTGCCTCGGATCAAATTATGTGCTATGTATGATATTATAGTCTTCTATAATTATACTAATATTAATGATTAAGTGTATGAACACTTGTCTAGCATACCGATTTGTAGTGTGTAGATTGACATCAAAATTACAAACTTCAAAACATTTGAACTATTTGGTTTATGTATATAAATCTTTGGGATTCTATATAAATGCATACGTTTC
This sequence comes from Torreya grandis, assembly GCA_037957365.1. Taxonomy (NCBI): domain Eukaryota; kingdom Viridiplantae; phylum Streptophyta; class Pinopsida; order Cupressales; family Taxaceae; genus Torreya; species Torreya grandis. Next base: position 4,093,247 of record JARHVA010000060.1, on the reverse strand, counting down.
ATAACCTAATTCATCCCAATACTAATTTTATATATTTATAGACTATATGATAGTTAGAACAAAGAATATTGTGTAAACCTTATAGTAGTGATTAGTTTGTAAAACTTACTTTAAAGATCAAGTGTGTGCACATGCACAGAGAGAGAGAGAGAGAGAGAGAGAGAGAGAGAGAGTAGAGAGAGAGAGAGAGAGGAGAGAGAGAGAGAGAGAAGAGGAGGATGAGAGAGAGAGAGAGAGAGAGAGAGAGAGAGAGAGAGAGAGAGAGAGAGAGAGAGAGAGAGAGAGAGAGAGAGAGAGACACACACACACACACACACACATACACACATGCTTTGATGGGGTGACAAGTTTGAATATAATTTTTATATAAAACCAATCTTGTGATTAAGTTTCCACTAAGGAGAAGGATGATTGCGAAACCGTAGATAGATTGAAGTTTGAATATATATTTTTTATAGTTTCAAACTAATTACATGTGTGGGGTATTGTAATAACACTTTAATGTATATCATAATGAGGTGATATAATATATGAATTTGGAAAATTAATGTGTGGTAAACATTTATGAAGCCTTACATTGAGTTATAACTATGGATTAGGATGATAACTTAAATTAGTTCAAATGAGGATTTTTGGCCATAAGGGGCTACAACCTCGGAGCCCTAACCACCACTTTATTTTTATTTATATGGTCAAGGTATTTTTGAGATCAAGAATGAATATCATTATACCGTATAAGCCTTATCATGTTAATGCTCATGCAGTGGAACATATTTATAAGTAATATAAAATTAAGATTTGCTTGAACTCTTTTTATTACAATCGATGTAATTCATTAAACCGTTGGTATTTTTGTGTTACTTAGCATTCCAATGTCCTCTTAAAACTATTTTGACTTATGGTTGTTTTGTAAAGACGTTTTGAAAAATATCTCACTCCCTTTACCTTTAGTTGTTATGTTAAACCTATAAATGCCTTTAAAAGTGGTTAGAATTATGTTAGCACAACTGGTATGAAACCTTAAATGGTCAATCAATAGTGATCATAAATCTTGCAATTTGGATGCACCCTTGGACTTGATAGATTATTTGAAGATGACATTGCTATTAAGAAATAACTAACAACATGTTTTGGTTACCATTCATTAATAGAACCTTGTGTTGGATAAAACTTATGCTTGGATGGGAAATTAGGGGTTATACTTTTAGCAAACTCTTTGGATATTTTTACTTGAAAACCTATCATACATGCATGTGATCCATGTGAAAACATAGGTACATGGATTAGTTAGTAGATGGTTTGAGATGTGGGTTGTGTTTAGTTTGGTCTTGTCTTTATTGCATAACTTGTTAGACCTTATTTTGGTCATATTATCAATCCTTGCAATAGTACCTTTAAATAACACTTTTCATAAGTGATATGGGACACTTATGAGTGTGGTATAATTTGTGTACTACACATGGATCAAAGCACATTCTTTTGCTTGAGTGTGCTTTATGGAACTTGGGCTATGGAAACCCATAAATCTTGATCTTGGATAACCTAAAGACCTTGGGTGGAATTGAATTATGATTACTAGGCCTTTAGGGATATTTGTAAATCTAGAATATAAATCATTTTGGAAATTATTACATTCATCTCAGATTCTGAACCCATGTTTAGATGTTAAACTTGCATAGGGAATATTGAGAAATTGACAAACTAGTCAGATTGAGCTTTACTTAAACCTATGTGCTTGGACATTTAAGATCAATTGTAAAATAATTACAGTGTTTGGATGTTAAACACTTAATGCATTATGAACATGCATTGAAATATATAACCCTTTTGGATTTAGAACAAATTTAGGGAGATAATCACACATTTGTACGTTGTTCTAAACTTGGGAGATGAAACTTTAGATAATGAATGTTAAACCTATGTTTAACAGATGAACAATTTTTGGAAGAAAAAACTTTATTCACAAATGTTAAACTCATTGTTAGCAATCCAATATTTTTATATGTCAAAAACACATTTGGAAATAGGTCAACAACTTGTGGTAAGACTTTTTTTCGTTGCCAAAATAGAACTTGGGTCTATTATTTTTATTTTACACAACAAATAGAAAACTAGAGTGGTTTTGGACTTTGGATTATAATCTTTATTCTCTAGTTACATGTGGGTTGGGAGGTGGGGTTCATGCATGGTACATGTGATTTTTTTTAATAAGACCCTTATTTTAGAATTAATGTTTAGGTCCTACTAGGACTTGTGGGTGCTTAAAGTAATATCATTTCTATGCACATAAAATGGATTGGGGGGATTAGCGAGATGATTAGATAGCTTGAGAGTTGTGTAATAAACATTGTGATATGATAACTATAAAGATGGAATGGGTATTCTGGTATAGTTTCAAAGTAAATTTGTGCATAAGGATTACGGTTTTCTATGTGGTTCACCAAGGTCAACCTAATGTGTGTGTTTTACCAAATTTTTCCTAATACCAAATTTTAGATGTATTTAGGGGTTAATGTATTATTTTCCCTAAATATGAACATATGCATATATATTAGTATATATTGTGAGTGTTATATCATTCTAGTTACAATTCATTGCCATGTACTGCATTGTTGTTTGCTAGTTGCATTTTGTTTTGATGACTTATTTTATACACATGGATTCTCTCTTGCTTTATCAATTATTTGCATCTACTACCTCTGTGAAAGAGTAGGGCCACTTCTGGGATTTGGAAAGTGTGCAGGGAATCTGCTAGGCTCTATGGTTGGAGGAAAATCCATCCAATGATGCCCTCCCTCTCCCATTTTAGTTTAATGCTTTCTTCAGTGTGAATCTTTTATAAGTGTGTGAGTACTTCAATGAGGAATGCTCTTTATTTTAATTATTATTATTCTTTCTAGGTTGGATAGACAAATGTAATCATCAGATGATACCCATATATTTATTATATTAGTAGATGTATATGGCAAAATTTCCATAATTGTATTAATAAGGAATAATATTATACCTTTATTTTATTTTTACCTAGAAAATGAGAATGGAAGACTTGTGGATAATGATTATTTTTTATCAATTGGATGAATATTACTTTGTCATGTAAATGGAAATAAATAGGTAGTATATGTTTGAGCAATAATTATTGTATATTTATTTGTAGATCATATGAATAAATTATTACAATATTTCAAAATAGTTTTAGAAAGTAATAATGGATATTGTACTTTGATTAATATTTAAATCAATAATGATGTTTTCACTAGTGTAGTCTTTTATGAAGGTTAGTAATAAAGAGTCAAATGCAAATGATTCATATGTTGTTGAGGACAAGGCAAATGAGGTTACCTCAACAAGTTATGCCAAAATTCAATAGAGCAGTGATAAGGAGGATATTGTTGAGATTTGGAGTGTGATATTTGACCATTCCTTATTAAAAATATGAGTCCATTCAAAGTTTTACAACTACTAAGAAACTAGATGGTACTCAAGAAATTGAGCACGTAGAAATGTATCGAAGGAAGGATGAGTAAATCTAAAGAGCTACTTGGTGGAAGAGGTGGACAATTTATGAACCAAAAAGAGGGTGGAAGTGGAAAAGGAAAATATGAATTTGGTTAATTCTAGTTCTAAACCAAGAGGTTCAGAATTTTAAAAGAAGGAGAGAATGATGTACACATATCTCTTGACTGTGAGTTATTTTTGGAATTAGTTCAACTAAAAAATAACAATGTGTAATATCACTATGTCCTTTGAGTGGATTGAGTAAACTTAACTGGTAGTGATAGTTTATGTTTAACAAATAAACTACTATTTTTAGGGGCAATGAATTGTTGTAGGAGGTTTAGACTTTAGGGTAGAGTTCTATATTTATTTGGTTTAGTAAGGTATGTTGTAGGAGGGAAAATACACAAAGGGAATGTAGTTTTCAATAGGAGTAATAATGTGTGTTAAAAGTGGACTGACTGTTCTTGTATTAAATGATTATCATGTTTTGTGATGGCTGTTAATTATTATAAATTACATAACTAATGAAGACTATTGTGTTTATTTGATTCCTGCCTCACATCAAATTCTATTTTATGTATGATATTGTAGTCTTTTATAATTATACTAATAATTTTGGTTAAGTGTATGGACATTTGTCTAGCAATACAAAGTTGTAGGTGTGTAGATTGGCATCAAAATCACAGACTTCAAAACATTTGAATTATGTGGTTTATCTGTATAAATCTTTGGATACTATATAAATGCATAGGTTTTATAACCTAGTTCATCCCAATACTAATTTTATATAGTTATAGACTATATGATAGTTAGAACAAAGAATATTATGTAAACCTTACAGTAGCGATCAATCTTTAAACTTACTTTAAATATCAAGTGCACACACACACACATGCTTTGATGGGGTGATAAGTTTGAATAGATTTTTTATATAAAATCAATATTGTGATAAATGTCCTCTAAGGAGAAGGGTGATTGTGAAACTGTAGATAGATTGTAGGTTAGAGGTGTATAAGAGATATATTAATTTTTTTAGTTATAGACTATATGATAGTTAGAATGAAGAATATTATGTAAACCTTACAATCATTATTCGTCTTTAAACTTACTTTAAATATCAAGTGCACACATACATGTGCAACATATATGTGCACACACACACACACACACACACACACACACACACACACACACACACACACACACACACACACATGTTTTAATGGGATGACAAGTTTGAATAGAATTTTCATATAAAACCAATATTGTGATAATTGTCCACTAAGGATAAGGATGATTGTGAAACTGTACATAGATTATAGGCTAAAGGTGGATAAGAGCTATCTTATACATACATACATATATACATACACATATACATAAATATGTATGTGTGTGTGTGAACATATGTATGTCTATATAGATCTAAGAGCTGAAAATAATTCTTTATTCAGCTTAAACTCAGAATGCATTACATGGGCTATTATATAGCCAAAATAATAAATAATAATATGCCTATAGTGAATTAATCACCTTATTAAAATATAGCATTCTCCCCCTTAATTCAACATAGCTTGAAGTGAATAGGAGAGAAATTCTCTAAATGCCTCAAATTTGTTACGTGCAAGTGATTTAGTGAAGACATCTGCATGTTGTTCTTCTATCAGGCAATACTAGAGCTAGATTTTGTGTTGTTGTACATGTTCATGAATAAAATAAACTTGCACCTCAATGTGTTTTGTGCGTTCATGAAAGACTAGATTACAAACAAGTTTGAGAATGCCCTCATTATCATAGTACATGATGGTAGGTGTTTTCTATGGTACTCCCAATCCTTCTAGTATGCCATGTAACCATATCACTTCGTAAAATGAGAGCTAGAAATAAAATTTTATTCATCTTAAACTCAAAATCCATTATATAGGTTATTATATAGCCAAAATAATAGCACAACAATATCCTAAAATATAGGATGGTGCACTAACAATAGACCTAGAATGGATGTCACAAATACACAGACAATAACAAGTAAATGTTGGCATACATAAAGAACTAGGCACTTGAAATCCCAATTTTCAATGCCTATGGCTTCCACAGATAATAATGTCAATGCTCCAAGGTCAGTAGCTTCATGATGCTTTGTAAAATGCCACTCCACTTACACGCCCAACTAATGGATTGGTAACTTTGGATTGAGAGGCAACAAATATCTCAACAAGGCTCATGGCTCAATGTTTACGGCTTCTGCACATTTACTTTGTGGAACTCTTGTAACACATTTCAAAATACTTAGATCTTATCGCTATTGCTTCAAGATATTGATAGAAACCTCACTAAATATTATTAGCACCAAAAAAAATATTGGTTGATCTCACTCAATATATTATGCTAGGAAAATGAAGGTAAAGATAGAATAAGCTTTTATAGTTAGGAGAATGAGAGCAGTGGGCTTCTCAATTTCTCTTTTACGATGTCTTCTATGCTTGCTTGTTGCAAATTTTTAAAAGGCATCTTCAATGAGCTTAGAGAATGCTCGAACTCCTCCCAAGCTCCTCAATCCCCTTGCTTTGATACTAAATGAGAGTTAAAAATAATGATTTATTCAGCTTAAACTCAAAATGCATTACATGGGCTAATATATAGCCAAAACAATAACACACCAACATCTTAAAATATAGGATGGTACAATAACAATATACCCGGAATGGATGTCATGGGTAAAATAAATTAACAATAAATAATAAAATGCCTATGGTGAATTAATCACCTTATTAAAATCTAATAAGATATATATATATATATATATATATATATATATATATATATAACTAAATATTATTAACACTAAAAAAAATATTGGTTGATCTCACTCAATATATTATGCTAGGAAAATGAAGGCAAAGATAGAATAACCTTTTATAGTTAGGAGAATGAGAGCAGTGGGTTTCTCAATTTCTCTTTTACGACGTCTTCTATGCTTGCTTGCTGCAAATATTAAAAAGGCATCTTCAATGAGCTTAGAGAATACTCAGACTCCTCCCAGGCTCCTCAATCCCCTTGCTTTGATACTAAATGAGAGTTAAAAATAATAATTTATTCAGCGTAAACTCAAAATGCATTACATGGGCTAATATATAGCCAAAACAATAACACACCAACATCTTAAAATATAGGACGGTACAATAACAATATACCCGGAATGGATGTCACGGGTAAAATAAATTAACAATAAAATAATAAAATGCCTATGGTGAATTAATCACCTTATTAAAATCTAATAAGATATGTATATATATATATATATATATGTATGTATGTATGTGTGTGTGTGTGTGTGTGTGTGTGTGTGTGTGTGTGTGTGTGTGTGTGTGTGTGTGTGTGTGTGTGTGTGTGTGTGTGTGTGTGTGTGTATGTATATACATATATGTTATATGTTATACACACACACACACACACACAAATTAACAATAAAATAATAATATGTCTATGGTGAATTAATCACCTTATTAAAATCTAATAAGATCTATATACATATATATACATATACATATACATACATACATACATACATATATACATACATACATATATATATACATACATATACATATACATACACGCACACATACACACACACACACGCGCGCGCGCGCACACACACACACACACACATATTTATATTTATATATGTATACACATAAACACACACATATGTATGTATATGTATATACGTACACACATGCACGTGCGCATGCACACACACACACATATGTACATATACATACATACATATATTCTAGCTTATTACATGTGTGGTGTATTGCAATAACACTTTAGTGTATATCATAATGAGGTGATATAACTATATGACTTTATAATATTACTATGTGGTAAACATTGATGAAGCCTTGCATTGAGCTATAACCAAGGATTAAGATGATAAATTAAGTTGGTTCAAATGAGGATTTTTGGCCATAAGGGGCTACAGCTTGGGAGCCCTAATCACCTCTTTGTTTTTATTTATATGGTCATGATCTTTTTGAGACCAAGAATGAGTATCATTGTACTTTATCAGCCTTGTCATGCTAGCGTTCATCAGTGGAAAATCTTTATAAGTAATATAAAATTAAGATTTGCTTGAACTATTTTTGTTATAATTGATGTAAGTCATTAAACCATTGGTATTTTTGTGTTGTTTGGCATTCTAACGTCCTCTTGAACCTATTTCGACTTATGGTTATTTCTTAAATATGCTTTACAAAATATATTACTCCCTTTGCCTTTAGTTATTATGTTAAACCTAAAAATGCCTTTTAAAGTGGTTAAAATTATGTTAGCACAATCGATATGAAACCTTAAATGGTCAATCAACAATGATTACAAATCTTGTAATTTGGATGCACCCTTGGATTGGATATAGTCGTTAAACTGGCATTACTATTATGAAGTAATTAACAACCCATTTTGGTTACCATTCATTAATAAAACTCTGTGTTGGATAAAACTTATGCTTGGATGGGAAATTAAGAGTTATGCTTTTAGAAAACTCTTTGGATATTTTTACTTGAAAACCTATCATGCATATATGTGATCCATGTGAAAACATAAGTATATGGATTAGTTCTTAGATGGTTCGAGATGTGGGTTGTGTTTAGTTCGGTCTTATTTTTATTGCATAATTTATTATACCTTATGTTGATCTCATTATTGATCCTTATGATAGTACCTTTAGATAGCATTTTTCATAAGTGGTATGCGACAATTACGAGTGTGTTATAATTTGTGTACTATACATGGATCAACGTACATTCTTTTGCTTAAGTGCACTTTATTGAACCTGGGCTATGGAAACCAATAAATCTTGATCTTGGATAACCTAAAGGCCTTAGGTGGATTTGAGTTATGATTACTATGCCTTTGGTGATATTTTTAAATCTATAAGATAAATCATTTTAGACATTATTACATTCATCTTAGACTATGAACCCATGTTTGGATGTTGAGCTTGCATATGGAATATTGATAAATTGACAAACTAGTCAGATTGAGCTTTACTTAAACCTATATTCTTGGATATTTAAGATCAATCATACAATAATTATGGTGTTTGGATGTTAAACACTTATTGTATTACACAAATGGATTGAAACATATAACCCTTTTGGATTTAGAATTAATATTGGGAGATAATCACACATTTGTACATTGATCTAAACTTAAGAGATGAAACTTTAGATAACGAATGTTAAACCTATGTTTAATGGATGAATAATTTTTGGAAGAAAAAACTTTATTTATAAGTATTAAGACTCATTATTAGCAGTCCAACACTTTTAGATGTTGAAAACACATTTGGAAATAGGACACCTTGTGGTAAGACTCATGTTTCATTGCCAAAATAGAACTTGGGTCGATTATTTTTCTTTTACATGTAATAAATAGAAAATTGCAGTGGTTTTAAACTTTGGAATATAATCCTTAATATTTAGTTATGCGTTGTTTGGGTGATGGGGTTCGTGCATGATATATGTGAATTTATTTAATAGGACCCTTATTTTGGAATTAGTGTTTAGATCTTTTTGGGCCTTGTGGGTGTTTAAATCAATATCATTTTTATGCACATTAAATGGATTGGGGGGATTTGTGAGATGGTTGGATAACTTAAGAAATGTGTAATTAACATTAGGACATGACAACTATAGAGATGGAACGGGTATTTTAGTATAGTTTCATAGTAAATTTGTGCATAAGGGTTAGGGTTTTTTGTGTGCTTCACCAAGGTCTACCTAATATGTGTGATTTACCAAACATGTTGTAGTACTAGATTTGGGATGCATTTAAGGGTTCACGTATTATTTTACCTAAATATGAACATATTTATATATATTAAGAATATTATACCATTCTAGTTACAATTCATTGTCATGTATTGCATTTATGCAACATTTGCATTTTGTTTCGATGACTTGTTTTATACACATGGATTCTCTCTTAATTTATCAATTATTTGCATCTATTACCTTAGTGGAAGGGTAGGGCCACTTGTGGGATTTGGAAAGTGTGTAGGAAATCTATTAGGCTCTATGGTTGGAGGAAAATCCATCCAATGATGCCCTCCCTCTTCCATTTCAATTCAATGCTTTCTTCAGTGTGAATCTTATGTACATGTGGAGTACTTCAGTGGGCAATGCTCCTTATTCTAGATATTTTTATTCTTTTTAGGTTAGGTAGATGATTTTAATCACTAGATGATACCCATATATTTATTGTATTGGTATATGTATATGACAAAATTTTCGTAAATGTATTAACAAGGAAGAATATTGTACCTTTATTTTATTTTTACCTAGAAAATGAGAATGGAAGACTTGTGGATAATGATTATTTTTTATTAATTTAATGAATATTAATTTACCATGCAAATGGAAATAAAAAGCATTATATGTTTGAGAAATAATTATTATATATTTATTTGTAGATCATATGAATCAATTACTACATTATTTCATAATAGATTTTGAAAGCAATAATGGATATTTTACTTTGATTAATATTGAAATCAATAATGATACTGCACTAGTGTAGTATTTTATGAATTTTACTCAATCAAACTTGTTTGGGAATATAGGACTAGGGATTGATGTGTAATCAAGTCATGTTCTCAGTTGGTGACTATCTGTCTAACTAGGAAGAAGTTATTACATAATTGCTAGTCAAGGTGACCATTCCATCACTATATAATTATAAATGTATTTAAAAATATAAATCCCTTTGATAGATAACAATGGCCCTTATAGTGAATTATCCAAAGACAAGGGATGATCATTAACTGTTATCAAACGATTCCACCAAATTGAGCAATTAGGGAAGCTTAGCCCACATATAAGAGAGGATTATTTCCAACTTAGTAGTTGAGAAATTTCTTGTCGAGATTTCCATAAGCTAATAACCAATGGAGAAGCCTTAATTTTGAATTATTTAACATTTAGGATTTTATCATGTAAATTTGTATCCTCCCATTTTCCTTTAGCTATTGCTAGCTGAATTCTATGCCTAAGGAGGACTTTTCAAGGTTATTTACTAGAAAGAACCATACCTATCCACTTTGAGACAAGAAATTTTCCTTCAGTCCATAGATCAATGATACCTAGCTTACCCTTATGTTTGGGTTGTGTACAAATAATCCAAGATATTACAACTACACCTTTCAGATTATCCTATTTAACCCATAGGAAGGGTTTCACATTTTGAATCATCTCAAGATAACAATATTTGGATGGCATCTGATAAGTGGGGTAACACGTATGAGTGGCTAATAGGATGCTATTAATTATTTGAACACACCTAACCAATGACAATAACTCACCTCCTAACTATCAATCTTTCTATTGAATGTGTGAATGAACTAGTCCCACATTTGAGAAAGTGTAATTCCAATGCCAAACATAATGCTCAAATACCTCATAATTTCCTTGTGTCTCAGTTGCTTGTATTCTATGGGAATATAATTTTTTGGTCTTTACATTATAGTTATAATAAATTTAGTTTTTTGCACTGAAAGCTAGACCCTGAAGCCATGCAATACAAATCCAAGACTTCCAAAGCATTGTTAACTTATGATTTTTCATTTTATAGAAAGAACATGCTATCATCAGTAAAGTGAGAAGTCAAAACGAAGTTCTGATGTGGTATATCAATTCCTTTGAATTTTCTAAGAGAACAAAATTTTTGAATCATGTACCCAAGAACATATATTTCTAACACATAAATAAAAGGATTTAGAGGATAAGTCTGTCAAATGGATCCTTGAAGCTCAAATGATTTTTTGAGAAATATGTTATCAAGTCTAGCTAAGGCATTAATAAACAAGATTTTGATATGGTTTATCAATCTCACTCTAAATCCAAACCATTTAAGCATTTTTATGACAAAGGACCATTTTAATCTATCATAGGCCTTATCAAAATCAAGTCCGATAAGAATGGCATCTTGTCTAGAATAAGAAGCCCAATAAATGTTTTCCTAAGCTAGAAAAATATTATCCAGGATTAATATTCCTCCCAAAAATCATGTTTGTTTAGATCTAATAATGTATTTAACCACTGGTTTTATCTTGGAAGCTAAAGCCTTGTCTATAATATTATAAATGGTGTTGAACATAATGATAGGATGCTAACTAGTGATTGAGTCCTTATTATTTCCTTTAGATATCAAATTTATGAGATCACTATTGATTTCCTTCCCCAATGAACCATAATGTTTAGTGCCAAAATAAATTTGAAAGAAATCATTGTGCATAATCGACCATAAATCTTAAGAGAATTCCATAGGGAGCTTGTCAATGCCAGGGTTTTTATATTTGGCAAATGAAAATATAGCTCTTTCAAGTTCCTCAGGAGTGAGAAGGTGATCAAACCCTTAGTTGAATTCTTGAGACACTTTACAAGAGATGCAATTTTCAATTGATTTATTGAGATCAGATTGAACATCATCTTCAATCAATGAATCATTTTATAAAGTCTGAGAACGTGAGAAAGGAATGTGTTTGATTCCATTAGTGGTGGATTATACTCTACCTTTTGAGTTATAAAGAGTAAGAACATGTTCTTATCTTTGTTTATTATTGAGGAATCAAAATAAGAACTTATAATTCTTATATTTTCCTTGATTCAGTTTAGGAGAAATGTTATTTTAGCTCCTTTACCTTTGTACAATTCATATTCTCTAAGATTTATTTAAATGTAAGATATAATTTTGTGTAGACTAAGATTTTTAGATTAAGTAGTAAGACAACCCTATTATTAGAGAGTTGTTTCCTAAAGGCATGTTCTTTTCTCTTCTTATGTTTAGCTATCATTCTTCTAAACCATCTAAGAAAGGTAGTGCATTTGAAGAGCACAAGGCACCATCATTATATCTAAATTTCACCATTATTGGGTTTAGGCTCAAATCCCCAAATGATATAAAGATCATGAAGAAAAATTGGGTTCTTGAGGTGATAAACATTCAATTTAAAATGGAGATCACAAAATGAATGATTATCAATGGACACGTAAATGGAAAGGTTGATTGAAGTATGATAAAAAGGGTGGTGGAAAGGTCTTGAGCGACTAAAATTCCTTGAAGTGAAGTGGTATACGATAAATTATGGCTTAAGTAAAATCTATTAAGTTTGTTGAGCCTTCTATCTAAACCTGCCCTATTCTTGGACCAAGTAAACCAACAAGTTGATGAGTAGAGTACTTACCCACCAATGGGTCATAAATTTGATAGGATACTTACTGAAACATATTAAAACTAGAATAAAAATATATGAAATTAAATATAAATAACATAATTAGATTGATTCAAAAGAGTAGAATTGTATTACAATAGCATTATTATAGAATCACTAGCCTCTTCAAGGGGGCAACCTACTTTGAGCAAGCTTAATTCAATACAATTCATGGGTGCCTTCATACTATTCTAGGCTCCTATTTATAGTAATGTATCATGAGACAACTACTACTCCAAAATAATGTGGGATTATTCCACTAATACCCTATTACATTCTACTATTACATTTGGGCTTGACGGATGTCTTACAAAGCATATGTGTTTGTAGCTTTTTATGAAAGAATCAAAATACAAAAGGATCGTTAGGATGAAGGATCGTAACATGCCCTCCCCCTTAAAATATTTGCCTTCAAAGATTTAGGTGAGGAAATTATTGTTGGATTAAAATAAGAGGTTCCCACGTAGCATCTTCATGTTACATCCCGTACCACTATACTATATATTCCATGACAACCTGATTATGGAGTAGATGAAAGCATTTGTCAAAGATAAATTCAGGTTGTAAAATGAGATATCCTTTTACATATAATTTAGGCAGCATTTTCTGGGTGTTGACATTCTAATCAATTACCTTTTTTAAACATGATATGTGAAAAATAGGGTGCATGTGCGATGAAGGTGTGAGTTCCAACTTATAAATGGTAGGTCCAATCCACTAGATAATTTTATAAGGCTCGTAGAATTTTGGAGCTAATTTATAGTGACCTTTTAGCTTCAAATATGATTACTTATAAGGTTGCAAGTAAGGAAAACCATATCTCCAGGGTGAAAGGATCGTTCAAAGCAGTGTTAGTCTACTTGTTACTTCATGTGATTTTATTCTATGTGGAGATTATACTTAAGGAGACAAAAGATATTATCACGTGCACTAATGGTAGTATCAATAGCTTGTATTAGAGAGCTACCTAGTATATATGAAATAAGAGAGGGTAATTTTTGGCCATATACAACCTTATACAAGGTTACCTTGGTGGCTATGTTGTAGGAGGCATTGTACCACCATTATGCAAGAGGTAACCATTTTTTACCCATGGATGTTGATGCTCTATAAAAAAACAATAGAGATAGGTCTCGAAACATTTATTGACAATTTTTATTTGTCCATCATTCTAGGGATGATATCTTGAAATCATTTTCAAAGTTTTACCAAGGTGCTTGAAGAGTTATTGCCAAAAATGACTCATGAAGGTAGAGTCATGATATGATAAAAAAGGCAAGAACACCATGGAACCAGAATTTTTGATTAAAAAATGTCTGAGTTGTGGAGGAAGCAATGTAGGGATATGAGTTAGAGCAAAAAAATGACCATATTTGGAAAGACAATCCACCACTATAAGAATGGTTTTTTGCTAGGTTTTGGGAGACCTTTGATCAAATCCACTGAAATGTCCATCCAAAGACATTTTATAATTGGTAGTGACTAGAGTAACCCATGTGGTGTGATTCTTTCTCCTTTATTGTGTTGGAAAGTATCACATTCGACAACAAACCTCTTGATATCCTGCTTGATTTTGGGCCAAAACAAACTATGGTGGACTCACTCATATGTTTTCAAAAAATGTAAATGACTTGCTGAAGGGGAGGCATGCATCTCTTGCAAAATGGTATGTTTGAACTTAAAACTAACGAGTAATAAGCATCCTTTATATCACCATGTGTAGCCATCCCAAGTATAGTGAGTTTAGTAGAGGAATCAATAGATAGTTGTAGAATGAGCTAATGGGTGGGGTTGTTATGATGCCATTCTTGTTGAAGATCATGAAGCCATGTAAAAATGGGAAGTGAGATAACACATAATCATGCTTGTTCTTAAATTGCTGAGAGAGAACATTGGCCATCAAGTTGTCTTTTCTTTTTTTGTATGTGATCTCATAGTCATACCCATGAGTTTAGAAACCCATTTTTGTTGATCTAGGAAAGATACCCATTACTCTAAAAGATATTTGAGGCTTTGGTGGTTAGTTTTGATGCAAAAGTATTGGCCAACCAAGTATGGATTCCATTTATTGACTACATGGAGGATAACCATCATTTATTTATCATATGTGGAGTATGCCAAATTGTAACCAATGAAGACCTTGTTGGTGAATGCAATGGGATGTCCTTCCTACATGAAAACAACACCAAGACCCATGCCACATGTATCACACTCAATAAGAAATGTCTTGATGAATCAGGCATGGCCAAGGTTGGGGTGGTGCACATTGCTTGTTTAAGGCTATCAAATGTTTGTCCAGATGTTTTTTGACCATAAAAAGGAGTCTTTATTAAGTATAAATATTAATGGAGCTATATTTTCTTCATAATCCTTGATGAATTTTTATTAGTACGCTATTAGGCTAAGAAATCCTCATAGACTTTTGAGTGTCTTGAGTGGCATCCAATTTGTTATAGCTTCAATTTTGGTGGGGTCGACATGAACACCATTAGATGAAATAATATGTCCTATAAATTTGACCTTTCATTATCAAAATGAACATTTAGAATGTTTGGCCCATAAGTTGTTTGCAACAAAAATTTCCTAAGGTTGTGTTGAGGTGTTTGAGGTGATCCTTCCATGTTTGACTATAGATGAGAATGTTTTCATATAAGACCAAGATATATTTCCATAATAAGGGGTAGAATACTTGGTTCATTAAGCCTTAGAATATGGAGGGGGCATTGGTAAACCTAAATGGCATGAACAAGAACTCATAGTGACCATCATGTGTGTGAAAAAGCCATTTTTATAATGTTTGCTTCATGAAGACAAATTTGGTGATAGTTTGAGCGTGGGTCTAACTTAAAGAATTTTTTTATACCATGGAGTTCATCAAAGATCTCATCTATTACCCAAATGAAAAAATTATCCTTAATTTTGAGCTTATTCAAGTCTCTATAATCAATGTAGAGTTTTTAGGAGCCATCTTTTTTATGAACAAACAAGATGGTGAAGAATATTGGCTAATGCTGGGTTGAATGGCTCCTGCCTATAGGAAGTCATGAACCATATTTTTAATCTTAACCTTTTGATGAAATGGGTATCGGTATGGCCAAATGTAAGGGTGCACTACCTGAAAAAAGTTGGATGCAATGGTCTTCAAGGCGCGAGGCAAAAATCTTGTTGGTTCCTCAAAATCTCTTGTATGTTTGACTAAAATATTATGCAAGTCTAATCATTAGATATAATCCATTGGTGAAATAGTGCCAAGAGAAAATAGTTGGGAAATTATTCCATGGGATCCCCTTTTGATAATTTTCTCCATGCAGTGAGAGATGATACCACTAATGGATCTAGGAAGAAGGCCTTTTAGTGCATATTGATGTCCATTCTCAAAGAATTACATCCATAACTTAGAAAAATCCCAAAGAATGGGTTCAAGATTTCTTAACCATTGGGTTCCCAGAACAACATCACATCTGTCTAAGGACAAGGCAAACATGTCAATCTTGATTTTATAGTTACCCACTAAGATGTGAACATTGCAACACTTTCCCTTGCATGGTACTGTTCCCCCATTAGCGATCATCACTTCAAAAGTAGAACATAGGTGCACAAAATAGTCTACTTACTTAGCTAACTGAGGGCCAATAAAGTTGTGAGTTCTGCTAGAATGAATATTAATAGTGAGGGGTTACTTCTTGAAAACGCTTTTGACACATTTTTTTGGGGGGAGTGGTGACCCTTGCCAAAACATGAATGGAGATTTTAGGATGTGAATCTAAGGGCCTAGAATCATCATCTTTTTGATTCAACTCATCTATGGTATCCTCTTAGTTTTTGTATTAGGTGTGTAATCAACATCAAACATCTATAATTTTTGTTCAATGCATTTGTGTCCCCTAGCCCATTTATCATCATAATTATAGCATAACCCATTTTCACAATATGTATGAATTTTAGTCTCTTTGAGATGTTTGATGGGGGTTGATTTAAGAGGGGGTTTGTGTTGGGGTGTTGGAATGAATATGGCTTGGAGGATGTCTAATTGGAATAATGACATAGTGTGGTGACTTTGTCTTCAGAGAGCTTGGCTAAACATAAGGCTTCCATCATAGTATGAGGGTGGAACATTTTAACGTCAGATCGAAGCACATCCTTAAGTCTATTACTGAAAAAAATTATGAAAAAATCATTAGAGAGGCCTTCAATTTGATTGGATAGTTTTTCAAACTTTATTTGATATTCTTTCATGGTGCTAATTTGACAAAGTTTGGTCAATGTCCCTATGAAGTCATTGTATGCACTAGACCTAAAATAAACTAATAAGTGTTTGAAGAATTTAACCCGATCTAGTTCATGATGTAACTTATGGTACCATTGGTACCACTTAACAAATTCATTCTATGAGTGAAGTGAAGCAATAAGGACTCTTTCATTAGTAGTATGTAGGTTAAAATATTGTTTAACACGGTACATCCAACTAGTGGGTTCAATACCATCAAATTTGGGAAAATTTAATATAGGGCTATAGAATGGTGCTCTAGAGGAAGAAATCCCATCAGATTAATGATCCCCATGAGTTTGGACTTCTCAATTTTCATCATTGAGGTTGAGGATGAAATGATGTGTTTCAGACAATCAGGATTCAATTTTTGTCATGTGCGATCATTGAGTTCATGGGACATGGTGCCTGCACTAATAACAACCATTACTAGGGGGATCAGGGGGTGCTAAAAAATAGTGGGTGAAGTTATGTGTTAATTTTATCATTTTTTAAATATGATTACAATGGTGTAATTTTCACACAATTGAAAAATTTATTTTTGAAGAAGTATGTTTGGGTGGCAGGCACGAATATTTTTGTATGGGAATTTTGATCCTTTTAAAAATACCCCATAAAATGACTAGTGTGATGAGAAATTCACAATGGTGTATTCAGTCTATGGGCATCAAAAAAATTCTACACTTTTTTTTGGATTACAATAGGATTGGCTGGCTATAGGACCAAAACCATATCTAAATTGGGATTACAGTGTAATCGATTGGCAATATGGCCAAAACTAGATCATAATATAATAAATAATTATAGTGTGATCGATTGGTAGTATGGCCAAAACCAAATCAAAATAAAGCAAATAATTATATTATGATCGGTTGGTAGTATAGCCTATACCAAATCAAAATATAATAAACAATTATAGTGCGATCGGTTAGTAGTATGGCCAAAACTAGATCAAAATATAATTAAAAAAATTATAGTGCGATCGGTGGTACTATAGTCAAACCAAACAAAAATTTAGATTTTATAAAAATAAAACTTAGATTGTTCAAATTACAAATAAAAGTCCTTACCAAAAGTTGATGTTGATGATTTAAAACACCATTGATGGCACATATTCTTGTTCTAGACATTGTAGCAGGAACAAATGATACATGCACAATGGTTTAGAGAGCCAACACAGAAAAAATGTCAATGCACATGGGTATAGTTTAAAGTGTGACTTGTAGCAATGAAAACCTTTTGCCAAAAAGAAACTACAAATCTTGACACAAGTCCAACTTTAAAAACATGGCTTGTAGTGATTATTGGTTGTAAAACATGTCTCATAGTGATGATATGTTACCACTTTTTGATCACCAAGATCCTATCAAGGCAAGGTGAGAGCATTAAATGGGAAACAATAAAAAAATCAGCCCTGTAAAGTACTTTGATACCGAATGATAGGATCCTTCCTAGAACATATTAAAACTAGACTACAAATATATGAAATTAAAAAGAAATAACAAAATTAGATTGATTTAAAGGAATAGATTTGTATTACAATAGCAGAATCACAAATCCCTGACCTCTTTGATGAGGCAAACTCCTTTGAGCAATCTTGATTCTATATAATTTGTGAGTGCTTTCATACTAGTTTAGGATTCTATTTATAGCAATCTATCGCTAGATAACTACTACTCCCAATGAATGTGGGATTATTCCACTAATACACTATTACATTCTACTCTAACAATGGGCTTGAGGGATGTCTTAAAAAACACATTCATCTTTAGCTTTTTATTAAAGACACAAATTATAAAAGGAAGGTTAGGATGAAGGGTCCTAACAAAATATCTAGATTGTTATGGCATATGATCTACACATCAAAGTCATACTGAGATAAGCAATGATTACCTATCCAAGATTGATCAATTTTTCATTTCATTATGTTAAAATCCTAACCTATGATTCGTTTAGCATGTGGAAGGTGGTTTCCCATCCAATTCCATAGGTTGATTCTAGAAATACTATCATTTGGTTCATAAAGATATCATAAGCTAAGTAACTTATTTTACAACATCCCACTGACCAAAATACATCAATTTAATGGATCCTCTCTTTTATCAACTATAGATTTCTAGAGCCAAGGTGTAGCACCCAAAACTACACCTCCCCCTCCATCTGTATGGAAGGTTCTCAAAAATTGAAATTGTTTTGAGATACATTTCAAGGTAGAGAAGAGTCTAACTTCATTGATTTTAACCTCCTATAAAATAAGATTACCATGAGTCTAATCAATAAAAATTTGTCCAATTTTGTATCTTCTTTCCAGAAGGGAAAAACCCCTAACTATCTAAGATATAACTTTGTAATTCATTGGGATAGGTCAATGTTATATTTTCCATTCACGAGAGCTATAAATATGTTATTCAAGGAGACTACTTGAAGCACTCCTGTATTTAAACTCTAAATGTAGTTGGTTGGTGATATTAACTTGTATCTTGAGACCTGACGAGATCCCCTTGTTAAAGTTTGAAACTCATTCTTATTTGAAGGCACAAGGTTCTAGGACATGAGTATTTTGTGGAGAGCTAGGTTCTTTTCATTTATGAATAATGTGCCACCCACCATCAACAATAGTGTTTGAAGATTTATCTTTGTCATGTTTTGGTTATGTGGAGTTTGCTAAATGAGACTTATGATTGACTATGATCGTAGATTTATAACCATTGGGGTTTACCAGATCTGGATTTTTGTTATCATATGATTAGGTCTAAGTCATTGAAAGGTGCAAAAGCTTGAGGAGTAGGGCTAGGGGTGGACATGTGCTTGTTGGGATACTGGTTAATATTAGGGTCTGCACAAGAAGAGTTCATGGTAAGGGTTGTATTTTCTGTTTTATGGTTTTCAATATTTTCATTATGGTTAGAAGGCTTCCTTATAGGATAATCCTTGATAAGATGACTTTTTTTCTACAATAAAAGCATTCATTTGGTTTGTTGAGAAAGGTAACAGGTTGCATAATCTTAAACCCACGTCCAACAAGTTTTACAACTTATGGGAGAGGTTGAGTGATATCCATTTCAACACAAACCCTTGGATACACATAAAGGCTTGTAATTTTATCGTTGTTGTTCTTGCACCAAATCACTTGATTAGGTTATCCTCCAATATCTTTAAGAAATGAAAAAAATGAAGGGTTAAGGAAAGGAACTCAACCCACATATGGTATTTATATCTAGATGGACCCTCTGGGTGGAACTCAAAGCTCCAAGGCTGTAAATAATAGATTTGTCTAGAAATGACCTAGTGCCATATTATAGGACAACCTAGGCGTGGTCAGGGGAAAGAAACATGTAAGAGATGTATCCCTTTCCTAAGCCTTTTATGGATTCAATGCGCCAATCTCTATTCTCCTAGTTAAGCTTTTCCTTTTTGTAAAAATATTGCTCATAAGAGACTCTTCTAAGGAAGAATTAAAAAAATGTTATATTATGGCATTTTGCTATAACATTCACAATTATGTTAGGCATAAGATATTCACAGACATTACCTTCTTTGGTACTCATTGGGTCACTTGAATCATCGTTGGGCAATCTATCTTACAATCCAAATGCCTATGGTAGTAGTTTTTTAGCTTGTTCACTGTAGGCTATAACACTCTGATGAATTATTTAGGGGCAAGAAGGAAGAGGGGACTTCCCATTTTAGAAGTGACACTTTGCACAAGAAATTCCAAACTTTTCTCTCTTTGTGTTAACCTTAGCTTTGCTTTATTTGTGTTTTTTCAAACCCTTATAACTTTGTTCATTTTTTTCTTTTGAGTTACACTATCAATCATAAATGAACCGAAACTATGCCTCAAATGAAATGTAGCCCTCATAGGGTTTGGAAGATGAGTTGTCAAAAGAGGTCTCTTGCAATGGGATTCTTAATATAGATCTCCTCATTAAATAATATATTGAAAAAAAACATTACTTGCAAACAACACCACAAAAATCAACTACTTTGTAAAATAGTGAGACTTGTTTCACATAGAAGTTGATGAGTTATAATTTTAAATACACTCCCTCTAATAAAAAATTAATAGTGAATTTAAACAATTCAAAAATAAATAAAGCATTACAAAAATGCAATTAAATTTGAAAGTATAAAATAACATAAACGCATGCGCATGCACCCACACACAGAGTAAAAAAATGAGAAATAGAATGCAAGATCTATTTCCCCTTATGATGATACAAGGAAATGTCTATTTATTGAAAATAAACAAATATATTTACAATTAAAAAGTTATATAGAAAAGATTAAATACCAAGTTTCAAGATCATACTTATCAAATAATAAATTTTGAACCAAAAAATATATATAAATAAATAATATAGAATAATATGTTGTAATCTGAAATGTCAATCAAAACTTTATGTTTATAATTTATTTAAAAAAATTCTTTACATTTTATAAATTGTAAAAACATAAAATCTTTAATAATATAAAATTCAAACTAAAAATAATTTATATTAAATTGTTATTAATATTTGTATAAATTATATCAAATGTATCATCTATTATATTTTAATTAGGAGAATCTTAAATTTTAAATATTAAACTGTTTAATTTGAATATTTCATTATAAATTGATATTATCTTTTATTTTTAATATAATATTAATATTTAATTATTTTAAAAAAATATTAAAACATTGTTTATAATATAATTAAAAAAAAGTCTCGAAATCAAATAAATTGAATTCAACTATCAAGTTTGCGTACCTTTATGGAAAACAAATCAACAATTTAATAGAAAACCCTGAATTATCATTTAAGAAAGGTCTATACTTGAAAGGTAATGAATTTATCATTGAATTTTGTAATATATAAAATTGTTCCACTAATCTATCATGTCCATTAATTGATTTTCCTTTATGATATAATCAAATTAATATTGATTTTCATAGCGTACATATTGATGGATTTGTTGAAGTTATTATTGATAGAGACAACTTAATATTTTAAATAGCTTTCTACTTATTTATTTTAAGATAAACTTATTCATTAGTTGATTCTTCGTGCATAAGTCAATCAAGATAATAATTTTATCATCAAACTTTATAATGTACATAATTATTGATGAGTTAAAAATTATCATACAATTTATTATTATATAATTAAAATGGTTTTAAAATAATTTTTTTTTACCAATAAACTTGATTATTATTTGATTATTTATATATAAAGGGAACATAGTTTTTGGTAGGAGTAATTGTGTGGTAAAATGGTTTGAATGTATTTGTATTGAACGACTATTATGTTTTGTGATGGTTGTTGATTACTGTAAATTACATAATTAATGAAGACTATTTTATTGATTTGATATCTGACTCACATCAAATTATGTGTTATGTATGATATTGTAGTCTTTTACATTTATGCTAATAATTTTGACTAAGTGTATGAACATTTGTCTTGCATACAGAGTTACATGTGTATAGATTGGCATGAGTTTGGTATCAGAGCACCATGGCCTAAAGGGGATTACATATGAGTTGGGTAGGTAGAGGCAAGAGGAATGCAAGATAGAGGGGAAACATAGGTGATGAATTGAATGAAAGATTAGAGGACCTTGAGGTTAGGTTGCCTCATGAAGATTTAGAGGAAGATCCATAAGTTTAAAGTAGTCAAGTTAGAGTCATAGATCCCATGAAAAGGCTTATTGAAGTTGTATTCAAACAAGGAACCAATGTTAAGTTTAACGTCCTTGATTTTAATGATGAACTAATGCCTTAAGTATTCATGGATTGGGTTAAAGAGTTAGAGAAATACTATGAGATGGTATGAATTAAGGATATTGATCCATGAAGGGTTGAAGTTGGAGCATCAAAAATTAAGTCTCATGTTACTCTATGGTGAGAGGATCTCTAGAATGTTAGGAAAAGATAAGGGAAAGAGAAAATTAGAATTAGGCCAAAGATGCTAGAACATTTGAAAGCTGAGTTTATGCCCTATAATTATCAACAAATTTTTTTAGAGAGTTTTAAAATCTAAGGCAAAAAGAGTCGTTAATACAAGCTTATACTAAGTAATTCTTGAGGCTACAAATCAAGACTAATTTGATGGAAAATGATGAGCATTCAAAAACTAGATACATCAATGGGATTAGCTTTCAACTCCAAGATGAGTTAGCGCTGCTCAAAGTGAACATCGTGGATGAGGCATATTAGTTTGCCTTAAAAGCATAGGAGAAATTGTGTTGGAAGAGTAAGATTATGAGTAAAAGGGGTGATAGTAACCCATATAGAGAAAACGGTGTTCCTCTAAACTTGTCAAAGGAAAAGAACCTGAGAGAAATGTGAAGCTTAAATTTCAAGAAAATGGAGGTTTCAAAAGTAGGGGACAAGGATGATAATTTCTTGGGGAATGGAAGCCCTTAATATGCTTCATATATAATGATGCTCATAAATCTCAAGACTACCCACTAAATCCTAAATCTATAAATTGAGCTATGCTAGCGAAAGAAGAACCCACAGTCGTGGAACTAGAGGCTAAAAATGGGGAAAACTTAATGATTTGAAAGACCTTGGTGGCAAGAAACAAACAATTTGGAGATGGCGATTGGAGGAGAAAAATGTTTTTCGAATTAGATGTAAGTGTCAAGGTAAGGTATGCAAGGTTATTGTAGGTGGGTTCAACAGAGAACCTCGTAAGTACTAAAATGGTGCAAAGGTTAAATCTTTCTTGTGTTCCCAAATATGAATCCTATATGATTTATTGGTTGAAGAAAGCTAAAAGTGTGCTTGTAAATAAATATTATTTTATTGCCTTTAATATTGGACCTTATGAAGATAAGGCACTATGTGATGTAGTACCTATGGATGCTTGCCATTTATTATCAAGAAGGCCTTGGAAATATGACTATAATGTAATTCACCATGGTAGAGAAAAAACTTATGAGATACAACATGAGGGTAAACTCCATATTTTGAAGCCTTTTAAAGAAGGAATGGTAAAGTCATTCTATAGTGGTCGCATAATGAGCTACATATGTGGAAGCAACCCACATGCATTTAGAGGAAGCAATAATGATAGAGAGGGCTGATGACAAAGAAGATGGAATCATGTTGACTCTTGAGAATGATGTTGAAGAAGAGAAGCAAAAGGGATATCAAGGTCTCATATTTGAAAAAAGAGAAAAAGAAAGCCATCTCTATCTTGAAAAGGATATGAGGTTTATTGAAGGAATGCCTTATTTTTATAATATGTTGCTTGACCATGTTGCAAGTGTCAAGGAGACTGTAATAAGGGAAGATATTTAGAATAAATAGTTTCCTTATGAGCAACTAGAAAAAATATAAAGGAAAGGAGATCCTCATGCAAGAAGACAAACTTGAAGATAATGAAACTTTAGAGGATGGGGTGGAACTATCTCAAATGGAAGTGAAGGGATCTCCAAAGGTAAATGAAAACATTAAGTTTGAAGTTATCCCTAACATGATTAAGACATTAGATGACAATCCTCAATCAAATCCTGAATATTCTGGTGGAAATCACTCCATCTAAAAAATTATAGATGATGAAGATGGAGAAATGGTAGAGTTTTCAATTTTGGAAGCCCCAACCAAGGTAGGAGACTATGGTTTGAATGTATCTTCAGTGAATTTGAATTTACTAAAGGTTAGTAATAAAGATTCAAATGCAAATGAGTCATGTGTTATTGAGGACAAGACAAATGAGGTTGACTCAACAAGTTATGCCACAAGGTAGTAGTGTTAGGGTGTGAAACCACTATTCACAAGTCACTATTCATGAGCACTATTCATGGTGATGTGGCATGCTAAGATGACATCTTAGTGATGTGTCATGTGGATGTGTAATTGATTCAGTGTGCAGGTGACATGGCATGTAGGTGATGTGGCAGGAAGGCCCATGGTGGGTCCAAGGATATGATCAAGTTGAGGTGACAAGGTGTGGGGCGTAGTACTCCACGATGGACATGTTTTGTCCTTAATTGTCACATTCAGGTTATCACATGGTGCAAAAGACAAGGGTCATAGTATGAGGTCAAATTTCTAAGAGGCTCCATGATTCACATGTCTAGGAAATGTCAAAAGGTGATTACAACACCTTTTGGACTCTTGTGATCACATGTGAAGACGAAGATAAGAATACTCTATTGCAGATTGGCCTCACATGTGTGAGTGGGGTGAAATTATTGGTGTCACATGGGGTGTCTTGGATGTTGTCTAAAGTGGTACATCCACTTTGTTGACCCTTAGATATGAAGACAAGAAGAACACTATTGAGTGTTTAGACTCACTTGTAGAAGTGGGGAACAAGTTTTGGAGCCACATGAAGGTGACTTTGGATCTTGTCTAGCGGAGGGTCTTTTTTTATGATTTTTTGTCACATGGGTACAACCACCACTAATATCACATGACACCCACTCAAATGTGGTAAATTTTTGGAGTAGCCATGAAGTTATCTCTCCCTCTCTCTTTTTTTTCTCTCATTGTAAAATGCTATAAAGCATTATGTTCTGCTTTGTAATTTGTAATCCATTTGTAATTCATTATCGATTATACTATGTACCTATGGGTATGATATATTAATGTATATGGGTTGATGGAGATGCTGACATGTGGCACACATCCCCCTTAATTAGTTATATGGATCCAATATATTAGGATAATGGAGTAACTTGTGGAATTAGTGCATTGGGTAATGGTTGGCCTACATTGGGATTAAAAGGTTACCCATCTATTGTTAGTTAGATAGAGGTCTATATAAATAAGGTAAATATCATTTTAAAGGAAGTAAGCATTGAGTCTTCTATTGTAGGAGGATATGGAGGTTGTCCCTTCGAAGAGACATTATGGAATTATTCCTTCCTAAATGAGTATTGTATGGTGTTGCCCTACCTTAAAGGTATTCTATTTCTACATATATTGAATATTTGGGCATCTTGGCCAACCGATATCTATTGTGTTGTATTTATATACATTATATTATGCATATTTTTTTATTATTATAAGTGTGAATCATATCAAGTGGTATCAGAGCTTCAATTTGGGCAATTTATGTAGAGCGAAACCCTAATTATTTAGAATCATCAATATATTTCAATCAGTTTCAATTTTTTTCACAATTTTTTACTAGATATGAAGAATATTTTAAGGAAATCTAAATAAAAAAATTGAGCCTTGATGATCAGTTTTGAGGGATTTATTGATATTTTAGGGTTTGTACTCATTTTGTCATATCTTCCAAAATATAAGGATTTTTTTATTGATATTGTATAATAGTATAGGAAAGCTACAGACAAAATTTAAGATTTTTTTGAAGCGTTTGGAGTGAGTTATTGAGATTTTATAATTTTTAATATATTCGCCTTATAGGCCATATTTTGTGTAATTTTTTCACAAAATTTTTACTAAAGTTTCATTGTCATAAGGGGAAGCTACAATCAAAATTTGGGACTGTTTTGATCAGTTTTGAATGATTTGTTGACATTTTAGGGTATTTCATTAACCCTAATTATTTTTGTGGATCATGAAGTGACAAGTATTTATAGGGGAGGATGATATTGATGATAAATGATGATGGCTCATTTTTAAGGAGATTAATACTCAAACCATTTTGTGGCAAATATGCTTGTCTCTCTCTTGTTATCTGGGCCTGCACAACATTGGTTTAAACAGTTGAGCTTCACACAAATGTATTGTTCATGGGAAGAAATGGAACAGGTCTTCCTAGATCATTGGGATATAAAATAAATAGAGGATGAAGAAGATGAAGAAAATAATGATGGTAATGAAGAAAAGAATGGAGATGATGAAGAAGAAAAATAAGTGGAAGAAACTAATGACAATGAGGAAGAACATGCAAGTGATGATGAAAAAATTGAGCATAATGATAATGAGGAGAGTACAGATGGTGCAGAAGGAGAGGTAGATGATCTCAAAGAAGAAGAAGAAGAATTGGATGATAAGGGTCCAAATAATTTATCTCCAAATAAATTTGACTTAATTTTTCAATTTCATGGATGCATTCAAAAGAAGAAGGTTGTTTTGTCCATAAACCCTACCAGCAAGTATAACTTTATCAACATGAATATGGCCAAGCATTTACATGTTCAAGCAAAGAATATCAAGGAGGTTCAAGTAGATGGTAAGAATATTCCAATGTTTGAAGATTTGAAGATCATTATGGAAAAATATGTTTTGGATTCAAATTTTTATACTTTGGATATGGATGATGTGGATATGGTTTTTCAATATCCATGGTTAGAGACTTTGGGAATAATCAATATTAATGTTCAAAAGAAGTTCATGAAGTTTTGGTATAAGAAAAATAAGGTCAATTTATAGGATATCTTAGTTAGAAAGGCACAAAGAATAATTAAGGTAGATCATGAAGATGAGATTAAAGCAGGTGAAGAAGAGCATGAGGAAAATTTAGATGAAGAAACAATACAAGCAAAGAAAACACTCCATCTACTCAAGAGATAAAGGAACCACCAAAGTAAACGATGGAAGAGGTAGAATAAAAGGTTGATAAGGTCAAAGTATCAAAAAAGTTTAAGGTATATAGGCACCCACATCATCATGAGAGGAAATAATCAGGGAGCCATGTGAGGAAGTGTCATAATAATAGGCTCTTTGGCTATATAAGAAATCAAAGTTCCAATAACTATGGCTATGCATGGAAGCCAAAGAAGGATTACTATGGTCAGGTATGAAATCAATGTAGCAAAGTGGCCTATGGAACATGGAATCAATGGGGAAATCACTATGACTATGCATGAAATAATAACTACTATGGTCATGGATGGAATTAGAGTAGTGCAACGGAATATGATACATGGAATTAAAGAAGGAATAATTATTCATGGACACCAAGATGGCATAGTTATGATCATGAATGGAATTAAAGTAGCACATTGAAATTTGGAAACAAGGTTTGAAATCTATCACCTACTAGGATCACATACAGGTGGTTGGATGATCGAACTTGGAGACAAGTGTGCAATGATTTGAAGCACACTCATTATTTGGTTTCTTCTTGTATTTCGAGGATGAAACATGTCTAGGAGGGAAGGAATATTATGTACCTAGGGGTATGATATATTAATGCATATGGGTTGATGGAGATGCTAACATGTGGCACACATCGCCCTTAATTAGTTATATAGGTCAAATATATTAGGATAATGGAGTAACTTATGGAATTGGTACATTAGGTAATGGTCATCCTACATTGGAATTAGGAGGTTACCCATCTATTATTAGTTAGATAGAGGTATATATAAATGAGGTGAATATCATTGTAAATAAAGTAAGCATTGAGTCTTCTATTGTAAGAGGATATTGGAGCTTGTCCCA
This sequence comes from Torreya grandis, assembly GCA_037957365.1. Taxonomy (NCBI): domain Eukaryota; kingdom Viridiplantae; phylum Streptophyta; class Pinopsida; order Cupressales; family Taxaceae; genus Torreya; species Torreya grandis. Next base: position 4,064,849 of record JARHVA010000060.1, on the reverse strand, counting down.
TCAAAGAGACATTATGGAGTTCTTCCTTCCTAAAGGAGTATTTTATGGTGTTGCCCTACCTTAAGGGCATTATATTTTTGCATATATTGAATATTTGGGCATCTTGACCCACCACTATCTATTATGTTATGTTTATATACATTATATTCTGCATATTTTTCAATTATTACAAGTGTGGATCATATCAGATTCCCTTTGAGGATCCATGCAAGCCTTGGGCTTGCATGTTTTGAGGTTACAGCTTGGAAGGCTTGTAAGCTTAGCTCACCTATATGCTTGGGTTATAAGCATCATTCATGTTTAGGTGGTTAGAGGCTGTAAGGCTTAGATGAGAGCATAAATCACCTAGTTTGTTGAAGCATGGAGATCCTTGAGGTTAGAGGCTAGAGCTTGAAAGGATATGCTAGCTTGGCTCACCTGGTTAGAGATTAAAGGCTTGTTAGCTCAGCTCATGGAGATGAAGGTTGATGTTTTGTATCCACCTTGGATGCTATGGTTGTTAGCATCATGATGTTGGTTGGAAGCTACAAGGCTTGGATGCAAGCTTTGCTCACATGAGTGCTTGTTTATTAGAACTGAAAGAGAGTTTTTGTGAAGCTATGTAGAAGAGAGTTGTTGATGAAAATGAAGTCTAGATGCTACCTTTGCCCCATGGTTTTTTCCATTTCTAGTTTATCAAGGTTTCCACATATATCTTATGTAACATGTTTTATCTCATGTTTTGTGTTTTACTGTAGCCTGTTTTATTTCCACATTTAATTCTTGCACATATATTATGATTAGGCCTTTTTAATCATAACAAGTAGAGCATTGATAAGGAGGATATTATTGAGATTGGCAGTGTGATATGTGAACATTATTTATTGAAATATGCATCCAATTAAAGTTTTGCAACTATTGAGAAACTAAATGGTAGTCAAGAAATTAAGCAAGTAGAAATGTATCAAAGGAAGGATGTGGAAAACTAGAGAGCTACTTGGTGGAGGAGGTGGACAATCTATGAACCAGAAAGAGGATGGATGTGGAAAAGGAAAATATGAATATGGTTAATTCTAGCTCTGAACCAGGGGGCTCTGAATTTTAAAATAAGGGGAGAATGATGTACACCTATCTCTTGACTATGAGATATTTTTTGAACTGATTCAATTAAAAAATAACAATGTGTAATACCACTCTTTCCTTTGAGTGGACTGAGTAAACTTAGCTGGCAGTGATAGTCTATGTTTAACAAAAAAATTACTATTTTTAGGGGCAATTAACTATCATAGGAGGTTTGGAAATTAGGGTAGAGTTATTTATTTATTTGGTTTAGGAAGGTATGTTTTAGGGGTAAAAATACACAAAGGGAGTGCAATTTTTGGCAGGAGTAACTATGTATGCTAAAAATGGACTGACCATCCTTGTATTAAATGACTATCATGTATTGTGATGGTTATTGATTACTATAGATTACATAATTAATGAAGACTATTGTGTTTATTTTATTCCTTCCTTACATTGAATTTTGTGTTATGTTTGATATTGTAGTCTTCTATAATTCTACTAATAATTTTGATTAAGTGTATGAACATTTGTCTAGCAGATAGAGTTGTAGGTGTGTAGATTGGCATCAAAATCATAGACTTCAAAACATTTGAATTATGTGGTTTATGTGTATAAATATTTGGGATTGTATATAAATGCATAGGTTTCATAACCTAGTTCATACCAATACTAATTTTATATAGTTATAGATTATATGATAGTTAGAACAAAGAATATTGTGTAAACCTTATAGTAGCGATTAGTCTTTAAACTTAATTTAAAGATCAAGTGCATGTACACACACACACACATATGCTTTGAAAGGGTGACAAGTTTGAATAAAAGGTCTATATAAAACCAATCTTGTGATAAGGCTCTACTAAGGAGAAGGATGATTGTAAAACCATAGATAGATTGAAGTTTGAATAGAACTTTTATAGTTTCTAGCTTATTGCATGTGTGGGGTATACAATAACACTTTAGTTATATCATAGTGAGGTGATATAAATATATGACATTGGAATATTAATGTGTGCTAAACATTTATTAAGCCTTGCATTGAGTTATAACTAAGGATTGGGATAATAACTTAAGTTGGTTCAAATGAGGATTTTTGGCCATAAGGGGCTACAACTTGGGAACCCTAACCACCTATTTATTTTTATTTATATGGTCATGATATTTTTGAGAACAAGAATGAATATCATTGTAATTTATAAGCCTTATTATGCTAATGCTCATGTAGTGGAACATATTTATAAGCAATATAAAATTAATATTTTCTTGAACTCTTTTTGTTACAATTGATTTAGGTCATTAAACCATTGGAAATTTTGTGTTTCTTAGCTTTCCAACATCCTTTTAAACTTATTTTGACTTATGGTTGTTTCTTAAGGATGTTTTGCAAAATACATCACTCCCTTTGCCTTTAGTTTTTATATTAAACCTAGAAATGCCTTTTAAAGTGGTTAGAATTATGTTAGCGCAACTAATATGAAACCTTAAATGGTCAATCAACAATGATCATAAATATTTTAATTTGGATGCACCCTTGGACTTGATATAGTCTTTGAAGATGACATTGTTATTATTAATCAATTAAAAACCTGTTTTGGTTAGCATTCATTAATAAAACCTTGTGTTGGATAAAACTTTATGTTTGGATGGAAAATTAGGGGTTATGCTTTTAGTGAACTCTTCGAATATTTTTACTTGAAAACAGATCATACATATATGTGCTCCATTTTAAAACATAGGTATATGGAGTAATCCTTACATGGTTCAAGATGTGGGTTTTGTTTAGTTTGGTCTTGTTTTTATTACACAACTTATTATACCTTATGTCAAGGTCATATTATCGATCCTTGTGATAGTAACTTTAGATAGCACTTTTCATAAGTGGTATGGGACACTTAAGAATGTGTTATCATTTGTGTAATACACATGGATCAAAGAACACTCTTTTAATTGAGTGCACTTTATTGAACCTGGACTATGAAAACCCATAAATCTTGATCTTGGATAACCTAAATACCTTAGGTGGACTTGAGTTACGATTATGATGAATTTGGGGATATTTATAAATCTAGAATATAAATCATTTTGGACATTATTACATTCATCTCAGATTATGAACCCATGTTTGGATGTTAAACTTGCATAGGGAATATTGAAAAATTGACAAACTAGTTAGATCAAACTTTACATAAACCTATGTGCTTGGATATTAAGATTAATTGTAAAATAATTATGGTGTTTGGACATTAAACACTTATTGAATTACAAACATGCATTGAAATATATAACCCTTTTGAATTTAGAATTCATATTGGGAGATAATCACACATTTTTATGTTGATTTAAACTTGGGAGTTGAAACTTTAGATAATGAATGTTAAACCTATGTTTAATGGATGAATAATTTTTGGAAGAAATAACTTTATTTATAAAAGTTAAACTCATTATTAGCAGACCAACGCTTTTAGATGTCAAAAACACATTTGGAAATAGGATACCTTATGGTAAGACTCATGTTTTGTTGCCAAAATAGAACTTGGGTTGATTATGTTTATTTTACATGATAAAAAGAAAATTGGAGTGGTTTTGGACTTTGGATTATAATCCTTAATCTTTAGTTACGCATTGGTTAGGAGATGGGTTTTGTGTAGGGTACATGTGAATTTATTTAATGGGACCCTGACTTTGGAATTTGTGTTTAGGTCCTAATAGGACTTGTGGGTGCTTAAAGTAATATCATTTTTATGCACATAAAATGGATTAGGGAGATTAGGGAGGTGACTGGATAGCTTGAGAACTGTGTAATGAACACTAGGACATGAAAACCATAGAGATAGAATGGGTATTCTAGTATAGTTTCATAAGAATTTTGAGCATAAAGTTATGGTTTTGTATGTGGTTCACCAAGGTTAACCTAATTTGTGTGATTTACCAAACTTGCCCTGGTACTAGATTTGGGATGCTTTAAGGGATTCACGTATTATTTTCCCTAAATATGAACATATGCATATATATTATTATATATTATGAATGTTATATCATTATAGTTACAATTCATTGTCATGTACTACATTTTTACATGTTAGTTGCATTTTGTTTCAATGACTTATTTTAGACACATGGATTCTCTCTTGCTTTATCAATTCTTTGCATCCACTACCTCTATGGAAGGGTAGGGCCACTTCTAGGATTTAGAAAGTGTGCAAGGAATATATTAAGCTCTATGGTTGGAGGAAAATCCCTCCAATGATGTCCTCCCTCTTCCATTTCAGTTTAATGCTTTATTTTGCGTGAAACTTGTGTAGGTGTGGAGTAATTCAATGAGTAATGCTCCTTATTTTGGTTATTTTTATTCTTTCCAAGCTAGGAAAATGAATGTAATCATCGGATGATACCCATATATTTATTGTATTGGTATATGTATATGACAAAATTTCCATAATTGTATTAATAAGGAAGAATATTTTACCTTTATTTTATTTTTACCCAAAAAAAGAGAATGCAAGACTTGTGGATAATGATTATTTTTATTAATTGGATCAAATATTACTAATCCATGTAATGGAAATAAATAGATAGTATATGTTTTAGCAATAATTATTATATATTTATTTGTAGATCATATGAATAAATTACTACAATATTTCATAATATATTTTAAAACTAGTGATGGATATTGTACTTTGATTGGTATTGAAATCAATAATAATGTTTGCACTAGTGTTGTATTTTATGAATTTTACTTAATCAAACTTGTTTGGGAATATAAGACGAGGGATCGATGTGGAATCAAGTCTCATTTTCAGCTGATAACTATTTATCTAACTAGGATGAAAAAATCTGGTATGTTTTTCTAGTATTTAACATGGAGGTTATTACATAAATGCTAGCCAAGGTGACCATTCCATCACTAGAAAATTCTAAAGGTATTTAAAAATAAAAATCCCTTTGTTAAATAACTTTGACCATTGTAGTGAATTCTATAAAGATAAGGGATGGTAGTTGACTGTTATCAAATGATTCCACCAAATTGAGTAATTGGGGAAGCTTAGCCCATATATAAGAGAGAAGTCTTTCCAACTCAGTAGTTGAGAATTTTCTTGTCAAGATTTCCACAAGATAATAACCAATGGAGAACCCTTAATTTTTAAGAATTTAATATTTAGGATTTTATCATGTAAATTTGTATGCATCCATTTGCCTTTAGTTGTCACTAGCTAAATTATATGTCTAAGGAGGACTTTTCAAGATTCATTTTCCTTGGGTCTAAGGATCAATGATGCCTAGCCCACCCTTATGTTTGGGTTATGTATAAAGATCCAAGAGATCATAACCACACCTTTCCAACCATTCCATTTAACCCATAGGAAGGGTCTCACCTTTTGAATCATTTTAAGATAACAATATTTAGATGACATCTAATAAGCGGAGTAACACACATGAGTGGCTATTAATATTCTATTGATGATTTGAACATGCTCAACCAATGATAATAACTCCACCTCCTAGCTATTAATATTTATATTGAATGTGTGAATGAGTTAGTCCCATATTTGAGAAAGGGTAATTCCAATGCCAAGGCAAGGCCCAAATACCTCACAATTTCTCCTTGTCTTAGTTGCTTGGATTCTATGGGAATCCAATTTTTTGGTCTTTACATTATAGTGAGAATGAATTCATTTTTTTGCATCAAAAGCTTAGACCCTGAATCCATGTAATACTAATCCAAGACTTCCAAAGCATTGTTAACTTATGATTTTTAATTTTGTAGAGAGAGCATGCTATCAGTAAAGTGAGAGGTGAGAACAAATTTTTGATGTGGTAGATCAATTAATTTTATTTTCTAAGAGAATAAACTTTTTAAAACATGTACCTAAGATCATATAATGCTAACACATAAAGAAAGGGAATTAGAGGATAGCCTTGTCGAATGGATCTTTGAAGCTCAAATGATTTGTTAAGAGATTTGTTATCAAGTCTAGTTGAGGCATCAATAAAGAGGATTTTGATATGGTTGATCAATATCATTCTAAATCCAATCCAATTAAGCATTTTAATGATAAAGGACCATTTGAACCTATCATAGCCCTGATCAAAATCAATTTTGATAAGAATGGCATTTTGTCCAGATTAAGAGGCCAAATCAATGCTTTCCTAAGCTAGAACAATATTGTCCAAGATGAATCTTCCTCACAAAAATCATGTTTGTTTAGATCTAACAATGTATTTAACCACTGGTTTTATCTTGGAAGTTAAAGCCTTGGCTATAATATTATAAATGGTGTTGAAGAAAGTGATAGGATGCCAACTAGTGATTGGGTCCTTATTATTTCCCTTAGATATCATCTTTATGAGACCACTATTGATTTACTTCCCCAATGAACTAGAATGTTTAACATCCAAATAATGTTGAAATAAATCATTGTGCATAATTGGCCATGAAGCTTGGAAGAATTTCATAGGGAGTATTCTAGGGCTAGGGTTTTTGTATTTGGCCATTGAAAATAGAGCTCTTTCGAGTTCCTCAAGTGTGAGAAGGCAATCAAACCCTAGGTTGAGTTCTTAAGACACTTTACAAGAGATGCAATTTTGAATTGATTTTTTGAGATCAAATTGAACACAATTTTTAATAAGCGAATCCTTGTATATAATCTGATAATATAAGAAAATAATGTGTTTGATTCCATTAGTGGTGGATTCTACTCTGCCTTTTGAGTTTTGAAGAGTAAGAATATGTTCTTATCTTTGTTTATGTTTGAGGAATCAAAAGAAGAATGTAGAATACTTATCCCCTTCCTTGATTCAATTTAGGAGAGATGTTATTTAAGTTTCATTGCCTTTGTACAATTCATATTCTCTAAGATTTGTCTAAATGTAAGATATGTTTTAAATTTATAGATCGATATTTTTTAGATTAAGCAACAAGGCAACTCTGTTATTAGAGATTTATTTCCTAAAGGCCTGTTCTTTCCTCTTATTGTGTTTAGCTATCATTATACCAAACTATCTAAGAAATTTAGTGCATTTAAAAAGCATAAGGCACCACCATTCGATCTAAATTTCACCATTACTAGGTTTAGGCTTAGATCCCAAAACGATAAAGAACATGAAGATAAACTAAGTTTTAAGGTGATAAACATTCAGTTTAAAAGGGAGATCAAAAAATGAATGATTATCAACAGATAAAGAAATAGAACGGTTGGTTGAAGTATGATAAAAAGGGTGGTAAAAAGGTCTTGAGTGACTAAAATTCCCTGAGGTGAAGTAGTACAAGATAAATTGTGGTTTAAGTAACATCTATTAAGTCTATTAATCCATCTATCTAAACATGCCCTATTCTTGGATTAGGTAAACCAACATGTTTGATGAGTAGAGTAATTACCCACTAATGGGTCATAAATATGATAGGATCCTTCCTAAAACATATTAGAACTAGGTTGCAAATTTATGAAATTAAACAAATATAAAATAATTAGATTGATTTAAAGGAGCATAATTGTATTACAATAGCAAAATTACATAGTCAATGGCCTCTTCAAAGGGGAAACCTCCTTTGAGCAAGCTCAATTTTATACAATTTATGGGTGACTTCATACTAGTCTAGGATCCTATTTATAGTAATCTATCACTAGATAACTAATACTCCCAATGAATGAGGGATTATTCCACCAATACACTACTACATTCTAATATTATAATGGGCTTGAGGGATGTCTTCTAAAACATATGCATCCATAGCCTTTTATTAAAGAAATAAATTATAAAAGGATAGTTAGGATGAAAGGTCCTAATATGCCCTCCCCCTTAAAAGATTCGCCTTCAAAGCTTTAGGTGAGGAAATTGTTGTTGGATTGAAAGAAAAGGTTCTCAGGTAGCATCTTCTATTTACATCCCATGCCATTGCACTAGAACTTTGATGATTACCCAATTATGGAGTAAAAAAGAGTGCTAGTCAAGGATAGATTCAAGGTATAAAATGAGAGATCCTTTTGAATCAAGTTTTGGAAGCATTTTCTAGGTGTTAACATTCTGACCAATGAGCTTCTTTAAGAATGAGACATGAAAAACATGGTGCACATGTGATGAAGGTGGGAGTTCTGACTTGTAAGCAATAGGTCTAATCCACTAGATAATTTTTATAAGGCCCACATAATTTTGGAGCTAATTTATGGTGATCTTTCAAATCCAAAGTGGACTACTTATAATGTTGTAGGTGAAAGAAAACCATATCTCCAGGGTGAAAAGACCATTAAGAGTGGTGTTAGTGTACCTGCTACTTCATGCAATTATGTGCCATGTGGAGATTATCCTTGAGGAGGTAAAGGATATTATTATGTGTACTAATGGTAGTATCAATAGCCTATACCATAAATCCACTTGGTATATATGAAATAAGAGAGGGTGAATTTTGGCCATGGACAACCTCATATGGGGTTACCTTGGTTGTTGTCTAGTATGAGGTATTATATCACCATTATGAAGTAAAAAGTTTACCCACTAATGTTGTTACTCTGTGAAAAAAAAACAAATATAGGTCTCTAAACATTTATTGACCATTTATGCCTAGCCATTAGTTTGGGGATGATATCCTAAACTCATTTTTAAAGTTGTACCAAGGTGTTTGAAGAGTTCTTGCCAAAAATGACTTATGAAGGCGGAGTCACTATATTATACAATAGAGGTGGGAATACCATGGAGTTGGACTATTTGATCAAAAAATGTTTAGGCTATGGTGGAATTAGTGTAGGGATGAGTTCAATCACATAAATGAGGATATTTGGAGAGAATATCCATCACTACAAGAATGGATGATTTGCCACCAAATTTTGGGAGATATTTGATCAAATCCATTGAAATGTCCATCCAAAGACATTGTGGAATTGGTAGTGTATGGATTAACCCAGGTGATATGATTTTTTCCCTTTTGTTGTGTTGGAAAGTATGACATTTGGAAACAAACCTCTTGATATTCTACTTGATTATGGATAAAAACAAACTGTAGTAGACTTGCTCATATGTTTTCAAAAAACCTGAATGACCTACTGAAGGGGAGGCATGCAACTCCTACAAAATGATGTGTTTAAACTTGGATCCAATGATTAATAGAAGGTGGCCTTTATATCACAATGTGTTGCCATCCTAAGTATAATGAAATTTAATAGAATAATTAGTACATAGTTGAGGAATGAGCAGGTGGGTGGTATTGTCATGATGTCATTATTTTTGAAGATCACAAAGCCATGTAGAAATGGAAGCTAAGACATCACACAGTCATGCTTGTTCTTCAAATTTCCAAGAGAGAGCATCAACCACCAATTTTTCCTTTCATTTTTTGTATATGATCTCATAGTCATACCCCATTAGTTTAGAAACCCAATTTTACTGATTTGGGGAAGACACCTATTACTCTAAAAAATATTTAAGTCCTTGATGGTTGGTTTTGATGTAGAAGTGTTGACCAACCAAGTATGGACACCATTTGTTTATTGCATGGAGGATATCCATCATTTCTTTATCTTACATGGTGTGTGCCAAATTGTGCCCAATGAGGACCTTATTGGTGAATGCAATGGGATATCCTTCCCATATAAGCATAACACCAAGACCTGTGCCACATGTATCACACTCAATAAGAAATGTCTTGGTGAAATTAGACATGGCCAAGACTGGTGTGGTGCACATTGATTATTTAAGACTATCAAATGTTTGGCATGTGTTGTTGACCATACAAAGGAGTCTTTCTTGAGCATAATTATTAATGAAATGGCAATTTTATGTAATCCTTAACAAATTTCTAGTAGCACCCTATTAGGCCAAGAAATATTCGTAAACATTTGAGTGTCTTAGGTGGCAACAAATTTTTAATGGATCAAATTTTGGTGAGGTCAGCATGAAAAACATTAGATGCAATAATATGTCATAGGTACTTGACCTTTGATTGCCAACAATATCATTTAGAATGATTGGCACATAAGTTATTTACAAAAATAATTCCTAAGGTTGTGTTAATGTTTTTGAGGTGATCCTCCCATGTTCAACCGTAGATGAGGATGCTATCAAATAAGACCAAGATAAACTTCTGAAAGAAGGGGTACAATAACTGGCTCATTAAGCCTTAGAATGTGGAAGGGGTATTAGTAAGTTTGAATGGCATGACCAGGGACTCACAGTGACCATCATGTGTATAAAAAAACCATGTTTAAAATGCCTACTTCATGAAGATGGATTTGGTGATAGCCAGAGCGGAGGTCCAACTTCGATAAAATTTTTACATGATGGAGTTCATCGAAGAGCTCATCTATTATCAAAATGGGAAATTTATCTTTGATTGTGAGTTTTTTCAAGTCTTTATAATCAATGCAAAGTCACCAAGATTCATCTTTTTTATGAATGAACAAGACTAGTGAAGAATATGGGCTAGTGGTGGGTCAAATGACTCTTACTTGTAGGAGGTCATGAACCATCTTTTCAATCTTAGCCTTTTGATGAAATGGGTAGTAGTATTGTCAAATCTTAGGGGGTGCACTACTTGGAAAGAGTTGGATGCCATGGTCTTTAGGGTAGTAAGGTGGAAATCCTATTGGTTCATCAAAATCTATTATATGCTTGACCAAAATATTTTGCAAATCTGATGGTTGGATAGAATCCATTGGTGAAGCAATACAAAGAGAAAATAGTTGGACAATATCCCCTTTTAAGAAGTTTCTCCATGCAGTGAGAGATGATACCACTAGTGGATCTAGGAAGAAGGCATTTTAGTGTGTATTGACATTATCATAGAATTGTATCCATAACTTAGAAAAATCCCAAATAATGGGTCCAAGAGTTGGTAACCATTAAGCTCCCAAAACAACATCACATCCACTTAAGGACAAGGAAAATATGTCAATCCTAAGGTTATACTTGGCCATTGAGATGTGAACATTGCGACACTTTCCATTGCATGGTGATGTTCCCCCATTGACAATCATCACTTCAAAACTGGAATAAGGGTGAATAAAATAGTTTGCTTACTTAGCCACCTGAGGGATAATGTAGTTTGAGTGCTTCCATAATCAATAAGAATGGTGAGGGGTTGTTTATTTAAAAACCTTTTGATGTGAATTATTTTGGGAATGGTGAGCCCTACTAAAGCATGCATGGAGACTTAGGGATGTGAATTTGAGGGTTTGAAATCATCATATTTTTTATCCAACTCATTTGTGGTATCTGCATAGCCTTCTGTATCATGTGGGGAATCAACATCAAGCAAACAAATTTTTTGTTTAATGCATTTGTGTCCACTAGCCCATTTATCATCACAATTGTAACATAATCCATTTTCATGACATGTATGCATTTAGGCCTATGTGAGACATTTGATGGGGCTTGCTTTGAGAGGGAGTTTGTGTTAGGGTGTTGGAATGAAGATGGCTTGAAGGATGCCCAATTGGAATTATGACATTGTGTGGTAGTTTATCTTCAAAGAGCTTGGTTAAACATAAGGCTTCTATCATAATGTAAGGGTGGAACATTTAAACCTTAGATTTAAGCACATCCTTAAGTATGTTGATGAAGTAACTTTTGAAAATATCATTAAAGAGGCCTTCAATTTGATTGGCTAGTTTTTCAGACTCTATATGATATTCTTGTATGTTGTCAATTTGATAAAGTTTGGTCACTACCACTGTGAAGTCATTGTAGGCACCAGGCCCAAAATGAACTAATAAGATTTTAGAGAATTTAACCCAGTATGGCTTAGGATATAACTTATGGTACTATTTTGCCATTGAATAACTTCCTTCTCTTAGTGAAATGAAGCAATAGGGACTCTTTCATTAGTATGATGCAGGCTAAAATATTGTTTGGCATAGTAAATCTAGCTAATGGGTTTAATACCATCAGATTTGGTAAAATTTAATATAGGGCCACACAATGGTGTTTTGGAGGAAGAATTACCATCAGATTAACAATCCCCATGAGTTATGACTTCTCGATTTTCATCACTCAGGCCAAGAATTTGATGATGTATTTTAGACAAATGAGATTCAATTTTTGTAGTGCGGTCATTGAGCTTGTGGTGCATGGTGCCTACATAGGTAACAACCATTTACCAGTGGGTCCAAGGATGCCAAAAAATATTGAGTGAATTTATATACTAATTTGATTACTTTTTAAAGATGATTATAATGGTGAAAGTTTCACATAATTAAAAATTTTATTTTTGAAAAAGTGCATTCAGGTGGTAGGCATGATTATTTTTGTATGGGAATTTTGATATTTTAAAAAAATACCCTTTAAAATGACCAATGTGATGAGAAAATCACAATGGTGTATTCAGCCTATGGGCACCAAAAACAATCTATACTTTTTTTTGGGTTACAATAGAATCAGTTGGTTGTAGGGCCAAAATCATATTTGAATTTGGATTACAATATGATTGGTTATAAGTATGGCCAAAATTGGATCATGATATAATAAATAATTATAGTGCGATTGGTTAGCAGTATGTCTAGGACCAAATTGGAATAGAGGAAATAATTACAATACAATCAGTTGGAAAAATGGCTAGAATTAGATTGAAATAGAATAGATAATTACAGTATGATCGATTGGTAGTGTGGCCAAAAATGGATGGGAATATAATAAAAAAGTACAATGCGATCGATGGAAATATAGCCAAATTGAATCAAAATTCAAATTTTATAAAAATAAAACTTAGATTGTTCAAATTATAAATGAAAGTCCTTTTTGGAGCATGATGTTGATGATGCAGTATAACATTTATGTCACAGATTCTTGTTTCATGTATTATAGTAGGAACAATGATACATACATGGTGGTTTTAGGAGCCAACATAGAAAAAAGTCAATACATATGGGTGAAATTTAGAACATGACTCGTAGTGATGACAATATTTGTCAAAAATAAACTATAAATCTCGACACAGGGACAAATTTAAAAATGTGGCTTGTAGCAATTATTGGTTGTAAAATGTGGCTCATAGTGATGATGTATTACCACTTTTTAACCACCAAGATCTTTTTAAGGCAAAGTGAGAGCATATAATGGGTAGCAATAAAAAATTGGCCTTGAAAAGTGCTCTAATACCAGATGATGGGATCCTTCCTAAAATAGATTAGAACACTACAAACACATGAAATTAAAAAGAAATAACAAAATTAGATTGATTCAAAGGAGTATAATTGTATTACAATAGAATAATCACATAATCGATGACCTCTTTGAGGTGGCAACTTCCTTTAAATAAGCTCAATTCAATACAATTTGTGGGTGCCTTTACGTTGGTCTAGGCTCCTATTTGTAGTAATATATCACTAGATAACTACTACTCCTAATGAATGTGGAATTATTCCACTAATACACTATTAAATTATATTACTACAATGGGCTTGAGGGACATCTTATAAAACATATGTGTTTTTAGCCTTTTATAATGAAACAAATTACAAAAGGATGGTTAGGATGAAGGGTTCTAACAAAATCTCTAGAATGTTATGACATAGGATGCACTCATCAAATTCATATTGAGACAAGTAATGACTACCTCTCCAAGCTTGATCAAATTTTCATTCCATCATGTTAAAATCCTAACCTATGATCCATTTAATGTGTGAAAGGTGGTTTCCCATCCAAATCCATAGGTTGATTCTAGAGATACTATCATTTGGTGCATAAAGATAGTAGAAGCCAAATAACTTATTTGCAACATCATGCTGACCTAAATACATTGATGTAATGGATCCTCTCCTTTATCAACTATAGAGTTCTAGAGCCAAGGTATAGGACCTAAAACTGCACCTCCCCCTCCATTTGTATGGAAGGTTTTCAAAAACCAAAACTCTTTTGAGATACATTTCAAAGCAGAGGAGAGTCTAACTTCATTGATTTCAACCTCCTATAAAATAATATTATAATGAGTGTGATCAATAAAATTTTGTCTAATCTTGTATCTTCTTTCTAAAATGTACAAACCCCTAACTATCTAAGATATAACTTTGTAATTCATTGGGATGAATCAACATTATATTTTATATTCATCAGAGATAAAAGTATCTTGAGATCCTATGGGCTTTCCTTGTAAAATTTTGAAACTCATTGTTATCTGAAGGCACAAGGCTTTAGGAACGTCGACCATCTAAATCTAAAGAAGATAAATGATTATTTTATGGAGAGCTAGGTTATTTGCATTTACAAATAATGTGCCACCTTGTCGGAGTAATGGCCAAGATATCTCTAGTTCAATCAAATGCATAGATTTATGAGCATGAGAAAAAACTATTGCATAGATATTGATGTGAGCAAGAATGAGAATATTGCACAATAATAAGATAAGATATCTGACATGCTCCATGTTGAATATCTCACCCAAATGATGTAGAAATAGGAGAGTAATGTGTAACTCTTCCATGAATAATCATGAAGGCCTAAAATAGGTATGTAACTCCTAAGTCTGAAATGACCAATCAAGGAGTAACATCCACTAGCCAATGATAATGAAAAAGAGTAACTCCATATGTTTAAATACACCTAAACAAGCTAACTTAAGTGTAAAAATTCCTTGTGTGTGTTGGAATAATCTAAATAATAAAATACAAGGAAAATGAATACCTACAATAAGACCCCTCATAAGCACGGCTTAGGTGGGTAGAAGAAATAGGTCTCGACAACAAGGCCTGATGAGGTACGCATGTACAAAAAAACTCTCATAAAGTGGAGAAAAGGAGAAAACCCATAGGAAAAAACTCCCAACCACTTAAAAAAAGAGAGAAAAAATATTAAGATAGAGTTAAAAAGCCCCACTAGAAGCTATAACTGCTTGTATCCATCTTGCATCCTACAAATGAGCTCTCTAGAGTGACTATGGATCACTAGTAGATGTAGTGAAAAATAAATCACCCTGGAATAGTGAATGTGTCTACCAAGTCCCTAATGGATCTCCAACCAAGGTGTAGTCCTTATACAAAGAACTATGCTCCTCATGTATAGTAAATGGGCTAACTGCTCCATGTAATGATGGAACATCTAAAGCAGAGGTAAATAAAGAATGTGTTAGGGTGTGGAGCTAAAAGCTTCACCTTAGGCAAACATGGAGGTTTTTGAGCATGACAGTCGTCGGCGTCGGTAGGCCACAACCGACGTCGATCAGGGGACAGTGTAAGGGAAACCGACATCGGTAGGGATCGGCTAGCGTCAGTCACCTCCAGGCAGACAGGGACCTACGTCGGTCACCTATGGCAGTTCCAGAACTGCTGTTGAAGAATAGTCAGTTAAGTGAATAGGCAGTTTGCATGATGAAGATGAGTTCAAAGTCTTGAGCCGCAAGTCTAATTATTGTATGCATGAGATCTATATAATAGACTCATGGGCTGTATTGTTAAGTGGAGAACTTGAAGAACTATGTAGACTTGGAGAGTTCTTCCCATGGTGGAATCAAGTAGGATTCCCCATGTATGTAAGATCAGGTTTGATATGTAGGGTGTTGCAAGATCATGGTGGAGATCTACATGTGATAAGTAAGATCAGGTTAGTCTGCAGGGATGTGTGTATGCGAGGTTTAGAAGAGGATCAACGAGGGAGCAAGATCAAGGTGACAGTAATACATCAGGAGCAGGATCATGGTGAGATCTACTTGGAGTACTGGTTCGTACTCGATTGTACTGGATCTACAATGAGGTGAACAACAACTTGTGTTAGCTGTGTGTTGTGACCTATTAAGAGAAGATTACTCAGGTGGGAAGATTACTGGGAGCCTTTGAGGAGGAAGCCTCATAGAGGTGGAAGAAGAGTGTGATCTCTTTATCGTAATTTCCTTTGTAATGAGTTGAATACAATTGTGTGTTGCCTCTCATATTCTATGTGTTTTCTCATTGATAGTTATTTGTTCTTCTAGTTATTTCTGCAATCTTAAGTTGCTTATACAATGGTAATCATGTGTGCTCTTAATTCTGACAAGTTGTGTCAGAGCTTTGGGGAACTTAGGTCCTATCAAATGGTATCAGAGCAAGGTTGGATGTTCTCAGAGCGAGTTTGACTAACAGATGGCCAGATTTGGTTAGTGGTTTGTTGATTACAAGTTACTCATAGGGGTTGTTGTTTGAGTGGGAGTATAGCAATGGCAAAAGAAGGTAAGATGAGAATGGAGAAATTTAGGCACAAGATTAACACCACAAGGAGTGTGGTGGGTTGTCTTCAAGTGGGAGCTTGAAGAGGAATACAAGCCAGGATGTAGATTAGACAAAGTACTAGTTTAGGTACAGGTGCAGCTATTTATCTCTAAGTGGGAGATTGTTAGGGTGTGGAGTTAAAAGCTTCACCTTAATGCAAATTGGGAGTTTTTTGAGCATGACAGTCACCGGCGTCGTCAGACCACAATCGACGTCAGTCAGCAGACAGTGCAGAAGGAAACCAACATCGATAGGGATCGACTGGCATCAGTCACCTCCAGTCAGATAGGGACCGACGTCGATCACCTGTTGCAGTTTCAGAACTGTTGTTGATGAACAGTCAGTTAAGTGAATGGAGAGTTTGCATGATAAAGACTAGTTTGAGTCTTTGAGTCGCTTGTCTAAATTAGTGTATGCATGAGATCTATATAATAGACTCATGGGCTATATTGTTAAGTGGAAAACCTGGATAAATTGAAGAACTATGTAGAACTTGGAGAGTTCTTCCCATGGTGGAATCAAGTAGGATTCCCCATGTATGTAAGATCAGATTTGATATGCAGGGTGTTGCAGGATCATGGTGGAGATCTACATGTGATAAGTAAGATCAGGTTGGTCTGCAGGGATGTGTGTATGCGAGGGTCAGAAGAGGATTGGCGGGGGAGCAAGATCAAGGTGACAGCAATACATCAGGAGTAGGATCATGGTGAGATCTACTTGGAGTACCGGTTTGTACTTGATTGTAGTGGACATACAATGAGGCGAACAACAGCTTGTGTTAGCTATGTGTTGTGACCTATTGAGAGAAAATTACTCAGGTGGAAAGATTACTGGGAGCCCTTAAGGAGGAAGCCTCACAGAGGTGGAAGAAGAGTGTGATCTATTTATTGTAATTTCCTTTGTAATGAGTTGAATATAATTGTGTGTTGCCTCTCATATTCTGTGTGTTTTCTCATTGATAGTTATTTTTTCTTTTGGTTATTTCTGATATCTTAAGTTGCTTATACAATGGTAATCATGTGTGCTCTTAATTTTGACAAGTTGTGTCAGAGCTTTGGGGAACTTAGGTCCTATCAAATTGTTAGAGTGTGGAGCTAAAAGCTTCACCTTAATGCAAACTGGGAGGTTTCTGAGCATGACAGTCACTGGCGTCGATAGACCACAACTAACGTCGATCAGCAGATAGTGCAGAAGGAAACTAACATCGATAGGGATCGGCCAGTGTCGATCACCTCGAATCAGACAAGGACTGACATCGGTCACCTGTGGTGGTTCCAGAACTGCTATTGACGAATAGTCAGTTAAGTGAATAGAGAGTTTGCATGATAAAGACTAGTTCGAGTCTTTGAGCCACTTGTCTAAATTAGTGTATGCATGAGATCTATATAATAGACTCATGGGCTGGATTGTTAAGTGGAGAACTTGGAGAACTTTAAGAACTATGTAGAACTTGGAGATTTCTTCCCATGGTGGAATCAAGTAGGATTCCCCATGTATGTAAGATCAGGTTTGATATGCAGGGTGTTGCAGGATCATTGTGGAGATCTACATGTGATAAGTAAGATCAGGTTGTTCTGTAGGGATGTGTGTATGCGAGGGTCAGAAGAGGATTAGCAGGGGAGCAAGATCAAGGTGACAATAATACATCAGGAGCAAGATCATGGTGAGATCTACTTGGAGTACTGGTTCATACTCGATTGTACTCGACGTACAATGAGGTGAACAACAACTTGTGTTAGTTGTGTGTTGTGACCTATTGAGAGAAGATTACTCAGGTGGGCAGATTACTGTGAGCCCTTGAGGAGGAAGCTTCACAGAGGTGGAAGAAGAGTGTGATCTCTTTATTGTAATTTCCTTTGTAATGAGTTGAATACAATTGTGTGTTGCCTCTCATATTATGTGTGTTATCTCATTGATAGTTATTTGTTCTTCTAGTTATTTCCACAATCTTAAGTTGTTTATACAATGGTAATCATGTGTGCTCTTAATTCTAACAAGTTATGTTAGAGCTTTGGGGAACTTAGGTCCTATCAAATGGTATCAGAGCGAGGTTGGATGTTCTCAGAGCGAGTTTGACTAACAAATGGCCCAGATCTGGTTAGTGTGTGTTGATTACAGGTTACTCACAGGGGTTGTTGTTTGAGTGGGAGTATAGCAATGGTAGAAGAAGGTACACTGAGAATGAAGAAAGTCAGGCATAGGATTAACACCACAAGGAGTGTGGTGGGTAGTCTTCAAGTGGGAGCTTGAAGAGGAATACAAGCTAGGATGCAAATTAGACAGAGTATTGGTTTAGGTACAAGTGCAATTATTTATCTCCAAGTGGGAGATTGTTAGGGTGTGGAGCTAAAAGCTTCACCTTGATGCAAATAGAAGGAGGATGCTGAGTATGCAGTCACCAGCATCGGCAGGCCACAACCGATGTCGGTCAGGGATCAGTGTATAGCAACCGACATTGGCAGGGATTGGCCAACGTCGGTCACCTCTAGGCAGATAGAGACCGACGTCAGTCACCTGTGGTAGTTCTAGAATTGTTTTTGATGAATAGTCAGTTAAGTGAATAGGCAGTTTGCATGATGAAGACTAGTTTGAAGTCTTGAGCCGCAAGTCTAATTATTGTATGCATGAGATCTATTTAATAGACTCATGGGCTGTATTGTTAAGTGGAGAACTTGAAGAACTATGTAGAACTTGGAGAGTTCTTCCCATGGTGGAATCAAGTAGGATTCTCCATGTATGTAAGATCAAGTTTGATATGCAAGGTGTTGCAGGATCATGGAGGAGATCTACATGTGATAAGTAAGATCAGGTTGGTCTGCAGGGGTGTGTGTATGCGAGGGTCAGAAGAGGATCGACAGGGGAGCAAGATCAAGGTGACAGCAATACATCAAGAGCAGGTTCATGGTGAGATCTACTTGGAGTACCAGTTCGTACTTGATTGTACAGGTGTACAATGAGGTGAACAATAGCTTGTGTTAGCTGTGTGTTGTGACCTATGAGAGAAGATTACTCACGTGGGAAGATTACTGGGAGCCCTTGAGGAGGAAGCCTCACAGAGGTGGAAGAAGAGTGTGATCTCTTTATTGTAATTTCCTTTGTAATGAGTTGAATACAATTGTGTGTTGCCTCTCATATTCTGTGTGTTTTTTCATTGATAGTTACTTGTACTTCTGTGTAATTCTGCATGTTTAATTGCTTATACAATGGTAATCATGTGTGCTCTTAAATCTGACAAGTTGTGTTAGAGCTTTAGGGAACTTCGGTCCTATCAGAATGTGGAATGCCCTGTAACTAAGTAAAAGACTTCCTAATGTCTGATGAGTCTTGAATCAAAGTACATGCTCCCTATAATGTCCAAAGTGGACCAGAAGTAGGTGACTCAAGAAATAACTCCTCAATATCTAGAAAGTGACAAGAAGATGGTGGAGGTGTGTCCCCATCACCACTGTAGTCATATATGCTAGATGAAGAGTACCTATGTAGAGTGTCATCACCCAAATGAATAGTGGACATGTCACGTGGTCCAAAAGAAGTGAACTCAATCTGTGAAGAAGCCATGTGATGCAATGCTCTAGAGTTAATGACCCATGTAAGAGTCAGAGGTACAATTATAACTAAGGCCCTGCCTTCCATTTTCTTCTCACTTTTTTCTTCTGCCTTTTCTTTACCATAATCAATTGCCTTAGAATATTTTGGGGTTGATGAAGATGGTTTGATAGACTCAAGAATACCTATATTGTTCTTCTCAAGAAATCTTGTTAGGTGGTCAATTTGTTCCTTCAAGAATTTGGTTTCATCATGCTTGTTTGTGAAATACCCACACTTGATCCTCTCTTACTTAGGCTTAAAATTGGAAGAGGAGGTTTTATTGGTTGATTTTGAGGTGAGAGGTTTTTTATCCTTTTTATTTTTTTTCTTCTCTTTATTATTTGAAGCCTTCTCTTTCCCATTCCCAGAAAATAGCGTTTGAGGTTTTATGGACTTCAATGTAACCATATGTATTAACTTATCTTGATCTTGATTCAAGTTGGAAACAAAGGCATCTAAAGAGGGCATTTTACATGTAGTCCCAAGAGCACTTTTATGGCATGGAAAGTGGATACAAAAACAGAGTAATCTGGACCCAATTTGGAGAGAATTGACATAATAAGCTGATCATCTTTCTCATCTATACCACATTCTTTTATTAGCAACCTTAGAGATTTAAACTTAGAGAATAAATCCTATAGTGTGTCAAATTCATTTGGGCTCAAACTGATGAGCTCATTCTCCAGTTCATGACCTTTCATCACATCAAGATTTCCAAAGAATTTTTTCAACGTGGTCCATACTTCATTAAATGTTTTACTAGATTCAATGTGAAAATATAATTTGGTAAAAATAAACAAATGAAGACAACCATGTGCTTGATCACATCTGTTAAACCATTTATTTTTATCTGCATCTACTACAGGTTGAGTTTCCTCATTCATAGTTATACTATAGAAGCCTTGTTTTCTTAGAGCTAGTTTCACATTGTTTTTCCATTCATGATAGTTGAATGCAGTAAGTAGTATAGATGACCAAAAATCCATGATATAAGAAATTAAATTGTAGAACTAAATGTGCAAGACAAAGAACACACCCCCCAAATCAAGAGAATATGATCCCCCATTTGGCCCTTTATAATTTTAGTGCATTTACAAAAAAAATTAGACCAATGGAAAGAGGATGAAAAACATGCACTTTTGAAACAGACCACACTCAATTCTAAGTTGCCTATCAAAATTTATATCAAATTACATTTCTTGTCATTAATGGCATATTTAATGAATTTGTATTGACTGTTTAAATGCACAAGTAGAAATAAAAACAAAACTAGTATTACATACAATCAACAGAACAAAAATTAAGTCTTAGACATTTTCAAGCCAACTATAATAAAAAAACAACCCTCATACTTGCCGTTGTGCGCTCTTAATTGAAAACATACCATTTAAGGCAAAATAAAACAATTATTTAAAATAATAATAATTAAAAATAACTAGTTTAAAAAAAGTTTAAAGAAGAAATAATATTAGTTTAACTTATCTTTTAAAGATAAAGACTTAAGAAGAGAGGCACTATCATGAGGTGAATGCAAGAGAATCTTGAAGAATATCACATCATGCCAAGATGGAGAGCTTCCCAAGTCTGTGCCACCATTTGAAGGGGTTTAGTAGTCTACCATCACTGCCATTGGAGATTACAGACCTGAATCTCAGCTTTCAAGCATCGATGCCAAGTAGAGATATCATGTTGTCACATGCCTACTTCCATGTTGTACACAGTTTTTGCCTTGGTATTATTTAGCTAAAAGATGTCAATGGTAGCGAGTAGAAGGCTTGAGAGATAGATTGACCATCATTGGGGTGGTTTGAAGGAGAGAACAATAGTTGAACTATGGTCTGGAAAGGAAGATCAAAACATTGATTCCTTTTCAATGTCAAGCTTATCATTTTAACAATAGTTCAACCACTCATTTACCATGAATGATTTTTTAAATCTGATGAAGAGCAAGTTTCCTTTGTGAAAGGAATGACTGGTAATACTATCCAATACACTAGTGGCCATTCCACCTTCCACTATATGACACGATGTATACCAACAAAGAGTTACAAAATCAGGTGAAGAGGGATAACATATAGCTAGGTGATGGTTATAAATTAGGTGGTATGCAAAACATACAATACATGAACTTTACACCACCATGACAAACTACCCTTAATGCAAATTACAACTGTCTGAGAGGAAAGAGAACTAAGTTTTCTCCACATCCAAACGCAGTCAATGTTGAGGTGCAGATGTAAAGAGTCCTCTTTGATAAATGGTCATGCATGACAAGCCATGTTGGATGGTGTAGAAAGCTTACATAACAAGGAAAAATTTCACAAT
The DNA here is from genome assembly GCA_037957365.1 of Torreya grandis. Lineage (NCBI taxonomy): Eukaryota > Viridiplantae > Streptophyta > Pinopsida > Cupressales > Taxaceae > Torreya > Torreya grandis. The sequence goes on along the minus strand of JARHVA010000060.1, from coordinate 4,042,728 downwards.
AAGGATTTGAAAAAAACATGTTTTTTTTTGCAACAAAGACATCTCACAATTCCAAATGAAACTAACAACATTAAAAAACTATAAAATTAATAAACTATATTGGTGATCTAATACCATATTAGAGCATTGGCCAGGATCTCTCTAGTTTAATTAAATGCATAGATTTATGAGCGAGAGCAAAACTATTGCATAGACATTATTATGAGCAAGAATGAGAATATTGCATAAAAACAAGACAAGATATTTGACACTCTCCATGTTGAATAACTCACCCAAAGGATGTAAAAATAGGGGATTAATGTGTAACTCTTCCATGAATGATCACAAAGGCCTAAAATAGGTATGTAACTCCTAAGTTTGAAATGACCAATCAAGGAGTAACATTCACTAGCCAATGATAATGAAAAAGAGTAACTCCCTATTCCTAAATACACCTAAGCGAGCTAACTCAAGTGGAGTAGGAATAAACCAAATAATAACATACAAGGAAAATAAATACCTACACTAACACACCCATCATCAATAATAATGTTTGAAGATTTATCTTGTTGTGGTCTAGTTCTGTGGAGTTTATTTAATGAGACTTATGATTGACTATGATAGTAGATTTAGAACCATTAAGGTTTACAAGATTTGGAAATTGTTAGCATATGAATAGGTCTAAGTCATCGAAAGGGGCTAAATCTTGAGGAGTAGGGCTAGGGGTGGATATCTGCTTGTTGGGATACTAGTTAATATTAGGGCTTGCACAAAAAGAGTTCATAGTAGGGGTTGTGTTTTCTATTTTAAGGTTTTCACTATTTTCATTAGGGTTACAAGGCTTCCTTATAGGAGAATCCTTGATAAGAAGGCTTTCTTTTCTACAATTAAAATATACATCTGGTTTGTTGAGAAAGGTAACATGTTGTATAACCTCAAACCCACGTCCAACAAGTTTTACAACTTATGAGAGAGGTTGAGTGATATCCATCTCAACACAAGCCCTTGGATGCACATGAAGGCTAGCAATTATATCATTGTTGTTCTTGCACCAAATCATGTGATTAAGTTGTCCTGTAATCTCTTTAAGAAATGCAAGAAACATAGGGTTAAAGAAGGGGAATTCAACCCACATAGGGTATGTAGATCTAGATGGATCCTCTCGATGGAACTCAAAGTTCCAAATCTGTAAATAACAGATTTGTCCATAGATGACCCAATGGCCATATTATAAAACAACCTAGGCATGGTTAGGGGGAGAAAACATTCAAGAGATGTATCTCTTTCCTAAGCCTTTTATGGCTTCAACGATCCAATCTCTATTCTCCTAGTTAAGCTTTGCCCATTTGTAAAACTATTGCTCAGAAGGGACTCTAATAAGGAAAAAAAAAAAAAAAAAAATCTATTAAGGAATTTTGATATAACATTCACAATGCCGTCAAGTAGAAGATATTCATAGACTTTACCTTTTTTGGTGCTCATTAGGTCACTTGAATAGTCATTAGTTAGTCTATCTTGCAATCCAAATGCCTAGAGTAGTTACTTTCCACTTGTTCTTCATAGGCTACAATACTCTGATGAATTCTTTAGGGGCAAGAAAGAAGAGGGGCCATTTCAATTTTAAGAGCGATGCTTCACACAAGAAGGTCCAATCTTTGCTCTCTTTGTGTTAACCTTAGTTTTGATTTGGTTGTGTTTTTCCAAACCCCTACAACTTTGCTCATTTTTTTTTGTGAGCTATGTTATCACTTATAAATGAACCGAAAGTAGGCCTCAAATGAAATGCATCCCTCATAAGTTTTGGAAGATGAGTTGTCAAACTTGAGGTCTCTTGCAATGGTATTATTAATATAGATCTTGTCACTAAATAATATATTGGACAAAAAAACATTATGTGACACAAAAAATTAACTACTCTATAAATTAATGAGACTGGTTTCACATAAAAGTTGATCAGTTATAATTCTAAATACACTCCCTCTAACCAAAAATTAATAATAAATTTAAACAATTCACAAATAAACAAAACAATAAAAGATGCAATTAAATGTAAAAGCATAAAATAACACACATATATAAAGTTGTAGTATTTGTTGCCATATAAGAAAATAAATGGCAAAATGAGAGATAAAATGCAAGATCTATTTCCCCTTATGATGATATAAGGAAATGATTATTTCTTGAAGACAAACAAATGTATTTACAATTGAAAAATTATATAAAGAAGATTAAATACCAAGTTTCAAGATTAAACTTATCAAAAAAATAAATTTTAAACCAAAAAAATATATAAATAAATGATATAGAATAATGTGTTGTGATCTGAAATGTCAATCAAAATTTTATGTATACAATTTATCTAAAAAAATTATTTACATTTTATAAATTGTAAACATATAAATTCTTTAATAATATAAAATTTAAATTAAAAATAATTTATATTAAATTTTTATCAATATTTATATAAATTATTATATTATATATTATATTTTAATTAAGAGAATTTTAAATTTTAAATAATAAATCATTTAATTTGAATATTTTATTATAAATTAATTTTATTTTTAATTTTTAATATAATATTAATATTTAAAAAGATATTAAATTATTATTTATAATATAATTAAAAAAATCTCAAAATCAAAGAAATTGAGTTCAACTACCAAGTTTACTTTTATGGAAAGCAAATCAATAATTTAATAGAAACCTAAATTATCAGTATGTTTAAAAATAGTCAACTTCTATACTTAAAAAACAATGAATTTATTGTTGAATTTTTTAATATATATAATTGTTAATGGAGTTGAAAGTTATTATTGATGTGAATGTATTAATATTGAAAATACCTTTCCACTAATCTATCATGTCCATTAATTGATTTTCCTTATATTAATGAACTAATTAATTTAGTATTGAATTTCATAGCTTGCATATTGATGGATTTGTTGAAGATAGAGATAAGATAATATTGAAAATAGCTTTTTACTTATTTATTTTAAGATAAACTTAGTCATGAGTTGATTCTTCATTGATAAGTCAATCAAGATAATAATTTTATGATCAGACTTAAACTTTATAATATATATAATTATTGGTGAGTTTGTTAAAAATTACCATACATTTTAATATTATATACAATTTTTTTTCTATCAATAAATTTGATTATTAATTAATTATTTATATTTATTATATTTAATATTTTATCAATAAGTAATGTAATTTCATTTTAATTATATATATATTTAAAAATATATTGATTTGATTAGTATTTGTTTTACTTTATATTTTATATGCGTAATATAAACTTTATATGTAAGAAAAATGGAGTCATTTAATTGAGTGTATTATGTTAAATTTTTTTAGATATAAATAAAAAATGAAATAGGGTTTTGATGGGACCCCACAACTTGATATAAAATCTCCTAAAATAACATCCAACCAACTCATAACAACACAAGCCTCAAAATGAACCACAATTTAACAAAGTCAATCTTGAAAAAAGAAACAACAATCTCTACATCAACGAAACATTCACCTAAAATCAACAAAATTTGTGTTATAAAATAATTTTTCATTGTTGACATATATAAAAGATAATTCACTTAAAATAGTTGTGATAAACTATCCCAATTGTCACCCTATCATGTTTCAATATATGTTTTAAAACTATGTTTTATAGCGTTATTTCATAATAATAGTAAAATTAATAGAAGAACGAATGTTAGAACGCCAATATAAGATGCAAAAGAGATGGTGCATGATTGTTCTCAATAGATGATAGAAGGTCTTCTCTGTCGATGTGGTAGAAGACATGCCTAGAACAAAGGTTAATTTGTTAGCCCTTGTGTTTTTCTTTTTGGATGGCAAAATTGCTCTTTTAGCCGCTTCGTTATGAGTTATCTTCTCTATTGTGTTTGCGTTAGTGGACGGTTCTATATTTCTTGTGTGATGTGGGGCACTTTCTCGCTGAGTGTTGGCTAATTTTTCGTTGAAGGCTATATGCACTATTGACTGACTATAGGTTGATTTTTTAATGATGTTTCACAAGTTTTTCATTTGATGGCTTTGATCTGAATGATGTTCTATTAATTGGTACAATGATTATCTTTTTTATCTTTAATTAATTATTTTCTAAATTTTCATTGCGTTATAAAATTTCGTCAAAACCCTCCCTTTTATCCATATAAAAAAACTACAAATTTAATAAAAACTCGAAATAAACTTAAACTACAACTAAACACACTTAAAAACCCTCTGCAACAAATATTTGTTTAATAATTATTACGAGCTTGAACAAACCAAATGTGGAACAATTGCAATGAAAACCAAAGATTCATTTTTTTAGAAGTACATCTTATTGAAAAGCTCCATTATTATGTCTGAATCTTATAAATAAAAAGCTTACACACATGTGCATAGGATTTATTGTGTTTTGTTGCAACCTAGACTCCATTATTACGACTTTTATTGGACATTCAACACTAGCGACGGAACTTTCTTTAGTAGTTAATGAAAAGATGACAATGTTTTTATAAAATATGTACACTAGTCTCCCAACAATTCGTAGGGGGGGGGGGTCCCTAATTTCACGACTTTGGTCCATTTCCAAGTGGCATCCATTAAATATTGACAGTGGTTCAGATTATGAATAGTCTATTTGATCTGGCCTATTAGCGAACCATAAAGATAGTGGGGTAGGACTTTATTAAAGATAACCTCGAAACTTCAATCCTGCTCTGATTGATATTTTTAATTTAGGGATGTTTTTATTTAATTTTATAAAGTATATAATATTTTGCAGGTTTTTCTTGTTCATTTGAGAATTTGTCGTCATCAATTTTATATTGTTGGAGAGTATTATATTTTCGAGAGTATCATATTTGTCAGAGTTGTTTTTGAAATTTAAGATTGAAGATTATTTTGTTTTCAAATGTTCTTTTTATTATAAAATAAATGGATTGTGCTTTTGTCTCTTCGGAGATTTTATTAACTCTTTCCATACATTCATGGCTTATGAAGATTATAAATGCTTAGCACTCTTCCTTTAAGGGATGTTTGACCTTCATCAACGATTTTTCAAATACAAATCCCCAATAAAAACTTGCACTAAGTTAATTGCAGCCTACCTCTAGCCAACTTCTCACATAATCAATAGGAAGAAGCTTCTACAGTCATCTTCCATATGGTAGACCAATGAGACGTCACAGAGTTCACATAGTCTCATACCCATCAAAGAGTTTCTTCCTACTTTCAATATCATGAGTGTTTCTTCAAAGTAACAAGGTTTGTGCCATCATGCATGACCCTCCTCTTTTTGATTTTCTTCATGGTATTTAATTTTAGAGTGTTACTTCCCATTTACTCATTTTAGATTTAGTTTTCTTTTGTATTTTTTAGGGTGTGCTATATAATCCCCCTATCTTCTTTACATTGTATCTTTTACGATCCTAAATACCAATTTTGACCTTTAGCAAACATTGATATATCATAAAATTAAATCGAGTTTTAATTAAAAAATAAGAAACTTAATTTTTTTAATTAAGGATATGTTTACATGTGCTTCTTTTAAATTTTTGGAATGATGAATATCTTGAAGGAATAAAGAGTCTATTTAAAAGTTATGTAATGATGTTAGAAGCAATTCAACAGAAGACCTACATTGTTCTTGTAATAATTTATATTTAATTACATTTGAGTTAGCGACTTTCAAAAGCTTTTTTTTTAAAAAGAAAGATTATCATTAGATTTAAGTAATTAACTATGAACACGGATCATTTTAACGCCATATATTACATCAATATGGCCATTTGTTTGGTAATTGTTTAGTTATTAAAACAACTTCTAAACTCATGTTGCATATTAAGTTCTACAATTGTCTAATCTACTATTTAGAATGTAGATTATGAAGGATTCCAAGAGATCTTATATCTAAAAGACACATGACTTAGTAGTATGAAGATGGGTTAAAATTAATGGAATCAAGAAATTCAGTTCATATTTTATCACTCTTACAATCTAAAGAGGATAATATTAAGGAGAGTTTAAGCAACATTAAATATAACCTTAACCTAATATCGTTATCAAACACCCTTGTTGGTATGAGTGAAACTTGTTAAAAATATATTAGAGGTGAAGAATAAAGGGGTTCATCAGCCATGGTTATAGTCACACTCTTTTAAGTATAGATAGTGGAAACTAAAAATATTTTGGTAGTGAACATATTATTGGAAAAGGAAAAATTATGTATAAGTATCAAATGTGTCGAAAGAGAAAATAAAAGTAAAGAAGCAATATTTATTGTAATATAAAAAGATTAACAGGAAAAAGAACTAAAATGTGAATTTGTTAATATACTTCTCTCTTTAAATAATGATTTAATTAGTCTTCAAGAAAAATAATTAATGCGGTTATATTTTTATAATCAAAATACCTAAAAAACATAGAGTAATGATTATGGTTTATGACCATATCACTTTAAGACAAAACAACTATAACAAAAATAAGAAATAAAATATAAAAAAATGATGAAAGATTTATTTAATTTTTTTTATATATTAAAAATACACTTTAAAATCATAATTTATTAAAACAATATATAATTTAATAATAAGTGGTTATAGATAATTGAAGATGGTTTAAGATATATCATAAAAATAACAAACTCCCTGGTTCAATTTAGTGGTGTCATCTGCCTTAACCTTCCTTTCTATTCATGATGATGTTTTGATTGAATAAAGTTTATGGGGATTAATATTTGTTGAGGAAAAAAAAAGCAAACTTAACATGCATTTGGGATTCGAGCTCTAAAAAATCCTTCAAGAGAAATGGGAGAGGTTAATCCTACTCTCAATCATATTAGGTAAGTTGAGTTCTATTGTTATGTGGGCCATGAATAAACATGGCTAGATAAGAGTTTGAATCATAAATTACATTGGTTGTAATTCTCTTTTTAATTTAAGAGAATTATTATTTTAAGTATAATTTTTATTTGGGTTGAATTTGTATTAGAAATTGACTTTTATGTTTTGTTTTTAAAATTTTAAGATTTTGTGTTTTTTTAATGATATAAGGTTGATATCTCTAAATAATTTTAGTTTTATTTTGTATTGAAAAATAATTCGAAAAAAATGATGCGATTTCAATGCTAATAAATTATGAAAAATTATAAATAAATAAAATTATTTATCACAAATAATTATATACGTTTAATTTATTATAAATTATAAATATATATGTTATATTGAATTATATTAAATTAAATGTTATATGTTATATAATAGTGAGCTTTAAATTGTATTTTATTAGTCATGATGAGTAGAGAAGTAGAATGCAGGGCAGTGGGAAGTGACAATTGGTGAAGGATCGATACAAAAAGGTAGAAGCAAAGGTGCAAGTGATGTAGTTGATGCAAGAAGAGTTAGGGTCTTAAACTCTGCACATGAACTTTTGAGTAATGACAATGCAATACACAGGTCTCAATTTAAAAAATCTAGGGCTTCTTTTAGAGGTGTGGTGAGTCAAAACATACTTTTGCAAGTGAAGAGTGTTGTAGATAGCAAAAGGCTTCCCAAAATTGTCAAGAGGAGGAGGGCACTGAAGATCGATTAGTTTTTGTGAACTGTATAAGCTCTTCCAATCCATTCCATTCTTACAAAGGTCTTTGTGAATCTCATATTGCTAAGGGCTCCATTCACCTGTCTTTTACCTTGGTCAAGGCCTCTTTGATTAAGGAGAGATGTTCTTCCTAGTGGGAGCCTAGAGGCATGATAGATGGATTGGGTACAACGAGCTTGTAGGTTGTATTGGAAGAATACAAGAAGAATGACCAGGAACAAAAAGGTTGGACTTTAGACTTAGGAAAAATTTAGGTTGAGGTACCAACCTCTATTTCCTTTAGAGACGTTGCAATGGTTTTTTCCAATGAGACTCTAGAGATGGACATTAATGATGATTTCCTTCAAGCTATGATAAAGGATACAAGAAATAGATTGCTAGTTTTTCAATTTTTTGGGAAGCACATGTTTATGGAAAGAATTATGAAATGGATAAAAAATTCTTGGTCCACAAGGCTTCTAAACATGTGGTTTCTTTGTTAGGAAATAATTTTGTCTTAGTATAGTTCAATTTAGAGGAAGAAATATAGAGTATGTGTGGAGCAACGACCCATGATTTTTCTCAAGGTGAAGAGTTTTCATTAGCTCTTGGACATTGTTCTTTGACCCTGCATCTATGGTTATATCTTTGGTCCCTATTTAAATTCACCTCTATAGTTTGCCTTAGTGATGAGAAATCCTAATTTAATTCAACATTTGACTTCAAACACTAGGTGGCTTATCAAAATTGATGATGACCTAATTTTGGTTCAAAAATACTTCATAAGGTTTTGTCCCATGGTTGATCTCTCCAAGTTGATCCTTCATTCCATCAAGCTAGTGTTTTCAAAGGCCATTTAGACTCAATTATTCAATTTTAAAGGGATGTCATTTTGTTACTTTCAGTGCAACCAGTTGGGGCACTTTTTGGCAGATTGAACTTGTAAGAGTCTTGAGGGCTCAAAGGCATTTCAATTGTTGAAATGGAAAAAAAAAGTAGGCAACCTTAGCTTGGTTCATGGGAAGAAACATTAGAAAATATTTATAGAAGAGCATCTCTCTTCCCCCCTAAAAGACAGTAAAACAAATATTGATAACTCTAAATCTATAAATCACGTGTATATAAATTCTTCAAACTTTAATGAATAAAAAAGAAATGGATAAAAAAAATGTAAATTATAATAAAATCTTTTAAAAAAATCAAAATTAAATAAATTAAATTTAATTACCAATTTTCATACTATTATGAAAAGCAAATCATTAATTAAATAGGAGAGCCTAAATTATCATCAAATCTTAAGCTCAATGTGTTTAGGAATTGTCAACTTTTTTACTTAAAAGGTAATGAATTTATCATTGAAATTTGTAATATACATAAGTGTTGATGAATTTGTTGAAAGTATTTTTGATGTTGAAAGTTATTATTATTATGAATATGTTAATATTGAAAATATCTTTCCACTAATCTATCATATTTAATATTTAAAAAAATAAAAATAATGGACTAATCAATTTAATCATTTCCACTAATCCATCATATTCAATAATTTAAAAAAATAATAATTATGGACTAATCAATTTAATATTGAATTTCATAGTGTACATAATGTACATATTGATGGATTTGTTGAAGTCTATCATTGATAGAGATATCTTAATATTAGCTTTCTATTTAGACAAACTTATTCATTAGTTGATTCTTCATGCATAAGTCAATCAAGATAATAATTTTATCATCAAACTTTATAATGTACATAATTATGGATGAGTTTGTTAAAAATTATCATACATTTTAATATTATATTTAAGATGGCTTTAAAACAAAGTTATTCTACCAAGAAACTTGATCATTAGTTGGCACTTCATATTAACTATATTTATCATTTTATTATATTTAATATTTTATCAATAAATTATATATATATATATAAAATTATATATATATTTATTTAAAAAATATATATTAATTTGGTAAGTATTTATTATATTTTATATTATGTATGTGTGTAATATAAATTTTAAAGTAAAAAAATAGAATTATTTAATTGAATGTATTAAATTAATGTTATAAAAAATATTTTTTTGATTGTATTTCTCAAAATATTATATGGAATCATTGAAATATATAAAATATTAGTATCTCTATTTATATTTCAGAAATAAATATATAACGGATTTACAATGTTGAGTAAGCGTACATCTAAATTAATAAGTTCCTTTAACTAAATAACTATGAATAAAAAATACTCATGAAACAATTTTTCGTTGTTTATGTATATAAAAAATAACTCACTTAATATAGTCATAATAAACTACACCAGTTGTGACCCTATCACATTTCAATATATATTTAAAACTATTTTTTGTAACATTATTTCATAATAATTGTAATATTAATAGAAGAACAGACGCTGAAACACTAAGATTAGATGCAGAGGAGATGGTGAATGATGGTTTTCCATGGACGATGGAAGGTCTTCTCTCCCAATGTGGTATAAAATTGGCCTTGAACAATGGTTAATTTGCTAGCCCTTCTGTTTTTTTGTAATAGTACACTGCTTTTTTCACTGCTTCGTTATCTATTATTTTGTTTGTTGTGTTTGGGTTAGTAGATGGTTCTGTATTCCCTATGTATTGTGGGTCACTTTCTTATTAACTGTTGGCTATTTTTTCATTGAAAGTCATTTGTACTACTAACTTTAAACTGATTTTCTCTGATATTTCAATTTTTTTATATTTAATAACTTTATCCTAATTATTCTATTAGTTGACACAATAATAATTATCTTTTATATCCTTCTTAATTAATTCCCAATTTTATAAACCCTCACCTTTATCCATATCGTAAAAAAACTATAAATTTAATAAAAATTCAAAATAAACCTAAGCCACAATAAACGCCCTCTAGAACGGAGATATTTTCTATAAGTATTATAAACTTTAACACACCAAATGTGGTCCTAACAATTAGGATGAGGACCAAAGATTAATTTAATGTGTCTTTTTAAAGTACATCGTATTGAAAAGTTCCATTATTATATCTCAAATCTTATAAATAAAAAGCTTACACACATGTGCATAGGATTTATTGGGTTTTGTTGCACATACAACACAATCGACGGATCTTTCTTAATAGTTAAAAGAAAATTATTTTTGGGGAAACATGCACACTATTCTCCCAACAATTCAGTTCGGATTATGAATAATCCATTTGATTTGGTCTCTTAGTGAACCATAAAGATACTGGGGTTGGGACTTTATTTTATCTAAGATAACCTTAAATTTTTTTTTAATGGTTTTCCAGACATGAGTTTTTAATGGGCATTTATGTTAAGTTAATTAAGTTTATTTTTAGTCTTCTTATATTAGCAGGAAAATTTTTGTAGTTATTTTAAAAATTTATATGATAAATTAATGAGAATTTACAAATTTTATTTGGGTTTATATTCATTAAATATTTATTTTGAATATTATAAATGTTTTTTCAAAATAACAAGGTTTGTGTCATTATATACGATTCTCTTTTTTTTTCAAAATTTTTTTCATGATATTTTATTTTGTTGGAATATTACTTTTTTCTTATTCATTTTAAATTTAGTTTTTGTTTTATATTTTTAAAGGTATATTACTATAATCCCTTATCTTCTTTACATTATATCTTTTGCAATCTTAAAGGTTAATCTTTACCTTTAGTGAACATTAATATATAAGATATATTATAAAGTTAAACTGGGTTTTAATTAAAAGACAATTTTTTTTTTTTTTCTATTAAAGATGTCTACATTTACTTCTTTTAAAATTTTGGAATGATGAATAACTTAAAGGAATAAAGAATTTATATAAAAGTTATATGATGATGTTAGAAGAAATTCAACAACAGGCCTGCATTGTTTTTGCAATTATTTATGTTCGATTATATTTGGATTAACGATTTTTGAAACCTTTTTTTTCCAAAGGAAAAATTATCATTGGATTCAACCAATTAACTATGAACAAGTGTTGTTTCCAAACCACATATTACATTAATATAATCATGTGTTTTGTAATTGTTTTATTGTTAAAACAACTTCTAAACTCATGTTGCATATTAAATTCAACAACTATCTAATCTACTATTTAGAAAGTAGATTATAAAAGATTCTAATAAATTAGATTTAAAAAACACATGACTTAGTAGTATGAAGATGGGTCAAAATTAATGGAGTCAAGAAATTCATTTCATATTTTATTACCCTTACCATCTAAAGAGGATAAGATTGAAGAGACTTTAAACAACATTAGATATAACCTTAATCTAATATCATTATCAAACACCTCAATTGGTATGAGTGAACCCTGTTAAAAATATATCAAAGGTAAAGAATAAAAGGGTTCATTGGTCATGGTTATAGTTAAACTCCCTTCAGTATAAATAGTGGCAACTAAAAATAATTTGATAATCAACACATCATTGGAAGAGGAAAAATAATGTATGAATATTAAATATGTCAAAAGAAAAAATGATAATAAAGAAGTAGTACCTATTATAATATAAAAATATTAACGAGAAAAAGAGTTAGAATACAAACTTATTAATATGCTTCTCTCCCTAAATGATGATTTGATTAGTCTTGAAGAAAGTAATTAATACAATTATCTTTTTATAATCAAAATAAGTGGAAAACACAAAATAATGATCATAATCTCTGATCATATCAATCCAGAACAAGGTAACTATAGAAAAAACGAGGAGGAAAATATAAAAGGCCGAGGAAGGATTTATAAAAAAACAAAATGTTAAAAATATGCTGTAAGATCATAATTTGTCGAAACAAAAACATGATTTAAAAGTAAGTGGTTAGAAACTATTGGAGGTGGTTTAAGATATAGGTCATAAAAGTAACAAACTCCTTAGTTCACCGTAGTAGGGTCATCTGCCTTGCCTTCATTCCATTCATTGGAATTTTTTACTTGAATACATTTTCTAGTGATTAATATTTCTTGAGAAGAAAAAAAGAAAAAGAAAAGAACAACCATCATGCATTTGAGATTCGAGCTCTAGAAAAGCACTGGGGGGAAATGGGAGAGGTTAATCCTACTCTTAAATATTTGGTAAGTTGAGTTCTATTGCTATGTGGGCCATGGATAAACATGGTTCGTTAAGTGCTTGAATCATAAATTACATATTAGTAATATTGGTAATTCTCTCTTTAATTTATGAGTATTATTATATTAAGTATAATTGTTATTTAGGTTGGATTTGTATCAAAAATCAATTCTATTCATTTGTTTTTTTGTTTTGGTCAAGGTATTTTTAATTAAAGAGAGGCATTTTTCTTAGTAGGAGTTTGGAGGAATCATAGACGGATTGGGTATAATGGGTTTGGAGGTTGTATTGAAAGAATATGAGAATAATGATCATAAGTAAAAAGGTTGGACTTTGGATTTAAGAAAAACTTAGGTTGAGGTGTCAACACCTATTTTATTTAAATTTGTTACAGTGGTTTTCTCCAATGAGACTTCATAGATGGACATCAATGATGATTACCTTCAAGCTATGATAAAGAATATAAGAAATAAATTACTAGTTTTTTGATTTTTTTGGAAGCCTTTATTTATGGAAAAAATTATGAAATGGATAAAAACTGTTTGGCACAAGGCTTCTAAAAATGTGGTTTCTTTGTTAGGAAATAATTTTGTCTTGGTACAGTTCACTTTAGAGAAAGATATAAAGTATGTGTGGAGCAACGACCCATGATTTTTTGAAAGGCAACGAGTTTTCGTTAGGTCTTGGACACTGTTCTTTAACCCTACATCTATGGTTATATCTTTGGTCCTTATGTAGATTCGCCCCTATATTTTTCCTTTAGTGATGAGAAATTCTAATTTAATTCAATAGCTAACTTCAAATATTAGGTGGTTTATCAGAATTGATGATGACCCAATTTTGGTTCAAAAATATTTCGTAAGGGATTATCTCATGGTTGATCACTCCAAGATGATCCTTCATTCCATAAAGCTAGTGTATTCAAAGGGAACTTAGACTAAATTCTTCAATTTTGAAGGGATGTCATTTTGTTTCTTCTAGTGTAACCAGCTAGGGAAAATTTTGGTAGATTGGACTTTTAAGAGTCTTGCAGGCTCAAGGGCATCTCAGTTACTGAAATGGAAAAAGAAAGGAAATAGCCCCAACTTGGTTCATGGGAGGAAACATTAGAGGATATATGTATAACAAAATCTCTCCTAACCCTCGATAGACAACAAGGCAAATGTTCTAACTCAGGATAATCCTAGGTCTATAGGTCATGCATGTATAGATTCTTCAAACTCCAATGAGTAGAAAGGAAATGGATAAGATTGATGTCATTTATAAGCTAATTATACTAAGAGTAGGACAAAATCAATGAAAGGCACTATGATTCCATCCTTGGGAGGGATTGGGTGACAACTTTAGGATCACCTTTTTCATGACAAGGATTTACTCAGGTGGTAGAAGGAGAAATTTTCTAGTGGAAGGATGAAACTTTGAGTGAAATGGGTTTGAGAAGTGAATAGATTAAAGGGGTGACTTTGAGATTAAAAAAACAAAACTTGGAGTTTTTACAAGGTTTGGAGAATGAATTGGAGGAAAAAAAAATCTCTTTAGAGTTAATATTTAGCTTCTTTAGAGTTTTGCACCATCTCGCTGATTAAACCTCTTTTAACCAAAACAAACTATGGAACTCTGTGATGTAGAGGAATAAAAATAGAAGTTGAAATATTACAATTAGGTGATATGAATGCCATTGATGGGGGCTCACAATGGACTATAGAGGCCCTTCTTTCTCAAAGATGAAGTAGAGTGCTTACTTCTCATTGCTAAGGAGGGCCCTACTAAAGATAGGGGCTTGCTAGATGTTAGCTTAATAGTTTAGAAGCTATTTCCAGGTATAAGGATAGTTGTATTTTTTGATACAGTTTTCCATCCCTGTTATAATTAGTTAGATGATTGTTTTTATTGAAATGTTTTATCAGGAAAGGGACCCCTCCAACCCTTATTAACTTATAATTTTTTATATATTATATAATATTTTATTTTATTTATATTATTTTACAAATATATATATATATATATATATATATATTTTGATATAATTTATATATATATATATATATATATATATATATATATATATATATATATATATATATATATATATATATATATATATATTGATATAATTTAAATATATAGTTTATTAAATATATATAAAATTATTATTATATTTTTTGAACATTAATAAACTATATATTTAGATTATATCAAAAACCTCAACACAATTTTATTGAAAAACACTGTTTGCAATAAACATGCAATTTATAAATTGTAAAATATATATAATAATGTTCGATGTTCGAGCCCAAGTGAAATTAATATAAACTTCCTTTGAAATAAAAGAAAAATAACTTCATCTTAAATCCTAGTCATCCTCCTCATATTCTATCATATCATCAAAGTCAGATGTGTATGATGAGGCAACTTCTAATTCAATATCATCATCAACATAATCAACATAATCAGGATCATTGTCAT
Source organism: Torreya grandis (assembly GCA_037957365.1). NCBI lineage: Eukaryota > Viridiplantae > Streptophyta > Pinopsida > Cupressales > Taxaceae > Torreya > Torreya grandis. The sequence continues at coordinate 4,027,605 of JARHVA010000060.1, read as the reverse complement.
CATCCACCTGAATATCAAGACCATCAACTAGGATAGATGTTCTCTCCACCTACAAATTTGAAATAATTTAATTGTCATATAAGTATTTAAAGTTATAATTTACATAGATAATTATAATTACAAATTATATTCAATAGACCTAACTAATTCTTCTCAATTAATCGAACGGTAATTTTCTTACCAACACATAACTGCTAGAATGTGCTTAGTATTTGAATGCTTATGTGTCATATCTTCCAACTTTCAGCTATTATTTCACTTACTTTATGACTTTGTAGTGATAGCATTACTCTTGTAATAAAATATCTATATATCATAGAATAAGGTATAATATTCTTTATGAAACAACTCATAAAAACTTTATAACTTATAAACAATAACTTATATAAAACTTAAAAAACTATATGCAGCCTCATTTACGTTCATTCACCCCAAATAATAAGCCACTAAGATCTCCTTACGCACTCTCGCTTCTTGGGCCCTATCTTGATTAGTCTTGATCCCTACATTAAATGAAATAAAAGCAAAACATATAATTAGTCAAATATTAAGATTGATCAAAAATTTATATCTCATTAAATTTGATAACTAACCTACAATTGCTTTTCTATCACATTCGAGCCAATCATCACACATTTTTAACCAAGGTATTATTTTTTATGTTAATAGGTCGTAGCCTTCTCCTCATACCATTTGTAGTTCTCTGATATGTAACTTACAAATTATAAATTTAAAAAAATATTATATGTTTACAATTTTTTTATATTAATATGAATTAGGTGGCCTTACCTTTGTATACTTCATTATCCTATTAAAGTATAATTGTTATACGTTTTCAATTATTTTTATATTATAATAAGCGTTGTTGAATTCATGTTCAATTGCATTGGTAAATTATTATCTACATTCAATCAATAACTTTTTATATTCTAGTTTTTAATATTTACAAAATATTTTTTTTGCTTAAACATTTATTCTTTATTTGAAATATCTAAAATGAGAAAAATATTGAACATTAAATTGAAAAACCAAAAAACTAAAACTTAAAACACTAATAAATCATATAATAAAAAAACTTAAAAAAATAGAAAATAAAAAAAATATAAAAATAGAAATTGAAAAACTTAAATACTATAAATTGAAAAAATTAAATAACATAAAATCAAATACTTATTCGCCCAGAACATTATCCAATAGTTTCACAAAATAAATTATCCATCCCTAAATAATTTGTATTTAAAGAACTAAATAAAAATATTATTTTATTATGTATTTAAATTTTTAAAAAAACTTTCAACACAAAATATTTTTGTCAACCATACCTTGACTCCAACATTAAATATTAAGATGAGAGTCTTAATAATTTGTCATCCACTTTCTAAAAAGACAATTTATCCATCATGTTTTAAAGAATGTAAATAAAAAACATAAAAAAAATAATTCCTAAACAAAACAAAACTAAAATTAAAAAAAATTACAAATATTAGATACGTATGAAAATATCAGACTCAGTCCAAATTCATAGTTTAAAAATTAAGTATGTTACGACATTTTTATTATTATTTTAATTAATATCAAATTTAAAAATTCCAACACACATTTAAATTTTTTTTTGTTGGTTTAATTAAAAAAATTCTATTATTGACCTTGGGGTAACATCTTTTGTCGTTATAACGATATTAGATAGAAAAAAAAAAACCAAAGGCAAAGAAAATTTTCAATAATAAAACCTTAGCTAGATTATCTATGTAGAGAAAACCCTATGTTATAGTCGTAACATTTTTTATATAAAAAATATTAATAAAAAAATCAAAATTACTAATATTTATTTTTTATTTTTTGGTTTAATGTAGATTTATGCAGTAAAACATTTATCAATGTTATTTATATTCTACATATTTCTTCACGTTCATTTATTTTTTTAATGTGTTTCTTTTTTTAATTTCAATCAAAATTCTAATGAATATTTTGACATTCACCTATTATTTTTGATTTTTTTTATTCGATGAATTTTTAAAAATTTATTTAACTCTTACACCATATCAATCTAATACCATTTCCCATTAAAATATTTTTATTTAATTTCATATTTTTTATTCATTTATTTTTTATTTTTGAAAAAAATAAATATTAACTATATTTTTAACCTAATTCTTAATATAATACTTTAAAATTCATTGTGATTAGAACATGGATATTAACCATTTATCTTTGACCTTTAATCTAGGTTCTTAAATGATGTTTGTAATGTTTATTGAAAGCCTAGTGGAAATTGTATTCAACATTGAAAGAAATTTGAATTTTACTTAGGTACTTTTAATGGAAGTTCAAGTTAATAGTAAAATTAAATAGTTCTCATGAATAATTTAGTATATCTCTTTTATAATATTCAACATTAGGTGCATTTTTAAAATTATATGAAACAAATTTTTTGAAGTATTGATTGTTATTTTATAGAGTTTTATCAAGTATATCATAAAACAACAATCGATATGTGATAATATATTATTTATATAGTTTTTAAAATTCAAATTTATTTTTTATTTAGTATTATAAAATAAAATTTTAAATGATTTATTTAGACTAATTGATTTTGCTAAGATATAATTATTATTGTGAAATTCACCATCATTAAGAGTTAGTAGAGGGTGAGTTCTAAACATTGGACAACCATACTAATATTGATCTTGTTTATGATGCACAATGAATATGATTTTAAAAATTCTAATTTAATAATAGTTTTTATATAAACTGCAATTAATGGTCCATTTAATCATACACATTCTTTTAATTATACCAACTGAAAAAATGTTGTGATTAAAAGAGTCATTAATTATATTCTATATAAAACTATTATCATATTAGATCCAAGGCAAATAGTGTTGAAGCCTTAATAATAATAACAAACATAGAATATAGTTTTATAAAATCTAAGTTGATAATAATTTTCACATAGAGTGAAATTAATGGTTCATCTAATCCTACACAATCATTTAAATATACCAATTAAAATAATTTTATGATAAAAAAGATCATTAATTATACTCTATATAAAAATAACTATCATATCAGATTACCAGTGGTATTTGTGTATAGTTTTTGAGATAAATTGTTATTTTAAAATCGAGTACATTGTTAACAGCTAGCGGCTGCTACACTTTCCACAATGTTTTGGAGAAACTCTTGTGGATAACTAAAAAACATTGTTTGGGAGCCTATTGGTGGCTTTGCTTTCAATGAAATGATATTTTTTAACATCTCAATTTTATCATAGTGTCAACATATAAATAACAAAAGACAAATAGAACTACAATGGCCTTGATTCTACAATACTAAATACGTAGGCAATCTAGAATAGTGGCTGTAAACTATGTTATCTACTTATTTACACTAATCAAATGACTTTTAATTTTAATTTTATTTTCGTAGGTATGTATTAATTTTTTTTTGCTATTTTTATTTTTAATAAAAGCCTCAATTTTTGAAAGTTCTCGTATTTGTTATTATTATTTTCTTGGTAAAATTGTTTTACCTTAAGTTGACACAATTGGAATATCTTGATGACAATCTTAACCTTTACATCCTTGGTATGAATGATTCAAAGATGAAAAAGTATGCACACAAATTTGGTCGTGTATATGATTTATTTAGATGAAGAGGGAAAACTTATGCTACACCATCCTGCATATTTTGAAATCAAATCTCTAATGAATTTGACCGATTTGAAAATTTTTAATGAGTAAACAGATAAAAATGTTGGAGTAATTAAGCAAGGATATTACATGGGATCTATTTTAGATGTTCACCCATTTGATAGAGTACATTGTTTTTTCAATTTTGATAGGAATATATTCATTTGTTTAGAGGGGCTTGTGTTACCAAGCTCAAATCTAGTTGATTTTATGATTAAGTCGAGCATATATGTCTACATTTATTACAAAAAAATACCTTCTTTATCTAAAGAAGCCACATTGAGCATTCCATATCCCACATAAGTTTTGTAATATCTAGTAGATGTTTTCAGTGGACAAACATTTTGTTGTGTGATATTTTTTTAGAATTATAAGGATATTATTGGTAGAAGTCACGATTTCTCGAGTGTGTTAATTTACATCTGTGCTAGGTGTTTTACACAAAATAAGGATTAGTGATAGCAACTAAAATATTTTATGGTATGATATTTATTTATTTCATACTATAATTTATCTTGTATTTCATAAATTCTGATTTATGATTGAGTTTGATGTAATAATCATATCAATGAATTGTTTAATATTATGCGCATTATTTGTGGGTGTAGGTTTTATTTATTTATTTTTATGGTTAGCTAGTTATTAGAATGTGGGTTCCAACCACTTGGATTAGGGAAACATTATTTTTACACTTTTTATCTACCATTGATGAAAATCACACAAATTTCTAAATTTCGGCAATGAAAGGTGATGGTGATTTGTCACTACTAGATTAGCTGCCTATACATAATATAATATGAATTTTTTTATTATTTTCATACCTCCACGTCTTTTAACCACGTTGAGTGAATATTCAGATTACTCACCTTTTATTAAACAAAGTTTTCAACCACTTCAATTGCCACAACATGATTCATAGTGAACCTTTTATGGAAACGTCCTGTTTAGATGAAAGATTCATGGTTATTTATGTATTTATTGCTATGTATTTTGTGTGACATAGTGTTGTTAATCATAATAACTCACTAGAGTTCACTTTGGAAGGTTATGGAAATTTGAAGGAAGTAGTTTTATATACCACACCAATGTTCCTTAATAGATTTTAAGTAGCTTTAGGTTTTGCTTATCAGACCCAACCTTTTGGAAAGTGGTGTGTGGGACCAACATTAAGAATTATATAAATTAATAAGAGTCTAAGACCTCATGTTTTTGTGTACTTTTATTGGGATGTGTACTAATGGGATCTAACCTATATAATCATTATGGACTAGAGATGAGGACTAGTACCGCCCACTTAGAGGTGTAATGAAGGTATTTAATATTAAACATATTCATATACAATTTTTTGTTTGGAATTGTTTTTTGCAATAAATGGATCTCAAATTTTCACATATTCCATTGTTAAGTTATTTAATATGTTACAATATTTTTTAGATTATGGAAATGTGAAATTGTATTTATACAATAATATTTAAATCTGGAATATATGAAATATAATGCTTTGTCTTGAAGATTTTTTGACATCCAATTGTATTAAGTTTACTTTAATTTATAGTTATTGTTGATTCTAAAAATAAATTTGTTGATATTGATTCTAGAAGTATGCTTTGTTAACATTGAAAAAGATATAATTACTTTCAAATAGAAGGTTAATACAATTGCAAACAACATGGGTCCTCTATGTAGATCATAAATAGAGTATTACGCTATGATTTCAAATATTAGAGTACATCACATCATTTCAAAATAATTAAATTAAGTAACCCTATATATACATTATCATAATGATGACCAATAACTTGAGAATATATATGCATATACATATTTCCACAAAACACAAGATTTAAAATAATAAATGTATGTCATTCAAGATTTAATAAAATTGATCTAGTCTAAAAATGAATCATAACAATCATAAGATCGTGTCTTTTGTGAAGCACTAATCAAGATAGCATTAATATATTTGAAGATCCCCATTTGATGAGTGAATGATGTCCCTAATTGCATACTCTGTTGACCTTAAAATTTATTCCCTACTTTGTTACAATGCACATCCCCCATTGCATGCTCCTCATGATTCTTTTCCATTAGTTCTTTTTTTTTGAAATTATAGAGAATCTCTATTTCTTTTGCTATAAAATCACAATTTTTTTATTTAAATGTCTCACTAGATAAACACATCTATCAATCTCAATGAATGAATCCACTAAAGTTTTCACCATCTACTTTATTAATACATCACTTTCCTGGCCTTGTTGTCTAACTCCTTTATATATATTTTATTTTCTAAAATAGATATTTCTAATCCATCTATCTTTTAGTTTTTATCTCTAATCAGTGCATCCCTAGATGCTATTGAGTCATTAATATTCAATTCCAAGTCTAAAAATGTTCTTTTCAATACATAATACTTGTTTTCATATGCCTTAATTTATATTAAATATCATTAGCCATATAAGTTACACTTTCTTCCGACTCAATTATTCTCGTGTTTCTATCTTCTATGGTTTTCTTCGGAAGTGCAAAAAGTTCTTCCTAAATATTTAAACTGTTTGCTTCGATGAGATTATGTTCTAGTGCCTTCATGTTTTTTTGTGAATCATTTTGTGTATTGTCTTATATGTCTTATTACACCATTTTGACACAAATTTCTTTTCTTCTAGAAAATTATTGAGAGAATTTTTTATATTCCATGTAATTTAAAATGTGTTTGAAATTTGATAATATTTTCTTCAAATTCAATTAGTTTTTCTTGCATGTTTCCTATCATGGTATTCTTTACATTTCTCGAGAGACAAGTTTTCCTCTTCCAAATCCTTATTCACCCTAAAACCACTCAAAATATCAACTGCATCTTCAAGATTTTCACATGACACTTACTTCATTTTTATTTTTTCACTATATATTAAAATATGCATGACACAAGGGTGTATCATCCCCTCACAGTCATTATTTTTCCATTTCATCACAATTATTTTTATGTCCTAGGTAAATTAGCTTGCATAATTTACTTCCTGATTATTTTTTAATTGTACCTAGTACTGAAAGAACATTTGGATAAAATGCACTAGAATGTTTGTTTTATAAAACATATATTGTTACCATATCAATAGTCTCACTCTATGGAGAGAGTATATTTCTAATAAAACAACCTTGAGTTGGTGTTATTCTCTTTGCTTCCTCATTAGAATAAAACACCTCAAAAAGTACCCAAGTGAATTAATTCTTCTAGCCTTCTTAAAATATATGTATAGATTATCCTTGTCATTAGATAATTTTACAACTTTAGCAATGTTTTCTACAAACACTATAATTCAGACTCCTTCCACCTATATCTTTCCATATACAAATTATTCTTTTGCAACGGGGATGCATTTTTATATAAACTAGTGCATCTCATTTTCATTGGTATCCACAACCATCATTCAAAAGTCATATAAACCAACCCTAACTAGCAAAACCATCAATTTTTTAAAACTAAAAATTAGTGCCCTACCATATTCTTCCTTTTTATTGGTGGTAACCCTCTTTTTCTATTCCTGGATTTTATTTCATTCATTGGTGGCACTAGGGAAATTTCCTCAACCTGTCTATTCTTCCCCTTTCCTTTTCTCATTATTTCAAACCAAACATTGATCTTGATTAATTAGTTTCTTTGCACAATAAACTTAGGCTAATTTTGGATTCATGGAAACATGACATTTACTTGATAGCTAGACATTAATTTATAGAATCTCCATGTGTGAAAGGAGATTAATATTATCATGAATTTACTTTAAATACCATACAATTTATGATTTATACTATTCAATTCATTGGTTGACTAATTATAAATAATGTTAATTAAATAATTTAATGGCTTGTATATTATCGAAAAATGAATTCATGTGATATATTACATTAGGATTACTTATTAAAAATTTACATTATGTTTTAGCATACTGGCCTATACATATTCACTAATAGGTAAATACATGTTATGATCTCTTGCATTACGTATTAACACACTATAAAATAATATAATATTTTTCGGTAGGATAATACACAATGCAAACCATAAATATGTAAGCCTTAATGTATTAGAGTACATCATCTATTTATATTCCATTAAATATGAATAATAGTTGTGATTAGGTGAATACATGCCATGTGATTTGATACATTAGTTTACTGGATTATAACAAACATAATTGAAATAATTGTGAATTTGATTTTATAATGCTCATAATACTCTTGTGTTATAAGTCATCTAAGGTCAGATGACTACATCCCAATACATCCTCACAATAAATATTCCATTAACAATGTTAATCAATAGTATGAAAAAATATTTAGCTAGGTCATAGTCATTTAGTTATAACATTTAGTAAAAGGTGACCATTATTAAAGACTAGTTCACCTTGTCACCAGAAGGAAGAATTAAGGCATAAATCAACAATGAGGAAAGAATTCATTTTAATAGTCATGTTGAAGGAAGTAAAAGTCATGTTGAAGAAATAAATTATACTAGATTAGCAATCATAATGAATAAATGCCAATTAGATGATCTAAGAATGGCTATATGCCACCAACTAAGAGGCTAAAGATGAAGTTAGTTAGAGAGGAACAAATTGAGAAAGATTAAAAAGAATTGTATATTATCATCATTGGTGGTCTTCATCAAGAGACGAAGCTACCGATAACTTAAAAATGGTAGGATTGTTATGTTTTTCTATCTTATGATTTAAGTTATCCAAATATGAAGAAATATTGTGTACTTTTAGCTCTATCTAAGGTTAAGGTTGCCTAAATGATACACATGGTGGTGTGCATCTTGAATAATGACCAATTAAAGTTGATGGTGAATAATTACTTGTTGAATCATGCCACAGTGAAATTTGAATGTATTAATTTTGAACTTACCCAAAATTTATCTAGCTAGGTACTTGGTTTACCTAATCAAGGTATTATTGTTGTGGAGATTTCTATGAATCCCTCTACTAACAGAAAAAAATATTGAAAAATATTTAATTGGTTTACCTGGTGAAATAAATAAGGATAAGGGGCTTAATATTGATAAATTTTAAAATCATATGGTAAAAATATTTGTTAATTTTTTTTTTGGATTATTTATCTCAAAGAAATATAGAAATATCCATGTGTATATTTGTATATGATGTGAAACTTATGAAAGGGGAATAATTTAACTAGGCATCATATGTCTGTAATAGATTCATTCATCAATTGAATAAAATTTATAACCATGGGTATAAAATATTTACTTTTTCACTTTATATCAAGGTTTTAAACTATTTGCTTCAATCTAATTTGATGGAGAGAGAAAACCTCAAACATCTTCCCATGTTTCACCTGAATAAAATTGTTGGAATGCTTATATTGGAATAGCAAAAAAAAAGGTTACAATAAGGATTGTTGAATAAGTAAATAAGAATATTGTTATGAATGTAGAGGATGAAGTGAAATTTCACCTCAAGAACCCTTGATATAACAAAGAATAAATATGTTTAACCCTAATATTTAGATACGTGTTTATCTAGGGTCAAGGGGTATTAGACTAACTTTTACATAAGGATGGTAAACTAACCTAATGTGGAGGCCAATTAATAGGAAAATTAGACAAATAGTATTATGAATTTATACAACTGAGATTTGATAAAAATATTAAAGTACAACTATTGAAAGATATTACAATAAATATAAAATAATTGGTGAACTAACCTAATGTGGGGGCCAATTAATAGAAAAATTAGACAAATAGTATTATGAATTTAAACAACTGAGATTTGATAAAAATAGTAAAGTACAACTATTGATATATATTACAATAAATAGAAAATAAGTGGTGACTAGACAAATAGTATTATGAATTTATACAACAGAGATTTGATAAAAATAGTAAAGTACAACTATTGATAGATATTGTAGTAAATAGAAAAAATAATGATACTTAGTTGGTTTATTATGCTCATGCAAGTCTAATCTAGAATAAGTCAGAAGTGGACTGGAAGGTGATCTTAGAATAATTGTTAGATTTTAGAAATATTATTTGTGGTTTCAGATGCTTGCATTAGATTTAGATAGTTGCGTTGACATAAGTGTCTAACCCTATTGTAGGTGTCCTATATAGAATACCATATAGATTTGAATGTGACCAATTGGAGCCTTCTAAATTTTTGTTGCCTTTCTTTTGATGTATTTATATCATGTGTATAAACTATTACTCTCTGTCACATTATCAAACCTTAGCTTCTTCACCCTTGGAGTGATTATGTGAAAAATGGGTTAGTGGGCTCACGATGATGAGTTGCCTCAAGGACCCATCTATTGATGAGCACTACCTACATAACTAATATTATGAAGAGGCCCTGAAACTTATGTAATTATCCTATACATGTTGGCTTGTGTGTGTACAAGGATGTAATGTGTGATATTCAAAGACATGCAGTGACCTAGCATGTAACTTGGAAAATATGGCTCATGATTTACTCTTAAAATGATTTAGACATGTGGGCTTACTAATCTTATGACTAATATGGAAATTTGGATAAATAGGGTAGGTTTTCTCACTTGAATGCTTGATTGAGTGTTTTTTAGTAAGTTTCCTTATGAGTTTCTAGTGTTTTGCTAGGAAAGGAATGAATGAGGTTTGATCTTGTATAAATACCAATCTTTTTTATAAATATATCACATTAAATAACTTAGGCCAACTTTTAGGATATGTTTTATTTGTAAATTGGATGAATTTTGGGCATTAAACACTTTGTAGAAAAAGTGGACACTTGCATCAATGCATGTGTCTGTTTGGGATGCAAGTATCCAGGAAGATAGAAAACATGTACATGTCCATAATTCAAAGTGATGGATAATAATTAGGTTTATATATTTTTACACAATATAGAATGCCTGATCATCAAAATAAAAATGGTTAGACTAAGAGATAAGCGATTTAGGTATAAAGAGATAGTGAATGTGAGCCTTTTGGCAACATATAAGTTTATAACTAAAAGGTACAACCATGATAGATATTCACCAAGTGTACAATACCGAGTTACTATATAAATCAGATTTTAGTATTTAGTTCCCTCCCTTTAATCTAGTAATGAAATTACTAGTTTAAAGGAAATAAATGCATATTGGGTGTGTATACACACCTTGTCTTTACATGAGCCTAACTTGAATGTTTTGCTGGTGACTGACATACAACTAACATGTTATAGTATATAATTAGTGTATGAAATATGAAATTGAAAGAACTTGAAATGATTGAAAGTAAAAAGATCAAGGTTAGTGTTACATCCTGATTTCTTGCTAGACAAACTTGCTAAATTTTTCATGGAAAACTACAATTGATAAATTAAAATTTGGTTTTATTTGTAACTAAGCTTGAGATTTATGCCATTTCACAAGAATAGAATGTTGCTTAGTTATATGATAAAACATGAATGCTTATTATGAACTAGTTTATGTATGTGTTTACATTTTAAACATATTAATGAATCATTCCAATTATATATTATTGCTTATGATTATCATGCAAAAAGACCTAACTACTTGTGTGTTGTGAGGTGGATGTAGGAGAATTCATGCCTCAAACGTGTTGGAGGGAGAGCATCATAAAAGAAGGTGGTGTAGATGGAGATGTTGAAGCTCTATAGAGAGATGGTGAAACCCTACACAAAGTAAATAGTCATGGTAGAAATGCATTTTAAAGTAATTACTTTTGGTGCTTGTTTGAAGTGGTATTTTCTATGATTATTTGAGTAGGTAAAATTATAGAGGTAAATTCCTTTGTGTATTTAACATGATGTGCCATCAATACACGTAGAAGTAATTTTGAGTAAAGGCAAAATTACATATGAATTATTTATAAATTTTGAAATTTATCATTAAATTGATTAAATATAGTTAAATACTAATTTGATTTAAGTAAAAATATGAAATCAACCATTTCATCTTAGAATTAAACTAAAAAAAAAATTGTTCACGTCTTTCTTTGTCTAACCCAATGGGGTTGTTACATGTAGTATCAGAATTATGGCTCAAACTCTAGGACCTAATGAGTCTATTAGCATTTTCATGTCTTTTGTTCATTGGTGTGAACCTAGTGTTGTGAAGTATTACACTATAATTTGAACTTGTGGTGTCTTTGTGCAGAACCATGTTACACCATGATTGGAGTTTTGTGACATTCATAAAATGTGTGCGAAATATTCAGTGTTTGATAAATTCAGAATGTTTCTCTTTTAAAATATATGTACTTTAATTTTGTGTCTATATTTATAAATCCTAGGAGTGGAAAATATTTAAAGACCATTTTTCTTTTAGTACCACCTAGGGTGGTGGAAATATTATTAGTAGAGTGTTACTGCATTGCCCTTGTGTTAGGAGTTTGTTTATGGAATTTACACTCTTAACTTATGTGGTGTCATCCCTCTTAGTTGGCTTAGAGATGAGTTGATATTATCTTATTCTATTTTGACATTGTTGTGCTATTTATGAAAGGAATATTTTATGCATGATGTTGATTTGGTATGCTCTTAAATGGGAATTGTTATTGAATGTTGTTGACTATTGCCCCTTAGAAATTATGGGAGAATGTTTTCTAATCTTGGTGAGAGATAAGTTTTAAGATTGGATGGATGGACACATATTTATGTTGGTATATATCTCTCTCAGTTATGGAAGTAGATACGCAACTTACAAGATTGGATAAATAGGTAGTGCTTGGCAACATTAAATTGCGATGTTTTCCTTTACCCAGTGAAGGTATGTAGGAGTTTTTGAGATGATAGTTCTCTAATTTTTACTTATGACTCTTTAGAGTAACTACTTTATATAAGTTGTGATTTTTTAGACCATGTAAGGTGGAAAACCTTGATCTATAAATTCAATATATATTAAGAATTATAAGTTGATTATAATTAGTATAATATTATTCACCCTTGCATAGATTGATACTGATCTCTTTTGCTTAATGCATGTTGTTTTAAAGAGATCTATTTTATACCTTTTTTTAGAAGCAAGTAAGGTATAGGGGGTGCAGAACATATTAAAAATCTAGAGGTTGGAATAAACTTTTAACTTGTCTGATAGTTGAGCAAGTAAGGAGATACTAATTGTTTATTTTCCTAGAAGGTTGAAATAATGGTATGATTCTTGACCTATGTATGTTATGTTAATTTTAACAATAATTTCTATTAACTATGCATATAACTCTATATGTTAAGCTAAGAAATATGATACTAGTATGTTTAACTAGTAGTAACTTAATACAATTACGGATTGATTGTATGATTTATTTTATATGTATGAGGATACATCTAGAATCATTTAGCATATAACTTTGCTTTCAATTATCTGATAGTATAAAAATTATGATTCTTTGAAATATTATGCATTTTTGTTTAATATCATTAGGTCATGGAGACCTAAGGGAAGAGTGGTGAATTAGGAATGTGAGTTCTAAGTGATAAGACAGTATCCTACTTAACCTCACATTAACTCAGATTATTGGTATTAAGTTGGATTGACAGATGGACTTGTCGAATCTGAGATTTGATAAGCAAAACTTATCAAATTTAGTCATATGGCCATACACATATATATGGTGGACAAAGATTCCATATGGATGAGTATTCCATGATTTTTGTATACTTTATATTTACCATTCCTATTCATCATCATACTTATCAGGAGCTTCGTGGAGTAGTGACATTATTGATATGTTATACTCATCTAAAGCTACTCAGAGTAGTGGTATAATCAGTTTCTACATATTATTCTTGCCAGATTCCCTACTTATTTTTATCTATAATGAGAAAAACACTCTTTAGAGAGATAGGGTGAAGGCTGGAAGATGTTGTGAAACCCTCCCTGGTCATTTATTTCAGCTTGGATAATGATCTTGTGTGTTCTTAGAAAATTAGTGAAAATTTTCATTTAGACATGTGCGACCCTTCAAAGTAATAAAAGTGGTTAGTTTTATAGTATATATGTATGTCTTGATGATTTTGGACCTTAGGGTGGTCATGACAGAATCAGTTAGTGTAAATAATACTCACAACCATATTTGATTAATTGGGAGATGTTATTGAGTAGGGTCTTTTGGGACCAATACTAAAAAAATAGCGTAACTTGGAAGAACTATGGTGAGTTCTAAAAGTAAATTTTATATTTATTTGCTTAGTTTGACATTATATATCATGTTATTGCTATGATAAGAAATATTTTGATTAAAAACTTATCTTTGAATAAGCGTCATCGAGGGTGATGACTAGCTTTAGGGGGAAGGATGTTACATCCCAATTCCTTATCAGACAAACTTGTTAGATTTTTTGTAGAAAACTAAAGTTGATAAATTCAAATTTGGTTATATTTCTAACTAAGCTTGAGGTTTATGCTATTTAAGAAAAATAGAATGTTTCTTAGTTAGATGACAAAACATGAATGCTTATTATGATCTGGTTTATATATGTGTTTACATTTTAAGCATATTAATGAATTATTTTAGTTATATATTGTTGGTCAAGATTATAATGCAAAAAGACCTAACTACCTATGTGCTGTGAGGTGGATGCAAGAGAATTCACCCGTAAAACATGTCAGAGGGAGAGCATCATCAAAGAGGGTGGTGTAGATGGAGACGTTGAAGGTCTACAGAGAGATGGTGAAACCCTACACACACATAGTAGATAGTCATGGTAGTAATGCATTTTAAAATAATTACTTTTGGTGCTTGTTTGAAGTGCTATTTTTTGTGATTATGTGAGTAGGTAAAATTATAGAGATAAATTACTTTGTGTGTTTAACATATTGTGCCATCAATACACGTAGAAGCAATTTTGAGTAAAGGAAAAATTTAACACGAATTATTTATAAATTTTGGAATGTATCATTAAATTAATTAAATATAGTTAAATGCTAATTTGATTTAAGTAAAAATATGAAATCCACCATTTCATCTTAGAATTCAACCCAAAAAAAAAATTGTTCACGTCTTTCTTTGTCTAACCCAACAAGGTTGTTGCATGTGGTATGAGAGCTATGGCTCGAAGTCTAGGGCCTAATGAGTTCATTAGCATTTTTGTGTCTTTTATTCATTGGTGTGAACATAGTGTCATGAAGTATTACACTAGAATTTATATTTGTGGAGTCTCTGTGTGGAATCATGTTACACCATGATTGGAGTTTTGTGACATTTGTAAAATGTGTGTGAAACATTAAGTGTTTGATAAGCTTGGGATGTTTCTCATTTAAAATCTACATGATTTAATTTTGTGTCTATATTTATAAATCCTAGGAGTGAAAAATATTATAAGACCATTTTTATTTTAGTACCACCTAGGGCGGTGGAAATCTTCTTAGTAGAGTGTTGCTGCATTGCCCTTGTGTTAGGAGTTTGTTTATGGAATTTGAACTCTTAACTTATGTGGTGTTATCCATCTTAATTGGATTAGAGATGAGTCAATATTATCTTATTCTCTTTTGACATTATTTTGATGTTGATTAAAGGAGTCTTTTATGCATGATGTTGATTTGGTATGCTCTTAAATAGGAATTGTTTCTGAATGTTATTGACTGTTCTCCCTTGGAAATTGTGGGAGAATGTTTTATACTCTTGGTGAGAGATAAGTTTTAAGATTGGATGGACAAACACATATTTATGTTGGTATATATCTCTCTCCTGATTATGGAAGTAGATTGAGATACCATACTTACAAGATTGGATAAGTAAGTAGTGCTTGGAAATATTGAGTTGCAATGTTTTCCTTTACCCAGTGAAGGTATGTAGGAGTTTTTGAGATGATAGTTATCTAATTTTTACTTATGACACTTTAGAGTCACTACTTTATATAAGTTATGATTTTTTAGACCATGTAAGGTGGCAAACCTTGATTTATAAATTCAATATATATTAAGAATTATAAGTTGATTATAATTAGTATAATATTATTCACCTTTGCATAGATTGATAATGATCTCTTTTGATTAATGCATGTTATTTTAAAGAGATCTATTTTATACCTTTTGTCAGAAGCAAGTAAGGTATAGGAGGTGCGAAACATCTTAACAATCTAGAGGTTGGGATAAACTTTTAACTTATTGTGTTCTAGTTGAGCAATTAATGAGCTACTGATTGTTTATTTCCTTAGAAGGTTGATAGAATGGTGTGATTCTTGACCTATGTATGTTATGTTAATTTTAACATTAATTTCTCTTAACTATGAATATAACTCTATAAATTAAACTGAGAAATATGTTACTATTATGTTTAACTAGTAGTAACTTTATATAATTATAGATTGATTGTATGATTTATTTTATATGTATGAGGATACCTCTAGAATCATTAGCATATAAATTTTATTTCAATGATCTGATAACATGAAATTTTTAATTCTTTGAAACATTGTGCATATCTATTTTTTAAAGATCATTAGGTTGTGGAGACCTAAGGGAAGAGTGTTATATTGGGAACATGATTTTTAAGCAATAGGACAATATCCTACTTAACCTCACATTAAATCAGATTATTGGTATTGAGTTAGATCAATAAACAAACTTGTCAAATCCAAGATTTGATAGGCAAAACTTATCAAATTAGTTGTATGGTCATACACATGTATATGGTGGACAAAGATTCCATCTGGATGAGTATTCCATGATTTTTATATACTTTATATTTACTATTCTTATTCATCATCATACTTGTCAGGAGTTCAATGGAATAGTGACAATATTGATATGTTATACTCATCCAAAGCTACTCAAAGTAGAGTTAGAATCAAGTTCTACACATTATTCTTGCCAGATTCTCTACATATTTTTCTCCAGAATGAGAAAAACACTCTTTAGAGAGATGGGGTGAAGGCTGGAAGATTTTTTGAAACCCTCCCTAGTCATTTATTTTAGCTTGCATAATGATCTTGTGCGTTCTTAGAAAATTAGTGAAAATTTTCACTAAGATATGTGGGACCATTCAAGGTAATAGAAGTGGTTAATATTATACAATATAGGTATGTCTTGATGATTCTGGACCTTGAAGTGGTCATGACAGAATTAGTCAGTGTAAATAATACTTGCAATCATATTTAATTAATTGGGAGATATTGAGTAGGGTCTTGTAGGACCAATACTCTAGAAATAATGCAACTTGGAGGAATTACGGTGAATTGTACAGGTAACTTTTCTATTTATTTGCTTAGTTTGAAATTGTATATCATGTTATTATGATGATAAGAAATGTTTTGATTTAGAACTTATCTTTGAATAAGCGTCATCGGGGGCAATGACTAGGTCTAGGGGGGAAGGATGTTACATCCTGATTCCTCACTAGACAAACTTGCTAGATTTTTCATGGAAAACTATAGTTGACAAATTTAAATTTGGTTATATTTTTGACTAAGCTTGAGATTTATGTTATATTAGAAAAATAGAATGTTGATTAGTTAGATGATAAAACATGAATGCTTATTATGAACTGGTTTATGTATGTGTTAACATTTTAAGCATATTAATGAATTGTTCTAATTATATATTATTTCTTGTGATTATCATGCAAAAATACCTAACTTTATATGTGTTATGAGGTGGATGCAAGAGAATTCACCCCTTGAATTTGTCGGAGGGAGAGCATCATTGGAGAGGGTGGTGTAGATGGAGACATTGAAGCTCTACAGAGAGATGGCAAAACCCTACACATAGAGAGTAGATAGCCATGGTAGAAATACATTTTAAAATAATTGATTTTAGTGCTTGTTTGAAGTGTTATTTTCTATGATTATCTGAGTAGGTAAAATTATAGAGGTAAATTCCTTTGTGTGTTTAACATGATGTACCATCAATACATGTAGAAGTAATTTTGAGTAAAGACAAAATTAAATATGATTTATTTATAAATTTTGGAATTTATCATTAAATTACTTAAATATAGTTAAATGCTAATTTAATTTAAGTAAAAATATGAAATCAACCATTTCTTCTTTGAATTAAACCAAAAAAATAAAATTGTTCACATCTTTCTTTATCTAACCCAACGGGGTTGTTACATGTGGTATCAGAGTTGTGGCTTGAACTCTAGGACCTAATAAGTCCATTAGAATTTTCATGTCTTTTGTTCATTGGTGTGAACGTAGTGTCATGAAGTATTACACTAGAATTTAGACTTGTGATGTCTATGTGTAGAACCATGTTACACCATGATTGGAGTTTTGTGACATTCATAAAATATGTGTGGAACATTCAATGTTTGATAAGCTTGAGATGTTTCTCATTTATAAGACCATTTTTATTTTAGTACCACCTAAGGTGGTGGAAATCTTCTTAGTAGAGTGTTGCTGCATTGCCCTTGTGTTAGGAGTTTATTTATGGAATTTGTACTCTTAACTTATGTGGTGTCATCCCTCTTAGTTGGATTAAAGATGAGTCAATATTATCTTATTCTCTTTTGACATTATTGTGATGTTGATGAAAGAGTCTTTTGTCCAGGATGTTGATTTGGTATGCTCTTAAATGGGATTAATTTCTAAATGTTGTTGACTGTTCTCCCTTAGAAATTATGGGAGAATGTTTTCTACTCTTGGTGAGAGATAAGTTTTAAGATTGGATGTATGGACACATCTTTATGTTGGCATATATCTCTCTCCTGGTTATGGAAGTAGATTGAGAAATCATACTTATAAGATTGGATAAGTAGGTAGTGCTTGGCAATATTGAGTTGCGATGTTTTCCTTTACTTGGTGAAGGTATCTAGGAGTTTTTGAGATGATAGTTCTCTACTTTTTAATTATGATTCTTTAGATTCACTGCTTTATATAATTTGTGATTTTTTCTAGACCATGTAAGGTGGGAAACCTTGATTTATAAATTAAATATATATTAAGAATTATAAGTTGATTATAATTAGTATAATGTTATTCACCCTTGTATAGATTGATACTGATCTCTTTTGCTTAATGCGTGTTATTTTAAAGAGATCTATTTTATACCTTTGATCAGAAGCAAGTAAAGTATAGGAGGTGTGGAACATCTTAACAATATATAGGTTAGAATAAAATTTTAACTTGTTGTGTGCTAGTTGAGCAAGTAAGGAGATATTGATTGTTTATTTCCCTATAAATTTGAAAGAACAGTGTGATTCTCAACCTATGTATGCTATGTAAATTTTAAGATTAATTTCTCTTAACTATGAATATAAATCTATATGTTAAGCTAATAAATGTGATACTAGTATGTTTAACTAGAAGTAATTTAATATAATTATAAATTGATTGTATGATTTATTATATGTATAAGGATACATCTAGAATCATTTAGCATATATCTTTGCTTTCAATGATCTGATAACATACAAATTATGATTCTTTGAAACATTGTGCATATATTTTTTTAAAGATCAATAGGTCATGGAAACCTAAGGGAAGAGTGGTGAATTGAGAATGTGAGTTCTAAGTGATAGGATGATATCTTACTTAGCGTCATATTAACTTGGATTATTGGTACTGAGTTGGATCGATAGACGGACTTGTTGAATCTAGGATTTGATAGGATAAACTTATCAAATTTAGTCATATGGCCATAGGTATGTATATGATGGATAGAGATTCCATATGGATGAGTATTCCATGATTTTTGTATACTTTATATTTAGCATTCCTATTCATCATCATACTTGTCAGGAGCTTCGTGGATTAGTGACAATATTGATATGTAATACTCATCGAAAGCTACTCAGAGTAATGGTAGAATCAATTTTTACACATTATTCTTGCCAGATTCCCTATTTATTTTTCTCTGGAATGATAAAAACACTCTTTAGAGAGATGGGGTGAAGGGTGGAAGATTTTGTGAAACCCTCTTTGGTCATTTATTTTGGATTGCATAATGATTTTGTGTGCTCTTAGAAAGGTAGTGAAATTTTTCACTAAGACATGTGGGACCCTTCAAGGTAATAGAAGTGGTCAGTCTTATAGTATATATGTATGTCTTGAAGATTCTAGACCTCGAGGTGGTCATGATAGAATCAGTCATTGTAAATAATACTCGCAATTGTATTTGATTAATTGGGTGATATTATTGAGTAGCATCTTGTGGGACCGATACTCTAGAAATAGTGCAACTTGGAAGAACTATGAAGAGTTCTGCAGCTAAAATTTGAATTTATTTGCTTAATTTGACATTGTATATCATGTTATTGCTATGATAAAAAATGTTTTGAATGAGAACTTATCTTTGAATCAGCATCATCGAGGGCGATGACTAGCTTTAAGGGGGAAGGTTGTTACATCTTGATTCTTTACTAGATAAACTTGTTAGATTTTTGGTGGAAAACTAAAGTTGACAAATTCAATTTTGTTTATATTTATAACTAAGCTTGAGATTATGCTATTTCAAAAAAATAGAATGTTTTTTAGTTAGATGATAAAACATGAATGCTTGTTATGAACTGGTTTATGTATGTGTTTACATTTTAAGCATATTAATAAATTATTCTAGTTATATATTGTTGCTTGTGATTATCATGTGAAAAGACTTAACTGCCTATGTGTTGTGAGGTGGATGCAAGAGAATTCACCCCTTGAACATGTTATAGGGAAAGCATCATCAGAGAGGGTGGTGTAGATGGAGATGTTGAAGGTCTACAGAGAGATGGCAAAGCCTTACACACATAGTAGATAGTCATGGTAGAAATGCATTTTAAAATAATTACTTTTGGTGCTTGTTTGAAGTGTTATTTTATGTGATTTCTGAGTAGGTAAAATTATAGAGGTAAATTCTTTTGTGTGTTTAACATGATGTGCCATTAATACACAGAATAAATTTTGAGTAAAGGCAAAATTAAATACAGATTATTTATAAATTTTGGAATTTATCATTAAATTACTTAAACATAGTTAAATGCTAATTTGATTTAAGTAAACATATGAAATTGACCATTTCATCTTAGAATTAAACCAAAAAAAATAAATTATTCACATCTTTTTTTGTCTAACCTAGTGGGGTTGTTACAGTTAGGAGTACACCTGTGTGTCGATGCAACCATCTTGCCTTTTGGAAATTTGATTTAAAAGGATACCTCAATATTAAACATTGAAGTTTAGAATAGGACAATTCTAAATTTACAAGTGCACACACACACACACACATAGATAGAGATATTTGAGGACACATGTCCCTAACCTTTGTGTAAAGGTGAATTACAATATGATTGAGTTTGTTTCATGTCAACTGTGCAACCCAAATATGTGTACGAACTAGTGAGTGTGATCGATTTAATCAACTCATAATATATCTAGTGAGGGTGGATGATTTAATCAAATCCAACTTATAAGTTTGGTAAGGTTAGATGATTTAATCAAATCTAACTTATAAGTTTGGTAAGATTGAGTGATTTAATTAACTCAGTCTTCTAAAGGTGAACCAACTACTATAGTAGATTGGATCAATAACATTCCATAATAGTCCAACCTGGGTATTATAGTAGTCTATGACAATATTTTAAATTTAGAAATGATTTGATTTTGTAATTTAAAGTGCCCTTTGCATGGCATATGCACCTCATATATGTCTCAAGCTAAAATCTAGGTATAGTAATAATATCAATGTATAAAATTCTACCACAAATGTGTATTTAAATCATATAACTTTGAAATTTGGTGATTTTTAAATTGGTGCAAGTGTGGAGGACATGTTCCTATGAGATGCACCCATTGAATCTAGAGAATTTAAGAATTGGTGTAAAATGTGGAGAACATGTTTCCATAACATGCCCCCACTATAATATATAAATTCTAAGTAGTGAATAAGTGTGGAGGTCATGACTTTTTGACATGCCCCCACTGAAATATAAAATTGTGAAAGTGTGGAACCCATGACTCTATGACATGGCCCCCTTTTGACATGAGGGGAAGTAAAATCTGGTAGTTACCTTAACTTAAAAAGATAATATAATGTATTAATTATGTATGTATCATGTAACATATATAGGTAACATGTCTAGGTAGATATAACATTAAGGTACATAATTTACATCTTCTTAGTATGTGGTTCAAATAAAACATTTACCACAAAGGGATAAAATATCACTACACACTTCAATCCTTCGATAAATGGCATAGTCTAATCCAATCAAAAAACTAATAATGTCATTATTTTATGAAAAAATGCTTTATCCATTTGATAATTTAGGAGAGTCTTACATGTAAGGCACAATTTTATACCTTCCAAAGAAGATATATATTTTGCACATCTTAGAGTGTAAAATGTTTATGGTTGATTTGTTATAGAACATGTATAATGGTACTAATTGATTTCTTAGTGATAGACAGAGTAAAATATTATTTTACCTATGTTAAACTCTATACTTTCATTAAAAATAATTAAAATTTTCACTGCACATGCCAATCACCTCATCAAATCATTATACCAAATCTATAGAAAATAATTTTCATACACATTAATTTTTTTCCCTTTGTTTCCATATCTTCACATGAATTGGTCCACACCATGAGGTAAAAGAGCTAATGCAATGGATAATTTTGTGCTTAGTAGAGAGCTACAAATTATAAGAGTGTGTAAGAGGCAATATAAACAAGCATAAAACCAATAACATAATCATATGTAGAATTTTGACATGCAAAAATACAACTTTTATTCAATACAAAGAATAGGCAAAGTAAAAACTTGTACAAGTTCTAGAAAGACTAAGAAAGATAGTTCCTTTGATTATAATGGATAAAAATACTTTCTAATTTATCTAGACTAGATGAAATAATGCATAGCTCTTGATGCATGTGAATATTAGATACCAAAAATCCTGTTAACACAGTAGTTTTTGGTTTGTGTGTGTGTTCTCTCCTCTCTATGCCCTTATGGGATGGATAGTTACAATATAACATGATTACAATAAGTGGTTATAGCTAATAAATGTTACAAGAGGGTGATGGTTCATCTTTTGGACCACTGATGGTTGGAATTCCTGTAGGGGTGTGATTGGCTTGCCAGGTGTGTGGTGATGTTGGAAGATTCCTTGAGGAGCGTCAAATATCGATATACACAGTTGGAATGTCATTTGCCACATAAACCATGACACATAAATGTTGAGTGTGCATGTGATTTTGGACTAGAAAATCCTACATATAACTATGATAATGAACACATAGATTATAAGACATCTATAGTGTTACAAACATGTTATAGGTGAAGGATTTGTGCATGGAATATAGGAAGGCATGCTAAAAAGGATACTTTTGCATGGCAAGTGACACATAATTATGGAAACTCAAAGACATATTATGGGCTTATGTGAAAATAGTGAAATGTTACATGCACGGGAGAGGTAATTTCCAATTGAGAAGTATGCTAACCTATATGGTATCTATGTATATATCATTCATATTTATTGAGGAAAAATAATACTCATTGTGCCTTCGGTCAACTATTAGAACTAAACCTATAATTGCTAAAGGTTTTACCACTTAGATTGATTATTGTATTCCCTACCTTAACCACTCAAAACTATTAATGTGTGTCTTGGTAGGTGTGTATAGTGGTCACTTTAATAATCTAATCTTTTCAAGTTGGATTGCCATGTATATGATCAAAATATAAAGGATGTTACACTAAGAAAAGGAAAATTAGGATATTTAGGCTTGAAAAATTTGACATTGAAAGAATAAACACACATATTGTGTTCGGTTAAGATAAAAAAACATTCTCTCTAACTGTGCACAAGATGGCATATAAACCATTGGTCAAAGGCTTAATCTTGTGTTGCGTATCCTTGAAGCTTTACCTTTGTATATGAGACCATATCTTATCACCGACCTTAAATTAATGAGGTGTGTGATGTAAATCATGGAATTATTTATACTTAATATATTGGCATGAGAGTCTCTGTTGAACCTATTGATGAGTGTTTTAGATGTGTGTTATGTAAACTTTTATGCATTGTCTATTTCCTATTCTTATGTGTGAAACTTCGTATCAGATGGTGCATGATGTGATATGTCTAAGGGTGATACTAGTTGGAATCTAAGACCTATTTGGAAGGTACCATGACCCATAGAGTTATGCAAAGATTTTATATAGGCATGCATAATATATAACAAGTTATCATTCCATGTGTGTGGATGTGCAATATTGTACATGCACAAAAGATGAACAAATGTGTCCAAATTTTATTTTTACATATGTCTAGGGTTAAAATGTATTCAACTAGGTTACCAACATATTCATGATGCCCTATAAAGCTTACCAAAAATGATTGAAAAACTACAAGTCACTATTAGACATAATAGATGTTGGTAATCCAAAATGAACCCAAACATGGATAATGAAGGAGCGCTTAGTTTCTAGTGCATTCATGCTATTATTATAGGAAACCATGACAAAAATATTAGATAACCTATCCATTTTAAGTAGGTAATCTAGTCATGAAATCCATGCTTCATGTTTAAGGGCTTGATAACGAAAATAAGTGATGAGATGTTTGATCTAGTGCTCAAGTTCTATGTGATTGTACAACCAATAGAAGCTTTATTGAAATGCTTCCAGTGTCTTGATAATGCTAAATTTTCTTGTTGTTTTGGTGTAGTGTGCCTCCTATATGAGTCTTCAATTAGGTTCATCATCAAGAACAAAAATATCTCCAAGCTTGTGGAGAATCTTGTCAGATGTGTAAAACTCTTGAACTAGTTCACCCTGTACAATGATTGTATAGATGTTTGGAAAGTCCCTGTATACTAAGTAGAGGGATACCTTGTCATACAAGTTGTGTAAACACATGTCCAAAATTGTGATGAGCATAAAATATAATATCCAATTGAGGTAATATATTTTCGTATTATCCTTCCCCTTATTATGCTTAAACACCAAATAAACTTGTTGCAAGTAAATCATCCATTTCATGTGGCACACATTCTCCATCTTGATTTTTATCCACAATAATAGAAGTGTAATATGATTAAAATGAATGACCATATCCTTACTTGATATGTTGTGCCACCATTGATTTACTTCTTGCACAATAACATATAACTATTTGTAATATGTGGAGTATTATTGAACCATATTGCTAAATGTTTCTAAATTATTTGTGATTGATGTCATGTTGTGTGAGTATTATGCTAAGTGTATATTTAAATACATGGGTGTGAATCTAAAAAGAATGAATAATGCTAGGCATTACTAGTACAAGTGTTATGTTGAGACCATTCTTGAGATCCTTAAAGGTATATTATTGTTTAGGTGTCCATTGGAATATTGATTTGTCACAAATTATATTACTTAGATAAAATACAATGTGTAAGAAACCAAGAACAAACATATAGTATAATTAGCAAGTCCAAGAAAAATCCTTAATTCAGTGAGATTGGATAGAGTTGGCCAATATTGATATTCTCTAGTTATATGTGGATGCCTTTGTGATCAATGATGTATCCTAGGTATTAAATCTACATGACTCTAAATGTACACTTTTCTAGGTTGTCTTGAAACTTATTTTTATGCAAAGTGTCTAAGATGTGAGAGATGTGCTCCATATGCTCCTTCCAAGTCTTGTTAAATATAAGGATATCATCCAAGTTGATAGTGAGGAAGTATTTGAGGAAAGACCTAAGTAGATAACCCATCAAGTGCACGAATGTTGTTGGTGCATTAGTTAAGTTAAAAGGCATAACCAATCATTCATACAATTCCTTACTAATCTTGAATGTTGTCTTCTAAACATCCTAAGGATGGATTGGTACCTAATGATAACCCAACTTTAGGTCAATCTTGATAAAGTATTGTGAACCTTGGATCTTGTTCAAGAGGTCATTAATGTTTAGAATTATTTATATATTCTTTGCCATTATATTATTCAATGCATGGTAATTGATGCACAAATGCCACACATCATCTTTATTTGATATGGGGAGCATTAGGCTTCCAAAAAGAGAAGAGTTATGCCTAATATTTCCTTAATAAATAAGTTCATAGATATAGCATCAAACTTGATCATTCTCCCAAGTGAACCTAAGGTACACTAGATAATCTAGAAGAGTGGATCAAGGGATCAAATTCATGTGATGCTTTACCACACAATGTGTGGGTAGACCCTTTATTTATTCAAATATGTTGTTGTATTCCTACAATATACTATGAAGTTTTTGTCACTACAATAGTGTGTGCATGACATGTCACATTTTCAATTCATTCTTGATTTCTTACATAGGTGTTTCTAGGAGGAACATGCGTAGCAAAAACTTATGCATGTGAAGGATGAGCTTACAACATTGTTTGGAAGAGACCAATATGATTATGGTTATTAGAGTTAACTCCAAAAGGGTGAATAAAATACATTTTACCTGAATAGTCTACCACTATAGATTGATGTGATATGTAGCTTCATAGTCTTATAAATATAGTCACCCTAGTAAGATGTCATAGATCTCATGTGGTGTAACATCACATACAACATTTTATGCCATGGGATTGAATTTTCACTTGGAAATGCATTATTTTTGGACATCTATATCTATTCATTGATGAATCTAACCTAAATAATATGGTTTTGGATGTATAATAGTGGTAAGACCAAGGTTTTGGGTTGTACTTTGTGTAATTATGTTATTCTATCTTCAACTGCTAATGTTGACATAAAGAGCTTGATCCTTTAGCCAAAACTTGATGTGGAAGAGACACTCCATTTCATCAAAGATGTTGATGGTAGTGGTGGTGGTACTAAAAAATGGCATCTAAATCAATGCCATCCATTAGAATGTGACATCAAGTAGATTATGCAAGAAATGATTATTATGTGTGGTATTTAGAATCTTCATGTGAGATTTTATGGTGTCAATGGAACAATTTTTCACTGTGTTTATTTTTGCCTTTATCTAGTGTATAACATTTAATAGTTGTTTATTGTTATGCAACCTTATTTGGCTACTCCCCATTACATGACATGTTTTAGTAAGTATGATAAGGGTAGATAGTGATTTATGCACAAAAGTGTTCTTGCGTGCAACATTAGATAAATAATATAAATTTTCCTTCATCTTGGTCTTGGATTTGATATTGACTGTGTTGAAATATGCTTGAATCAATGTTCTGAAATTTAAGAACTCATATTTTTTAAAATTTAAAGTGAGAGTCCACTCATATACTTCACACCTTATTTTTCTATGTCAAATTGTCACGTAGCTTTGTAGTGTAGTCATGGAGCACATATGTTAAATCTTCCACTAGCTACTCCTTACACTAGCATACCTATTTTAACTTGATGTATTCACCAGAAAAAAGCTTGAGGGGATATCACTCATCCTTTAACACTCGATAAAATTCTTCCAAGACTCGAGTGGTATGTAACCTTGTCTACATTGAACACTAAGAGTTTCCCACTAGTTAGACATTGAAATAGACATCTTTAACATGGTGAGGGTGATATTTTCAGCTTTGGTGAATAAGTTGAGTGAAAATTATGCCTCAAGTTTTCAATATATAGCCATCAAATGCTATGACATTTTCTTTTCCTTTGAACATTGGGGTACAAATATTAACTTGAATGTTGAATGGTAATTGTTGTTGAAGTAAAGTATGCACATAACACATAAAATAAAGAGTTTATTATGGCCTAATATGTATCATGAGTTAAATAAATTGGCTAAATAATTATGTGAATTTTTCCTCAAGAGTGTTTTGAATGAGTTTTTAGACATATTGGGATACCTTGGTGTTTCTCTAGGTGTTAACCATCTTAAAGTGCTATAATGTTCTAGAATTGTGCACATTTATTTATAGGCATATGACAAATCTTTATCTTATATCAATAAGCCCCATGTACTTAAATATGATTACAAAATGTGATTTAGGGCTTAATTTTCCCAAATTGAATCAGTTACTTGATTGGCTCAATAAGGGATGTAAATTTAGGAAATTGAGCCTTGTAAACTTAATTGTAACTACTTAATACATTATGGGGATTAATTTTGCCCCATTAAGTCCTTGATTGACCAATTACTCGATTAGTTTAATGAGAGATGTAATTTGGGATAATCAAGCCTCATGAACCTAATTATGACTAGATAATGTGACTTACCTTGCTCTAATTGAGTCCTTAATTGAACCAATTACTCAATTGGTTCAATGAGAAACATAATTTGGGGTAATTGAGCCCTATGAACCTAATTGTGACTGCATGAAGTAATTTAGGGTTCCATTTTCCTCATTTAGTCCCTAATTGAACCAATTACTTGATTAGTTTAATAAGGGACACAATTTAAGGAAATAAAACCCTATGAACCTAATTTTTAGTACATAACATGTTTTGGGCTTCAAATTTACCTAATTGAGTCCCTGATTGAATCAATTACCTAATCCCCATGAACCTAATTAAGGATAATTGGGTCCTATGAAGCTAATTGTGACCATATAATTTGATTTGGGGCTCTATTTTCCCCATGTGTCACATCCCAATTTCTCTCTAAGTTGAAAAACCTATTTGATCTATGGATTATTATGGTTGTTAGTTGATTAACTATTATTTGATTGAGCTTCATGTCATATGTTGATTATGGGATAGTTATATATTTCTTAAATTACATGATTGGTTTTCTATGAGATGTTTTACTTTTATACTCTATACATTATGATCATGTTTGCTAATTATATAACATTATTTTATGGATATAATTATGTTTCAGGATAACTAGCTTCATTGTTGTGAGGTGGATGTAGGATAAATCCATCCCTTAGAGTATGATAGAGGGAGAGGATCATCAGAGAAGATGGTGTAGATGGAATGTTTAGGGCCGATAAAGATTAAAACCAGAAACCCATGCACACACCATAGTAGTATATCATGTTTCATGATAAAATATTTGAGTTAGATAGTTGTGGTATGCTTTGTTTTCTATTATGAATGTCTATTGTGATCTTTAGTGTCCTCATATCATTTTATGTGTTTGTGTGATTTCACTAATCTAGTTGCTGTTGATGTTATTAGTTAGTGGATGTGATAAATCTATGCCTAACTAGTTTTACGTGATTTACCATTGTATTGTACATAGTTAAATATTTATTTTACAATGTTTGTTTGGATTATTTGTTAGAAATAATAGATGCATGTTGTTGCTTAATTGAGTCAGTTTGTTAGTAACTATTTATGTTTAAAGTGTTACTATTACCGATTTTAATAGTAATATAAACCTGTAAAAGACATAATGAATTATAAGCTCTTTGTTAAGAATATTAATGAATGATTTTGGCATGGTAAAATGAGATTTATGTTTCAACTTAAGTATAACACTTGGAAATAAACATAATGCAAAGTGTTATAGATAATATCATTGTGAAACAGTTGTATAACATCATTGTATTTATCAAATTATTTACTAAAGCCTATGGTTATTGTTTAAACTTAAAGGGTTAACTTATAATTTAGGTCAAATGAATAGTGTTTATTTGTGGATGACTTGGTAATGATTACAATAGTCTTTTTAAATTCATATATGTTTCATCATGCTATATGGTCATTATGATTATCGACTTGTCGATGGTCAAAATTACATGAAATAATATTAGTGATTGTTACTTGTCAATTAGTTAATTTGTGTAGACTAAGTGAATTTGATGCTAGATTTGATTTAAGTCAAGGGCATGGATATAATATAAAGGATATATAATGATTATTTTAATGAGTCATTGGGAAGTTTAGATATGATTAGGGTTTCTAATCACTCATTGAATTCAGTTAGCCATCATTCTTAGTAAAAAAACATGATATGAGTTGGTTATGGACTGCATGAGAATGGTGATAGACTGTAGCTTAGTGGAGGTTTTCTTGAGCTATTCTGGCATGCATATTTTTAATGAGTTTTGTCTACTAGAAATAGAAGAGAAATTCATGGTGAATAAGGTGATGGAAATGAATAAAGGAAAGAGGAAGGAGGACTGGGAGGCACACATATGGTGAGTAGCAAGTAGAAAGAGAAAAATAAAATTTATTCAGGTTAAGAAAAGAGGAGATTCAAATTTTTTTCCATAATAAGCATTTATTATAGGTCAGTAATGTACTTAAATTCTTGTATTATGTTGTTGGATCTTGGAATTGAAATGGGTTGTTAGGTTTTTTGTTTGTTTTGAAATTAAAATGGAAAATGTAAAAAGGGATGCATGTAGGGCCTTATGGATGGCTGAGCCATCCACATAACCCTACATCCAACCCTATAACCCAAAAGGAAAAAGGTTAGGGTTATAGGTGTTCACCATGTTTATAAATACCTCTATGCAAGCTCTATCTTTAATCCTTTTTCAATTCATAAGACCTAGTAAATTCATTGATTGATTATTACATTTTTAAGGCATTTTGGGTATGGTTTTATGATTTGGTTTTAGTTTGTCGAACCAATCATAGGGCATAAGCATTAGTTCTCAACTTAAGTAAAATCCTATATGAGTTACATGGGGTTTGACTGTGTATATACTTAGTTGGAATTTTTGGGTGAAATATGTTATGTGTTTTTAAAATTGGTTGACTCTGTGTGTGTGTGTGTGTGTATATATATATATATATATATATACATAGATTTATATAAATGTACATAATCAGGTTAGATGCTCGATAAATCATATATACATATATACGTACTTATATATATGTATACAAATGTTAATTAAAAGGTCGAGGTCTTTAATTAAATTCTTTTAGTATTTATTTAATATGGTTTTTATGAATTTGGTTTTGGAGTAATTACTCAGTGGTATTTATAATAGTATGTAGTTATATATTGTGTAATATATTCATAATTGGGGTTTATTATTGGTCAAGTCCTAAACATAGGAAGTCTTGATTAGGGTAAGGATGCTGACAGTAGATTTTTAATTGAGTAAATAATATATTGTCTTGGTTGAATTATGTTTATCAATTAAAATATTTATTATGGACTATGTATGCATTAAGACTGGATTATGTTTAAGCATTCAAAAAATATTTACTTCTATAAGAATATGTAATCCCAAGATAGAGGAATTAATTCATAATTTAAATGAGTTTTGTAGTATATATGCAAATCAAATTAGATAGTATAATGAATATGGACTGGTTATTGGTTATCGACTATATCATTTTGTGGACTGTGTAAACTTTAGAATGGAGATACATAGTCACATAACTCACAATGTTTGATACAAAATGACTGTATGTATGTCTTTGATCATATTTATATGCAAGAGAATCAAAAGTTAATATGAATAGATTGATTTAAGTAATTTGAATAAACAAAATTGGAGGGTAAATGGTTGGCTATGTATGAATGGAAAATTACATGAAATTTTATGTGTTTTTAGTTAAATAAGTATATTGGGATTTATCTAGTTTATAAAAGGGCTTTGGGAATATTTTGTTAGCTAGATGTATACTTAGAGTATATAGAAAACTCTAAGATAATTGATAGAGGATGTCTTCTTAAAGTACACTGTATACACTAAAGTATTTGTATTGTATAGAATTTATACTTGAGAGTTCTATATAGACACACACACACACACACACACACACACACACACACACACACACACACACACACACACACACACACACACACACACACACACAGAGAGTTATGTTATGCTTGAAAACATTAATTACCATAAAAGTGTGAAAATGGGTGCTTATAAATATTTCAATGTTGTATAAAAGCATTAAAATAAGGTATTTAAGGGTTTCAAATATAAAGCATATTAAGATGTTTTGAGAGGCTTTTGTTATATGTGTGGAATATGAGCAAATATTTAAGTATGTGTTTTAATGTTTGTTTCAGGGATGAAATATCATTATAAGTTACTTTGAGATTAAGGTAACTGACAGTCTAGAGAGATCATTACCCAGATGGTATGTTAATTAAGGACTATTTTTTATTCTGTTTATTATTCTAAAATAAACTAGATGATATTGGATTCATTGCAATCCATTTGACTTACTAAATGTGTGTATTTGATATTTCTGTACTTAGCATATTTTTATGAGTTAAAGGGAAATATTTCAAATGAATTTATTAATTTTTATATTATTATATATTTTAACCAAATCTTGCATTTATGACTCTAAATAAGTAGTGGACAGATTTCATTGACTTAATTACTGCCATCAATGTAAGATGAGGTGTAATTCTATTGAGTGGTGTGTATGAAATTTACTGATCCTAGAGATCATTAATTATTGAAAGTTTTAGTCAAAATAATGTTATAATCAAACACTATCATTTTATATGTTAATATAATTTTTATATTTATGAAATATCATGTTATAATGGATTTCTTTATGATACACATTATGTATTAGATATCTAAAACATACGGGTTCTAATTTGTCACTCTGGATTCGTGTACCATCATTATCTACCCATCTATGAAGGGAGGGTCATCCCCTTATTGGAATATAGTGTAAGGGATCTATGGTCTATCGTTGGTGTGAAAAAGCACTCGAATAATGTTCTTCCTTCCAACTGGAGTACTACATTAGAGACTACACTTGAGATTACAGATTGATACTTGAGTCGTGGAGACTCTTGAGTTGTGGAGACTAATGCTCTATGGAGCTTTGTATCATGTATTATTATTTGAGACTTTATTTATTGATAAAAAATATAATATTTATTCATTGTACTTATATAATATTTGTTGTAATGTTGTATCAGTTGTGGCTAAATTTTTACTATTTCATTAATGATTTAGATGCAATATTTATTATTTATTCAACATTGTTCATGATTTTTATATTTGTACATGGTGAGCCTTAGCTAAGTGGATTAGATATAAACCTTATGATTAACTAAATGAATGTAGTTAGTTAAAGATCACTAATTAGATTTCTTATGGTGAAATCTATATGATAAATATATGTAATTAATTTTTAAAAAAATTACTATATTTTGGTAAAAGCTAGTGGGGTTATTACACTGTGCTATCAAAGTTGAGACTCAAACTATAGGACTTAATGTGTTCACTAATACAAATTTATTATCCTATTAAATAGGAAAAAAACTAGTGTGTGTTAGACCAAGAGATGAGGGTACTTTGTACTAATCATCCTTTTGATCCAAATCAGTTTGCCACTGAGCAAGTTGCAAAGTTAGACCAAATCCTCATGATCATGCAAGAAACTAGGGACTAAATCATGGACCTAGAATAAGAAGTGCATGGAAATGAAGAGGAGAATGCTCAAGAGGAACTTAAAGAGCACCCTGACAAGCAAGAACATCCTCAAGACCAGAGGCAAGATGAAGTTCCATAAGATGCGAGATCTCAAGTAGCTACAAAGTTGACACATGATATGAAAAAGGTGAATCTACCCAAGTTTGAAGGAACTATTTTTGGAGATGAAAATAAAGTGTGGCTAAAAAAAATGGAAAAATATTTTTAAATTTAGAATTACTCTAAAGTCACAAAATTAGTTTGGGGAGCTTATTATCTTGTTGGTAAAGTAGCAACATGGTGGGAAAATAATAAGCTCAAGATGAATCTCAACTCAACCACCATCACTTGGGAATAGTTTGTGACACTGTTTAGGTCATGATGGCTTCCAAAAATATACTTTGATCATAATATTAAGGATTTTTAGACTCTTAAGCAAGGGGACTTATCGATGAATGAATACTGGAAGTGATTCACCAAGCTCCTTAAGTATGTGCATTAATAATAGGTAGATGAAAGGTTCAAAATCAAGAAATTCATCATGGGATTAATACCCCAAATTGGTTGTGAAGTAGATGTGAATAGTCCATCTAACATCAATCAAGTGTTAGAGAAGGTGGTCAAGCAGGAACAAAAATAATTTTTTTTACCTAAGTCAGAGATAAGTTTAAAAAGAATTGTGGAATTTCTAAACTAGATTTCAAAAATAAGAACTAGAAATAGAAGACAGGAGACTCCAAGAGTTATTTTAAGAATTAGAATGCCAAGTTTAGTAGTGGTTCAGGGAATAAGAAACCTAGTAATGGTTTCAAGGGTTGTCTCAAGGGAAACTGACAATATGACAAGAAAGGACTAGTTAAAGGTTGCTTCATATGTGGAGGTGAACATTATGCTCGAGAATGTCCTTAGGACAAGTCAAAAATTAAGGGTTTTGCTTCTCATGAAGGTACATTCCAATAGTAGATTCATGAAAATTTTGACAACCATCAGTATGAGTATCAAACTTTGCCCATAAAAATTTCAAGTATTTTGTTTGATCATCCAATTGCTATTTATATTGACATAAGAGATACAAAATATTTCATTACTCCTAGAGTGCTTAGTAAATTATCTAAAAAATATGGAGTTATGGCAAATGCATCATCGATACATTATGGGAATGAGTCTAAGGTCAAAGTTGACAAGTGTTTAGTCAAAGCATAGATTAGGTTGTCTGAATTCACTATAGCAGTGGATCTTTTTTCTACACCATTGGGGTCATTTGATGTGATCCTAAGAGTTAATTATATTACAAAGCATAAAGCCAAGATTGGTTGTTATTTAAATAAGTTTGAGTGTCAAGATGATTTTGGAAATTAGACACAACTACAGGGTGATGAAAGGGAGTTGAAGATACAACAAATTTTTATAATTCAACCCAAGAAAGCTCAAAGGAAGGGATTCTAAACATTTATCTTTAAGATAAATGAGATGGATGATTTTAAAGAGCCATCCATCAAGGATTATCCTTTTGTAAGAAAATTTCATGATATATTTCCAAAAGCATTACTAGGATTGCCACCTAAGAATGAATTTGATTGATCGATTGATATCATACTTGGATTGGAACCATAGTCTAAGGCATTATACAAAATGACAACCACTGAATTGGTTTAGTTAAAGGCACAAATTAAAGAGTTTTTGTCTAAAGGGTTGATTCAATCAAGTGTGTCACCTTGGGGTGCACCAATTATCTTCATCAAGAAGAAGGATGACACTCTTCACCTATGTATAGATTACATGATGTTGAATAAAGCAATGATTAAGAACAAATATCTATTTCCATGCATTGATGATATCTTTGATCAAATGTAAGGATCAATAGTATTTTGTAATATTGATCTTAGAGTAGGGTATCATCAGTTGAGAATCCATGAAGAGGATATTCTGAAAATAACATTCATAACTCAATATAGGCACTATGAGCTCACAATGTTACCATTTGCATTGACAAACATTCCAACAACATTTATGAATCTTATGAATAGTGTGTTCAAATAATACTTGGATCATTTTGTTTTGGTCTTTTTAGATGATATCATCATTTATTCTAAGGATGAAGAAGATCACCTACAACTTTTGGAACTAGTTTTGCAGCATTTGTGAAAGGATAAGTTATATGGCAAGTTGTCTAAGTGTGCATTTTTAAAAAGAAAGTGCAGTATCTAGGACATATTATATTTTTGGATGGTATTTTAGTGGATTCAATAAAGATAAGAGTCATAATAGAGTGGCTGACACCAAGGAATGTATATGAGGTAAGGGGTTTCATGGGTTAGTAGGCTATTATAGGAAATTCATTCCGAATTTCTCTAAGATAGATAATCCAATTACCTCACTTCAAAAAAATAATTAAAGTTTCATCTGGTCAAACAAGTGTAAGATAGCCTTTCAAAAACTAAAAAGGAGGCTTACTTCAGAACAAGTGCTAAGAGTTCTTGATCCTAATGGTCAATTCTAAGTAATCACCAATGCATCTAGGGATGGACTTAGAGGAGTTCTTATGTAGGATGGCTCAGTGGTAGCCTATGAGTCTAGGAAATTGAAGCCATATGAGGTGAATTATAACCCTCATGACATAGAACTTGTGGCAATTGTGCATGCTTTATAAGTTTGGAGGCATTATCTATTGGGGAAACTATTTTAGCTCATGACTGACAACTTGGGACTCAAGTACATCTTCACCCAACCAAACTTGAATGCTCATCAAAGATGATGGTTAGATTTCTTATCTGATTATGATTTTGATATTAACTATATCAAAGGCAAGGAGAGTAGAGTAGCTAATGATCTAAGTCATAAGAGGTACATAGAAGCCATGGCTACTATTAGGAGTAATTTCTAAGATTGGGTAATCAAATTCTCCTCAGGAAATGAATTTTATGATTAGGTCAAAAAGTATTGTTTGATAATGCTCAAAATCCTCGGTATAAGGAATTCAAAATAGGGAATGATAGTATTTTGAGGTATAATGGTAGGATGTACATACCTGATAGAGAGAATCTAAGGAGCATAATGTTAAATGAATTACAAAATGCCCCATATTTAGGACATTTAAGGGTAACCAAACTCATGGCTAAGCTTAGACCACTCTATTTTTGGCAAAAAATAAAGAGAGATGCAACAAATTTTGTGTCTCATTGTCTAGAATGTCAATGTGTGAAAGTTAAACATGTGCATCTGGTAGGATGCTATATCCACACAATATACTAGAATAGAAGTGGTAGGTGATTAACATGGAATTCATCCAAGGTTTGTCATTATCACAAAATTGACATGATATGATATTGGTTGTAGTTGACAAAATAATCAAGGTGTCCCACTTCATACTAGGAAACTTGACAGATGATGCTCCTATGATTGTGAAGATATTTGTGAAGGAGGTGTATCAATTATATGGTTTTCTAGAGAAGATCATTTTAGATCAAGATCTAAGGATGACTTCAAGTTTAGGTTGACTATATATTCAGATTTGGATATGCATTTGAATTTCAACATTGCTTATCACCCAGAAATTGATGGACAAAGAGAGTGAGTTACCGAGGTTTTAGAAGATATTAATATGTATTTCATATGTTGTGGAAATTCTAGGGTCTTGATTTACTACAAACAGGCATAAACATGGGATACTCCTTTTTTGCACTCAATATTTAAACACTCAATTACACTGACATCAATCCACATAAGGCACAAACCTTATGCGCTCACCTAATGCACAAAAGAGAATAAATTGGGGCCCTCATTGGGATAGTTATGTCATGACATGAGGGTTCACTAAAGGGTCTTAAGAAATGTACCATAAAATTAATTTGAATAAATCCATAGGCACATGCCTTTTTTAGTTTTAGCTTGGGGTCATATAGGTGCTTAATGGGTCATAAGACTGATTTAGTTCCATTTACTCATATTAAAAAGATGCAATTTAAATAAGGATTAGGTTATTGGCACATATCTATACTCATCCTCCATGTATAATAAAGATGACATCATGAAAATTAAAGACTCCATTACAGTAGCGAACTAGTAAAATGCATGAACATCAATTAACATAATTTAATCAAAAGTATGACATCACAAATCTTCAAATCACATTAATAATACCATAAGATATGAAAACCAGACACACTTAGCATATTTTAATGCAACATCATTGTCATTGCTCAAATCTCATAGCAAGAGTTTGTATTCAAATCATAATGATAACAACCTAGAGGCTCACAAACAAGATTAGGCACATATAATTGGAGCCATAGTGGCCTCCATACTATTTCTAAGCCTTAATGGTAGATAGAGAAAGGTTCATAAAACATGGCTTCAGATTCATTCCATCAGAGATTCATTGTAGTTCTTCACTCTCTCCTCCTCTTCTAGATCGATCTCCTTAAATAAGCCTTTAGGAGCATATTTTCTAAGGTGGAAATTGCATGCTGAGTGTTGAGTTAGAATTATATCATCATAATTGTTGGTTTCATGAATCTATGATCCTCGCACTACAAAAACCCTTAGGCTAACCACTTGTTAAAGATATCCTCTTGTATCGAGGTGGATGTCAAGTTGGTATGAATATTCTATTAATGGGTTAGGGGCCCAACATTACCCCATACAAAAACTCTATTCCACCCTTGAACGAAGTTGTCAAACTCTTGGGAGCGTAAAACTTAGGTATATTTTCCTAAAATTTGACATTGAAGTCCTCAAAGCCCTTTATGGATAAATTGATTTATTATGCAATGCTATCAATTTTAGATGATGCATCGATGAGTGCAAGTGTATCTATATTATCTAGCTCTTTATGAAAGGCTTATACATTAGCTTTTGAATTTGACACACTTTTGTCTAAGATCTCCCCTTGCTCATAGGCCTTAGTCTATAAAGCATGGAAGAGTTCTTCCAAGGTTTGCTCCTAGTCCTTGATTTGATTACTTAGCACATTTATACTAGCCATGATTTAAAACCATTTAACCCTAATTATAGATTATACTTGAGATATCAACTACTCCTTCTCATCCTTCATTTTCTTTAGGTGTGTATCTATTATTGAGGCTTGGTTGGAAAAGCTGAAGAAAATGGCATCTATTATTTTTTCACCCTTCTTTAACTTCATGAAAAGATATTCTATATCTTGGAGCTTATATTAAAGTTCTTTATTTAGTGTGATGTTGTGGTCATCCTCTTATTCTTCTTCTTATGTTGGCTTAAGATGTAGTCTTGGTAGCATCTACTCCACCAATACACAAATCTTGTCAACTTCTAAAAGGTCTAAAGTGTTGACGCTAACTAGAAGAGATGGTTTGGCCACCTCCATGAACTCACATAGCTACTACAACTTGAACTTGTTGGCTTGCACCTCTTCATTGGCTTCTTTGAGAAACTTTTTCAATTTCTTCACCTTTCCATCATTGATGATGTTTCAGTGCATTACTTCTATGAGCATCTTATTAGCACATTTCTAGATTGGATTTGGTTCATGGAGAGTGGGCTAAAAATAAGGGATTCCTTCCCTCCCTTAGAATCTTCTAGGTTCAAAATATCCACTCTTGGTGCCTAAAATTGGGGATCATCCATATAATGGTCTAGTGTAAATGAGATCTACGTATACATCCTTGTCATGGCAGCCTAGGGGGCATAGTTTCATAAATGTATAGATCTTCATCCCCTAGATTCTTTTGCACCATCTCCCTTATGTTAAGCTCTTTGTCATCCTTATCAATGACAAACTTATTTGTGCATACGTCTTCATCTTCACTAGCACCACCACTCTCTTCAATGTGCTCCTTTGAGGATTCACTTGTTTGGTACTTGGGGGTTGCTTCATCAGACTTCTCTCCCTCATTTGCTTCTTCACCCTAGGGATTTTTAATACTAACCTCCAAGGTTATCCCTTCAGTGCCAATGTTTCTTTGTTATTTTTGGTGCTCCTCATCTATCTCTGTCTACTGTTCTAAGGTACCAATATTACCTTCTTTTTGTTTAGACACCCCTTCACTACTTGAGCATGCCTCTTATGTAACTTCTTTTGCTTATCTTGTGGGGTCACTTGGTGCCTATTTGACCACTTTTACTATTGGTTTTATGCTTGAGGGAACCTTTGAGGCCCTTTTCTCTAGTTTGGCCTTTTTTTAATTCTTGATCAAGTTTTCACTTTTTTTAAATCACCAAAGCCTAGTTTATATCTTCATCATTCAATCCCATCTTCCTCCAAGCTGCTCTTTTCTCATTGACAATTTGAGGGGCTATAGGGGAGGCCTTATCCCTAGATATCAACACCGGTTTTAAAGGTGGGCTCATTAATGAGGTGGTGCTAGATGTGAGGCTCTCTATTTCCTTTTTTACTTATAGTGTGATAGTCACACTGCTTTGTAGGGATTTCTGCACATTTATGGTGCTGAACTCCTCTTTACCTTCCCCTATTTGTAGGATATAGGTCCTTACTCTGTCTTCTTTAATCTCCTGCTCTATTATGGGTGTGAGGGTCACCTCTCTCTCTATATCTACAAGGGTATTTATAGGGAATGCTATGGGTCCCTTAGTATTTTTATATGGATGATTGTTGGAAGAAGCACCCTCTTGCAAGAATGCCACGCACTTCTTTAGAGTAGGGATCACAATTTGTTCTACAGAGGCTATTTTCAATTGTATGCACTTCGTGATCTCTTTTAATTTTTCATCCCTCTTGTTTTGGGGTGACTTCACCTACAACTTTAATGCATCCTTTCCTTCAACACTAGCTAGGAGGGGGATATCATCATCCTTTCTAGGATCTCTACCCTTATTGTACAACTTCATCTCATAGTAAAGGTTAAAAATCCTTCCATTTATCATTACCCTTTGAAGGGGATGGATGTTAATCATGTCACTATCATCCTCCTCATCTCTAGTGGCCTTGGTTTTAGGGCACATGAATTGGCACCTCATCATTCTTCTATCACCATCCATGACCTTGGCTTGGATCTCAATTTATTATGCATTGGGGATTCTATTTAGCACTACCATGAAGTATTTGGTTGATAATGCATAAGATAACTGGATCCATCCTGATAGATTTCCATCTATGAGTGCTAGATGTACCACACAAAAGTGTTGCATCATGACAAAGGTTATTGTTCCATCAGTAATCGACGGAGTTCTTGTGGGATTCTCCACTCCTTCCCAAAGGCCTCTACATACCTTTAAAACCACCCTTGCACTCTAGTCTTATATTTATATGAGAAGTTGGGGGGAAGATGAAGTCCTAGTACTTCATCACTAGGGACTCATGGCTTGGTGGAAACACCCATAGGTGGTTGTCATTGCCATTTGGCATATCTATTTCCTCCATAACTATTAATATTAACATGTATCCCGATCATAAGGTCTTATGTACTTGATGGTATTCTTGTGCATTCTTTACTATCTCCTATGATATGAAATTAGAGATGTTGAACCTTACTCCTTGTGCCATGTGGTGGGTAATGCACAAGAATGTTTTACTTATGTCAGACCACTGGCCACTAGGGAAAAGTTTGGAACTTACAATGTGAACTACTTCCCTTGTGCCTGGGTCTTGGATGTCCTTGATAGGGAAAGCAAATCCTGAATTGTAGTATCTAAGGAGCTTTATGACCCTTTTTACCTAAACATTGACATCTATCATATGTTTTATCCTATACTAGGTAGCCTTATGATTATGATAATAAGTCTTGTAAAAATCTTCATGCACTATCCAACAAAGTAAAACCGATCACCATGCACCCATAAGGAGAGGAAATTCACCAAATATTCTAGCTTACTAAAGCTTGAAAGTTCAAATAGTTGTGTGGTGCCCATGGTTTTCAATTTATCTTTGATGCAGACATCAAAGAGTGTGATGAATGCCTTGTTCTTCTTACCCATATCTATCATCTAGTCCTTATTCAACTCTTGCATATTATGTTAGGGTGTGGAGCTAAAAGCTTCACCAAAGAGCATACTAAAACAGGTTCGGGTCTACACAGACACCGGCGTCGGTCAGGAGCGACCGACGTCGGTCAGTAGTAGTTGCAGAGGCACCGACGTCGGCAATAGGGTCGGCTGACGACGGTCACAGGCGAACAGGCAGGAACCGACGTCGGTTACCTGCGTGTCCAGAAAGCTATTTTCGTGAACAACAGTGAGTGTTTGCATGATAAGTTTGAGTCGTGGACTCAAGCTTGCGTCTCTATTATTAGCAATATTATTTTTAGAGCCCTTGTTGAAGAGGCTTAACTGTTTGTTGTAAGAGCATGCTCAAGTTTCCTATTTCTATATGTAGGAAAGATCTTCTTAGCTTAGAATTGTGTGTAGAAGAGTGTAGAACTGTAAGAGTAGAACATTGTGAATGTTTGAAGGACAGTACAGAGTTGCATCAATCCAGGTTGTTGGATTTGAGTGTACTTGAGAGAGAGCTCTTGAGGAATAGAGATCTAGTGAGAGATCTTGTGTGCATCTGAGAGAGGTGTGGAAGAACGAAGTTTCTTCATTGTATTCCTATTGTAAAGAGTTTCAATACAAGTTTTCAGGGTGTTTTCTTGTATATCTTGTTCTGTGCTATTTATCATTTCAGTTACTTATCTATCTGATTTATTTACGTGTTTATTACTTTCACAAGTGTAATCTATTGTTGGTTTGATCCCCCAACAAGTGGTATCAGAGCCTTGGTTACAAGTTACAGGTTACAGATTACAGGTTGCTCACAGTCATTTCTGCAGGGATTTCTGTTTGAGTGGGAGAAGCAATGGCAGAAGAAAGTAAGTTGAGAATGGAAAAGTTTAATGGCAAGAACTACCAACATTGGAGAATGCAGATAGAGGACTATCTGTATCAGAAAGATCTCTACTTACCGTTAGGTGGGATAACAAAGAAGCCCAAGGACATGGAGGATGAAGAATGGGAAGTTCTTGACAGAAAGGCTCTTGGGTCTATAAGACTGAGTCTGGCCTCCACTGTGATATCTAATTTGTCACAGGCAAAAACAACGGTAGAGTTGATGACTATGTTAGCAAATATGTATGAAAAACCCTCAGCTTCAAATAAGGTATATCTTATGAAGCAGTTATTTAATTTGCATATGAATGAAGGTGGATCTGTTTCTACTCATCTGAATGATTTCAATGGAATTGTCAATCAATTAAGCTCAGTAAATATAGTGTTTGATGATGAGATAAAAGCTCTTTTAATATTATGTTCTTTGCCTAAAAGCTGGCATGGCTTAGTAATGACAGTTTCTAATACTGCATCTGCATCAAATATTTTGAAAGTAGAGGATGTTTTTAGTGTTATCTTGAATGAGGAAATACGCAGAAAAAGCACAGAAGAGACATCTGGGAACGCTTTAAATTTTGAGAGCAGGGGAAGGCAAAAAGAAAAGAGCAAGAGGAGATCAAGATCCAAGTCTAAGGTGAGAGGAAGATCCAAATCCAGAAATGGCAGGAAGCCATAATGCTAGAATTGTGGAAAGATGGGGCACATAAGCAGAGATTGTTGGTCAAAGCCTAAGGAGGACAATCAACATGAAGGAAAGGAAGAAGCCAAGGTTGCAGGTATTGCACAAGATGCTTTAATTTTCTCTTTGCATAACAACATAGAATCTTGGGTATTAGATTCTGGTGCATCTTTCCATGCTACCCCTAATAGAGAATATTTCAGTGACTATATCCATGGAGATTTTGGAATAGTGTACTTAGGGGATGATGAGCCTTGTAAGATTACTGGCAAAGGTAAAGTGCAGCTGAAGATGTAGAATGGCAACACATGGGTGTTGAGAGATGTGATGCATGTTCCTAGTTTGAAGAGAAATTTGATTTCTGCAGGTAAGCTAGGTGATGAGGGTTGTACAGTAACTCTCACAGCAGATTCTTGGAAGGTGACCAAGGGTGCACTAGTTATGGCCAGAGGTAAGAGAGAAGGTACTCTCTATTTGTGTAATTGTGTTACTAACAAATCTCCTTCAGTTTTATCTACTTCAGATGTGGATTGCAAATTGTGGCACTCAAGACTTGGCCACATGAGTGAGAAGGGGATGTCAATTCTTAAGTCTAAAGGTATGCTTTCAGATTTGAAAAGTATGGATCTAGAGTTTTGTGAGCATTGTGTATTTGGAAAACAGAAAAGGGTTAGTTTTCTCAAGACCGGGTCTACTAAGAAAAGGCAAAAGTTGCAGCTTGTTCACACAGATGTGTGGGGACCGGCTCAGGTAGCCTCTATTGGCGGATCACGGTACTATGTTACATTCATAGATGACGCCACAAGAAAGGTATGGATCTACTGTATTAAAAAGAAATCTGATGTTTTTGAGACTTTTAAGTTTTGGAAGGCTATGGTTGAGAATGAAATAGGCAAAAAATTAAAGTGCTTGAGATCTAATAATGGCGGTGAGATCTGCAGTCTTAAGTTCAAATTGTATTGTTATACACACGGAATCCGTAGGCAAAGGACGGTTCCAAGGACACCTCAACAGAATGGTATTGCTGAAAGGATGAACAGAACTATTATGGAGCGTGCAAGATGTATGAGATTGCATGCAGGGTTGCCCTTAGAGTTTTGGGTAGAAGCAGTTGACACCGCAGTGTACCTGCTTAACAGAGGACCCTCTACAGCTCTGGATGGTCAAATTCCAGAAGAGGCATGGACAGGTAAAAAGGTAGATCTCTCATATCTCAAAGTTTTTGGTAGTGAAGCCTTTGTGCACATAGATAAGGAAAATAGAAAGAAGCTTGATCCTAAGTCTATGAGGTGCACGTTTATAGGCTATGGCTCAGATGATTTTTGTTTTAGATTTTGGAATCTAGGAACTAACAAGGTAATCAGGAGCCGTGATGTTGTTTTCAATGAAAGAGTGATGTACAGTGATCAGATAAGGAAGCTGGATCAATCTGGGCAGAGCAATAGTGAATTGGACGAAGTTATGGTCCAAAATGAGCTCACAGGAAAAAGAAATAATCACTTGCAGGAAAACACAGAGACCGACGTCGACAGGTTAGGAACCGGCATCGGCAATTCAGAAATCGATGTCGGTCATACAGAGACCAACGTCGGTAGACTAGGAACCGACGTCGGCCAGGAAGAACTGGCGTCGGCCAGTAACAGGTCTACAGGTGGCCGAGGTCGGTCACTGTCAAAAAATTTGGGTGGACAGATTGTTGAAAACAAGTCCAAGACACCCACCAGGAGGTCTGAAAGGGTAAGTAAGCCTCCAATTAGATATTCTCCTTCCTTATATTATTTATTGCTAACTGATGGTGGGGAACTAGAGAGTTTTGAAGAAGCATTACAGGTGGAGTCCAGGAGTAAGTGGGAGCGTGGCATGGTTGAGGAGATGGAGTCCTTAAGAGAGAACCAAACATGGGATTTGGTTGAATTGCCAGCTGGTAAGAGAACACTGAAGAACAGATGGACCTACAGGTTAAAGGAAAGTTAGGATGGACAGATGCGATATAAGGCCAGATTAGTAGTAAAAGGATTTGCACAAAAGCCAGGTATTGACTTTGGTGAAATTTTTTCTCCTGTTGCTAAAATGACTTCAATAAGGGTTGTATTGTCTTTGGTTGCTTTTGAGGATTTACATCTCGAGCAGCTAGATGTTAAGACAACATTTCTTCATGGAGATTTGGATGAGGAAATTTATATGGAACAGCCAGAAGGATTCGAGGTCAAGGGTAAGGAGAAGTTTGTGTGCAAGTTAAAGAAAAGCTTGTATGGCCTCAAGCAAGCTCCAA
Organism: Torreya grandis; assembly: GCA_037957365.1. Classification (NCBI taxonomy): domain Eukaryota; kingdom Viridiplantae; phylum Streptophyta; class Pinopsida; order Cupressales; family Taxaceae; genus Torreya; species Torreya grandis. The sequence goes on along the minus strand of JARHVA010000060.1, from coordinate 3,982,991 downwards.
GGCAATGGTACTTGAAATTTGACAGGTTTATGACTGAGCATGGCTACAGTAGGTGTCAATCAGACCATTGTGTGTATTTCAAGAGATTTGATAACGGTAGATATATTATTCTATTGTTGTATGTAGATGACATGCTGGTTGCAGGGTCTCACATGCAGGATATCTCTGAGCTTAAGGAGAAGTTAGCTCAAACGTTTGCTATGAAGGATTTGGGAGCAGTGAAAAATATCCTTGGCATGAGCATTAGGAGAGACAGAAAAAATCACAGGTTGATATTGTCTCAAGAAGATTATGTGAACAAGGTGTTGGAGAGGTTTAATATGCAGGATGCAAAATCGGTAAGTACACCTATGGCTGGACATTTTAAGTTAAGTAAAGAACAATGTCCCAATTCACATGATGAGGTAGAGTACATGAGTAAGGTTCCATATTCTTCCGTAGTAGGGAGATTGATGTATGCAATGGTGTGTACTAGACCAGATATTGCCCAAGCAGTGGGAGTAGTAAGTAAGTATATGGCCAATCTAGGTAAGGAACATTGGAAAGCGGTTCAATGGATCCTTAGATATCTGAGAGGAACCAGCAGCAAGCATTTGTGCTATGGAGGTTCAGATACTTCTCTACATGGTTATGTAGATTCAGATATGGTAGGGGATTTGGATGGCAGGAGGAGCACCACAGGTTATGTTTTTACTGTAGGTGGAACATCAGTTAGTTGGATATCTAAGTTGCAGAAGGTTGTAGCCTTGTCAACTACAGAAGCAGAGTATATTGCAGCTACAGAAGCTAGCAAGGAGATGATATGGATGACACGGTTCATGGAAGAGCTTGGAAGGGAGCATGGGAGTTGCAGATTGTATAGTGACAGTCAGAGTGCAATCCATTTGGCCAAGAATTCGACCTTTCATTCAAGAACCAAGCACATACAGCTAAGGTACCACTTCATACGGCAGGTATTGGAAGATGGTGAGTTGAAGCTGGAAAAGATCCATACAGACAAGAATCCTGTTGATATGCTAACAAAGCCGGTTATGAAGGAGAAGTTGAATCTTCATTCAACTTCTATTGGTCTTCATGATTGAGTTGAAGATGGAGGAGCTAGAAGATGTTGCTGTACAGGTTGGTGCAGCTGGTTTATCTCCAAGTGGGAGATTGTTAGGGTGTGGAGCTAAAAGCTTCACCAAAGAGCATACTAAAACAGGTTCGGGTCTACACAGACACCGGCATCGGTCAGGAGTGATCGACGTCAGTCAGTAGCAGTTGCAGAGGGGCCGACTCGGCAATAGGGTCGGTCGATGACGGTCACAGGCGAACAGGCAGGAATCGACGTCGGTTACCTGCGTGTCTAGAAAGTTATTTCCGTGGACAGCAGCGAGTGTTTGCATGATAAGTTTGAGTCGTGGACTCAAGCTTGCGTCTCTATTATTAGCAATATTATTTTTAGAGCCCTTGTTGAAGAGGCTTAACTGTTTGTTGTAAGAGCATGCTCAAGTTTCCTATTTCTATATGTAGGAAAGATCTTCTTAGCTTAGAATTGTGTGTAGAAGAGTGTAGAACTGTAAGAGTAGAACATTGTGAATGTTTGAAGGACAGTACAGAGTTGCATCAATCCAGGTTGTTGGATTTGAGTGTACTTGAGAGAGAGCTCTTGAGGAATAGAGATCTAGTGAGAGATCTTGTGTGCATCTGAGAGAGGTGTGGAAGAACGAAGTTTCTTCATTGTATTCCTATTGTAAAGAGTTTCAATACAAGTTTTCAGGGTGTTTTCTTGTATATCTTGTTCTGTGCTATTTATCATTTCAGTTACTTATCTATCTGATTTATTTCCACGTTTATTGCTTTCACAAGTGTAATCTATTGTTGGTTTGATCCCCCAACATATTATTGCCTATCCTATGGTTATAATCCTTAATCATACAAACATGCGTGAAGGACACCCTCTTCTCCCCTACCATAACCTCTAATGGGTATTTCATATCTTTGTAGGTGAGCTTAGCACTCATGTTTGGGTCAATATATGCAGCACTCACCCCCTCCACCATTTGTGCCTCTAGTTTTGTGGTGGATGCTTCCCTTATCACCCATGCTTTCTTTGCATCTTTTTGCACTTGTGGTAGACTTGTGCTCAGCCATTTTTTTCTCATCTTGAACTTGATACTATTGAAGTGTAATTGATTGATTCTATTGAAGCCTAAAATTATGTCTATTATGATTTATAGTTACAGGAAATATGACTATGCATTCAACTATTGAGGTTCCTACCCCTTTAATGGTGACCTAGTTATTCTACCAAAGTCTCTTCTTTCTTATTTATCTATCAAATTTCCTATGATTTCTTCCCTTTCTCCTCAGGGTGAAACATAATCTTCTTCTTGCTCTTTTTTTCTTACTTTGGGTGACTTTTTCTTTTGCTAGTAGCATTTTCTCACTCAGTGGCTTTAGCTCCTTGCTCTATTTTGAACTCTTAAAAATGACAGTAACCTTCCTACCTCTACCATCTACCTTTTTATACACTATATCATCTTCCACATTGATGGCTAGTGGTGTTTATATTCTTGAAATCTATTAAAATCCATGAAATCTGGTAAAATCCACCACCCATTGCTATTTTAATGTAAATATTTATTCTTTCACCACCATAGCATTAAATATGCTAACAATTTTTTTAGTGAAGTGATAGGTGATTCAAATGATCTCTTCTCACTAACTGTTGGGTGGATTCTAGCTATCATAATAGTCATTATCTTGTGCTTTATTCTTTTTGATTTGACGTTCACCATCCTTATGGTTACTTTGGTACAGTGCTTCACATGCACATGATTCAAATTCTTAGGTTACATCTCTTTTTGGTGTTACACTTCATTTTAAGTGTGACTCTCTTTCTTGGTAAATTTCTTTGCATTTTATTGTCTCTTACTTCGACCTCCCCTACCCCGTAGAAATCCTTGCACTAATCCTCCAACACCTTATTTTATCCTCTTTATTTCTTAATCATGAACACCTTGTGCACCATCATTCATCAATTCATACTTATAGTTTACTTGGATTGGCATACTTCACACACACCTAGGAACTTCGATGTCTGGCCTTGGGTTCTTAAAAAGCGACTAGGCTCAACTTACTCAACTGGATTTATGAGGGTGTAAGTGATATAAAAGTTCTACTATGGGCCTAAAAGTGCTACGCTTACTCAAATAACACAAAATAAATAGAACATAAGGACAATATTTGGATCATGCCAATTTTATTATAGTCATAAGACAAAGCAACTGACTTTTAAATGAGAATCTAGTGTTAGATGGTGCAAGCACCATCCTAGTGATAGTATAATTTCAACCTACTGCTATTGAAATTACTAAGGAAAATTTCACTAGTCAATGTGCATAGCTTGCATGTGATAATCTCTAATATGTTGTGAATGATATAAGGTCCCATCCACCTAATCTATAACTTGCCTAGATGCCTGAGGTACTTAGAATCATATAACAAGAATAGTGCACCTTTACAAACACCTTTTGCTTGATGTGCTTATCATGCCATACTTTTTGGCAGGCCTTCTCTATCTATTGGCTCTATTATGTTTGGGCACGTGTCTCATCCAACCTCTCAAAATATTCCAAGCATGCACTTAAAGACTCTTGGTCATCCAATTGACCAATACATGTGATGCATAATTAGGGCACTAGGAATTTCATAGGTAAAATGACCTTTGTGACAAATACCAGTTGTAATGTTATGGCCTTATTTAGGTTATTTTATGTTGTGTGATAGGCCCACAACACTGCTAACACATGGTCATCCCAATCCTTGCAACAAACATTGCATATTTTTGTGAGGCATGTCCCCAATATTTTATTTAATCATTTTATGGTGCCATTTGCTTATGGGTGGTAGGGTATCATTTTATGGTGCACCACCATATATGTGAACAATAGGATCTAAATGGTTTCATTGATGAAATGCATGCCATAATCACTAGTCAGAATAAGTGGAAATCCATACCTAATTATAATATTTTCCTAGATGAATCTTGCTACTATGGTGGCTATACAATCTTTCATTAACATTGCTTTGGCCCACTAGGTGAAGTAATCTATGGCAACCAAAATGTAAATTATGCTTTCTCACCTTGTATTGGGAGTAATAAGCCCAAAAAAATCAAAGACCTAGTTTTTAAAGGGTGCTTGGACAAGGATAGGGATGAGGGGAATCTCATCTTGATGGTTTGGTTTTCTTGTATGCTAGCGGATATCACATGCTTTGGCATATCTTTTTTCATCATGAAACAAAGTTGGCCACTAAAAGCTTGATTGTAACACTTTTTGTGCTATGACATCTCCAACACAATGTCCTCCAATAATCCCCTCATGTACCTCTTGTAGTACTGAGTCTTGTTCATACTCTATGACACATCAATGAAATATTTCATCATAGCTTAACTTATAGAGTTCCGTATCAATGAGTTGAAATGGGGTGGCATAAACGACGAACTACTTCTCTTTAGTTATCATGGCTTGAGGCAAAAATCTAGAGGTCAAGAAATTCATGATTTCTACTAAGTCTTTTGAGATGCATTGGATTCTATAAAGTTACATGTCAGGCATATCATCTTCAATTGGCGCTATCGCATCATCAGAGTTGATGTTAGATAAATGGTCTAGGCTCGAGTTTTGTTTTACAGACTTCACTACAATAGAAAATTATAATTCTTAAAAAAAAACAATCCATCAAAAAATGTGCCTATGCAAAATAGGCTTGTTAACCAAGTACTTAAGCACCTCATGATTAGTAAAGAATATGAAGGGGGTTGCTAACAAATACTATCTAAACTTTTGTAGGGCATAGACCATGGAAATCATCTTGTACTCAATCATTGTGTAATTTTGTTCTACCTTGGTTAGTTTCCTTCTTGTAAAAGAAATATGATGATCCATTTTCCCTTTGCCTAGTTGTGTGAGAATGATGTCGATTAAGGTACTAGATGCATAGATATAGACATGGAAGGGATTTTCCTGATCAAGAAATTATAGTATCAGTTTATTTCTAGCTTTAGATTTAGGGTCTCAAAAGCATCCTCTTGTACTACACCCCAATAAAATGGGCCATCCTTCCATAAGAGTTTCTCTAGTGGCACCATGATCTTAGCATAATTTCTTATGAACTTCCTGTAGTACCCACAATGCCCAAGAAAGACATAGACATCTTTCTGCATTGATGGTGTTTGAAGCTAAAGTGTTATTGAAATATTGTTTGGATCAATGAGCAGACCATCCTTGCAAATGATGTGCCCGAGTAATATGCCAAATGACATTATGAAAACACACTTCTTGAGATTTAAAGAAATTTTTAACTATCTGCACCTTTCAAACATTAGGTGTAAATTTTCATAGTGATCCTTCACCAACCCATACATTATCCCATCATCTAAGTATACTTGGAGGAACTTGTGAATGAAGTCTTTGAATGCAGTGATTGCCACTCAAGAAAAAATGGTTGACACATTCTTCAACCCAAAGGGCATCATGTTATATGAAAAACAAACCCATTTGGTTATAAAGGTGGTTTTAGGATTGTCCTCCTCCTTGATTTGGACTTGATGGTATCACACTCATGCCCAAGTCTCTAAGGTTTTATAAAAGGAATGTACCCATAGATTTTTTGGTACATTTTAACCACAAATAGTCCATGTTTCTTCATAAAGATGTGCATGTGTAATGGGGCTAGATTTGCCAAGGTAGGTATTTTACTTTTTTTTTATTTTATTTTCTTTTAAGGAAAGCAAGAAGAAACTATAAGAAGGGTGTGGTAGAAGAGCCTGATTTTTTTATGCATACGTAAATCTAGATGGTTGTAGCTACTCCTCTTTATCTGGGGAGGATGACCTGTAAATAAGAAAGTAACTAGAAAATGGTTGATTAGTGAGATAGTTAGTTGGACTATCTAGCGTGAGCTAGATCCAAGAGCACTAAGCTTCCTTGGAGGTTGTCAGTCCACACTTTAAAACACTTAAGTTCTAAAAGTAAAAGCTTGCATGAAATAACAAAAGTTACTAAAATTAAATGCAAGAAATAAATGAAATGATTTCACTAAAAATAACAATAATTTGATAAAGACTAATGCTAAATTATTCAAACTTGATTCATAAAATAAGTTAAACCTCTGTGCTACAACATAAACTCAAAAAATGGAATTTGGGTATGAATTGGTAGGTGAAATCTGATTATTATTGTAAAATGGGACACACAGTGGCCGTTGACAGTTAGGGATAACTATCAGCAGTCAAGGTATGACCATTGATGATTACTGTGAGATTTGGTTTGGGCAAAGATGGCTATTGGGGAGTTGTAAAAGGTTTTTGAAGGTGGATTTTGGGTTAGGTGTTGGTCATGAGAGAGAAATGAATTCTCAAAAGTACCTGGTTTAGAGATTGGATATTCAAGTGAGAAAGAATGGTTTGTGGGTGGTCTGGGGTAGAAAGTGAAGTGTCTAGAGTTATGGAACTCCAACATAGGGAATAAGATGTAGGGAAATAGAAAGGACATAAGCAATGACATTAATAAAACTAGTTACTAAATTTGATAGAAAGATAAAGATACTTAGCTCTAAGTTTACTAGTTAGAAGAGTATCGAGGTTGGTTGAAAGTTGTTGTGGATCTTGGAGCAATATCGATAGAGTAACGATACTTCGGCTCTTGATAATGAGTTGCTGAAGTACCTATAGTCTCTGGTTTGGTACCTAGATTGCTTGAAAGATTTGATTCACCTAAGAGTAAGAGTATCTCACACATAATGACCTTAAATTCCTAAATCAAGCTTTGTGGGTCATGTTATATAACCATTGATAGTCCTATTCAATCATCACCAGTCGAGGGGTGATCACTGGTGGTTATGGGGAAATAGTCAAAATTGGCTAAAATTAACCAATTTTACTAGTGATGGGTTGTTAGGAGGTTTAAGAAATAGTCTAAGGTTAATAAAGAGTTCATTGGGATGCATGCAAAAAAAAATCTTAGGAAGTCAAGGCATTAAATGCTAGGGTAGAAATGGTCTTCAGGCTAGGTGTCAATTAGTTAACCATCAGTTTGGATAGGTGAGGTGTCAAACAACTAGCCATTGGTTTTGGTAGGTGATGTGGAAATAGACATTATTTAATTAATGTAGCCAATGGGGAGAAATGGGTAAATGGGTGAGTTTAAAGATTTTAATAATTAATCCTAAGGGGCCAAGGGACCAAGGGGTGCATATATGATGACTAGAACCATGTTGTGTGGTTTTTGAGCATCTACATTTTGCCCCTTTTTTTTGCATAGTTTACATCCTCAATCTACAAAACAAAAACAAGTGTGGTGGCAAATTGGATGGATATCCTGAGTATGGAAGGAGGTGTTCCCCTCAAACTATGATATGATGAGGTGAAAATAGATTTAGGTATGGGTTTGAAAAGCATACTTGGGTGCAACATGGGTAAGATAGTACAAAATGGCAAAATAGTTTACTACAAGGAGGACAAGGGATAATAATTCAAGCCACTACATTTATGTGTAGTGGATATGGGTGCACTTATAAACACAAGTCATCATGCAAAGGTCACCATTTTATCAGGGGTCCAAAAAGTGGGTGAGCTTGAAAAAAATAGAATAGGTCGCAGGTGCCAAACTACCAATGGGCATAGTCATAGGCATCTGGAAGTTCATTGTTAAAAAAGGTCAATTTTGAGTGTAATAATAGGAATTATGAAAAGGGTCACAAAAACAAAGTCAAGGGTAACAACGTTAAAGGTTTTCAAGTGACCAAAAGGTATTTAGGTACTAGGTATGGGTAAAGGTGGACAAGGGGTCCTAGTGGAAAAAAGAGAAGGGTAGGGTGTGAAAACCCTAGTAAGATTGATCAATGGTGAGTGAAGTCGACCAGTGATGGTTGATTGGTGACTATTGGTAGTCACATAAAAACCCTAAAAAATGGCTTACAACCATAAAAATATCAAAAAACATTCAATATTGTCATTTGTGCACATTTGACTACCGATTTTCCCTAATCCTAAGTGAAAATGATAGCAATTTTGAAATGTGCTCATGAGCTAGGTGATTGACTATGGTTGATTGTGAGGTGGAAAGAGCCCAAGGTGGGCTAGGTAAATAGTTAGTGTTGAGAATGTAGTGTGGTAGGGGTTGAACATAGGGTTGGATGACATTGATGATGGTGAGGACTCCACCATGATGGTGAATGCATAACGAGTTAGGGTATTCTTCTAATGCTGTGTTATATTTTAACTTTTTTTTAGTATTATTTATTGTTATTTGGGTGGGCATGTAATGAAAATGGGGGGTTTCAAGTTTTAGAAAGTGAAAAGTGGTTAGAGGAGGGAAAAATTGTTTATAGGAATTAACATGGGGTGTTAAATAGTAGAAGTGGGTGGAGATAAGGGTTTTGAGAGGGAAAATTGAGGATTTTAGGGATTTTTTATGGGTAGGAGGTAGGGTTTGGTCATTAGCAGTTAGTACATAATGACTTTTGATGATCACTATCGACTATTGGCAATTGATAGTGGACTGGTGGATGGTTACTGTGTGGACCATTGGTGGTATAAAATCCTAACCATTGATGGTGGAGGGTTGATCGACCATGGTTTTATAAGAAACTACCACCAGTTGATATTTGATCATTAGTGACTAGTAAACAAAGACAAGGGGTTTAGAAAGGGGTTGGCAGGGTAGGTTGGGATGAGTTTTGGAAATATGCTAAGTGAGGGTTAGGATTTAGGGAAGAGTAGAACTAGAAAGGGTTGAGTTATTGGTAGTTTTATGCTTGGAATAGGTTGGTAGGGGTAGGTTTATGAGATAAAAGTAGCGAGACACTTAGGAAAAAGTATAGCTAAAGAAAATTTGCACTTGAACTGTGTAGGTAAGGGAGCAGTTGATGATGTGGGATTGAGTGTGGAATATCTTAGATGAGATACGTTAGGGCATGGTAGTGCAAGAGTGGGAGCATATGGTAGGAGTGGGCCTAGGCGGTATGTGCTACTATTGACACGTGATGAGAGATGTCATGATGTTAGTATCCCTCATCAAGAGATGGGACCCAACTATCAACACCTTCATTTGTTAACTGGGGAGGTTACTAGTATCCTTAAGGATATACATAGGATTTTATGGCTATCGATATAGGGTGAAGTTATAGATCACATCTAAGGTGAGGAGTGTGATGCCTACATAGACCAGTTATTTAGTGAGGACTTCATTTAGGCTAGGTGGCATGTTAGAGTATTTTACTTTGGAGACATGTACTATATGGATAGGGTAGGGAGATGGATAGTTACCATGATGATGATAGCCATGATGTGCTAAGCACTTCTAGATTTGAGTGGAGGTAGATTCCCTAAGGTACCACTTGGCATCCTAGTAGACATGATGGTGAATCAGATAGTATTTGCCTAGGTCCTAGTGTTATTAGTACACATATACCACAAAATCTAGGGTTAATCAGTACATAGGAGGTATGAGATAAGTATCATATTTGTTCTACACTATTGGCCTTATGAGCATATCTAGGTGTTATGACCTGCTAGATTACCATGGCAATCTTGGGATCATCAAGGCTTTAGGGTTGTTTTCATGAGATGGAGGGATGACTATGCACTTACAATAGTAGGGGTTAAGATACAAGATTTGGATTGGTTTAGAGATAGGTTGGATGCTTTAGTTGATAGGGAGGTCAGCTAGAGACCTTACTCAACATTACCTTCATGGGCAGGCCATGCCATGCATACATTTTCACTTCAGAGTTACAAGTGGATTCATGGGAGGCATTAGTAGGAGGTTGAGTTTATCCTATTTGATAGGCTTAGGAGGTAATTTGGGTTAGTTTAGGGTGTTTTAAGGGCCTTTCGTAGATACACCACTGCCTCTTCTATAGCTAGTTGAGGAGGATATTGATCACAAGGAGTTACTAGTGCATAAATATTGATGATGTGGCTATCACTTAGGAGTACATCATATGGTTCTAGGGTCACCATGAAACTATAAGGGTTGAGGGAGTTGGATGATAGGTACCAACTAGAGGTGTAGGTGGGAAAAAATAAGTTGTTGATGTTGAGATTAGGGACAGAGATGGGGATTATAAATATGCAGATGCTCTAGATAGATAGACACTCATCACAAAGCGAGACTAGGTGAGAGAAACATTAGCTATAACACAGGTATCCTTGGTAGTGATGACACAAGAGAAGAATATTCTCTAGGGATAGGTCACTACTCTTACTCAAGAGAGCCCAGGCATAGGGACAGGTTATATTGATATCAGCTGAGAGAGATTCCCTAAGATAGGGAGGAGGGTGGGTACCAATAGGTCCATCATAGACCATCTCCATGACTAGATATTTGGCCATAGTTGAGGAGCTCAAGTACTATGAGGCACTAGTATTTACTCAACTTCTAGATGAGCCCTAATTTGGCAAGTATGTTGTAGAGTGGGTGATAGGAGGGAGAGTCAGTAGTGTAATACCTAGTTAGTAGGCATTATATGCAAGTTTATATAGAGCTTCGAGAGATGGACATGCTCCAGGGGCAGTAGTGTCCCAATACTATAAAATCTATGAGACTCTCTTTTTGTATGCATATGATTTTGATACGAGTCTATGAGCTACTGTAGCAAGATATACATCCCATTTTGAGTGACATGGATATTATGATTATATGTATGGTTATTTTGATTATGCTTTATGATGTGATTATGGTTAATGGATGTTGTTTATGGTTATGGTTATTGATGATGTGATGATTTAGTTTATGCTCATGATGTGATGATTTCATTTATGATGTGATGTATTAATTTATGTTTATGATGATGACGATGTTATCTATGATGCTATTTGACATGGTTATGATGTTTATCAAGCATTTTCTTATGATTAGATGTATGGTTAATTAAATGTTGGAAATGTGAAAGTTTTAAGTTAATGAATCTATGTGATCTCTCATCTAGATAGATATGTGATGGATGACATATGTGGATGACTCATTTATTTAATGTAAGAAAATGATTAAATGGTTATAGTGGAATAAATGTGATTAATTGTGATGGATGTGATTGTTGTTCAGACGAGATGATATTTTGATTTATGAGATGGTGAATTTTATTAAAAATGTTCTGATGATTAAAAACACCTAATAAAATGAGAGAAATGAAAATCACTAAATAAAATAAATAATATTTGTTAAATGTTTTAATAATTTTCATTTGGTTGGATGAAGGTTGATGTAAAGATTAATTCTTAACATATAAATTAAGTATGGATAACAAAACTATATGTAGGAAAAGAAAAGAAAGGTAAACAATCAAAAGACAAACGTCTCAATGAAACTATCAACAAGTAGGTATGAGAAATAAGAAGGAGACACGATACTTTGTCATTAGAAAGAACCAAAATAAGAGGAAGTTGGAGTGGGTTTATGAACATAATCCCTTCACATGCTTCACATTAGCATTCGTTAGTTTGTTAAAAAGTTACTCAATCACATAGTGTCAAGTAAGCTTAAAATCCCTTGTTTCATGGAGGGTGAAAGGAGAGATAGATGATAATGGAACATTTTTGTGGGGATAGCTTGCCCCTTCTGTAGCTTGGCAAAGAACTAGTATAAATAAGTCCATATTAGATATGGTGTAGACTGATTGATGCAGGAAGTCTACTTATGAAAGTCAATTGTATCTTCTAAATTTTTTTTGTTTCTTTTGATTTTTGACCTTGGGTCTTTTGATGTTTTGCTATTGCTGTGAAGGGTTGGGAAGTTGATCAAAGCAAGAAGCTTACAAGAAATTTATTACTTTGATAAATATTTAACTTAGACATCCTTCAAGGGAGTGGTCAAATTTTTATGATTTGTTTTAGGCTTTGTGATAGTTGTCCTTCAAGGGAATAGTCTACCTTATATTAAGTAATTTTGAATTGTTGTGGAAACTATCCTTCAAGGGAGCAGTCTACAATGCTAGAGATGACCCATAGGATATATGATCTTGTTTTTGCTCTTGTAAACATAGACTTGATTATATATGCTTAAAGGCTTACCTTTATGAAGGCATAACTATAACATAGGAAGGGTGAATAGTGGGTGAGAGGATGATTCAAAAGACAACAAACATGGGATTCCATCTTATTAAGGATGAAAAGTGTCCATGAAAATCATGCCATAGGTAGAAACATGGTATCCATATTCAAGATTAAGGCTATAACTATGATGGATAATTACATGATTATATAATATAATTGGTTGTCCTTAAAGTGAGGGTATGAATGTGATAAGCTCAAAAAAAAAGGATGAGCTTAGGTTAGACAGAAGGTTAGTTTGATCTTGTTTAACAAAATAAAGGATGTAGATGTGAGAATTGAGGGGCTCAGGCTATGATTTTCCTTCAAGAGATAATAACCAGTAATCTTTTGATCCATACTTATGTGTTATGATATAAGGTCCAACCCAATAGAAATTCAACTTGCCCCACTTGCTTTTTTACATATTGGTTACATGCTAATTTTCTTTTAAGATCAGGTCTCTGATATTGAATTCTCACTCTCTCAGGTGCTTGTTATAAGCATGATTGATTCATTCTTGATAGAGATAAAGATGGATAAATGCAACTAAATGATTCTCATTAAGGATCTCAAGTTGGGATAAATGTTCTTGATGATAATCATCTTCATAAATGATATCCTATAGGGATATACAAAGAGAGGGAATTTGGACTTCGAGATGCAAGACAACCTTAGTTCCAAAGACAAGATAGAAATGGGTAGCACCTATAGGGGTTTGAATTCTAGTATGAAATGCCCATAAGGCAAAGGGAATGTGTAAATGCTAATCCCAACCACATGCATTAACCATTTTTGTTAGAATTTTGTTAAGGGTTTTGTTAAAGGCTTTAGCCTATCCTTTAGATTGTGGATGATAAGGTGATGAGAAACTTAACTTAATACCAAATGTGTCACAAAGACCTTTCACTTTTTTATTTTAAAAATATTTACCATTATCAGTGATAATTTTATATGGAACACTGAAGCAACAGAGAATATGATGGTTAATAAAATTGATAATATTTTTGGATTTGGTTGAAACAAGGGGAATGGCCTTCACCCACTTGGTGAAATATTATGTCACAGTGATGATAGAATGATGTCACTACAAAAAGTGAGGGTTAATTTCACTAATGAGATCCAATCCCTACTGTGAGAAGGGCCAAAAATCTTTAGAGACTTGAATACCATGACTAGGCATGTGATGCAAATTGGCATGTTGCTAACATTTGACACACTTCTTTACATAATCACAAAAATATTGGCTAAGGGTAGGCCAATAATATCTAAGGCAAAGGATATGTTTAGCGACAACTAAACCACTAAAATGTCCCCCATAAATCCCATAATGTGTTTCCTTTATAGCGTGATAGATTTCATGACTATGTAGGCACCTAAGGAGGAGACCGTCAAAGCCTCATTTATAAATAATTCCACCTAGTATGGTGAAATGAGAGGTACTCTATTTAAATTCCCTTCGACCATTTCTAGAAAGATCAGAAGGAACAATGGCTAGGTTTAAATAGTCAAAGATTTACTTATACCAAATTTCAAATGAGGCCTCTTCCACGTGACAAATGGAAGGGAGGTCTGATTTGGTATAAGAAGGCTTGTAAAGGTGGTGGATGGTGACAAAGACTTTAGAGTCAAAAGGCACATATGGGATTTGGGAGGCAAAAAAAGCCATGATATCATAAAATTTATTAGTGGAACGTGGTGTGGTTTGAATAAGGTAGTGCTCAAATGACACTAAGAGTAGATCCATGAGTTGTTTGTACTATTGTAAAACATCACTTTTACATTGTTAAGAGCCATTGCTTTGATTGAACACCAGTTGGGAGTCACCAAAAATTCTAATTATTTTGACTCCCAAGGATAAAGCGGTTTGGAGACCTATGACCAAGGCCTCGTACTCAACCATGTTATTGGTACAATCAAAATCAAACTTAAAGGATAGAAGGTGTTTGCTACCAAGGGGAATTAGAATAATATTGACACCCCCAACATGTTGACACTTTCATCCATCAAAGAACATCATCATCTATTAAGTGATGTCCTCTTGAGAAAGATTCATGACTGAGTCATTGGGAAACTCAAGAGGAAAAGGTTGGTTGTCAGCTAAATGTGCTTTGGCCAGTTGATCAGTAATGACTTTCCCTTTAATTAAATTTTTCAAGAGGAAATCAAAATCAAACTCAACTAAAAGCATGAGCCATTTATCCATACATTGATTTTGGTATGGCTTGGAATGCATAAACTTGAGTGGGTTGGTGTTAGTTATGACATAGGTTTTGTGGTTAAGAAGGTAATTACAAAGTTTGGAAGCCACAAAGACCAAGGTGAGGCATAGTTTCTCGATATGGGTATACTGAGTTTCATAATCTATAAGCATTCATCTTTAATAGTAGATAGCTTGCTCTTTATGCTGATCATCTTGATGTGTAAACATTGCCCCTAGGGAATGGTCGATGGTATAAATATAGAGGTAAAAGGGTTGGTCCTCTTTTGGAGGAACAAGGATAGGCAAGGAAAGAAGATACTCTTTAAGTGATTCAAAGTCTTTTTGACAATCTTTGTTCCATTTAAAAGAGACATCTTTCTTAAGAAGGTGGTTGAATGATTGACATCTATCAGATAACTGAGTGATGAAGCAAAAAATGGATTGGAGCTTCCCCTGCAGGCTATAGAGTTGCTTGAGGTTAGTCAAAGGAGGCACATCAAGGTTTTCCTTGACTTTAACATGATCATCTTTGATTCCATGGATAGAGACAATAAAGCCAAGAAGATTTTCTGATAAGACCCCAAATATGCACTTCTTGGGGTTAAGGTGGACATGGAAATGGATAAGATGCTTGAAGATAACCTTAAGAACAACCAAATGATCTTTACAACATTTAAAATTTCCAAGAAAGTCATCTACGTAGTCCTCTATGATTTTATGAATAAGGTCATGGCACATTTGTAAGTTGCAACAACATTATTTAGACCAAATGGCATGACTCAATAGCAGAAGGTTCCCCATGGGGTGATAAAGGTAGTTTTATGTTGATCCTTGGGGGCAATCAAGATCTGATTATATCTCAAAAATCTATCCATAAGAGATAACATCTCATGGCCGGTTGTAAGATCAACAAACTGGTTAATGCTTGGCAAAGGGAAGTCATCCTTTGAATAAGCAAGGTTAAGATTATGAAAGTCTACATAAATGTGAAGTCCCTTTGTTGTTTTATGATAGGGATGACATTCGAGACCCATTGGGGATAGTCAATGGGTTGGATGAAATTGATAGATAAGAGGCATTAGAGCTCTTTTTTGACAAGAAGAGATATACAAGGATGCATCTAATGAAGCTTCTACGTAATAGGCTTGACATCAAGGATGGTAAAAATGTTATGGATGATGATGGGGGGGTCGATTCCTAGCATGTCACTATAATACCAAGCAAATGCTATGATACAGTCTTTTAGAAAGGAAGAAAATTCCTAACGCTCTAAGGAATCTAAAGATTAGCCAATTTTGATGATGCAAGGGCTATCCTAAATGCCTAAGTTGATATCCACGATGGATTCGTTCAACATGGTTGAAGTCTCAAGAGGGAGAGATTTGTGGATAGAAGAATCTTCTACACTAATATAGGTGAGAAGGGAGTTATCATCTTGACATTGAATAATATGAATGGTAGGAGAATTGTCTTCTACCATCTCAGGATGAGTTAGAAGATTGGTGATGGTCTCCCCATCCTTTTGATAATTTAGGGTCCTAAACTAATCATGTTGATGAAAAAAACGTTAGAGGGAATGACATTGAGATCCTCAAATTTATGGAGAAGAGGTTGGTGAGGATGGGATTTCTTCCTAAATGATGGTGATGAGAGATGTGTTGGTTGGATCCTCTAGTGAAATGAATCCAAGATCAAATCATTCACTAGGTTTTTGGGTTTTGCATGATATCAACTCATGTGGTCTATGCTCATAACGTCCTAGACCAAATCCATTCCATGCACACCTATAGAGGTATGTCTTAGAAAACTTTGGCTTATCTAAGTAGGAAAAGTCAGAGGTGAATGGTTTAGGAGAAGAGGAGGTAGTGGAGGTGGAAAGTGGTTTATCAAGTCCCCCATAAATAATATTAATTTGGCAATTGGTAGGCCCAAAGGGAATAATGGGTCTAATATTGGAATCATAACTAGGGATGTGGTCAAGGTTACCTTATTCCTAGGGAATAGGGAAGGTGTCTAATGTCAATAGGTGATACTCCCAAAGTGAAAGGTGTTGGAATGTTGTTTCTAAGGGGTCCTTCATGGGGAATTGGGTGGAAGTTATGGATGAGATGGTGGAAGCTTGGTTGATGGCAGAAGAAGAGGATTCATCCTTGGTTGATGGAAGGAAGAGAATGTCATTAGGCTGTTAAATCATGTTGTAAGATGCAAAAGGACTTGGCTTAGCTTGTATGGTAACAACTTATCCCTCATGCTGAAAATTGATGCATTGATGTAAGGTAGATGGTACACAACCCATGGAACAGATCCATGGGAACCCAAGTAAAATTTTATATTATAACTCACCTTATACCACGTAGAAGAGTTCTAGAAGAATATAAATTCCTAAATGAATATAAAGGATGACTGTCCCTAAGGTTGTAGCTATCATATCATTAAAGGATCAACGCACTATTTTAGTTTTTGACATGATATTCTTTAGTAATTTTAATTAGTCATATGTATGGAAGGAAATAATGTTAATGTTGGCTCCCCCATCAATCATCACCCTTTTGATGTAGGTTTGATTGATGTAGGTGGTAATAAAAATGGGAGGATCTAGATCATTATGATGAACAGGGGGTATCTCCAAATCCTTGAAGGTGACAAGGGTGGAAAGTTGAAGGGCCCTAATGAAAGCTGCTAGAGGTTGTGGATCTTCTGGTTAAAACTATATAGACTATAAGGCCTCTATCATTTCTTGATGGTGATGGGGTGAGGTATTAATTATATCATATAGCATCATCTTCATCGATGTTTATTGGAGTTGCTTTAGAAATACTCTTTGGATTGACTTTGAAGGGTTGGATTGGGAGGCACCCAAAATAAAAACTTTGGGTTTAGGTAAAGGTGTTTGGGATTGGTTGGGTGAGTTGGTAGTGGAAGAAGTGTATGTCCATGGAATGGACACCTTTGCTTTCCCTTTATCCTTTTGTTGGGATTGTGATCATGTGACCACATGAATGGTATGGATTTGTGGAGGAATTAGGCTAGTGGACTACTTTGGTTCCTCCTCACTCTTAAATGAGAATGTGGGGATAGATAGGTGTGGGGTGGTTGCTTGTGGTTTTCGGATTGGTGGTGGGATCATGGGTGGTTATTTTGTCAATAAGTCACCCTCATCACATAGTTGGTGGACTATGACTTGGGGAGCTTTGCAGTTCTTTATATCATGTCCTAGCATCCTATGGTATGAGTAAACTAAATTATCATTGAACCAGGATGGCTTGGGACTAAGTAGATCAAATGGTTTGATAGGATGTAAAGTCAAGTAATAATCTTGGAGCAAACTTTACAATATGGTAGAATATTATTCTAAAAAAGGTGGCAAGGGAGTGGCGGTTCTAGCTTTGACATTTGGGGTGGAAGCCTTCTTAGGAGTAGGATTGGTAATAAGAGCTTTGGGTGATGGAATTTTATTAATGGGTGGTATAGGGATAGATGGTTTGGAAGGTAATGGCTTTGGGGTAGATGGTTTAAAGGTTAATGGCGTAGAGTTAGATATTTTAGAAGTGGAAGGTTTGGAGGTAGATATTTTAGAAGTAGAAGGTTTGGTTGTGTAGGTAGGAGTGGAGGTGTAGCTAAAAGTGAAGATTAGGTTTTGGATTTCTTTGGGATGTTTGGCCTCTTAATAAAGGTAGAGGGGTGATATCCCAAGATGGAAGAAGGATGAGGTCCTAAGATGGAAGGCAAAGTAGAAATGGGAGGTAAGGCTTTGGATTTTGGGATCCTAGGTGATTCTTGTTTCTATGGTGGCTTTGGTAGTGTGAGGTCTACTTTTAATAGAGGGTGAGTAAGGCTCTGAGTAGGTAGCATGCCTAGATTATTAATGGGATTTGTTAGGATGGTTACTTTGGGTGGAGTTGGGTTGGATGGTTCATCTATGGTTTGGGAGGTGGAGGCTTTCATTGGTTTAGTTGGAATTATGGTGGGTTCACTAGGGGAAGTTGGAGGTTGGGTAGATAAAGGGCATGTTGATGGATCTTTTTTAGTCGGATAAGGGAGCCCAAGATGGTGCCAAAATGTGGCCCAATCAAGGTTGGGTTGGGATACGAACTCCATGTTTTGAACCAACCTAGAGAATGGTTTATAAATTAGCTTGGTTCCTTCGATATTGGTCTCAAAGGATAAGCCAAGGGGTTGAGAAAGGGGAATGGTTTCCTTGTACTTTTCCTCAATCAAAGATTTTAAGGTTTTGAAAAATGATTCTTCCATAGGATGAGTAGGTGAGGTAACCTCTTCCTTAGGAATGTTTTCCAAAGGAAGAGTAGAGAGCTCTATCATGTAAGAAAAGGGAAGGGAAGTAACGGTTTCCTCCTTTGATATAATTTCCAAAGGAAAAGGTATGGTGGCTTCCACTACCTCGATAAGTGGAGGTGGTATGATAATGGATTCCTTTGTTTTGGTTTTTGAAGGAATGGTAAGTGGCTCAACTACCTCAATAAGTAGAGAGGAAGAAGTGGTTTGGGCTATGGTTTCTTCAAGTATGAGTTCATGAAGAATGACATTGACTGTGTGATTTTCATGCTTGTGAGAGGATTCCACATTGTTATTTTCATTACTTAAAAAAGGTGAATGGTTAGATAATGGTTGTCTAGATATGTCAAGTGACTGATTTGTGGGTGCATTGGGATTATCTATCACAAGTTCCCCCTTATCAATTAACCCTTGGATAATGATTTTGAATGTATTACATCTACTAACATCATGTCCAATGACACAGTGGAAGGCACATAATTTGTTTTCCTTATACCAAATTGGTATAAAATGAAAGAAATTGAATTATCATGGGTGTTTGATTGGAGTAAGTTGTACGATGTTTTATTTCAATAAATTTTCCAATACTAAAGCATATGACTCCCCTAGTGGAGTGTATTTCTTTTGATTATAGCGGGTTTGTGGCATTTTGGTTAGAAGAATTAGAAGAAGTGGGTTGGTTAATAAGTGATGGAAGAGATATTTTAAGTACTACTGCATTTTTGGTTCCATTGGTTTTGGTTTTAGTGTTCATTTTGGAAGAAGAGGATACATTTGACTTGAAACTAGAGTTCTCGTTTCTCAATTAAAGCTTCCCATCATCAATGGATCTAAGCTCCAACTTGCGTGCCATGATGAAAGAATCATCA
Source organism: Torreya grandis (assembly GCA_037957365.1). Lineage (NCBI taxonomy): Eukaryota > Viridiplantae > Streptophyta > Pinopsida > Cupressales > Taxaceae > Torreya > Torreya grandis. The sequence goes on along the minus strand of JARHVA010000060.1, from coordinate 3,963,547 downwards.
AAGGTCCTAAAATTTTGAACCTGTAAGGTGGAGGAAATATACTTGGAATAATCTAGAGAGAAAAGCTCAATCAACTCGGGTTGGGGTAAAGAGAAAGAGAGTTGGTTAATCAAACCTCTCCAATGGGCTACAAAGTCAGTAATTGAATCATCCTTAAATTAATTAATGGAGTAGAGGTCAGTGATAGAAAACTTCTTAGAGATATTTATAAAGAAATGATCTAAGAAGATTTGGGCTAATTAGGCGAAATAGAAGAGGGATTGCTTGGTAATAACACTATACCAATCTAATGCCAAACCACTTAAGGACACGGGGAAGGTATGCAGGAGGAGAGCATCATCATAAATAATCAAATAACAAGAGTGCCTAAATACTCTAAGATGTTGTTGGGGATCTTCCTTGCTTTGAAATTTAGAAAATTTCAAAAGTTCTCATTGAGGAGGGTAGGGTTAGATTGGGATGGATGGATGAATTGGCTCATTTTAAATTTGATCATAAGATAAGAGGTTGCATACACCAAAAATAGATGACTATATATTGGTCATATTATCCATTAACATCTTGATTAGATAAGTTTGTGGTTATGCACCCCCATATTTATAAGGCATACTCTATTGGGATTGGGTAGGTACAACATATAGGTAGCTAGTATAAGGTTGGGAAGATGCCACATATTGGTACATGTACATGGGTGGTTGGGAGGATACCATGTATAGGTCAGTGGACATAGGAGGTTGGGAAGAAGGTGGAGGCATGTACCCTTGTAGGTTTGGAACATAGCTTGGGTTTGATGCAATGGGTAATTATTGGGGAATAAACATTGGTTGGGTTGGGGGAATGGTTGGGTTGATAGGTTGAAGGTGGGTGGTGACCTTAGTGCTAATAGGTGGCAAGGTAGAGGGTATGTAAACTATCAAATTTTGGAATGGGGTAGAGGTTGGTGGGTTAGAAATGACAAGAGGAAGGGTATTAATAGTAGTGTAAGGTAATCCAATGGTAAGTGAAGTATAGGTTACCAAAGGATGGGTTGCTCCAAGATTAAAAGGGCTATTAGTTGGGGTGGAAGGTGTTTGGGTGTTGGCTAATGGAATAGATTGGTTTTAGATGGTAGTGTTAGAGGGATTGTTGGTAGAATAAGATGCTTGGGTGACCAAAGGTTGGCTGAAAATGGTGGCAATAGAGGTGTTACCCATAAGATGAGGTGGCATGCCATAATGTATCTCAATGGATGAAACCAAAGTAGGGGTATGATAGGACGTGGTATTAAGGTAGTGTTGGGGGCTATAGGATTATTATCCAAAAGGGTGGTGAAGTTCACATCTCCTTGGGAAATTTTTTGAGGTATACTATAACTTCCAGAATGATGGGGGGAACTTTCTACATCTAAGACATACTCCATGGATGAGGAAGAAGAGGAAGAAGGGTGGTTGGGAGGTGGATTTTCATTTGCTTGGTTTATTAGTTTTTGTCTTGTCAAAACCATGCAAAAATAAGGAACAAAACATGAAAGTGAGCTTACAAACTCAAAATAAAAGCAATCAAAATAAAAATTTCAAGGAAAACAAGCATACACTAGAGTACGTTTAGATCTTAGAATATTTTATCCAAAGGAAAATTTTATGGATGCAAATTAATCTATGTGAGTTAAACAATACAAGTAAACTATGGATGTAAGCCAATTTTATCCAAAGGAAAATTTTATGTCTTTTCAAATTAATACAAGAATATGCAACCAAATGTGATATGATGATGATGCAAATCCTAAGCCTAGGATGAATAGTTTTGATTTTCAAAAATAAAGGCAAAAATGATAATTTTTACTTTTTTATAAGAATTCAATAGAGACTAAGACTTGATTTATAGAAAAAAAGAAAGGAAATAAGCAAAGTTTTAATTTCAAAAAAGAATGCAATAGATGAATTCTCTAATGCAACTAAATGTCCTAACTATGAACCCAAGGAAAAGTTCAAGGGTCCCATTAGGCATGCCAAAATGTTTCACTATTTTTTTTCATTTATTTTATTTTAAAGAAAGCAAGAAGAAAATATAAGAAGGGTGTGGTAGAAGAACCTAATTTTTTTGTGTGCACGTAAATATAGATGGTTGTAGATACTCCTCTTTGTCTAGGGAGGATGACCTGCAAATAATAAAGCAGAAAATGGTTGATTAGTGAGATAGTTAGGTGGACTGCCTAGCATGAGCAATATACAAGAAACACTAATATTAATTAGAGGTTGTCAATCCACACTTTAAAACACTCAAGTTCTGAAAGTTAAACGCAAATTCTTGCATGAAATAATAAAGGTACTGAAATAAAATGCAAGAGATAAATGAAATGATTTTACTAAAAATAGAAGTAATTTGATAAAGACTAATTCTAAATTATTCAAACCTAATTCAAAAAATAAGTTTAACCTCTATAATGCAAGAAAAACTCAAAAATTGGAATTTGGGTATGCACTGGTAGGTGAAATCTGCTTGCTGTTGTAAAATAGGACACATAGTGACCATCGGCGGTTAGGGCTAACCATCAATGATCGAGGTATGACTGTCGGTAGTTATTATGAGATTTGGTTTGGGAAAATATGGATGTTGGGGGGTTGAAAAAGGTTTATAATGGTGGATTTTAGGTTGAGTGTTCTTCATGAGAGAGAAATGACGTGTCAAAAGTACCTAGTTTTGAGATTAGATATTGAGGTGAGCAAGAATAGTTTGTGGGTGGTTTGGGGTAGAGAGTGAAGTGTCTAGAGTTATAGAACTCCAACACAGGGAATGAGTAGAGTAACAGTACTTTGGCTCTTGATAGTAAGTTGTTAAAGTACCTATAGTCTTTGGTTTGGTTCCTAGCTCACCTAGGAGCTTTGATTCACCTAAGAGAAAGAGTATCTCACACATAATGACTTTGACCTCCTGAAGTAAGATTTGTGGGTCATGTTATGTAACCATTGATGGTCTTATTCAATTGCCATCAATTGAGGGGTGATCATCAGTAGTTACGAGTAAACAATCAAAATTAGCTAAATTAGCCAATTTCACTAATGATGGGTTGTTAGGAGGTTTAAGAAATAGTCTGAGGTTAATAAAAAGTTCATTGGGATGCATGCAAAAAAAGTCTTAGAAAGTTAAGGCATTAAATTCTAGGGTAGAAATGGTCTTCAGGCTAGGTGTTAATTAATTGACCATCAGTCTAGATATGTGAGGTGTCAAACAACTAGCCATTGTTTTGGGTAGGTGATGTGGAAATAGGCATTATTTAATTAATTAACTTAATTAATGTAGCCAAGGGGGAATGGGTAAATGGGTAAGTTTAAGGATTTTAATAATTAATCCTAAGGGGGCCAAGGATCCAAGGGGTGCATGGATGATGAATAAAACCATGTTGTGTGGTTTTTGATCACCTATAGTAGGTTGAAATGTCTAGCTCCTCATTGATTTTTTTGAACTTGGTGCAAATAGATACCTTTACATCCTAGCAAGTTAGTAAGCTAGGCTTCTATATTGCCCACCAATGAGCAACAGTGCTTTCAATGTGTACACTATTGTGCCCATTCTATCCACCTCATTTGGGATGCATGACTCAATGTCCTGGACATAGTCCTCCACAAGATTGCTTCCTTCATATCTTGGGAGTGCAATAAGTTTTCCATAACTAAGGTGAAACACTCTTTTTGCTCTTTTCTTGGTATGAGGGACCGATATTAAGGAGTGTAATCAATTTGTATCTAGCCTATCTTTACTTGCATATGATCATAAAAAGAAACATCATTGACCAATAGTCTCATATTTTTCCTTGAAGATACAAATGCAAGTAATATATGTCGTGTTTGAGGCTATCTATCCATCTCCCCAAGAGAGGATTCCTTGATCATTTGGTTCTAGAGTCTTGGTGCTTTGCATTGTGATGTTATAGATATGGTTGATTTCATCCTCAATGTCCATGCTATTGACATATGGGGGTCCTTGGTCATTTGAAAGAGGTATAAATACCCTCTCCTTTCCATTCTCAAAGGTCATGTAGCAAATTTTGAAGTGCATATTGACATTGTTTGCATAACACCATGGTCTTCCTAGAAGCACTGGGTAGTTGTCCTACTCTACTAACTCTATTACTTCAAATTTAACATGGAATTAAACACCCATGATATCTATAACTATTCTCTTCAGAATCTTAATTGGCTATGCTCAAGTCTTATTGGCCATGAAGAGTACATGAGGGGAAGGTCTGAAGGCTAGTCTACCCATTTTATCCCAAGCAATATTTGTCAAGATGTTGACTTTAGCGCTTGTGTCAATAGTGGCATCTACCAAACATTCTTGGTTATATTCAACATTTTGAGTATGTCAGAATTCTTATGCCCTCTCCATGCATTGCACAATGACCTCAACTTGCTTTTGAATTTTATGATCTAAGACTAAGTTCTTCAATAGGGGTAACATACCCTCAATTTGAAAGAGGTGTAAGATCTCAATTAATTCTTATACTTCAGCTTCTTGGCTATCTTGCTTATTTTAAGAGGTGGTAGCCTATGATTTTAGATCTCATGCCAATTGAAATTCCCTTTGTAAGTTTTGGATTATGCTCATAGCCTATTATAGTACATCCTTTTGGTACACTAGGTCTGGGTATGATGTAGTCTTTGATTCAGGCCACATTATGAATTTGTTTTGACCTTTATCCCCATATTAGAGGTATAAATCAGGTATTAACACAACTAGTGGTTAAGTGGTGAATCCACTATGAGTAGTTTCCTTCACCTTGACTATCTTTGTGTGTGTCAGTTATGCCTTTAGGGCTCTTTTTTCATCTTATACTTGTGCCTGATCATTTTTAAATCCTTGTCTGTGCCAAGCCTTCTTTGGGTCAACATTTTTTAAAGGTTAGGGCATTATTCGACCTTATGCTGCCCTTAACAATACCCACATGTGGGATGTGTAAGGCAGTCACACTGATAATGCTTTGTTCAACCACACTTATAAGATGAGCACAGTGGTAACCTTCTACCACCACATCCTTCACCTCACCCTTTGGTGCCTCAATGCATCCTGAATCTTGTGTTATATTGGCTGTATCCATCATTCCCTTAGTTTTCTTATCCTTTGGCTACTGTTGTAGCCTATCATGCCCCCTTTCCATGTTTTCATGTATTTCATTAATCACCCAATAATCAATAGTGGTATGGGTGTAGGAGTTGCACAAATGACAATAAATGGTTGTGTTGATTTGGTTATCATGTTGCAATAAAGGAAAATTTTGGACATCATGAACTTTTTGATAGACTTCTTAGCTTATAATCAGGGTATGCACATTCCTTCATGGGTAATTAGTTCTATTATGGCCTTATACTTTGTAGTCAGTGTACCATAGTCTACTTTGAGTGTCATGCACAGAGTTCGTGATAATATTTTGGAGTTGGAAAGACATAGATGCAATTTATGACTCCTTAAATGGGTTAATCCTAATGTCTACACTTCCAACTACCTTGACTTTGAGTGCAGCTTCAAGTGCTTATCGAGGGTCTATAAAAGTCTCCATGGAAAGAGATCTTTAGAATGGAAAAAACAACCCCCCAATGAACCACTGCATATCTTGCAAGGGTGAATATCATATAGGAGCTTCAATACGAGAGTTTTAAACCTTGCATCGTACAAGTGCACACTCTCTGAGAGTCCTTGGGTAATTGTTTTTAGCATGATGATGCTCTGTTATTCAAATTTTGAGATGTAAAATTCCTTCATGAATGCATCCTTAAAGGTATCATAGTCAACCATGCCCTGGTTGGGATCAAAATTTATGTACTAGGTGTGGGTACGATCAAGTATAGTGGTTTTAAACTGAGTATCCTTACACTTCGATTGGTTATACTTCACTACCACTATAATTCACATTTTAGCACATGTTCTATAACATTTTTTATGCCATGATACTCTAGTAGGTGTATAGCCATTTCATATTAGATTTGCTATAAGGGGGTAGCTATTACTTGAGGCACTTGTCCCCCTGGTGCCTATCCTAGTGGTGGTCCTCCAATGCCTCTGTCCCTAGAGGTAGGAGCTAGTTCTATCATTCCTGCTAACACAATTGATGCCATTAGTGTTGTGCTACTTGTTTGTGGTACTATACCATTTCCTACAGGCTGTTTCCCACTTTGCATTATTGATATCAACTAAGTTGGTATGCTCACATTCAAGTTCTATTATGGTGAACTAGTGTTTAATGGTATAGAGGTAGTTACACTCACCTCCTTGTTTAGAATAATCTATCAATAATCAAGTTAAAATCTAAACCTGTAAAATGTCTAAGTTCTAAGGCATTAGTAGGGTCAAAAATCACTTTTGTAATGTATTTAAGTTGGGGATCTAATGCATGAGCATCCATTATAGGTTCAAATGAGGTAGGTGTACCAAGCGTATCTACAGTCACCAAATTCTATAAAAAACTCAACAATTTCCACACCTATCAAGTGTCGAGCTCAGTGTATTGCTTCATTATATCTATCATCTCTGTGTTTCTATCCTTCAACATATCCTTCCCCAAGCCCTTCTTATTCATTACGGGTCCTCTCAGTACTTTCAATTTTTATATCTTCCATTAGTCAGCACTATCTCTTATTATAGGCCCATTTTTTGAGCTCTCATGTGTCAATTTGCTTATCCCCTTCCATTACACCTCACTTACACATCCCCTTCTCCCCCTTTGTGTAGCTCATACAAGAAAGATTTGTAGCCTTCCATCTCCAAAGTTTCAAAACTGTAATCAACCATTAGCTTCTTGCGCTTTGTGCCAAGATCCTTCATGAACGTGCCTCTAGGGTCACACAAAAATTGGTACTCTACTTCTTCAGGGAAAAAATAAGTTGATATAACAAACTCAAGTACACAGCTATTTAGAGCTCCTTTCCACCATTTATCCATTGCTCTTGTCCAAGTACCATCCAGGGTCCCAAGCCTCTCTAGGTTCTCCTTCATCTACTCGTAGTGTCATCCATAGCTTATTCTTTTATGGGTTGAATATGCATCCAACCATTTGTACACATGCTCAAGTAACTCACAAAAAAAGACCTTGTAAAAGGCATCATATAGGTTATCTTGAACCCATTTTCTTGGATTTTGTCCTTTCAAAGTTATATGCTTCTATGCAAAACTATCTTTCACCTATTAAAACTGGTGATTGATGTTTTCTAAAGAAAGTTGGTACATCATTCTGTCACACCATTGTAGAAAAAAAATTTAACACGAGTCCTAGTAATAGGACCAAAATGTTATGGAAATTTTAGGGTCTTGGTTTACTATAACCAAACACAAGCATGGGATACTCCATTTTTATGGTCAATATTTAAACACTCAGATGTGCCAACATCAATCCACATAAGGCATAGGCTAATGTGCTCACTCGAAGTGTAACTCATAATGAACTGGGGCCCACATTGGGATAGTTATGCTATGGCCTGAGGTTTCATTAAAAGGTCTTAAGCAATGTATCAGAAAATTAACTTAGGTAGATCTATAGGAGCAGGCCTTTCTTAGGTTTAGCTTGGGGTCATATAGGCACTTAATGGGTCATAAAACTATTTGGTTCCATTTGCTCATACTAAATAGATGTGATTTAAATAGGTATTAGGTTATCGGTGTAGATCTATACTCATCATCCATGTATAATAAAGATGATGTCATGAAAATTGCAAACTCCATTAAAGTATCAAACTAGTAAAATGTAGGAACATCAATTAACATAATTCAATCAGAAGTATGACATCATAAATCTTCACATCACATTAACAATACCATAAGATATGAAAACTAGACACACTTAACATATTTTAATGCAACACCATTTTCATTGTTCAAAGCTCATAACAAGAGTTTGTATTCAAATCATAATGCTAACATTTCAGAGGCTCACATATGAGCTTGGGAACATAAAATTGGAGCCAAAGTGGCATCCATACTATTTCTAAGCCTTAATGGTAGCTAGTGTAAGGTTCATAGAACATGGCTTTAGGGTCATTTAACTAGATATTTGCTACATTTCTTTGCTCTCTCCTCCTCTTTTGGCTCAAGCTCCTTAAATAAGCTTTCAAGAGCATCTTTTATAGGGTGAAAGTTGCAAGCTGAGTGCTGAGATATAATTTTGTTATCATAACCACTGACTCCATAACTTTGTGATCCCCAAGCTTCACTTGCCACATTTCTACAAATCTTCATTGATGCCCAAAAAATCTAGGAGATGGTTAGACACCTTCCAGTTGGTATAAGATTTATGTTGTAACCTCCAACTAGCTATAAAAACCCTTAGGTTAACCACTTGCTTAAAATATCCTCTCATGCTGAGGTGGATGTCAATTTGGCATGAATATTCTACTAACGGTTTAGGGGCCCAACATCATGGATCAAAAATACATGTGGGAAGAGTACCTTCCATTGGTTGAGTTTGATTATAATAACTTAAACCAATCAACATTGAAGATGGGTCCATTTGAGGCATTGTACAGAAGGAGGTGTAGAACACCAATCGGTTGGGACATGTGAGAAGATAAGGTAGTCTTTGGACTTGAGATGATTTTATAAATGGAAGAACAAGTTAGGACAAGTACGTAGAGGTTGGCTGAGGCCAATAATAAATAGAAAAGCTATGCAGATTTGAAAAACTTAGCAAGGTAGTTTTCTATAGATGATATAGTGTTTGTATGGGTTAAGGCTCAGAATAGCTTGATTAAATTTAGGAAGTCTACAAAACTTTCACCAAGATATGTGGGACCCTTCAAGGTTTTGGAAGTGGTCAATCTTGTATCATATAGGCTTACATTACCACCATTTATAGATATTTTACATAATGTCTTCCATGTCTCTTATCTTAAAAAGTATGTTGTTGATCCTTCACATGTGTTGGATTGGAATACTTTGTAGGTTCTAGATCCTGGGGTGGTCATGGTAGAACTAATCAAAATAATTGACACTCACAAACTGAATTTGCATAATAGAGAAGTGTCATAGTGAAAGATCCAATGGGACCAATATTCTAAAGATAGTGCCACTTGGGAGGACTATGATGAGTTTTACAGGCTATTTCCACATTTGTATACTTGATTTTTTGTTTCATATTATATTATTTTCTGATGAATAATGTTTTAAATTCATAATTTGTGTTTGAATTAATGTCATTGAGATGATGACCAGTTTTAGGGGGGAAGGATGTCACATCCTGATTTATCTCTAAGCTGAAAAACTTATTTGATCCATGGATTATTATGGTTGTTATTTGATTAGCTATTATTTGATTAAGCTTTATTTCATATGCTAATTATGGGATAGTTATATGTTTCTTAATTTATATGATTGGTTTGCTATGAGATAGCTATAATTTTATACTCTATACATTATGATCATGTTTGTTAATTATATGCCATTATTTTATGGATATAATTATGTTTCAGGCTAACTACCTTCATTATTGTGAGGTGGGTGTAGGACATATCTATCTCTCAAAGTATGATAGAGGGAGAGCATCATCTGAGAGGATGGTGTAGATGGAGATGTTGTGAGGTGACAAAGAGCAAAACTAGAAACCCATGCACATAACACAGTAGTATATCATGTTTCATGATATAATATTTGAGTTAGATAGTTGTGCTATGCTTTATTTTTTGTTATAAATGTCTGCTATGATTTTTGTGTTCTCAGATCATTTTATGTGATTATGTGATTTCACTAATCTAGTTGTTGTTGATGTTATTAGTTAGTGTATTTGATAAATCTATACCTAACTAGTTTTACATGATTTACCACTGTATTGTACATAGTTAAATATTTGTTTAACAATGCTTATTTGTATTATTTATTAGAAATAATAGATGTTGTTACTTAATTGTGTTAGTTTGTTAGTGACTATTTACTTTTAAAAGGTTACTATTACCAATTTTAATAGTAATATAAAATTGTAAAAGACATAATGAGTTATAATCTCTTTGTTAATAATATTAATAAATGATTTTTACATGGTAAAATAAGATTTGTGTTTTGACTTACGTATACTACTTGGCAATAAACATAATGCAAAGTGTTATAGATAATATCCTTATGAAACAATTGTATAGATGTCATTGTGTTTGTCAAATTATTTTATAAAGCCTATGGTTATTATTTAAACCTAGAGGGTTAACATATAATTGAGGTCGAATGCATAGTGTTTGTTTGTGGATAACTTTTTAATGATTATAATAGCCTTTTTAAAGTCATATATGTTTCACCATGCTATATAGTCATTATGATTATTGACTTGTCGATGGTTGACATTGTATGAAATAATAATGGTGATTGTGACTTATCGATTAGCTAATTTTTTTAGACTAAGTGAAGTTGATGTTAGATTTGATTTAAGTCAAGGGCTTGTATATTTTATAAAGGATATATAATTATTATTTTAATGAGTCATTGGGAAGTTTCAAGATGATGAGGGTTTCTAATCATTTGTTGAATCCAGTTAACCATCATTCTTAGTAAAAAATCACGATACAAGTTAGTTATGGACTACATGAGAAATGGTAGTGGACTATAGCTTAGTGGGGGTTCTATTGAGCTATTCTACCATGAATATTTTTAATGGGTTTTGTTTGCCAGAAATGGAGGAGAAAGTCATGGTGAGTAAGGTGATGGGAATGAATAAATGAAATAGGAAGGAGGATTGGGAGGAACACATACATGGAGTAGTAGGAAAAAAGAGAAAAACCAAAGGTATTCAAGTTAAGGAAAGAGGAGATTCAAATTTCTTGGCATAATAAGCATTTTTTACATGTCTATAGTGTACTTCAATTCTTGTATTATGTTTTTGGATCTTATAACTGAAATGGTTTATTAGATTTTTCATTTGTTTTGAGATTAAAATGGAAAATATAAAGGGGGCTGCATGTAGGGCGCTATGGATGGCTCAGCCATCCACATAACCCTACATCCAACCCTATAACCTAAAAGGAAAAGGGGTAGGGTCGTAGGTGTTTACCATGTTTATAAATACCTCTATGTAAGCTCTATCTTTAATCCTTTTTCAATTCATAAGACCTGGCAAATTTATTGATTGATTATTACATTTTTTAGTCATTTTGGATAGGGTCTTATGATTTGGTTTTAGTTTCTCAACCCAGTCATAGGGCATAAGCATTAGTGCTCAACTTAAGTAAAATCCTATATGGGTTACATGGGGTTCAACTGTGTATATAATTAGTTGGAATTTATGGGTGAAATACATTATGTGTTTTTAAAATTGGTTGACTGTGTATAAATTTATATATACACAAACTTATATAAATGTATATAATCAGGTTAGATGCTTGATAAATCATATATACATATATATACAAACTTGTATATATAGATACAAATGTTAATTGAAAGGTCAATGTCTTAAATTAAATTTTGTTAGTATTGATTTAGTATGGTTTTTATGAACTTGGTTTTGGAGTAATTACTTAGTGGTATTTATAAAAGTTTGTAGCTATATACTGTGTAATATATTCATAATTTGGGTTTATTGTTGGTCAAGTCCTAAACACAAGAAGTCCTGAATCAGGTAAAGATGCCGATAATAGATCTTTAATTGAGTAAACAATATATTATCTTGGTTGAATTACATTTATCAATTGAAATTTTTATTACAGACTGTGTATGCATTAAGGTTGGATTATGTTTAAGTATTAGAGTTTATAGTTACTTGTATAATAAATATGTAAGCCTGTGATAGAGGAATTAATTCATAATTCAAATGAGTTTCATAGTCTCTATGCAAATTGAATTAGATAGTATAATGAATATGGACTGGTTATTTGTTATCGACTGTATCGTTTTATGGACTATGTAAACTTTAAGATTGAGATACATAATCACATAATTCATAATGTTTGATATAAAATGATTATGTGTATGTCTTTGATCATATTTATATGCAAGTGAATCAACTGTTAATATGAATTGATTGATTTGAGTAATTTGAATAAATGGAATTGGAGGGTAAGTGGTTATCTTTGTATGAATTCCAAATCACATGAAATTTTGTGTGTTTTTAGTTAAACAAGTATATCAAGATTTATCTAGTTTATAAAAGGGCTTTGGGACTATTTTGTTAACTAGATGTATATTTAGAGTATATAGAATACTCTAAGACAATTAATAGAGGATGTCTTCTTAGAGTACACTGTATACAATAAATTATTTGTATTATATTGAAATTATACTTGAGAGTTCTAAAGATATATATATATATATATATATATATATATATATATATATATATATATATATATATATATATATATATATATATATATATGGTATAAGTTATATGTTTATGATTATGTAATAGATTTAAAAATGATTATACCATATATATATTCAAAAGAAACATGTCAGTGTCTATTATTCAAGTTTGGAAAAAGATACATCTAGTAACTATCATAGGGAAATTATGGCAGACTAAAGGGTGCCCAAAGGTCAAGACATGCTAGAAGACAAGCAAATATATGGTATAATCATTTCCAGATCTATTACATAATAAAAAACATATATCGTATACCATGTATATATATATATATATATTCAAAAGAAATATGTTAGTATGTATTATTCAAGTTTTGAAAAAGATTCATCTAGTAACTATCATAAGGAAATTATGGTAGACCAAAGGGTGTCCAAAGGTCAAGACATGCTAGAAGACAAGCATAGGACAGTAAGAAAACATAGTTCCCAGGAAAGTAAGTGCCTCAACCTATAATAGAAACGAAATAAGTAAAAATCTTATATACAACACTAATTTGGTGCAAGACCATACATTAATTGAGAGATAACACTCTCTCAATGATAGTATTATTAGTATCTATTACTTGTAAGTATACTCTACCTACCTCGAGGTTGCACGCTCTCTTGGCCACCACATCCACTTTGGAGTTGTGTTCCTTATAGATATGTTTGAAAATAATAGGATGTATATGTTTGGTGAGATCCAAAGCCCTACTAATGAGGCAAGATAAAGTGATGTGTTTGTAATGGGCCTTTCCATTCAGCTAGTCACATGCCATCATGGAGTTTGAAAAACTAGTCAAAGTAGTAATACTAGATTCAAAAGTAATAGAAATAATAATAATGATCACCTATAACGAAGAAAATATGTTTATTTTAAATCTAATTCCTAGCTTATAAGTGATGCTCCTTCCATGGTAGAAGAGTATCCCCCCAGTGCCATTGAACCCTAGGTTTCCTTGTGATGCACCATCATAAAAGCAGTGTGGCATAGTAGGATCGATCATCAAAAGAGTGATGTAACATTGTATAGATTATATATTAGGATGTTCAGGCTAGATTGAGTATTTGAATTTGTATATTATAGAGTGGGTAGCAGGTTTAATGCTAGAGAATATAGCCTCATTCCTTGTAATCTAGAGGCTCCAACAAATTTGGAGTAGAAGAGCCTTCAATAAATTAGGGAGACCACCATGATCGTGCCATCTATCCCATTCCTCCAACAAAGTGTCCCCCTTCTATGTTAGATAAACCTATGGAGAAGTCACTAAATCCCAAATAGATTTAGAGAAATTGCAATTGATGAAGAGGTGTGATATAAGTTCTGAGTCCTCCCAACATAAAACACATATATTTGGTCAATTCTATCCCCTATGCATTAAGTTATCCCAAGTTAGAATATAATTTTGGAGGGTGATCCAGAAAGGAACTTTGTATTTAGTGGGGCCTGAAGTTTCCATAATCCCTTCCACCACCATGGATTGTGGACATTCTACCAAGGGGTTTTAAGTACTAAATAACCCAATTTGATAGAGTATAAACCATCTTCTAAATTATGGGACCAACATAGTTTATATTATTTATCAAAGAGGACATTTACATGATAAATGAGGCAACACCGATACCTATCCCATAGTTTTGCATGATGATCTAAAAGTATTAGCTCCATGGTAGTTTTCCACCCTAAATGCCATCGATCTAGGTGAGCAGGGTCATACATATCAACAAGTGTATAAATAGCTTGTTGTTTTAATAAAGCCTTTATGTCAAATGGGAAATGTAGTTAAAGTGGAATACCAATAAATACATCACTTCTAAGTTGGATTGTGTTTCTTTCCCCTGGGTCCCAAGCAAGTGAGTGTTTAATATGATCAAAACTCAAAACAATAGCTTTCCATAAGAGAGAAGCTCTATTATGTCTCTTAGGTCATGAACTGATCCACTCTAAAGTTCTAAGTGGATTAATGACTTCTACTATAGAATATGCTACCAAAGTCCTTATTTTGTGATCAAATTCCAAGTGCCTTTTGTAGCCAATGCCTTTGATAAGAGTGTTAAATATTTTATACCTTAGCCACCATCCGACTTGGGTTATGATATAATGCTCCATTTGATCAAAAGAATGCTACTGTGGTCTTTTTGGCTTATCCATAAAAAATGTAAGCACATTTTTTGAATATTATTTGTGATCATACAAGGAAGGAAAGCCAAATACATTTAGTAAATTGGAATGGCCTCAAGTACACTTTGGATCAAGGTTAGTCACCCAACCAAAGAAATCCATCTATTTCACCAAAGGAAGATGCACCTATTTAGCTTATCAATGAGCCAGTTCCAGTCCTTTATATGATAGTTATTTAACTTGATGAAGAAGCCCATATATTTAATGCCCTCATATACAAGAAGTGTGTTGTATGGAAAAATTTTATGTTTAAGACTTTTAGTAGTAAGGGCAATGTTGAAGAAGGATATATCATATTTTTTCTTATTAATCTCCATCCCCTTAGTAGATATGAAGAGTTTTAGAATACAATCTAAGCACTTTGATTCTTTTAATGTACCATTCCATAAGATGAGATGCCATCAACAAATATTATGTGTGTAATAAATATATCCAAAGCAATTTTAACCCCCTATATGCAACCAAAATATCTTTCATGTGATATGTGATGGCTTAGTGCTTTAGAAATGACAAGGAGAAGGAGAGGGGAGAGGGGGTAGCCTTAGCCTATCCTATGAGATGAGGTGAAAAAATGTGATGCAGAGCCATTGATCAGCATAACATAAGAAACATATTGATAGTAGTCATCAATCTAATTGATAAAGGGTGGAGAAAAACTTACTTGAGTGAGAATAATTCTGAGATATAACTAGTTTACCCTGTCAAAGGATTTGGAGAGGTCAATTTTGAGAAGGAAAGTAGAGGGGGTTTTGGTTTTGATAGTATGCAAGGCCTCCTAGGTAGTGTTAATATCATCATGGATAAGTTGGATATCAAGAAAATTGAACTATTTGGGTGAGATGTGAGCCAACAAGATGGGTTTAAGGTGAACAACAATGATATTTGAGATGATCTTGTAGGTGCAATTACACAAATAAATGCGCTAATATTGCTCAAATCTAGTTTAGTTACCTTGTTTAGTGATATTAGAAATGAAGGTGGAAGAGAAAGGTAAATGGATCATACCAGTGGTACGAGATTCCTCCATAGCCAAAAGAAATCATTTGTAATGAGATCCTAAAATCTAATATAGAACTCGACTATCCATCTGTCTATGCCTAGAGCCTCACCCTATTAAAAAGTGTGTATTATCTTTTGTAGCTCATCTAGAGTGATAGGGAAAATGAGGTCATTGTTTTTTTACTTAGTAACCCATCCATAAAAGAAAGTGGCCACTGCCATGATATCTCATATATTTTCCTTAGTAGGCTCCATATATAAAGATTGATAGTGTTGGACAACTGCTTGAGAAATATTATCATAGTTTGAACAAATATTTCCCTTTTTATCTTAAATGTTCTAAATAATGTTTTTTGCCCTCCTAGATGAAGTTTTTGATGAAAAAATTTGGTATTATCATCCCCTTCAGCTAGCTAGTTGGCTCTTCTCTTCTTCCTCCACTTTGCTTCTTGTCAGGCTAGTAATCGAGCTTTAACTTTTTCCAAATCATCTAGTTCTAATACAGTTTCTTCCTTGAAGTATAGCATGTGGAGAGTATCTAAACAGTTTTTGATTTTTCCTTCCACCTCAATGAGTTTCTTGTCACTCTAAAAAAAAGTGTGTTTGACCCAGGCCTTGGCTAACGATTTAACTTTAATAAGATTCCTCTATAAATAGAACATGGTTGGTTCTCCCTGATCTAAGTAAGTAAACTTCCTAGATCCCCTTAACTATCACAATAAACTCCTCGTATATTAACCAATATGGATTGAATTTGAAAAGGGTGGGTGGTTGAGTATGACCCAAAGTTAGCTCCAATAGAATGGGGTTATGATCAAATGTATGGATCTTCAATGTAGTGGACTTGTATGCATTGATTTGGAGGATAATATCTTATTTGAGGAAAAAATGGTCCAATATTTTTGAGATGCCATGCAATCCAGATCTATGATTTGTCCAAGCAGGCTCCAAAAGTGTGGGAGCAACATCAACTAGGTTTTTTTTCCCATGTAGTTCAGGAAAAAGTTTTCCATTATTTATGGTCTGGCAAGAGCACACCAAACTTCAAAAAGATGTGTAGTAAGGTTTAGATCTCCTCCCAGGATGAGATGTGGCATATGTATGAAACCTAAGTTCTCTAGATCTATCTAGAAACATTCTTATTGTGAGAAGGTACATACACATTGAGAATATCTATTTTTGGGTTTAGTTCCTTTGAGAAAAAAAGTACCAAGTATAACATTAGAATTTGTTGTGGCAGTACATAGCTTCATTGATGAATTCCAACCAATATCTGGACCTCTAGATTTCCCACTTGAGTTGTAGTCATGAAGGTCCAATCTGAAATTTCTTTTTGTAGGTGTCGCTTGACATGTAAATCAGAGCACATAGTTTCTTGTAGTAAAATAACAAATGGATTATAATTGAATACAAGCCTCTTAAGGGATCATTATTTTGAGGCCATATCAATACCTCTGATCTTGAGTGATGTAATGATCATAATTTCACCCAATCTGGGGATGCTTTGTTAAGGGCCCCATAAATTGTGAGTTGTCTACCAACAAGAACATCACATTTAACATCTTGTTGGGTATGTGATAGTTGAGTGTGTCTACCCCTGATAATTGATGATGTGGGAATAGTGGATCCTTCCAAACCAATAATATGCATGAGATTATTAGTCCATTGTAAGTGCACCCAAGTCTGAGATCTAACCACTATTAGTCAATGTAGAAGAAGTAGAATTAGTGGGAGGAGAGCATGACACATTATGGATCCCCATCTCATTTGTAGCATGACTAACCTACAAGTGTGAATATGGACTACCCACCCCATCCAAGAAATGTATATGATCCTATGATAAACCCATATTTTGAGTGATGATAGTTTTATGTAGGGCATTTCCTTCATATTGAGCCATCTTAATACTACCAAATGCATGTGTCATGTTTTGGTGGTCCATAAGGCCTATGTTTGATTCCTCTATAGGGATGTTTAATAGAATAGGTAGAGAATGAGAGTTTGTTGGTGAAATACCTGGTATTTGAGGCAAATTAGTTCCCAATGTATTTAAGGGAGTGCCACGATGGTCACTCCTATGATTTTTAGATGCAAGTTCCATGTTGTTTGTGTCTTACACATGTATAGTAGTTGGATCTACCCAAAACTACTCCACATATACCTCCTCTTTAATTATTTCTATTTCTCTACTCAGATGATACAATTTATCATCATCAACTATGTTGGAAGTAACTAAACTAGGCATTGGATGGCTAATCAGTGTATAATGCTTCTTGTTTCACAAGCATGTGGATTTGAGATGTCCATGTAGTCAACACTGAGTGCATCTGAAGGGAATGTTTTTATAGTCCAGTGTTTGTTTGATAATAGTATCCCTTGTAGTGATTTCTATGGCATCAAGAAGGTCATGAATTATATCCATATCTACACATATTATATCAATATCTATGTTTTTTTGATTGGTCATGTCTATATTATATTTGATGTATTTCCCAAGAGCATCTTTGATGATCCTAAAGATTTGATCATCCCATAATTTGATAGGGAGACCTAGGAGTTTTACCTAGAGTGCAATATGGCATAAGCGCTCATGGTTTGGATCAAAACATGAATTCCATATGAAGGTAGTGAGGGCAACTCTACCCTAAGACTAGGGGCCACCATATTCTATCTTCTGCCTGTCCTCTATAGTGTGAAAAATAAAAATGATGTATCCTCTATCACCTCTGTTAACAATGGGAAGATTATCTATAAAGGTCATTCATGTGAGCTATAACAATTGGAGTAAATCATGATCTTTGACCAAACATCCATGAAATCATCCAATAAGTGTTTTCTCTATGTAATAAATGACCTTTTTAAAGAGATTTGGGTCAATGTCAACCTATATATGATTTATTGATAGTTTTACATATTTTGGGCTCTTTCACCTGATCCGATTCTCAATCTGTGGGTATAGAATTGATGTATGAGGATGGTTCATTTGATCCTGTACACCATTTGTTGGAATAGGTCTCTACAAACCATCTGATCTTATAGAAGGTGATGCAGTGTGTGGAGTAGGTTCCATGACCCTAGTCTTGCCCTTTGTGAAGGATATTGTCCCATATCGACCCCAAGCAATGTTCTTTAAAATTACTTGAATGAAGACACTAGATATTTGTGAAGGTACAACTAAATCTTGCATCATTTGTTTCCAATGAAAGCATTGGAGTGAATGAGGTAGTCTGTATATCCAGTGGTATTCCCTGGTTGTAAACTTTAAGGCCTCTATCATTTCCCTATATTATTCCTCCATAACTAACCTATAGTTTTCCATTCATCACTCTTATGGTATGTTATATTAAGGACTATTTTTGATTTTATTTATTATTCTGAAATAAACTAGATGATATTGGATTCATTGCATTACATTCAACGAACTAAATGTGTGTATTTGATATTTTTATACTTAGCATATTTTTATCAGCTAAAGGGAAATATTTTGAATGAATCTATTGGTTTTTATATTATTATATATTTTAACCAAATATTGCATCTATGACTCTAAATAAGCAGTGGATGGATTCCATTGGCTTAATTAATGCCATTAATGCAAGATGAGGTGTAATATCAGAGTGGTGTGTATGAAATTGACTGATGTTAGAGATCATTAATTATTGAAAGATTTGTCCAAGTAATGTTATAATCAAACATTGTCATTTCATATGTTGATGTAGTTTTTATATTTATGCGATATCATGTTAGAAAATTTTTCTTTATGATACACATTTTGTATTAGATATCTACAACACACGGGTTCTGGTTTGTCACTTTGGATTCCCACATTGTCATTATCTACCCAACCATGAAGGGAGGGCCATCCCCTTATTGAGAGATAATGTTCGGGATCTATGGTCCATGGTTGGTGTGGAAAAACACTCAGATGATGCTCTCCCTCCCAGTTGGAGTACTACACTAGAGACTACACTTAAGATTATAGATTGATGCTTGAGTCGTGGATACTCTTGAGTCATGGAGACTCATACTTTATGGATCTTTGTATCATGTATTATTATTTGAGATATTATTTATTACTAAAAATTATAATATTTATTCATTGTATTTCTACAACAGTGGTTGTAACATTGTATTAGCCATGGCTAAATTTGTACTATTTCATTAATAATTTAGATGTAGTATTTATTATTTATTCAACATTGTTCATGATTTTTATATATGTTCATGGTGATCCTTAGCTATAAAACTTGTGGTTAACTAAATGAGTACAATTAGTTAAAGATAACTAATTAAATTTCTCGTGGTGAAATCTATAAGATGAATATGTGTAATTAATTTAATTTTTTATGATATTTTGGTAAAACCCAGTAGGATTGTTATAATTTGAGTCTTATATTGATCCAATTACTTTTTTATTTCAATGAGGGATGTAATTTGGGGAAATCTAGCTAAATGAACCTAACTATGACACATACTATGATTTTGTGCTTACTTTATCAAAATTGAGTCACTAATTAAATAAATTACTTAATTGATTCAATAAGGGATGCAATTTAGGAAAATCGAGGCCTATGAACCTGATCATGACTACTTAATTTGATTTAAGGATATATATGCACTAATTGATTCCTTGATTGAACCAATTACGTGATTAGTTTAATGAGGAATGTAATTTAAGGCAATCAATCCTTGTGAGCATAATAATAACTACATAATGTGATTTGGGGCTTAGTTTTACCCAATTAGGTTAGTGATTGGACCAATTAATGAATTTTTTCAATGAGGGTTGCACTTTAGGCCAAATAGAGTGTTTTAAACCTAATTATGACTATTGGGGCATGGAGCCACTTGATTGCTTGAATGAAGAATTTAATTTTGGGTAGTCAAGTCCTATGAACCTAATTACAACTACATAATGTGATTTGGGGCTAAAATTTACTCATTTGAGTACTTGATGGAAAAAATGATTCGATTGGCTCAATGAAGGACACAATTTATGGTAATTGAGCCATGTGAAGCTAATTGTGACTAGATAATATGATTTGTCACTATATTTACCCATTTACATCCTTGATCAAAAAAATTACTTGAATCATTCAATGAGGGATGTAGTTAAAATTAATCAATCCATATGAACTTATTTGTGATTTTATAGTGTAGAATAAAAATTAGGTATTAAGTTCTTGACAATGATAATTTTGACATATTTACCATGCTTGACTTGAGTGCACAATCAAGGTCCTAATTTGCCATTTTCTCACTTGCATGATATATTATGAGTTGAACCTTCCATTATATTATTACAAACCTACATGAACCTCCCTATCTATTTTGAACCTACTAAGTATCTACACAAACACATATCTAGACCCTCAGTTCAATCCACGTATACATAGGTTAGTTATATCAATTTAAGTCAGTATTGCCTGTCGATACTAAATGTATTTGGTTAGAAATAAACATCTCCTAGCAATGGTTAATTTTTAAAATAAAATTTCTCCTTAGGGTCTACCCATTTTCCTATCATATAAATGGTGTGATATATTACCTAATTAGACTCATATATATATATATATACAAATCAAGGTCTCATTCAAAAAGGACTTGACACTAATTTGATATACGTATATACACTATTGTATATTAAGAAAATTTTCTCTTTTCTTTCCAATTTGTGAATCTATTACTAGGAGAAATCATAAGTAAAGTTGAATAATTTTTAATCTAAGTCAAATTAAGCATAATCAATTATCAAATTTGAATAATTGATTGCATACATATAGCAAAAGAGTAAAATTTCATATTCACACTAGTGGGATAACTACGTGTGGCTTGATTTCTCTCCTCAAAGTACCAAATATTTATGAATTAGTTAACCATCAAATGAGGGTGATTGGGATTAGCTTATCCCATTGCACATTCTTAGGTTTTGTAGGTTTCTATCTCTTACAAGCAAACACACCTAGGTTTTCAAGGTAAGGATGTCGATTAGATTTGAACATCATCAAGGTTTGGCAACACACATAAAACTATTAATGAGACATGAAAATTTGACCATATGGTCATAGTCCCTCAATTATACATAGGTTATTACTTACCAATACATGTTAGTATCGATAGTCGATACTGAACCAAATTTGATAGAACCAACTCTACACATATTGAGACATAATTCATAAACCAAGTAAATCACAAGCTTAATTTTAGTTGATATCCACTTATAAAACACTATTATAATCAGACAATCATGCAAAAATCTAATTACTCATCTATTTATTGTACCTACTATATGTAACATATACCACTTGTTGAATCATTTATAATCAATTTAAAATTTTACATGCAAATGTATGATTAATTGCCATATATAAACATTTGAACTATATTTAAAATTTCCATCCTATTAGGGTTTCATAATCAAATTAAGGCAAAATATTTTGGTGAACTCTAACACTATTTGAATCATCCTTCTAAGGTTTTAGTTTTTTTAATCCTAGGGTTTCAAATTTCAATTTCGATTTCCATACACAAAAATATTTTCACCTTTTAAAAGTTACATATTTTTTGTCATAGGGTTCACATATAGTTTTTGATATCCATAGACAAAAAAATAATTTTTATGTTTTTCCATAGCCTTTTGCATACTTTCATGATCCCATCCTATGCCATTGAGGAAGGTTAGTTCCATTGTTCCTCTAAGACACAGTGCTAGATTAAGTGGGACCCATATAGAGCATATTTATATTATTTATAATTCAATTAAAATGGATACACTAAATGTTTCTTCCTCTTTTGATGATGTAATTATTCATGAATATGTGCAAATAGATGATTATGTCAATATGCCTCCATTAATACATGAAAAATAAGACAATCAAAATGAATATAGTAATCAATAAAAATATGAGGGCCCAGATAGAAATGATCCTAATGAAATTAATGGGGTAGATCCAAAAAAAGTTAAAGCCTTATCAAATTTTTGTTAAGGACTTTATCAATACCTTAAAGATGTGGGTAGAATTTTCTAATTGATCCTAGCATCTAAGGATGCACACCAAGCTAATCTTGCTACATCTTAGACACAAACAAGAGCCTGTTACCATTATCAATCAATCATTTCAAGCTAATAATTCCACATCATGTGTTCAAACCACTATCACTGGTACTATCCCAATGCCTAGACCTCCATGGACATATATGACACCATACAAGGTTTGGGGACAACATGAGGCCTTCAATAGATTTCTATACCTATTCCTACATAGGAAATCTTTACCCCTCCCATGATGACTATAGACATCCTATTCTAATCATCGTTGTGCTAAAATTTCAAATTAGAATGATATTCCATAACAATGCACAATTTGGACCAAAATCACTAAAACACTCTAAATCATTTGCACACTTCACGTGTATATGCCAATTCTCATTCATTAGTCCCTGCTTGGGGCAATGCTTTTTATGGAATCATTATCTTTTCTTAATTCAATTTGAGTCAAATTAAGACCACATAAAATGACATTTTGGACCACTAAAATTTTATAATTCAATCACACATGTTACATGCATGTGTTAATTTATGTCTATAATACCCTAATTGGGGTATTACCCTATACGCAACTGACATCTTGTGATTATACTCCAATCAAATTATGACTTAATAAAAAGACATTTTTGACCAGGTTGACTAAATGTGCAATAAATTTCCAAAGAATCATAGAAAATTAATTAAAATCATTTAAGCAAATCAAAACCAAATTAGGAGCTTAAGTAGAAAATCCATGAAAGTTGTTGAATATCTATTTGCTAGAAATTCATTATTCAAATCTACATCACCCATGACATCATCACATGGGTGTCATCCATAAGGAATAAATGGAGGGAAATATCTAGATTAAGGCTATCCATGCCTTATTAATGCTCCATTCTTCTATATATTGATGATAATATTTATTACTTGTCCCTCCAAGATTGAATTAATTCATGGCCACACATCTTGATCTCAATATGGACGGTCATTTATAGGCCATTAAATGCCATTATTGAACCATACCCATATCCAATACCAGATAAATCTTACTTTCTATAAAAATTTGTAAATTTTAAATATTTTTCTCAATTTGATTACAAGTCTAGATTTTATCAAATTAAGATAAAGGAATGTGATAAAGATAAAATAACTTTCAATTGCCCATTCAGCCATTTTAAGTGGACAATTATGCCATTTGGAGTCATGAATGCACCAACATACTATCAGGCCTATATGGACAACATATTAAAAAATACATCATATTTATTATGTGTATGCATTTCCAACATTTTGATTTCTATCAATTCCTTAGAAGATCATTTATCCCATCTGTAACAATTTTATCATATTGCTAAAGAAGCAATAATTGTGTTCTTAGAAAAAAAAATTCAACTGTGCAAGACATAATGTAATTTTCTTAGCATGATTGTCAAAAATTACAATTTTTAAATCTAGCCTCACATAAAATAAAAGATTACTAAATTTTTTAATTAGATGGATAAGCCCAAACTCCAAGAATTCTTAGGTATACTAAATTATTTAAATAGTTTTTATGAAAATTATGGACAAGATAGATATATATTACATGAATTTCTAGAGAAGAATAATTTGTTCTAGTGGACTTCTAAACATTCTCAGGTTGTTCAAAAAATCAAAGATAAGGTTAAAAATTTGCTTAATTTGTATATACCAAGTTTTGAAGACTTTATTGTCTATTATGATGCTTCTGATTTTTCTTGGGGAGGTATTCTTGTTTGTTTAGTTGATGGAAAAGAGCATATATGTGAATTTTACATTGGAGTATTTAGTGAAGATGTTTTATAGTGGATTTATTTTGATAAATAGATCTATGCAATCAAAAAATGTCTAGAAAAATTTCCTCTCAAGCTAATGCATTTGCTTTATTTCATCATATGCATTAACTGTACTAGATTTCTCACCTTCAAGGAAACAGATCATGGAAGAAAAGACGGTAGAGGTAAATATGTAAGATGGAAATATTATTTTAATAGATTTCATTATACAGTTGAACATGTACAGGGGAAAAATAGTATTATTATTGATTGGTTATGTCGATAACCTACTACTTTTATGATGCATCATCCTAATCCTAGATTCAATCTTACTAGGATAATTAGCCAAAGATTTTCTAGTATCAATGATGTCTTTCAAGGAGAAATCATCAATTATAGTCGTAGTGAAACCTATCTCAGAAAATTTAGAGCAACATCTATGAATATACAAATCATAAGTGTTGCAAATATATCTGCTCATAGAAATGAAGGCTAAATCTATATCCATCAGCTTAATAACAATCTTTAGCTATTAATTTTTTTTGATTTAATCTAAGGACCTAATGATAATTGGGTCATTAAACTCAGTGATCAGATTAGTCAAGATAATACTTGGGTCTATGCCCTAATTCATGATTTGGAACCTACTACCATCAATCTCGATGAAGGATTAATAGAATAAATGATTGTGTGAACCATCATTAGAAGACATTTAGTATGGGAATCTCACTTTTCTACTCAAGCTCATCATTAAGTACCTAAGAATGGACCCTAATGGTATATTCATCATACTTTTTAGTACAGATGTTGATTATATCCTATCAGTATTGATGACTTGGTCATGAAAGTAGAAGCCATAATAGACCCATAACCCAGTACTAAA
The DNA here is from genome assembly GCA_037957365.1 of Torreya grandis. Taxonomy (NCBI): domain Eukaryota; kingdom Viridiplantae; phylum Streptophyta; class Pinopsida; order Cupressales; family Taxaceae; genus Torreya; species Torreya grandis. The sequence goes on along the minus strand of JARHVA010000060.1, from coordinate 3,938,378 downwards.
GAATCATCCATAAAATCCAATGCTTCTTTAAGTCTTTAGTGATAAGAAATAATCTTACTTTATGAGTTGTAAACCATGATGAGACATACACTACATTGGCAGAGATTCTAGGTAGGACCTCTTGAAATGCTATAAATAAAGGAGTTTCTCATAGGTTTGATCATTAAAATTTTGACAGTCAGTCATAGTAAAGTGTATGCTCTTCTCTTGCCCTTGAGGATCCTAAGAATCAAAATCTCTACTAAGATATTGTAATTCTTATATGTAATTGGCTTATTTAAGTAATAGTGAAATCTTAGCCATTCATCCCCTACCTCCTATCATAAGTTTTCTATAATAAAGATGAGAGATTACAACCTATTGAAGTTAAATATTGGTATTCAAAGCCACATAGACATTGATTCACTTAATTTTAGAAGTATATGTGTATCTTATAAGTCTATAATTTAATTTAAATTCTTTTGCGTAGATATATTCATGCCTTGTGATTTGTCTGTGAACTAAGAATTGCATTGAACTTTTTCCATTTATTATAATTTAAGTCTAAGGCCCTTCTTTTCTGCAAACTACTATCCTTTCTAGACAATCCTCACATTCTGAATTATATAACATCAACCCAAATCAAATTTGAAAAGGCTCAATCTTCTTCAAATGCTTTTAAAATTCTCAATGAGGTTGAGTTAGAAAGATCTTTTCAACTTCCATCTTTTAATGCTGAACAAATTACAGTCGCTTTTGAAATCTAATTTATTGAAGAAAATATTGAAGGAATCAATCAAGGGTATAAACCTCCAAATATTAAGGATAATAATGTCTATAATAATTCAAAATTGTTAAAGTCTAAGGTCGTATATAATTCTTATTTTCTATATTTCATTTGTCCAAGAGTCAAGGCTATAGAATTAGCACATAAGTATAAACTTGGAAACATTTTTTAGAATAATTTCCTACCTTTGTTTCCTCCATCATAAATTGAATATATAAGGTATCATAAAGATGTTAAATTTGTACATCTTGGTCTTATTCATTTCTATGTTACAACCCTTATTCCTAAAAATATATAGTTTGTTTTGCATCTCACTTTATGTGATAGAAGACAAGTTAGATTTAAGCATTCATATAAGTTATCTAGTCTCAATAGACTAAATGATGGTGTTATATTCTATGAACATTATTCTTATTGGTCTATTGTTGTTAGAGATAACTGCGATGCAAATGTAAAACATGGTTCTTTAGATATTTGGGGGATATTCTCCTCATTATATGGTTTTGATATGTTTGGAGAATTTAAATATGCGTATGTCACAATTATAGTTCTATATAGTATGAAAAATACCAATCATCCTAAGATATTAGAAAATCTACCCTATGATAGAAGACTTAGTGGAATTGTACATTTGTAAAAAGGCCATATTGAATATATAGATATTTCTTCATCTTGGAATTGGATTGGCTACATTATGTTGTTACTAAACTGAAATTCCATTATAAAATCCACGAACCATATGGCATATCTATTAATATATTACCCAGGGCTCTTTCCTTTAATAATCTTGAATCTAAAATCCAATCTCCCAAGAGAAGTGAAGCCTCTTATTTTTCAGGATGAACTGTCAGGAAAGGAGCCATTCTATTAGAAGATGAGGAAATCAATCAAGGACTTGATCCTAATGATCTACCTCATACTCTTATGAATTTGCCCAGGGAAAAAACCTTCGAATATTATACAGGGGATTCTATATAAAGGAGAAAGATGGCCACCTCATCAAGGTACATATAAGTAAACATAAGGCACTATAAGTTATTTATCTACTACCCACCAACCTAATCAATTAGAACCTGAGCCATTTAATGAGTTCAAGCATACAAATTACATTTATAGATCCATTTTTTAGAAAATTTTGATGATTTGTATAAAGATGTTTTGTATATAAGAAATGTTTTATCCAAATTTCCTATTATAGAGGATCATGATTATCATCTTAGGCAAACATGCAATGATGTTAAAGAATATATAGATCAAACTTTGAACTATGTTAGACCTACTCTTGATAAGGTCAATACTATTCACCAATCAATTTTAGTCTTTCTAAGATGAAGCTGATTTAGAATCATTCACTGAAGAGTTAGAAAATCCATTAACCAATATGAAATGACCTTGGCAAAGGTCTATATAAAATCCATAATATGAATCATATGATCAATGGTCTAGAGAACATCATGAAGCAAACAATTTCTCTTCAAAGGATAGGTATCAAAGACATTCAAGATCATAGAATACAGACAAACAACCTAATATGTTGATGATGCCACCCTCCATTTAGAAGCATGTAAATATTCCTATTCATTTTCCATGTTTTTTTTGACCAAGTGATGCCTGAATCAAAAATAAAATCACCTGAAAATTATCCATTAGAGAATCAATCTCCAAGGTATGATGAATCTTTCAATATGTAGTTTAATAATCTTGATCCATTTTTAGATTTTGAAGAGCAAGAAGAAAATCTTTTAGAAGAATTTTATGTTTTCATTGATGAAGGAGAATGTATCCAACCCTTTGTCTGAGAAGAAGAAGAAGACCATGTACTTTTTTTAGAAAAGAAAGGGAAACAAGTTTCTTATCAAATTACAGATCCTTCAAAATTCAAATTGGTAAGTACCACTATACCTATTCCAAAGAACCTCAACTTTTCTATTTGACATAATTGTTAAATGACATATTTGCTATTTTCATTACTCTTGAAATCAATGGTAGACTAGTAGATGCCCAAGTAGATACTAGTGCATCCCTCTCATTTGTTAAACCTCTTCTGATAAATAATTGGCAAAAACTTAGTGAATCACAATCCTTTAAAAGTCTTGATTTCTAGAAGAATAGTTTTACTTAAAATTTGTATAAACACTAGCAACCTTTTAGAATTCAGAACAATTTTTTTCCTATAATGTTTTTGGCCATGAAAAAAATGCTTGTAGATGTATTATTAGGAGGAGTATTTATTGACAAGTATTATCCTTATGGTTAAACATTTAATATTGTCATGTTTATATTAGATAATGATAAAATAAGTTTCCTAGACTAGTCTATGCCACATAATAGTTTCCCAGTTCAATGAGTCAGATACTTGATAACAATGTCCTAGGAAAAAATGATCACATAAGACACAAGATAAGAGAAGAAATCTATTCTAAAAATCCTCAAAAATTTTGGAACAAATTTATGCCAATTATGGATATTAAGCTCCAAGATGGAAAAAATATGAAGATAGGGAAAAAGATTCATATCCCTTCACATGACTACTAGGATATAGAAAAGTAGATTAGAGAACTAGAAGAAAATGGTTTCATAAAAAAAATGTTTCTCCTTTTTGTTACTATGTTTTTATGGTCAACAAGAATTTAGAACAAAAGAGAGGAAAGAAAAGAATGGCCATTAATTATAGGCCATTAACTGTCATTACTGAACCATACCCATATCCAATACTAGATAAATCTTACTAGAAAAAATTACAAAATGTAAATATTTCTCTCAATTTGATTGCAAGGCTGAATTTTTATCAAATTAAGATAAAGGAATCTGATAAAGAGAAAATAACTTTCTATTTCCCATTTGGCCATTTCCAATGGATAGTTATGTCATTTGGACTCATGAATGCACTGGCATACTATCAGGCTTATATGGACAACATATTCAAAAATAAATTAGATTTATTATGTGTATATATTGATGACATTTTTATTTTAACAATTCCTTATAAGATCATTTATCCCATCTGTAAAAAAATTATCATATTTCTAAAAAAGCTAGAATTATGCTCTCTGAAATAAAAATTTAACTATGCAAGACATAATGTAATTTTATTGTCATGATTGTAAAAAATTCCAAGCTTCAAATTCAAATTCACATAAGAGAAAAGATTGATGAAGTTCTTGATCAGATGGATAAGCCCAAACTCTAAGCATTCTTAGGTATACTGAATTATTTAAACAATTTTTATGAAAATTACGGACAAGATAGATATTTATTATGGGAATTATTAAACAATAAGAATTCATTCCAGTGGAGTTCTAAACATTCTTATGGTATTAAAAAAATCAAAGATAAGGTTAAATATTTGCTTCATTTGTATATACCAAGTTTTTAAGACTTTATTGTCTATTTTGATGCTTCAAATTTTGCTTGGGGAGGTATTATTGTTTGTATAGTTGATGGAAAAGAGGATATATGTGAATTTTCTAGTGGAGTCTTTAGTGAAGTTGTTTTGAAGTGGATTTATTCTGATATATAAATTTATCTAATCAAAAAATGTTTAGAAAAAATTGATCTCAAGCTAATGTATTTGCCTCATTTCATTGTATGCACTGACTGTACCAAATTTATCACCTTCAAGGAAATAGATCATGGAAGAAAAGATGGTAGAGGTAAATATGTTAGATGGAAAGATTATTTTAATATATCTAATTATATAACTGAACATGTACATGGGAAAAATAATATTGTTGCTGATTGGTTAAGTCGACAACCTTTTAATTTTATGATGCATCATCCTAATCCTAGATTTAATCTTACTGGGATAATTAGCTGAAGATTTTTTGATCTCAATGTTGTCCTCTAAGGAGAAACCATAACTTATGGTCTTACTGAAGTCTATTTTAGAAAATTTAGAGCAACATCTATGATTCTACAAATCATAGGCACTGTAGACATATCTGCTCATAGAAATGAGGGCCAAATCTATATCCATTGGCTTAATAACAATCTTTAGATGTTAATTTTTTTTGATTTAATTTGAAGACCTAACCATAATTGGGTCATTAAACTCAATAATAAAATCAATCAAGATAATACTTGGGTCTATGCTCTAATTCATGATTTGGGACATGTTGACTTTTTAAGTCACCCCTGGTTGACACAGGGCTTCAGAAAACTAATAAAAATAATTTCGCACTTAAAAGGTCTCATGTACTTCAAGAAAAATTTGCATAGGTGATTCTCATCTATGTCCAAGCTCGAGATGGAGGTATAAGTCTATGTAGGAGTAAGAGGACGGTTCATGCTCATTAAAGGTTCTTAACATGTGCTTGTTCATAGGATTTTATGGTGCATAACTCAAAAGGTGCATAGGCACACAAATCCAAGGATGCATAACTCCAAGATTTTTGATGGTCAAATAAAGGAAGTGCATAGGAAGTAATTACCAAATCATGAGGAACACACTTAAGACTTTTAGTCTTCATGCATACTATTATTTAGAGGCTTCCTTGTGCTTATCTAATAGAGTTCCACATTAGTTCACAAAGTCACACATCTATGCCCTATCACTATGTAAGAGCACAATCCAAAGCTATGCACTACCTTACCCTCAAGCATAATGAATCTTGCACACAACTTGGTGTAATATTTATCTCAAATTAAAGGCACACACATAGTCCAATGTGCACATAGCATATAAAGAAATAAGCATGCAATCTTCCTCCTGCCACTACTACACAGTAGCTTGGTGCTTTCTCAAACATAGATAAATCTCTGGTTTACCTAGGATGAGTGCTAGATCTCCACACGTCACATCCAAATTGCTCTTGCCTAAAAATCCAAAGAGACTCCTTCAAAATCCCATCAAAATGATGTGTGTCACCCCTACAGTGACACACCTGAGACCAATCAGAAAGTGCCATGTGTTGAGTGGTAACCAGACATAAATAAGGTCGTTAGAGGTAGCTGAGAGGAAATTGAGGTGTGGTTAGAGTCATTAAATGCATGAGTAGATAACAAATATCAATATGAGGATGCATGCCACTCTCTGAATCTGTTAGGGAGATATTTCATTCCCTAATACATGTGGATCCAGAAGTGATCTTGCCATCGACCCTAGATCCAATCACCAAGTAGACTTCAAAAAGCATGATTGTAACATCATAAAGGATTAAATGCTATATTTGTTTCCCCCAAGTGGTGTATTAATTATAAAATCAACTTAATCTAATATAAAATCTGGGTTGTTTTAATGTAAATGGGTACTTACATTTTAAGTAGCCTCACGCTAATAAAATTTCCCTCCATTAGTACTTGTATTGGATAAACCTTACATGGTAATGAGAATTAAGTTCACCTCTTTTCATTATTATGATGATCTGTGTGATATTGTGTGTCTATTAATCTTTGTCTATGGCTATTTTTTTCCCTTCTCATCATCATCCATTCCTAGCACCTCCTCAATAAACTCAAAGCTCACGTGCAGGTTGTATCCTATGTGTACCAGGGTCTACATAGGCTTTGTCTATGGATAAAATTCATACCTCTCAATATTTTACTATTTTCCCACACCCCTATGTGAAACACTTATGCTTTTGGACTTGGCATAAACTATGTGATATTGTCTTGTTCTCAAAATTTTGCATTATGTTTATAGAAATAGGATCACTCACTCTATTTTGGGCACATCACCTTTTACTTTCATCATCTCTTACCTTCTCCCTCCCTTTTCCTCTCAAAGATCCTAAGTTTAGATTAGAGTTAGTTTACCTTTATAATATTTAAGCTTGTGCACTGGTCTTAAATTAGGTGCACTTAGAATAAAAGGAATCTAACCTACTCTAGAGGCTTATCCTAAGGAGTGCAAGGGTCCCATGCCTTGGGGATGTTACCATAATTATAATGAGACAATTGATGCTTGTGTGTACAACTACATGATAATAATTCTGTGCCTAATGCCTTAAACTCTTGTACCTCATGCAAGGACTTCATGCTCAATGCCCCATCACCAAGCTTCCCCATTCCATAGAGCATCCATAAGTGCACATTTTGAATAACAATAGTTTTTGGTATGCCCAGTGGGACCAATTTTCATTTACTAGAGAAATTTTTTGTGTTGTTTTATAGTATACCTATCTTTAGATGTAGTTTCATAAGCATAAATGGTGACTCTGAGTATCTATCAGCTAGTTAAGTAGCCTAACTAAGTGGCTAATCATCATGATTTGACATGTACATCAACCATATTTTAATCAGTGTGCTTTTCTCTACCCCTACACATGACTAAGGATAGCCTTCATAAACCTATTATGGAGGTCAAGGTCAGTTGGTACAGCTTAAAATATCAATGTTAGCATTTGTGCTCAGGTTTCTTGAGTGAGATAGAGCAACCCAATGTTGAAAACTTGCTTAGAGGGGATAATAACCAAGTTAATGCCTCCATATTTGAATGGATGTGCATCCATGAGGCAAAGTTTGATTGGATTATTGAAGGTCCATGCTCAAATGCTCAAGATATGCAGTTTGATGAACATAACAGTGAAGAGCCTAAAGAGTTATAGCAATAGTTCAATGCCTTAACCAAAGAATTTGAAGAGGCTAAGAGACATGTCCTTCTTCTAAGAACCTATTATCTTGATGCTCTCAGCATGATCAGTCATAATTTTCTCAAGGATAAGAAAGAAGGATATAGTATTTTTGAACCATCAAGCGAACCAAGTGTAGTTGCTCCCAAGAGCCTAAATTAAGTCTTCATGAAAGGCTTTCTTAAGGGTGGTAAACAACATCAAACAAGTGTGCCTGAAGTACAACATGAACCAAACTGGGAAGACTTAGATCAGTAAGTATGCATTGGAGACATGTTTATTCCTTTTCATCCACTGGAGGGCACATCAGAAGGATTGACCATCAAACTACTTGCTTCACCATTTATGGTACCTCCAAAGTAAGGTATCTTTCATCTTGGTTTGTTACAAGTGAATGATACTCATAGTTTCCCATTTGACCTAGGAGGGAGGTGATTGTAAATTATTATACAATATTATACATATTAGATTATCTTGTATTACATTTCCATAAATGCTTGGACACACATTTGATAATTTAGTTTTATTTTCCTCTAAGTGAATTTTATGCATCCATCACTTGTTCTTTTCCCTTTTATTTTGCTGAAGGCAAGACTCAATTTAGTTTATTCAAGCACAAGGTTAAGTAGGTTATAGCTTGAAATGGATGCATGCCCAATGGATCACTTTAAAGGCTGTTAGATTCCTGCTTAGTAGGAAAATGGCCTATAGAGGTTACCAAAAGTGTTGACTTTCTAAATCACCCTTTAGTCGGCATAGGGCCTCCCAAAGATTACAAAAATAATTGTGCACCTGTGATATCTCGTACATTTCAAAAAAAATGTGTGTAGGCACTTCTTATCTACACCCAAACTTGAGATGGAGGCATAAGTCTACGTAGGAGTAAGAGGATGGTTCACACTCACTAAAGTTTTTCAATGCATGCATGTGCATAGGATTATATGGTACATAACTCAAGAGGTGCATAGGCACACCGATCCAATAATGTAGGACTCTAGGATTCTAGATGGCCAAGCAAAGGAAGTACACAAGTAGAAATTACCAAATCATGAAGAACACACTTAAGACTTATAATCTTTATGTGCACTCTTATTCAAAGTCTTGCCCACACTTATCTAATGGACTTATGTACTAGTTCATAGAGTCACACATCCATGCCCTATCACTATGTAAGAGGGAAATCTAAAGTCACACACTACCTTAACCTCAAGTAAAATAACTCTCGCTTGCACCTTGGCACAAAAGTTCTCCCAAATCAAAGGCATGTATGCAATCTAGTACGCACATAACATATAAAAAAATAATCATGCAATCTTCCTCCCACCACTACCACATAGAATCTCAGTGCTTGATCAACATAGATAAATCTCCAATTTACCTAGGACAAGTGCCAACTCTTCATGCATCACATATGCACTGCTCTTGGCCAATAATCCAAAGAGACTCCTCCAAAATCCCATCAAGATGACGCATGTCACTCTTGTAGTGCCACACCTGAGACCAATCAAAAAGTGGCATGTGTTGAGTGGAAATTAGACATAAATAAGGTCATTAGAGGTAGTTTAGAGAAACACAAGGCATGGTTAGAGTCATTTAATGTTTGAGTGACTAGTAGATATCAGGATGAGGATACATGCCACTCTCTGACTCTATCAAGAAGATCTTCCATTCCTCGATGCACATGGATCCATAAGTGATCTTGCCACTAACCCTATATCTAATCACCAAGCAGACTTCAAGAAGCATGGTTATAGTGCCAAAAAGGATTAAATGCTAAATCTACCACCCCCAAATGGCACATTAATTATAAAATTGACTCAATCTACTATAAAAGTCTAGTTCTTTCACTATAAAAGGGTTGACACATTTTTAGTAGCCTCATGCTGATGAAATTGTCCTCCATGAGCACTTGTATTGGCTAAACCTTACATACTAATGAGAATTAATCTCACCTCTTTTCATTATTCTAATGATCTATGTGTTATTTTGTGTCCGTTGAGCTTTGTCTATGGGTATTGTTTGCCCTTCTCATTGTCATCCATTCCTAACACCTCCTTATTGAAATTAGAGCTCACTTATAAGTCATATCTTATGCACACTAGGGTATACATAGGCTTTGTCTATTTATAATCTTCATCCCTCTTGATGCTATGCTGTGTTCTTATGCCTCTATATGAAACACTTATGCATTTAGAGTGACTTGGTGGAAACTATGTGATATTATCTAATTCTCAAAAGTTTGCATTGTGTTTACAGTAGTAGGAGTGCTCACTCTATTCTAGGCACATTGCCTTTTACTTTCATCATCTCTTACCTTCTCCCTCCATTTTCCTCTCAAATATCCTAGGTTTAGATTAGTGGTAGTTTACCTTTATGCTCTTTAAGCCTGCGTGCTTGTCTTAAACTAGGTGAGCTTAGAATAAAAGGAATCTGACCTACTCTGGAGGCTCATCCAAAGGATCACAAGGGTCCCATGCCTTGGGGACATTCTCATCATTATAATGAGACAACTAATGTTCATGTACATAGCTACATGATAATACTTTCGTGCCCAACACCTTAGACTCTTTTTACCCATGTAGGGCATTTGCGCTCAGTGTCCCACTACCAAGCTTCCTCGTATCATAAATAATCCATGAGTGCACATTTTTAATGACAATAGGACCTACTATTATCAATATTAATGAAGGATTAATAGAATAAATGATTGTATGAACCATCATCAAAAGACATTTAGTATGTGAATCTCTCTTTTCCATTTAGGCTCATCATTCAATAACTAACAATGGACCCTAATGGTCTATTCATCATAATTTTTAGTACATATTCTAATTCCATCCTATCAATATTGATGACTTGGTCATACAAGCAGAAACCATAATGGGCCCACAACCCACTACTGTAGAATCATTCACCAAATCCAATGCTTCTTTAAGTCTTTAGTGATAAGAAAGAATCTTACTTTATGAGCTATAAACCATGATGAAACATACACCACCTTGGCAAAGATTCCAGGTAAGACCTCTCAAAATGCTAAAAATAAAGGACTTTCTCATAGGTTTGATCATCAAAAGTCTAATATTTAGTCATAACAAAGTGTATGCTGTTCTCTTCCCCTTGAGGATCCTGAGAATCAAAAGATTTTCTAAGATATTGTAATTCTTATATTTAATTGGTTTATTTAAGTAATAGTGAAGTTGTAGCCATATGGTTAATTTTGAATAATTCAAAAAAGTTATAAATAAGAGAGCCATAGACATAAATTTTAAGATATTTTTGTGTAAACTTATTATGCAGAAATAACTTCAAACAAGCTTTAATAGAGTAATGTTATTATGCAAGAATATTTTTAGAGAAGCTTCACTCATTCCCAAATTGACAAATCTAGGAATTAAAGCCATTGGTGAGATAAAAGATGATGGAGGTGCACACTACACCACATTGATGCAAACTTGGAGAACCAAATCCAGGCATAAATATGCTTATTAACCATTTTTGAAGGAGAGTCACTACTTGGAAGGTATTGCTTACATCTTACTTTTGTAATTAGTTCCTTGAGTTCATTAACATCACCGCTTGAGGGAGTAGGCTTAGTATGCTAGTTATTTATGCTTATTTTGTGTTTTCTCTATTAAAGCATGGACTAAATTGCTTCATAATCCTATTCTACAATGACTACACAAGTTCCATTACTAACCTTACCTATTACACATTCACTTGAGAAGACTATTATGATTCTACATACTGAGGTTTTATGGTTAGAGTAAAATGCATCTAGATCTAGTCATTCCAAGGTTTCACATGCCTTACTCCATAACCATTATCCACTGAGGTAATAACCTATTCTTTAACAACAAGATTTTTAGCTTCCAAGCTTTGATTATACTAATGTAAAGGAGATCCAAACAAAAACCTTAGATCATTCCACAGAACAAGTTTAGACTATCCATATAATGACAAAATATTGACCAAGTTATCTCCAAGAAGTATCCAAGAATATGCATTGTGATGGTTCTATGATCTCCCCCTCTAATATTTAAGATCATTCAATCCCTTGGCAGACTAATCACTAGCACATGTTTCGATCAACATTGATGAGAAACTATCCTACACATTAAATTTACAATCTTAAACAAGGTTCCAATAAATCAATCAATGACTATATACTTCATTAAAAGACTATGCTAGCTAAGGTGACCAATGTTATGGCTGAAAATAAATTACAAGATGTATTCAAACAAAGCTTGTTGGTAGCATTCCATGAGTCAATTATATTCAAGAGATTAAAATCCTTAAACGAATTATGACATAAAGTGAGGGATAAATAAATTAAGTTCATTACTTTGAAAAAACTCAAATATCCATCCACTCCTATAAGGAATTCAACAATGAAGTTTCAAATCAAATTGAGCTATAGGGTCAAACCAATTGATAACAAGAATGAAGAAAATATTATAGTAAATGCAATATCACAACTACAAAAAAATATAATTGACAACTCCATAAAAAAGGTAATTTTAAATATTACCATCACCTCCTCATGTATTATTAAATAAGTTAATTAAGTGCAACATTATCACACTTTTTCTTCCACAAGAGATTGATTTAAATAGGCCTAAACCATGGAACTATGATGGGAATCCATATGAAATTATCATCAGATTACGATACATTAAAAAAAAAGATGATTCAAATTATGAAATAAGATACAAGATATTATTGATGAAAACATAATGAACTTAGGCACTCCTATAGAGGAATACATACCTCAACAGAATGGAAATCAAAAGTTTAAGTTCTTCAATGATCCATTTCCTAAACACGAGACAATATAAACTAAGGAGTTTTTAGAAGTACACTATGCATATAACATGCATCCCATACCTATAATGTATGATCACCCAATAAATGTAATTATTGGCATACTTGTTAGCTCTTCACCAATATGAGTTATGATCACATTTGATGACAATGATATTGTTGACAATGATTCATATTTTCATGGAGTCTTCATATGAGCTTATGTTGATGAGAAACCCATACCCATTGTCATGATTGACAATGGGTCAAGTGATACAATTTTCATAGTGACACTTCTTTATTCCCTTGGGGACACATTGAAAAATTTATAAGATACATCAAGAGCAATTAAGGGATTTTATGGAAAAAAATAGAATGCCCTGGGATACATAGTATTAATGCTTTAGGTAGTCTCCAACATATTTAACCACACCATTCTTATTTATATAGAGTAACAGGGTCTTAGACATGTTGTTAAGATGAGATTGGATGTAAAAACTTTGTGCAATACCATCTATTGTACATTTATTCCTAAAATACATACACTACAATAAGGTAATCAAAATCATAGGTGTAAAGTATGAGAACCCTTTTACAGCTAGTGGTATGTCTTCCTCCACCCCAACACCACCACATTTGGTTGTTACATATATTTAGGATCATTATACAAAGATGGTTAGTACACCTATTCATGATCATTATACAAAGTTGTTTCTACACCTAATCAAGACATTATGTCGAGATGGTTGGCACATATATTCAAGATCATCATACAAAGTCTTTTGTTACACATACCCTCAATTCAGAGGAACATAGTTGGCCCACTAAACAACCAACTATTCAGTGTCAATCACATCAAAAATTTAATCAAGGCCCACAAAGGCTACCATATCCCAAAATAAATTCTCAATCCACATCGTAAATATTTTAGTGTGTTCCAAAGTGAATAATTGTAACACATACAATAAAACCCATAGAGCCCTCAACCATATATAGTTATACATCATACACTAAATTCTATGAGTAGTGATAATGATAGTTACCATACAACACATGAATTTTTATTAGATTATGACACACCCACAATCTGTACCTTTCATCAATGATCGAGGACCCTTACACTATTACATATAAGCACTTCCTATAATCCTCCCATTTATGTGATTATTCTTTATCTCTTCCAAATCTTAAATAATTCAAAAATTAAAAAAACACATAATTAAGAAAATAGAAAAACATTCAAATATTTTTAAAATGTAAAATCAGTATTTGAGCATGAGATGATTAATAAAATACATATTTTACATTTTTAATATATTACATGTTTGGTAGATGGCATATTCCTTTCATACAGACCTGTATTTCATGGTATATGAGGGTGATGTAGGACATACAAGTTACATGTGGACATATAGATGTTAGACTTTATTCTACCTAGTTGTCATGTCGATATTAGGGACATCTTATTCCATGGGTTTCATTATTATAGGTTATATATTTCCATGAAATATCTACCATGTTGAGATACCTAGATCACTTACACATGTCTTTCTAGTTATATATTACATATTACTACATATGATATTATCCTTGTCACATTGATGGATATGGATGGTGTAGAATAGTTCCCTTGTTCTATGCATCATTGATGTTGTTACTCTCTTACATGAAGGGCTACATTGTGATTGTCTATTATGTGTGGCCCTTTGGCCTTGTTTGCAAAATATTTATGTCCCTTGATTGTGGCACTTGGACTTATTTGATGCCACATCCTTGATTTCCCTTATTTGTAACATATTTATGTCCTCATATGTTTCCATGGGCCTTATTTGCTGAAACATATTTATGTCCCTTGTATGTAGCCATTGACCTTATGTGTGGTACTAACACTTGAACTTTTTGATCTTGCTGACATCGAGTGGTGCTATGATACATATCATGCACTTTTGTTGTGTAGTATTATTCAATGATCCTACTACTATGTGATTCATTGATACATTTTGTAGACATGCCATGTAGATTCCTTAATTTTCATATGTTACATAAATGCCTTGATAAACATATAGATTACTATGATGACATATTCTCCACATGGTCACATAATTATTCATGATGCTATCTTTATAAATGATATGATACCATTAACTCTTCTTTTGATATGAGTGAATTACATAATACATCCATCATATTGAAATGGGGGCATTATAATGGGATTGTAATAGAGACATAAGCCTCTATGAATAAAAAACTAGAAAAGAGAACATATTTTAGAGATTCAAAATGATTTAAATATTAGATGGTTTAAGTATATGAATATATTGGTGCATTAATATAGATCATGGGAGCATATGCCATGCATACCCACTTAATTTATAGAGACTTGAGGATCAACTCATACACACTTGTGTACATTTTCATGGGTATATACATAAAATTTACATGAATAAGAATTACAAGTTTTGACATACACATACATTTTAGATATAGGTTCTCAAATTCAACATATAGATGAATTGTATTATATGTCAGGTTGTATTTATTTAGTGGGCATGATACTGGTTCATGTAAATATAGACACTTTTAGATTCATGAAGCATGATATTGATTCATGCACACATACATAAAAATACAATATATAGTTAAATGAAAAATGGTTATCATTCCACTTCACATTTATCATATTTACAGTCATGATGAGGGCATGAACATTTTTCATTCTCTTCCGATCATGCATTTTATTCTATATTGAGTGAAACTATAAAATCAAACCCACATTCATGATGGGGGCACAAACATTGTTCATTCCATTTCAATCATGCACTTTGTTTTACATGGAATGAACTTGAATGAAACTATAAAATTAAATATATAAGCCATCTACAGTGGTTGATTTAATTTTATTTGAGTGAACCCATCATGTGATTCTCTATTTTGAATGCATAGTTATTTGGGTCATTACATAGCTTATTTATCCCCACATTCATGAAGGTGGGGAAATTTTGCTTTCAAACCCAAGAACCTGCATAGTTACACATATTTTGGGCATAATCACCCCAACTATTCATGTGCTTCAACAAGGAAGCACAAGTTTCTCTAATGTTTCGACAAGGAAGAATCATCTCCAACAAGTTGCATAGGCAACATGTTTTCACCAATATATATATGTACTCTTACCTTTTCTCTTTAAAATTTTAAAAATTCAATTTTAGATTAATATTATAAATCTATGGACATTGATTATACATGATTTTAGGTTTTACTATTGAGTGGCCTACACAATTAGAGATTCATACCAAAGGCACAATGTGTTGTCCATACTTAGGTACATTTTATCCTTTTACTTTATGAATTATATTAATAGAATAAAATAAGGCATTTATAGATTTTAAAATCTAGTATTAAGTACTTGATAATGATAAGCTTGAAACACATTTGCTATGCATAATTGAGCACATAACTAAGGTCCTAATCTACCATTATCTCACACTTGCATGTTTCTTATGAGTTAACCTTTCTCTTCTAATGTTACACACCTACAATAACCTTACTATCTATTTCAAACCTACTAATTATCATGCATATACATATCCAGAACCTCAACTTAATCGACCAATACATAGGTTAGTTCTATTAGTATTGTTAGTGGATACTGACTCTATCTAATTAGAACTAACCCTCCCAAAAATGATTAATTTTAAAATCAAACCTCTTCTTAGGATCAAACCATTTTCCTAACATGTCATTGGTGTGAGAGATTTCCAAATTAGACTCATATATATATATATATATATATATATATATATAAATTAAGGTCTCATTCAAAAGGGACTTGCCACTTATCTGTTACACAACTATACACTATTGTACATGGAGAAATTTTTTCCTTTTATTCCCAAATTGTGAATCTATCTATATGAGTAGTCATAAGACAAGTTTGAAGCATTACAAATTTAAGTCAAAGCAAACATTGTTAAGTATTAAATCCAAATCATTAGTTATATAGATATAAAAAATGAGCACAATTACATAATCACACTAGGTGAGAGAACTACGTATGGCTTGATTTTCCTCATTGGAGTATCAGATACATAGGCAACAATCAATCATCAAATAAGGGTGATTGGGGTTATCTCAACCCATTACACTTTTCTAATTTTTACAAGTTTATAGCTCTCACAAGTACACCTGAGGTTTTGAGGTGAAGGATGCTGATTTATAGAGTTGCATGAATCATCAAGGGTCAACATTACACATAAAAATATTATAAAAATAGGTGAAGGTGACCATATAGTCACAATCCCTCATTTCTGCACAGGTCAATACTAACCAACATAGGTCAATATCAATAATTGATACTAACCCTAATATGATGAAACTAACCTTACATAGATAGAGCTATAGTTCCTAAATAAAATGAATCACATTCCTACCTTTTGCTGATATCTAATTCCAAAATAATGTCACTTAGATAGACACCTAGAAAATCTAAAGTATTCATCCCTTTGTTACAATTACTAAATTAACATATGCTTTTTGTCGAACAATTTGTAATCAATTTTGTATTTTACATTCAGATGTATGCTTGAATGCCATATCTTAATATATAAAATACATTTCAATTTGATATCCTATTAGGATCTCATAACCAAATTAGGGTAAAACATAATGTGATTTATGGCTCAATTTTCCTTAATTGATCCTTTGATTGGGCCAATTACTTGATTGGTTCAACAAGGGATGCAATTTGAGGCATTCAATCCTTGTGAACCTAATTGTGAATACATAATATGATTTTTGGCTTTATTTTTACCAATTGAATCCTTAATTGTATTAATTACTTGATTGGTTCAATGAGGGATGTAATTTAAGGAAATTGAGCCCTATGAACCTAGTTATGATTACATTTTCCTTAAATCTAACTATAAAATTAGATAACTCAATGAGTTAAACTATAATTAATAAAACATGAATTTTTTAATGCATTCATAGATCTGATAGATAATAAAAACCAACATACCTAGTTCATTTTTAGATGAAATACACAACC
Organism: Torreya grandis; assembly: GCA_037957365.1. Taxonomy (NCBI): domain Eukaryota; kingdom Viridiplantae; phylum Streptophyta; class Pinopsida; order Cupressales; family Taxaceae; genus Torreya; species Torreya grandis. The sequence goes on along the minus strand of JARHVA010000060.1, from coordinate 3,921,196 downwards.
CAAATGACCAAGTCATTAAACTATGAAAGTTTAGTTTCCATTACATCAGCAATCTTCTTCCATAATTTTTTATCTTGTCAATTTAAAAATAACCATAATAGAATATTTGTGATGGTGGATAAATAAATTAAGCCATTGCTTCAAGTAACTGACAACTTCTAGGTCCATGGATCAAGCAAAAAATTTACCACAAGATGATCAATTATTCTCACTACACACATCAATGCTTCAGTAAGTGGCAATGCCTACACCAACCTAAAAAAGCAATAATCTCACCCTATTCTTAAAAATAATGTTGTATCCATTATATTTTTAGGATATTCATGCATGTAAGGACATGGTTATATTTTCTAAAGAAGAGATCTATGGTGCATATATTAAAACATGCACATCAATGCTTGTTGATTGCTTATTGAATGTGTATAATGGTGGCAGTTGATTTATTTAGTAAAGGATGGAAAATAGATTATTTTATCTACCATTGACCTTGAATTTCATTATCCAAAAAAAATTTCACCGCACATGCCAATTACTTCATCAAGACACCACACCAAATCTATACAAAATAATTTTCATAAAGACTATTTTTTTGGTCCCAATGCTAGCATATTTTCACATGAAAAACTAAAACTAATTTATATACACCATGAGGCCTAGGACCTAATGTGGTAGATAATGTTGTACTTGGTGGACAGCCATAGATTGTAAAAGCATGTAAAAGGCAATATTAAAAATTAGAATAACAATCACACAATCATATGAAAAAGTTTGACTTACATAAATCTCACTTCAATTCAATAAGTAGAATAGAGACAGTACATATGTGTACAAGATTCAATAAAATGATTAAAAATAGCTCTTTTGATGAGAAGGGATAGACATCTTTGATGATTTTTCTATGTAATGTACGTAGAGGTATGGTATTATGATGTATGTTTCTGGGTGGAGATGTCAACATGTGGCACACATCCTCTTAATGGGTAAATAATATTGAGTGATATGAGTAACTTATAGTATTTATTATATTGAGCAATGAGTGGGCCCACATTTGGATTATTGAGATATCCATCTATATGGGCAGCTTGTAGTATTAATTATATGGCTTTGGTATCATATCTTATAAAACTCACATATATTATTAGAAATACACCAAATACTGTGCAATTTTTTTTATAAATTGCATAACATGAGATCTATGAGCCAAATGCCCTAATATCAATTATATTAAAAAATACCCTACTGGTAGGGAATCACCATATAATATTCTTATGGGGAAGGAATCTCTCCACTATCACATTCGTCTTATAATTACACAATGATATGCCCTTTCTTATATAGACCCTTTTAAAATAATAGATGGGAATATCAGTAATCCTTATGTAGGCTAACTCATTACCTAATGAAATTGATACCACAAGTTATATATATAGATGTATATATTACTAATCTTTATCTAGGCCCACTCATTACCTAATATAATAAATACAATAAGTTAGTCATATGACTCCATATAATATATGCATTAAAAGGATGTGTGCCATATGTTAGCATCTCCATCCATCAATATACATCATAATATCATACCTATAGTTACATTACAGTCTAAACTAAATGAAAGAATCAAGAGCTACAAATGCATTTGAATGTTAAATACTTAAAATCATGCTGACAACCTAATTTCTAGTTTGTGTGGATGTGTTCTCTCATCTTTATGCCCTTATCGAACAAATAGCTATAATACGCACACAAGCATTATCAAAAGTTGTTAAAATTGACAATGTAGTTATAAAAGGGTGGAAGTTCATCTTCTAGTCGAGTGATAGTTGGATTTCTGGTTAGTGCATAGTTATACTACTAGGCATGTAACAATACTAGAAGATTCCTTGAGGATATGCATATATGATGTCCAGTTAACATGATGTGTGGTAGAGAAACTCTAGCATGTGAATGTTGAGTGTGCATGCATGGCAAGCCTACATGACATTATAGTAGTAACTAGAGATACCATAAGATAGCTATAGTATTTCATACTTGTTACAGGTGAAGGAGTTGTGTGTAGAGTTTAAGAGGGCATGCACAAAAGGAGACTTCAATGTAATTTTTTTTAGTCATTGTGACAACTCAAAGACATACCAAAAGATTGTTTACAAATTAAAAGATGTTATGTGTGTGAGAGATTCAAAATTCAATTGAGAAGTACATTGACCTGCATAAATCATTAATTTTGGTCAATCAACTAATTGCAACAACAAAAACATTTCCAAATTTTTTTTCTTTCAACATCTTATTTTAACCTGTCATCTACTTGTTTTATGAACTTAAATTGTCTAGATTTTTTTTTTTACAAATCCATACAACACATGAAATGTAGAATGAAGGAAAAGAATACATGAATAAAGGAGAAAATGAAAACAAGTGTTGGGGTTTATTCCATACCAAAGATATAGAAATATATGTTCTCTACCAAACATGATTTAAAAGATCAAAACTAATAAAATTGAAGAAATCATTGACACCAAAATTGAAGCAAAAAATAATACTTTAGATGCAAAGTGAAAAAAATTAATAAAAATTAATTGAAAATATATTTTTTGCTCTGTTAGGGTTTCCTCCATGCATGCCATTGAGTCGGCCCATGTTTTTATGCCTGCCTAGCCTTGTGTCATACTGTGGCGTTAAGTCACCTATGGGACTTGTATTTATTGCTGTTTATCGTTTCTGACCTTCAGGTGAGGCCAACCTTTATATTGACTTATCCCCATTCTATCCTACCTATTTTATCTATGGAGAAGAATGGCAAAGCATCGATTAATGGCCCCTTGTAAATGCCCTAGGAATTTTATCTCAAAAGTTTACCATGAGGTAATGCTTCAGAACCTGATGTTATATTGCCTATTCCTAAATTAAATTCTGCATGTAAATAGTTAATTTTTTTTTTGTTTAATAGGATATTTTACTGGGAAAATTCCATTTGAAAGTATGCTATAGTCTTGGGTTCAAGCTCACTGGGTAGCTCATGACATTAAGCTAGAAAGTGTCTAGAATATGACTAAGGGTTTTTTTCTCTTCCACTTTTTTGACCCCTCCCATGCAAGAGGAATCCTCCATAAGTATGCCACTTGGTATGTCAGGAACTCACTTATGGTTCTCTCCCCCTAGACATGAGACTTTATGGTCTCAAAGCACACTGCTATTAAAGTCCTACTTTGGGTTGAATTTCCAAGCTTCTTGCTCCCCTATTGGCACTTTATTCACCAGATAGTGTCCTCCATAGACTATGTGGTTTATCATGAAAAGAGCTGGTTCTACTATGTTAGACCACAAAAAAGGGTCTATATATAAGTAGACCTCTCCCAGAACCTCAAGGAGTTTGTGGAAATTCAAGTTGGGGATGTGAGACACTCCCAACAAGTCTTATTTATATACTTTCCTAACACTTTATTTGGCTTCCAAGCCACAGACCATAAGATTCAAGATTATCCTCTTTAGTTGGCTTGAAATAATGTGTCTAACTACTCCTCCTCTCCCCCCAAGCCCTTTCTTGAAGCTAAAAAAAAACCAGCTAAGGACGGATGGATTATGGTGGGGAAGAAGAACAACCACTCCAAAATTACAAATGTAGTTATTTCTCCCAAAAGAGGTAAGCTGTCTTTGAGAAATGGTCCATAAGATCAGGCTCTTTTTGAGAAAGTGCCTCCTTAGGATGAAGCCCCAAAATTGGTTGAAAAGCCTTGGGTATTTAACACCCCTCTGGCTGCTAGCATTTTATCCCAAGGTTTTGAGGCCTCTATGCCTAGTTATTATATATTTTTAGACTCATAGCCAACCACTCTTCAACTTCCTATTCAGCGGGATATGCCCAAATGGTCTCGTAACCCTCTGTGAAGGAGTGATGAGGTAGGGAAAGGAGAGTACTAGGCTGACCCTGCTGTGAGGAAGCAATTCGATGATTTTTTAAGTACCAATAGTCGGCACTTTTTATAGAATTGGTATTATGGTGGGGAAGAAGAACAACCACTCCAAAATTACAAATGTAGTTATTTCTCCCAAAAGAGGTAAGCTGTCTTTGAGAAATGGTCCATAAGATCAGGCTCTTTTTGAGAAAGTGCCTCCTTAGGATGAAGCCCCAAAATTGGTTGAAAAGCCTTGGGTATTTAACACCCCTCTGGCTGCTAGCATTTTATCCCAAGGTTTTGAGGCCTCTATGCCTAGTTATTATATATTTTTAGACTCATAGCCAACCACTCTTCAACTTCCTATTCAGCGGGATATGCCCAAATGGTCTCGTAACCCTCTGTGAAGGAGTGATGAGGTAGGGAAAGGAGAGTACTAGGCTGACCCTGCTGTGAGGAAGCAATTCGATGATTTTTTAAGTACCAATAGTCGGCACTTTTTATAGAATTGGTATTATGGTGGGGAAGAAGAACAACCACTCCAAAATTACAAATGTAGTTATTTCTCCCAAAAGAGGTAAGCTGTCTTTGAGAAATGGTCCATAAGATCAGGCTCTTTTTGAGAAAGTGCCTCCTTAGGATGAAGCCCCAAAATTGGTTGAAAAGCCTTGGGTATTTAACACCCCTCTGGCTGCTAGCATTTTATCCCAAGGTTTTGAGGCCTCTATGCCTAGTTATTATATATTTTTAGACTCATAGCCAACCACTCTTCAACTTCCTATTCAGCGGGATATGCCCAAATGGTCTCGTAACCCTCTGTGAAGGAGTGATGAGGTAGGGAAAGGAGAGTACTAGGCTGACCCTGCTGTGAGGAAGCAATTCGATGATTTTTTAAGTACCAATAGTCGGCACTTTTTATAGAATTGGTATGATGCCCTATAAGGTCTTGACTCAGATGACATGTCATTCAACACCTTTCATCTATGAATTGATTTTAATGTAATGTTCAGGGTCTCATAAACCCAAAATGCAAGTTTATTATGTGTGATTTCAAAAGGAAGTTTCCCAAGATGGACATTCTTTGTCTTTAAGGAGTCAAGGTGGTAGATTTTTCATTAATGACTATCAGTAATTCCATGTGGCATGACAATATTATTCTTCATAGCAATCATGAGGCAAGATGTGGAGGGGTGATTACATTTATTTCTCCAAGGTGGAAACTGCACTTAGTATAATTTGGTGTGGACCCCACAAACTGGTTAGTATGAGCTTGTTTTAGCATTGAAAGCCACTCTTTTAGATTTATTAATATTTATGCCTGAAATGATGCTTTAAATCATACCTTTTTATGGTGATGGATAGAGGATGATCTCCCTGATGCCCATTGGGTATTATGTGATGACTTTAATATGGTGACATCTCCTGAGGAGAAAGTGGGCCACTTGCCTATGAGGTGGGTAGTTGGTGAAAGGGAGGAATGGTTTTATATGTACACTAAATGGGGCCTTTATGATACCAATTTAACCTATCAGCCTATAAATGGAGTTTGGTATACCTACAATAATTTTAGGGAAGGCCCCAGTTGGGTTTTGAAGCATTTAGATAGGGCGTTGATGTCCACCCAACCATACTTCTCCTTTGATAATGTTTTTCCCCTCTAGTGTAGGCACTATCAAATTTTGGGCTTTCTGATCACTCCTCTATCTAGTTTAAAGTGACATGGAAGTTTATGAAACCCAAAGTCCAAAAAATGTAGTTCTTCATAAACACCTCTTTGCTCAAACATGGGCCCATGGTAGCACACATTAGGAGAGTTTGGAATTTGGATCCACCTCCTTCCCAATAATCTATTTGGATTATTTGGTGGGATGATGCCATCAAAAGGACTTCTCACTTTCTATGAATCTATGGCCACCAACTTGCTAAAATTCAAAGACACTCTTACTCTGTTACTTCTTCAGAGCTGAGCCACACAACTTTAGCCCTAGAAAAGGATCCTTTAAATGAGATATTATAGGTTAAAGTTGCCTCTTTATATCACTACATTTAGATTATAGACAAATACAATGCCTAGGGAGCCCAAGTCAAATCCATGCTTTACTGGCTTAAGATTGGAGATAAATCTTCAACGGAGTTGTTTCAAATGCTATAAGCCAATAAATTGAAACAACAAATTCAAGTCCTCTCTGAGGATAGAAATAGACTTATAGAGACCCTGCATATTTTTCAATCCTTTATCTATCATTATCAACAAGTATTCAAAGCTCAAGCCTCCTTAGTTGAGCATGAAATTTCCCTCAAATAATGCCTCATAGTGGTGCTATGAAAACTCACTCCCACCTAGTGGGTGGTTTGCGATAGGCCCTTCACTTTTGATGACTTGCATGAGGCAATGTCTCACATGACTAATGACAAATATCCTAGCATTAATGGATTTCCCTATGAATTATATAAATCCCTTTGGAACCTTGTGGTAGTGACTTACATAAGGTTTATTAAGAAGCATTTTTCTCGCATTCACTGGGTAAAAATATAAATAAAGAGAATATTAAATTCATACCTAAGAAGGGAGATCCTAAATTGATCTGCAAATGGTAGCCCATCACCCTCCTAAATGTCTCTTATAAGATCATTTCCAAGGCTTTGGTAATCGACATATATAATATGCTACCTCTCATTATGCATAAAAAAAATTAGGTTTCATACAAAGTCATTATATATTGGATAACATCATTATAGTCTATGATGGGATGGACTGGGACAAATGGTCTAAGTAACAAGCTATGTTCATTAAAATTAACTTTGATAAAGATTATGATTGTATCGAATGGCTAATAATTTTATCCATGTTTCAAGAGTTTGACTTTAGGCCCATCTTAATCCAAATGATCTAGATGTTTGTTGTAGATGCCTCAACCATCCTCTTCATTAATGAAGTCACCTTTGAGAAGTTTGGCCTACTCCATTAGATATGTGTGTTCATTAGCTCCCACCTTGTATGTGCTTGTAGCTGAGGGTTTTGGATATCTTCTTAGCAATGCCCAAGTTAGGGGCCTTATTATGGGAGTTTATCTCCCTTTAGATGCCACAAACCCACAAGAAGATATGCAATTGCTTAATGGTCACTTTGTGGATGACTCCTTACTTACCCTCATTAAGGATGAATCGAATGTGGATAATGCCTTATAATTTCTTAACACCTTCTGCCTGGCCTCTAGCTCTATCATCCAATGGTAAAAAACTCATTGCTACAAATAATCTTACTTCCCTCCACTAGCATGGGTTACTAAATTTGGTTGGAAGTGGTTCCAACATGATGAAGTTTTTAAATTTCTTGGAATCCTTTTTGATTTTGATGCTTTGCCACCTTTTTTGTGGCAATATGTTATTGACAGAGTTGCTAAGAAGTTAGATTATTGGGTGACTAAGTCATTTTTGTTAGTATAAAAATTTCAAATCTACTCAAAGATTCTTATGACCACCCATGTGTAATACTCATCATGTTGGGTACCTTCTAAAAAATCTTACCAAAAGTTAGAGAAATTGATTAGAGATTTACTTTGGGCCACTTCCCCCCAAAGTAAAAGATTCCATAGGGTAGCCTCAGAATATTAATGCCTCACACGTGATGCTAGAGGGATGGGGCTCATTGACATAGCCTGACAAGGAACTGCTTTATATGCTAAATGGATTATGTCAGCCAGTGAGGGCCAAGAAGCTTGGAAGGTGTTGTTCAAACACTATATTACCTTAGGCTTGCCTAAGGGAAAGAAAGCCTAGAAAGGGCTCAACTTCCCCAATTTGCTTTTCATTTAGTCTCCCATCCAAATCATATGATCCTTTATAGCTAAAAGCATCTTGAAAGTATGGGAAACGATTAATCCATAGCTTCTCTATAATGGTTCTGGTTTTTGTAATGGGCTATCTGCTAACACCCACTCTCTCTAGTGGTGTCCCATTTTTAATCTCAATGAAGTACCCCTGAAAAAATTCCCATGGATCAACTCTCTCAAATTTTTTTGAAGGGGAATTCATAATGTCTAGGATATATTTTATAGGTGAACTCACTCTTGGCTACCTTGGGAGAAGGCAAAAGCCAAATTTTGGTTAGCCAATATAGACCAATAATCCTACCAAGAGATTCTAAATATCATTCCACCCTTCATACTCCACAAAATCTCGGTCCTCTTCACTTGGCCATGGTGGAAGGACTAGAAATGGTATATGGAGACTCCTTTTCATAATTACACTCCTCGACTTGGCTATGGATGACTCACTCCCCATTTGCCCATGGTGGACAAGATCAATGCCCTTTGGGGGCTGTACTCATCTATTTCAATGTGGAGCTTTCACTTCAACACTATCTGAGGGGCTTGTGTGGAGCCCAAAATTGCTTATTTTGCTTGGTGTATACTGCACCAATGCTTACCCATTAGTAAAAGACTCATCTAACTAGGAGTCCACCTGCTTACTTGTTCTTTCTATGGCCACCTTGAGATGCTTCCTCATATTTTTTGGTACTATTCTAAAGCTCAAAGGGTCTAGACTTGGATCCATGATCTCTTTAGGCCTTTCCAGCCCACATTTTTCCTTTGGCAACACATCCTCCTTGGGGATAAAACTATGATGGCCTTCAAATATGCATAAGTTTGGCATACTTTTAGAGTGGAGATTATTTTTTGGTTTTGGAAAGAAAGAAATAATTATATGTTTAATAATGTTTTTGTTGATTGTAATGTTTCTACTTTAAACAAGTCCTCTATTATCTCCAATGTTCTTTTGCATATTCAAGTTCAAGCCAATAAAGTGGCTATGGAGCTTAGGCACCTTCAGGATCTCCTCTCCCACTAGGGATATGCTCCTTATGTAATAGCTTAGGTTCTACCATTTCCACCCAAGGATCTTAGATTGAAGGATAAAGTGGCTTTATTACCTCATGTTGGGAATCATCACAACTATTCTTGGTGCCACTCTCACAACGATACCCCATACCAGTGCATGACCCCTCCTGGATAACAATGAGGGTGGTAGCCCCTGCTTCCTTCCCCTATTAGGTAAGATTTTTGGGACACTCCTCTTCCTCTGCACTCAGATGCTTGGGGGGTGCCACCTAGAGACTGATCAGACATGTTGGATAAGTTCCATAGGATCTCTCTAGCCATTGTGCCCACTTAGACACATGAAGAAGTTGACAGGGACACTGCTCAAGCTACTAGCTAGGAGCCCATTCTAGATGGAAATAAATTTCCAAGCTTAGGATAGGGTTCAGATGATATGGATCCACCACCTCCTAACCTTTCTCTTATTTCTTAAATTTCTTTTTTAAACGTGACTTATTCCAAGGCTTTGCCTAGTTGTTTATGATACTTTTTTTTATGGCTCCTAGTCTCTACCTAGTGTAACTGAATGACATGCACTCATACTACCTATATTTTTTTATGAATTATTTACATATTTATGCTAAGTTAATATATAGATATATTTCATAAAAAAAAATTAATAAATTTTGAATGGAGCAACTTGTATTCTCACTCACCTCAATTCTCCTACGACTCTGCTCTCCTCAATATTTGGCGAACATTTTTACATTAATTAAACAACCTTTAATTTTTTTTAAAATGTCATCTAATTGGACATTAATGCTATCAAATACTTTTGGCACCCCTTTATATGCGAATAGATTAAAAAAAAAAATCAAATAGGAATTAAATTCAGAATTACACCCTATTTTATTTTTATTTTCAAATTTGTTGACACATTATCACTAATAGTGGCATTATACTTTTATGAAAATTCATTAAAATAAAGATGAGTTTTGAACCCATCACCAACCTACTTGAAATGAGGCTTAATAGTTTGGAAGGCTTATTAAATGAAAAGTACTCTAAAATTTTGATAAGGATGGAATTGTGTATTATTTCTTCAATTTTTCTCTATATTTAATTTTAGATAGAGAAATTGGTTTTATAATTTTAATAATTTTTAAAGTTGTTTAATTATTAGGAGTGTAATGTTTGTATTATGAATCAAGTTTCTTTAGACAATCATTGTAAAACACCCCTTTATTTCTCCCCAGATGTTGACGGAGTCCCTCTTACAATCACTTCTCTACGTCTTCTCCTTAATGAAGGGGTTAAGCCCAAAATGACACAAAGTCTTCACCTAACCTGTCTTGATGAACCTCACTTATATATGGTGGTGAGTCAATGGGATTCTACATGCTTCTACCTCCTACTTAAGGAATTGTCATTTTTAGGAGTGATTGGTGCCTAATCCTCCTTCTAGAGAGCCTTCTTATTGGGTTGTTCAACATCCCAAAGATGAACTATTTCCACCACCCTCTAGTGTTATTCCATGTACTTAAAATTTTCACTTGCCTTAATAATATGTTATTTTAATCATATTTTTGTATAATCGTGTTTAACTGGTATTTATTTTTTGTTATTATGAACTATATTTTTTGTCGAAAGATATAATAGATTGTGAATACTAACCAACTACCTTTTATTTTAGCCATCTTTGTAATATTATTTTGACATAAATAATAAATATATAAATAAATTTTAATAAATAAAATATGAAACATGATTCTTAAGGTTTCTAAAACTACAACTTCTAAAAAATGGTTTGAGTGAAAAGTTGTCAATTTTTTCTTTTTATTTATTTATATTTTTTAAAATTGAATAAACTTTTTTTTTAAATTAGACAATGTTGGATCAATTTATCTATGAGTGTGGTGAGGTATATTTTTGGAAAAAAAAGGTGTGAGGACCATAAGAGTGTTCCCTTAAAAGGTTATTGAAATTTTTTAGTTGGTAAGAGTATTTTCTTATATATTTGATTTGATAATTTATTTATTTATTTTTCTTTTTTAAAATTGAATAAATTTTATTTTTTAATTTGATAATGTTAGATCAACTTATTTAGGGGATTATGAGATTGTTCTCTTAAAAAGTATTAGAACTTTTAATTTGTAATAAGATTTTATTATATATTTGATTTGACATTTTCAATATAATATCTTTCCACTAGATTTTTATGTAGTACATAATTAAATTTCAAATTATTTAATTATAAAAAATAAAAACAATACATTCTATTTAGAGAAAATAAAAACACAAATTAACCAAATAAAATATATTATATAATAACATTAATATTAAAAAAAATCAACCATGAAATAAATATATATATATATATATATATATTATTTTGTCAATTCATATTATTGGTATTATTTTATTTTTATTCAAATTACAAAACTAGGTCTTAATTTATGATTTAATTGCTGAAGGTTAATAAAAGGAAGCCTCGATATGATTTGAATGGTGAATAAAATGTGATTATATCATTTCTACCTCAAAAGGCTTCATGGATTTGAAGTTTGTTTTGTGATTAATTGCAATGAACTTTGTCATTTTTTAAAAGTTGATATCTCTTAATAAATATTTATATCTAAGTTAAAAATCAACATTATTCAGGGGTTATTTATATGAATGTGAAAAATGTTTATTTTATTGTTAGTACATTGAGTATAAAATATGGGATTGGATGCTTATGATTTATGCAAATCCCATGCTCAAACTTTTGGTTGAGCATGGAAAAGTTTTGGAAGTAAGTCATTATTATTGGTAGAAAGAATAATCAAAATATTAAGAATAATCAATTTTTCAATAGAATTCCTTGGTTGACTACTATATTTGCTACTCACAAATTCTCCCCTATTTCTGCAGTGCCTCAAGTCAACCCAAGTTCTCCCCTATCACAATCTCACATGATACTATGCTCACTTCACATCCCTCAATCGAGGTGATGACTACCTCATTGGCTTATAGGACATGGATGCTCATCTTTCTCCACACTGGTACTTTACATGCATTCACTATGTCCTTACCAAGGAGTGAAGGGGAAATATATATAGGAGAAGCAACATGCAGTGCATCTTGGTATTTTTTTACAAAAAATCAATAGCAAAAGTTTTTTCTCAACAATTATATGACAATAGTGAGTCTTGATGGCAAGAATATGACACTTGACAATTATTCATGAATATATTCACTTAAAATGTTTGAGATTTAATTGATTCAACCCATAAAGATATGTTTAAGGCCAATTGTCAACAATTTTATCATATGATTGTGTTATGCCTTCAATAAGTTAAGATCGATGAGTTACCCTTACAAATGACAATAAAGACAATTTGGCATGTCATTACCTATCACATGCCCTACCATAAAGTACGTTGTGGTAGTGTCAACACCTTGATATCACTAATATATGCTCCATTTATGATGGACTGGGGTAGGGACCTATCTGACGGTTTCATTTGGATAGCTTTTGATTTTGACAGATGGTCCCTTGGCATGGTTAACCTCTACACTTCCAATGACATGATGGAGTGTGAGACAATCTATTAGTAGCTGGAAAAGGAGCTCCCCATTGTAACCTAGGTTTTCTACAAATATTTTAACATTATGGAGTTTATGGAAGATAAAAATGGTTTCTCCCTATGCATTGGTGTGTTAACAAGAGAGAATCCTAGTTCTATATATGATAACACATAGGGATTTATCACCCTAATCACCAATGGAAAACTCCCCTGCCACCACTTGGTTTACTTGGTTTAATTTTTGCCAAGGAGCTAACCAGACTCTCACATAGATTTATAGGACCATGTTGGATGAACAACATAATTATATCTTTGCTCATTATTTTGATAGGTCTACTAGTGTTATTTATAATTTTATTCTCTTTGAGCATCAACCCATCAAATATCACATATATCAGATGATCCTGCATTCCAAGATTTATTGAAACTAGTTTTATTTGAATACCACTAATTTGTAACATGAATGCATCCTTATGCACAAGTGTTAGTTTGGAACATAGTTCCTTAACATGATAACAATAGGGGATGGATTAATTAGTAGGAAGTGTTGACAATATAAATTATCACATTAATGAATTAACACGTTCACTTATTATGAAGGTCAAGATTAAATTGTACTAGTTTAACCGTAAGGACCTATGGGCCAAAATTAGTCATAAGGTGTGTAGAGGATTTTTTAATAATTTTGGGAATATATAAGTTTAACAAAATAATAATCAATTTTTATCATTCAAAAAATCAATTTATTACTTCTTTTTTTGATCAATCTCAAATAAGATTTATTAATATGATCCAACCTATCCAACAGAGTAGAGCATATGAAATAGGCAATCTCTTGAAGGAAATAACTTTGATTCTTATATATATTATTTCAAATCAACATTGTATCTGTTCTATAATGAACTTCCTTTAACAGTACAATAATACCAAACCAAACCAAAAGAGAAGTAATGAAAGGAACCAAAAGAAAGATAGAAGAAACAAATGTGAAAATCTAAGAAGGAGAAATTGACTAAAATTAGTATTAGTTTACTAGTAGCTAGGATAAGACAAAATGAGTTACTAATCTAATACTTTAGAAACTAAGAAAGAAAGATCGAGTTAAAACAATATTTAATCCAAAAATTGAAAAAGAATTTATCTAAAGAAAGCTTAAATGAAAGACTAATCTATAAGAAACAACAATAAAAAAAGTGACAGAAAAAACAAAGCAAATAAATAATAAATAAACTATCAAAAGAGGAGTCGACTCAATGGTAATTAAATGAAATATTTTATTCATAAAACTATAGAAAACTAAATTTAACATTATTTACAAATGACTCTTCAAAAGAGCAATCACTATATAATGATATCCCAAGAATCTATTGTAAGGGATATGATGTATTCATTATTATTCAGGTGAAGTACAAATGACTTATGTGCATATGATTATATATTTATATAATCATCAAAAGAGTTAATCCCTAATCAACATCAAATAATCAGTTTATAAAATAAATAAGACACTTGGATATACTTGCATATATTAGGTAGTTTACTTCACTATTAGAGAATGTGTTATTAGGTCAATTCAAGTGACATTCAATCTTAGAGATGCTTCAGGTAAAGATGTGTAGTATGAAAGCTTGATATCAAAGATCTTTAGTACTTGTTTATATTTTCTCCATTCGTAATGTCCTTCAAGTCTCCTTAAAAATCCTTTTCATTAGAGGTAATTGTACTTTTAAATTACAATTAACTCTTTAGTTAACTTTAAACATAAAGTAATTATTATTTTTTAAATAAATATAACCACTTTATAGTTAATTTATTTAATAAATTTGTAAAGTTTATAACTTGAACTTTATTAAATAACAAATTCATCAAACTTGAGAAATAATATGTAAAATAAATACCAAACAAACATTTCTAAATGGGTGGGGGCCTTTTACTTGTTTAAAATAACTTAACAATCACTAACAAGTCCTTATGCAATTAAATGATCAACATGACTATGCATAATGATTATTCCATTTTCATAATTAATCAGATTCCATAAATATAACTATAACAATATGATCAAACTCTAGCCATAATAACATTATCAAAATATTGAAACCACTGAAATGACTATCACATCATAAAATGTTGTAATTGAAATGAAAATTCTAGCAAACTCAATTGATCAATTATAAGCAATAGAAACTAAAAAGAGTGCCAAATTAAAAGATCAAATGACAAATATATCAATTAACCAAATTGTCAAGTTCATAAAGTAAAGTTGCTAGAAACAAAGTGACAACATCATAATTCTTTCTCAAAATCATTTTCATCTAAAATTAAATTAAATCAACAGTGCAGTTCTTTTAATTTGATACTCTATATACTCAAGAGGTGAAGTTGGTAGCTCTATCACTTTAGTGCCACCTGAATCATTGTTTACCTCAAGGTTCACCATCTTCATCAGATGAGTCACCACAAGTTGGGACAAAGGACTACTAATACATTTTTGGCTAGATGAAATAATATTATCATGAATCGATGGTATAATATTAGGAATAATTTCAAGGGTAGCATCACAAAGATTAGGATTGATTTTAGGGAATGATTTAGAGTGGAGAGGTACATGATCAACATTAGACAAGGTGTTATGTGCAGTGTGTATCTCTTGAGAGAAGACATCTGACATACCATGTCCAAAATGGTGATATTTCCAACCTCCTTGTCTCATACCTCTACAAAACTTATTTCCATGTAAAGATAAAGAATCATGGGGAAGGGTATTAAAAACATTTCAAAAATTTGGATCATCAATATTAAAATGCAAAGAAATAGTAGTTCCATGATTAAAAGGTCATGAATACACATTGAAAATCCTATGAATCTAATATGGCCTACCTTGATGACTACCTTGATGAAGAATTTGATTATGTTAGGAATAAAATAGAAATTAATGTAGAATACTTTCATAGAATTGCAATAACAAGAGCTATGAATAGAGATACATAAAGAACAAAAATTAAAATGCACAACAAGAAGATAAAATTTAACATGGTTCAACCAAAGTGGGCTACATCCACCAAGAAACACTTACTCAGATATTATTACAAGCCAACAAGAGTACAATCCACTCTCAGATTAGTCTTCTCATAATTACAATGCACAAATATTTTTTGGAGCTGTGCTCAACAAACTTTCCTGAATTCATACTTGAATTCACACTCTCTATTCACCTTCTCAAACTTAGTTCTTCCTATATATTACCTATTGTATGTCCATCTATATATAATTACATCAATAGGTAATTGACATATCAGTTTTACAAAATAATGGGACCAAAACCATGGGCCAAGTCAACACATATACATTAAGAGTGTACAATACATTTTAATGTACAATATTTAAAATAGATTATAATGTGGAAATATTCTCCACAACATAACAAACTAGTTTTCTCCATGTTTCCCCTACCCCAAGCATTTTTATTTGAGTTGTGTGAAACCTGATTCCACCTAGACATGATTCTATATTTAAAAACAAAATTCAAATCAGACATTTTAAATATCCTATCATTCATGATCACATATTGGCAAAAAATACTGATTATTAAACTGATTTCAAACTAAAATAATGTCTTGCACTTGAGCTGAGTTATCATAATGTTATTAAAACATGATTAACTAACTAATCATCAATTTTATCTTGACAAAAAATACATGATAGAACTTCAAATGTCGTCATAGTCAACATATATCAATCTACAACATATCTATCCTCCCCAAAATGACACAATGTTAGATCACGAGATATAAATTTTATGTAGTTATTCACAAAATTCATCAATTATTCAAACTACTTATATTGTATATTAAATTTTTTGTGTTTATCTCTTTGATCTAAAAATAGAATTTAGTCCAAATGTCAGCTCTGAGTTTTGCAATGAACCCAGGGTTTCAAAATAAAAACAATACGTAAGTTGAGTATACAAGCATAGTTTTGTCTTTTCAAAATGAATCATTCAATCAAATATATGGCCAAATATAGCTCTTTTAATTATATGTTCATCTTGAAAACCTAAGACTTCAAGTTTATTATTTTATTGATTTTGATCCTTTTTGCAAGATGGTCTCAAAAAACAAATCTTCAAGATACAATTAACAAAAGAAACAAATACTGTCATTCTTTTAGAAACACTAACATCTATTTAAAAAATGATCACACCCTAGTATTTCAACTAAATACTATTTTTTGTTTTGGATATAGTGTTCAAAATAATATAATCAAGAAAGAAAACCACTTTACATGACTGAAGCAAAAGATATTACTTTTAGATAATGAATGCATCTAATATGTCATCAAGTGTTTCATGAGAAAGAAAAATACTTCATATAAAAAATCTATAACTAAAATGAAAGACTGTGAGATATTGACATGCATGTTTTATACTTCAACACCACCGACCTAGAATGTCATTGATCCTTAATTCATGTCTCACATTTAGGCTTTAAAAATAGCTTTAAAATAACAAAAATGTATATGTATGCATTATTTTAGACATAGAATCAAATAAAAAGGACTATTTAAAACATATTATGACACCCTCTTTTCAAGAATAAAATTGATATACCAAGTGAAAATCAATAATCATTCGAAAACTTGCATGCAACTATATAATAGAAAAAGGAATTTTAAAGGCAAGTATCTAACATATTTTCAATATTTTGAACTCAAACCTTCAAAAAATAGACAACCAACTTATAACTATTAACAAATCGAGATATCCTTATTATCTTACCCACATTTTTCAAGATCTCAACATTTTGATGATTTCAAGAAATCAACAAAAAATATATGAAACCTAGAAAGTCTATCAAGTTGCAACAAATACTAAAATATTTTGGATTAAGCTTTCATAAACAACTAAACATCACAACATACCTTTAACTAAATCCTCTAAAAATTTCCAAAATGAAATCCATAAGTTAAAGTTATCCAACAATATCCTATAACTTGACTTGAAAAATCATTCAAAATCCAAACTTTTAGAGCTCAACTTATGCCCCAAAGCTTTGTGTTTTGAATGGAAAATGAAAAAAAACTAATTATTTGGTTTTGTTTCCCTTCACAAACCTTATATTTAATGTGAGCTTAATCATATAGATGTTGATGTGTTTTTCAAATGAGTTTAATGTAAATTGATTCTCCCAAATTAGTGTCATTCTATGTGAAGTAGATCAAATGATAACATTAGTTAGTTTAGTAAATGAAAAGTCTGACAAAGTAAGCTAGTAAAAATACCAATTTAATCAAGACCCTTTTATATATTTCTCCAACTTTATCATTTACAATAGCTTGATGCCAATTCAATCAACCTTTAGTTTAATGTGAGGACAAAAATATTAAATGTGAAGCAACCAAGATATTAGCAAATCAGAGCACATAGATCTATCATGCCAAATTCTTAAAATTAACATGTCCAAATCTTTCATGCCAAAGTTGAGTTTCATTACTAACTTGAGAATAAAAACAAGTTTTATTATAAAACCCATAAATATATACAAATCATTTCATTGAATACCTTAAATAATTATAGAATTGGATTGATCTTTAATGAACTACTTATTTCTATGAAAAATAATAATGAAATTATATTTAGTTAATTGAGAACAATATAGAAGATTATTTTTGAGTTTAGAGAAATACATTAACATTCTTAGCCTTATCTTTGCCTTCTGCTTCTATGCTTGAGTTGTCACCGAGATAAAATTTCTCATTACAATATGTGATACCAGCAAGAATATCATACATATAGGTCATGTGTATTGAAACACCACTGTCAAGAATCCATTCACTATCAGTTGAGGCAGTGAGAGTAGTGTAAAGGGAAATGGTTTTATCATAATTCTCACTCTAGTTCTCATTCTTAGCTTTATTGAAATGTTTCTTTCCTTTATGATTTTTAAAGTTTTTTTATTTGACCCTTTCTTATTCTGATAATAATCTTCCTCTTTGTGGCCAAACTTACCACATTTGTTGCAATTCCCATTGAATTTGAATTTGAATTTTTTGTTCAGGCTCTTCTTGTTCCCATTATTGTTATTGTAGTTAGATAATTTGAAGTTTGATTTAAAAGTTAAAAGTTATATTTTTTTGGGAACAATGTTTCCTTGATTTTGAGAGAAAAGATCCTAAGTAACATTCTATTTAGAATCAAATATTGTCATGACTTGTTATTCTTGGATGAGGAAAACATATAGAGTGGTGAGATTAGATATATCATACTCAATTTGTGATGCAAGAACATCATACCCAACTTTGTAAATCTGATCAATATGTAGTCTATAGGATCTCAAGAGATGTGTTTGATAATAAAAAGCCTTCCCAGGCTTCATTCTAGTTTTTATAGGTCATATAAGTTGGAATGTAATTTTCCCTCCAAAAAGGAAACATTTGAAATTTCAAATATGTAAAGGTCTTTAGAAGGGTGTTTTAACATTTATTCAGGTATGGGTCAATAGAAAAAAGATGTAACAAGACCAAATTACTTGCTATAAAATGGGTTTCAACCTCCAAGCTCAATCCAACTACCTAAAGGTTAATCAAAGAAAAATCCAACCTAGGAGGAGATCATGTTTGACTAAGTTTAAAGTTGGTTGAGACAAATTAGTTCTAATAAAATATATTTAGACAATATATGAGGCTTGAAGCCATCTAAGGAGGAGCCAAAGAAGCTGTATAAGCAATGGAGTGAAGAAAGAAAAGCTTTTGTATGTTTTTATAGGGTTTTATAATATTTTCATAAAAGGTTATAGGTATTATAATACCAAATAATGTTTTATTGTATATATTAAGGATATATATCAATAAGAAGGAGATGATTTGAGTATTCACTGAAATCTTGTGATTTCCCAAGGAAGGTGATGACATGAAGAAGGAGGGTGTTAAACCTTATGTATAAATCTTGTATGTTTGTATTCATTTTGATTGAATAAAATTAAGGAATAATTATTAAAGATTTGTGAATCATGTTTTCACCTCAATTACAAGTAAGTGAATGATATTGACATGATTGTCTTGTATTTATATGTATTTGGGTGGAATTTGCCAGTATGCAAGCTTGGTTTTAAGGAGATAAGAAGTTACACAGTCTTGAAGTTGTATCTCTAAGAGATGGATGAATGAATGGGATTATAAAATTTGTTATGAATATATTTTTAATTATTTGAAAGGTGTTTTCAATTAACAAATCCATCACATGATGTATTGGTATCTATAGATAAGTTACATACTTGAACATAGTAAAACATGGTATTGTAACAATAGAAACCTTCAATTATAATGATTTTATGTTGGATGTAATGATGTAAAGTTTCCATAAGCTGAAAAATTTAGGGAATAAATAATTTTTTTTATAATTCCTAAATGTTTTAATTGAATCTTGAAATGTTCAAAAGATAACACTCGACCAATACATAGTCCTAAAGTTTCCAGCAAGTAACAAATTTGCATATATTGCAAACTAAACCTAAAGATTAGACAAAAACTTGTGGATAGTAATTTTAAATGATACCATAAATAATGAAAGTGTTTGAGGTTGATTGGATAAATATATCAAAATTTATGGCAAAAACAACAACCCCAGGCTTAATTGGCAAGCCTAGAAACCCCGTCTTGTACAAAATCTTGAATATCTCAAAAATGATCCAATAAAAAGACTAAAAATTTGTGAGTAGGTGTATTGGAGCATGTGAAGAGTGTTTAAAGTGTTTTGAGATCAATAATATTTTATTGAGCAAGTTATAGTTAAAATTAAATCATTAAAGGTTCAGGTAATTAGGCCTAAAACTTCAAAGTCCATTTTCTTGATTCATAAGCCTCAAGAGCATACTCAATCTCGTAAATTATGTTAATTGGATTGATTATAGATGGAATAAAGCTTTAAAAGACTCATATTTCAATCTATGTTCAGCCTACATGACTAAATGATGGTAATAATCATGTAAGGAGAGTTGATTATCACGAATAATTGATATTTGAGTGTTTTAAAGATCTTTAATGCATATCTCAATTCCAATCTCAAATTTGAGTCTTGAAGCCTAGTATGATTAATAAGCCTTTAGGCCTATTTGCCTAAAAGTGAAATTTGATCTTAAGAGAATAGTTATAATCTTTGTTAGGAGTGGATTTATGTTGATTCAAGTTTTAAACGGAGAAGGAAACCATATAGGTGGTGTTCAAACCTTAATTCCAAGAAAACTTGTGCATAAAGCATTGTAATATTATGAATGACATCATGCTCTTAAGAGTCTTCACGTTTTTAAAAGCCTTTTTAATGAGTTGTAAATCATGTGAGTAGTTTAAGAATACCATGTATAATTTGAATAAAAGTGATTGAGTACTAATTTGATTGAAGGAAGAGTATAGATCAAAATGGAGAACCTTTGATTAGAAAATGGATGTGCATATTGATGAGGTGTAAACATGTTGAAGGTATTGATTGTTGTATTATTGTAATAACATCAATAAAAAAATATAGAAATCTAGGAACCTTGGAGGTCAATGTTTCCATTGAGAAGGCATATTCTCTTGAATGTTCTTATTATCATTGTATGAAGACCTTGTAGAAGCTTGATTTGTCCAAAGAATCCTATGGGTATATTATGTCAAAGCCAAATTTAGTGTTTTATTGAAGACCACTTACATCAGCTTGATATTATTATGGAATTTACAAATTCTCCTACATCATTTTTGGTATTAGAGCTAAATAAGAGCTCTTGAGAAAATAATAAAAGAAAGAAAAAGAGAAGGTTCACGTAGTCCTAATCACATTGAGGATTGAGAAGGTAAGAAAGAAAAGCTCATTGAAGCTTAAGGGGTTCCAAGGTGTAAAAGACTTGGATACAGAGTTAAAAGGCCAAGGTGATAAAGACTTGGGTGATACTGAAAGAAAAGTGAATAGGTACCACAAGATCAAGTGAAACCTAGGGTGAGGTATATAAAAAGGTGAAAACAAGGTTTCTAGATAGAAAATGGAAGATTGTTGAGAAAAAAGAACTAGATAATAATGAGGGAAGAAGAAATGAATCAATTGAAACAAATAATAAAATAAATGAAACTAATGATAGAGTACATGCAAAAGGAGGAAAACCAATGGTATGGTTGGATATATAGAAATAAGGTGAAATGAATTATAAAGTTACTGATTGAGAGAAGGAATAAGCAAAGGATGAGAATTACCTTAAAGAGAGAAAAGAGGCTATTAAGAGAATAACAACAAGAAATCATATGTAATCCATAAGAAGGAGAAATGTTGGAAATAGATAGCATAAAAGAGGAAAATTAGATGATGAACCCCACTATAGGCTTGAAGGAGAAGGAAATTGAAGAGGTAATTGAGCCTTAATATTTTAATTTTAACATTTTGAATGAATGTGTGAAACCAATTTGAGGTCTTAAACAAAGAAGATAAGCTCTTAAGGCATTTTAAAGAGTTGATTACATATGTACAAAATGAGAAGCATGAAGATGAGTTGAGAAATAAAAGATCAATTTAAAAATTGAAAGAAGAGATAGGTGCTTGGTTTGATAACTTGGTTGCTTTTGCAAGGTATAAATTAAGATAGGAAAGAAATTGTAAAGAAAATGATAGCCAAAACAAAGATATGAGGTGTCAAATATTGATGACACACAATTTTACAAGGAAACTTATAAGGAGGAAGTTGAATCATCTTTAAAGACTACAAATCAAATGAAAAAGTTAGAGAAAGTAGTAAAAAACCCTAAAAAATGGATCAATATTAAGATGCTTGATAATGGGAAGTGTAAACAACATGTTTACAATGAAGACAAATCGAAGATGCCTCAAAGGCATAAAGGAGAAATGATTTATTACTTTAATGAATTTATTTTGTGTGTAGGTGTAGGGTTGAGGTAACTACCAAAGATAAGGACATAAAATTTGATGTTCATATTTACGAGCAATTAGTTGAAGAGGACCAAAAAACAAGTAAGAGAAGAGATGAACAAACGAAGATGAAGAATTGGAAGAAAATAAATAAACTACATTTGATTTAGAGCTCAAAATTATTATACTCAGGGAATATGATGCAGAAGCATCATCTCCAACTTTTTAAATATGATCAATATGTAGTCTATAGGATCTTGGGAGATGTGTTTGATAATAATAAGCCTTCCCAGGCTTCACTCTAGTTTGTATAGGTCTTATAAGTTTGAATGTATTTTTCCCTCCATAAAGGCAACATTTGAAAATTCAAATATGTAAAGGTATTTTTAAGGGTGTTTTAACATGCCTTAAGGTATGGGTCAATAGTAAAAAGATGTTACAAGACCAAATTACTTAATTTAAAATGTGTTTTAGCCTCCAAGCTCAAGCCAACTACCTAAAGGCTAATAAAAGAAAAATCTAACATGGGAGGAGATCATGTTTGAAAAAGTTTAGAGCTTTTTGAGAAAAATTAGCTCCAATAAACTATATTGAGACAAGATATGAGGCTCAAAGACATCTAAGGGGAGCTAAAGAAGCTATATAAGCAATGAAGGAGTGAAGAAAGACAAGCTTTTGTAGATTTTTGTAAGGTTTTGTAATATTTTCATAAAAGGTTGAAGGCATTGTAGAAATACATAATGTTGTAGTATATATAGGAAGGGTATATGTCAATAATAAGGAGATAATTAGAATATTCACTGAAATCTTGTGATTGTCCAAGGAAGGTCATGACATGAAGAAGGAGGGTGTTAAACCTTATGTACAAATATTATATGTTTGTATGCATTTTTAGTGAATCAAATGAATAAATAATTAATCAAGATGTATGAATCATGTTTGAACTTACATTACAAGTAAGTGAATTATCTTGACATGATCATCTTGTATTTATATGTATTTGTGTGGAATTTGCTAGTATGCAAGCTTGGTTTTTAGGAGATAAGAAACTTCAAAGTATTGAAGTTGTATCTCTAAGAGGTGGATGAATAAATGGGATTATAAAATTTATTAAGAATCTATTTTTAATTATTTTAAAGGTTTTTTGAATTTAATAAATACTTCAAACAATGTATTGGTATCTATTGATAAGTTTCAGACTCAAAGAGAGTAACATAGGGTATTGTAACAATGGAAATCTTTAATTTATAATGATTTTATGTTAGATTTAATAATTTAAAGTTTCCATAAGGTGAAATAGGTTAGAGTATACCTATTTTTTTTATAATGCCTAAATTTTTGATTGAAGCTTGAAAAGTTTAAAAGATAATTCTTGACCAATACACAGTCTTAGGGTTTCCAACAAGTAAGAAATTTGCATATATTGCAAACTAACCCTAAAATTTGAATTTTTTTTAGAGATTTGTGTTAAATGATAATATAAATAATTAAATTTTTTTGATATTGATTGGGTAAATATATCAAAAGTTATGGCAAAAACAAGAACCCCAGGCTTAATTGGCAAGGCTAGAAACCATGTCTTGTACAAAATCTTGAATATCTCAAAAAATAAAATATAAAAGGGTAAAAATTTGTGATTAGGTTTATTGTAACATGTTAAGAGTTTTTAAATAGGTTTGAGATTAATAGGAGTATTATAAAGCAAGTTATAGTTAAAATTCAATCATTACATGTTTAGGCAATTAAGCCTAAAACCTTCAAAGTCCATTTTCTTGATTCATGAGCCTCAATAAAAGATTAAAGATTGTAAATTGTGTTAAAATTTAGATTGATTAGATATGGAATAACATTAAAAATCCTTAGATTTTAATGTACGTTTATTTTTGCTTTAAGATAAGTGAACTATGCCTATAATCCTATAGCATTTTTTGAGCATTTGAGATGTTTTAGTTGAAAAAGATCATACTATTAATGTGAGGAGAGTTTAATATCATTAATAATTGATATATGAGTGTTTGAAATATATTTAATTCCTATCTCAATCCCAATATCTAATTTGAGTTTTGAAGCCTAGTATGATTGATAAGACTTTAGGCCTGTTTGCTTAAAAGTGAAATTTGATCTTAAGAGAATAATAGTAAATCTTTGTTAGGAGTGGATTTATGTTGATTCAAGTATAAAAGGGAGAATGAAACCATATAAGTGTTTTTTAAAACTTAATTCCATGTAAGGTTGTGTGTAAAGCATAATAGCCTAATGAAGGAGATCATGCTCTTAAGAATCTGCAAATTTGTAAAAGCCTTTATAATGAGTTGTAAATCATGTGACTAGTCTAAGAAGACTATGTATAATATGAATAATGGTGATTGAGTACACATTTAATTCAAGGAATATTTTATATCAAAATGGAGAAACTTTACTTAGAGGATGGATTTGTATATTGTTGAGGTGTAAACATGTTGAAGGTATTGATTGTTGTATTAATGTAATAACATCAAGAGCATACATATAGGAATTAGGGAACCTTAAAATTCTGTGTTTCCATTGCATAGGCATATTCTCTTGAATGTTATTATTATCATTGTATGAAGACCTTGTAGACCCCTGGTTTGTCCAGAAAAAAACTATGGGTATATTATGTCAAAGCTAAATTTAGTGTTTTGTTGGAGACCTCTTACATTAGTTTGATATTGTTGTGGAATTTGCATATTCTCATACATTAGTTTGATATTTTGATTAAGAATAGAGATTCAGTTCTTGAACTTCTCATGAATGTTCATTTGGAAGTTAAAATAGAGAAGTTGATCTTGGATTAAGTTGCAGTTGCAACCATCTAGTTGAGATTTGATGTTTTTAATTTTTTCAAGATAATTTATGACTTTCTCATATTTTTTCATAGGAATGGTCATTAGTTCTAGGATAAGTTTGATGATTTTAGATATCCTGGTTCCTTCATGCATAGATTCAAGGTTTTTATAAGTTTCATTAGGATATTCCAAATTTCTTATAAGAAGTAAAAACTCATCCTTAACGCTTCTTAGGATGATTGACATGGATTCTTGAGACATTTGTTGATAAGCATTAGTGTTTTTAGAAGTTGCTTGCCTACCTAAAGTAGTTTTTTAGTTTCATTTATAATAAACCATAGTTTTATAGCCATAAACTCAACTTTAAGTCTAATTTTCCAGATTTTATAATACGAGCCATTAACCATATGATATTTTTAAAATATGAAGTTTTGAGAAGATAGTTTTTATTAAAAATTCAAATTAAACTAAAAAGCAAATAAATAAAAAACTTTCCACACACACCTTTATATATATTGGCTTCTCCTTGTGTTGTAACAAGTGTAGTGCCACACTGTTTGCTTATGCCTGTAAAAAATAAAAATAAAATAAATTTCATGATAGATAAGGAAAGAAAAAATTTAGTTTCAAATTTGTGATGTAACCACTTTTCAAGTAGAGTAAATAAGTTTGATTGCAAATGTTAACTCTTTGTTTACCACATTTTATTTTAATTTTTGCACTAAAATCTACATGGTAGTTTTAGAATTAGGGTTAAATAGATGCAGTATTATAATTTTTGATGTAATTATAGACATTATTAGGTTACATATTTTCAGCAAAGGAAAATGCATGTCATCACAAAGAACAAAACCATAGCCATAGAGTATAAAAAATTGAGCAAAAGAACCCAATATAGTTAAAACCATTATCTAAGTCATCCTATTACAGAGGTGCAACCAACAGATAAAAAAAAGTAATAAAATAATATTTCTTTGGTAGATATATAAAATTGTATCATAATTTAGTAAAATGTCCCTTTAAATCCATATTCTTTATTGTTTAAAACCATGCAACTTTGTAAGCAACTTCAAAATAAACATTATGGCAATTTTGTTCTAACCCTTAAAAATAGATGAAATATAACTAGGGTGAAGAATGTTTCTAATATTTATTCTCAAGGATAACCATTTTTAAATGACAAATCCAAGAAATATATGTAAGCATTTAGTCAAAATTCTTTTTAAATCAATCACAATTTAAACTATCAACAATAGAAGTGGAATTCAAGTACATAGAAAAAAATCCTAAAAATAAATAGGTACGGGAAACATGATTTTAATGATATAATAATATCATATTTTTAGTACATGCACCATATAAAAATGGACATTGTTTTTAACTTTAGGGTCCCAATCTGGTTTTCAGCATGTAACGACAATCACAATCCCATAAAATTGTGCCTTATTTGAACATGTAAGTTTGTGTGTGTTTGAGTTGCATTGCAATATAAGTGTAATTTTTTTTTTATTCAAAAAATTGCATTCTAATATCAAAATAGAAATAAAGTCATCACTTATAGATTCAATCTTCCATCCATCTTTAAAAACAAAATCTAGATGTTCATATCCTCTAGCATCAAAGACCATTAGTGGCACAAATACGTGTGCCTCACTATCTTCAACAATATATGGTTGGCCTTGACTTATAATCATCAATAACCTCCCTTATCTACTACAAAATTTGCACCATCTCTATAGAATATAACTTATAATTTTTGAATATAGGTTATTACCAAAAGGTGAATCCAAAATCTTCAACAAGATTCATAATTTCCTTGTTACTCATTCATATAATAGATGTTAAGTCAAATAAATAAAAGGAGGAGTAACTTTCTAAAGAACATAGCTGGATATGAATTTCATTCATGAATTTTGTCAAGTAGTTTGACTGCCTTTAGCATGAATTCTATTTAGGCCTTTTGTCAAATAATTTGACTACCTTTGTTATGAATTTTGTCTAAACATTTTGTCAAATAATTCGATTGACTTTGGTATGAAATCCATTTAGGCATTGTTTTCAAACAATTCGATTACCTTTGGAATGAGTTTCACTTTTTTGCATCAATGTCTATTGGGGCATTTCAAACTACAACACAAAATTGATTTTAATTGTATAACTATTAATTATTGAAACAACCTAATTTTTTTTGAGAAATAACGATGAGTTGATATTTACTTCAAATTTCAAACATTGGTATTTTCATTAAATTTTTTTGAGGCTCAATCAACAAGTTAGAACTATGCATATCCAATGATTACAACATAGAAGGCACATCTTTTTGAGTGATTTTTACAAATAATTTATTTTAAATGTTTCCACTTTTACATACTTTTTAACCAACATGGTCACAACTACTACAAAATTTAATAAAAATATTCTTTCAATTATTTTTAAAGCATACCTCATGCAATGTTTCCAAAGCTCCCATTTCAGTATAGGCCAAAAGGATGAGCAAGAGATTAATAAGATAATTCATGACTCTTAAGCATGCTAATGGATAAGAGAGTTATGATATATTGGAGAACGTGGTGCTTTGATTCAATGTGGTGAAGATCGAACCTGATTCCTCTACCTGAACAATAACAAATAGAGAGATCAAGGCCCTATCACATGTAATATCCTAACTAGTTTAGGATGATTTATTCTAGTAAGAGATATGTAATAAAGTCTTTCACACTTGCAGAACTATTTAGACAACCTCTCACTTTGGTATCATGATAAACTACACTCCAAGATAAAATATGTATTGTTCTAGATGCACAATGAGAGGAAACATATTATGCAACTAGATTGCTAGAGCCTTGGCGATAATTTTATAGGAGACATTTAGGAGGGTGATGGGATGTTAGTTGCAGATCGACTTAGGATCTCCCTATTTAGGTATGAATTTCATATTTCCTTTATTTATATTTTTACCCAATGAATGTGCATGAAATGCTTCCTAAAGTTATCTTTTATGAATTTATGATAGTTGCTTATTTATAGGCTCTGCCTAATTGTTACCCGATACTTTGGTTTTGCTCCTAGGCTCTACCTAGTGTGTCGTGACATGCTCTCATACTGCTTTAATTTTTTTGTGAATTATTTGTATATTTATATTTATCTAATCTATGGATATATTTCATCAAAAAAAAAATTATTGTTTAAATAGTTGCAAATTATATTAATGTTGTAGAGATGCAACAATAAATGTAATAAAACACAAAAAATTAAGATATTTATGAGACAAAGATATAACAAGGGAAAACCTCTTAAAATTGAAAAACCCACAAGGAAAAGCATAATCCATTATATTAAGAGATATTAAAGAATCTAATATCTCCTCTTTCTTCTCACTTTTTCTCTCTCACAAACATTCAAAATAACTCTCAAGTAGTTACAACCTCACACATATATTGATAAATAATTTCAAAGCATATATTCTGGTGAATTAGTTGTTCTAGAATTGATTACATTGAATGGTTGTGCCTTCCAATTCATTCCACAATGTGGAGAATCTCTTTTAAAGTGAAGTGAATGGTTATACCTTTTTAGATGTAACTAATTATATACCTAAATGATTATATTAGGTTTATTTTATTGCACTTTGTAAATAAGCTTTTCACTTTATAATTTTAATAACCTTAATCTATTTAAAATAGATCAATATGTGTACATAAATATTAATGATCCAACATGAATTAATTTTGACCCTTCAATACAAGATGATTTTTAGAAAACATACTTTCAATATACAATTAACAAAAGAAACAAATTCTACCCTTCTTTAGAAACACTAGCTTCTATTTAACAATGGATCAAACCCTAATATTTCAACTGAATATTATTTATTTCAAATAGAGTGTTCAAAATAAAACAACTAAGAAAGAAAACCACTTTACATGATGAAAGCAAAACTTGTTAATTTTAGATAATTAATCCATCTAATACTTCATCAAATGTTTCAAGAGAAAACTACTTCATATCAAAATTATATCAAAAAAAGGAGAGATGGTGATTTCTTCTCATGCATGTTTGACACTTCAACACCACGGACCTAGAATGTCATTGATCCTCAACTCATGTATAATATTTGTGATTTAAAGACTAGATTTTAACTAATGAAAATCTATATGCATGCATTTTTATATAAAAAGAATCAAATAAAGTAGACTATTTAAAACATATTATGATACATTCTTTTAAAGATTAAAATTGATAGACAATGTGAAAATCAACAACCATTTAAAAACTTGCATGCAACTATACAATCAAATAAAGCAATTTGTATGTAAGTATCCAACATATTTTCATTGTTTTAAACTCAAACCTTTGAAAAAATTAAAACCAACCTCTAACTCTCAACCAAACTGAGATATCCTTATTATTTTACCCACATTTTTGAAGAACTCAAATTTTTGATGATTGAAGAAATCAACAGAATATATTCAAAACCTAAAAAGTATATCAAGTTGAAATAAATGCTAAAATATTTTGGCTCATGATTTCTTAAATAATTGAAAATTGAAACATAATTGTAATTGAATCCTCTAACAAATTTTAAAATTGAATCCACAAGTTCAAGTTATCCAATAGTATCCTACAACCTGGCTTGACAATTCATGGTAGGATGTGAAGTCACTATTCACAACCACTATACATGTGTCACTATTCACAATCACTATTCATGACCACTATTCATGTGATGAGGTGGTAGTCAATAGTCATAATGATGAGTTGACAGTGAGTGTGCTTGAGAGGTGGCATTGGTGAGTTGGCAATGACTATGCTTATGAGGTGGGACCTTGGTGAGGTGGCATGGCCCACAAGGAATCTTTCATTGTATAAAAGACGAGGAGAGAGAAATGGGGCACATTTCTCCACTTAGTCATATGGGATGACTTTTGGATGCATGTCGAGGAAAAAAAGGAAAATGGATCTCATCATTCCATTTAAGCATGTGCTTGTGGGGTGTTTCTATACGATTTTCACTTTCCTAACATTCAAAAGAAGAAGTAAGAAACTAAGAGATATGGTCTAAGGCTTGTATGTACCTAGATGAAGTCTGCGCACTGAATTTAGATGATAGAAGGAACTCCTCTTTGGTTGTGGAGGATGACACCTGTAAAAGGAAGAGACTGAGACAAAGAAGGCGTTAGATGGCTAGATGGTGGGTTGCCAAGCGAAAGCTTGATCCCGGAAGTACAAAGACTTCCTTGAGGGAAGTCAACCCACTGATTGATAAAAATAATGTCTGATAAAAGGCAAAATGATAAAAAGATTGAAATGATTAAAGACTGAAATAGAAATAAAAGCAAATGCTTTAATAAATGTTGTTGTTGGCCTGGTCACAGTCGCCAACGTCGGTTGTCAAGGTCTGCCGACATTGGTTAATATGCCAACGTCAGTGGGGGTAGTGGCCTCTGTGGCTAGCATCGGTCGGGGCGATTGTCTTTGACAGAAGTTTGGTCAGGTCTGGACGGGTTTTAGGGCTGTGGATGGGTCTGAGAAGGGGTTTGGGCCTTGTTAAATGGTCTGGGGGTCTAGGTCTGGTTGAATGCTCTGTACAGGGTATTTGCAGGTAGAAAGAATGGTCTGAAAGAGGAACCAAATACAAGACAGAGGCAACAGGGAGACAGGGAGATAAGGATTTGGGTCTAGTCTGGTGATAGGAAGTGCTGAATGGGAGCTAACAGCTAATACATTTCCAGACTATAGAAATGAAATAAATGAAACATCTTAGCTCATACCTGCTGAAGAAGAAGTGTTGCTGATGCTTGTACCTGTTGTTGATGCTGCTAGTGTGAAGACCTTGTTGCTGGTGGAGTGGATGATGTAGAGTACTTGTTGTTGTTGTTGTAGCTTGCTATATGCCTGAGAGAGAGAGAGAGAGAGAGAGAGAGAGAGAGAGATCTAAAGGTTGGCAGATTGAAGATTGAGGAGTGAAAGATTGGATTGAAAGATTGAAAATATGGATGCAAAGATTGGAAAATGGGATCCACACTTTGGAGGTAAAATGCAGTTATGAAGGAAACTAATGCCAGTAATATCACTGACGTCAGTCGACAGTTGACCGACGTCGGTGGCTGGAAGGCAGGAAAAAGGCTAAAAATAGCCTTCCGTCTATTTTCCCAACTGCCGGGTCAGCAGGTCAGGGGAAGAAACGGTCGAAGGTGGATTATTAGGTGTGGGAAATGAGTGGGATAAGGGAAATGGGGTCTTAAGTCATTTAAGACTTGGAAAGGGGTAGTGGAGGGCAAGTTGGAATAGGTCATAGGGTGATTAATGAGGGTTTCCAAGGGAAAGGAATCCAAGGAGAGGAGAGGTGGCAAAGGGGGGAGAGAAAAGGGATTTTATTAATTTAAAATAGCTAATTATTTTAAATTAATAAGTGTATAGGGGTTAGGAGTGGTTAAGTGAAATGGGATGAAGGGGACCAAGGGGAGAGAGGACGAGGAGGATGACCAAGGGAGTAGACATGATTTTGGTGTCTACATGGGGCATAGTTAGTTTGTGGGCTCCTTTTGATTGAAGTCAAAAGTTGAAGAATATTTTGACTCATGAGTTTTCACATGGGAAAGTGGGAACATTTTCTACTATTCTAAATTTGAGTCATATACAAAGAGGGGCATAGCATTTTGGTGCACATGAAGAAGGTCAAAGTGCATCATGAAGATGCCATTCAAAGTTGGACCTTGCACACGTGAAAGATAACTTTCACTATTGATGAATAGTGATGTCACATGGAGGATGGCATATTTTCTTCTCTCTCATGGTTTCATCTCTTTCCCTCCCTTCTCCATTTATATTCTTTTATTTGTATGACTCTCCCTTATGTAATTAGTGTGAAGCTTGATAAGAGAAGCTTGTATAAGCTTGGTGTAGTATCCTTGTAAGGATTCTTGTAAAGCTTGTAAGTTAGTTTTATAACTAGATTTAGAGTTTGAAGGATTTGCATAGCCTTGTATGTTTCATGTGTATGAAATCATTATAAAAGAGGAGAGTGTGTGAGGAAGCTATGTTTGTGGATAGGTTGATTGTTTGAAGTTAATAGAAGATTAGACATTGCATTTTCCTTGTGGTTTTTCCTTGTTTTTTGTAAGGTTTACACGTAACTACTTGTGTAATGTGTTATTTATGTTCATTATTTTAGTATTTTGTTTATTTTTGCATTTAATTACTTGCACTATTTAGATATTGTTTCCTAACAACTCACTCAAAATATGGACTTATAGAGCTCAACTTATGCACAAAATCTGTGTTTCAAATGGAAAATGAAAAAATAATTATTTTATTTCATTAACTTCCATAAACCTTGCATTGAGTAAGAGATTCATTCTATCAACATTGACGTGTCTTTCAGATGAGTTTAGTGGAATATGATTATACTAAATTAGCATGGTTCTATGCATAATAAATCAAATGATAACTTTAATTATATTTAGAAAATGACAAGTCTAACAAAGTAAGTTGGCAAAAATACCAATTTATTCATGATCAATTTAATATTTCACAAACTTTTCCCTTTCCACCAAATTTCTTCCAATTCATCACCCCTTAGATCAATGATAGGACAAAATTATTAAATGTGAAATGACCAAGATCTTAGAAAATTGGAGACAAAGATCTAGCACTTCTTCATAGTAAATTTGAAGTACTTGAACCAAATATGCCTAATGCATTTAAAACCATACTATGTTATTATAGCTAATAACATCGATGGACTATTAAAATCATGTCCAACATAATGTTGTTGAATATGAATCTCAATGCAAAGATCAAAAATTAAACTACAACCTTTAGCCCTGCAATCTTAGAACAAGGACCACAAATTATATCAAACATTTGAATGAGCATGATATTTATCAGCGTACTAATGAAACATTCAAATGTAGCACACAAATATCAATACAAACTTGGAACTTGGAAACACTAAATGTTGATATTTATGACAATCAAACTGAAATGTTGGTGTCAAAATGACAAACTTCTAATCACTGCACCATTATCAAACAACAAATAAAGGTGTCGCAAATGAAAAATAGATAAACATCAAATTAGAATCTTTACCAAGATTGTTGATTTGTATCTATATGAGTAACCTTGATTAATAAACTTACTACTTTCTATGATTGTTACCAAGAGAGAGCATTACTTATGTAGAATTAATCAAGAATTGTTACTTGTTATTATATTCACTTGAATGATTAATGTGACTATTAATCTAAAATCAACTAAAACATAATCACACATCATTTGAAATCACATTGAAGGGTAAGTTCATAGAGTTGGGGGATAATTTTTTGGACATTTTAGGTAATGTGATCACATTAATAAATAATATGATCATGTTATTCAAATTATGCTTCGATAATGATGGAACCATATAATGATCATGTTATTTTAAACAATAACACAATCATGTTATTATTTTTTTCAATAATATGATTGTGTTGTTACCTATGTTACAAAAAAAAAATTGAAACCTAAATGCAAATTTATAATTTTGCATTCAAGTTTCCTTTGCTATCCTCCAGTTCCATGATCACATTTTGTGTGAGAGAGATAAAATATTGATAGGAAACTGCTAAATTCATCCCAATAAGCTGCTAATCGATGATGCCACCACATAGAAGAGGTAAGTGATAAAAATCTACACTTGTTAACCCTAATTTTTCATTATTCTCATTGTTTGACTCTAATTTTTAGTCATTTTTATTTTTAATTTGTTTTTTTTGAACAACCCATCCTACTAACCCTGTTAACCCTCCATAAAACCCTCTTGTTCCTCCTCCTATCCCTCCACCTAACCCTCTTATAGTTCCACAAAATCCCCTAGGTAGTCAGGAGATTCTAATTAACAACATTATGGGAAATAAATTTGAAATTAAAGATTTAATTCAGGGAATGAGGGATCCCACTTCTACTAACCCCAACCTCACCCAACTAGCCAATTCCCTAGAGATAGTACTAGGTCAAATTGACTCTATAATGAGTCAAATTGATAGATGGACTTCATATAAGGATATTTTTAGGGTTTATTATGCTAATAAAAAATTAGCACTTGAGGTCAAGATCAAATAAATATTAAAAGCCTCCATTTGTGCCTCATTCATTGACACAACCACCAATGCCCCATTTCTCGTAACTGCTAAATATTTTCCAATTCATCACTACCAACATAACTTAATCACAACCAATTTTTGGGATCAAAGGTGGATGGTGTTTGATTATCCATCGTGTAACAACCA
Source organism: Torreya grandis (assembly GCA_037957365.1). Lineage (NCBI taxonomy): Eukaryota > Viridiplantae > Streptophyta > Pinopsida > Cupressales > Taxaceae > Torreya > Torreya grandis. The sequence continues at coordinate 3,886,949 of JARHVA010000060.1, read as the reverse complement.
TGAGGTCCCATTATATTTTTTGAGGAAACTCAACTGTGAGTTTATCCTCAATGAGATTCTGAACTATTTTGGTTTTAGTGAGTTTTAGGGTTGAAGGAAAGGTTCTGTGCAAGTTCAAATAGGTGCATGTCATGCACCTAATTGGCCTACAAGGATCCATATCAAAAAGCCACTTAATCTTGAGATCCCCTTTGTAGTTCAATAGGTCATGGAGATTGACACTCTACACTCTATTAGTTCACTCACTATTACATTGGTTTAGCATATGAGTAGGCTCTCATAGATCGATGATAGAGATACACCACCTAGTGTGCGTACCCAACCCCACCCTTGTATTTTTTGTGGAGCTATGTGCACTATACCTTTTGATTATGATGGTGTTGGTCATTTAGAGGGATTGGATAATATTCTTGTGAGTAATAAGTTTTTGGCACACACATTTGGTATGCATACATCAACCACTACACAGATGTAGGTATATTTTATATAATTTTCACGTTAAGTTTAAGTTATATTTACAAATTTGATTTAGACAAAAATTAATTTACATGGAAAATGAATAATATATATGTCATTTTTAAAGTCACAAAAGGTGATGATGCCTTCATCATCACAGTCAACATTTACAACATTTGATTTAATGTAACCATTGTTTACATATTCAGATCTAGTTGTGTGTCCATATACTATTGCATTTGTCTTATTTAGTATGAAACCTTTTACATATGTAGAGGCAAAATTTTGATTTAATCTTATGCTCTATGTACATTTAATCCATGTATATTTTCCTTGTAAATTTAAGTTAAATTTATCCATCAAGTATATTGATGCATAGGTTCTAACAAGCTTCCCTGATATGGATGGAAACACACACTTACCTCTACCAAATACCCATCTCTCATATTTTATTTTCTTTCTTTGTCTTCTATCTTCAACCTCTTTATCTCTTTGATCACTTTACATTTACTAGGTATTTCTTGTTCATTCTTACGTACTCAATAGCTCTTAAGCCTCCTTGTATTCACTTAATCCTCCTATGCTTGAAGTAATTTTACTAATCAAATAAATTTATAAAATTTCCTTTTAACATCAACCTCCTCAATCCATACTCTATTTTCATGTTCTCTCTCTTTATCCTTGCTCTGTTCTTTACAATCTTCTTAGGTGTTTTCATAGGTCTTCATGCTACTTTGATTTTGTCTTTCCATAATACTCATAAGAACATATACCTACTCAATTACATCTCATTTCATGCATCCAACCATTACACACAACCCCCAAGATTCAACTCTTCACTTAACTTTTCTTTCCTCTTTGACACCTTCCTTCTACTAGCCCTTTTTTGAGGTAAACCTCCTTGTTCTGAGTAAACTACAAAGCTCCCAACCAAAACAAACCCACATTTAGATTCCCATTTACATCACATAGATCATGTAGGGACTTTTATAATTTAACTCTCTTTATAGACACCTAACTCAACACCCATCAGGACTAATTAGGTCCCCTAGACCTAATTAAAGGCTACTGATAGTGAAACCATATCATACAAACTCAAATCAACTTTAAACCTTCAAAATCCTATTCCTTCTATATAAATACACTTGTCCCCAAATTTTGGATATGGTTTGCTCATCTTCGGGGTACCATGAACCTTTGGAAGTTGTTATGAGGTATCACAAACCATTAAAGAGGAACCACAATAGTTGCAAGCTATGAGAATGGGCTCAACGGTATTTATATAACTGATTTTGGAAAATCCCACAAAAATCCCATGAATAATATCATTTAAGATTAGATAAGGGTAGTTCACATGTCACAAGGATATTTATAAAATCAATAACACATATCTAGGGGTCCTTCTAGGTAACACTTTCTTGAAAATGAAGTTGTTAAGCTCAATATAGTCATATTCTCATTTTGAATTATGTCACCATTACCATTATACATAAATCCACATGTTACCCTTGAAAATGAGTGATAATAGAAATGGAATTTAAGATAAAAGAGAATAAATGCACATGAAGGGTAAAAATACAAGGAATTAGATCTAACATGACTAAGACACATCATAGTGGGAAAATGTAAAGATGACTCACAAATTTGACCCCTTTCTCCATTAATTCAATATCAATTTATATAATGCAATTTTAGTTCATTAGTTAATGTAACCACTAATTATATTGCATTGAATCCACCCAAATCAACTATTTTTCAACCTAATTGAACAATTTTGACTATTAACCTACCTACAACCAGCTCATAAATAGGTTACAAATTCAATTAATTGGACACTAATATTTTTTAGGACTAAAGGCATACTCATAGCCAAAATTAAAATAGTTGGCTAAATTAATTATAATTACTCTCAAATAATATCAATGCAAACCCAATTAGAACCTTAAAATTGATCACTGATTATTAAAACATCAACAATCATACTTTATGGATCATTAACTTAACAATGCAACTCTATGAGTCTTCTTAGACATAAAGGACCATGACTCAGGCCCCAACATTAAATTGACTTATTTAAATAAAGTTAATGAAATAATTATTTAAATAATTTTATATTTTATTAAGTGACTTCACTTAAGACATAGTGATAGTAGGACTTAAATCTTGCTTCATTTTATTACAAGATCTTATACATGTTTATAATATTTGATGACCAATTTAAGAGGTGTGGTTTGTATGAAGGGACAGAGTTAGGGAAAGGGGGATTGCAAATTTTGGTGTCAACCTTACCTTCTCATGTTTGAGCCACAAACTTGTAATACACATGATAATTCAATTGTAATATCTCATTAGACCTTTTTATTTGGCCACAAAAAAGGTCTATATTTCAATTATAATGCCTTATTACACCTCTTGCTTTGGCTATGACAAAGGTATAAAGGGTAGACAACCTCCTCTCTACTCAACATTTCTTATGCCAGAAAACATTGCATTGGGTCTCAAAAACTTGCAACCCCATTAACAAGTTTGGAGAGAGCCATCATTTGTGTTGGTACTAAAATATGTGCTGGCCTCAACAATTACATCTTGCAGTTTCTTCCAATTCAACATCCAAACTATTTTCCAATTTTGTTCTCTTGAGCCAAAACAAGACAATATATTTAGATGGTTAAAACTTGATATATTGAATAAGGACCTCCATTCCTCAACCTATTGGTAGAATGTTATTTACACACACCTTCATTAAGAGGTGGATTCACCATGGCTCACTCCTTTCTATTGGTTAGACGCTTTCCCAAAAATCAAATCATCCATCTATTATAAATGAATGTGATATCAATCCATATATTATATATAGAGATACAGATGACTGATATCATGTATATAATAGAAGGATGATGGCCATATATGTGTAGCTCAATCTTTCCCTAGTAAATATATAATGGTATTTTACTCTATCAAAAGAAGCTTTACAAATAAGGATAGAGTTCTTGATATGTCTCTTATTCCTTTTCTCTCCCTAACTTTGCCTTGTTGAAGTGCTACTATTCTTTCCACCTCCTACTCTTTCACTCACACTTCCTACATGTATTACCATTTTTATATTACCTCCAACATTCAAACTACTTGTTATTCTTACGCATTACATGTTGTATGGAAATTACACTTTCATGATTCTTGGTTTACATTGTCTTTTCATGATATGCACATTGAAATACATTGCCATAAATATCTCAGTTTACATTGAGAAAAACTTGGCATATATATCTTTGATACTTTATATAGAATTAAGTGAGACCTTATTTACATGAACAATTGATCGCTGAAGTAGACACTCCTCCCTCTCTGTGAGTTGAGACAAACATAGGCATTGCTACTACAATGCTATCTACATAGGCGCTAACATAGGTATATATTAAATTATAATTTTTAATGGTAAAAATAGACTTATTTTAATAATTTTAATACACACTTGGGGAAAATATAACTTATGTATATGTATTATGTATATAGGGTTGTCCTATGACACTGATAGTCCCAATCAGATGATTAGTAGGGAAACTTCTCATGTATCTCCCATATTTTAGATGCCTATTTGAATAACTGAGCCTACCATTGACTTGTTTGAGCATCAAAAATAGATTGAGTAGGACCATGAGCTTACAATAAGTTCATGTTTAAATGTTTTTTATCGTACTTTAAAATTAGTTTATTAACAATTGGTTGAATGTATTTTATGTTAATTTTGTAATAATAATTTTATCTGAATAGATTTAGATGCAAGGGAGCTACAAGCGTAGGACCTCAGTTTAACCTTGGAGCAATCCAAGGCATTAGAGGGGTCTCCATCTACTAGCAAGGCATCCCAGGGAGAGTCTTGTTCAAGGAAGGCAAAGAGAGGGAGGCTATTTGGTGAATAGGATGTCTTACATGAGATGTACTATTTTATATGCCTATATTGGAAATTTACACATTTTTGGCATTGCATATACATATGTGACATTCACCCAAAATTAGATACTATGTTGGTAGATGTAATTTTTTGTATGCCTATCATGGCAATCTATGTATTATTGACATTGCACACATGTGCCTATATTGTATGCCTATCATGGCAATCTATATAATTTATATTCACTTTTTATTTCATTGTGTTATTCTATAGTGTTGTTTTGATCTTCTGAAATATTATTAATTAGATTTTTTATTTAATGTTGTATACAAATAAGGATTAAAAAATTATTCTTTTCAATGCTATAAATCTCAGATCTCCCATATTTTTTTAAATTAAAGTTTTTATCTCATTATGTGTAGTGGAAATGATTAATGACACTCTTATCTATTTTGCATTTTTGATCACCCATTTACAACTTTTCAATTGATCATTAATATAATTTAATTACACTTAAAACCCATACCCAATCATGTTCAAACTTGTATAATGTAAAGACATAAAATAATTCATAAATCCCTAAAAATTTCTCACTCAAATAACTATACCTATAAGTTATCTAATATTTCACTTTCACCTGGCTCTGATGCCTTTTTTACTAGATTTTCTTGAAACTAGGCCTACTTCTTGTATGCCTTATATCATCCCCCAATACCACTTAATGCACAATTTGATCTTCTATGGTTAAGAAGGTTATGAAATTCCTATTAATATGCTCTAAGATCATGATTAATTCCAACCTCACTTATCCACTCTTGTTCTCAACTTGATTCAAAATCAACTCTCAAACAATCTTCTTTTAAACTAGTCAATTACTCATTAGGTCAATAGGTCAATTACTCATTAAGTTTCTAGGTCTCTAGACCTAATTGTTGATCTAATAGGTCAATTTCTGAAAATAGAGTTTTTATCTCTTAAAAATTATTTTTATAGTAGTTTTTAATCAATTGTAACATGTTCTAACCCTTATCCAAGTTTATAGAACTCAAATCAACCCAAAACTCATCTGACCCAAGTTTTAACATGTTCTGAAGGCCAAGAGTTTAGCGAAACTATTGTTTTGATCTTTTAAAACCAAAAAATAACACTTAAAACATGTCTGGGGGGTGGATATCATCTAGGATTGGGTTATTGTCCTCCTATCAAGCCTGATCAACAAACCCACCACCCATTTTAGCCTTAAGAACACCTTTCCCAATACAAGCAAAAATGCAAATTTTTAGCCTAAGTTCAAACACACATAAAAAAAATTGTAAGTCATTTCTATGAACCTTAAAATCTCTCCCATTCCCCTTTAATCCCTCTAATTTCACCCTAAAGTACTCAGGTGGAACCTTTGAGAGCAATTTGTTGGACAAGTTGCAGTGATGGGTCAAAAAATGTAACTTTTTTACATTGAACAAGCAACTTCTTGAACTCCAACTCCCATTTATACCTCCAATACCTAAACCTAGGAATATATCACATGTTATCATACTTACCAATGTTCAAATCCACCAAAAAGTGTATTTTCACTATCATTTTGGACTGTGGAAACATTGATAATAAATATTGTCAAAGTTTAAGATGTGGTTACAAAAATCTAGTTTCAATGCTTCTTGACCAAAAAATTACACTGCCAACATGTCCAAGGGGGTGGATAGTGTTTAGGACCAGGTTATTGGCCTCCCATCAGGCCCAATCTACAAACCCACCACCCATTTTGGCCTCAAAAACACTCTTCCTAATACAGGAAAAATGCAATTTTTTAGCCTAAGTTCAAACACATGTAAAACAAAACATGTAAGTCATTTATGTTAACCATAATATCACTCTACTATGTATTTAAGATCTATAATTTCACCCTAGAATGCTCAGGTGGAAGCTTTGAGAGCAATTTGTTGGACAAGTTGCAGTGAGGGATCCAAAAATGTAACTTTTTGGCATTGAACAAACAACTTCTTGAGCTCCAACTGGCATTTCTCCCTCTAAAACATTCACTTGAGAATATATAACTTTGATCACATCTAGATAAAAAAATTAAAATTTATCACATTTAGATGATATTAAAATCCACCTAGAAGTGAATTTTCACTACCATTCCCAAGTGCAGAAACACTTATAACAAATATTGTCAAAGTTTAAATTGTGGTTGTAAAATTCTCATTTTGATGCTTCTTAACAAAAAAATAATAATGAAACCATGCCTAGATGGTGGATAAAATATATTACTAGGTTATTATCCTCCCATCAGGCTCGAGTGACAAACCTACCACCCATTCTGGCCTCAAGAACACCCTTCCCAATACAAGAAAAATACATTTTAAGCCTAAGTTTAAATATGCATAAAACAAAACCTGTAAGTCATTTTTTAAAAATGTAGGATCCTTCCCTTACCTATTTAATCCATATAATCTCACCCTAGATAACTTAGGTGGAGCCTTTGATATAAATATGTTTGAAAAGTTGCAGTGAGGGGTCAAAAAATGCAACGTTTTGGCATTGAATAAGCAACTACTTGAACTCCAACTAGAATTTTTGCCTCTAAGACATCCACATGAGAATATATCAATTTTATCACATCCATATAAGAAAATTACATGTTATCATACTTTCATGATGTTTGAATCCACCTGAAAGTGCATTTTCACTACCATTCCAGAGCGTAGAAACACTGATAACAAATGTTGTGAGAGTTTAAGTAGTGGTTATAGAACTCTAGTTTCAATGATTCCTGACCAAAAAATGACATTGTCAACATGTTTAGGTGGAAGGATAATATATAGGACTAGGTTCTTGGCCTCTCATCAAGGTTGATAAACAAACCCACCACCCATTTCCTCCTTAAGAACGCCCTTCCCAATACAAGAAAAATGCAAATTTTTAGGCTAAGTTCAAACATGCATAAAATGAAACCTATAAGTAATTTACATGAACCATCAGATCCCTACCCTAGATATTTAAGCCATATAATCACACGCTATAGCACTTAGGTGAAATATTTGGGAGTAATCTGTTGGACAAGTTGTAGTGAGGGGTCCAAAAATGTAACTTTTTGGCATTGAACAAGCAATTTTTTGAGCTCCAACTAGCATTTCTACCTCTGAGATCTCCACCTAAGAATATATTACTTTCATCACATGCAGATAGAAAAATTAAATGTTATCACATTGCATTGACATTTAAATCCACCCAGAGTGCATTTTCACTACAATTCTAGAGTGCGAAAACACTAACAACAAATATTATTAAAGTTTAAGTTGTGGTTGCATAACTCTAGTTTCAATGCTTCCTAATTGAAAAATGACACTTTAAACATGTTCAGGGAGTGGATAAAATCTAATACTAGGTTCTTGGCCTCCCATTAGGCCTGATCGATAAATGCACCCCCCATTTTTGTCTCAAGAATGCCCTTCCCAATACAATAAAAATGCAATTTTTTAGCCTAAGTTCAAACACGCATAAAATGAAACCTAGAAGTCATTTCCATGAATCTCAGATTCTTAACATACCTCTTTAATCGCTCTAATTACACCTTGGAATACTCAGGTGGAATATTTGATAGTAATTTGTTGGACAAGTTGCAATGAGGGGTCCAAAAATGCAACTTTTTGGCATTGAACAAGCAACTTCTTTAGCTCCAACTGCCATTTCTACCTCTGAGACCTCCACCTAATAATATATCACTTGGAAGACATATAGATAGGTAAATTAAGTTTTATCACACCACCATGATGTTTAAATCCACTTAGAAGTGCATTTTCACTACCATTCTAGAGTGCAAAAACACTGACAACAAATGTTGTCAAAGTTTAAGTTGTGTTTATAGAACTCTAGTTTTGATTCTTCTTCACTAAAAATTGACACTAACAACAGGTCTTAGGGGATGATAATGTCGAGGACACCCACTACCCATTTTGGCCTCAAGAATGCCCTTCCTAATACAAGAAAAATGCAAAATTTTAGCCTAAGTTCAAACACCTATAAAATGAAACCTTGTAAGTCATTTCTTGAGCTTAGATCACATCAAACCTAAGCTTTGATCATGTCCAACTTGAGATTATCTAAGCTTAAATAATATATAATTATTTACTGATAGTTCCAACCATGTGAAGGTAGAAGCTTATTTGGCACCACTAACCTACAAAAAATTGTTAGTAAGTAATTAAAACTAAAATTTATATGTACTACCTAGAAAATAAAAAAAACATTTAGTAAAATTGATTACATTTACATTTGAAAATTCAACATACCTACGTATTTCAACTCAATAAACCACTAGGATCTTCTCTAACCTTGGTAGTATCAATAATAGCTTCATGGTATGACTCCTGAACTTTCCATAGTTTCTTGTTTAATTGTCTCCCATGATATTTTTGTAATTGAATATTCATTTCAAGAATTAAATTTGAATAGTGAAGTATCTTCTTTTTTATTTCAAACTCTTCAAAAAACTATTGATATGAATATTTTATAGGATATCATCAAAACCAAGTTCTAGTGACTACCACTAACCTAGTGGGATAGCCAATGTTTTCTCCATCTATAACTAGGGAAGTCAAGTTTTTATTTCTCTCTACAAATTGACAGAAGTAGTAATCAGTGCCCTCTTCATTATCCTCATCTGCAATAACTACAAAACCATGTCATGTATCACAAAAAATTATTTTTAACAATACTATGAAGATTGATAATGAGAATAAATTATATATAATGAAAAATATTCTACATGGTTGCACTAGATTAGATACATGGTCAAAGTTAGCTGATGATGTCATATTTGTAAGTTATAATGTTTCTGGAACCTGATATGTGTTAATTGGAATTATAAGTTTAGAACTCCAATCATCCACCAACTCTTATGACTCACACTCATTCTAAATAGAGTCCACACATGCATAATAGAAGCATGCCAAGTGTCTTGTATGAATAGTCTAAGAACTTGCAAATGAGCTATGGATTGAGTCAAGATCATTTGAACCCATTAGAGTCATACAATCCTCATACTTTTCCAAGTGTTCTTCCTCCATTAACCATAAATGTCTATAAATAGTATAATTTTGTTAATCACCATGACACATGTTCTCATTACACCATTTAACCATAGTTTTTGCATTTGTCAAATGAACACACTCTTCAAATTTCAACTCCTCCCTTGCAATAGCTCTTTTTACACATGCTCTATCATTGTCATGCTTCCTTTTTTCATGGATAACCTTAGTGAAACTCCAAATATGTTTTACACCAGTGGTAATGTGCATCTTGCTCAACCATAAAATATTCATGTAATTTTTAATTACAATGTGAAATTGTCTGACCAAATGTAATGTTGATTGAAAGTAATGTTCCTTTGACTCAACTATTCATATAACTTTTGAAAATAACCTTATATATACTCTAAACAATGTGATCAGTCATTGTTGATATAAAAATGGAACTCCCTTAATATTTTCCATTATTTCTCTATACTATCAAGTACATACATGAATATTATATGCCTGAATATGACAACTTGTGATGAGTTGTAATATTGTGATTGAACTTCCATTTGGGGTTTGAATGTGTAATTTTCAGCAAAATCAACTACTAAAATAGTCAAATCAAGTGGGAATGTATCCTTGCTTATCTTGAAATGTTCATCCAACCATCTAGCCCTATGTGTCTGCCTTGCATACTCATAAACAATCTTCTCCCTAAATTTGACCAAAAGTTCAGAAACAAGTATCTTTTTTGTAATTAGATCACACCTTTTAGATTCTTTGCCATCTTTTACTTGATAAGTCATTGATTTATATTTTCTTAAACCAACTAATTCCTATCCAATTTCATTTTCACTCTCCTCATGGATACATTTTATTATTTTTGGCAATCCAGCACAAATGTTGCAATTTTTATTCAAACATAAAAAGGTTTGGCCATCTCAAAATATCTTTGACAAATAAAAATGTATGGATGTTTTTCCAAAAATTTAGAGTATAATTGGGTTTGAGTCATATCCAATAAATGTTTTGGATGCAGTTCACAGTTATGAGAACCAAATATTTTTTTCACAACATCTCTTACATTGGATGAAACTCTTGTATTATCTTTCCAAAATTGAGTAATTCTTTAAGAGTATCAGCTATAGCCTTGTCTTTCATGGAATTCTACCATAGAATGCCTAGAGCTCATTAGTTTTAGGTTCATTAAGTCTTTCACATCTTTGAATTGTTTTCATTATTGTTTTTTTTTATACTAAGTGTTTGACTTGTTTTTGAAACCATTCATTTTTTTCCCTATTTTGTCACTTACTGCATAAGTTATAAGTATACACCAGACAACAATACAATCTTGGGTGCATGATTTTGGGTCTAAATTATGATATGCATCATGTAGATTTTTAACAATTTCATTATTTTCATCATCGATGTTAGATGTTGTTAGTCCTAATGTGTATATTATAGGTCTTATCATAATAAATTTTATCAATAAAAAAAATAATTGGCATCTTTGACTATCATAATCCAAATTATGAAAGAAAATATCCCAAATTTGTTGAGCCAATCTTCTTGAATGTTGATCATAATTTTTTTAATGCATTGGTTTTAAAATATTTCATTGACTTTAATTAAGTACTTGTCTTTTCTATGCACAATTCTTGGTGGTTTTGTTAATGGTGGAATTTGTTGAGAGGGTCTTTCAAAATTGTTATTACTTTAATTGTTTAGAGGTGGGATGACATTTTATTCATTGTTTATTTCTTCATTATATGTTTCCATGAAATTTTCTTGATGGTTAATTTCATCATTATTTGTTTCCATCACTTTTTTTTCATTTATGGGGGGTGAACCATCATACATAGACTCATCATCAACAAAATAAAAAAACCTGGAACTTTGAAAGTAAACTTCCAACATTATCTAATTCATAATTGTCAATTTCATTAATATTCATTTTATTATGGTCAATTTCATCATTAGTCAATTCATTATGGTCAATTTCATCATTGTTTAATTCATTGTTATCAATTGGATCATATCTATGGCATTTGGTTCATCAGGATTAGGGTTTGTACCTTGTCTACCATGAAGTTTTTGCATTTGTATGTTGTTTTTATCTCTCAAATATTCTAGTTCTTTTGGTCTTTTATTCTTCAATATCTTCCTCTTCCTCGAATATGATCTGTCACCCATCAAGGATAATTGACATCTTTTCAAAGGTGGGGTCAAGTACATAGGTACTATAGGTCCCACAAAAATATACTGATAATGTTTGTGGGGATAAAATTCTTGATTTGGGTTAAAAATAGATGTTAAAAATTGAACTAAGTCTATAATAATAATAACATGATCGTGTTATTACATAACGTGATTGCATTATTTGTTATACTAGGTTTTATTTAAATATACATATTGAGAAGCTTATATTAAGAATGATGTGATCACATTATTACATAACACGATCACATTATTCTTAATACTCGGTTGGGGTTAGAAATTGACATTGAGAATTGAGTGTTGTCTATATTAAGGATAATGTGATCACATTATTAAATAACGTGATCATGTTATACTTAATATAGATTAAGGATTAGGGATTAAGGCATTAGTTCATAGGTTTTAGGGATTATGGATTAGGAAATGTAGGGTTTAGGTTTAATAATTTATATAAGGTCTAATCACTCTATGTCATGTGTGAACCTAATTTTTACTATAAATGAGGTTAATTAGGACTAAATCGATTGGTAAATAGGGAAAGTTTTTGTTTTACAATTTAGAGTATAATGTTTATGGATTAGGTTTAGGGTACACAAGGTCAATTAAAAAGATAATTCTTAGTTTAAATGATATTAATTTGGGCTAAAATGATTGTTTCAGGGTTTAAAGAGTTTATATTATGGTTTAGAGAATAGGGATTAGGAAATTTAAGAATTAGGGCTTATGGTACAAGTTTTAGGGTATATAAGGTATAATCATGATGATGATTAGGGAAAATTGGAGCTGATCAACCCCAAAATCACATTTTATAGTCATGTAATTAGGTTGAAGGGGCTCAAAATAGCCCCAATTTACTTCATATGCACATCTAGATTGGTACTCCAAAGGATAAGTTTTTGCCATAGGTTTAAAAAATGCATTTTATGACATCTAGAGATAAAATCAATTGTATATTATGGCATGTATGCTTGTGGTATGTAGTGGGAATTAGGGCATAGGGCTTACAATTTATTTTTTAAGGGCTAGGGATTAAGGCATAAGGTTTAGGTTTAAGGACCTGTATATAATGTGTAATTTCTATATACCATGTGAACCTAATTCTTGCTACAAAGGATGTTAATTGGGACTAAATTTATTGGTAAATAGGGAAATATTATGGTTTATACTTTAAAGTATAGTGTTTAGGGTTTAGGGCTTAGGGATTAGGTTTTAATGTATATATGGTTTAGGGTACACAGGGTCAATCATAAAGATAATTGAGGATAATTTGAATCACTTGGACCCATTTGTGACTATAGAATGTGTTTTTGGGTTACCATTATACCCTGGATGTAATAATGCATATTGAGTGAATTAGTTAAATGGGGCAATCAATCGTGTGATTTAGGCCAAACTAAGCCTTATGAACTTAATTCTTAGTCTAAATGATGTTAATTTGGGATAAAATGATTAGTTTAAGGTTTAAAGAGTTTATATTTATGGTTTAGAGTTTAGGGATTAGGAACTTTAAGGATTAGGGCTTAGGGTATAGGTTTTAGGGTATATAAGGTATAATTGTGAAGGCAATTGGGGAAAACTTGAGCTCCTTAAACCTATATCTATGAGTAAAGAATGTGATTTTGAACTTCATTAGTCCCCACATCATCACATATTGAGCCAAGTAAGTCAATTATGGTTTAATGAGTGATGTAATTTTGACCAAGTTCATCCCTATGATCCTATATATATATATATATATATATAAAGGGTGTTAATTGTGGCTAAATTTAATGGTTTAGGGTTTAGGGTCTATAATTTAAAGGGTTTGGGGTTTAAGGCTTATGGCTTAGGGTTTAATGTAAATGGTACAAGGTTTAGGGTTATAGTTAAATAGTACAGGATTTAGGGTTTAAGATATTAGATATAGGATCCAATCATTAAGGTAATTGAAGAACATTTGAGTTGCTTGTTCACCTATTTATGATAATTACCTTCATGTTTGCATTCCTAATAAAATTAGGGTTAGTTATGCTATGTACATGTTGCATACATTTTATATAATTAATTGAGCCATAAATTTGGTTTAAGGGCTAAATTTTGCTTAGATCACACCCCTAATTGCACCAATTGACTAATTAGATCAATTCATGATAGAATCGATATTTTGATTTTTCCCCAAATCATATCTTACTCTTGAAGGGTTTTAAATTGGCCTAAAATGCCTTAATTAAAAAAATCTACTAGCCTCCTATTTGGTTAATTTGGTTACCTCAGATGCACAACTAGATTGGTACTCTAAAGGATAAGTTTTGGCCATAGGTTTAAAAAGTGCATTTTATGACATCTTATGATAAAATCAATTATATCGTAAGGAATGTATGTTTGTGGCATGTAGTGGGAATTAGGGCACATGGATTAAAATTTATGTTTTAGGGATTATGGATTAGGGCATAGGGTTTAGGTTTAAGGACCTATATATAATGTCTAATCGCTTTATGCCATGTTTAAACCTAATTATTAATACAAAGGATGTTAATTAGGACTAAATTGAATGGTAAATAGAGAAAGTTTATGGTTTACAATTTAGGCCATATTGTTTAGGGTTTATGGTTTAGGTCTTAGGTTTTAATGTATATACGGTTTAGGGTACACAAGGTCAATCACAAAGATAACTGAGGATAACTTGAATCACTTGAAACCATTTGTGACTATAGAATATGTTTTTGGGTTGTTGTTATACCCCATTTCATCATTAAAATAGAGTGAATCAGTCAAATGGGGAAATCAATCATGTGGTTTAGGCCAAACTGAGCCTTGTGTACTTAATTCTTAATCTAAATGATGTTAATTTGGGCTAAAATGATTAGTTCAAAGTTTAAAGAGTTTATATTTATGGTTTAGAGTTTAGGGATTAATAAATTTAGGCATTGGGGCTTAGGGTATATAAGGTACAATCATGATGGTGATTGGGGTGAATTTTAGATCTTTGAACCTATATCTGTGAGTAAAAAAAGTGATTTCGGGATCAATTAGCCTCCACATCATCACATATTGAGCCTATAAAGTCAATTGTGGTAATGAGTGATTAAATTTTTACCAAGTTCATTTTTTTGAACCTAATTATTTATATATATATAATATATTAATTTGGGCTAAATTTATTGGTTTAGGGTCTATAATTTAAACTGGTTTAGGGTTTAGGGCTTATGGCTTAGGTTTTAGGGTAAATGGTACATGGTTTAAGGTTTAAGTTAAATGGTATAAGGTTTAGGGTTTGAATTATTAAATATAGGGTCCAATAACTAAATTAATTGAATAAAATTTGAGCTACTTGTTCACCTATTTGTGATAATTACCTGAACATGTTTATGTTTTTGATAAAAGTAGGGTCAGTTAAGCCATACATGTTGCATACATGTTATACAATTGATTGAGCCATAAATTTGTTTTAGGGGATAAATTTTGCCCAAATCACTCCATTAATTACACAATTTGACTAATTGGATCAATTCATGATAGATTCAAACTTTTAATTTTACCCCAAATCATATCTTGCTCTTTAAGGGGTTAAAATTGGCCTCAAATGCCTCCTGGATTAATTGAATAAACTCTTTGGTTAATTATATATGACATGACATTAGGATTAATTTCAATCTAAATAAAATTTAATATATAATATATAATACATTCACATGGCTCATCTTGACCCTAATTACCTCCATAATTAAACTATTCAACATTTACATTCATTAGCTAATGACTTCAAGTTTATTGAGATCAAAACCACATCCTATACTTGTAGAACTTGCATTTAAATAAATTATGTTTATTTTATTAAATTTATCTAATTAAATTGGAGTTTATCAACCCCAAAATCACATTTTATAGTCATGCAATTAGGTTGAAGGTACTCAAAATGGCCCCAATTTACTTCAAATGCACAACTAGATTGGTACTCAAAATTATAAGTTTTGGCCATAGGTTCAAAAATGCATTTTATGACATCTCATGATAAAATTAGTTATATCATAAGGCACTTATGTTTTCAATATGTATGTTTGTGACATGTATGTTTGTGATATCTTTAAACTTGGCAAAAGATAACTTCTTATATGCAAAATAGGGTACTAATGCATTGATATACCTTGAAAATAGATCCTTATAGAACTTCACTTACTAATTCAAACAATATTATCAGAGACTTCGATAATACTACATAGTTTATAATTTTTTTTAATAAATTTCAAACATCACCAATTATCCACAAGAACTAACATAGTCCTGTTTAACCAAATTCAACCTCTTTAAGGATTGTATACACTCTTAACACAAAATACAATGACATTTGATTTATTTATTATTGTTTAAAATAACGTTTTAATCTTGTGAAGACTATAAACTCCTTTTAAAATAACTAATTTAAAATAACTAATCCTTAAACATTTATAATATCACTGAACTCTCTTTCGAACCTAGTACTCTAGGTCCATTAGTACTTAGTCAGAGGATCCTTGTATTCTAATTGATTTTTGAACAATTAAATTTATTTAATAATTTAAAAAATGAAATATAAATCAAATTTACCACGTTATTAGTGATTTGGATTAGTGGATCATGAAAAACCAACTTTTGACTTCTTTACCCTGTCTAGGATGAACTAGGACTATTTGCATTTTAAGGAAGATTAGACTTATGTCAAATGAACAACAAATTGATTCATAGGTTAATAAATCTCCAATTATCATTCAATGATATCCAATATTGACAAGAACATTGGTCCCAAACAATAATATTAGTCAACCAAACTTTGTTCTTAAGACTACTAGGCCTAATGGCTCCTTTGGTAGGTCAAAATGCAAATTTGGGTTTTAAGGTGTTGTGAATATATAATGTGATCACATTATCAAGTAATGTGATCAGATTAATAATGAGTTAATAACATGATCATGTTAATATTATGATCATGTTATTAACATGATCACACTATTTGAATTTGAATTCAAATCTCGTGCCTTTTGGCTCGAGAATGGATTGGATTCTCGAGCCAAAGGCTTGGACTTGTCAATGTACAACTGAGTTTTGAGAGTTATGATAAAAAATAATAAAATTAAACTTTTATTACCAAATACACTAAAAATTTTAATGTGAAAATTTAAAAACTTATTGCCATCATGATGAACACGCTCTCCTCTTTCCAAAAATATGATTTTTATAAGTTTTGGACTAATTTAAGGTTTCAAATTATGTTGATTTCTAACTATACCTTTTTTAGGCCACTACATGCTTATACATGTTCATGTAATTTGTCTTTCATTGATCCAAGTGAAAAATAAGTTATATGGTCATAAACTAGACCTAATTCTACACACATTTAAAAAATTTAATTTTCATTCTTTTTGAGGTAGTTAGGTTCATCACACGGACGACTATCCACTTTTTTGTCAGTTTTTAGAATCTATTTACTTGAAAAATTCATAAAAAAAAAGTATTCATTGAAAAAATATAAACAAATATAGGTCATAAACTAGAAGATCTTATCTAAATTTTCCTCAAAGGGCTTCCAATAATATTAAATGCTACTCAAAAAATGGTGTGCTACACGACCTTCTATCTACTCTATTTTATGAAAAAATAGGAGTTCCTCTTCAAATTTTAGATGTTTGACCTAGTTATACTTAACCATTTTGAAAAAAAATTGGTGTTTTAAAACTAAACTCAAAATTCTACATTCTATGTTATTACTCCATATTCAATTTTGGAGTGTGGATATCTCAAATTATCTATATAAGTTTAGATTTTTGAAATTTCAGGAAAATCATGTCCATAAGTAGGCCACTTTTTGTCCCCCAACTTTGTGCACTTACCCTAAACAAGAAATGATTATTAAGTGTGTTCAAACAAGTTGGCCCTCACAAATTTAATTTTAAATGTCATGGCTTAAACCATCAGATGACATAATTCATATTATTGCAAAAATTTTAAACTTGGGTATAAAATTTGACATAACACTAAAAACCCTGATAGCATGTTTCACATTTGAAATTGGATAATGATCTAATTTTAAAACTTCAGAACTTAGGAGTGCAACCCAAGCTAATTATCTCCTAAATAAATGATATACACATTTAGAAGATTTTTCACATTTAAGGGATGGATTACTCATCTAGCATGACATGAAGATTATTAAATTATTAATTTAGAAATTCAAGATGGATGGAAATGATTTCAATAGCTTAAAACATCAAATTTAAAGGAAAATAGTATTTTATAATAGTAGTATTCCAGTATAGTTTATTTATAAATGTTCAATTAAAAATTGACATAATATTCAAACTTATGATTAAAGAGATTCTTACACTTATGTTAAAATATTTATCTTCATCTACATAAGAATGAATACTTGTAAATCTATTTTAAGGAGTTGGGCTTAAACTAAATCACAAAGCAAGAAAACAGAAAAAAGAATAGAAACAAGAAAATGACCCCAAAAAATGAACGGAGAGAAAACTAATCATAGAAGATTTTTAGATGATGACCATTAAATATATGACACAACTAGTTTGCATCAATATATTTTAATTGAAAATCATTAGTCTAAGAACATCGTCTATTCTATATGGTCTAAGCCATAAGGAATCAAAATTGTGGTGCTTACTTGGTTCTTTGTGGGCTTTATCTTAATATAAGACCAAATCTCCAACCTTAATAAAAATTTAAAGACCTTCGTGTCATTTTTTTAAATTTTCCCTAAGCCTTTTCTCATTTTTATAAATTTATTTTTTTAGTTTCATCTAGAGATAGTAGATCAACTAGTCTTTAATCTATGACATTAGTGTCTTAAAAAATGTATTGAATAGTAGTTCTAGTAGAAGTAATTTGTAATTCAATTGATAAAGTAGATGAAAAGCCCTAGGCTAACATGAAATGTGAATAACCTATTGTAGCTTTAATCATTGTTTGATTAGTCCATAATGCTTCAAAAATATTAACATGTCCATTTATTTTATTTTCACATACTATTTTCTTCATAATCAAAATCAAGTTTTAGCTAGTAGGTTTAGCTTGTCCATTCCCTTGGGGATAATACTTTTTTAATTTGGCGAGATAAATGCTTTTGAAGCTACACTTATGAACCAAACAAGTGAGGGTTTTGATAATTGGTCCAATAACCAAGGAGAGGGTTTTGTATGATGGTCCCAGAACCATACATTACAAGGCACAACAAGAGGGTTTTAAGGCTCCCACAACCATACCAAGTACAACGAAGAGGGTTTGGAGGCTCCCCCAACCTTAAAAAGCAAAACTAAAGGGTTTTAAGGCTCCTAAAAGCATAATCATTACAAAAAGAGGGTTTTAAGGTTCTCACAACCTTGGCAAAACATGCAATAAGAGGGTTTTAAGGCTCCCACAACCATAACATGAGGGTTTTAGGTTATCACAACCTTAGCACAATCAATAATGTTACAAATAAATGAAACTTGAAGATTTGACACCCTTTATCAGGACTTCCTTGAGACTTACCCTACAGAAAAAGAGTCCATCAGGAGCAGAAGGTCTTTTACCCCTTGGGTCTTCCTCACAACCTCCACATAGCTAAGACACAACAAGTGGGCTTTTCCTACCACTGAAAGCAGCAAGGTGGATTCCTCTATCATCCAATCTAATAGAACAAGTTTTGATTGGGTTTTTTATATCCACTCTAATCAAAACCATCTAAAACTAAGTATTGTCCTCCACATATTTGATCTTTAGCATAATTTTCTCACATCCTCTGTATAAGGCACAACTAAAGGGTTTTAAGGCTCCAAAAACCATAAACAACACATCAAGAAGGTTTGGAGGATCCCAAAACTAAAGTGAAACAAAAAACAAGAGGGTTTTAGGGATCCTTCAACCATAATATAAGATTTTTTAAGGTTTCCATAACCTTAATACAAATAAGGATGTTGTAAAGCAATGAGATTCAAAAAGTTGAATCACATCAGTAGGGCTTCTCTAAGACTTACACTACAAAAATAAGAATCCAATAGGGTTAGAAGATATTCTACCACTAGGTAATTCCACACAATCTCTGTACATTCAATACATAGAAATTGGGATTTTCCTCGTATTGAATCTATTAATGGTTGATTCACAACAAGAACCTAACCATCTCATCGTTAGCAGTCTAGTGGTAGTTTGAAACACCATAGGGTTTTCTATCCAAGTATGAACAATATCCTTGAAATATTGGGCAAACCTCATAACGCAAAAGAGGCAATGGTAAAATCCCATATCATCTACTCTTGTAAGGCAAGTTTTAATTTGGTTTCCTCTATCCACCATGATAAAAAATGAGTGAGACTAAAAATTGTCCTCCATAGGTCTGGTCTTTTGCAATATTTTCACCCATCCTTTCTAGACCCTAAGTGTATCAAGTGACCATGTATAATCACTAAAAAACACCACAACCCATGAAAAATTCACAATACTCTTAGATCAGACTCCATAAAGCTTTGTGAGGATTCCTCTATCTTACTCATTAGCCTTTATACCCATAACTAGCCAAACAAGGGCATCAATAGATTTTGTATAGAAACTTAGATCCCTCTACCATACCCAAAAATTGTATTTGCCAGAATGTAAAGATAAAATAGGTGGAAAAACTCTATTATTCACACCTGTTTGTGTAGCATCTATATGGGTACCTTTTATACCCACTAGTAGTTTCTATCCATTTAGATATACTATAGTGACGAGCCTTATAGCCTTCATTACTTTATAATAAAAACCAATTGGTGTTTTTTCTTTTGCTTAAATTGAAATTTAAAAACTTGAATGTCTTTCATTCCTTATGCTCTCAAAATTTTTACAAGACTGGGCTCTCCTCACAAAAACCCCAATTAGATTTACTCCTTGCCTGAGTCGGGGCTCTTAAAAAACCAACTAGGGACTTTGAGCAACTTCCACTCTAGTTTTCTTTTCTAGATTACACCCAAAAACTTCCTTCTACCAATATTTAGATATAATTCATTTCCACCTAGTAGGACATTTAGTCTTTCAGTGGTTCACATTGATGAGGCATAAAACCTCCAGTCCTCCTAGATGTAGGTCATTTTCATCTCCTCCTTCCATATCCTACCCACATTATGTTTGAAATAACCTCTTCCCGCCACTAGAATAGAACCACTTTTCTGATGTGGACCTTATGCCAGTCCATTTTATAGATTTGATACTTGGTCTTAGTGAGTCTTCCACTTAATTTTTTTTTTAATGCTCCATCTAGAATCTTTTACTCCATTATTTATCACTTGCCATTATTGTACTCTAAATCTCTCCCACCCAACATGCCATTCAAACTTACGGTGGATGTCATTGATGGTATGGACAACCCCTAGTCCACTCAAATTTGGGTCATCTTCATCTCCTCCTTCCCCTTGTTTTCCTTCCTAACCATGTCTTATTGTAAGAATCCTCCTTCCAATCCTTCTGCTCCCGTCCATGTCTATATTGGTGTTCTAGTTTTTTGCTTAAATTGAAATTCAAAATGTTGATGATCTTTTGCTCTATATGCTCCTTCTGCTTCTTGGGGATAAAACTTAGAAGAATGACTTGAAATAATAGAATAATGGCTTAAAATTTCTAAATATTCAATAGAAGTACATTGGTCACCATTATCAGGTATTATTTTATAAGGAACTCCAAATTTTGAATATATTTGGTCTTCAAAAAATGAAATCACTTCAAATGTGACATAAATATTTAATGCTACAACTTTAGGTCATTTAGTGAATAATTAGTGGTGGTTATAATGTACCTATGGTCAACTAAGGATGAAAGATAAATATTAGAAATAAAATCAATACCTAATTTAGTAAATTTTTTCTTAGGTATAAATGAATTTAAAGGCATGGTAGGTAACCTATCTCTACTAGTAAAAAGTTGACATGACATACATGACCTAACTAAATTATAAGCATCTTGAAATAAAGTTGGCCAATAATATCTTACACACATGATTTTGTATGCAATAGTTTTCACTACAAATTTTACACCATAGTTTCCTTCATGACAACTCCTAAGAACCTTTTGATCTTGTTCACAAGTTAAACAATGTAAAATCACTCCATTTATATTTCGATAAAAATATCAAGCAAAATAAATTTTAAATCTTATAGTATAGGATATATTCTCTAATGCTTATCCAATGAATCAAGAGAAGTTTAGTTTTGTAAATAGTAAATGAGATCATGATACCAATCATATTTTAAAAACATACAATCCCAATCATGCATTTTGAGTCGTATCTCAAATTATTTTAAAATATCATCAACCTTCATAATTTGAAAAATAGGGTTTAGTTTTCAAACTATCATCATAAAACTATCATTGCCTTTAATATTTTTTTGGGTTTCAAATTCAAGGTCAACTTCCTAGATTTTAAAAATCTATTTGCTAGCTTACCCTGGATGGTTGCTTCACCAAATAAGATAAAATAGGTACATTCAAATGAACAATTAACTTTATTTCCCATTAAGATATATTTGAATTTGTCTAGAGATGAAATTAACGTGAAAACAAATTTATTGATTAAGTGATACCAAATTTCAATGTCTTTTAAGACTTCAATCATATAACAGGACTTTAATCATGATCATGATCATGTTGAGTAATAATAAAACCTATGGATTTTTTGGTTGCATTCACATACAAGATAAAATGTTTATTCAGATTAGGTTTGTAAAATACATGAGCACTTGCTATGACATTTTTAATTTTATTAAAGATTGTATCTAAACCTATATCCCACAAATAATTATAATTTTTATTAAGCAAAATATACAAAGGATTAGACTTATTAGTGAAATTAGAAATAAAATTATATACAAGGTTGATTTTACCAAACAATGATCTAATACTAGATTGATGTTTTGGAAGTGATAAATCTTTATAGCTTTTATGTGTTATAGGTATATTGAGATACCATTTTTTATATGACATGACCCAACAATTTACTTTTTGTGACACCAAACACTAATTTGTTTAGATACTTTCTATTCCTAGTGAAATTTCACATAAATAATCAAGGTGTTTGTTTGTTTTCTTTGAATGGATAATAAGATCATATAAGTAGGACTTGGATGATAATGCCAATTATATCATCAAAATTTACATACACAACTCTCTAAAAACCCATCTATAATAGAGATTATTTCAGTTTTTAACAACTTATTGCAAGATATAATCTATATTTGATAGATGAGAATTATCTTTAACACTTGCACGGGTTAAATATCTAAAATATACACAAAGAGCAATGCCACCATTCTTATTTTTAAGAGTGATAAGGTTGGATACCCAGTTTGAACATTTTATAAGGAAAATCACACCACCATCTAACATCTTATATAACTCCTTATTGATGGTGTTTTCCAATAAGAGGTTGATTCTTCGATATTTTTCATTAATGGGTTTTATACTAGATTTAACAAGTATATCATGTTTTATTAGTTCAATATCATAACCCTTTAGGTTTTTGTATGACCAAGAAAAAAATATAAATACATAATTTAAAAAATTTAACAAATTGTTCTTTTTCCTTGGAAGTATAATGAATTCCCAAATAAATAAATTTTGGATCCTCTTCAGTGCCTAGATTAATTGGACTTTTCTCACTGATTATTCTACTAGAGGGCTTCTCTATTCAATAATTTTTTAGCTATTCATGAGGGGTAAAAATTTAATCCAAATTGACTAAACCGACAGATAATTTATTATTTCTCAATTGCAAATAATCACCATAGTTAAGAACATAGTCATCACGATCAAAATAATTACCTTTTAATAAATGTTGATATACTCATCATAGTAAAAAATATGTCAGTTATCTTTTAGATCATGAATCTTATTTTTGAAATATTTTAAATAAGAATAATTATCAAAAATTTCATTGTCACTTAAAGTATGATTAGAATCAAAAACAACAAGCTTATCAACATATATGTTGAATTCCTTAAGAATAAGTGTGATGTTAGATGCTTCAAAAAAATTGTTGGTGACCAAATTTTCTATGTGTATCTCTGAAGACAAGTTTGATTCAATTTATTTTTTCCCTAAATTTTATTATGATTAATTCAAAATATCCAAAGACTTCAAAATGTTTGATATTTAATTTAATTACTTTTTCAACACCTAGACACAAAGCTTCGTATTCAACTGTGTTTTTTTTAAAAAAAATGATAATTGATAATCACATATAAAAACCTTACCTATAGGAGAGATAAGAAAAACTCCAACACCATTTCCATGTTTCAAACATGCTCCATCAAATTATAAGGACCATATAGTTAGTTGAGACATGGGTCTTACATGTTGATGATCATGTTCATCTAATGTTAGTAGTTCAAAAGTTATAATCCCATTTTTTGCATAAGCAAAATTAGTATCCTTACTTATAGAATTACTATTCCAACCTTCTCTATGCATAAATACAATTTAGTTTATTATGAGAACCCAAGTAGTATCCTTACTGAGAAAACCATGAGTTACTTTAGACCAATTTCTACCTAATAACATATCATAATTATTAGGAATATCTTAAACTTGTACATTAGAAATACATCTAATTCGTTCATCTTAAACTATTTTAATGACAACATCACTAAACTTATTATAAATTTTAGTTTGAAGAGAATCAAAACTAGTAATTTTTTTATTATCTTTTCATAGAATATGCCTATTTGATCAACAATAAATTTAGGCATATTATTCTTAGAAGCTATGTATCAAGAATACAATTATGGATTACTTTATTAATAATTTTTAAAAATACATAGAAAGGAGGAATGTAATCAAAATAAGGGTAGTTATATATATAAAAAAGAATCAAATCCATTATTATTAGCTTATTCTTGTAATCTTACAACATTTTTATTAGTTTAATGTGTAATAACGTCATTAACTTTTTCAAGTTGGCTTGGTAAACCAACAACTTGAATCAAAGAGAAACTTACTTTAATGGTTACCATATCATCAATTATATTATAAGCTCCAAATTTGGACGATGAATCTGAGTATAATTCTTAGGCTTATAGATATTTTGATATAAGGCATTGTTAAATCCAATTGGTAAATAATTAACTTATTAAGAACTTGTAGTAGACTATCTACAACAATATCATTATGTGTTGTAGCTTTACCTCTATCATGTGAATAAGGTTTAGAAGTAGAAGGATTATTGTTTATATGTTTTGTTATATTTGAATTATCTTTAAAGGTGGGATTAGAGTCCTTTTGCCTTGTTTGAACATCATAAACATTAGTAGTTTTTATTTCACCAAAGACTCATTAGAACTACACATATTTATATTATCATCCAAGTTAATATCAATGCTATATTTCCCTTGGATAAAACATTTAAAAATTTGGACAACAACACAAGTATTAAGATCATGATATACTTTGAAAACATGACAATAAATAGAAATTTCTTCACTCTTACTATTTTTGACATTCGAAAATTTTCCCGATGATGTTTTTTTGTCATGTAACTTTCATTTAACGGTGACCAGCTCATTACCAAGATTATTTATGGAATTTAAAATTTCTACATTTTTAGATGTTAGACATGTCGAAGCTCTTTTTTTAAAACCAATGTATTTAATATTATTTTCATACTCAATACAAAAAGTGATAGTAGCATCATCTTATACAATATATTTATCTTCCAAAGCCATTTTATACTTAAGTGATAATGCACTACAAAAATATAATATTGATGAATTTTTAGATGGCCTCACATCAAGTGATGTCTTTTGCCTTAGCTACAATATTGATAAATTTTTATATGGCCTCACATCATGTGGTATATTTTGCCTTAGCTTAGTAAATCTGGTAATGAAATGATAAATAGCCTCACCTAGGTCAATGGAAAATTTAAAATTTCATTGATTAACTCTAAGTATTCTTTAGGTTTTAAAAAAATAGAATTTAAGCCAATATTCGATATCTTTCCATGTATTAATATTTTTAGTAGGAAAACCAATGAATGATTGATATGTTTTACCTTATAAAGTTTAAGAAAATGCCTTAAAATAAATTTTTCATTAGTTATTCCAAGGGTTTCACAAATCAACTTAAAGGCATCTAGGTCATCTTCTTAAGATTCACTAGGATCTCCCAAGGACTTAAGAACATTAATTCCTTTAAGGGAAGGAAGCTTACCAAGATATTTCCCTAATTAAAATGTATCTAATGATTTGGTTATTTTTATTTATTGAAAATATCCATATTATATTCATTATTAGTTATATCTTCTTACTTCCTATCATTTTGTAAACTAGGGATGATGTCCCTGATTCGATCCCTAGGTTGATCTACAATTAGAAGGCTCAAGGATTTCAAATAAATCATATTTAGGAATCCTATAAGAGAGAAATGTCATTTTAGGTTAAGTATTAGTAGACAATTTTTGTTTTTATAGAATTTAATGCAACGGTTTCATTGGTGAATATGAACCCAAGTTTGAAGTCCAAACTACACGTACTGTCTATTTCAAATGCTTTATCCTCTTCATATTTAAAAACTCAAGAATATGATTAAGATCATGAGGGTTATTATTCCATGAAAATTGAACAAAATTATAATTTATATCAGCTTGGTCATTTGAAATATTAATATCAAGTTGAATAATAGGAGCAAGAACGTGTAATGGTCATGGGTAAAGAAAACTAATTAAAAATAAGAAAGGTAAAGCAATTGATTTATAAGTTCCCCAATGGAGTCACCAAATTTTTTAATGGTGTAAATGTTTATGTCAATGAATAAACCTATTCACATATCATCAAGGTCAAGATAAAATCGTAATAGTTTAATCATAGATACATATGGGCTAAGAATTAGTTCTAAGACATGTAAAGGTTTTTTAAATAGTTATATGACTAGATAGGTTTAACATAAGAATAATCAAACTTTATCATCCAAAAAATAAAATTATTATTTCAAATTTCATCTATCTCAATTGATATTTATGAACATGATCTAACCTATCCAACAGAACGAAACCTATGAAAAAGACAATCTCTTGAAGGAAAGAACTATGATTCTTATTTATATTATTTCAAATCAGAATTGTATCTCTTCAACTTAACAATATAAAAACAATAAAACAAACCACAAGATAAGTAATGAAAGAAACCAAAATAAAGATAGAAGGAATAAATGTGAAAACAAATAAAGGACAAATTGACTATAATCAACTTTCGTCTAATAACCGTTAAAATTAAAAAAAAAATAGTTACTAATTTAACAAGTCATAAACTAATTAATAAAGAATAATTTAAAATAATATTTAAACTACAAATTAGAAAAAAAATCAATCTAAAGAAAAATTGAATGAAAGACTAATCTAAGAAATAATAATAAAGAAAGTGATATAAAAATAACTAAGTAGATAAATAGTAAAGAAACTATCAAAGGAGTCTACTTAATGTTAATAAAATGATAAAATTTATTGAGAAAACTATAGAAAAATGAATTCAACACTACAAATGACTCTTGAAAAGAGCAATCACTGTACAATGACATTCCAAAAATATGTCAAATGAGATATAATGTATTCATCATTATTCATTTGAAGTACAAATGCTTTCTTTGCATATGACTGCATATTTATTTTAATCATCAAATGAGATAATACCATATTAACTTCAGATAATCAGTTTATAAAATAAACAATAACTCTTGATATACCTAAATATATCAAGTAGTTTACTTCACTGTCGGAGAATGTGACGTTTGGTCTATCTGCAAGTGGCATTCAATCTTATATATGCTTTACAGAAAGAAGTGTAATATAAAATATTGAAATCGAAAAGCTCCAGTATATGTTTATATTTTCTCCCTTTGTAATGTCTTTCAAGTCTCCTTATAAGGCCTTTTCATTAGATATAGTTGTACTTTTAAGTTACGATTAACTCTTTAGTTAAATTTTAACAAAAAGTAATTATTTAAAAAAAATAAGGTTTATCACTTTATAGTTAACTTATTTTATAACTTTATAAAATCCATAGCTTGAACTTTGTTAAATAATAAGTACATGAGACTGGAGAAATAATATTTAAAATAAAGACAAGATAAACATTTCTAATGGGTGGGGACACTTTAATTTTTTAAAACAACTTAAAAATCACTAACAAGTACTTATGTAATTAAATAGTCAACATGACTATTCCTAATAATTATTCCATTTTCATAATTAATCAAATTCTAGAAATATAACTATATCAATATGATCAAACTCTAACCATATCAACATTACAAAAATATAAAAACCATTAAAATGACTATCACATCATAAATTATAGCAACTGATATGAAAATTCTAGTAAACTCAAATGATTAACTAAATGTAGTAAAATCTAAAAAGAGTTTTGAGTTAAAATATCAAATTACAAATATCTCAAATAACCAAATTGTCATGTCTGCAAAGTAAATCTATTGAAAAGAAAGCGATAACATCATAATTCTTTTTCAAAATCATCTTCCTCTAAAATTAAATCAATCACAGGTACACCCATATCAGTGTAATACTTTGTAAACTCAAGAGGCAAAGCTGAAAACTTTATCACATTGGTGCCACTAGATGAATTATCGACCTCAACTTCAAATTCTTTATTAGATGAGTCACCACAAGTTGGAACGAAGAACTACCGATGCATTTTTAGGAATATGAAATAATGATGAGGGTAATATCAAAAAGATTAGGATTGATTTTAGGGAATAACTCAAAATGGTGAGGTACATGATCAATATTAGGTAATGTGTTATGTGTAGTGTGCATCTATTGAGAGAAGACACTTAGCATATCACATCCAAAAGAGCAAGATTTCTAACTACCTCATCTCATACCTCTATGAAAGTTATTTTTGCACAAAGATAAAGAAGAATATGGAAGGGTATAGAGAACATCCCCAAAATTTACATCATTAACATCAAAATGCAACAAAACTTTGGTTCCATGATTGAAAGGTAATGAAAGCACATTAGCAATCCTATGACCTTGAAAGGGCCTACTTTGATGGCTACCTTAAAGAGTTTAACTATTTTGTTTCATGTTTCCCCTACCCCATGTATTTGTATATGAGCTATGTGAACCCTATCTCCACCTCGACATGATTCTATATTTGAAAATAAAGTTTAAATGAGACATTTTAAATATCTTATCATTCAAAACCTCATACTAGCATAAATGAATGACTATTAAATTGATTTCAAAATGCAAACATGTATTGCACTTGAATTAAATTATCATAATGAAATTAAAACATGTTTAACTATAGCTTTGATGATTTGAAGAAACCAACAAAATATATTCAAAAATTAGAAAGCATATCAAGCTACAACAAATGCTAAAAGATTTTGGCTTATGATTTTGTAAAAAACTAAACATCACAACATCGTTGTAACCAAACTCTCTAACAAGTTCCAAAACTGAATCCACTAGTTCAAGTTATCCAACAGTATCCTATGACCTAGCTTGAAAATTCACTCAAAATCCCAACTTGTAGAGATCGGTTTCCACCCCAAAGATTTGTGTTTTGAATGGAAAATGAAAAAAACTAACTATTATATTTTATTTCCCTCCATAAACCTTACATTTAATGTGAGATTAATTCTACCGATGTTTACATGTTTGTCAAATGAGTTTAGTGGAACTCGATTCTACCAAATTAGTGTGGTTCTATGTGTAGGATATCAAATGATACCTTTAGCTATGTTTAGAAAATTAAAAGTCTAAAAAATTAAGCTGGCCAAACTACCAACTTCATGACCCTTTTATATATTTCTTCAACTCTATCCTTTCCACCAATTTTTTGCTAAATAAATCACCTTTTAGATCAATACCAGG